>OX454525.1:92718541-94125374 GCA_949715645.1 Portevinia maculata | reverse complement strand
TATCACAGATTTATTTTTAACTTCTTTAGACTTGATATGGAAACTCAATCTTCCTTCATTCTTTCCTTATGACTGCTCTTTTCCAAACAAAAATAAATACCAATATTATCTTCTTTTTTTAGGTAGGATTAAACGGATAGTTAAATAAAAGATATTCGTGTAATTCATGGATCCGTATTTGAGTCCGTAAAATACGTGTATTTTTAATTAACGGTTAGTTACATATTACAGATATCCACGCATGTAATTGTACGTGTATCTTATTTTGCGTGTATTCAAAATGTCTGCGGCTTAGTCCATTTTTCAAATATCAAAATATATATATGTTCTTAACACTAACTCTTGCTGAAATTCTAAGCAGAATGGGACAAAACAGTAAATTTTTATCAGTTAGAGAAAAAACATGTAAGCAAGTTGCGCGTTTTTTTCACATACATACAATATAATTCAATAAACTTATATTTTGCTACTATACAATACTAGCTTCTAAAATTGATGTGGAAATTGGTTGTAATGTCTACCACTTTGTACCCTGAAGCATAAACCAATTTAAATCTCCAAACGGTAAATTTTGCAGTCATGTCATGATCTGAATCGCTGTTTTCGACGTAAGTGCATATAAAAATATGGCTGAGGTGTGACTCCGTAACTGGTTAACGAGAATGTTGTAGAAGAAGCTTTAGGTGAAAGAGGCGGAAGTGATTTAGTCCGGACAATAACAGAGCATAATGTTATGCTTAGTTTCGCAGGCTTCTTACTTTTATCAATTTACTGGAAAGCCTTAATTATCCAGCTGTTGAATCATATTTGCCCCAAATAAAACATTTCCTCAAAATAAGCGCGACACTGAAGTTTGGAGATGCAATTTTTCAAACAAGTTCTTCAGGTCTAGCATGTGTCAAATGGCAAGACACAAAAGAGTTAATGATTTTGCCACAAGCCAACTATGACATACGTTATAAAGACTATGAAAAATGGACAAAATGAACCGATTCCTTGTCCACAAATGATACAAAAATTACGTGGCAATAATGGGGGCCGCCGATCATACTGATCAAACGGCAGCAGTTTATGATCAGAATCAAAAATCAGCAAATTGGTGGAAAAAATATTTTTTACCGTCTTACTATTGTGAGGAATGCTTGGATCTTACATTCTTAGTTGAACAGAAAGAAGACTCATTTCATCGATTACCTTATAACTATATCGGAGAGTCTTATTGCTGAAGGTGTTAAAACATAAAACATTCGACGATCACAAAGTAGAGGAATATTATCTGAAAGACAAAAAAAAAACGCTTACTGTTTCCATGGACTTGCCAGTCCAAGTTACGACCCGAAGACGGTGCTCAAATTGCGCCCAGGAAAAAAAAACAAGCGCGCACGAAAACGATTTGCAATGAAAATGATATTCCACTAAGTAATGGTTTTTAAATTCTATATTCAAGTTAAAAAAAAATATAGAATTAGAAACTGTTTTTCCGTAATGTAAGCGTTTTTAGTGTAGCTGGTACTCATATGGACCACTCATAAGTTGGTGGTACAATGGTGTACCAGCTCCAAATAGTCCCCTCCCGACAAAGTAGGGTATTATAATTTCACATTTATCTGGCTGCAGTCTACGTGTATGTTTTGTTTTGTTTTGTATTATTTCATAGTTAGATAGATTTGAGATTTAGTGTATTTAAATTCTTGTTGATTATCTTGTTTCTCTTCACGATCTTTCTCATGTTGGCGGGAGTAAGTTGGAAGGGTAAGTAGTCTAAAAGTCTAGGTCTGATCGCATTAAGCAAACTGTGTATAACGAGAAAGATTCATATGAAACTAAATTGATGCAAAACAGAAAAACATGATAAGTAGATTTGTTACTATGTGAAGCCGGCAGAAAAGAAAAACATTGAGTCCATAGTGCCCAAATTTGTTTTTTTTTTTAACTTTTAAAAACTTGATTTACAGTTCTTTTTTTAGCAACCATGTGCGATATTTGTTTATAGGTATATTCAATTACCTTAAAATTACTTTTTGGATATGTCGCTTGCAACTTTAAGACTTATAGATTTGTTTATTTGTTCAATCAATGGGGATTATGATTAGGATGAAAAAATGTCAATTTAAGAATTGATACTGTTGTCGCGCATTCATAGTATTCATAACTAATGAACAGTAGATATCAATGAACTGAAACGAGACTGAGGAAATATGGTTCAGTAGATACATAATTTCCCTTGTTCCACTATTTAAACGGCACCAACGATTAATAACGGCTGATTTATTTTTATGCCGCATTTTTAACATGTTAAAAAATGGATTTGAGGGTTATGTTCTAGAAAGTGTCGCAACAGTTCAGTAGTTTGACAACTGAAAAATGGTTCAGCGGAGATATAAAAAAAACGCAGAGCAGTAGACCACTAATCAGAGCTCGAGTACTTCGACAATGCTCTGCACCGAGAACGTTCAATGTCCAAAGTGTTCTGATTTGTTAAAGAAACATTGTTAATGAAACACAGCTGTGCACTAAGCTTTTGTTTCAATCCAATGCGTAAATAAAATATCTATCAACAACCTTGTCTGCTGTTTCAGTTTTGTTTTCCTTTCTTATTGTCAGTGGCATTGACTGGGCTATGTTTTTTTACGCAGACTGCTCAGTCAATTTATTCTGAGCTCATAAAGTTCGCTTTGATCAAGCTCTGAGGTAAAAAAAAACGACACACCTTAATTTGTACAACTACTAAAGTAGATACATACGATGGAAAAGCGGTTAACACGGTCATTCGTAGCTTCAAGCATGCCCAACAGATATGTAGGAGAAATTACATAATTTTATCTGAGAATATGGACTGGACATTGAGGTATATTATTCAGTAGTTTTCCATTACGAATTAATTCTGAATTAACGGGCTCGGGACTCGTGGAGAGTACATGCCTGGGACACCGCACCACGCTGTTTTCCTTTTCAGTTGTCCAGTCTTACTTGTCGTCTCGAAGGTGGGTGCTTGGATACGAAGGTCCTCTTCGCTGGAGTAATATTGTAAATTCGCTAGACATGCGGCCAAGCCAATGAAATCGGCGTGTTGTATCATCTCCTCAATGCACAAGGAACCAACTATCCGACATAGTATTTTTCTTTTGAAAGAACCCACCTATCATCCTTATTGTCCAGCACTTGGCAACATAAAAAGAAATGTCAGTAATGCAAAATTATGATTTTTGTTTAAATATAAGAGGCGCGGGATTAAGTAACGTTAATGTAAAATGTATCCACCACAAACTGATTCTGGCTTAGACAATAGTCGATGGAGCCCGTACTTTCAAAATCATAGATATGGTATAAGCTCTTTATTCAAGAATCCACCAAATTTATTTGTTGTCCTTACCGTTCCACAAACGACAGTGACATTTATTTGACAGAGTTGACTGGATTCAGTTTAATCATTTCTTCTACTTCGCCCGCACAAGCAAATGGTTGGAGAAGCTATGCTTTAGGCAATGTATGCGCCGTTAATGCCTAATATATTTTTTTTCTTTAATTACAGCATCACATTCTCTTTCCGTACCGGTAAGAGAAGGTCAGCACGCAGCATCACACTCGCCTGATTTGGAATTACATTAGAACTCATTGGAATGAACTTCGCGATTTATTTGAATTCTTCAAAAACTTGATTGCAAAAAGTCAATAGACCCAATGCCCAATGCCTTCTATACTACTAGAAAACAGCGCACCTATTTTATGCAAGCGTTTTGATATGTGGGACCCTAAGAATATTGTTCCCTCTTGCCCGCATTCAACCAGGCAAAGAGGAAAAAGTGCCTTCCAAACATATTTGCTTCCAATACTGTCCAGTGTCCATGTTGTCAAAAGTAATAGAAAATGCGATAACTGTGGCTTTGGTCAATTGTTTAGTAAGTCACCAGCTGGTAAATGACCGGCAATATGGTTCTCGAACCCAATGGTCAACGGGTAAGCTACTCAACTCATCGGTGGACGCATCCAATAGACCAACATGGCGAACCTAGGGCTGAGGGTATGGACATCTCAAAAGTGAGATGATCGAGTCTACCAAACAAACTGACTCCTAAGCTTTGGATACAGAGTCTACCTAGAGAATCTAATTCAAGTTGTGGTCGATAAATTGTCTTCGGATTACTTTGCTATGAATGTACGAGTATTTCAAGAAGAGATACTTTCTCAAAACTTGTTTTTAAGCTGATCTGGTTGAATTCAATGCGAAGAAAACCGAAAACAGTTCCACAGATTTAAATGGATAGAAGCCTATTAATCCTAGGAAGACCATCTTTCCTCTTGGTATATTACATCTTGCAGTGAACTGTGGCTCTTATTTCCCAGAATTGACATCCAATCTTCAGCCGATAACTCAAATAAGACTTGCTGCTTCTGCCTTTGCTAGGCATTACCATGAGAGATTTTCAGAGGAATTCTTCTCCCTTAAACGTGAAGTTATGGTCAGGATTAAAGGGAACATAAACTTACCATTTTACTGCTTCCCTGCTCGTCCGACTAAGGGGCTCTCCTGCTTTACCTCAATAAACATTGGCGGCCTATCGCTTTCGGATTACTTTTTTATAGAGGCCAATTATATGCCGGTGTAATTGAATTTGTGTGATCCAGGGGTTTTAAGCCTGCCTTTTTTTACAATTTCGACAACTAGACATACAACATTTGTAAATCGCCATTCCGTCTATATAATGAAAACGTTTTTTTTATAAATATATCTAGCGCAAGCAAGCTTTGGAACACGCTTTCGATGGACATCTTTCCGGAAGAATGCAGTTTACCACACTTTAAAAGTGAAAGCTTCACTTATCTGAAAGCATCTTCGGGGCTCTGGCTTAGCGTTAGAAGTTCGCCTTTTTTGAGAGAAGATTGGGATAAGGCTTTGAATATTTTAAGAAAGCGAATTTTAAAACACGCCTATAATATCTAAACAAATGATAGTTTCAAATATTTTTTTTTTACAAATATGTTCCTTTGTTTTAGAAACATATTTAAAAAAGAAACATATACATACCTCATACACACATATTTCCACAATTTAAAAGAAAAACATTAATTGCGTATATCCAAAATTGTTAAAAAGGTTACTTTTTAAGGATTTAATATTTTCGAAAAGATTATATGCGATAATGGGTTAATTTACTCGAAGATATGAACTTGAGGAAAGTACATAATATAAAAATTAAGAAAGGGTTAGGTACATTTACGTATAACCATAAAGACAACGCTGACTTTTGTAATGTTTACCTGGGCCATAAAATATTTTTCTCATTCTTTCCCTAGTGGTTTTCCCTTAATTTCTTCATCAGTTTTAGATAAGATAGATTATTTCATTCCATCACTCCAGGTTTTTCCAATTCCTCAGGTACCTTTGTAAAATAGTTTGAGCGGTCGATACGATATTGTTCACGTTTGATTTCATTATGTCATCAGTGGTTTTTCCAGTTTTAGACATAAGAACGTGTATTCGCGGATTTTGACTTTACTAATAATTTATTGTAATTGGTGTGGTAGCGGTGCAGATTATTAAGTGAAAATTCAAATCCCTATATCGGTCCGTTTTCACATGTCTACACGATTCGATAGATAAGTTCAGCCAAAAATGGAAAGAATAGTTACAGGTTGGTCCCGCCAAGTAACACCTTTAGTTTTTTTCAACTGTCCCACCTCTTGCGAACGTCTGACAAACCAAATCCAAGAGTATCAATTGCCATTAGAAGTTTCACAAATTGCCTTCTGAATTCGGCTTTAAATTGTAGGTCCCTTCCACTTCGCACAAGCAAATGGTTCTAGAAGCTAGGTCTTAGGTCCTTTATGGGCCGATAATGTTTAAGGTTGTATTCTTGTGTAAACCTTGTTACGCATCTGTGAACGCACTCCAGGAACAATGGCTGACGTTTGACCAAAAAAAAAAAACAATCGACAGACGTCACCCTTGACAAGTGTCGTTCTCATCTATCAAGTCTTGAACAATAAAGTTTCACCAAAATTTAATCTGGTGTTTTCCATTTTAAATCTTTACTTTCTCTAGCCATCACTTTGTTGAGCAACCTAAAATCCGCGAATACGCAACACTAGTGTCAGAAGTTGGATCCTCAATTGGATATGGAAATTTGACAGCTTGTGCAATGATGTCGAGCAGCAGAGGACTGCTATTACAAAAACAGAATAAGAGCAGCAGCGACAGTCAGAGTAGCAAAAAACAATGAGTGGAACAACTTTTGCGAACATAGTTTTTGATTGCTCCACTCCCGAACATCGCAACACATCAAACCACACAGAAAAACAAAAAGAGAACCCAACGCAAGAAGTTATGCATGTTACTGGCTCGATATTTCCCAGCGCGTGCAATCTCTTTCCACCACCATTCCATAGCAGCACAACACGTTGGCGAGATTATCGCTTGCAATTTGACATCATAGCTGAAGCCAACTGCTCCGTGGAGAAAGTGTAGCGGTGCTTGCAAACTTGGATTCAGCTGATCGTCCTAATGGTAGTGTATTCACTAAGTGATTGGCAGGTCGTGCGTTCGAATCCCGACCAGGGCCATGATTTTTACAAATTGAATACACACAACAAAAACTGATCTCCCTAAAGCAATTTAGGCGCCACCTGTTGAGAAAAAAAAATCCCATCGCACCAAACTTCTTTCCTATCCTTCTATTATTTCAGTAAGAAGCACCGAAAAATAGGCAATGAATTGCTGGGAGCTACTTGCGCAACAAACTAAATGCCTGCGCTGTGGTTTTACCATTATAAGGGTACTGTGTCACTACAGAAAAAAGAAATCCCTTTAGCGCACGCAAATTATAAAAAAAAAAAAAACTGGTTTCAGGGCTTCAACTCAGGTTCGTAAGCCGAGAAAAACATGTCTCTCACGCAATTTTTCTTTCAAGACGGCAGCGGGTTAATGAAGACTTTGGTTCATTCGCAAGCGATATAAAGAGACTAACAAAAATTGTGTTTGGTGATTGCCCTTCAAGTGCTCAAGAGCGCATTGCCATAATGCAATTCATTGATGGAATTTATGATGGTAGTATTCAGGAAAATGTAAGGCTAATTGATCCAAAATCAATTACCGATGCGGTTTCGAGGGACATTACTGTATTATCTGCTCGCATTGCAAATGCAACGACCTCGATCCACCAGGATCGATCAATTGAAGTAAGCAACGAGTGTGGCCCAGCAGCCAGACGTAATCGTCAACAACAGACCAGAAGAAGATAAATTAGAAGGCGTGTTGGGCAGCAATCAACGGCAAGGGGTCAGCGCTGATTTCATCTATGCGACCCCAGATTTACAACCTTTATTTGAAGAAACTTCACAGTGGTTTTACGGTTCTAATGACAGTCGGTACCGTGTGTTGTCGTATGCTGGTAGATACCGGATCATCGGTGACATTGGTGAGTCGATCTATAATTCCACCCAATACCCGTCTTCTCTCCGGTAACGTAAATCTGCAAACCTTCTGAGGCCACTCATTTAACAGCTCTCATTATTGGCGTGCCCAAATTACACTTGGTCGATTCAAGCGTCGTGCTATGCTACCAGAGGTTGATTTTTCTCTTCGAACTGGTCACGGCATCCTAGGTGTTGACATTCTGCAAGTTACTAAGGGAATGTTGGACTTCTCTCTCGTTCACCTGCGAGAGTGATGGTTCCGCAATAAATTGTGATGGCGAAGCATACATGGATGAATCTGCACGAGTGGCATGCTTGCGAGCGGTCGGTAACTTTGTTATTCCTCCGCGAACTGAAACGATGATTTCAACAGCTGTGGTCGCCGATGTTCCCTCCGAAGGTGTTGTCTCTCCAATTTTTACAGCTGCCAAAAGGACTGTTGATTGGCAAATCCATAAATAAACATAGGGACGGGCTACAGTCCGCTTGGGCGAACTGTTGGATACCCTATTCTTATTCCTTACCCCTTATAAGTAGGCGTGATAAAAGTCTAAGTATGGTTGAATTGTTAAGAATGGTCTACATATTTTGTTATATAACATTTAAAGGATTTCATCGAAAAAACGAAGCTTTTGTAAAAAACGCTCCCTTGCTCAAACTTTGGTTTACCAATAAAATTGTTTTATTTAATTGTGGGCGTGTCAGTAGGCGGATTTAAAAAAAAATTACGCATGAGCATAAAGGGCTTTTGATTTTCAAAAAAAGTTTTTTTTTTTAAATTGTGCGCGTGTCAGTAGGCGGATTTTGAAAATATTTTCACATGAGCATAAAGGGCCCCTAGAGAGTGCATATTATAAATTTCAGCTCCCTAGCTCAAACTTTGGATTTTCAAAAAAAAAATTAAATTGTGGGCGTATCAGTGGCCGGATTTTGAAAATATTTGCACTTGAGCATAAAGGGCCCATAGAAAGTATATATTATAAATTTTAGCTTCCCAGCTCAAACTTTGACATTTCTATAAAAATGTTTTATTTAATTGTGGGCGTGTCAGTGGGCGGATTTAAATTTTATCTCCCGATCAGTTTTAGGAGCCATAGATCATATAAAAAATTTCAGCTTTCTAGCTCAAAATTCGATTTTTTTCAAAATTTTGTTTTTTTGAGTTTGTGGGCGTGTCTGTGGGCGGATTTCAAAAATTCTTTAACTTGATTATGTCGGGACCCTAAATTAATATACCCTTTTTTTTTTTTTTTTTTTAAATCCAAATCCCAGAGCACTCAGACTCGGTAACGTTCCATTGTACTACCAGGCAGAAATCCTCCTTTTATGGTGTAGAGGCATGAGAATGGGTGGCGTATGTTGATGTTCCCCATGGGGATTGAACCTGCACCGCACGGGTCACAAACCAACACACTAACCTCTACACCGTCGCCACCCACCCAATATACCCTTAGAATAGGGTATAAAAACTGCGACTCTTTTTGAATAAAGTGAATGTTAAAGTCGGAACTCTTTGAACATGCGCTGAAAAACCTCGAGTCACAACAGCTAGCGGCTAAGGACCTTTTGTGGGAATTTCAAGACATCTTTTCAACGGGACCAGACGATTTGGGAAGAACAAAAGTGGTACAACACAGAATCGACGTAGGAACCGCTAAACCGATTAAACGAACCCCGCGTCTACTCCCTTTGTCTAAACAGAAAGGATCCCGACAAATAATTGAAGACATGCTGCGACGAGGGGTCATTGAAGCCAGTTAAGAAGAAGGTCGGGTCTACGAGATTCTGTGTGTATTATCGCCATCTGAACTCAGCTACGATCAAAGATTCATTCCCTCTGCCAAGGATAGACACACTTTGGACTCAGTAGCAGGCTCTGTTTGGCACAGCACCCTGGATTATCAATCAGGATATTGGTAGGTAGAAATTCACCCTGATGATCGGGAGAAAACTTGACTTGTAACTAGGGACGTTCTGTGTCAGTTTAATGCGATGAGTTTGACGAACGCCCCCGCTACTTTTGAGCGCCTTATGTCTAACGTGCTTAGAGGACTACCGCTAAAAGTTTGTTTCACCTATTTGGATGACATTCTCGTTCACGACCAGATCTTTGAACAAATGCTTACTAATTTGCGTTCCGTTTTCAGCCGTTTAAGAGATTCCGGCTTGAAGCTGAACTCATCGAAATAGAACTTATTCCTTAGGCAACAAGTCAAGTTCTTGGGGCATGTGCTGAGAAGGGCGTCTCTCCAGATCCCGCTAAGATTGAAGTGGTTCGCAGTTGGCCTGCGCAAAAAGATTTCAAGGGACTCTGCACTTATTGCCGTCAGTTCGTACCCCGATTCGACGCAATTGCTTGTCCACTTCATCAGCTGACTGAGAAAAACGTATCTTTTAAATGGACAGATCAGTGTGACAGTCCGTTTGATGAGTTAAAGGAATGCTTAACATCTTTTAAGGTCCTAATTCATAATCATGCAGAAGGAGAGTTGATACTTGACACCGATGCATGTAATTATGGTATAGGAGCTTAACTGCAAAATGGAACGGAAAGGGTCATCGCTTATTTTAGTCGGGCTTTAATAAAGTCAAAACGCAATTATTGCACTATGCGCAAGGAACTTCTAGAACTAGTCAAAGCAATAGAACACTTCGATGTTAACTTGTTCGGAAAAAACACCTTAATGCCGATGCACTTTCATGGTGACCCTGTGCGAAAACAAGTTGCAGTCACTGCGATGCCAAGGAGAAGCGACTACATCCAGCGAGTAATTTATTAGTTCACGCCATCCGATTGGTTGTCTTTGATATGAATCTCAGCACGCACAAGAAACGGATTCAATCTTTGCTCAGATCACTAAGTGGATAAAGGGTACAGGCTGGAAATCGTCCAATATGGAGCCAGGTCTCTGGTGAGTGTAATGAGCTTAGAATGTATTGGGCGCAGTTTGATAATCTGAGGCTACAGAACGGAATTCTATTCAAGAAGTGGGTACCAACCAAAAGGCAACAGCCAGAGCGTTTACTCCCGATTATTCCTCGATCGTTGTTTCAGGAAATCATCAAATTGTATCACGACACTGGCTGTAGATCGTTATTGTACTGAATGCCATATTTGTGTCGCAAAGCGTGGTCCTCAAAACAGAACTCAAGGGAATCTTCAAGTTTATTTGAGTGGTGAACCATTCCAGCGCGTAGCTATCGACATTCTGGGACCTTTACCTGCAACCAGACGAGGAAATAAGTATGTGTTGGTGATGATGGGCTATTTTTCTAAATGGCTGAAGGTCTTTCCCCTTATTGACCAAACCACAGATACGGTAGCCAAAGTCTTAGTCAATGAAGTGTTCTGCGGGTATGGTGTGCCATCGGAACTTCATTCCGACCAGGTGTTATGGAAATAATGGGTATACACAAGACCTGAACAACGCCACTTCATCTTTAGTCTGATAGCCTCGTAGAGCGGATAAATCGGACGATTCTCGACTATCTTGCAAAATTCGCCAACGATAAGCAGGATGACTGGGATCGGGATGACCTGCTTCCACTATTTATTCCTACTCAGGAGTCAACAAAACAAACCCCTTTTAAAATGATTTAAGGGCGTGATATGCGGCTGCCCCCGGACCTACTTTTCGATACGCCGCCAGATTCTAATCTCAAGAAGTACCGAGGATCAACAGTTACAGGACCAGCTTCGGGAGATTCACAACAGAGCCAGATTTGAAAGCTGACGTTCCGATATTCCAGGTCGGATGCTTTGTGTGGTTACACAACCCCCGAAGGAGAGTTCGAGTCTGCCACTTTCAAAGTATTAGGTTGTGCTCATTGATCCGGTCACCCCCTACCGAGGCAACAATTTTGATACCTGCCTTCCGAGAAAAAGCTTCGACCGAAGAGGCTCCAGTTCAAGAAGGGGGGAGTCTTACGTATCTGCTAACGCACCCCAGGAACAATAGCTGACGTTAGACCAAAAAATAAGCAATCGACAGACTTCACCCTTGACAAGTGTGTCTCTCATCTATCAAGTCTTTTCCATTTTAAATCTTTACTTTCTCTAGCTATCACTTAGAAAAACGCATGTTCTAAGCTTTTCAAGTATAAAATAAGGTGTATATAACACGTGCGTAGTAAGTGTCTATACCTAAGAAATCAGTAAAATACGCCGACGTTCATACAGAACCGACTTTGATACGCAAAGGAAGCATTATATTAATAAAAATCCGTACAAATAAAAAGGAGCTACATTACTTACCCGATTATAAACAGCAATTTGGAGATCCCATCCCCAAAATACAGTGCTTGCAGTAAAGTGCGACTATGGGGAATCAACCTCTAGACAATTTGAACATTCATGCAAATCCTTTGGTTAACACGAATGTAGATAACCGTTGCCAGGAAAGGGCAATCATCCAAAAATCAATTTCAGGAGCATGTACTAAAACTCCTGGATCACACAAATGCAACACCATACCAACAGTTGATTGGGAACCGGGAGACCCCACAGACGGACCAATAGGAATGCAGTGAAGTGGGCGGGCTATGATCCATTTAGTCCTGATCAAAGCTTCGCCGCAAAGGAAGTGGAAGAAGTATTTGTCATAAAGTTCTTTTCAATACACATAAGAAGCCAACTTCATATTTCGTCGGGCAGCTCACAGCCAAATTAAAAATTGGAAAATATACCTAACCAATATCTGGTGCGCCAAGAATATTTTTTATTCTCTACGGGAGATAAATCTTCAAAAGACACTTGAAAATAATCGGTACCAAGTAGTTTGGGATTTTCACCCACTAAATCCACCGGAAAATCAGGACCAATCTATGAAAGATCGACAAATGATTTTTTTTTTCTTAATTTAAAGTCGCATTGGGTGAAGTTTAAAGTTTTAATTATTTCCCATCGCTCATAGACCAACAGTACATGAGGCTTGGTTCTCCTAAGTCTCCGAACGTTGTCTTGTTCCTTTACGACAGTCTCCATATCGGAGTAAGTATGATTTCGCATTCGCTGATTGTGTGATACAGCGTGTTTTCTAGCCACTTCTGTAACCATTTCTATTTGAGGGTCACGATGTAAAGCGCTATTTCTTATATCCCAAGAGGCATTTATTATTCCACGAAGGCCTTTGTTTTGGAATGTTTGGAGGGTTTCAGAATTTGTTTTCTTTGTACAACCCCATAGTTTGATGCAATACGTCGAAACAGGTTTCAGTACTTGCTTGTATAACATTAGGTCCGTTCGCGTACTTTATGTGTAGAAAAATGAAAACTGTCAAATCTCCTCTCATTTGAAAGAAAAGTACGCGAACGCTTTTGTGTAAAAAGATGAAAAACATCAAAGTTTGGCTTGAAAAGAAGCAAGCGCTGTTTTTTTTTTGCTGGCAAACTCATAGGATTTCATCATTTGACAGTTTTAATTTTTTTACCAGCTTAAATTCTGTGTGAAGAAAAATTAACGAAAGTTAATTTTTACCATTTTCTCAGTGCGCGAACGTGTTTGTGTAGTTTTGCACGACAGTTTGTATAAATTTACGTTTGCATATTAGTTCGCGAACAGACCTATTATTTTATTTTGGATAGAAAGGTCAGAATTCCTTCCCAGTAGCCAGTGCATTTTTTTATATTTTAAGTTTAGTTCTTCTCTTTTCTTCTGGATGTGCTCTTTCCTTTGAGCTTTGCATTCAAAGTCATTCCAAGGTATTTGCCTAAGGTACAGCTTTACTGTTAATAAAAATTCGATGGTGATAATGTATCTTTTTATTTATGTAAAGTTTATATTACTTGATTTTGTCTCATTTAATTTGACACAAAACATAGTGGCGTCCAGACTCATACTTTGTGGACAGCATTTTGCGGCTCCTTCTATTTGAACCAAAAAAGGATCATAGCTTCGCAAACACAAGTGGTTAGCGGCCTGTATGGGATTCCTAGTATTCAATTATTTAAAAAGAAATTCAATCAATGTTATTGGTTCACTATGCTATAACATTTGATATACTCTAGCCGCCGTACTAATAAAAACCGAGTACCAGGCGAGTTAGGGCTATTACATGTGTTTTTGTTATTCTAATTAATAAATGTGTGTTTACTTTCAATAGCATGTTAATCGTAAATGCTATAGCGAGCGGATAAATTAACTCACCGAGTTTGGCGTACAAGGAGAGAAAAACTTCAACACATTCACACGTTGATGTTCACACATTCTCATATTGTATTCACGCACTCACAAATTAAGATGAAGTCCATTCATTGGTGGAAACATTGAGAGAATGAGAGAGAACTATCATCCATTTATTGGGCATATTACATTTATTAGCCAGCAGCTAATATAGGGAACAAATTTGTTTAGTAAAAAGAAAAGCTTTCGAATGGACAATTTCGCGGATAGTAGATAGATAGAGCGGATAGTGTTTTTTTTAATATGGGTGCTGTTTAAGTGGCGTTTAGTTTTCAACAAAACTGTTGTTAAGCTTAACAAGCTATGCGCACGTCGACTTATAAAAACACATCGCCAAATAGCCTTAATATAATATTAAGCTCACTTTTCCAAATTTCAGTAGTTAACACGTCGACGATTTTTCACCTATCCTAATTTATACATACCCCTTCAGAATCTATTAAAGCAAAACTTTTAGGTATCTTTGGGGCATTTATATAGCTTAGTATAGAAATCTCTTAGTTATTACATATATGCACTTTAAACAATAAGGTGAGAATAACAACATATTAAAGCTGTCCCTCAAGTGCGCATGCAACAGGACCATGCACGTGTCGAAATCATAAACAATGTTGGCCAAAAAACTCCTGAATCAAAAAAAAAGCAGCAACAACACCATTCTTTTGACCTCAGTGATTGAACCGTTGAACCCCCAGGTAGACTAGTACAAAAAGGTAATTGTTAATATTTCTAATATTTGCCCGTAATACTAGATTAGTCAAAACTAACGATATAGCCGCCACTTTCCATTGCATCACTGATATATCGGGGTTTTCAAATAGAACATAACAATTTGTAATTTAAAAGCAATTAATTAAACACAGAGTAATTGAGATATCGGAAATGAAATTTATTCAAAGTGTGGTATGACAACCTCAAGCACGTTTGCAGCAATCGATTATTTGGAGCCAATTTTGCACAACTCTTCCACACATATTGGCCGGAACGTTGGCAATGTCGTGTTCGATACTGTTTCTGAGCTCATATAACGTTATGAGTGGCATAAACAAACGACTTATCATAACTCCATAAAAAATAAATCCAACGGACATCTCGCCCGACCCATTTCCCGAGGTCACGCGAATTCCTGACTTCCCCCTCAATAACTCAATTCTTCGACCAGCTGCGTGGCACCATTTCGTTGAAACTACATATTATCACTGTTGTCAAGTCCAGCAAATTCTGGCCAAAAATTGACTTCCAACATGGCACGATAGCGAACTCCATTGACCGTAACACGGCAATCATTTCCAACGACGAAAATATATGATACAATCACAACTCCAGCATAAAATCCACACCACCCGGTCAATTTTTGTGGATGCAATGGAGTCTCAGAAGCAAATGTGGGTTTGTTGCTTTCCAATAATGCTTATTTTGCTTATTGACGCAGCAATTAAACCGCATCGCTGAAGATAATTTTATGATGAAATTCCGGATTTTCTTTAAATTTTTGCAGAGCCCAAACGGAGAAGTTTCGAATCTTCAAATGATTAAGAAGCTTCAGTTCTTGAGTTAATTTGATCTTGTGAGGGTGCAGGCCAAGGTCTTTATGCTAAATTTGCCACAAAGTGGAGTGAGAGATTCCCAATTCCTGTCAACGACGTGGAATCGATAAATTTGGCTCATTTTGAAGCACTTAATGGCTGTGGTATTTTCGGTACTTCGATTGGTGCGGTGTCTCACTGGCACAGCTGGCTCAGCCGCTATCTCTACCGCATCCTCCAAAACGGCAAACATAAGGTGAGAAACAAAATGCACAAAAGAAGGCAAGTGGCCAAGTACAGGAGCTGCAAACCAGGTACCCTCAGCGAGTGTGAATAGGAGCTTTCAAGACGGGAAACCTTTCCGCTCCGGTCGACCTGCAAAAGGCAAAAGAAGGAGAAAAAAGTCGGCGAAGGAGTAGGTGGAGGCCGTTGATGGCACCTAAGTAGCTAAAGCTAGGGAAGGGGTAAGCTGCTCTAGAAGGAAGACAAGTTTCAAAAGCAAGCGAGGCAAGTGGGACGACGCCGCTGAGTCCAACGCAGTGAAAATGGTGAAGGCTGTGACCACACCTGCAACGCGCAACGGGGTGAGCTACATGGAGGTTGAGTATCTCGCTGCCGTGGGAAACGAGCGTTGGGGGTGGTCTCCCAATCGACCAATGGAAAAATATCGGGGATAAGTTCCAAGACGAAATGTGGAAGGAATTATCCGCCGCAGGAAACGGGGAACTTCAAAATGATGGCGCTGGTTTGGAAGGTGGACTCAAGGTTGTTGCTTGTGTAAACAAGTTTTCGACGGAATTATTTATGCTCTTCGTCACGGAAATATTTAAAGCATGGAGTTCATGAAGCTAAAATAAATAACGGTAGCTGATTTGGCGAAGTACACTCCGCCAACTGCTTGCGTTTGGGTTCCAAGTCCCTACACCTACTAAAAGTCGACAAATGGCGAGTCCAAAGGACGGGTCCAAACGGCAATACAGCATTTTTTGCTGGCCTTAAGCAAGGTCTGTCTTCCATACCTGGAAAAATCTAACTTTATGGTTAGATACAGCATGTGAAGTTTGATGGTCAAAATATCGACGATGGGAAAGATGGGTATGATGATGATGAAAGAGCTGCAGATAAACCTGCAATACAGTAGGGCAGTGACGGCCTGTCTGACGGAATACGTCATCAGGCAGGACATCGCAGCCGAACTCATACAAGAGCCCTGAAACAATAGAACGTGTTCAGGGAGTCCGGTAAAAGAACTACACGTTGTTCTACAAAGCGAAAGTTAAAGTCAGGACTTTTATCCATATTAAAAACTACGTAAATCATTTCTTTTGAATACTCATAGCTCCATATGACTCCGTGGACGTAATCATGGAGAACTAAAAGGACTTTTTTTGGAGGAGAGAATACGTGATGTACCGTCAAGGGGTAGGCCATCACCACTTGGTGTGTCCGACTCTCATGGACTAAACTCTCCCCGCTTATGGCATACGAGCCACCCTGGCACCGCTCTTGGCATTACATTAGCGTGGCGCCGTTTATAAGTCCATAAAAGGATCCCGTCTTGTCACCTGTAGTCGTTTGTGGCCTAAGACGTCTGTGCCTGCTGAGACCCTTGGTGGTCTTCTTCTCTTTTTTTTCTTTTGAGAACATGTTCTGTGCAGCTACAGACTTTTTGCCAGTTCTCGTATCTCTGTAGCATCTTCTCTACTATGTTCTCCGGTGTGATGGTGCCAATACTTATCTGCAGGTCTTGGCGAAGGCTCCCCATCTTCTCTACTATGTTTTCCGGTGTGATGGTGCCAATACTTATCTGCAGGTCTTGGCGAAGGCTTTCCCATCTGCTGCAGGCGAAGAAAATATGTTTCGCGTTATCTTCTAGCGAGTCTCCATACTGGCAGGCTGGACTGTTTTTTTTGCCAATTTTGTAGAGGAAGGCATTGAAATATCCGTGTCCGGTGAGTAACTGGGTGACGTAGTAGTTGACCTCACCGAGTTTCCGTTCATTCCACTCAGCCACGTTCCTAATCAGCCTCGCTGTCCATCGTCCTCTGTTTTCCGAGCTACAACGCTTTTGCCACTTCTGGTTCGTGAGAACTTAAAGGACTTGGCTGAGCAGAACTTGATGCATGTACTGGGCTGTAACGCAAACGCTCATCATACGCAATGGGGAAGTGGCAACACGAATAAAAGAGTTGAGTGTCTTTATGATTTTATTACTTATGTGATAAATGGTTGTTTCATCACATAAAGTAATGTGCTGAATTGGCCGACCACTAATGCCGCTACCTTATGTACTTAATATTGGGTCGTTTGTGTTGAATCATTTGGCGCGTTCAATTTGCAAGTTAACTTCAAGTTCACTACTAATTAAATTTGTATCACTTGCTAAACGATGGTCACGTGAGTTATTTGATCAATGAGAAAAGGTAAAATAGTAGTCACTAGTAGTTGACTTGTAAATTGAACGCGCCCATTATTTTGCGTCAGCTTGCATTCATGCAAAGTTATTTGTTTGGCGTAACTTTAATTTCAGATTTTAGGCGCAAGTACATATGTCACGAAGAAGTAGAGAGATACGATAGATTTGTTGTGCAGTGGCTAAAGCTTTTCCTCATCGTTTCATATTAACTTAAAGAGAGGGCGGATCGGAAATCGGCTTTTTGTATGCGCTTAAGCATTGTTTTGTAAAGCTTAAGATATATTTCACATCGCTATCTGATATATTTTATTATGCGATTTTCGCATCATGAAGTTCGTCCCCTATTGTATATGAAACCTCCCGGTCAGAAAGTGAATACATCATCACCCACAAGAAACTGCACTTTCTCTACGCAATCCAATAGGGGGTCAGATGAACGCCAGTTGGAGCTGAAGTGCTTCTTTTACCAAAAAAAATATCACCTGTTAAGTTATTTTTGAAACATTCCATTGAACACAGTTGAATTAGCCGGCTTGATGTTGCCGGTTTTTATTTGACGAGAAATAAGTATCTAGGTGAGTTTCGGGCTACGTAGATTAGATAACAATTTCTTAACCATTTTTCTCGATATTTGACGTAAGATCCGAAACCCAGCATACCAAATTCTTGGAAAAAGGGTAAAATTGCTTCGACCTTACTTTCCAAATGCAATTTCTCTGTTTGACCGACTTGCCTTAAATTTTAAATCCCAACCGATATGATAAAAGAACCACCCGTGCCATGCAATTTATTTTAGCGACGTGGTCGGGGGTCGGCTTGTCTTAATCGTATCGTACTGACCTGAGTATTTCGACCGTGCGGTCCTTGCTTCAAATCCAGACTGGCGCCACCCTAATGTACCATTCTAATGGAAATATCCTATTGGGTAAGTGCTTTTTGATTGATTATAGCACACTGGGAAAAGTCGGTAAGTGAATGCAATATTGTGACATACATTATAAATTGTTATTACATTGTAGGTAGGTAAGTACCTGATGAGGAGAGACATTACTTTAAATTATGGCTTGCAATTATACTATTACATATACGTATATCTACATAAATATTTATAAAAAAGAAACACAATAAAAAAGAAACAGCACATGCATGAATTACATTTTTATAGGAATATGCATATTAACATTTTTGAAATGCTTAGAGATATGATTGAACCGTTAGCGTTTACCAAATGATGTCATTCTTTATCTCATCGATCGTACCACATCTAAGTATTTCGTTTAGCTTGATATTACTTTAGGTCAGTTCTTTGCTTTACATTTTTATGTTTTATTAAAATATTTGCGCTGAGTAACACACACAGTTAATGGTAAAAACCAATAAACCCAAAAGCATATAGGCATATTTACACCACATTATGCAAATAAGTCATGTACCAAGTTAACATAATTTCTTTCTTCTATACGAAACTCGCCATGAAAATGTATCTTAAGTATACAGGAGCATTAGAACAATGCTTTATGATTTATTTAAAAAAGATGCAACAGTTATCGACATTCCACAAACCGGGCTTCCTCTAATTATATTGTTTGTAATGTACGGATACACATGTGGATGCATAGTACATATGTGTAGACCAAGCCAACCTACTAACTCGGTAGCATTAAAGAGCTAAACTACAAGTAATAAGTACAGTTTTAAAGTCAATATTAGCGTTAGGTCTTAGCTTAACTTAATATAAAATCAAATAGACGAAATTCTAGATAAAACCAAAAAACTGGTAGTGAGATATTTACATGCATATTTCGCTGACATTCCATGAATATTTAATGTCTGCTAATGAGCATCAGTTTTTCATTCCGAAGGATTCATAGTTCTGAAATCACTTGATCTACCATACCATCCCTCTACTGAAACTATGGTTTAATATATTGCACGATATCTTTTAGGGAACACATCTCAATGGAATGTGTTTACTTGTTGCTCATGCACAAAAACTTAAGAAAAAAAGTATCTTATGGGTTTCAACAACCGAGTTCACCATGTATCTTCACTGTATAAGCGAGTGTTAAGTGTGCGCACTCTCTCGCTCTCCTAATAACGCTCACTCACACTCAAATGAAATAAGAGGGACAAAAAAGAAAACACCAACACACGTCTACAAATAGTAACAGGAGTCACGGAACTCCAACGATGAAGCAGCAGCAGCAACTAAACAACGTGAACAAGTGATCATCCAGCAGCAGTAGCTGCGTACACTGGCTGCTGGAGCTGGTGTAGTATACACTTTGGATTATTGAATCAGGTAGACAGATAGGCGTTAGTCGTTCTACAGCCCTGATCGAGTTTAAATCTATTCCGTTGAGATCTCTCGCTAAGATACATACTACAAACCAACACAGCAACAACAACAAATTAAAGCAAAACGTAACAAAAAAAATTCAAGTCAGCAACACAGACTAGCGAAAAGTGTATCTTAATTCACAACGATACTAATGTTAATCAATTAATTAGTGTGCCATAAAAAAAAATTGCGCAAGGAAATCTGTGCTCAAAAGAGAGGTAAAACAAAATAAAACAAGTCAGTGTGCAAATGATAGCAAATTTTTAATTTAATTTAATGAAAATTGTTCCCGTCATTTTTAACACCGTAAAACCGAATTTAAAAATAGGTACTCAACAATTGGATTACTTATGTGTGCCTTTATCTTTGTTCATAATCATACAAAATTAATAAAGATGTTTATGATCATTCCGTACAAGATAACGATACAATTGAAAATCATTACAATAAAGTGTATTAAAAATATTAAAATATAATCAACGAATAAAAATACAAAAATAAATATACGCTTAAGTGAAAATTGTTCCATATATTACTACTACAAATGCAACCTATAACAGAGAAGAAAAAGTTATCGAAATCAAAAAGCACATGAAGTATCACATGAAAGCATACATAAATAAATAAATATTGATTTTATTTTGCATAATAAGGAAAGTGTCTCAAATCACGAAAAATAAATAAATTGTGCATTTTTTTAAAAAGTTTACCATAGTGAAATAGAGAAATATAATACCTGTCCCTTGTTCAAATTGAAAAAAAAAAATAATTATAACAAATATTTTTTTATATAAATTTGCTCGAGGAAGTACCTAACACAATTTTGTATTTCGTTGTCACATATATTTAATGCACCTGCTGCTGTTGCTACTCTGGTTGCTGCATTGTTGCAGAGTTGCATCCATCAAAGTGAAAAGAAAATACTACTACTACAACTACGTATTTATAACTGACATGATTGTGACAGTAATTAGTGATCATAACTATTTCATAGATGCTGTTTGGCATTTTTGTGACAATTGTAATAACACAGCGGCGGAAAAAAGTTTTTAAGAACTATATATTCTTCATCTATCACTATCGTCGGAAAACAATAACAGTGTGACAGAGTGCTGTGGCAATAAGTTAGCGTATATAATTTTATTAAAAAAAAAACAATAAAATCCATTTTATTAACGAAACAAAACAACAAAAATAGATCTTGTAAATGAAGTATATAACGATAAAAAGAAGTTATTATTATTATCGTTAACTTACATTTATTAACACGCGCCAGCGGACAAAACAAGAAACCATAAGACTGAGGTAAGTTACATTTAAACATGAATTATTCATAATATATTTAACAAATAAAAGAAATAAGATAACTTCGTTAACTATATACATTTTTACACGCATTTTCCATCGACTGTTTAAGTAGCCAAAGTAGGCAGGTACTTGTACTGTACATATTGTATAATTTGCGGAAATTTTCATTCTGCTTCTTTAGATTATTTATCTTTTTTTCCGTTGTAGATTTACTATTGAATTGATACAAAGAATTTGTCGTAAACAATTACACCATTTGAGTGAGATGCAATTCGTTTAAACTTGATGCGGTTACTTGCACATAAATATTCATAGGTAGTTGGATATCTACTCGAGTGTTACATGAAAGAGTAAAGAGTCGTAACCTAAGTAAGCAATGAGCTCTTTTCTTCATCTTAAACTTAAAAATATATATACATATACATATTATTTATGAGGAGCCTTAGACTGGTTTTAACTAGATTGTTAATACCTTTTCGACTTTGTTCAGCTAATACGAGTACGTCTAGTTTTTGTTGTTTATTTGGTTTCTTCTTCGAAATCTTATTGCATGTTTATTGTTTACCTTTACATTTATGACGTGCACAAGTCATTTTTTTTATTAGCAAATATCAGTATTCAAAGTATTCGAACATTTTGATTTAAAAGAAAATTTGTTTACTTTGAATGTAAATTCTTGTGACTATCTGTACACTTAATTAACTATGCTTAGATACTGATAGAGTGATAGACAGAAAGCCTTGAGAACAGCCTTCATATGGTAGTTTTTTTTTGAGAATCTCGAAAACCAATATCTATCCGAAGAAAACAATTTTTGCCGATCTTTGCTATTAAATATGTCAAAATGATGCTGAAATACATAGCTATAAAAATGTAAATGCTCGAGATGAGATAATTTTTTAATTATTTCAATTGTATTGTCAGTCAGACATTTTTCGAGAATTTATGAACGTACATATAAATCTACAGCAACTTGACCCACGTGCGTTAGGGCAATTGCTTTGTTCGAGAGTGTGATGAAGAAATTAACAACACACTTATTGGACTAATTTAATATTATACATATTTGTACTTTGTATGTACATAAAGAACGAAGATTGGCGAAGATTTTTACTTAAATTTTAAAAATTAACACATTATAGTGACCGTTTTAATGTTTCTTTTCTTGTTCACCTAAATATGCAATTAATAAAAACAAAAAAATAAAAATATAGCTACACTTATGAGAACTTTACTCCCTTCTTAGTGGAAGGTTTTTCATGATATTCAAAAATTTGAATAGCAATTCACATTGGATGCACACAATCTGGGTCGCACTTTTTTCGAGAACATTTTAACCGATTCATTCATATTCATAAAATAAATTTGTAAGCAAAAATATGTTCATTGAATTGCAGCTAAGCAAACAAAAATGAAGAGAGATTTTAAAAGCAACTTGGCACTTGTGTTGGTACAAGTACAAGTTTATTCGTATAGTGGCCATGGCTGATGGGGTATCTTGATAATTAATAACAATTAAAAAATACTGTCATTGAACTAACTATCAAAATATGTAAGCTATCCATGGTATAGACAGGTTTGTGTATAAGTAGGTCGGTGTAGCAAACTATTCAGTAGAGTTTCTTGTAGATTTTATTCTGTTTTTAACTTGAAAGAGTAAAGGAAAGATATTTATTTTGATTGTAAAATTCTGTATTAAATGAGTTGTGGTATTTTTTTTGACTAATCTAGTATAGAAATTTTTCGTAAACTAAAGTACCTACCCATAGTTTAACTGCGGACGATTACCTGAAAAGGTTCCAATGAAAGAGCCCCAATGTTCGTATGATAATTTGGCTAACGGAGCGTATACTTAATTCAACGCCAACCACATTTCTTTCATTTGGTATAACCGTATCGTCCGGCATGGTATATTGCATCTTGCCATTAGATTTAAACAAGATTGATATTGGTTAATATTTTTGTGATACTGACAACCTCACCGGAAAAATTTAATTTGACTCAACAAAGACAATCATTCAATAGAAGCCAAAAAGAAGTTATTTGAACAACTCGGAGGATACTACAACACGATAAAACGTTGTTAAACGGTTCACATCGACCTTTGGTATCTAAAGAATAATTACTGGCTTAAGGTGGGTGTCCATTGTCCACTGTAGATTAAAAACGCTTTTCCTCAAAAGGCAAATCCTTTTCAGTTTTGCATGTTTTATTGAAGAAGTCCTTTATTAATAGCAATTCTAGATTTGCCCCAACACGAAAGATGTTACCTCAAATTTTCGAGAGATTTGCTCTATAATTTATCAATACATACAAATAGCTTTGCGTCAAACATCAAAGTAAGGAAAACGTGGTTTTTGAATTATTGGGAAATAATTTCAGTAGGTAGGACAGATACTATGTGTGATAACCCCACGGCCACCAATACTAGAATAGTCAACTGATCAGAACCAAAACATGTTTCATTGAAATGAGCAGTTCTATGTAGATTTTGCGAGCAATTCCTTCGATTTTCAATGAAAAACTCTATAAGAGTAGCTCTCTTGCTACTCTCAAAAGTATTTCCTTTAAGTGGACCCGCGCCGTCCCTAGGGTTCTTTCGCTACAGCGGAGGATCACCTACCTTACCATTTATAACCATAAAATTAAGAATAGGAAGTGATGATTTTAAACAAAAAGAATTAGTGATATTGCCACTTCATGAAAAAATATCATGTAAATGTGGGGTAAAAACTATTACATTAATTTATAGAAAAGATTATATAATAATAAAGAGAAAACATAACGTGGAAGAAAGAAGAATGTAAACGATTGGATAGTAACATAGGCAAAGCTTAAATTTCATCATGATTGAAACCGAGAAGTAAGGTTTTACACATAATAAAGAAATTGGAATCATTGCCTGCATAAAATGGAGTAGAGGTTTTTTGAACAAAACGGTGCTAAAAGAAAGGCATGACAACAACATTAATTGAATTACTAAGTCAAATATGACAAACACTGAGCTACGACTCATTAAGATGCTACTGTGACACACACCTAAAACACATAAAACACATTGAAGAGCTTAAAGCTGTCCTTCAAGTGGGCCTGCACATCCATGGATTGAGCGACTGGAGATCACCGGTTATGTTATAAGACTGGTCAGACACTAGTCAATAACAGGAGCATGTACGTGTCGAATTATGAATTATTGAAAAAAAACACGTCTAGTATGTATAGTAGATAGTATAAGTTCCAGTTAAGGACAAAAAATACATCACAGTTGTATCGCCCCGCCAAAAAAAAAATAGTCATTAACTTGTAGTATGCGAAGTTATATTTTTGCACCAATGGAAGGGATACATTTTATGCCGATTATGACGACAACTTTGAGAAGCTTCTCGTGACAAATTGCTCTTTTGGACTTTTGTAAGACTTTCGCAAGAGGGGGAACAGTGGAAAAAAAACTCCAGATGTTACTAGATCCTGACGCGATTTAAACCAGAGACCCTTCAGCCAGAAATACAACCCACTTACCATGAGCCACTACGTCCACAAGATGTTTCAATTTTAAATATTTCATTCGTCAAATACAGAGGAAAAAAATATAGGGTTTTTCATAAGGACATTAACAATTTGTATTTAAATAAAACACAGAATAATGGAAATATTGGACTGAAATTTATTCCAGGTATAGTACATAAATGTTTAATTTAAGTATGAAATTGGATCTTGTTCATATGACCACCGTGAGTTTGGAGCGATCGATTCTTTTGAGCCAATTTTGCACCACTTGTCCCTGAGCTGCTCTCACATCATTCTCTTATTACATAAACCAAATAAATGTATCCCAATCAAAAGAAATTCAGTTGCGTTAAATCGGACCATTACACGATAACCGAACTTCCCCTCCAACAGATTAATTGCTTGCCCAGCTGTGTGGCAAGTGGCACCATCTTGTTAGAACCACATATCGCTGATGTATATAGTCTACCAACATGGCACGATAGCGAACTCCATTGACTACTTCATCGACAAAGAAATAGGCACGGTGCAATCACACCTCCAGCATTAAATCCACAACCAACGTCCACTTCTTTGGATGCAATGAAGTCTCTTAAAGTACATGTGGGATTGTTGTTGTCCATAATGCACATTCTGCGAATTAACAAAGCCATAAAGCCAAAAATGAGTTTCATCCCCAAAGATAATTTTTTGATGAAATTCAGATCTTAAAATTGCGACGACCGACTCGGAATTTCAGCAGTAATTTTTAATAATTTTCAAACGTTGATCGTATGTAAACTTCACCATGATAAAAATGAAGAGCATAAGTTCCTTAAAACCTTGACCGACGTTTTGACAAAGATAGAAAATTAAAAAAAGTTTAAAGGTGCGTTTGTATTAAAATACTAAACTACGAGTATTATGTCCCTGTTAAAAATCCCCGTAGAACATAACTATTGATTCACCTTTCCACACCACCTCCATCTAAAACAGAGAAACACTAAATGCCGCACGGTAAAAGAAAATACATATAAATATACAAATGTTGTGTGATTCTGGGTGCATTCACATTTCGACACTGCTCCCTCTATGTACATTTTGAATTCACGACAAACAATAAAATATACCGTCGGTGAAACCCAACCCAATTTCATGATTGATGGTAAAATGAATGGAAAGTTTTATTTTATTTAGTTTAACAATCAATTTTGAAAATCTGTTAAGTAAAACTTATTTTCGTTAGCCTTTCGATTTATGGAAATTGAAATATGGATTAATTATTGAATTATAAGAATTCCTATTGCAAAACATACATTAACTGTCAAACAATTTTGCAGACTGTGTGGAGGTGGCTGATTACAATTAAAACTGTTTGATTAAAGTTTAAGCCCAAGATTCGGCAGAAGCATGTTCATATATTTTAATTGAGCCACACTCACAGTCATGTGCTATGCATAATATGTAAGAGATCTTTTAGAAAATGTTCTTCCATCCTCTTCTTCCTTTACGGCAAGGTGTTATGGTCATGATTAAGGGGACCATAACATTCCCACTTTACTGCATCCTTACTGGTCCGACTGTGGGGTCCGCCGGTTTGACCTCAATATACATCGGCAGGCTTCCTGGTTTCGGATCGCTTCATCACTGAACTCTGGTTTCTCCTCTTTCGCTCCTTTTCGTCTTTTACGATAAGAGCTGCTTTTTTGGGGCGAAGCAGCGACATTCTTAGCTCGTCCCCACAAGGGAGCACACATCTCTCACTATACTGGCTTCCTATTGATCCGCTTCTAGGGTTCGCCGGTTTGACTTCAATAAACATCGGCAGCCCTCTCGGTTTCGCATCACTTTTTTACTGCGGGCAATCCAATGTAAGTTTATAGCCTGCCATTTTTACGATTTTATCATGTGCATGCTTCTGTTATTGATAAATAAACTAAAAAAGAACACCTTACATTTTTGTAAACGAATCTGCCGTTCGAAGTCCGCAAAAAGCTGTGGGTCCCTTCCATTAGTGCTACAAATATAGCATCGCACACCAAGGTTTGATAAGCTTGACTTGAGGCCCTATATTTTGTCTACTTATGGATTACCTTGAGCGCAGTAACAGAAATTTTTTCGATGCAACACTCAAAATACATTGAAAATAAAATTTAAATATTTAACCTATTCAATTGTGCGACCATTTTTTGATTTTTAGTAGACATATGCGTGGTATGAGATTTTCGTATTTAATTAATGCTTTCCTATATATAACGGGTAGTTTAATCCCTTTGGCTTATTTCAATAGTCAATTATTTGATTTTATTTTGTTTTAATTATTCAAATAGTCACGAGGCTTAACATGATCAAAAGCAATGGTTGGATTAGTTGACTCTGTATAAAATATAAAATTAGTGATTTTTTTTCATATTGCTTTGTTAGTTTTTCCATCAAAATAGGAAATATCATACAAGATCAAACGGCCATTACTTTCTTATCGAGTTACAGACAGTTTTTAATTCGTTTGTTTTAACTCGAGATACAACGAAGATTATGTTTATTAACTTAAAATACTCTATTAATATGTATGAATTGTAAACCAGCCGTCAAATTTTCTATACAAAATATGAATTGCTTAAATTAACAAGCTAGAAGTTTTGTGGAACTCCCTTCCCCTTGGCATTTGATTTCTATGTATCGTGGTTGGTTTTGAATATTCTCTTTTTGCACATTTGGCTAGCAGTGATAGCGAATTATGGACAATTTATAAGAATTTAAAATACTAGATGTACATAGTTCACTTAAACCTGTATGTGTTATTAATTTAAAACTGCATTCAATAGTTTTCTATATGTTCACCCTTTTATTTATTTATTCAGTTAGTTTTCTTTTTCTTTTTTTTGTGTAAATGTAATGTTTCTTAGAAATACTATAACATATAATCAAATCTAAAGTTAATATTATGTTAAAATTATCGCATCTACATTTGTATAGATACGAGGGCGGGTCAATAAGTCCGTGACTTTTTGAATTTCTGACCTCTTTACTGAAACGGCAACACTGCTCCTGTCAACAGGCATCTGTCAGTTGACTCCTGTCAAAATTTAAACTTGCTGCGTCAGTTAGTTTGTGTTTGACAGCTATTTTTATCAGACTACTCACTAATTTGAGGAGAAAATGGAAAAAAGTGAATTTCGTGTGCTTATTAAGCATTATTTCTTGCGAAAAAAAACCATTACCGAGACCAAGGCTAAGCTTGAAAAATACTATGGGGACTCTGCACCATCGATTTCAATGGTAAAAAAGTGGTTTACTGAATTTCGTTGTGGCCGTACAAGCACTGAAGGTGCCGAACGTCCTGGACGCCCAGTTGAGGTCTCTACACCCGAAACAATCGAAAAAATTCACGATATGGTGTTGGCCGACCGAAGATTGAAAGTGCGAGAGATTGTGGAAGCCGTAGGGATTTCGCATGGCTCAGTGGTTTCAATTTTGAATGATCACTTGGGCATGAGAAAGCTTTCCGCACGATGGGTGCCGCGTTTGCTCACAGTCGACCACAAACGCAATCGTGTAACAACTTCACAGGAAGGTTTGGCGTTGTTTAATCGCAATATGGAGGAGTTTTTGCGCCGTTTTCTAACCGTGGACCAAACATGGATCCATCACAACACACCAGAGACCAAACAACAGTCAAAACAGTGGGTTTCTAAGGGTGAATCGGCGCCAAAGAAGGCCAAGGTGGGTTTGTCAGTCAATAAAGTTATGGCGACTGTTTTTTGAGATGCACGCGGGATAATCCACATTGACTACCTTCAAAAGGGAAGAACAATCAATGGGGAATATTATGCCAACTTATTGGACCGATTCAATGACGATTTGAAAAAAAACCGACCTCATTTGGCCAAGAAAAAAGTTCTTTTCCACCAAGACAATGCAAGGGTGCACACATGTGCAGTTGCCATGGCAAAAAACCATGAATTGGGCTATGAATTGCTCCCTCATCCACCATATTCTCCAGATTTGGCTCCGAGCGACTACTTCTTGTTCCCAAACCTAAAGAAATGGCTTGGTGGAAAAAGATTTGACTCCAATGATGAAGTCATCCCGCAAATAAAGGCCTATTTTGAGGACCTCGACAAATCATTTTTTTTGGAAGGGATAAAAAAATTGGAGAAGCGTTGGACAAAATTTATAGAGCTCAAGGGAGACTACGGTGAAAAATAAAAAAAAAATTTTATCAAAAAATTTGTGTTTTATTCCAAAAGTCACGGACTTATTGACCCGCCCTCGTACTTAATTGTAATCTTTTTGTAAATGTTGTTTAATTTCAATTAAAAAAACTACTAAACATTTTACTTAGTGTCCTCATTATTAATTTAATCCTATTAAAGCCAAATAAATAAAGGACCGCTCATGTGCAAACGCAAACTTTGATAAACTTGATGTGAAACTTTACAAACAATTTTTTCTTAAATGAACGAAAACAAAAGGAAGTTTCGTTCATTTGTCTAAATTTTGACTGAATACTGTTTTGGGTTGCTTGTTTTGTAGATACATTTGTTTGCTTATTAACCATAAAAGGTTCCCGTACAGGGACGGGCTAAGAATATAACTTTAGTGCTCCCGGCTTAGAAGAGAAATTGCTTCAATTCAAATTATTTGGTTGACTCGACTGGCAATTACCGGTGAAAGTAAAATCCATCAACAATCAATAACAATAGCATTTGTCGAAATCGTAAACAAAAAGCCAGACCTTCTTCTAAACTTCTAGATCACACAAATGCAACAGCGCTAGAATTTCTTTGGCCTTAGTGACAAAGTGATCCTAAACGGGCAGGTCTGATGATAATTTTTGAAGTCGAACCGGTGAACTCCCCAGTCGGACCAGTAGGGATGCAGATCAAGATCGAGATCTTTAATTTTCGCCTTTGAATTGGAAGAAGGTGAATTATTCTTAAATTGGTTATCTTAATTAAGATAGTGCTGTCACAACAAGATTTTGACATATCTTGTTGTGAGAGCACTGTCTTACTTATAGGCGACTTCAATCTGCCACATATTGGATGGGTACCTTCTGAGGATGATTCTCATCTCATCCCATCCTTTGACTCTGCCCAACAAGAGCTCGCTTTACTAGACAACATCTTGTCTTTTGACTTACAGCAAACTAGCTGTATAAAAAATTTCAAAAATCGAACTCTCGATCTTGTTTTTTTCTTCTGACTCTGTTAGTACTGTGGTTCTGGAATCCCACTTCAGTATAACTAACATAGACAATAATCATCCACCATTGGATGTATTTATTGAATTAGGCGCACATTTGTACGAAAATAGTAATTCGTATGATCGTTCGCAATCTTTTGACTTTCGGAAAGCAAATTTTCAAAGGCTTTCTGATGAAATTTCCAGCTTTACTTTTAATCTTACTGCGTTTTCTAATATTGAAGACGCAGTAGTTTGCTTTTATTCTTTGATGGATAACTGCATGAAAAAAGTGATTCCTGTGAAATCCTCTAGGAATCTGAAAACGTCCCATCCTTGGTACATTAAAGAGCTCAAATCAATACGAAACAGGCGTAATAGGGCTTGGAAAAACTATTTAAAAAGTCTCCGCCATTCAGATCTTGAGCTCTATCGTACACTATTCAACGAATTCAAATCTTTATCCTGCAACTTATATATTGACTATATAAGTAAAATGGAATGCTCTCTAAAATTGGACCCCAAACTTTTTTGGGGATTTGTTAATTCTAAGAAAAAAACCGATGGTTATCCATCGAAACTTACTTACAATAGCTCTACAACTGCTGATTCGCTAGATGCAAGCAATATGTTTGCAGATTATTTCAGTAAGTCGTTTAGAGTGACCCCTCTTCACATAGATGAGCAATATTTTAGTTATCTAACTAGCTGTTCCCAAATAAGTTTTACTAGCTTCTCATTTGACTTGGAAACAATTTTAAAATTTATTTCTTCTCTGAAGAATGATTATTCATCAGGTCCTGATGGCATTGCACCGATCGTTCTTAAAAAATGTAGTCATGCAATTGCTCCATATCTTAAATATCTGTTTGAATTGTCCATTAGTACTGGTAAATTCCCTTATGTATGGAAAAGTGCTTTTATCACACCTGTATTTAAAAAAGCCGAACGTGGTGATATCACTAATTATAGGCCTATTTCAAAGCTTTCGTGTATCCCTAAGCTTTTTGAACAAATTGTTTGCGAAAAGTTAATATTTCTTTGTCGCAATTTAATTTGTAATGAACAGCATGGATTTGTAAGAAACAGATCCACTGTCACTAATCTGTTAAGTTTCTTGCATGATTGTTCTAATGCCTTAGAAAATAAGGACGAATTGGATTGCATATACACTGACTTCTCTAAAGCTTTCGACCAGCTGTCCCATGAAATAATCGAGTTTAAGCTCAGGGCTTTTGGTTTCCCAGCAAGTTTCATAAAATGGGTTAATTCATACCTTAGATCAAGGGTTTATCAAGTCAAATTTAGAGGATCGCTATCTGTATCTTTTACAGCTGAGTCTGCAGTTCCCCAAGGTAGTCACCTCGGACCAATTCTATTTATACTAGCCATTAATGATGTTAAAGCATGTATAAATCACAGTAATATCCTGATCTACGCTGATGATATGAAAATATTTAAATCTATCACTAGTCAGCAAGATAGAATTTTTCTTCAATCTGACATTAATAGCTTCGCCAATTGGTGTGATAAAAACGGTTTATCCCTGAACCCTACTAAATGTCAACATATGACATTCTCTAGAAAGAATATACCTTCCACCTTTCAATATTCTTTGTCTCAACATATTCTTTGTAATGTTGATAATTTTAAGGATCTTGGGGTATATTTCGATCCCAAACTGGTTTTTGCCAAGCATATCAATTTTATTGTTAATAAATCTAATTCTATGCTGGGCTTCGTAAAAAGGTGGGCGAAAGAATTTAATGACCCATACGTTACTATGTCATTGTACAATTGTTTTGTCCGTCCGATTATAGAGTATGCTTCACAAGTTTGGACGCCGTTCTACAACATTCATCCAAATCGAATAGAGGCCATTCAACGTAAATTTATTCGATTTGCACTTAGAGGACTTCCATGGGATGATCCTTTTAACCTTCCTCCTTACAGTCAGCGTATTAAGCTTCTTCAAATGTTACCTCTTTCTCAACGAAGGCTTAATAGCGATATCATTTTTTTTAGCAGCTTATATCCGGTCAAATAGATGCACCTGACTTGCTGTCATCTATTGGCTTTAATTTTCGGTGTGGTGCCCATAATTTACGTAGTGTTGATTTATTGTTTAGCCCCCATCATAGAACGAATTATGGGAGGCATGAGCCTATTAGTCGCATGCGTAGAATCTATAATATAAATGATCATGTGATTGACTTGCATGTTAGTAAAATTAAGCTGAAAAATATTTTGCGCAATAATACCTTAATGGCTTAATTTATTTGCATGATTTGTGTTTGTGTTAGTATTTTATAGGTACATAATTATTGTATTTTTAATTGTTTTGTCCTTACTAACACCTGCACTAAATGATGAGCCTGTGGGAGCACTTTTAGTGCCGGCAAATTTCTGCTCGTGATAGTTGCTTGCTTTAAGCACTCCACGATACAGAACTGATAGTGTATTTAAAAAAAAAATAGAAGATGAACATAGACGCGGCACCAAACTGGAATTAAACATTCATTTGACCTCTCCTTTTTAAAAGATACTTAAAACTTTGATGTTTTTCATCTTTCGTTGGATACTTTAATTTTTTTTATGAACGAATCTCGATTTTAAAAATTTAACATTCACTTTTCTTTGTGCAAAATTACGTATTATTGTCAAAGTTCTTCTCAAAATAAAAAAAAAATAAAAAAAACTGTAGTTGTTTTCTTTCATTATGTATTTGCGGTTCCGATTCCGACTTCTACTTTCATCTTATTAGAAAAGGATTAGATAATATTCAACCTATTCCTTTGTATTGGGAAATTCTTTGGTGAATATAAAATTTATAGCATACCTCCAATATTCGAATCCGGTTCGCAAAGTTTAGGCAAAAAGTACCGACCAATTTCGAAAATATGAAATATGTGCACTAAAGCTGTTAGAGAAATTGTAAAATGTTAACATTTATTTTACGAACGGTATCACTGACTTCCAACATATTTTCGTAGCTGCAAGACCTTCTACCACCAATTTGGGTTTTGTTTGCCATGTATGTTCTTCAGAGTTCTTTAGAGTTCTGAGTTCGGCAAGCAATAGAATGTTATTTACGCCAACTTCTCAAACCCATTTCAGGTTAAGCCACAATGTGTTAGGGATTCACTCAAATTAAAAACAAATAGTTCAGGCTCAACAGCTCTTATATGGCAAATTAAAAGATGTTTGGAGTAATTAAACGAAATAATTACCAGAAATACATCATTTGTTCGTCCGACTAGGGCAGGCAGCTTATTCTCACCGTCTGGCGGTGCAATTCTCAACTACCTAGACGTCTATATACCAACAAAAAAATTATATAGAACTAGTAAACTTTGGAACTTGTTACGAGAGCGACATCGTTCCGGAAGAATACAATTTACAACAACTTAAGCGGTTAGGTTAGGTTAGGTTGAGGTGGTTGTCAGCTACAGCCAACACACTTAGACCAATATGAGGTCCATTGTGATACCCGCTAATCCATTTAGAGCTTCTAATGAAGCGCAATAGACTTCTGACGTCTGCGTTAGCCAACTTACTAAGACCATTAAGCACGAGAAGGCTCCTAGATAGAGATATCTTTTACCTAGATGCGTGCTTGCCTATAAGATAGTGTCCTGTAATGACACCTATAGAAGAGCTAATGTGCAGTCGGTTTAGTAAGATTCAACAATCAGAGCGTCACAGGTCCAGTTTTAGCCAGATATGCTACGTCGCTAGACATGTAGTTCTGCTTGTCCAACTAGGGTTTGTTCTCTCGATTGATAGTAGCTTAAACATAGGTTTACATTTGGCGATAGGTGTACCTAGAGAACCTTTATCAGGTAAAAGAGGTAATGTGGTTCCTTTTTTGGCGAGGTCATCTGCCCTGGAGTTCCCTGGAATATATCTATGCCCCGGCACCCAACAGAGGTGAATGTTGAATTGCTCCGCCATCTCGTTAAGAGATGATCGACAGTCTAGGGCTACGAAAGAGTTTAAAGAAACTGAGTCCAGGCACTTAATCGCGGTTTGACTAACCGAGAAGATACAGATGTCTTTAGTGGATATCAGCCACGACAAGACTTCTTTTATCGCTATAATTTTCGCCTGGAACCCGCTACAATTTAAGGGGAGAAGCAACACTTATCTCAAAGTATCTCAGGGCTCTAGCTAAGCGTTTTCGATTCGCCTTTCTTGAAAGAAGAACTTATAAAAAAAACATAAGGAAAAGCGGACTATTCGTTAAAAAAAAAATTTGAAGTTGAGCATTTCGGGCGCATGGAGAGTATATATACTCCAAGTTTCACCTTCCTAGCTAAAATTTTCATTTTTCGATAAAACGATTTCTTTTAATTGTGATCGTGTCAGTGGGCCGATTTTAAAAATCTTTACACATGCGCGTTGCGGGCTCCTAGAGGGTATATGGTCCAAATTTCATATTTCTACCTTAAATTTTGATTGTTTTTTTTTTAAGATTGTGGTCAGATTTTAAAAATGTTAACACATTATTATTTTGCGCCTAGAGATTATATGACCCGAATTTTAGCTTTCAAGTCCGAGTTTTAGGGCTTAAAAACTGCCGACGGACGGATATATCTAGATCGACATTACTCGGTTGAACACACATTTTAGGGGTATACGAGCAATATAAAGGAATTTATGTTACAAACTACGACTCAAAATTACAATACCCTTAGAATAGGGCATACAAAGTAAGATTGCGAAAATCTTAAGCCGCTTACTGAACTTATGTTCGTGACTAATCATTTTCGCTATTGCGATCTAAATCTATTTACTCTGAACGTAGATAATGCTTTAAACTTTTTACATCTCATTAGCTGTTGAGCAATCTAACGTTTATATATTCAATTATTCAAATTGTTTTGGAAGGAAGAAATTAAATATTTTAAGTTGATTAATAAGTTTCAATTGGGATTAGATTACATCTCTGAAACGAAATTCGCTTTATCTTAAAGATCCTTATACATAAAAATAAATCTATTGGTCTTAAGTTAGGTAATATAAACAGAATCGAACATGTCAATTAAATGTGACTAGGTGTTAAAACTGCATTGGCCTGAAGAAGTGTATAATTCCAAAGCTCGATGGCTGCTCTTATGACTGCCTTCCCTTTTGCTCAAATGAAGGTTTAAAGATTATTTGTTTGTTAGACATCGCTTGTGCACGGATAAATTAATTCGTCTTCTTAAAAAGATGAACATACATGGTGTCCCGGTGTGTCCCGGTTACCTCGATAAATATACACTATCTTAATTGTGTCACCTTTCTAATCTATACTATATTATTCATATTTATTCACCCCATCTATCGTTATAATATTATTTAATTCATCTTTCATCTTTATGATGCTGAGTGAGCCATAACCAGATCACTCACCTATCACAAGTGATCCCATTCGTAGTTTACAATCGGGTGGCGCCAGCCAGATTTGAACTATATAACAATAGTCTAACCACTTAGGTTAACCACAAAACATACGACTTCGAGTATATTATTTTAACGTTTACTATGACATTGCCAGAGGCGGATTTACCCACATTTATGTTGCTACTATAATAGTGTCTTAAAAAAGTGTGCAAGTCTTAAAGCCACAAGTACAGATTTACAGCAAAAATTAATATTTTGGTTAATTTCTCACAGCTGGAGGAAAAACTTATGCTAGTATAGTGAGTCGTCGAAGTTTCTACTGATGATTCAATCGAGATTATCTCGTTCAATAATTGTGTATTAAAATATGAAATGTATGTATTCGAGTATGTGCGTAGTCGCCCAGACTAAATGGAACCATGACTGTATGCTGCTCAGGGTTATTTTATGTTTAATTTTTCGTCAAAAATGTTTATGTATGTAAAAAATTAAATCAATCTTTTGTGATTTTACAAATGAGTGCAGAAAATCGTTAATAATAACAATATTATTTTAGCTAAGATTTGCCACAAGCATTTACACTTTATTTTGAGCATTATCGTGTGAGCGTTACTGCCCTATCTCGGGTTAATCCGGAAAATAATTATAACTCTTCAAACTACTTCATTTGTTTTGCTGATGCAGAAAGCCAATCCTTGTACAAGGTGGCGCAAAAGTTGTCAGGTGGCGCAAAAGTTGTCACCCGATGTTCTTTCGTTGTAATTTTTTTTATGAATGAAAAACTTTGGTTCTGCTTTTGGATTATGTTAATTGGTGTCTTAAGTTTTTTCTGTATCAGATAACTTCACAAATATCAAAGTAGAATTTACATTTGCCGCCATTTGCAAAAATTATGCTTCTTCCGATAGGAAGATGACTTTTGCGCCACCTTGTACTTTTTTAAAATGCTGCATCAATTTAATTACAGTAAGAGTACAGTAGAAATTTAAACAATACAAGAACCAAATTATTCTTGTGTTCTACAATATAAGATTTGTTTTGATCTATTAAACTACCCCACCATTTTTCTATGCCAAAATACCAACGACTTTCATTGCTGATATCCTTTTTTCTTTAAAAAAATTGTATACGGTACTAACGGCCCATATAGGGCTTAAAACCTAGCTTCTCCAACCATTTCCGTTTGCGAAGTGGAAAGGACCTACAATTTTAAGCCGAATACAAACGGCAAATTTGAGAAGCTTCCCATGACAACTGATAGTCTTGGATGTTTGTCAGACGTTCGCAAGAGGTGGGCCAGAGGAAAGATTTAAATTGGATACCTTTAGATTAGGAGTCCAGCACTACTGAGCCAATGCGCCAACATCCTTTTTTCGTTAAGGCGTCAAATCCCTTAAATCCATCCCTGATCATGGCACACGATTTTACCCTGAATGAAGTATTAAGTTAATTATGCATCTATTTGTAGTTCAACAAGATATATATATGATACAGGTTCTACGATGGCGCAGTATTTTAAAATACCGGCTGTCTTTATTGTTCCTTGTTAGTATTCACATCTTAATTATATTCTAAGGTAAATTAAGGAGTGACCATGACCAATCAAGTTAAACATATTTTTCTATAAATAACAAAAAAGAAACTCAAACAATACATTTGTAGGTAGGTACATTTGAATAAAAAAAAAATTGTTGTTTTTTTAATGGAAGTCAAAATATTGCTAATGTTTCTGATTTATTGCATACTTCAAATAGATTGAGTAAATATTATAATGCCATTTTGGAAATGTGAGCTTTTTGATTAAGAATCTTATACATACTTTCTCGTGCTTTTTTGTGTTAGGTTTAAAATTTAAATTTCACTTATAAGTTTGGGAACTTCTGTCATAAGAAAAATTGCTTTTCTGATAACTAAAATTATGTCGAAACATTATTTTTGAAAAACCTTGAAAACCTTGAAAACCAAAAGTACGGTTTGGAAATCTTTCCCGCAATTACTTATTTGAAGACATGATAGCATATTTATTTTATTGTAACCATGCAAAAGGGTAATAATGAGTATGGATGTTATTTTATTATTACAATTTACCTTTTATTGGTCTAAGTGTGTCGGCTTCTGCCGACTAATACTATAACCATGGATGTTACGCAGCTTCGACTCCGAATCCGATATGTCGGAATCTCCGGTTTGAATTGCACCTCCGAATCCGGCTCCGGTTCCGATATAATCATAACGGAGATATTTCGGACCACCCTCGGTGACGACCAACAAACGACAAATAGTGATCGAGTTGCGACTATCTTTTGACTAATTTATTTCTTTACATCAGTACTTAACTTTGGAAAGCACTTTTAAATGAATATAATAGAGAAAAGCGTCTCAAGTGGACATAAGATCGTTTTTTGTGGTGGAAAGTAAATACAAAGCTCCAGCTTTTCAAGCCAATTGTGCGACCATTTTGTGTCAGCTCCACCAGAGTCCGTTCCGAGCGAATAACTATAACAGTGTTGCGGGTTTGATTTATAACCCAGCACGGAACAGATTGGATAGCGACAAATCAGCTTCTTTTTTAAATTTCACTATTAGTTGTAATTTTGTCAATAGATTATATGTATACAAACAATATTGTGGTTAAGTGAAAATACAATTTTGAATATCAAATCTTGTGTTTTTTAATAAACATTGATTTCTCCAAATTTTATGTTTTAATAATTTTTTCTGCAACCTCGGCGGATTGATTCTTTTGCACGTACCTAACTCTAGATCAAAATATAGCTAGAATTTCCGAAAATAAGCGTCAAATTACCCAAAATTCGATTTATTTACACTTTTGCTTAAAAATGTCTGAAGTACTTAAATCCAAAAATCGGTTGGTTTCAGAATTTCGACAATGAAAAACTGCTAATTAGGGTTTTTCCGAATACTAGGACCTCTTTATTCCTTGAGGAATTTCCCATTCCTTACGGCATTCTTGAACGGAAACTCTTTTAATTCATTTTTGTCAGTTTCGTGGGTTTTCCCATCAAGACATAAAACAATGTGATTCACTTTTGTCCATGTTTTCCCGTCTCGTAGGTCGTACGTCGATCCTGAAACGAACCCCTCTTTATATAGTAAATACTGACGAAAAGGTTTTTCTTATATGCAATAAATATGAGACCGGTTTGACAGTGTTTGAAAATACATCTACGATTTTATATATATACACATGTAAGCGCACGTACTTTTTTGGCTCGCGTTTCGTAAATGTAGAGTAATAGGCGTGCAATAGGTCGTGGTCTACTTTAGTTTTGGCTGATACGTCACTTCGTCTGGTGCTTGTCTCTACAAGCAAGTTGATTTGAATTAATTTTTTATGTTGAGGTTTCTATTTTGGAAAAATAATAAAGAAAACAAAAAAATACCACTACAAAAAATTTAAAGAATGAAATGCAAATATAAAATTTATTAAAGAAAACTAGTTTTATAGTGAAACGCCATAAATGCCAATACACAGGTGCAACCTATTTAACCCAGTTCTTACTCAAGTGAACTAGAAGCTTGAACTTCGTGTGCGTTTTTTGTTTACTTTTGTATGCGTTTTAAATAAAATAATAAGAGAAAAATAAATGAGCATTATATACGTACGAGTATGGCTTGAGCTCAATACATTCATTTATTGGTCATGTATCGGCACTTGTACGGATAGCCCGTACCCACTTGAACCAGCAGTAAAAGTAATAAAAGATAATTTTGCATTCTTTAATCTCAAGCAGCTATTGTTTGAGAATGTAATAATAACAATAATGTGAACACCCTTACAACAGGTAAAAGGCTAAGGCGCACCACTTGACAAGAGAATGGGATTTCAAATGCAGGTAGGTTCGAGATACATGGGTACCTGAGTTTGATTTTTATGACTACAATGCAATACACCTTAGTGTGTTACTCGTTATGGGTTTAATTGAAAGGAAATTCATCGAAATGAAATTTCAAGAGGGTGTTTGTGAAAATGTCACACAATTTCGCCTGTTGTTGCGCGACTATAAAGGACATAGGTCAGTGGTAAACACCTCTTTGATGATTTCTTTATACATAGTTCGATAGCTACTAGTATATTAAACAAAAAAATGTTTGTCAAACAACTTGCTAACTTAAATGAACTTTCTTTTACCTTTGCAGAGTTGCAAGCGACAATGGGCGCATGGCTACTATTCTTTATAGTGCTGGCGACTTCAAAACCCATCGTTCAAGTTGCTAGCACTGAGAAAACATCAACGTCGTTGTCGTACTCGTTATCGTCATCGCTATCGTCGTCGTCGTCATCTCCATCATTACCATTTCCAGTGATTGATAATTTTAATTCTAATAATAAATTAAGTGATAGTGATAGTAGTGATCTTTCAAGCAACAGCAGAAGAAACAAATTAGTTAAAGAAAAGACAATGTTCCAAATGGGTTCAACGAAAGCAGTGACATTAATAGAATCAACAAAAGAAGCTACACTTGATTCTTTAACATCATCATCAGAAATTCTATCGGATGATCATCAAGATGATGACCATCAAATTCAGAATGATGATAGTAATCATGTGGGCAGTGAGACTAAAAATAATAATATTGATATAAAACATAGTTATAGTGAAACTAGCATACTTCCTGCTAAAAAGCCTGATCCTGATACTCTAGTCGAAATCGAAAACAGCCTACTGTCAGTGTTCAACATGAAGAGGCCACCGAAAATTGATCGATCAAAAATTATTATACCAGAAGCGATGAAGAAACTGTACGCGCAGATTATGGGCGAAGAACTAGACTCTGTAAATATTCCTAAGCCTGGCTTATTGACGAAATCAGCGAACACAGTGAGAAGTTTTACACATCAAAGTAAGTTTCAAAAATACTCATACATATAAAAGCACTATATCTTAAAACACATCATATTGTAGAAAATGTAGAAATGAATTCAAGAAAGGCACGTCTTATACCTGACAATGTTACTTTTGGAGTGGCCTTGAGAACTATTAAATGGTTGTTATAAGCGTTTCCGTTCCCACAAAAGTTAAAATAATTAGGACCGTATTAGAGTAATAAATTTTTTTTCTCCTCAAAGATTGTGCACTTAAGATAATACCCTGACAGGCTGTAATCCCGAGGATTAGGTTAATTGTGCCTTTTATTTAGAAAAGGCGCCAGGGTTGTCTATACAATGAATTTATGTGGAAATTCCAGTATAGGTTAAAATATAAACACCCCTACGCTGAGTCTTGGTCGAATATTATTATATGGATCTTTATATCATTATATTCGCATTATTTTTCAAAATACTTTTTTTATCACTTGTTGAGTTTTCTAATTAAGTGTGGAAATTATCCAATTTCAAAAATAGCAAAAATAATAACCTTAATATATTTAACAGTTGCACATATTTCGTTATCAAAAGACGTTGTTTACATACTCGTATATCTAATATTCATTGAAGTTTGGAGGGATTTCTTACAGGGGCCTAATTTTTTAAAGCATTTCTCAACTTTGAATATATAACAATTCCCAATTCGAATGAATCTTATTATATCTGTTATTTTAAATGATTTTATATAACATACACAACACATATACCTACATAGAATGAAATAATTAATTATTTACTATCAATGTGAAGGTATTGAGTTACAGTTCAAATCTTCTTTTTAAAAATCTTTAAATTCAAATACATTTGTGTTTTCTGTTGCATTCATGTCGCTCTAATGGCTGACAATAATTAACTGCTGTAACAACCAATATTTCAGAACGCTACTAATCACATGCAAGCAGTCAAAACATCAATCCAATTTCAACTATTAACCCTTTCAGCTTGTATGTCGCATGCAGGGACGGGCTAGTAGTATTACTGCAGCGCTCTCCGATAAACACCGCTTGTCTAAGCAATTCCGCGGATTGATACGACTAGAGATCTTAGGTGTGCTAAGAGAAAGATTAAACAACAGGCAACATCAGGAGTATGCAGGAGTCAAAATAATAAAAAAAATCAGGCCTTTAGACTCTTTGTCGGCGAGGTTATGATCTGGATAAGAGGGATCTAACCCTCCCACTTTACCAAATCTCTATGTGTCCGCCTGTGGGGTTTGACCTTAATAACCATAGACAGGCCTCTCGGTTTCGGATAATTTGTTTTACTGCTGCCAACCAAATGCTGGTGTTATGGCATTTGTGTGATCCCGGAGTTCTTGAGGTATTCCTTTTTTTTCTTTTTACGATTTCAACATGTTCATGCTCCTGTTATTGATTATTGTTTGATCGTCCTTTTACGACTCCGGTGATCTCCAGTCGCACTAAAGCCTATAATGCCCACGTCATTGCCAAAATTCGAAAATTCCTAAATTACAAAATAGGATAGAAATTTTGTATGGAGAATGATTAAAACGATAAAGGTAGATGGCGTTGCGACATAAATATATCCACAGCTCTGAGATTTGTTTGTTTGTCACTCATCGTGTTTTATCTGCGGTTGCATCTTTTTTTGTGAATCTAACATCCCAAAGTGGTTTTACTCACTAACGTATTGGTAATTTCGGTAAAAAAAAAATTGGTGTGAAAGTGAATGAAAAGTGATTCTATCGAAGTTTCTTTCTATCGTGTTGCTGTTTGATTCCAAAAAGTAAGCTGACATAAGAACCTGTCAAACAAGTAGCAGCTACTCTTAAAAAAGCAACGAAGTTGCGGTAGAAAAAGGTGCAGTTCCTTTAACCACAGAACCGATTGACCTCAAATCAGACAATCTTTGGTTTGCGCCTACCCGATCTGGGATGGGTACGAGACTCGAGACAGGGACAGGTACAGGGAGGACAGGACAACGTCTTCCGGGTAAGATAGTACTTTTAAAATGGCCTTGCATGACACTTCCTTCCTTCTTAATTTAATCTTAGTAAGTAATGAAATAAATTCATTCTGTCATTTGGTTTTCGTTCGCTCTCTTTCACATTTATTACATTTTTATTTTGCCCTTAGTCACTTAGACCGTCTAACTTCAAAAAATGCATTAGCATCTTTGTGAAGAACAGCAACACCACCTTCATTTCTATCGACTTCTTCGATAAAACATTTTTTTTTTCTTCAAATAGGGGGTGTGTCACTGGCCGTATTTTAAAAATCCTTACAAAAAAATCTCTATTGGCATTATTGAACAGCATATATTATTTCTTAGGACAAATTTTGCAAAATTAAATGTCACTATTTAAAATCCTATTTTAGTTATGACATATCTACTTTGATTATTTCTGCCGCCTGATGCTAATATGGTACCTATATCAGCCAATAAGTTCCATCCAAGTCTTACAGGTAGTTTGAGTCATAGTTTAATTAAATTTTCAAAAACATAGACTTACCGACATAGACTTACCGTATTTAACTGGGTTTCGTAATAATTGCACATATGTATATATGTTTTATGTAAATTTATCAATTTGTTCTTCTTCTTTTTCTCTGCTCTGTGGAATAACTTAAACAAATGTTTGCATAAAACTCATATTATAAAAGTTACTGAGACAAACAAATTTAAATTTTTTGAAAAACGACCCATTCAAGTTTTTTTTTTATATATATTCACCGGCTTCAACACATGTGTCTAATATTTGTTAGCTTAAAATGCCATCAAAAAACTTTATTGAAGGGTAAACGGTGTTCCCAGAGTTGTAGACTTAGGAAATATTTACTGTACTTAATATTGCATGCATTCGATGTGGCGTTGAATGTTAGTTTTAACGGATTTGTAAGTCCTTTCGACCTTTTCATGCATTTAGTTTTGTTTACAAATATGGAATCCTTCTTGAGGCTTCGCACAAAGCTGTTCGTAGAGCTTTATGTATAGGTAGCCACTTTTGATATGTCAACTAAGATGTTTACATTATATGTAGTTGCATATTTTTTTTTATAATCTTTGTCTGTAATGTTACAGTACCCTTATAGTGCTAAGAACACAGCGCAAGCATTTCAATAATAATGGCAATATCGTATTTCATTGCATGCTTTTCGGTGCTACTTACTATAAGAAAGAGTAGAGTGATAAGAAAGAAGTGTTTTGGTGCAGTTGTAAGGTTTTTCTCCACGGGTGGTGTCTAAATTGCTTAGGGTTAGGGAGATCTAGTTTTTCATGTATTCGACGAATAGTAATGAACTTGGCCGGGATTTGAACGCGCGACCTATCAATCATCAAGCGAATACACTACTACTGCACCGTTGCCACCCCAATCTTTTACATCACACCAGCTGTCTTTCCCACCTGTAGCATTCAAGCAGTTACACTCATACTACTCATGCACGGATTCTAAAGAAATGTTCGGGTGGTAATGTATGCACAGACTACATTACTCCCAAACTAGACTTTATAACTTATAAGACCATATACTGTCTCTCTTCCCTGCAGGGAATGTTCGTGAAGGTGTTATCACCGGACACAACATGCTGGGCTACCATGCAAAGAAATGGAAACTCAGCACAGACGAACTCTGCAGAGGTTGCGGGGATGAGGAGGTGAATGAGGATACCCCTCATTTCCTCTGTCATATAAGAAACAATGTCCTCGGCAGATATTTCTTCCAGGACTTAGAAAAACTCTCCGGCACGTCTGTGAACAACTTGCGAAAGTTCATCAACGCATCGGGATAGCTTGTAAGCCGGTTTTTCATAGGTTTTTCATTGGTCCCAAGTAAGGGAATCATAACCTCCAGGGTATCACAAAGGGTCTACATAGACCTAAGTGTGACGGGAGCAGGATTATCTTGCCCCGTCAACCCAGCAACCTAACCTAACCTAACCTACACTCATACTCACAACTAATTAATGCTGAATTTGTTATCTGTTTATGTACCTCTGCTTATACGCAGTGAACTTAGACTTGATGTAGGATTATAGTATTTGGGTAAACGAATTGATCCGTCCGTCGTTTTTGTAATCGAAGATTTGAATGTTTGTATCATATTATGATAGGAAACAGTTTTGACAACTAGGCTAATGACCTACTACCGACACCTAAGAATATTTCGTTCTTTCTCATTATTTGAATTCATTCGTGGGCTCAGTGGTTAGTGTGTTGGATTACCAAATACTATTACAATACTACTACAAATCCCGCCGGGGTCAAGTAACATCTAGAGTTTTTTCCACTGCTCCACCTCTTTCGAACGTCTGACAAACAACTAAGAGTATCCATTGTCATGAGAAGCTTTTAAATTCGTCGTTCCGATCTGGCTTAAAATTGTATGTCCCTTAAACTTCGCACACGCAAATGGTTGGAGAAGCTAGGCTTTAGGCTCTGTATGTGCCGTTAATGCCTTATACATATATATATTTTTTTTTTTTTTTGGAAAAAAGTGATTTAATGGCTTCTGTTACTTGTGCTACCCTAGACATAATAAGATGAAGATGAACGATGATCTATATGGCAGATGGCCTCACTGTCACTGTTTACACGAACAAACAAATTGATCTCTTAAAGCAATATAAACATTTATTTCAAATAGATACTACCTGTTTGCCATAATAATGTGCGGCGTATTTCTGACAAGATTTCAACGAACACAAGCAACCAAAACAGTTCCAAAACTTTATCATGGCCTAACTAATTCCCACATAATATGGTTGAAGAAAGATATATTTTAAAGCTCAAAAAAGATAGAAAGAAACGAATAAATGGTTTTCATATTCCAACCACAGTGTACCGTCGAATGTATCTGCTTTTTTTCCTCAATTTTAATTTATAATTGAATCGAAAATTAGACTTGGTTGCTTTTATTTTCTGTAGAAAATAGCAACTTATCGCTAAATAGGTGCAAAATATTTTCTTTTATTTTCCCTCAAACGCAAACACGCAAGGTAGCAAGCTGTTTTTGAGAAATATGTTTGTTTAAAATATAAACTGAAATTTTTCTTCACAATTTTCTGCAATTAAAATTTCTGCGCCACGCTTCCACAAACATAAATCAGTGAGTGTTTACATTTAGTTGTTTAGCTAAATGTATTCAAAGCAGCATCATTGTTTATTTGTGGGCTTGTGATTGCTTTTTTGCTCTCAGACTAAGATTTGGTTAAGATATTTCCTAAACACCTATACACCGTAGCTAATTTTTTTTTCCTAAGAACATATCCTTGAGAGCATTTTGAAATTGAAATTGAAGCACTTTCTTAACTTACTTGAAACATTAGCGCACGCTGGATTAAACGAAACGTTTTCGTTGCATTATAAAAATATATTCATTGTTGTAAGAATATACAAATTTGCTGTAAATGGCGATACATATCAGTATAAATACCTACCGAAATTTTTTGAAATCACTTAACTCGGTTTTGAAATATTAGGCGGGTTTGATTTGTAACGTATAGGTTCCAATAAAATGTTATATTCACTTTTATATCCACCTTTACTTTAAATGTCAAATTTGGAATATGTACATTTTGAATCATACACATTGCTCAATTACAGGTGGCGTTGTTTCCACTCATTTGTGAAACAGCTGATTTACGGTGAAATTAAAATTTGTTTTTAAACGTATATTCATGAAAGCATGTCTCGAATTTATTATTCTCGTACAACTTAATGTTTTCTTTTCTTGTTTACCGTGCACAATTTATTGGAGAGTCCTTTGGTGAAAAACCGAATATTACATTATCTTACCTTCACCCAAAGTATGCAAAGCAGATCAAAATTGATAGAGCCCTTGTTGAGAAAATCTGGGTTTGATAAACAAGATGTATGACAGGTAGGTATCGTTACATTACATGGACCAAACAAAAAACCGTTTATGGAATAGAGTGTTCACGGAACTCTACCCAACTCATGATGAAATAACCATAAATAAACCGACAATGTCGACACCTCTTCAGATAAATTAAATACGTACCTACCAAATTTAAAATTCATGTTTATTTTCAGATTCGAATCATTTATTATAATTGTTTATACTAAACGGTGTTTTTTAAGAGCTACACATTTTAAAATAATAATAAAAATGTTTCATGATATTATGTTCTGAATACTTAATACGATGGCCATATATGGCCTCGTCGGCAGCTTCTAACGAAGCACAGCCTGTCGGTCCAATTTTGGGCCACTTTTTCGAACATTTGGGCATTATCTTACCAATTAAGCGATATATATACGCTTCCAAGCCTTGAATAGATTGCGGCCTATCAGTGTAAGCCAATGAATTTTCGTATAGGTAAAGCAATCAATTGGCGTCAAATCGCATGATCTGATCAATTTACTGGCCCAATTCAGCATAAATGATGTCGTTAAATAGAGGTAGATGGTTTCATGAGCTGTATGCCACGTAGCGCCATCTTGCTGGAACCACATATCATCCAGGTCAATGTTGTCTATAAATTTGAAGATATAGGTAATTACTTAACGTGGGGGCAGAGGTTGGTGTGTTGGACTACTAATCTAAAGGTCTCAGGTTCAAATCCCGCATGGGCCAAGTAACATCTAAAAGTTTTTCCCACTGCCCCACCTCTTGCGAACGTCTTACAAATATGCAAGAGTATCCATTGTAATGAGAAGCTTCTCAAATTTGCCGTTCGGATTCGCCTTTAAAAAAATGTACCCTTCCACTTCGCACACGCAAATGGTTGGCGAAGCTAGGCTTTAGGGCCTTAATGCCTAATATTTATTTATTCTAATAACTTAAAGTTGTCCGGCAACGTTGGCAATAAATAAGGAAATAAGGACCGATGATGGTACTGGCGTTAAAACCATACCAAACAGTGAACTTTTGAGGGTGCTGTTAAGTCGCAGGAGCCTCGTTTGAATCTGCCTCCCTAGGTAAACCGCAATTTTGCTTCTTCACAAGCCCACTGAGCCTAAAGTGAGCCTCGTCGCTAAACACTATCTCTCAGGATTGCAAAGAACTATCGATTTCAAAAATTGTTTTTATTTTATTTATTTTATTTTGTAGAGTTTTTATTAGTTTTATCTACGCGTCTTGTTATAACAAATATTTCGAAACCTATATCTCATTTTTCAATTTTTGGCGCTTGTTGAGTTTTCCATGCAAATTGTGTAAGTAGGTATATCTATTACTTTCTCTTCAACGACGCGGTTATGATCTGGCCTTAAGGGATCAAAACCCCTAGACTTAACTGCATTTCTACTGTTCCGTCATGTAAAGGCTATTTATTTGTCCAAAGCCACAATGGACAACTTTTTTGACTCAATTTTTGTAACATAGGTAACTTCCTTAATATTGCACGTAGATCCCGAAAAGGTTACTATATTTGTGATCAGAATGGAAATTTATGTCGATCTAGCCATGTCCGTCCATCCGTTGTCAATTTTTAGGACCTTAAATTCGAGCTAGAAAGGAGAAATTTTAAATATGTACTACATACGAATTAATGAAGTTTACGAATTTTTGAAATCCGCCCACAGACACGCCCACAAACTCAAAAAAACACAATTTTCGAAAAAATCGAATTTTGAGCTAGAAAGCTGATTTTTTTATATATGATCTATGACCCCTAAAACTCCGTGGGAGATAAAATTTTCAAAATCCACCCACTGACACGCCCACAATTAAATAAAACAATTTTTTTTGAAAATCCAAAGTTTGAGCTAGGGAGCTGAAATTTATAATATATACTCTCTAGGGGGCCCTTTATGCTCATGTGTTAATTTTTTTAAAATCCGCCTACTGACACGCCCACAATTAAATAAAACAATTTTATTGGAATACCAAAGTTCGATAAAATCCTTTAAATGTTAATAACAAAATATGCAGAGCATTCTTAACAATTCAACCATACTTAAACTTTTGTCACGCCCACTTATGAGGGATAGGAATAAGAATAGAGTATCCAACAGTTCGCCCAAGCTGACTGTAGCCCGTCCCTATGTGTTTTTTGTATTAGTTATTGGAAGCCGAAGTTATTGCTTATACTTAGGTCGTGTTATAGGTACATAGGCACATTAGGGCATAAGTTGTATCCAATGTTCTGTTAAATTTCTAGATTTAATAGACACATTAATATAAACCGAGGCGACACTTAATTCGGATAATCTTTTTAACGTGTTTTTTGTGTTTTATTTTTTTGTAAAAAGGAAATCCAAATCTCATAGCACTCAGACTCAGTAACGGTAAAATGCAGGCAGAAATCCTCCTTTTGGTGTAGAGGCTGGAGAATGGGTGGAATTGTTGTTCCTCATGGGAATTGAACCTGCACCGTACTGGTTACAAGCCAACACACTAACCTCTACAACGTCGCCACCCTTTTAACGTGTGGTAGGCAGTAGTTATCGCTATCGAAAAGACATTTGCCGGTAGCCACGACAAAATTTGTGTGAAGATTGAATTTGTAGTCCCTTTCTCTCATATGAAAACCGAAATTAAAATGAACGATGTCACTAATTTATTGTTATTGGTAGGGCCCATTCTCTCTGTTTCACTTGTTGCACGACACACAGGACGTGGATCAACTTTGCATTGTTAAATGCAATTAAAGTATGCAACTATAATAAAAAGAAAAAAATATTTTATTTACTTTAGCCTATTTCAAAAAGCCTAACATTTCATTTTCGTTTTTTTGCAGATAGTAAAATAGACGATCGATTCCCACACCATCATCGATTCAGATTACACTTCATTGTTGACACGGTACCTTCTGAAGAAAAGCTGAAAGCTGCCGAACTCACTCTAAGCAGAGATTTAATAAGTGGCATGGGAAGTGCAGCCGCCAATCGAAGTTTATATCAAGTCTTAATTTACGACATCCTGAAGGTGGGTGTTAAAGGTAAACGAGAACCAGTCTACCTTTTACTCGATAGCAAACAAATCCGCCTAAATAGTACGGAAAGTATCAGTTTTGATGTACAACCGGCTGTGGACAGATGGCTGGTTACACCAAAAAATAATTACGGCCTCCTGGTTGAGGTTCGCACAGCAAAGAATCTTAAACCAGCGCCACATCATCATATACGGTTACGTCGTAGTGCAAACGAATCACCAGACGTTTGGTCGCACAAACAACCTCTCCTTTTCACCTACACCGATGATGGCAGACATAAATCACGTTCCATACGTGATATGAGTCGCCCTAAACGAGCCCATCACTCTAGAAAATCTCATCGAAGAAAAAACAACGATGAGATTTGCCGACGGCATTCGCTGTACGTCGACTTTGCTGATGTGGGTTGGGCTGATTGGATAGTTGCGCCACCTGGCTACGATGCGTACTATTGTCATGGCAAGTGTCCATTTCCACTAGCCGAGCATCTAAATACAACAAATCATGCAGTTATACAAACTTTAGTCAATAATATCAATCCAGGTAAAGTACCAAAGCCATGCTGTGTGCCAACACAATTGACAGGCATTTCCATGCTGTATCTAAACGATGAAAACTCGGTTGTGCTGAAAAGTTATCAGGACATGACAGTGGTTGGTTGCGGCTGTCGATGATTGTCAAAAAGAAAGGAGATAGAATTTTTATACACAGAGAGTTAGTGTTGCTGTTTAACAATTAATCTACTCCGTCTGTGCCATTTATGTTCTATTCAAAAATGGTGATCGAGGGTAACGAAATTACATATGGATGTACACACTGGCTGCCTTCAAGGAGCAAAGATTGCGCGCGCAAAGTCACACGTTCATTTGGATGACATAGCGTCATATAAAGCGAGGCTACATTAAAGGTACACATGACCTGATGACGCTAATCAATAAAAAAAAACAATAATGCTACAAGGCTTTTGTAATGCCATTCACATTCACAATCGTTTAGAAGCTATTTGGTATCTAATGGATGCAGTGAATCTCTGATTTTGGAATAAACCTATTATGATCGGTTTCTAGCAGCACGTACAATTCAATAAAACATAAATTACTCAACAGAAAATTATCTAATGTTTAAAACAATCGTAAATAATGTTAAAACAAAAACAAAAAACATTACCCAGATGATAGCCTACACAGTGTGTAGTGTGTGTAGTTGTATATAATGTATAATACGTTTCGATGCATGCTTTATAAATATTATACCAAGTCTTGCAATAAGAAACACAGACAAATTCAAATTTACAAAAAAAATAACAATAATGAATGGCTTATGATCTATTGCAAACCATATAGAATATTTATACGTGCTCCAAATTAAAAATAACAAGTGTTGTCTGATTAAAAAATTAAAATATTTACTACATCTGCCATTAATTTCGAGTAAAATCGTGAAACTTTATTAAGAGAATTTTGTATAGTTTCGAGCATAAAAGTAAACAAGACCCCCTGGGTCTGCTGTCTACGATGCTCGTATAAATAATAAAATTACCTTGCTTTCAATTGAATTTATTTAAAACAAATTGATAATAGAATCGTTAAAACTGATTTATTGCATCGTTGGACATTCCTTTAAATTGTAATATTGCCGATAAAGAAGTCACGATTTTTTTTAATTTATAATTTTTACTTTCTCTTACTAAGAGAAAGGAAAAGTTTTTTTTAACAAAATGAGTTTTGGTGTTTTGAAATTACAAGCTGGTCTTGTAATTCTAAACTTTGACATTATTGCCGGATTCACTTTAATCATTTTACTACATCAAACGTTTTCTTTTAACAATCATCAAATGATTGTGTTTATTGAAAATCCATTTCGTTTTCGTTTATTTTCAAAGACATTGTATTTTAATTTTTTTTGGAGCACGAATTGTCTACATTATTGCGAACAAGTTTCCTTGTTGTATGACTCGAACTTTTTTATTAATTTATATGTTACAAGACCATCAACTCTGTTGAGTATCTTTGAGTTTGCAATAAATCTTTAACAAAACAATAAAATAAATTTTCATTGAATATAATAACGTCTTTTATTCTTCACTTTTAAACCTGATTGAGTAATCAAACACTTTTTTGTATTGTTTTATTATAAAAAAAATGTGATTTAGTTAAATTATATATGTATAAAATTTTAAGACTTAATATATAAATATCAAATGGTAGTACAGAAGAAAAATAACAACTGCAATTGGCGGCTTTTCAGCACCGAAAGTTAGCATTGTTCATCATCTACACATACATTCTGTTAATAGTTCATGTGCATTTTTTTATTTGTTATTCCAATTCTAAGTAAGTTAATTCGTTTAACACGATATGTAAAGAAAACTTAGAACATTAGAGCTATTTAAAAAAAATAAGAATAGAAATGAAAAAACATCTTTAAAAATTATAAAAATTAATTTATATTTAAATGTAATAAATTTCCGTGCCAACTGGAGTGTAAATAATGAAAACGAAAAACTGTTTAAGATATTTTTTTTTATATAATTAATATATATTATTTTTTATGTTAAGAGAAATTGAAGGAGAATTAATAAAAAACCGAGGATCAAATGTTTTCCAAAAATTATAAACAATATAAATTTTCATTGTTGGTCCAAGTGAACATTGAGCAGATCTTAAATATGTTGGTTGAATGATTGCCTTGATTGGTTTTTTACCATTTATGTACTTATAATAACTGAGTATGTTCGAAAAGAAGCTGTCTGTCGGTCACAAAATATGGGCGAGTTGGATCGGACCTATAACTTTGCTGGGAGAAAAGTTTTAAGAAAAGGTAAAAATGATCCTCGTGCTTGTACATCTGTACACATTCACACATTTTTGCATTGAAGTTCACGCATAACAAACATTCATTGGTTGAAATAGTTCAGTATACCACAGCCAAACTGCATCTTGAAATGGCTAAAATTGTATGGCTGTTTTTGACATTTCGGCTAGGGAATTAGCCGTGTTTCTTTGCACGCGGATATAGGGATAATTTGAAATTTGCATGTAAAATACAACAACAACTTATCCTGTATACGCTAACTTTAGTGGGGATAGCTATCGCCGCTAAGTCCTTCAGCGGGGATAAAAAGTGCTTCCAAAACCCATTTTCTTCGTTTCTGATGAATTTTTCAGGAAAATTTAGTAAATCTGTCAATGTGAAACTGTTTTTTATAATTTTAAAATATGTTTGGCATTAATTTCCACTGTCGGAAATTAATATTTTTTTAATTTCACGATTTTCAATACAAATTTCTTAACACTTACATGTGTGCTGCCAAGTTTTTTTTGATGAGTTCTTAAGCGGCGATGGTCGTTTTTTAATGCAATGCCTATAGCGGATATAGTGCAAAGAAACACGGCTACTGTCTAATTATTTTATTTTGACCTTTTTTTCCTTACGCCTTCGTTAAAAAACTTAGATTTTTCTTTTGTATAGGATAGTTTAAAAAAAGAAAAAGAAAAAGGAATATGACATGGCTGGGGACATCGAAAAAATGGAGCATGCATTGAGAACAATCATTCTAAACAAGAAAAGTGGAAAGCAAATTAACTCAAAAACAGAAAAAAATTAATTGGGCAAATGCTTTGTAGGAAAGGCGTTGTTCGTAAGTCACCGATGATTTTTTTAAACAAATTTGCGGTTAGCTGATTTTTGGTTTCATGTTCGAATCTACCCAGGAACACATAAAACATAATTCACTGCCCGTGTCTTGCAAAAATCCGACAAACAAATACAAAAGCTAGGCTTACGCCAGAATAAAAAAAAAGTTCTATTGAGGCGAGTTATAAATGCGTTGCAGCTTTAATTTAAAAAAGGAAAAGTCGCAATTACTGTGTGATTTCAATTTGAAACTTATAATATGAATAAATGCTTCCATAGGAAGTTTAGACTTTACCATTTAATTCTTTTTCGTGTAGACACAGTGTTTCCAATAAAGAAATTTTACAACCGGAAAGGAAGACTAGTTCCATTATCTACAGTGATTAAGAGATGTTCAAACAGCCAGTTTTATAAACATTTTGATTGGTTAAGGAACTGCAAATAGCCGAATAGTTTATGTTTTTAACCCTGTCTATCAGATTGATGAGAAAAATGCTTCCATGAAATGGCATCGAAGAGACAAGACACGATTATGTCGATCTGCAAAGTTTGAACAGACTATCGATGTCTGCGGAAGCTCTAAACTTAACTATAAGATTTTAATTATTAACTTTCGGCTTTAAAACTTTTTTACGAACTAATATAACATGTGTTTTCATCGAGAATTTTTTAAAAACTCGCATCTTTTTTAAAATTTTATATTTTATATAAAAACTACCTACACTACTAAGTTTATTTAACTACATAACTTATACCAACTACTCGTATTATTAGGACTCTAAGCACTCGTTGCCTAACACAACAAGTGTTAAAAAATTCCAATTGCTTTCTAAGCACCTGGCGCGGATAATGTTGGCGTGCTTTCTGTTGGATCATGCCTATAGCAACTGTCTGTGCCAAGGCGCATGCCGCACTTGACGTGATCGTCCAATGGTGCAGAATGGGCTCTCGGTCAATCCTCTTAAAACTGAGGTTGTTCTCTTTACAAGAAGGAGGAAGCTGATCGGGTTGACTCCGCCAGTACTAAAAGGCATCACAATCCAACTCTCCAATGAAGCAAAGTATCTGGGAGTCATTCTGGATAGGAAATGTCTTTAGTCCAAGTATGTTGAGCTGAAGACTGCCAAGGCAGTGCAAGGGCATTTCCGGCAAGACATGGGGTTTATCCCCGAAAAGCGTCCTATGGATTTATACTGCTATGATAAGACCATTTCTAACATACGCATCGGTTGTTTGGTGGAATAAGCTTTCACGTAAATACGTTACTGCTGCTTTCGCCAAACTCCAAAGGAAGATATGTCTCGGCTGCACGGGGGCCTTCCCCAGTATGCCTGTCACCGGCCTAGATACATTATTGAACCTCCCGACCCTTAATGTTTACATCATGGGTTGCACAATCAAAGCTATTTCAAGTTTAAGAAAAGGTGGCTTTTGGTATAACTCGCACTGGAGTTTTGATGAACTTGCGCGACGATTGTCCTTCGACTCCTGTGTTATGGATATGCCGTCCGACACAATGACACCAGAACTTAGGCTGAAGCGCAAGTACGAAGTCGACTTTCCTCGTGTTCAGGGCTGGCTTTGGCCAGACTCTTATCCTGGAAAGGAATCCAGTCGAATCTTCACGGATGGCTGAACTCACTTACACTTTTCTGAGTCCCGGGTCATAACGGGATTACGGAAAATGAGATCTCCTATGAATTTGCTAGACAAAGCTCAGAGGAGGACTTCTCAACCAGCTATATGTCTGCCTGCGTCCTCGGTCAGGGCTTCCATTGACAGTTGGCATTCTTGGTGTCTCTCAACAGAAGAGACTGCAGACAGACTACTGGCGTTCTTACGGACCATTATACGCTTTTGCCAAACACCTTAAGGTACTCGGCCTAAGCGATACCACCAACTGCGAAGCCTGTGGAGAAAGCGATAACACTGCGGAACATTTCCTCTCCGATTTTCGCTTTTGCTCGTATCAGGCGGCAGGTATTTAGTGCTGATATGGTGAGTGCTGTAAACTTAAGCTCCTTATCATTGAAGCACCTTCTCGTTTTTCTAAGGAAAACGAATAAATTCTCAAAGTAAGATGTGGTGTGTCTTCCTGGTAGTAGACCAGTATTGAGTCTGAGTGCTCCAGTGTAAAAAGTCTCGCACCCCGAAAAAAAGCGCCTGGCAGTCAACGTTTTTCTCGCAACGCAATGCAACCCATCTTACGACTTAGCTTTCCTGGGAATTTGGTTTACTATTTTACACGATTAGCGCTGCGTCATCGGCAACGTTCCCATCATAGATGAACCGCTTGCGCCGCGCTGTGGTGGTTGTGGAACAATACAGCATTGGTCTGTACCAGACCTTTAGCATTAATATGGAAATGTCTCCGATAATATCAAGCGTACTCTCGCGGTTCATTTTGTTGGGGTGAAAATCGCTCAAAGAACAGTGCCTTCGAATCTTCATAAATTTATAATATTCAATTGCACACTTTTTTTTTTTTTTTTTTTTTGTTTCCTTGTTTTTATCATTTTGATCACATCTACACTTTATAGATACTTAATTGTAATCTTTTGTATATGGTTGTTTAATTAAATAAATAAATATCAAAATATCAAATCACCTTAATGAGGAAATTGTCAATCGCGTTCAATTGTACCTCCACAAATTAAAGCATCGTAACCTCGAATCAGATGTAGGTATAGTTTATTAAAGTATCTTTGGCAGCAGGAACATTTTTAACTGCACTGCTTTTGGTGCATGATCTTGTAGTTTCACAAAATTTTGCAAAGATTTGTTAGATAGTCAACAAAAAGCAAAACATTTAAATTTCCTTAAAAGTGGCTAAAGAAACTTATGAGCTGCTGTATGCACCTTTACTTATTCATAACCATGTTCATTATTTACACGAAAAGCAATTTATACTGCTTAAGACAACCGCAACAGGAAAAAAAACATTTAAAAGTCGAACCGAGGACATTCTAATTGGAATTAAAAAAAAATCAATTAAATTGGACGTACTCAGAATTTGAATGCAAAACAAAACAATGGCGCACGAAACGTGATAAATGGAGCAAACTCAAAGGGTAGTCCGCGGCCGCCAAAGAACCTTTGAATAAATGCCTCTTATGCCGCATTGCATACCTTTAAACAATGGCCTCGTTGGGAGGTTTCTGCTGTGCTTGTTTCGCAGACATTTCGTCTGAATGACACCAGCTAATATCGGGAATTTATTTTCATACAGCAGTGATGCTTTTGTTTTTATCACCACACTGAACAATGTAAGGCAATATTAGGATAATACAAAGTGGATAGACCCCTTGAATCATACGTATATAATAACGATAAAAAAAAGCTTTTTGTTATCGACATTATTTTAGGAATACGTCTAGTTGTCTTATTTTGGCAATCATCATTTTCTTCTTTTTTTTTTAGATCCATGAGCTATGATGTCAGCTCGTCATTTGTGTTATTTGTTAGTTCTTGAGTGGTGAAAAGTGGTTCTCATGTAAGAGAGTATCGTCGGAAAAGCTGAAATACTTACAAATAGACATCAGTTCTGCCTGCCCCACTTCTTGTGAAAGTCTTACAAACATCCAAGAGAAGAGTACGAATTGTAATGAGAAGTTTCTCAAACTCTCCGTTTGCGGTTGTCGTTAAATTGAAGATCCCTGCCATTCGTGCCAAAAATATAACTTCACCCACTCACTATTTGAATCGAAAAAGTAATCCATTTGCTTAGCGAAAAAATATATTTATGTTTTATAGGGCGGGCGGCCTTAAAAACAAAAATTTGTTAGTGCATTAAGATTGCTTTGTAGTAACAACTATTGTTCAAATAGCAGTTGGAAGAAATTAAGGAGAATATGAGGGGAGGATACTGTACCTTCAACAATTTAGCCGGTTTATCGGTGGGTGCTGTGAAATTCTACGACATTACCTAGCATTTTAGTCTGTTTGGTCGTTATATTTAGGTCAGGCAAACACCATGTTAAATGATGACAATTTCTTTCTGCACATAATGTTTAATGTTTGTTACTGCATGCACACCTCTTTTTGCATTAGTTGGACAGTCATTTTACCTTACATTTCATATTAAATATAAACTCGGTGAGTTACGTTTATTGTATATAAACAAATAACAACCACTTATATAAAAAAAACGCATTTTGTATGCATACCTTGATCCATTTTTTTCTGTGTACCATTGACCTGTCTAAAGTATACGAAATGCAACGGTAGGGCTGGAAAGGCCGTTTAAAAGAAAGTATTAGATTAATTATCTGAAAGCGACGATACCAATGAGCTTATTTAATCCCGGAACACCAAAACCACGACAAGTAAACCATACAAGAAAATCCGTGGAACAAAATGATGACAGCAGTAAAATGATCTTTAGCGAAGGAGATGGCACGACGATTGACGAACTTTTTAGGCCGACCGAAGCTAAATATTATGACCATTCAATGCGTTTACTTTAGGTATTGTAGCCTGTTAAAATGGTTTCTGGTTTGGGTTTGATCAAATTGTTGTTTATTTTTGCTTAAGATTGCGTATTAATTGGGAACGGTCCAAGGTTAATGGTATACTTATTATGTGTACCATAAACTATCGAGAAGCATTTTTCTAAAACTTAATTAAAACATGAGATGGTCATCCAAGGTAAAATCTGTAATGTCTTTGCTATAAAAATATTCCAAGTGCTAGTTCGAAGCATATTTACACTGGCAAAAAGAAAAAAATACGTTTTTAAAATTTGTCCAAGGTGCACTATTCTTCCCTACATATTTTGATTGAGTTTTTTTTTTAAATTTAGAGGAATTCAATAAAGTCGCAATACTTTATTGCACCCTTAAGAGTGAAATGGGCAGGTCTTCGACTTACGTTCTTGAACGAGTAGGGCGATCTTGTCCAGTGGTTAATTTAGATATATACAAATGTTTTTGGTTTAGCTTTATTCATCTTTCATTGAAAGGACGCAGGATTTTGCAAATCCAATATTTTGCGATACAGAATTTTGGAAGTACAGAGTTTTGAAAATCAGACTTATGCTTATACAGTATTTTAAAGAGATTTGCAGAATTTTGTTTGCACAGAAATGCAGAAAAAAGAATGACGACCCGCACTTTTAAAAAAATATATAATATCCTAGTAAATGGGCCACACTAGTCAAAACAGAAGCCAAGCACAAAGATACATACATTGATTGAATAATTTATTTCTTTATTATATTCAGAACAAACAAAACCTGTTCGCTTTTATTGTTTTATTCGGATTTGGTAGAAAGACTGATCCTGGTGAACATAATATATATGTAGCAACCATGTCTGTGGATTGTTGCGTTCTGTGTCGACCGGGGATAGCCCGTAAAGCAGATCATGAGAAAGAACACACAATCAGACGAAAACACGAAATGTCATTAAAAGAAACTCATTTTGGGCATGCAATTAAAATTGTTTTAGCGATCATGGAAGTTTCGCCATCTGGAATTCAATGTATTGATTCTTTCTTTTTCTTTGTATAAAACATGCAACAGCAATATAAATGCATATTCATAAATTTCGTGTCACTATTCAGCAATCTAATACAATTAAAGGTATGAAAGGAGCTTCAGATATCAAATAAGCTATATGGAAAATAATGTATTAACCAACTTTGAATAGGGGATAACTATTTTTTTATTAAATATGTAATCTTTTCACCACTTTAGGACAACAAAAATATCGAATGGCTTCTCTGTCTTAAATCAATTTGTCTATTAGGCCAATCATATGCGAGTTCTTAGGCCAGTGTCCTTTCCTTTGTATAGGAACGTTGATAGCTTTTGACATTTTGACGGGGTTCATAGGATCTTTCCGTTCATCATATCATTGCTGTAATATCTACCAACTGAGTATGTCGAACCCCAAGATTTTTTGAGATAAGTTCTTTGACGTAAAAGCGTCCCCGGATTTTCCAACTTCGTATTCGAACAAGGCATACAGGTTTTCGCAGTTAAGAAAGTCAATCATATAAGTGAAGACTCCTAAAATTACGTAGAACAAAGAATCACATGGCATGAGGACATTTAATTTGTTTTTTTTTTTTTTGTGAATATTGTTGTAACTTCACTTTACAGTGTAAGGAACACAGCTTATGGATTCATTTTGTTTTGTTAGCAGCAGACACATAGCAATGTGTATAAGGGATAAGTCGCCTAAATCGAGATCGAATTAATGACAGATCGGCGAAACTCCAACCAAAAACCGAAAATACAACAACAGGGGTGAGTGCGACCCAGGAGGTCCTATCAACTTCCCAGCGCGATATGAACAAGATAATCACTAAATCACTTGAATCAGAAAATTAGCATGAATTTTTTTAGCGGGTCTGCTTTTAACATTCTTCGCCTTCTTCCTTTAATGGCGGAGAGGCTGTGATCAGGATTAAAGGGATCATAAACCCTCCCACTTAACTGCGTCCCTATCCTGGTCCGCCTGTGGGGTTTGCCGGTTCGACCTCAGAAAATAGCGACAGGCCTCCCGATTTTGAATCACTTCGTCGTTGAGACAAATCAAGTGCTGGTGTTGCTGCATTTGTGTGATCGTTTGTCTGGAATGTGGGATTTGACAGCGTTCGTATGATGTCTATCTTGAACATGACAGTACCAACTGAGCCGGTCGCGCTTTATTTTTTCGAGATGGGTTCTTTGACGTGAAGGCTTCCTTGGATTTTAGTACTTCTAATACGCAAATTTTTGTTACTGCTGCTGTCATGCAAAGCATCTTCATCTTAGCTGCCGTTAATTTGCCCTAATACTTTTTGTACGCCGTCCAACATTGTGAGCCGTACGTGAGCGCCGGGTGCACAACTGCAGTGTCGAGCTTTCCATTCAGCTTAGGGCGCATTTTTCGATCACAGACGATGACTGAGTTTTCCCGTCACTTCATCCAAAATACGCTTCCGCGATACTTAATGTCGTCATCACAGCTTGCTTCGCTATTGATCATATATCCCAGATATTTGAACATTTTGCACTTGGGAATCACTCCACCGCTTTTTTTTTTTTTTTTTTATAATAAGCGCGCACTAAAGGGATTTGTTGGGACCCTTATAATGTATTAGCTACACAGCGCGGGCGTTAAGGAAATTAGGGTGAGACGAAAAGGAGAGATGCCGATGCACGTTGGTTTTGAATGCCTGTAGGTTATAATGTGTAGGAAAAATGGAGCGAACACAGGCTTGAGGGTGAACTGATGAGCATTCCTTGCATGACGGGTATTGCGGTTGAAATGTTCAAGGGGAGGAATGCAACTGGCAATTTCGTTTGAGCACTTATGGTGCAAATAACGATAAAACAACGAAAGGCAGGAGACATTACGACGATGACTAAGAGAGTCAATCGATCTCGCGATGTCACGGTCGCCAATGAGTTTTATCGCGCGTTGTTGGATCCTGTCAAGTAACTCCAAATAAGTTATTGGTGCACCGGACCAGATATGAGCGTTGTACTCGAGTTTCGGGCGAATAAACGCCTTATAAATTGTAGCCAGATCAGAAGGGGTGAAATATTTCTTACAACGCTTAAGGAAGCCTAGACATTTCGCGGCATTCTTGGCGACACCGAATATGTGGTCATTCCAACGAAGGTTGTCATTAACACACATACCGAGAATGGAAAGTCTTTCGGTTTCAGCGATGTAAGTGCCGTTCATAGATAATGGCAGTGTGTGGGGGTTTTGCTTTAATGACAGGAGACAGCATTGAGTTTTGAAAGCATTAAATTCCACTCTATTGGTTTTACCCCACTGAGTTATGCTGTTAAGATCGGAATTTAATGAGCTTAACATACGTTGCCGTTCCAGTTCCACACCCGAAGATGAGGGGCGTGACCCAAGAAACGAATATGAGAAGCTGAGGGTACTGTCATCAGCAAAGGAATGGATTGGATTAGAAGTAACAGACAGTAGATCATTTATAAAAATGAGAAAGAGAGTCGGGGACAGAACAGAGCCTTGGGGGACACCAGCATTTATTTGGTGAGTTGCAGACTTAAAGCCGTCCAAAACAACTTGAATTGAACGGTCCGAAAGGTAATTTCTAATCCATTGAAGAAGAGTATCATCGATTCCAAATGCACGCATTTTCGACAAGAGAGCTTGATGCCAAACTCTGTCAAATGCTTTTGAAATATCAAGCGCAACGATCTTACTTTCACCACCTTGGTGAAGAGATTGGTTCCAATTTTCGGTTAGATATGTCATCAAATCACCAGTGGACCTGTTGCTGCGAAAACCATACTGCCGGTCAATAAGAAGTTTTCGCGATTCAAGATATTTCATTAGCTGACGGTTTATCAGCGTTTCGATGACCTTAGAAAGAAGGGACGTAAGTGCAATTGGTCGGTAGAAGGAGGGAGAAGAAGATTCGCCTTTTTTTGGTACAGGCTGGACAAATGCTGTTTTCCATCTTCCCGGGAAGAGTCCTGAAGAATAGGACAGATGGAAAAGCTTACGCAATGGTTTTGCCAGCGAAGAAGAACACCTCTTCAGAACGATAGGGGAAATACCATCTGGACCAGCGGATTTGTGAACGTCAAGATCTTGAAGTACTCTACGCACTGTACGAGTGCGAAAGTGGATTGGTCACATAGAGAATTCTACGCGCTCGAGTACAGGGGGAGACAAAGCACAATCTGGGAGCGTTGAGCTGACTGCAAAGTGAGCAGCAAGCAGATTGGCCTTATCTGTAGAGCTGACAGCTGGAATGTCGTTGTAAATGAGTGTCGGGATAGATGACGAGGCCGAATTCTTGATGTTTTTAACAAATGACCAAAAGTTTTTACTACCAGTGGGACTTTGTAGTATTTTTTGCCTCAACTTTTGGTCATAGGAGAATTTGACACGATTAATGTGGGTATTGCAGTCATTTCTGGCTCGTTTAAACTTTTTACGGCTTTCCTCAGATGGGTTGGCTTTGAATAGCTGAAAACTTACCTCTTTTAACCTTATAGCCTCTTTGCAGCTCGAGTCACACCACGCGTTAACCTTGGGTTTGATACTTTTAATCCTGTTAGGGATAAAAGTCTTCATACCCAGGTGAATTAAGTTTGTGACCATATCAGCAGCAGCATCCACGTCGCTGTCGAGGAAGCACAGCGACCAGTTAAAACTCTTAAAGAAACCGTTTAGTTTTTTTCCAATTGGCTTTCTCGTACTGCCATACGGTTCTTTTAGGAGTTTGTTCTTTAACTATGTGGTTGGAGTACGAGAAATTTGCTGATATGATACAATGGTCTGACGAACCTAGAGGCGATAATACGATCAAAGCGTATTTATCAGGATGAGAGGTAAGAAACGTCCAATGTGTTGGCAGTTTGGCTGCTAATGTCCGGTATTCGTGTCGGCTCATTTACAAGCTGAGTCAGGTTATTTACCTCAGCAAAGATCTCGACGTACCTTCCTTCGGGTGTTGTCTGACCAGAATGTCGAAGCCAGCTTGAATTGTGTATATTGTAATCGCCCGCAATAACGATTTCAGAACGAGGATGAAGGGTAACAATTCTTGTAATAGAATCAGATAGGGCATCAAACTCATTATAAGTTGAATGTCTGTCCAAGTTGGGGCTTCTGTAAATAAAACAGTAGTGTATTAATTGCCTACGGACATGGAATTTTAGCCAAATGAAATTAAATTCTGGATTGGCACATTGGCCATATTGAGGCTGAAGTTGGTAGGCTACGTCACTACGTATATAAACGGCGATACCGCGATGGGGAAAGAATAAAGACACTAAGTTGTACCCTAGGTAGACTAAACTCTGTTAAATCAGAGCCAACGCTAACCTGGGTTTCACTAAGTGCCAAAACAGCTGGTTTGTTGTGAAAAACATGGGCGTATAATGAAAAAAATTCTTTCTCAACCCACGAATGTTGCTGACATCCACAACGAAATTCCTACACATTACAAAAAACAAACATAAAAAAAACACAACTCCGACGCTAACTAAGCATAGGCCGTGAATTGAAAATATACGTTATATTTTCAAAACAATCTACCGCAGGTGTTATGCCCGTACGGTTATTTGTTTGGTCCACCAACACAATCAAACAACTCACGACCCGCTATTCGCCCGATGCTGCCTTTACCCAAACATTGCAAGTGCACAAACGATAATCGATCGACACATGCAATAGTCAAGAAAGAGCAACAGTGATGAAGTGGGATGGGGGACGGAAGGAAAACCCTACGCTGTTGCTTTTTTTCGCTTTTTTCGTTATCACTGCCACCGGCCACCGGCACTGGCTCTATGTGGATTTTTATACCCTATTCTAAGGGTATATTAATTTTGACGCATAGTTTGTAACATACCTTAATATTGCCCGTAGACCCCTAAAAGTTACTATATTTAAGATCAGCATCGATAGTAATGTCGATCTAGCCATGTCCGTCCGTCCGTCCGTCCGTCCGTCCGTCCGTCTGTAGCCAAAAATTAGGCCTTTAAACTGGACCTAGAGAGCTGAAATTTTAACCATATACTCTCTAGGGTCCCGAAATAATCAAGTTTACGAATTTTTGAAATCCGCCTACAGACACGCCCACAAACTAAAAAAAAACAAATTTTGGAAAAAATCGAATTTTGAGTTAGAAAGCTGAAATTTTTTATATATGATCTATGACTCCTAAAACTGCTCGGGATAAAAAATTTTCAAAATCCGCCCACTGACACGCCCACAAATAAATAAAATAATTTTTTTTTACCCTATTCTAAGGGTATATTAATTTTTGAAAATCCAAAGTTTCAGCTAGGGAGCTGAAATTTATAGTATATACTCTCTATGGGCCCTTTATGCTCATGTGTAAATATTTTCAAAATCCGCCCACTGAAACGCCCACAATTAATTTTTTTTTTTTTGAAAATTCAAAGTTTGAGCTAGGGAGCTCAAATTTATAATATATACTCTCTAGTAGCCCTTTATTCTCATGTGTTATTTTTTTCTTAAATCCGCCTACTATTGAAACACCTAAGTTTGAGCTAGGGAGCGTTTTTTTTTTGATAAAATCCTTTAAATGTTATATAACAAAATATGTAGAGCGTTCTTAACAATTCAACCATACTTAGACTTTTGTCACGCCCACTTATGAGCGATAGGAATAAGAATAGGGTATCCAACAGTTCGCCCAAGCGGACTGTAGCCCGTCCCTATGTTTTTTATTATTTTTTCACACACACGCGATTTTGTATTTTTTTTTTCGCGAAACGTATTGGCGAGCCGGTAGGTATTATGTTTGTCGGTTTAGTGGCACCGAAATTGCATTTAAAAAAGGCAACGCGTCCGCACGCGACGGGAGGCAAACAACAACTCAACTCCACCGCTGAGATAAATGTCTGAAATATAGGTCGGAGTGGATCAGAGAACGGGCAGTACAAGTATTCTGTTTTGTATGGACTGATACGATACCCATTCTCCTCCAAAACTTCCACCCATAAATCACGTGCTCGTTGCAGGGACGTTTGATCCTCGCTTATGATGGCTCCATCTTCAGTAAGGAATAACTGATGCACTTCGGGGTCCGTCACTTTTCTTTCAAGCAGATAATCAAGGACTATAATAAATATCAAGGGACTAAAGACGATTCGCTGGTGTACAGAAACTTTGATTGCGAACTTCTCGGTGCCAGTAACGGGGCATGTTATTCTTGTCTTTACTTCCTCATACATGTCCATGATCATCTGTACGTAGGTTTCTAGTACATATTATAAATTTCAGCTCCCTAGCTCAAACTTTGAATTTTCAAAAAAAATAAAAAATTGATTGTGGGCGTGTCAGTGGGCGGATTTTGAAAATATTTACACATGAGCATAAAGGGCCCATAGAGAGTATATATTATAAATTTCAGCTCCCTAGCTCAAACTTTGGATTTTCAAAAATTAATATACCCTTAGAATAGGGTATAAAAAAATTATTTTATTTATTTGTGGGCGTGTCAGTGGGCGGATTTTGAAAATTTTTTATCCCGAGCAGTTTCAGATCATATATAAAAAATTTCAGCTTTCTAGCTCAAAATTCGATTTTTTCCAAAAAAAATTTTTGAGTTTTTAATTTGAAATTTTAAAATGCTCATTGACTTGAAAATTATTAACAAATGGAGACGTCTTTGCAATAATCAGTTATTACTAAAACAGGTGTTTTCCATTCAATTACACAAGCACGAGACGGCGGCCATTTGTGGTATGTGTGTGTGAAACTTGTTTTCATTGCGGGCGGAGTTGGATTTAATTCTTCGTTTTGTTACGAATTTCACCATATTTGTGCATGAAAATAATAAAACGATGGTCAAATAATAGCTTTAACCGCACACCCAAACACACCAAACTACAAAAGGCGATAGTTCGCCCGCAAGGAAAGAACAACCAAATCTAAAGCTATCAAAAGTCCCGAAAAATACTCGGAAACACTTGGAAAAGTATTGAAAAATTTATTAAATTGTCGCCAGGTTTGAAAGGCCACAAGACTTACACAAGGGTCTACACATTTTTCAATTAACCAATAAGTATTTTTAAACAATCCATGTTTTAGTTTTCAAATTGAAATTTTCGCTTTAATTTGACATTAGGTTATTTTAAGAAAGAGCTCTTTAGAACCCAAGAAAAAAATATTATTCGGAATGTCCTTAAAAATCGAGCAGTATTTCAAAGTCAATTTCACTAAAATGAAGTTTGTATAAGTTGGTATAAGGTTTGTATTACGTATTTTCATAAACATCACGCCAAACAGGTATAACTTCTAGCACGTTAAAGCGAATTTTCATTTTTGGACCAATTAAAATAACATCCGAAGCGCTGGGATGTTAAACAGTCTTTTTGTAATAACAAAAAAAAAACGACTGGCCCGAATTTGGTATAATTTTTTTCAGATCATATTTATATCATGAATTAACGTTGATTGGGACCATAACGAAGTCGATGTCATTTTTTATACGAAACAACGTAAACGCAAATTTGTTCCCGCACGTGCGTACACATGTACACACAAACATCTTGTTAAAAACATTTGAAAAACAAATTGTGGTCCTTTAAATTTTAGAATTTAATGTAAGACACGATTTTCATTTTCGGACCAATTACAATGACTTAAAACGCAGAAAAATATCGAATAGTAGCTATATATAATTTGTTGGGTGATTAAACATATTGCCAGAGTACGAACTTTTTTAGCGAAAATTAGCCGTAGTGCTTATATGCTGTTCATAATTTCACCGCTCAGGTATTAGCCGCTGCACTACTTAAATATTTTAAAGGTACACACTGGTTATCGTCGGCATATTTTGCCCAAGAGAGTGTAGACCCTTATACAATACTATGTAGGATGCAATGCAAATGATAGTCATACTGCATGGGGCATTGATGTTAGTAATCAATGATAGAGGTGAGCCACTTTTTATACCCTATTCTAAGGGTATATTAATTTTGACGCATAGTTTGTAACATACCTTAATATTGCCCCTAGACCCCTAAAAGTTACTATATTTATGATCAGCATCGATAGTAATGTCGATCTAGCCATGTCCGTCCGTCCGTCCGTCCGTCCGTCGTCAAAAATTAGGCCTTTAAACTGGACCTAGAGAGCTGAAATTTTAATCATATACTCTCTAGGGTCCCGAAATAATCAAGTTTACGAATTTTTGAAATCCGCCCACAGACACGCCCACAAACTCAAAAAAACTAAATTTTGGAAAAAATCGAATTTTGAGCTAGGAAGCTGAAATTTTTTATATATGATCTATGACTCCTAAAACTGCTCGGGATATAAAATTTTCAAAATCCGCCCACTGCCACGCCCACAAAAGAATAAAACAATTTTATTGAAAAACCAAAATTTGAGCTAGGGAGCTGAAATTTTTAATATATACTCTCTATGGGCCCTTTAAGCTCATGTATAAATATTTTCAAAATCCGCCCACTGACACGGCCACAAATAAATAAAACAATTTTTTTGAAAATCCAAAGTTTGAGCTAGGGAGCTGAAATTTATAATATATACTCTCTATGGGCCCTTTATGCTTATGTGTAAATATTTTCAAAATCCGCCCACTGGCACGCCCACAATTATTATAATTTTTTTTTTTTGAAAATTCAAAGTGAGCTAGGGAGCTGAAATTTATAATATATACTCTCTAGGGCGCCTACTGACACGCCCACAATTAAATAAAACAATTTTATTGAAACACCCAAGTTTGAGCTAGGGAGCGTTTTTTTTGATAAAATCCTTTAAATGTTATATAACAAAATATGTAAAGCGTTCTTAACAATTCAACCATACTTAGACTTTTGTCACGCCCACTTATGAGGGATAGGAATAAGAATAGGGTATCCAACAGTTCGCCCAAGCGGACTGTAGCCCGTCCCTATGTTTGAATACTTCTTTTGAACGCGTTGAGAGAAAAATTTCAATTGTAATGGAAGCGTTGTTGCGGGAGCAATGTAGCGGATGAAATCGGATATCGGAACTTACTTCGCAATTCACGGATTCCGGGACCCGATAAGTTCGTCGCTATTTGCCGGATTTTTGAATTTGCGCTGTCGGGATTTGTCGGATTTCCACATTTGTCGGAACCCACTTGCTTCCGTGGAAGTTTCTTGTAAATTAACCGGGAATGTATATGGAAATTGGTAGAATAAAGTTCGCATAATATGTTGTATTGATTAGAATTCAAATGTTCGTTATACTTGCATTCAATGCCGAATTTGATCAAGTTAAAATAAATTAAAAACATAGGGACGGGCTACAGTCCGCTAGGGCGAACTGTTGGATATCCTATTCTTATTCCTATCCCTCATAAGTGGGCGTGACAAAAGTCTAAGTATGGTTGAATTGTTAAGAACGCTCTACATATTTTGTTATATAACATTTAAAGGATTTTATCAAAAAAAAAACGCTCCCTAGCTCAAACTTGGGTGTTTCAATAAAATTGTTTTATTTAATTGTAGGCGTGTCAGTAGGCGGATTTACAAAAAATTAACACATGAGAATAAAGGGCCCCTAGAGAGTACATATTATAAATTTCAGCTCCCTAGCTCAAACTTTGAATTTTCAAAAAAAATAAAAAATTGATTGTGGGCGTGTCAGTGGGCAGATTTTGAAAATATTTACACATGAGCATAAAGGGCCCATAGAGAGTATATATTATAAATTTCAGCTCCCTAGCTCAAACTTTGGATTTTCAAAAATTAATATACCCTTAGAATAGGGTATAAAAAAATTATTTTATTTATTTGTGGGCGTGTCAGTGGGCGGATTTTGAAAATTTTTTATCCCGAGCAGTTTCAGAAGTCATAGATCATATATAAAAAATTTCAGCTTTCTAGCTCAAAATTCGATTTTTTCCAAAAAAATTTTTTTTTGAGTTTGTGGGCGTAATTCGTAAACTTGATTATTTTGGGACCCTAGAGAGTATATGGTTAAAATTTCAGCTCTCTAGGTCCAGTTTAAAGGCCTAATTTTTGCCGACAGACGGACGGACGGACGGACGGACATGACTAGATCGACATTACTATCGATGCTGATCATAAATATAGTAACTTTTAGGGGTCTACGGGCAATATTAAGGTATGTTACAAACTATGCGTCAAAATTAATATACCCTTAGAATAGGGTATAATGATGGTCGACGGTCAAACAATTGCTTTAACCACACACCCAAACACACCGAACTACCAAAGGCGACAGTTCGCCCGTAAGCCAAGAACAATCAAATCTAAGGCTACAAAAGCTCCGGAAAAATACTCGAAAAAACTTCTAAAAGTATTGAAAAATGTATTAAATAGTAGCCTGAAGAGTATTTAATCAAGTCTTAAAGGCCTTAACAAGACTAACCAAAGTGCCTAAACATTTTTCAATTAACAAATAAAGATTGTTAATCAATCTAGTTTTGAGTTTTCAATTTGAAATTTTAAAATGCTCATTGACTTGAAAATTATTAACAAATGGAGACGTCTTTGCAATAATCAGTTATTACTAAAACAGGTGTTTTCCATTCAATTACACAAGCACGAGACGGCGGCCATTTGTGGTATGTGTGTGTGAAACTTGTTTTCATTGCGGGCGGAGTTGGATTTAATTCTTCGTTTTGTTACGAATTTCACCATATTTGTGCATGAAAATAATAAAACGATGGTCAAATAATAGCTTTAACCGCACACCCAAACACACCAAACTACAAAAGGCGATAGTTCGCCCGCAAGGAAAGAACAACCAAATCTAAAGCTATCAAAAGTCCCGAAAAATACTCGGAAACACTTGGAAAAGTATTGAAAAATTTATTAAATTGTCGCCAGGTTTGAAAGGCCACAAGACTTACACAAGGGTCTACACATTTTTCAATTAACCAATAAGTATTTTTAAACAATCCATGTTTTAGTTTTCAAATTGAAATTATCGCTTTAATTTGACATTAGGTTATTTTAAGAAAGAGCTCTTTAGAACCCAAGAAAAAAATATTATTCGGAATGTCCTTAAAAATCGAGCAGTATTTCAAAGTCAATTTCACTAAAATGAAGTTTGTATAAGTTGGTATAAGGTTTGTATTACGTATTTTCATAAACATCACGCCAAACAGGTATAACTTCTAGCACGTTAAAGCGAATTTTCATTTTTGGACCAATTAAAATAACATCCGAAGCGCTGGGATGTTAAACAGTCTTTTTGTAATAACAAAAAAAAAACGACTGGCCCGAATTTGGTATAATTTTTTTCAGATCATATTTATATCATGAATTAACGTTGATTGGGACCATAACGAAGTCGATGTCATTTTTTATACGAAACAACGTAAACGCAAATTTGTTCCCGCACGTGCGTACACATGTACACACAAACATCTTGTTAAAAACATTTGAAAAACAAATTGTGGTCCTTTAAATTTTAGAATTTAATGTAAGACACGATTTTCATTTTCGGACCAATTACAATGACTTAAAACGCAGAAAAATATCGAATAGTAGCTATATATAATTTGTTGGGTGATTAAACATATTGCCAGAGTACGAACTTTTTTAGCGAAAATTAGCCGTAGTGCTTATATGCTGTTCATAATTTCACCGCTCAGGTATTAGCCGCTGCACTACTTAAATATTTTAAAGGTACACACTGGTTATCGTCGGCATATTTTGCCCAAGAGAGTGTAGACCCTTATACAATACTATGTAGGATGCAATGCTAATGATAGTCATACTGCATGGGGCATTGATGTTAGTAATCAATGATAGAGGTGAGCCACTTTTTATACCCTATTCTAAGGGTATATTACTTTTGACGCATAGTTTGTAACATACCTTAATATTGCCCCTAGACCCCTAAAAGTTACTATATTTATGATCAGCATCGATAGTAATGTCGATCTAGCCATGTCCGTCCGTCCGTCGTCAAAAATTAGGCCTTTAAACTGGACCTAGAGAGCTGAAATTTTAACCATATACTCTCTAGGGTCCCGAAATAATCAAGTTTACAAATTTTTGAAATCCGCGCACAGACACACCCACAAACTCAAAAAAAAAAATTTCAGCTTTCTAGCTCAAAATTCGATTTTTTCCAAAAAAATTTTTTTTTGAGTTTGTGGGCGTAATTCGTAAACTTGATTATTTTGGGACCCTAGAGAGTATATGGTTAAAATTTCAGCTCTCTAGGTCCAGTTTAAAGGCCTAATTTTTGCCGACAGACGGACGGACGGACGGACGGACATGACTAGATCGACATTACTATCGATGCTGATCATAAATATAGTAACTTTTAGGGGTCTACGGGCAATATTAAGGTATGTTACAAACTATGCGTCAAAATTAATATACCCTTAGAATAGGGTATAATGATGGTCGACGGTCAAACAATTGCTTTAACCACACACCCAAACACACCGAACTACCAAAGGCGACAGTTCGCCCGTAAGCCAAGAACAATCAAATCTAAGGCTACAAAAGCTCCGGAAAAATACTCGAAAAAACTTCTAAAAGTATTGAAAAATGTATTAAATAGTAGCCTGAAGAGTATTTAATCAAGTCTTAAAGGCCTTAACAAGACTAACCAAAGTGCCTAAACATTTTTCAATTAACAAATAAAGATTGTTAATCAATCTAGTTTTGAGTTTTCAATTTGAAATTTTAAAATGCTCATTGACTTGAAAATTATTAACAAATGGAGACGTCTTTGCAATAATCAGTTATTACTAAAACAGGTGTTTTCCATTCAATTACACAAGCACGAGACGGCGGCCATTTGTGGTATGTGTGTGTGAAACTTGTTTTCATTGCGGGCGGAGTTGGATTTAATTCTTCGTTTTGTTACGAATTTCACCATATTTGTGCATGAAAATAATAAAACGATGGTCAAATAATAGCTTTAACCGCACACCCAAACACACCAAACTACAAAAGGCGATAGTTCGCCCGCAAGGAAAGAACAACCAAATCTAAAGCTATCAAAAGTCCCGAAAAATACTCGGAAACACTTGGAAAAGTATTGAAAAATTTATTAAATTGTCGCCAGGTTTGAAAGGCCACAAGACTTACACAAGGGTCTACACATTTTTCAATTAACCAATAAGTATTTTTAAACAATCCATGTTTTAGTTTTCAAATTGAAATTATCGCTTTAATTTGACATTAGGTTATTTTAAGAAAGAGCTCTTTAGAACCCAAGAAAAAAATATTATTCGGAATGTCCTTAAAAATCGAGCAGTATTTCAAAGTCAATTTCACTAAAATGAAGTTTGTATAAGTTGGTATAAGGTTTGTATTACGTATTTTCATAAACATCACGCCAAACAGGTATAACTTCTAGCACGTTAAAGCGAATTTTCATTTTTGGACCAATTAAAATAACATCCGAAGCGCTGGGATGTTAAACAGTCTTTTTGTAATAACAAAAAAAAAACGACTGGCCCGAATTTGGTATAATTTTTTTCAGATCATATTTATATCATGAATTAACGTTGATTGGGACCATAACGAAGTCGATGTCATTTTTTATACGAAACAACGTAAACGCAAATTTGTTCCCGCACGTGCGTACACATGTACACACAAACATCTTGTTAAAAACATTTGAAAAACAAATTGTGGTCCTTTAAATTTTAGAATTTAATGTAAGACACGATTTTCATTTTCGGACCAATTACAATGACTTAAAACGCAGAAAAATATCGAATAGTAGCTATATATAATTTGTTGGGTGATTAAACATATTGCCAGAGTACGAACTTTTTTAGCGAAAATTAGCCGTAGTGCTTATATGCTGTTCATAATTTCACCGCTCAGGTATTAGCCGCTGCACTACTTAAATATTTTAAAGGTACACACTGGTTATCGTCGGCATATTTTGCCCAAGAGAGTGTAGACCCTTATACAATACTATGTAGGATGCAATGCTAATGATAGTCATACTGCATGGGGCATTGATGTTAGTAATCAATGATAGAGGTGAGCCACTTTTTATACCCTATTCTAAGGGTATATTAATTTTGACGCATAGTTTGTAACATACCTTAATATTGCCCCTAGACCCCTAAAAGTTACTATATTTATGATCAGCATCGATAGTAATGTCGATCTAGCCATGTCCGTCCGTCCGTCGTCAAAAATTAGGCCTTTAAACTGGACCTAGAGAGCTGAAATTTTAACCATATACTCTCTAGGGTCCCGAAATAATCAAGTTTACAAATTTTTGAAATCCGCGCACAGACACACCCACAAACTCAAAAAAAAAAACAAAATTTTGAAAAAAATCGAATTTTGAGCTAGAAAGCTGAAATTTTTTATATATGATCTATGACTCCTAAAACTGCTCGAGATAAAAAAATTTCAAAATCCGCCCACTGACACGCCCACAAATAAATAAAATAATTTTTTTATACCCTATTCTAAGTGTATATTAATATTAGAAAATCCAAAGTTTGAGCTAGGGAGCTGAAATTTATAATATATACTCTCTAGGGGCCCTTTATTCTCATGTGTTAATTTTTTTTAAATCCGCCTACTGACACGCCGAGAATTAAATAAAACAATTTTATTGAAACACCCAAGTTTGAGCTAGGGAGGGTTTTTTTTTTTTAAAAAATTCTTTAAATATAACAAAATATGTAGAGCGTTCTTAACAATTCAACCATACTTAGACTTTTGTCACGCCCACTTATGAGGGATAGGAATAAGAATTTGGTATCCAACAGTTCGCCCAAGCGGACTGTAGCCCGTCCCTATGTTTGATTATATTTTACTCGTAATTGCGAATCTCATTATGTGTGTCTAATATAGGGAATAAACCGACATTCATCCCAAAAAGTCGGTGGGAAGTTTCAAACATTAACTCTTGTCTCCGACACCATCAATCGAATAATTACGAACCTGAAGGTTTTGGCTGAACACTCTCTCTCAGAAATTATGATCCTCGTCACCAACTTTCAAAACCATCTGAAGATGAAACATATTATCAATTCGCGAAAAAAAAATTTACCGGGAAATAAAAACCATTGAGGAAATAATTTGCTTAGAATGCACGATAAGTATAATTAAAGATTAGTAGTAAAATCTTTTAAAGGATTTGCAACTCTATATTTTACACTGATGAATCCAATCTAAACTAAGCTGTTGAACGAAAATAAACAAACGAATTTTGTCTTGGGAATGAGTTTTTCATCCAGCGTTTTATTTGTAGCACGTTACTACACACTTGCTCTAAAGTTACCTTGCATTATTTTTACTAAGCGCACTGCCCACGCAAATTATTGTATCCATTGTGCAAATGCATTTCGTTTTGTACAAAAAACATCCACCCGGAAAAATGTACATAACATCATAGATACGTAGGAACAAATGTGTAAGCTATACATTTGTATAGGTATAGAACATAAATTTCGTTATTTTTAACCTGACCTATCCTCACCTAATCCAAATTAGCTATAAAGTGTTCACAATGTTGCCCTATTCCCTTATTACCATTTTATCACACGTAGCTCCTTGCATAGGTACTTAAATTCGAATTTATGATCCATCAGCTTGACAATATAACAAGCACTTACTTATTTTACCATTCGCTGCAAAGCAATTAGCTATTGGGCAGGTCAACATTGTTTTCCTACTTTTTTACGTACCTAGAGACAAGGACACATTAGGACACCCTCGTGGATTGATATCCTGGCGTTTGATAACTAAGGCAACAACGATTTGATCCCATGATAAGAAAATTATCCGGTATGTAGTTCGTTAGGTAGGATAATTATCGTTAGGTAGGTACTTCATCTGAAATGGACGTTGTTGGAGATCTTCAGTGAAATATTCTACGCTTTGATTTTTATACGGGTAGAGGTAAAGTGAGTTTAATCTTCAATTTGTGCGCGTAAGATCGGAACGCCTTTAAGAATATTGGGAGGATCGTATCCTCTAAGCAGTTAGGTTAGGTTAGGTTATAGTGGCAGTCGGCAGAGGCCGACACTCTTAGACCAATGAAATCATCTTCCTATTCGTTGAACCAGTTGGAGCTTGATGAAGCTTGACAGACTTTTGATGTCGGTGTTAATGAAATCTTTAAGATCATTGTAAATGAAAGATCCTAAATGGAGTTTTCGTCTTTGAGAGAGAGCAGGGCATGTGCAGAGAAGGTGGAGAATTATCTCCTCCTCCTCCTCGTCCATGCAGCTTCTGCAGAAGTCATTAGTATAGACGCCAAGCCTTGTTGCATGCTTGCCTATGAGACAGTGTCCGTTGATTACGCCAATTGTATCACCAATGTGCAGTCTGTTCAGAGATATCAAACACTTAGAGCGTTTCAGATTCAGCTTTGGCCAAATCTGTTTTGTCGCTAGACATGTGTTGCCACTTGTCCACCTAAGGTTAGTTTTCTCAATGGTCTCCCTCATAAACATGAGTTTGCATGTAGCAATTGGGATGCCTAAGGGACTTTTAGGCAACGACCTTGCCACGTCGAATCAATCGGTTCTTGTTTGATCACCGCAATTAAACGACGTAGGGAGTGGTTAGTACTTAGATGGGGGCCCACTTGGGAAACCGCATGTTGTTGCCATCTTTTGCGAACGACTGACAAACATCCAAGAGTATTAAATTGTCATGAGAAGCTTCTCAAATTTGCCGTTCGGATTCGGCGTAACTAAAAACTGTAGGTCCCCTCCACTTCGCATGAAAGTGGTTGGAGAAGCTAGGTTCTAGTTAATGCCTAATATCTATGTATGTAATGGACCTTTATCAGGTAGAAGGGGCAGTGTGGTTCTTTTCCTGACGAGTTCATCCGCCCTACAGTTCCCTGGAATGTCTGTATGTCCTGGCACACAGCATAGGTGCATGTCAAATTGCTCCGCCATCTCCACTAGAGATGGTCGACGGTCACGGACTACGATGGAGTTTGTGGAGACAAGAATTCTTTAATCGCCATGATTTCCGCCTGGAACACGCTGCAGTGATCAGGGAGGCGAAAGGAGAGGCTGAGGTTAAGCCTGTCAGAGAACACACCTCCACCTACCCCCTCGTCGGTTTTGGATCAATCGGTATAAAAGTAGATCGATTTATTTTCGACAGGTGGACCCACCTCCCAGATTGTTCTAGGTGGTATGTTAACCTTGAAGTTTTTGTCAAAACGGGTCTGAGGGGTGGTGTAGACTATGTTGCTGGGGAGGATTCTAATTTTTTTTGGAATAGATGCGTGGCCGATTTCATTCTCTGACCATTGGAACGTTGTTTTGAGGCGAACAGCCTCTCGCTCTAAGTAGTGGACAAATGAATTTTGTAAATTGCAGGGACCATAGGAAAAACTTATTTCATAAGATTGGTTTACAAGGATTCACAATGAAAGTGTGAATGAAGCGACAGAAAATGTCGGTTTTGCAGTGTTTGCTGCATTTGATATTTTAAACGCATTTGACAAAAGTTTGACATCAAGATACATGGTGTTTTTAAATAATGAAAGACCGTACAATATAGTGTAAAAGTCTCCATCTCTTCTGCAACAGACTAAACGGCACGTACCAGCATGACTTCCCGCCGATAGATCGACAATAGATTGAATAATTGCAAAACAAAAGCCAGGCAAGGACGCTACAAGATCTTAATCATACAGACCGACAAATTGTCTACCACTTATTTCCCAGATGTCCGTAAAGTTGCTTGCAAACCGTATGGAAATTATGAGTACCATAAAGCAAACATTTCTCATTCCTGACAACCAATTCGGATTTCAATGACAGCACTCAACTACTCAACAAGTACACAGAGTAACAATTAAAATTTATAACGATCTAAGCCAGCAGAGATACGGTGTGACGGTCTATGAAGTCGTTGCTAAGGCATTTGACAGTAACCGTGTTTCTTTGCACGCGGATATAGGCATAATTTTCAATTTGCTTGTAAAATACAACAACAACTTATCCTATATACGCTAACTTTAGCGGGGATAGCTATCGCCGCTAAGTCATTTAGCGGGGATAAACAGTGCTTCCAAAACCCATTTTCTTCGTTTTTGATGAATCGAAGCGATGAATTTTTCAGGAAATGTCAAAGTTTGACATCCCGCCGACCACTAACACATCCCGCCGAATATTTTGTTCGGGATTTTATTATTATTTTTTTTCAAAATTTAGTAAATCTGTGAATGCAAAACTGTTTTTTATTATTTTAGAATATGTTTGACATTAATTTCAACTGTGGGAAATTAATATTTTTGAATTTCACGATTTTCAATACAAATTTCTTAATTCAACTTACAGCTGTTTCACCAATAAACGTAATAGGTGCATGTGTGCTGCCAAGTTTTTTTTGATGAATTCTTAAGCGGCGATGGTCGTTTTCTGATGCCATCCCTATATCCGCGTGCAAAGAAACACGGCTAATAACGTGAAACCTCGTCCTTGACTTCCTTTACTAGTGAATGGCACTTGAATTGTAATTACCAAAGTTCTCGGACTTTTAGCCACAACCTTCGTTGGAAGTTGGTAAGAACGCAAAGAACGCCGCGAAACGGCTACGTCTTCTTAAGCGTTGCAAAACATATTTATGTGCATACCAAAAGGTGCATCATTCGTCTATTCGACAGGATTCAAAAAGAATTGCACTCATTATACGATAATGTCAATTTTCTTCTTCTTCAAATTTGCGACGAGGTTACTATAAGAATTAAAGAGAATTAAAGGAACCCTCCCACTTTATGGCATCCCTAGTCGTCCGCCGATGCGGTAATGCCAATATAGATATCGATCAATATAGTGATATAAAACCGTCATTTAGTTAGTAAAATTTCGAACCAGTCAAGTCAAAATTGTCTCTCTACACCAAAGATAAATGCTCGCTCAATTTATTTTCCCATAGGTAAGAAACTAACACCACGTAATTATAAACGAGCGATTTCATTACATATACTTTCCGCTTTTTAGTACCTACCTATTTATGCTGTTCCACTGCGAATGGTGCTGAAGCTTATAATTGTACTAGATCACTAAGTAGAAGACTCCGCTCTTTCGCTTACACAATTTTTTGTCCTTGAGGTCCATTAATTGTTTGCGGAATTTTGACATTTCAAGAGAACACATTTGTTCATTATGTACATTATGTATGTCATCGGTTAATTAACAGTTGTGTTATTTTAGCTGCTGAGTGTAACTCCATACATATTGGTCCGCTGCCTTTCGCAATCTTTTAGCTTTCGATTAGAAGAAAACTGCGTTTCGCATCAGCAGCGTGCTGGCTTTAATCAATAACAGCCATAGCCGAAATTTGTAGTTCCCTTTAACAAAATGTAGTAGAATCTTGTGATTTTGGTACTAGAACGTATAGTTTTATTACTTATCGAGACACAAACCTCATTAATTAAACACACAGACGAAAATTGTTTATAAATAAGAATTTGAGCAACGTTGTTTTAAGACAATTTAAACACTTAAAAATGGGAGACGACGCTATTCTATTATATGGGTGAGGTATGGGGCAACTCTGCAGTGTGTCATATAAACAAATTGCAAGTAGCTCAAAATAAACTCTTGAAAATGATGCTAGATTTACCTTGGCACCCCTAAACTCTTGACATTCACGAAAGAGCGGATTTTGAATTAATAGCACATAGAATTCTAAAACTCACTAACACGTCCAGAACAAGATGCAGTTTCGCTGACAATCCGCTTGTAAACCAACTAAATACATGATATTGTTAAAATATTTCTCCTCATTGCTGTTTTTTTCTTAATTTATGGTTGCTCTTGAGCGTAGCTTATATGTATATATTAATGATGTACCAATTTGTATTCATCCCACTTTTATTTGTTATTTATTTGTTTATTCGTTAATTTGTTTATTTATTGATTTAATAATTTGATTATTTGTTTATTTATATTCTTACCTATTTATTAACTTGTTTAACTTATTTGTTTATATTCCTTTTTATATATTCACTTATTTATTTATTTATTCAATTTATTGTTTTATTTATTTACCTATTCATTAACTATATTTTTATTTGTTTACATATTTATTTATTTATTTATCTATTTACATATTTATTTATTTATCAATAATTTTATTTGTTTATTTATTTATTTATTAATTATTTTTATTAATTTATGCATTATTTATTTATTCATTTGCTATATTTTTTTTGTTTTAGGATAACTATTTAATTATTAATATGTAGCACTATTCTTATAAAATTCTTTTTTTCCTTTATTTATATTAAAGGTTTTTTTTTGTATTTTCCTTCAAGTTAATCTAATTTTTCCTATATGTATTCTTAATGCAAATTGAAAATAATGTTTCAGTAGAAAGATAAAATTTTTTATCAAATCTCCGTAAAATGTGCAATAACAAAATTCTGCAAAAACGTTTACATATATACGAAATAAAACATCTATCTATCTATAACAAAGTAAGACCAGAACGTAATGTTTCGTAACTTTGCCGCAAACTCCGTGTATCAACGCGAAATCAGGGGAAAATTTGAACAGTCAAGCTATTTCTTGGTTTAGGATTCGTGTCTTTGGTAATATTAGAATTTTGGGTTTGAATCAAAGGTCAAAACGTACGCGAAAGAAAATACGAAGGAAAACATAAAGAAAACTAAAGAAAACACCTCCTTCGCAACATTTAGCGTTGATTTAATTTACGCGACAATTAATTGACCTAGTTCCAGCACCTGGATTCTTGTTGTTGCCTGAGTAATGTTCCATGTGCTACATACGTGAAAGAAAGAAAATTGTTATACATATTCCGAAGACGTTTTGTGTGAACCACCTACCTTTACAAAGCTAAGAATAAGCGTGCTAGCGATACTGCTTTGCTTTGGCATTTGTAATAAAAATTAAGACATTTCTATTGTCTTCTAGATATGGGATGTTTTGTGTTTCTGCACAAAGTAATTCACAATAAATCGCCCCCATATCTATTTGAACAGGATCAATTTACCCAATCTTCCAGAACTTTTGATATAATTACATCCCTTCCAATTATTAAATCCCATCTCGTCATTTCTTCGTTCATGTCGCTAGACTTTGGAAATATCTGCCCACTGCAGAAAAACAAATAACAGGAGGTACTTAATTCAAAAATTCTGCGTTAAAGTACTTTTCTTAAAAAAGCAACAACTCTCAAATTTGTTCAAATTTCTTCTCCATTCTTCTTCTGGTCCTGTTCCCTTTGTTTCCATCCTGCAAATAGTTTCATTATTTTTTTTTGGTGTCATTATTCATTTATTTATTTTTATAGTGTAGGTCTAACCTTTAAATGCTATCGCTTATTTGTTAAAATACTATAAAAGACTAAGTCTAAGACTAAGTTGTTTATGATTGTCAATAAATTTAATGAGATGAAATACTCTGATTAAGTAAATTATAAGTTTGATTTGAAATATTCTGAAATGTGTTGGCAAATTTGTCGCCGGCGATTTATTCATTAATTTTGTTTAGCGCAAATGTTAGGGGACATATAAAATACTACATTTGAAATACTAAATAATAATTTTATTAGTAATTTATTATGCTTCAGTTATGATGTCGTAGAGTAGACTTAATAAAATAGAATAAGTAGACTTTTTCCATCATGCATGTGTTAAGTTAAGTTAAGTTATATTAAAATTGTCATTTTAAGGTATTATGTTTCACGTTAAAAAGTATAAGTTCGACTGATACTCTTCGGTATTACCTTTGCACACAGATTTTATTTTTTCACGGTGATAATATTGAAATTTAAGACATTAACATAGAAGTTTTTTATATTTAAAATGAATTCACTTTTGCTGTAAAATATATAAAACAAAAAGTCCTGGTGAAACTGAAAAAAAAATTGCAATTCATGTAGAAGAACTGATTCAATCCTTATCCGTCATATGAAATTCAAGAAAGGGCTAGATGTTATTCTTTTAATAGATAGAGATTGTTATGAAAAAAATGTTAAAAAAAATGCGTACATCCCATATAAAAATATTAAGAAAACCTAGCTTTCAAAAAACCGCGTAAAGCTTAAGATAGTAAGCCCTAATAGGAAAGTATTTGTTTTGTGTAAACTTATTTTATGGTGATTTATAAAAACATTTCTTAATAAAATGTTCCCTTTCAAAATAAATTTGCGTTTTCCTTCCAGTTCTACTTATAACATTGCATACAAATAGTACAAATTAAGAATTTAGGCTATAACAATACAATCCCACAGTTTAAGGTTTCCGTACATCATTTTATTCAAATATTTGCAGGAATTTGAAGAGATTCCGAGCTGGTGGTCATGGTCAGTTGAGGATTAAAAGTTGTCGGCTGATTAGGTTTACATTTTTATTTAATTTGATTGTCTCTTCATCAAGGTACCGATAAAAAAGAGAGAAACAACTCTAGATGAATCATTTCGAGAATTTGATTATAAGAAGGTTGCGTCCTATTGACAATTTGGGTGTTCCCTGCACACACAGCTGGTTGTGTCGTGATAGTCATAGTCCACAACAAAAAAATAATGTGTTTGATCATCATAAGTTGCGAAGAGAACGAATGTTTTTTGGTTTGTAGTTTTCTAAACATTTTTTTCAGCGATGAGTCATCGTTCGATAAGGGTTTCGGAAAGCATCACAAAGTAAAGGTAATTGATTCCTATATTATTCGGTCGCATTAAGATATTGTCCCCCATAAGATAAACAAGTTAAATTATTTCCCTTTGAAGACATGGGTGAAGTGGAATTTTTCTGGCCAATTATATACCACATTCCTTGATGCGAATGCGGTTTTGTATCGTAACTAATTGAATAATAAAGTGCTTCGTAGCGAGATAATCAATTTTCGTGTGCTCAGCATTATATTCATCGAAATAAGTAAACAGTAATCCTGTTGAATGTATTAATATGGATCAGTATACGATAGATTCTACTAAATAAATTCACTAGGCAACAATAGAAACCGAAACAGAAAAAAAGAGAAACTGTCAAAAAACTTGTTTTTACTGAATAATATTCGCAAGTGTGTAATTAAGTGAGAAACATAACCTAATAAAATAAACAAAGTAAAACAAAGTAAACCAATCAAAGCAGCAGTTGTATTTGTCCTTTTCGATCAACATTTATCTTTCTTCTTTATGTACAGCTGACATTTATGCATTTTTAATAAGAACAAAATTCAAAACAATGTAGTATCAGCGTAAACCAGTAGATAGAATTTCTATTATTGTCACTTTTTTCTAACGTTGCGTTATGTTATCCCAGACTTTCTTACGTTTTCTCATTTTTGTGGCTGTTGTGTATTACACTCACACCTATTGTAATTCTTTGCGTTAAATTTTTGTTGCTCCTACTTTTGCGTTGATAATGAGGAAAAAATTAAGAAAAAAAATTGTATCCTACTAGCATAGCGTACTTTCGATTATTTAACTGCTGAATTACATAATCATATTTCTTAAACAGAGACATAAGAGATTTAAGTAAACAAATTATAGCAGTCCAGCTGATCCGACACACGTTGTCTTGTCCAAATTTAAAGAAATTTGTCTGTTTTTTGGAAATGTATAAACAAAGTGAAAATGAGAAGAAAAACATTTGATATTTTAAAACTCACCGTATTTCTTTTGTAAATCTTCAAATTTGTTGTAAGATAAGCCGACCAAACTTAATTCACTTCATGATTGCGATTGCAATGAATTTACAACAAAGATACTATTTTATCGATTCAGGATTCACCGCATGAGTTGCTTTCCCTTTTTTTGCCCAATATATTAAATTTTACCAAAAACATTCATTACCTAATACCCTAAAAAATATTTAGTTTTTTGGTTATCCAATAGTTCCTACTTTCCTTTGGAGTTTTCCCAAAGTTTTTTTGCCTTCCCGTGAGCATAACAAACAAAAACAAAAAAAGAATCAACCAAATATGTCGTTCCTATCGTCAGTAACGATCGAAAGTGCAAGAAAACCTACGATTTTTGGAGTTTATCCGAATTTTACGACTTTCTTTTGTAATTGTCTTTCTTTCACAGAACCATACCGAATAAAACAAAAAAGAATTACGCAAATCCCTAGTTCGAATCGTGAGTTATGGTCTCAAGTTCATACAAAAATCCCATTGAAAAAAACCCTTACCGAAGTTTCCAATTTCGCGGTAACAAATTTTCTTTCCATAAAAACTTTATTCAGACTATAACGATCGTTTTCAAAAATCGAAGACAATGAGCCAAACCGCTATCCAACGATCAGCGTTTAGTTTTAGATTAATAGATTAGACGATATTATGCCACAATGTTATCAAAGTTACCGTAACTAACCAAATATGGCAAACAAAATTTATATCTACCTTCTGTAGGTAAATAGTATAAAACAAAGTCTCCAAAAACCGTATCGGTCTGTATGTTGCCGCTAATTTCGAGAAGTAAAGAACGGATTTGGACGCGGTTTTCACTAATATGATCTACATTTCTCAGGGAAGGTTTTCGTGTGTCTAACACCTATAGGAGCTGAGCACTAGAGCTCTAAGTAGCAGAAATCGGATTACAATCCAATGTTCCCACAGTTCCAACTGATAACATAGCTCTTACAAAAAAACGGATTATTGAATTAACAAAAATAATTTTTGTGTGTATACTTAAATTATTGTAACTTATGTGATGATTTCGTGAGTTAGTGGAAAATAATATTTCATTGGACATCAATATTGGATTAGAATCTTTTTTTTTCATCGGGTTGAGTTGAAACATTGTACAGTTAAACAGTGCTGTTGTTGGGATAAAAAAACTGAAATCCGCTCAAAATCTACAAGCAGTCTTCGGATTCTTAAAGCAAACACACCTTTTGATGCAATCATCACTTTTCACCAGGGCCGTATCGAGAACTTGGTTTTCATGGGCGTTCCACCTGTTAACGAACAGTAACTAACTCTACCTGTTATCATAATTTAAATTAAATATAAAGACATTAAGAGTACCAGGGACCTTAGTTCAAAACATAATTTCCTAGAAACCACAACTATGGGTACAAAAATCCATCAACTAAGAACGAAATAGGCCAAAATCGAGCTTACCAGGAAATAGTCAAATCTATCCGTTTTATAGCCGATAAGATTGGAAGAGGGCACAGTGACTCAATGGTTAGTGTATCCAACTACTAATCGAAAGGTCCCTGGTTCAATTCTCGCTGGGGCCAAGTGACATCTTGAGTTTTTTTCCACTGCCCCAACTCTTGCGAACGTCTGACAAACATCCAAGAGTATCAATTGTCATGAGAAGCTTCTCAAATTTGCCGCTCGGATTCGGCTTAAAATTGTAGATCCCTTCCACTTCGCAAAGAAAGTGGTTGGAGACGCTAGGTTTTAGGCCCTGTATGGGCCGTTAATGCCAAATATTTTTTATTTATTTTAAGATTGGAAGAGGACCAACTGTTGTTCATAGCTATCTTAAGGACCCTGAGAACTATGGGAAAAAAAACTGGAAAGGAAGCGTAAGCAAAGCAACAAAAAGTCAGGATTGGTGAGCGATACTGAGAGCTGCTGCAAATTCAAGACTTTCAAGCAAAATCAAGGTAAAAAATTAAGTAGAAACGGATCGGAAACAATGTAGCGGAAGCAATCGGATATCAGAACTTTTTTCCCAATTATCGGATTTCGGAAATTAGTCCGTCGCTATTTGTGGGATTTTTGAATTTTCGAATTTCCGCTATCGCGATTTGTCGGATTTGAACACAGTTGTTTTCGAAATAAAACCGATAAAATTTATTGTAAATTAACCGGTTTTGTAGGTATATGGAAATTGATAGAATAAAGATCGCATATTGTATTAATTAGAATTGAAATGTACGTTATATGTACGTACTTTTCATTCAATTTGTTCCGAATTTCATCATATTTATGCATGAAAATTAAATAAAAAGATGATCGACGGTCAAACAATGGCTTTCCCACAAAAATCAACCATATCTACTCGTAATTCTTCCAAATTGTCCGGAAAAATTCGAAATTATTAAAAATGTATTAAAAAATAGTTGCCTGAAAAGTTTTAAACTACTTGAAAGGCCTTAAAAAGGCTAACGCAAGTGCCCACACATTATTCAATCAACCAATAACTATTGTTAAACACTCTCTATTTGAGTTTTCAAATTTAAATTTTCAAATGCTCATTTATTTGAAAGCTATTAACAATAACGGTGGACCCCTTTGCAAAAATTAGTAAACACTAAAACAGGTATTTATCATTTAATTATAAATACAGCACCATGTCAATAGGATGGTGATGACTTCCTTAAACTGAACACAAAAAATTACCCATCGAGCATTTTGGGATGAAATAAATGCTTTGGTATATTAATTTGCTATTGCACCCAATTCGAAATCCCTTACCAGCGATCACAGCGCAACGTTGACTGCGGAAGCGCATAGCGGATGTTAGCTGAAGTGACGATTATAATTGTAATTATGCAATGACACAACCAAACAACTTCCTAAGGTAAGTATTAAACCAGTCGCCGTACTGTGTGGATTTTAAAGTTTTTGGATTTATTTGTGTGATGTGGGTCAAACCAAAAAAAATGGCTAACGACTTTGACAAAAGAAATAGCGCTGTAGATAGACAGGAGGATACATTTCAATTTGAACCGTGGAAACTAATGGCCAATTTGAGAATATCGATTTAATTTGACATTGATTATTTTATCATTTTTTTATTAAATTAATTTACTTGGAATTTACATAAATCACATTTTTCGAATGGTCCTTAAAAACCGCACAGTATTTCTGTGTTCAAGGTTAATTTCACTAAATTAAAGTATTACCAATTAAATTTCTCATCTCCCTACTTGGTATTTGATTTTTAACACGAAACAATTCAAACGCGCGTACATGAGTATACACACGCTTGTTTTTCATATTTATAAGACTTTTACATTACACTTCATTTTTGAGCAAACTATTCTTATTTTGTCTGAACACCTCACCAAAAAACTCGCAAACAGCATCGCTGCTACGTATTCACCAAGCACTAATAGAGCTGTGTCTACGCCAGGATCACCCTTGGGACTCTTTAGTGTCAATTTTGCACATTTTCGTCACTCGGACACCTCTTTTTTGAAAAATAAGCGAATTTGGACACTTTAAATATTTTGCAAGCATTTGGTTTTGGACTTTATTTGAAATAAACAAAAAGTTTCTTCGAAAAATTGTATGAATGCAACCCGTTTTCAATCAATCAAATCAAAGAATATATGTATCTATTTCTCTATCATTCATACTCCATTTCCGTTGACACAATTTGTTTTTTTTGTATTTGAATTTAGTACACAACTTGCATTGCTTACACACACAACGAAAGTATGTTTTTAAGCAACTTTAACTGAAATTATCCATTTGAAACAATATGTTTTCTATTTAAAACATGTGTTTATAATAAACAGTTGTATTTAATACCGTTGCGTTTTATTTGAAATTTGTATGGGACACTTTTTTACCTCTCGGACTCGTTGTCTCGCTCTTTTTCGAATGCATTCTCTCTTTTTCGAACTTTCGAACATGACAATATTATCCCGTTTACATTAGAGATTCAATCCGGATTCAATCCTTATTGAATTCCATGTAAACGCAAATTGAAGGATTGAAGGATTCCCTCAATCCGATCACACAATTTTCGGTGATTGAATTGAAAATCCGCATGTAAACGCGAATTGAAAGATCGAGATAGACAAGTGAGAGATTGTGTGTGCGCCCTCTTTGATTTCTTTTGATGTGTTGACATGACTGGTTTCTATGTCGCCACTACCACAAAGCTATACAAAACACGTATTTAGTAGGAAGTGTGAAAATGAATTCTTCAATTTCTCAATTCCGGGACAGCGAAAACATGCCTCGAAAACCAATTCAGTTTCAATTCGATCTTTCGATTCGGTCATGTAAACGTTCTAAATGTCAAAATGTTTTGTAAATAAAAAAAAACGAGTGAAAGTTAGAAATAATAATGTACAAGTACTAGTGTACAAGTTCAAGAACGGTAAATGGAAGGTATATATGGTGATTTTTATAGAGGTATAGAACTTGTGATAGGGATAACTCTCAAACTAGCTGCCATACTAATAACCTGTGTTTGACTTTTTTTCAGTATACTTTTGCAAATCACCATGGAAAGACTTACACCAGAACAACGTTTACTAGCCGTGGAAATTTATTTGCAAAATGCGTGCTCTGTTCGCCAAACTTATAGAGCACTTTTAAGTTTACGAACCGCATCGTCCATCTGAGCAGCTATTTTGTGATAATATGCATCGAAATCCAGCCGTCCTGTGCGTTTAGAAGAACCCATCGTCGCTGTAGACGTGAGTGTGAAAGAGGACCCAAATTTATCGATCCGACGCCGTTCTTAGCAACTCGTTCTCTGCCCGTCCACTAGTTGGAAAATTTTGAGGAAAGATATTGGCCTACATCCATATAAGATCCAACTGGTGCAAGAATTAAAGCCAGCGGACCATCAATTGCGTCGTGTGTTCTGTAAATGGGCTGAGAATCAACTGGAAGTTGAACCAGATTTTCATCGTCAAATCATCTTCAGCGATGAGACTCTTTTTTGGCTTCACTGGTTTGTGAACAAGCAGAATTGTCGTTTTTGCAGTGAGCACAATCCTCATGGAACTATTGAGACTCCATTACATCCTGCAAAAATCACTGTTTGGTCAGGCGTCATCGGCCCATTTGTCTTTAAATCCGAAACCGGTGCGAATATTACTGTGAATGGCGAACGCTACAGGCAAATGATTCGCGATTTTTTTATTCCTCATGTCATTGGAAATCATTTAAAGGAGAAATGGTTCCAGCAAGCCGGCAAAACATGCCATACAGCGCGTGCAACCGTGACTTTGTTGAGGCAAAGGTTTGGTGACCGAATCATCTCAAGAAATGGACCTGTGAGTTGGCCACCTCGTTCGTGTGATTTGACACCTTTGGACTACTTCTTGTGGGGGTATGTCAAATCTCTGCTCTATGCTGATAAACCAGCAACGACTGATCACTTAGAAGCCAACATTCGACGCACTATTGACGAAATAGGACCTAGTATGCTCGAAAAAGTGGTGCAAAATTGGGCCGACAGGATGGCGTTCATAAGGCCAGAATTTGGTCATTCCATTAAATTTGTGATTGGCTTAAATTATTAGCGTCTGTGTTAGTATTGTATAATACAATTAGTATTATATTTGTTTTTCTATAAATGTTTTAATGTATATGTCCTAACTAACATATTCACTAAATGATGAGAATGTGAGAGCACTTTACGTGCCGGCAAATTTCTGCCCGTGATAGTAGCTTGCTTTAAGCACTCGTGGAACAAATCTGATAGTGTATTTAAAAAAAAAAAGTGGTCTGGGTGCGACCCGCAAGGTCCACACGACTAACTTCCCAGTGGGATCAATATGATTTATGCGATTAGTGGAAAATTTTTAAATGTGGTTAACCATAAGATACTCGTATATAGGGTGGCGACGGTGTAGAGGTTAGTGTGTTGGCTTGTGACCCGTGCCGTGCGGTGCAGGTTCAATCTAGATGGGGTACAACAACATACGCCACCCAATCTCCAGCCTCTACACCAAAAGGAGGATTTCTGCCTGGCAATACAATGGACCGTTACCGAGTCTGAGTACTCTGGGATTTGGATTTCCTTCTTTAAAAAAAAAGAAAGATATGGTTAAGAATTATTTAATATTAAAAAATGTTCTTTAATATTGTTCATGGAAATTGAATGTTTTCAATAACAGCGGAGTGTGATATATATTAATGCAACCATTGTTATGAACACGGAGACCTGTAAATTTACATGTATACGAAAAAACGGAGCACAATGTAATAATATCAGATGGTCCGTTCGCGTACTTTATGTGTAGAAAAATGAAAAATGTCAAATCTGTAAAATCGAGAGAGAATCCTCTCATTTCAATGAAAAGTACGCAAACACTTTTGTGTAAAAAGATGAAAAACGTCTTAGTTTGGCTTGAAAAGAAGCAACAGCTGTTTTTTTTTGCTGGCAAACTCATAGGATTTCATCATTTGACAGTTTTCATTTTCTTACCAGCTGAAATTCTGTGTGAAGAAAAATGAACGAAAGTGAATTTTTTTTTCGTTCATCTTTTTACCATTTTCTCAGTACGCGAACGCGTTTGTGTAGTTATGCACGAAAGTTTATATAAATTTACGTTTGCATATTAGTTCGCGAACAGACCTAATGATTTGCTCAATGATAAATGACAATAAATAGTACAAATAAAGGCAAATTATTTTAGTGATTTATTTACTAACAAAAAACGGCTGGACCGATTTCGCTGAAAACTTAATCAGTTCTGAGTTACGAGTACGTTACGCGCATACGTACATACGCACATACGTACATACACACGGACAGACATCTCTATAAAAACGTTGGATTTGGATTCTGGTGACCTTGAAACGTGGAGATATGTCAAAATCCGCGATTCACAAAATCGGCCCCATTACAAGAACGTCCACTGGGAAGTTAATAATAAGTTCGGTGCCTTATATTTACAAAAATCAGACTATAATTTCCTTCCATTTTGAAAGTAAATGTTTAAATGTCGAGTGACAGACTACAGACAGCGAGCTGATTTAAAATTTCCGAAAACTGCTCTCAATTTAAGAGTGGTAGGAACTAAATCTGCACTAATAATTCTTTGCGGATAGGCTTACTAAGCTCATAAATTAAGATTAATCGGCGAATACCGGTCTTCTACTAGTTTTCTTTAAAACCCTTGGTGCGTAATAATGAGGCATCATTACAGTCAAACCACTCGACCAAATGCCTTTATGTTCATGTTCACAACATAATGTAACTTAGCACGCGAGAATGATTCATAGTTAGCTGTGGTGGTACCACCACACAAAAAATGATACCATATAAAAGCTATTTTGCTAGAAAGCTGTATAGGTAGGTGCTGTAAGATAGGTAGTGCAACAATCTAACTTTAATTCAATTGCGTGGACTTAGAATATTTAACAAACAAAATTAATTTATTCACGAATGTAGGCTTGGACTAAACAAACTTTCGGCAGGTTTTACCAGCATTATTATAAAAAATATTAGATGAGGACACGCATTTCACTATTATGACAGCTTTAGCCTAGTAAGAAGAAGTTACTTAAACAAAGATATTGTTAAACAATATACTCGGAAACACGCACACACAATTTACTTCCCGTAGGCAAAATTTCAAGTGTCATCTGATAAACCGCAAGGCCCTAGTCAGATGGTTCATTTTTCTTTTCTTTTGCACCAGCAGAGTTGTACCGTGAAGTCCTGAAAGCAAGCATATATCACGAGCGGACATTCGCTGGAACATAAATGGCACAAACAATATACGTACTACATTTTTTTTCTGATTGTTGTCAATTTAAAATGCGGTAATACCTCACAAAAACATTTCCCAACAATAAAGTACATTTTATAATATTTTTGCGAAGAATAAATAATCAAAAATAATCAACAAAACAAATCACTAGTCACCAATACCTAGGGAAACCAAAACAGAAAAAAAAGAGCAAATATAAAAAAAAAAACATAAGGAAATGTTGAGTCCGCTTGTGCTGGCGCAGTATATTAGACAGATATTTTTTTTTTTTTTTTTTTATAAAAAGGAAATCCAAATCCCAGAGCACTCAGACTCGGTGACGGTCCATTGTACTACTAGGCAGAAATCCTCCTTTTTGGTGTAGAGGCATGTGGCGTATGTTGTTGTTCCCCATGGGGATTGAACCTGCACCGCACGGGTCACAAGCCAACACACTAACCTCTACACCATCGCTACCCTTAGATATTACCATGATACAGAAGATACGATGGATATGATCAGGTATGCAAAAACGATAATAGTGCGATGTTTATTACAGCTGTCACGAAAGGATACACATGTTAGAATGCAGTTTAGTCATGTAAAATCGACTAAGCACATATGTAGTTCATTCAAACCCAAAACTAATCGTCTGGCCATAATTCGCATCAAGGGCACATTTTACAACGCAACTCTAATATACGCACACGTATCATCTGACGAAGCAGAAGACCCTATCAAGGAGGAGTTCTATGTCCTCCTGAACGGAACCTAATGAGCCTGTTCGGAGTACGATGTCAGGATCGTGCTTGGGGACTTCAACGCCAAAATCGGTAAGAAAACCATCTTTGGCCGACTCAAAGAATTTATAGATTAATAAGTAGCACTAGGTTCCCAAGACTCGACGAGAGACACATCCGAACATCCTAAACGACTGTGACCATTTATTTTTTGCGGATAATTTCAGAGCTCGACTTTTTTTCATAATTAGCGTGCGCCAATGGGATTTCTTTTTTCTGTAAATGATACAGTACCCTAATAGTGTAACAATAGCGCAGGCATTTTGTTTTTGCTGCAAACACTAAATAAATGATCCATTGCCTGTTTTTAGGTGCTACTTACAGAAAGAATAGAAGGATAAATATGGAAGAAGTTTTGTGCGATAGGGTTTTTTTTTCTCCACAGGTGCCGCCTAAATTGCTTTAGGGAGATCTGTTTTGTTGTGTGTTTCCAATTTTAAAAATCATGGCCCTGGTGGGACTCGAACACACGACCTGTCAATCACATAGTTAACACACTAGCATCGCACCATTGCCACCCCCCACTTTCCAACGAGAAGAAACTGCGAACCACCCAGTAAAATAAATTTAACATTGGGCGCCTTAGCAAGACTGGACCAACCAGAGTCTACGGAGAGTTGCTGAGCGAGAGATTTTCCGCTGTGCATACACTTCACACAGACGCCAATATTATGTGGAACCAGTATCGTCTTATCATCAAACACGTAGCCGAGAGCACCGCAGGATCCCAGCTGCCCCAGACAAATCCGTGGTATGGTTATGAGTGCGCTCAACGGAAAATGGTGACAGAATGTGCACATCTACAAACGCTGCAGCAATGGAAAAGTATCGAGCCAGGAGAAGCAAGGAGAACAAGACACTGCATAGAAAAAAGAGGGCATACGAAGTCTCCCAGCTCAAGGAGATCGAAGAGTTTATACAGTATTTCCAACAGCTATTAAATAGGCATCACGTAGAGAGAGTATAAGAGCAAGAAGTGAACCCACGTCCAGTTAAGAAGAACCGATTTCACCACCCAGTATTGAATGGTGAAGAGGTTGGCATAGCTGTAATAAAGCTAAAGACCAATAAGGTCGCCGACTCCGATGGCTTACCATCTCTCTCTCTCTCTCTCTCTCTTCCAATACGGAGGTGATGTTTTGGGAGGGCCTCTACCATCAACCAAGTGTGGGGGTAAAGAAAGCATTCCAGATGACTGGGCTATCAACATTATCTACAAGAAAGGCGACCCTACGTATGTCCTATGTATGTCGTATATCCCTATATCCCTATATCGCTGCTTAATATCGCATTTAAGATCCTATCCAACGCACGAGCGTTGGTAGCTGTTCTCAACAAACTAAACAGGCCAGATCTTGCATGGAGTTTTTTCCAAAAAAAAAAAATGCTTGCGTATTTTCCGAAAGGCTCAAAATAAAGCTCAAAAGCGTAGTTTACCAAAAAGATTTTGCTGAATTCAATACAAACTATTGATGTATTAATATATTGTATAGATTGTCGCATTGGTATACTAAAGTATCAAAACCAGGAGTGCGTTTCCCACATTGCTGCCATGTACAACGTACATGTACATTATGTACATATATACAAAAGTATGAATTTTGCAACAATTCACAAACAGATTCAAACATTGTCTGGCCTGGAATTTATTTAAAAAGCACTTAATTTTTAGTTAACTAATCTTTACTAAGCAATAAAGCGTGGACTATTGTCAGATAAAAAGATTTAAATACACAATTGACAAACTTAATCAATCATTATTCCTAGCATTTACTCGTACTTTAAGCGATAAAAATATACCCTTGGTTTCACTTTAAGCGAAAATATCCGGGGATACTTCGATTTATTTAAAAGCCATTCTGAAATGCTCGGTATTTGTTAGGTTTACCCTATCAGTTGCCGTCAAAATGTCTGCATAATGTGTGTAGACTGAAAATAAAGTTCACGAATGGGCCGTACGAAAGTTTTCTCGCTTTTATAAGAATTGGTTTCGAATCAGATTTTTTCAGGCATTTTATTTTCTATACTCATAAAATCAAAAAAAAAGAATGGTAAAAACGTCGATTACATGTAGGTAGCTATATTTGATTTGTCTCAATTGCATTTGTGAATGATTAAGTTAAAAAACAATTGCATTTGTGAATGGGAAAATTAAAAAACAATGCAGACGACATAGCTATTATACTCAGAGGAAAATTCGAAGACACAATCTCGGATCGCCTCCAGAGGGCTCTGAACCTGGATGCTTAATGGTGCACAAACGTTGGACTTAAAGTCATTCTCATGAAAAGCACAATAATTATATTCACCAAGAGAATAAGACGAGGAAGACTCAGAAATGCTACACTCTTCGGTGAAACAATAGAGTTCTCAACGGAAGTTAAATATCCAGAAATTACACTAGACGAAAAACTTACATGAACCTCTCACCTTACCAAAACTATTGATAAGGCGAGGACCTCATTCTGGACCAGCAAAAGCCTACTTGGTAAAAACTGGGAACTTAACCCCAAAATGACACTATGGATGTATACGGGAATTACATATCCTACCTATTATCATGTTTGAAATTATACTAAACATCCCAATAACTTCCGACACAACTTCAAGATTACATTCCCAGACCGTCTAAACTGGGAAAAGAATAAACCTACATTTCCCAAAGATTCAAATGTATGGTACACAGACGGATCGAAAACAAATGAAGGGGTTGGAGCAGGAGTATACGGCCCTCGCACTAAAACGCGCCTATACGCTAGTATGGACACAAGCAGCATCGTATTCCAGGCGGTAATCCACGCGATAGAGCCATCCATTCGAGAGAATCTAAACAGGCTTTTAAAAAACAAAAACATTTACATTCTCTCCGATGGCAGGACGGCCCTACTCGCAATCAACGCCTTTGATATAACATCAAAACTGGTCTGGGATAGTCTCCAACTTCTACAACTACTGGGCACCACAAATAAAGTTCAATTGATTTGGGTGCCTGGACACAGTGGATACGAAGGCGATGCCAAGACTATTCTGCGGGCTATCAATAAACACTTTTAAAAGCTGTGTTAAAACTTGGCTCGAGAAACAAAAGCTTCATCTCTGGAGGGAAACCGAAGGAAACAGGCAAGCACAAAACTTTATGCCAAATAGCTCCCACCAAAAAACGAAACAACTACTACAACTAACTAGAAGTCAGATTCGACTAGTCAGAGGTTTCCTCACAGGGCACTGCCGTGTTAAAAAACACCTGATGACTATAGGCATAGCACAAGATAATACCTGCAGATTGTGCAACGAGGACGTGGAAACAGCAGAACATATATTATGTGAATGCAACTGTTTGATCAAAACTCGTCAACGTAATCTAGGTAAGTTCTACCTTGAAGCAACAGACATAGCTGCCAGCTCTCCCAAAGAATTAGCCGCCTTTCTAAAAAACAGCGGCATCATGGACGAGCTCCAAATGGAGGATATCACAATAGGCCCATAAGCGGCCGCACTGATCTGGATACAGTATACCACCTCCCCCAAAAATCTAATCCAAGTTAAAAAACATATTGAAATTTAGTTTTATACCTTTCACAAAAGGCCGGAAATGGGTAATAAAAGTACAGCCGCATTTAAAGGGGTTTGACGTATGAGTATACACAACATGCATAATCTTGTTTAATGTAAATATTTTATTAAAGATCGACGCTGATCCATCTTTTATGACTGAAAAATAAACTTTTTTGCACGTAATAGATGTCACACCTTTTAACCTTTTAACACGGTTTTTAGCTTGTCATAGCAGATTTGATCTAAATGTGTCCTTTTGAAGCAAAAACAATTACCTTACCGATTGTTGAGATATGGCCGTGTTTCGTACTTATCGTTGTTTTAGTTTTTTGGTAAAACTGAGTATGCCATTTTCTTACCTTTGCTCCAAGGAAGTGAAATTTTTAAACTTTTTAGAAACAGTGAAATATATTTTCTGAGAATCTTGTAACAAATTTATTGTGTAAATAAATTAATAATTTTTTTTGAAACCTCTACCGGTTTTGAGACACATCCAATTCTCTAACGTGCCATTATTCGAGTCTTTTGCGAAAATCTAAGTGTGCCATGTTCTTACATTTACTCCCAGTATCAAAATCTCCAAGAATCATCAAAATCATTGGAGCCGTTTCAAAGAAAAGCGATGTTTTTCAAAATTTTAGCAACTGTTTATATAAACAGATATCTTCTGCATAAATTTCATTAAAATTAAAATTTTCAAAAATTCAAAAAACTTCAATATGAATAATAAAGTTATAAAAAAATCTTTATATACAAATTCATTTCAAATAGTAATATAATCCACGAAGTTTTCTTCACAATCACTTAACGCATTCTTCAGATATTAGCATTTTTGTAAAGTACAGTCGACATCACAAAAACTGAGTACGCCATTTTCTGCACTCGCCTCAATTATTTTATATTTCAAATATAATCAAAACCGTTTGTGCCATTTTTGAGTAAATCGCTGTTTTAAAAACCATTTGTATGATAGGACCCATTAATTAAAATTGTACAATATACGAAGTTTGAAGTAAACCCGTTGTGGCTGGAGCCTCGGTAACAGACGGACCGACCGACGGACGGAAATTCGGGGCACACTTTTTTGACTTCTCGATAGTCGTTATAACATACCTCATACTCAGTTTGAGTTAGAAATTTCAGCACAATTGCAATATCTGTCCCTTTAGTATTCTAAAGTATACGCGAAAATTAAAAAAGAGATGACTCAAAACAAAGAAGCAAAAAGTGCACACTATACGGGAATGTGTATTCTTTCTGCCGGTCTGATATGGGCAATGATTTGTTGGGTACCTCTTTTTGGCTGTGAGAAAATACGCTTTTTAACGCTTTCCTGCTACCTGGATGTAGCTGAGTGTGGATATCGTCGTGGACATGAACTCTATAATATTGTGTTTTAAAATGTTATTTCCATTTATAAGGCATGCATTTTTCACCAGAAGTTTTTAAACCATTTGTGATAATTATGCTTGCCCGGTACCTACCAATCTACCATCCTACCATCATGCCCATGGCCGGTAATAGGAAGATATATATATATATATGTATGCTACTTCTATACGCCCCCCCCCCCCCCCCCCCCATTGTGCAAATAACATCGTATCGTATTTTAAATGAGTCATTACTATTTTTTTATTACATACGAAACAATATTTTTGTTTTTATTTATTTCATTGACTTCATAAGGCAGCCGTTGATTCCAGACTATCTGGGGTCATTATTATCAGATCTCCTAATTGCCTAGCCCTCATGTCTCATCTTACGTGGGCCAGCTCTTTCGTTGATGTTTAGCGCCCTCGGCATCGTTCCCGTACACATAACTATGCCTGCCTGATCCATTGACTCATTGCTGGTCATCATTTTAATGTTATCTGTACAACATTCCATTGGTAAAATTTAACACACCCTATAGGCCATGGTATAATAAAGAGGTCTGTTTGTTTTAAGTTGTTGTATCGTCCTTTTTGATAATAGCATCTTCAGGTAATAAGTCATAATATTCTTATAGGTTGCTTTTTGAGATCTTGTTTCATTTTTTTACTTTTTGTTTTTTTTTTTCATTCTCTGTATTTGCTTTGTGTGTGGTCTTCTTGGGCACGGAATGGTAGCGCAAAATGCTGAAGAGTTAGAGGTTTTATTAATTTGTTGGACTTGGGGATTTTAAGTTCTTTTTAGGTATTTCGCTTTTTTTCAGTTTTCTAGTTGCAGATATGCTTTGTTTTGTTTTGCCGCTTCTTTCATCTAGTTATCTTTTCAAGGAGATCAATCGATTTGATATTCCAAAGAACTGTAATTATGATAGCTTGGACCTAATTGGAACTTGAAGTATCTCGCATTTGAAATGCCCGTCAATTACTGCAGAGGAAATATATTTTTCCTATGCATTTCTATAAAAAGTTTTGTAGTAACAAGTATACTAGAGTGTGTATAGTAAGCATGTATATAAGAAAGCATATTTTTGAACTTTGAACATACAATTGCGACAACTTTCACAAGAATCTAGCTAGTACTCGACTGTAAGTCGGATTATATATCAAATAAAAAAGTCGTTCTCTTTGCTTGCTAGTTATGTTAAAAATAGACTATCTTGGAATATATGGTATTTTGTCTTTGACAAATGAATTTCAAGCTTATGAGTTTTGTTACAAAACGAAGCTGTCAGTGAATCACTTATTAAAGTGATACCACAGGGGAGCACAAAAAACATAACACATAGTTTGATATAAAGTATTATGTGATAAATACTATAACTATAATAAAAATAACTATATATAAAGCATCTACATCCAAATTAGTCATTCTGTGGGGTTTGCCGGGTTGACCTCAATAAATAAATGCGGGTAAATCACTTCTTTTTTGAGGCCATTTGTGTGATCCAGTTATGGATGATTTTTATTTGATCGTTCTTTTACGACACCAGTGCTCTCCACCACAGTTTTGTCAATCCTAGGACTTGTGTGGGAGAGTTGCAAGATGTTTAATGCGTGCGTCGCTTAACTCATCTGAATTTTCAAACTGCCTAGATGTGATTTGGCGACAAACTTGCACTTGAACCTATAACTAATAGGACTAAAAAACGAACTAGGTACGAGTAGATGTAAATATTTTATTTTTGAGAAACACAGTTTTGACTCCAACTCTTTTGTCTGAAAACCAAACCACACACTTTGCTTCGTTTATCAAAACACTGCTGGCACTCGGAAATTTTGAATTGTAGAAAAATTTAGAAAAAGTTTAGTACCTATCTAATGATTTACACACTAAAAAGTGAAAATCTTTGAATAGCATCGCCTTTGCATTTCATTTTAAAAAAGATTTAATTTTGGATAATAATTTTTTTTACTCAGGAATAACGACAAAATGGATTCCAGCCAAGACATGGTAAAGGGAACAATGAAGCTGACGATATAGCATCTTTAAGTAGGCATTAACGGCACATAAAGGTCTTTACGACTAGCTTTGTGTGCAAAGTTATACTTTTGGCACGAATGAAAGGGAAAGGGAAAGGGATTATACAATTTAACTCAATTGAACAGCAAATTTGTCAGACTTTTGCAAGAGTTGGGGCAGTGAAAAACTTAGTTTATTACTGAGGCCTGAGTTATTAATTTGAACCCTATGTCGGTAGTCTAACGCACTAACCACTAACCTACTGCGCCCGCAAAAGAGACTATCATTAATAACAGACAGAGACAGTATGATGGTGCGATATTTTAATAGTGCACCTTCTTATAAAAACAAATTGCCGTTCAGAAATTTGTTAACAAAAAATTTTAAAAAAAGCCCCTCAGGTTTTGCCACGCCCAGTTGTTGACATTTTTGAACCAAATATATTATGTTCTGGCTTCACTTAAGTTGCCATCATTTGCATGAATCTTAGGGCTTTACTAATAACAAAGTTATTGGGTATATAACAATTGCTCAATTACTTGTTGGCATTTTTTAAAATAGCAGCACGGACCAAAGGTAGTTCATTTAAAAGTCTTAGTATGTGGTTTTACACTAATTGTGTTGAAAACATAAGGACAGCCTACAGTTACCATAGCATATCAAAGTTCCTATCCCCTACAGCGAAAGACTCTCCTCTTTACACTCATCACATACAATCGCCAAAAATATGTGGAACCGATATTGCAACTTCATCAAGGGAGGTAGCCGAGACCACCGTAGGTTACCAGCCACCCCAGATAAAATAGCCTGTGGTATGATGACGTATGCGTTTACCGGAAGAAGGTGACAGAATATGCACATCTAAAAACGCTGCAGCGCAAAACAAGGCAGCGAGGGAAGAGTATCGACCCAAGAGAACGGAGGAGAAGCAGATCCAGAAGAAGAGGGCAGTCTGCCAGCTCAAGGAAATCGAAGAGTCTCGCAATCGAAATAACATCCAGAGATCTTACAAGAAAACAAAGCAACTGGCCTCTGGCTTTAAGACCGAGACGCAGGCTCTTCAAAACAGCGACAGAAACCTAGTGACCGAAGATGACTTTCATGGCGCAGGGACATAAGTTACGAATTCATTTTTAGGGACTAATATCTCAGTGGATCATAAGTCCCGAAGTCGCGGGTGGCAACGGTGCAGTGGTAGTGTATTCGCTTACTGAATGGAAGGTCGTGCGTTCGAATCCCGGCCAAGTCCATTACTTTATATCGATACATGTAATCTCCCTAAGCAATTTAGACACCACCCGTGAAGAAAAACCTTACAACTGCACCAAAACACTTCTTTCCTATCTCTCTACTCTTTCTAATAGTAAGTAGCACCGAAAAGCATGCAATGAAATAGGATACTGCCAGGTGCTGCTTGCTGTTAAACACAAATGCTTCCGCTGTGTTCTTAGCACTATAAGGGTACTGTAACAACAGGAAAAACCCATTTAGCGTAAGCAAATTATAAAAAAAAAAAAAAAACACTTAAGTTGAAAATGGGACACAAGTCCCGAATGAACAAACAGTTGGAAATATTTTATATTTCATTAACGTTCATAAATTGATAGGTAAAACATAATTAACGAGAAAAAATGAAGAACCGTGAACCGTCAAACAGTGACCCCAAGCAGGGGGGTTCCAGGGGGCCAGCATGCCCCACCTTACAGTGACCTCCAACGTACTACGTGAACGCCTCAAGCTGTTCTGCAACACACTAATTGCCACGTGCCAGTGTGGTAGGTTCAGATCAACAGTAGACCAAATTAAAGCACTGTTACAAATTCTGGAACAGACCAACGAGTACTCACCATCCTTTCACTGATTTTTAAGCCGCATATGATAGCATTCATCGTCAGGAGCTCTACATGGCGATGACCGAACATGGGAACTCGGCAAAACTGATTCAGTTATCTCGCGTCACACTTGAAAACACGGGTGTAATGTGCTGTTTGGCGACACGAATACCGGACATTAGCAGCCAAACTGCCAACACATTGGACTTGTTTCTTACCTCTCACCCTGATAAATACGCTTTGAACGTATTATCGCCTCTAGGTTCGTCAGACCATTGCATCATATCAGCAAATTTCTCGTACTCCAACCACATAGTTAAAGAACAAACTCCTAAAAGAAGCGTATGGCAGTACGAGAAAGCCAATTGGGAAAAATTAAACGGTTTCTTTAAGAGTTTTAACTGGTCGCTGTGCTTCCTCGACAGCGACGTGGATGCTGCTCCTGATATGGTCACAAACATAATTCACCTGGGTATGAAGACTTTTATCCCTAACAGGATTAAAAGTATCAAACCCAAGGTTAACGCGTGGTGTGACTCGAGCTGCAAAGAGGCTATCAGGTTAAAAGAGGTAAGTTTTCGGCTATTCAAAGCCAACCCATCTGAGGAAAGCCGTAAAAAGTTTAAACGAGCCAGAAATGACTGCAATGCCCACATTAATCGTGTCAAATTCTCCTATGACCAAAAGTTGAGGCAAAAAATACTACAAAGTCCCACTGGTAGTAAAAACTTTTGGTCATTTGTTAAAAACATCAAGAATTCGGCCTCGTCATCTATCCCGACACTCATTTACAACGACATTCCAGCTGTCAGCTCTACAGATAAGGCCAATCTGCTTGCTGCTCACTTTGCAGTCAGCTCAACGCTCCCAGATTGTGCTTTGTCTCCCCCTGTACTCGAGCGCGTAGAATTCTCTATGTGACCAATCCACTTTCGCACTCGTACAGTGGGTAGAGTACTTCAAGATCTTGACGTTCACAAATCCGCTGGTCCAGATGGTATTTCCCCTATCGTTCTGAAGAGGTGTTCTTCTTCGCTGGCAAAACCATTGCGTAAGCTTTTCCATCTGTCCTATTCTTCAGGACTCTTCCCGGGAAGATGGAAAACAGCATTTGCCCAGCCTGTACCAAAAAAAGGCGAATCTTCTTCTCCCTCCTCCTACCGACCAATAGCACTTACGTCCCTTCTTTCTAAGGTCATGGAAACGCTGATAAACCGTCAGCTAATGAAATATCTTGAATTGCGAAAACTTCTTAATGACCGGCAGTATGGTTTTCGCAGCAATAGGTCCACTGGTGATTTGATGACATATCTAACCGAAAAGTGGAACCAATCTCTTCACCATGGTGGTGAAAGTAAGATCGTTGCGCTTGATATTTCAAAAGCATTTGACAGAGTTTGGCACCAAGCTCTTTTGTCGAAAATGCGTGCATTTGGAATCGATGATACTCTTCTTCAATGGATTAGAAATTATCTTTCGGACCGTTCAATTCAAGTTGTTTTGGACGGCTTTAAGTCTGCAACTCACCAAATAAATGCTGGTGTCCCCCAAGGCTCTGTTCTGTCCCCGACTCTCTTTCTCATTTTTATAAATGATCTACTGTCTGTTACTTCTAATCCAATCCATTCCTTTGCTGATGACAGTACCCTCAGCTTCTCATATTCGTTTCTTGGGTCACGCCCCTCATCTTCGGGTGTGGAACTGGAACGGCAACGTATGTTAAGCTCATTAAATTCCGATCTTAACAGCATAACTCAGTGGGGTAAAACCAATAGAGTGGAATTTAACGCTTCCAAAACTCAATGCTGTCTCCTGTCATTAAAGCAAAACCCACACACACTGCCATTATCTATGAATGGCACTTACATCGCTGAAACCGAAAGACTTTCCATTCTCGGTATGTGTGTTAATGACAACCTTCGTTGGAATGACCACATATTCGATGTCGCCAAGAACGCCGCGAAATGTCTAGGCTTCCTTAAGCGTTGTAAGAAATATTTCACCCCTTCTGATCTGGCTACAATTTATAAGGCGTTTATTCGCCCGAAACTCGAGTACAACGCTCATATCTGGTCCGGTGCACCAATAACTTATTTGGAGCTACTTGACAGGATCCAAAAACGAGCGATAAAACTCATTGGCGACCGAGACATCGCGAGATCGATTGACTCCCTTAGTCATCGTCGTAATGTCTCCTGCCTGTCGTTATTTTATCGTTATTTCCACCATAAGTGCTCAAACGAAATAGCCAGTTGCATTCCTCCCCTTGAACATTTCAACCGCAATACCCGCCATGCAGGGAATGCTCATCAATTCACCCTCAAGCCTGTGTTCGGACGTACAGTGAAGTTCAAAGAATCTTTCCTCAGCCGTACAACACGAATGTGGAATGCTCTTCCCCGCTCCATTTTTCCTACACATTATAACCTACAGACATTCAAAACCAACGTGCATCGGCATCTCTCCTTTTCCTCTCACCCTAATTTCCTTAACGCCCGCGCTGTGTAGCTAATACATTATAAGGGTCCCAACAAATCCCTTTAGTGCGCGCTAATTATAAAAAAAAAAAAAAAAAAAAAAAAACCTCCTCCGAATTACTCCAAACATTCACCGGATTTCGGCAAGGAGATGCGCTATAATGTAACTGCTTCAATCATAGTGCGCAGGGCAGATGCCGACGCGGAAGGCACTATTTTCAATAAATCTGTCCAACTTCTGGGTTTGCGGATGATATCGAAATCATCCTCCGTTCCCAACGTGCCGTGTAAGACGCTTTTACGACGATTGAAGAATAGGCGAAATTGGCTGGTCTTGAAGTTTATGAGGATAAGACTTACTACATGCTATCAACAAACATCTGTCCACCGCCTGTTACAAAGCGTCACTGTTAATAATAATTACTTCGAGGTAGTTAAGGAGTTCACATACCTTGGAGTAAACATCAACTCCACAAATGGCACCTTACTGGAGATCCGACGGAGGATTACCTTACGAAACCACTGCTACTTCAGTTTGGCCTAAACTAAACATTGTTAGAAAACGTAATTGAAAATAAAACCTAACTTATAAATTGATTCACCCTGTATTTTGTTTTAATTGTCATTCAACTGTCATTCTATATAAATACATAATTTTTGTTCCGGATTCTTGTTTCATACTGGCAAGCGGTACACAATTAGTTTTAATAAAAATACTGCATTTTAAATTGTGAGAGACTTATTAGTTTGTTTTATTCCGCAACAACATTGGTAGCAGAACGTTACTTTGAGTTATTGGTTGCCACAAATTAAGCAGGTTATTAAAAATTTATCACCGTGCACCAAGTCGGTACTTGATGTTATCTACAGCGAATTGCATGTGCGCCACGAGGCGCACTAATTTCCGTTCTTGAGGTTGGATAAACTCTATGTAAGATCTTCCCTTGCACTTCTTGGAGAGCAGTGTTGGCAGATTTAACTTACAGAATTGGAGCTGACTAGGAGTTGGAAAGAGCAAGAAAGCTTCGCGCCTCTATGTTGGGCCTTTTAACTAAACAGCGGAATATGCTGAATGATGCCGACGCAACCCACACTAATTCATCTCTCTCTGTTATACTGCAACTCATCGACGATTACCACAAAATGCACTCTTCAGTTACGGAACGAATTTAAGCCTTGAGCAGCGACGACGCTGAGAACGACACGAGCTGAAAACCAAAGTATTGGATCGTATGGATGAGAAAAAATTTTCAGATTTCTGAGATCTGCCCTAAGCACAAAAACAAAGCACAAACATAGAGACTAGAAGGCAAGCAAATAAAGGGTCTACGAGTGGGACGAATAAGTGGTACGAAGATCAATACTACTTTAATTGCAACCTCAAACGAATTGAAGTACCTCAACTGCCAGTCTACCAAGCATATCTTGAGCGACTATTCTTCCTTTTTGGCTCTTTCCCTCAAGCAAGTTCAGAGGAAGCCAAGCAAATTAAGGCATGTGTGCCTGTCTTAAAAGTTTCCATTCATTTAGATTTTGCAAGGCTCGTAGTGAGAAATGCTCCAGAAATCATCACACCTTACTGTATTTCGAAAATACACAGCAGATTGTTCAAATTGTGAACGACAATTCACTACACCAGGCCTTATTAGCATCTCAAGCCTTTTACGATGAGCGAGTGCTGCTGACATCTGCGATCGTGTACGTGTACGGTTCGGAGGGTAGAGCCACACCATACCGTGCGCTGTTGGACTGTGGATCCACTGACCACTACATTTCGGACAGAGTAGCCAAAGTGATTAATGGCAAGATAAGAAAGCATGATGCCTATAAGTATTTCATCCAAAGGTCAATTCAAGATAACGTTCGGATCGAGATTTAATGATGCTGAGCGATTCGAGATTTATGCTACTGTCTGCAGTAGATCACCGACTCCTACCCTTCCATACCATTTGATATTTCCAATTGGAATGTACGAGTACCATCAAGTGCTTTACTCGCTGACCCTGACTTCAAGAAGCCTAACCGTTTCGATCTTTTGATCGGTGGAGGATTATTTCGGAAACTACTTACTGGTGAGCGACGATCCTTGGGCCCGAACTCCCTTACTTATCTAGATTAGATTAGATTAGATTATTAGAGGGAGGTGGTATACTGTAACCAGATCACTGCGGCCGATTGTGGGCCTATTGTGATATCCTCCATTTAGAGCTCGTCCGTAATGCCGCAATTTTTCAGGAAGGCGGCTAGTTCTTTGGGAGAGCTGGCAGCTATGTCTGCTGCTTCAAGGTAGAATTTACCTAGATAGCGACGACGCGTATTGATTAAGCAATTGCAGTCACATAATATGTGTTCTGCTGTTTCAACGTCTTCGCTGCATAATCTGCAGGTGTTGTCCTGTGTTATGCCCATAGTCATCAGGTGTTTATTGACACGGCAATGCCCTGTGAGGAAGCCTGTGACTAGCCGAATCTGACTCCTACTTAGTTGTAGTAGTTGTTTCGTTTTTTTGTGGGAGCTGTTTGGCATAAAGTTTTTAGCTTGCCTGTTTCCTTCGGTTTCCCTCCAGAATTGGAGCTTTTTTTCCTCAAGCCAAGTTTTAATGCAACTTTTAATTGTACTTATTGATAGCCCGCAGAATGGTCTTGGCATCATGAATGGGGATGCGGATCCTGTTCTGGCTAGTTCGTCTGCTTTTTCATTGATTTCATATCCACTGTGTCCAGGCACCCAGATTAGTTGAACTTTATTTGTGGTGCCCAGTAGTTGTAGGAGTTGAAGACAATCCCAGACCAGTTTTGATGTAATTTCAAAGGCGTTAATCGCGAGTAGGGCCGCTCTGCTGTCGGAGAGAATGTAAATGTTTTTGTTTTTAACACGCCTGTTTAGATTCTCCCGAATGCATAGCTCTATCGCGTAGATTTCCGCCTGGAATACGGTGCTGCTAGTGTCCATACTAGCGTATAGGCACGTTTGGGTGCAGGGGCCGTATACTCCTGCTCCAACTCCTTCTTTTGTTTTTGATCCATCTGTGTACCATACATGAGAGTCTTTATCAAAAGTGGGTTTATTCTGTTCCCAGTTAAGACGGTCTGGGAAGGTAACCCTGAAGTTGTATCTTGGTAGACATTTGTCTGTTAGGTGTATTCCAAGTAGTTCGTGTTCTCTGAGTTCCCTTAGTACCGCAGAGTGAGCTACGAGTATATTGGAATTTGATTCATCTTCTGTGATGAGCGTATAGGCCTTCACCATTGCTTCTTTCATGAGTTCTAGGTGAAGTGGGGGGATGTTTAATATAATTTCAAGTGCAGCTGTTGGTGCAGTTTTCATTGCACCTGTTGCACAGACACAGGCTAGTCGCTGAATTTTGTTGAGCTTTGCCTGTGCCGACCTCTGCGTTGCTTTGTGCCACCAGACAGCGGCTGCATACGTGATGATAGGTCTTGTAATTGCCATATACATCCATAGTGTCATTTTGGGGTTGAGTCCCCAATTTTTACCAAGTAGGCTTTTGCTGGTCCATAATGATGTCCTGGCCTTATCAATGGTTTTGGTAAGGTGAGAGTTCCATGTAAGTTTTTCGTCTAGTGTGATTCCTAGATATTTAACTTCAGTTGAGAACTCTATTGTTTCACCAAAGAGTGTAGCGTTTCTGAGCCGTCCCCGCCTTCTTCTTTTGGTGAATGCAACTATGGTGCTTTTCTTTGGGTTGACTTTGAGTCCAACCTTTGTGCACCACTCAGCTACTAGGTTCAGTGCCCTCTGGAGGCGATCCGAGATTGTGTCTTCGAATTTTCCTCTGATTAGGATAGCTATGTCGTCTGCATATCCTTGGACATAGAAGCCATCGTTGCTGAGAATGATCAGTAGCTCGTTTACTACGATGGACCATAGCAGGGGTGATAGTACTCCTCCCTGGGGGCAACCTTTCGTAGCTGTTACACTGAGTTTATTTTTGCCTAATGAGGTTTTTATTGTTTTTTCCTCTAGAATGCATTTTATCCACTTACATGTAGTGTTATCAATTCCCATGTGTTGGATACCTCTATATATCTGGGAGAATTCTGTGTTATCAAATGCTCCTTCTATATCTAGGAAACACCCAATCGCTATCTCTTTGTCCTTTAGGGATTTCTCGATTCTCGTGGTGAGATTTTGAAGGGCGTGTGTGGTTGATTTACCGGGTTGATAGGCATATTGGTATTTATGAAGGGGATTCGTTTGAAGTGCCCCGTCCCTGATAATGTCTGTCAAGTATTTTTTCCATGGTTTTCAGGAAAAAGGAGGTGAGGCTTATTGGTCTATATGATTTTGGTAGATCAGACGGTCTGCGTCCTACCTTGGGTATATATTTGACAATAACCTCTTTCCATTTTTTTGGTATGTATCCCCATGCGTAGCTAGCCCTGAACAGGTTGATAAGTACGGGCAGCAGTTGCGGGATGCCCTTTTGTAGTAGAGCTGGAAATATTCCGTCTTCTCCAGGGGTTTTGAAGGGTTGAAAGGAGTTGATTGCCCACCTTATTTTGCCTTCATAAAAGATTTCTTTTGACCGTTTCCAGTCCTCTCTGAGCGGTCTATTTAACCTTCTCTGGGGAGGGGTTTCTTGATGTTCTGGAGTTATCAAAGAGTCTGGGAAGTGTGTTTCGGCTAAGAGCTGGAGCGTCTGTAGCTCGTTTTCGGCATAGGTACCATTAGGTTTTTTCATAGAACCAATAGGATTAGTGTGCTGCTTAGAGAGTACCTTATGAATGCGGGCACAACTTCTGGTGTCATTGATGGTATGACAGAAGTTTCTCCACGATTCTCTCTTGGCCCTTCTAATTTCTTGGTTATACATGGTGAGTGTGTTTCTATATATATCCCATTCACCATTGCGTTTTGCCCGGTTGAAGAGCTTTCTCGTCTTCGTTCTGAGCGTGGCAAGTTTTTTGTTCCACCAGGGGGTAAGTCGATTGCCTTTTTTTTCCTTTTCTGGGCAGGCTTGATGGAAGGCATTTATGATTGCCGTATTGAGATTTTCACACGTAAGTTCAATGTTGTCAATGTCCCTTATGTTTGTGTTACATCTCCTCAGGTTGTCTCTGAGTTCTAGTTGGTATGTATCCCAATCTGTGGATTTGGGTTGTCTGTACCTCTCAGAGATAGTGATACCTAGTTCGAGGTCAAATAGGATGTGGCGATGGTCAGACATTGAGGTCTCTGTTGAAACATGCCAGTTCCTAAGAAATTTTTTTTATAAAAGTAGTACATAGGGTGAGATCTAGAACCTCTGTCCTGATTCTGTTTATAAAAGTAGGGTTGCTTCCCTGATTGAGAATTTCTAAGTTGTTTGAGTTTATAAATTCTAATAGAGACTCACCCCGTTTATTTATATTTGAACTGCCCCAGATTATGTGATGGGCATTTGCGTCGCAGCCTACAATAAGTTGTAGGCTCTTCCTACCGCAGTAGTCCACAAGTCCTTTTAGTGGCAGGAAGTCCATGTCACTGGAGTCACCTGGCAGGTAAACTGAGCATAGGACAGCTTCTGTTTTACCTGCATTGGTGTGCAGTTCAGCTTTAGCAGCTACCAGATCTTTATTGGTGTATTCTGGAATTGGAAAGAGTTTAGTATTATTATTGGTTAAGATACATGCTCTGGGTTTTCCAGTGTTAGTGGAATCGTATAATAGCTCACCTGCGAGTCCCTTTACCTGTTCTTTTAGTACGTACGGCTCCTGGATAAAGGCGACGTCTAGGTGATCCTTGCTAAATCTATGGCTTAGGACTGCCGAGGCAGCTTTAGCATGCTGTAGATTAACCTGGATGCACCTTAGTCCCATATTGGTGGTTATTGGGTGATACTGGCAAAATTGCCAGTATCTTGTGTCAGCTCAGGTCTAGGGATGGCGTCTAGTGATCTGGGCATAGAGATAATGTCATCTGATGTTCCAGTAGAGCTTTTGTTCTCATCCCCTGTGCTGTTTGTGCCAATGTTTGTTGTCAGCTGGCATTCTAATTGGGCTTTTTGTGCTCCAGTTGAATTTGGTGTTTTTACATCCAGCATTCTTTGTTGCACGCTGTTCCGAGATTGAGATGGGTTCTTCTTCGGAGCGGCAACTTGTTTTCCTGCTTGTGGTAGTCCTTTGATACGGACTTGTACCTGCAGAAAGTTTAGAAATAGTTTGCATTTGTTTGCCAGCAAAAATTCCTTTGATTTCTCATCAACTGAGAAGGTAATAGTTTCCCCTCCGCTCCTTTCCTTGGAGATCCTTAGGATACGCCATCCTGTTGTGCAAATGCCTGTGTTTTGCTTGGCGATTCTGGGCAGGAAGACTTCCTTGGGCATTTTTTCTTCGTCCGGGAGGAATACTATGCATGTGTAAGATTTGGGGATCTCGCTTCCCTGAATTACACGGAGTTTGGCTTCTGGCCATGGCTTGATTTTCTCTGCCGTTGACATGAGCCACTGCTTTGTCTCTGTGTCATGGCAGGTGATGGATAGCCATCCATCCCGCGGTGTGAAGGCAACAAATTTAAGGGGACAATTGTTGTCGGCTTTGTCCACCTCAGTAAGTAGGCATTGTTTGACCTGTCTTATTTGTGGCATTGAGAGGGATTCCTCTGGATGCATTTCATACATAATGGCAACCTTGCATTGGGTTAGTGCACTCTTATAGGAAAACCCTGATGTTGATGGTTGCTCCGTTGCATGACTAGCCGGGGTTTTATGTGGATTCCTGCTCCTAGGTTTATCCTTGCTAGGTCCTCTATTGGAGCCTGCGCAAGGTATGTTTTTAGGAGAGGTAATTGATCCAACTTGCCTCAGCGAGCATGTTTGTTTTGGATCTTGTTTGGCCGCGGTCGCCTCCGGGCGTTTTTGAGGCCCTGGATGGGATCTTATCTAACACACGGATAGGTCAAATTGTAGTTGGGCCTTGTGAAACTTCTTCTAAAACCATCCGCAAGGTTTTTAAATCAGCGCAGGTGCCTCTATATAGTTCTGAAAATGACGACTCCTTGACGCAATTAGTACAGCGGTTGTGGGAAATTGACTCATGTACGAAAAACATTAATCGAATACGTCGGAGATCCAAGGACAAGGCAGCTTAGGATCATTACACTCTGACAACGCAGACGGGTCACCATTCCGGTGTGACCCGTCAAACATCGGCCACTCTCTAAAAATTGCAACAAGTCGTTTCTTCAACTTGGATTAGAAACTTAAAAAGGAGCCGATTTTGAAAGGGATGTACACGGAGTTTATTTCCGAATATGAACGGCTTGGACATTTGGAGGCAGTTGTAAATTTTAACCCATCGGCGGCACATTAGGCGGCCCCAGGTTCAAATTTAGCTATTAATACCTTGCATCAGTTAGCTGATCATGATAAAAAGTAAAAAGCAGAAAGTTTTCCTGTTGGCGCAAAATTATTTAAAAAAAAAAAACATTTTTATGTGGACTTAAAGGAATATCGACGTCAATTGGTTCAGATTCTTGCCAGAGGCGGATTTGTATTAACAAAGTTTTGTTCGAATAATGAGGAAGTAATGGCGTATGTTCCCGTAGAGGGCAGAGAAAAATGTTTTCGAATCGACGAGCATAATGCTATTAAAACACTAGGACTTATATGGCAACCTGATTTGTATATATTTCGCTTCATTTACACGGAGGGTGAAGTAGCATCCGTTATTACAAAGCGCAGCGTTTTATCAGAACTAGCGAGGTTATTTGATCCTCTCGGATTCATTTGTCCTGTGGTGGAGTTCGCAAAAGTAAAGTAAAGTAAATTGGGAGTCTCCGTTGGCTGTCGAGCTTTCCACGAGGTGGCTGAATTTAAAGATTTAGTAGCATTGAAAGACATTTCAGTTTCACGATATGCCCTTGGCAACTGCGATGCCATGGCAATTCAATTAAATGGTTTCAGTAACGCTAGTCTACAAGGGTATAGGGCTTCTGTGTACATTTGGTGTATACATTCCGATGAAACTATTTCACGAAATCACGAGTTGCTCAAAAGAAAACGATTTCAATAGGAAAGCTTGAACTATGCGCTGCCAAGCTCCTTTTAGATATCGTGAACGGTTGAAACATGCAATAGTAGGGGACATAAATATTGATGATGTTTTATACTGAACTGACTCAACAATCGTTCTCAGTTGGTTACAAGGTGAGCCCTATGATACAACATTTGGGCAATGGAACCATATTTCTGGAGAGCTGAACCCAGCAGGCCCAATTACTCGTGGAATGTTGCCCTCAGAAGTTGCTGGATCGTCGTTATGGTGGAATGTTCTGGCCTTTTTGCGGAAGGAGAATCCCGCTTGGCCTATCAGTTTCAATCCATCGAAGATAAAGGACAGTAAGGTTGAAGAATTGCGTCCGGTAAAGTTCACACTTGTCGCCAACGAAGCCGTTGATATAACCCGTTCAATGCATTATTTTTGTGACTTTCGAGGTACTCGCCGAGCATTCGCATACGCTTTGCGATTTATCGAGCAATGTCGTAGGCCAGATGTCGGCAAAGTCAAGTACTGTGAGCTTTTGAGTACCATTGAAACCAATAACATCTCACCACCTATAATAGAAGAAGTTTGCGCTGAAGAAACATGCATTCATTTCTCAAAGGAGTGGGAGGCATTACAGATGAATAAATCTGTATCAAGGGGGAGTACATCAAAGTCTTTAACTCCATTTATCGATGAAAAAGGTCTGATAAGAGTAGGTGGACGAATTGGGAGGCCAAAACGGCGTATGAGGGCATCATATTCTGTTGCCAAACAATCATCCATTCACCGACTCAATTTTATATTATTTTCACAATATCAGAGTATTTCCGCAGGTCCCCAGTCCGTTTTGGCCATGGTCCGCAATAGTTACTAGCAAATTGGTGGACTTCAGTTAGCCAGAAGTATCGTGCGTAAATGTGTTTGGTGCTTTCGAGTACATCCAAAACTCATGAGGCAGTTCATGGGAGATTTGCCGGTGGATCGGGTGATCCGAAGGCAATAGTAGGCATTTATAGGAACTGGAGTGGACTCTGGTGCACCGTTAAGAGTTCGATATCATATTCGTTGCCGTCTAAACAAAAAAGTACACATCTTTTCTTGTTTGTATGCTTCGTTACCAGGCGGTACATGTGGAATTGGTTCCTGATCGTTCAACCGAAAACTTTCTTCGGGCTCTTAAACGTTTATATCGGATAGAGGACGAGTAACGCAACTTTTAGAGGAGCATCTAATTACTATTGTGAGCTGCGAACTGATGTGGAAAAGGATTCTGAACTACTTAAGAAGGAGTGTAATAAGGATTTCATCGAATGGTCGTTAATACCACCACGTGCACCTCATCATGGTGGCTTATGGGAGTCTGCCATCAAAATTCTGAAGCGATTAATACATATTGTGGTGGGCTGCATGAAACTCACTGAAGATGAACTACGTACTATTGCAAAACAAGCGGCAGAATTATGAATTCCAGGCCCATTACTCCCGTGTCAGCAGACTCGAATGACTTGTACCCACTTATAAAGGGTTTTTCAATAAGAGCGCTACAAAAGTTTTTTTTAAATAAAACAAAAAAACGGTTTTGAATATCAATGAAATTCTTTATTCCTGTGAAAGTACGTTCGATGCCATTATGTATGGAACTCGATTTCTTTTGCATGGCTACCACGGGCACGCTTGCAGAAGTCCAGACGCTGAACCCAATTTTCGACCGTTTTCAAGCATAAATCGGCCGATACTGCTGCAATTTCACGTTCGATATTCGTACGAAGTTCATCAATCGTCGCTGGCTTGTTGGCATAGACCATAGACTTGACGTAGCCCCACAGGAAATAGTCTAACGGCGTCAAATCGCACGACCGAGGTGGCCAAGCGACTGGACCATTTCGTGAGATAACACGGTTTCCAAACTTGGTTTCCAATAAATTGTTTGTGGCATTCGCTGTGTGGCTTGTGGCGCCGTCCTGTTGGGACCACATGTCCTCCAAGTCCATATCATCCAATTGGGGCCACAACGACGTCACAGAGATGCCCAACGACGTCACAGAGATGTCCAACGCTTGAGAACGACGTGTGCGAGACACATTTGGGCTTTCTTCAACTGAAGCCTCAGCGGCAGCAATATTCTCGACACTACTGGCACTTCTTTGTCTCACTGGCACGGGAACATTTTGTACTGTGCTTGTGGATTCAAATTTTTCCACTAGACGCTCAATTGTTGATCTGCTAGGACGATTATGACGACCATAAATTGGACGTAGCGCTCTTAACGTTGAGGCCACTGACTCCGAATTTCGGTAGTAAATTTTAATAATTTTCACTCGTTGTTGGCTCGTATATCTTTCCATCATGAAATGGCAAACCTTACTAAAGAGAAATGTCAAAAGAGCGGTAAGAAATTCGGCGTCGTTTGATGTCCCTGTCGCTCTACTTTTGTAGCATCCCTGTTGAAAAACCCGTTACCTGGACATTTCATATGTGGAGGCTCTTCAGTAGCCTTACCAGATTTGCCAATTCTTTCAACTAATATATTTATCGTATTCACCTTGCCCAAAGGATGAAATGAAATGATAGACCCGTTGAAATGGCCCATAGGATGGATATCCGAAGTTTCACCGTACCCGGAAGGTATCATTCGAGTGAAAAGTCAGGTATAAAACGGGGAATTTAAACGCGGTATAACTCTACTGGCCCTTCTACCAATACCAGACGATTGTTCGAGCTTGTCTGCTCAAAAGCGGAGTATATGTTAGGAAACTAAACATTGTTAGAAAATCTTAATAGACCCAAACTTAGAAGTTGATTCACACTGTATTGTTTTTTGTTGTCATTCAACTGTCATTCTCTATACTGTTACATCTAGGCTAGGATTCGAAGAGATAAAACGTATTTCTATTTAATTAATCTTTATTAGTTCCCTTTCAATGTCTTTTACTTCTTGATTATTATTCTAATAATTTACTTATTTAATACAACAATTCACTTTCACAATTAATCACTATAAATAAACAATCACTTTTCTCTTATTCAATACTTCCACTTTTTCTCTATACTTTTCACTACTGTCATCTACGCACTTCTTTATCGCGGTTCAAAACTAGAATGTCTTGGGTGCTCCTGCTACACCTATTTATATCTCCTAGTGACACCTATCGAACTTTCCAGATTCGTTGAGTTCAGAAAGTTCGAGAACACAGATGTAGGTACTAAGTATTCTATAGCTATTCAAACTGCTATTCAAATGCTGCCAAATAACGATTATCTTATATGGTAATATGGCTCTCGACTAGAGATGGCGCTGCAATTTGACTTATTAATGCTGAATGTCACAGTTTGAGCAAACATGCAACAATACATAAATAATTGTTGTTCTGGATTCTTGTCTGCACAATTAATTTTAATAAAAAGAGTCGATTTTAAATTGTAATAGACTTATTAGTTTGTTTTATTCCGCAAAAACATTCCTCACTTGAAGAACAAAATGCATGTTCTATAGAACCTTAATCCTGCCAGACCTGCTTTATGGCGCCGAGTGCTGGACGATAGGTAGGAAAGGGGAGTTAACATTGAGTTCTTTTGAAAGAAAAATAATCGCCGGATATTTGGTCCTGTGTGCGAGGAGGGCGAATGGAGGAGAAGATACAACCGCGAACTCCATGAGCTGAATCAAGATGTGGATGGAGTCCAAAGCCAAATCAAGTCGACACCATTGACTCGGCCCAATTCAGTGAATGAACAATAATGCTGCAGCCAAGTGGATCTTCGACTCACAGACCCCAGGTTTGAGAAGGCAAAGGAACCGAACCTCCGCTTTAAATACGAAGTCATCGCGGATGCCAGAGCGCTTGGTCTGGACAACTGGAAGCAGCGTGCCCGGGATCGCAGAAGATGGAAATCTGCAGTGTCTCAGGCAGAGGCTCTTCACGTATCGGGAGTTTGTTAAGTAAGTATTCCTATCCACTAAAGTGGGAGTAAAATTGGGTTGTTGTTTAATTTGTTAAGTAAAAACAAGGCCGCCGGCTCCGATGGTTTAGCAGCGGAGCTTTTTAAATACGGGGGTAATGTTTTGGTAGGACACATGCACCAAATCATTAAACAAGTATGAGTGGAAGAAATCATGCAGGATGACTGCACTATCAGCTCCATATGCCCTATCAACAAAAAAGGCGATCACATGTCTTGCAAGAACTATAGATACATATCCCTGCTTAATGTTGCATATAAGATCCTATCCAACGTACTGTGTGAACGTCTTAAACCGTTTTGCAACACAGTAATCACCAGTGTGGCTTCCGCCAGGCAAATCGACTATAGACCAAAATTTCACACTGAGGCAAATCCTGGAAAAGACCAACGAATTTCAAGTCAAAATACACCACCTATTCATCGACTTCGAAGCCGCGTATGGTAGTATACATCGTCAGGAGCTTTATATGGCGATGGCCGAATTCGGAATCCTGGCAAAACTGATTCAGATTCGCGTGACACTGGAAAACACGCGCTACAACGTGCAGTTTGGAAGTAGCTCCTCCGAACTATTTCAAACATGTACCGGATTTCGGCAGGGGACGCGCTATCATGCGATTGCTTTAATATCGTACTGAAGCAGATTGTTGCGCAGTGAAGATGTCAACACGGAAGGCACTATCTTCAACAGGTCCGTTCAGCTGCTGGGTTATGCGGACGATATTGACATCATCGGTCGATCTCAGCGCTCCGTGATAGATGATTTCACGGCGATTGAAGAACAGGCGAAATCTGTTGGCCGTGTAGTAAATAAAGACAAGATTAAATACATGCTATCAACAAACAAACAAACATCTGTCCACAGTCTAGGACAAAACGTCACTATCGACAGCAACAATTTCGAAGTAGTTAAGAAGTTCATCTACCTAGGAGTAAACATCAACTCCACGAATGACACCTTAATGGAGATCCGGCGAAGAACTACCCTAGGAAACCGCTGCTACTTCGGTTTGTCAAAACATCTGGGTTCAAAACTCCTAACTCGGAGGATGAAATGTATGCTTTACGAAACCCTTATCCTGCCAGTTCTGCTTTATGGCGCCGAGTGATGGACGATAAGCAGGAAGGGAGAGCTGATACTGGGCTCCTTCGAAAGAAAAATTCTTCGGCGGATTTTTGGTCCTGTGTTCGAGGAGGGCGAATGGAGGAGAAGATACAACCGCGAACTCTATAAGCTTTACCAAGATGTGGACGTAGTCCAAAAAGCCAAAATACGTCGACTACATTGGCTCGGCCACATCGAGCGAATGGAGAATAATGCTCCAGCTAGGAGGATATTCGAATCCCAGCCGTAGTAAGTAAGTAACAACCTTTATTTCCATCGTCTTTTTGATTAAACATTATTTTTTTAAATAGTGGATGGATTTTAAAAATCTTTACACTTGATCATTTCGGACCCCTGGAGAGTATATTTTTCAAATTTAGGCTTTTTTGTTAGAGTTTAAGGGTCTCAAAATCGGTGACGGATGATGAAAAGTTTATCTCAAAACTAACTAAAAATGCACAAACTGCATGGCTTCAAAAGATATCTTCTTCGTAACAGTGGATTGTGGATGACTTAATTTTGTCAATAAATTAAGTCATGTCCAAATTGTGCAACTATTCGAAGGGTGGAAAAGTTCGCTAACTTCACCGATAAATGTCCCATAACATCGCCAGACGAAAGAAAGCCAAAATCAAGTTTCAAGCTTCGAGTTTCTTCCAATGTAAAGTCTGTTGTATTTGTATTACCAAACAGATTACATAATATTAACGCTACGACTAAAAATACTTAAGTTCGATCATATTTTTACATTATATTATCATGTTCAGATAAGCGAATATTAAAATCCATTATTTTACTTCAGTTTCCCCATTTACAAAATGTATAAAAACATTCCCATAATTTATAAAAACATTCCCATCACTTTGTATTTAACACATCCTCGCTGATCACCTCTGTGTATTAAGTTTTGATGGGCGCATGTGAATACGTCGAAACGATCGTGTTAAGCATACGTAACGAGTACATCGCAAGCCTTCTTGACATAATATTAGTAGAGACAATATGTCTGGCGGTAGTTTCTTTACTTCACTGCAACGTTTTGAAAAATGTGCAAATATTGTCGACAGATATTATTTATTATTCTTTTTAAATATTTGCTAACGCATGTTCTTGTTCAGCGCTTAAACAGTGACAAGTGCTACTGCTACTGCGAGAACAATATCACTCTAGGTGCTACAGTATTGCATTTGACTATAGACTATATAGAAGGGTTATACCTTTTTGGAATAAGCTTGTGCATAGATCACCAGAACTAGCTATTAGTATCCAAAGGCGAACTATGTAGTTATTGGGCGAGAGACTATGTGCGCCATATATATATACATATATAATATATAACTTATGGTTATATATATATTATACAGAAAATATATATATATATGTATATAGATACAATTTTAATTCAGAAAAGCTTGTAAAAGAAATGACGCATAAAATCGAAAATATTTCCTGTTACACCTTTATTTTGTGTTAAATGTAATTTAAGTCTTTTAAAATACAATCAATTTAAAGTTAAGGAACTTCACTCCTCAAAGTTGTGAAAAAATCAAGGGAAAGGCTACAGTCTGCTTGGCCGAACTGTTTGATATACTATTAATATTCCTATCCCCCAAAAAGTGGGTGTGGCAAGAAACTAAGTATAATTTCGGGCACTTAGAGAGTATATGTTCCGAATTTCAGGTTTCTAATGGAAGGCTGCATTGTCTCAGGCAGAGACTCTCCACGGGTCGGGAGCCCGTTAGGTAAGCGCAATTTTAAAATTTAGAATTTTTTTCATTTATTATAAATTGAGAGACAACACGCCTTTGGAGCGCTTAAAATGGTAAAAAAAAGTTTGATGAGTTGCTGTTGAAGAAGGGTCATGACAATTATAATATCACACATAAACATACAGTCACTGGCAAAATAATTTACACATTGCATTGCTCGCACTTTAACCAACCTATAAAGCTGGAGAACTTTTGAAATAAGAACAAATTGTTTATTAACTTTTCTCATTTTTGATATTTGCAGTTTTATTCAAAAAGTTCATAAAAAAAATTAATCAAATTTCAATTAATAACTGTTAAAATCATACAAAACTAAGTGGCACAATTATTTACACATCCGTTCGATGGATTATTAAAATTAAAATTATTTGCACAAACCCATTTTTTTCGTTTTCACTACATCTGGAGAGAAAAAGAAAATATTTTTAAGTTTGAAGTTAACGGTTATTTAAAGAAACATTACTTTATTAGGTTGTGTTTACTCCTTTTGCCGCAATAACTTCTGCAAGGCGTCTGGGCATTGAGTCTATTAAGCCTTGAAGTGGCTCTACTGGAATAGTACTAGAAGCCGTTATAAAGTCCTTCTAAATTTGATCTGCAGTTCTGCCAATGTTTTCAGGAATTTTAGATTTTACTATGTGCCAAAGATTTTCTATAACATTAAGGTTAGGACTTTGGAACCATGGGCAAACAATGGTAAGATATCTGGATTAAACTGTAAAAATAGAGCGATCATTTTCGCCAAAGGTCCTTTCAGACCACGGGCGGCCATTTCTATTAAGAAAGATATAAAATTTTCTCTCATTCCAGGTTTCACAACTAGGGACCTGGTGGCAGTTCTAATAGAACGCCGCAAAGGCCGACAGCTACACAAATTTGTGTGCGCATCGGCGTACTTTGCTGGAGAAACTGATGTAGTTCCTCCCCTACCGGTACAGGAACTTGTCCGGTACTGTGAGGACCATAAAGTACACATCATAATCGGCTGCGATGCAAACGCACATAACACGATTTGGGGCAGCCGAGATACAAACAATAGAGGTGAGTCGTTATTAGAATTTTTATATAGCAACAACCTCGTCTTTCTAAACAAGGGAAATAGTCCCACTTTTAGAAATTCCATAAGAGAAGAGGTCCTAGACCTTACTATCTCATCTCCTTTTATGAAAGATATCATACACCCCTCATGTGTCTGGCGAGGCATCTCTATCGGATCGTATGCACATCCGATTCGAGATAAGATGCAATGCCGAACACGCGTCAGTCCGTTATGACAACAGACTGACTAATTGGAGAACTTACCGCGAAAATCTTGCGGCCAGATCTGACATGCTGCCAGAAGCACCATCAGCAACAAATGATGCAGATGCTGCGCAATGTCAAATAAATGATATTATTCTTGCCTCATTCAAAAGTAGTTGCAAGGTTAACAGAACCGTGGTTAAAAGGTGCGTACCATGGTGGAACGATAACCTTGAGTCTATTCGAAAGAGAGTGAGAAAGCTTTTTAACAAAGCCAAACGCACCGGCACATGGGAACAATATAAATCCATGCTGACCATATACAACTTAGAGTTGCGCAGATCCAAAAGAGCCTCATGGCGTGCAAACTGTGAGAAGATCGAAAAACTTTCAGAGGTGGCACGCCTCCAAAGGGCTCTGTCAAAGGATCAAGCAAAAAGCATGGGATTGTTAATCAAATCAGATGGTTCAATCACACGCGACCGGGAAGAAACGCTGAAAACTTTGCTTCAGGCTCACTTCCCAGGGTCTCACACGATGGTCATTACAGATGACCATATAGCGGAAACCTCCAAGAAACCTCAGCAGAATTAATAGGTTATCCGGAACACTTTTTACTCCGGATAAGGTTAAATGGGCAATTAACTCATTTAAACTATTCAAGGCATCAGGAACAGACGGTATTTTTCCACCCCTCATTCAAAATGGAATAGAATTTTTATTACCATCCATGATTGCCTTATTTAGGTTCAGCTTCAACTGGGGGTATATACCAGTTACCTGGGGGGGAGGTAAACGTAGTATTCATACCTAAACCGGTAAACAAGCCGAGCGAATTATCTAAATCATATCGCCCGATAAGCTTGACAGCTTTTTCTGAAAACAATGGAAAGGATTATTGACATCCACATTAGAGAATGCATATCAAAAAGCATGCCTCTGCACCCTCGCCAATATGCGTACCAAAAGGGCAAATCCACGGAAGGCGCTCTGTTAAGACTAACTACAGAGATAAAAAACGCCTACCGTTGCAAAGAGATCGCACTTTGTGCCTTTCTGGACATAGAGGGTGCTTTTGACAACACTGGATATGAATCCATATCAAATGCTTTGTACCATAGAAACATAGACAAACCAACTATTAAATGGATCAAAGCGATGCTGGAAAGTCGCAAAATAACTGCCTCGTCAGGAACGACCTCAGTATCAGTAACAGCCTTAAGGGGCTGCCCACAAGGGGGAGTACTTTCACCCCTTTTGTGGTCATTGGTCATCGATGACCTGCTACACAAGTTGAGCAATTTGGGCTACACTACAATTGGGTACGCCGATGATATTGTCATCATTGTCAGGGGCAAAGGCTCAATTGGAGTCACATCAAAAATGAAAAATGCTCTAAAGACAGCCATAGACTGGTGCATCAAGGAAAATCTTTCCATAAATCCCAGTAAAGCCGTCATCGTTCCTTTCACTAAAAGGAGGAAATTAGACCTAGGCCTAATCACAATAAACGACACGGTCGTAGAGTATTCCGACGAAGTCAAGTATCTTGGAGTAATCCTAGACAAGAGACTTAACTGGAACCCTCACATAAATAACAAAATCACTAAAGCTAATAGAGCTTTATGTCTTTCTTTATGCCTGTCTTCGCACATATGGCAGAACCTGGGGAATCTCTCCAAAGATCGTCCACTGGATCTACACAGTGATGATAAGACCCATTATAACATACGCCTCCATAGTATGTATGGTGGACAAAATCCACACAAAAGGTCGCAACAGAGAAGCTCAAAAAGGTATAACGGCTTGCGTGCCTTGGTATCTCCGGAGCCATGCGAACCTGTCCAACAGCTGCCATAGAGGCAATAACAGGAATTACACCTCTCCACATATACATTCAAAAAGTGGCGATCCGCAGTGCAATAAGTCTAATACAGTTAAACGAGATAAGTCTTAATGATCATCCGGAACTAAAGACCCTTCTCGATGAACTGCCAGAACTTAAAATGAACTGCGCGGTCACAGACCGCATTCAAAAAACACTATGCTTCAACAAACGGTTCTCCACGGAGATACCCAAGAGAGAAGCATGGGTTAGTAATAACCCACCAAACAGCCACAACGGCATAAAGTGGTATACGGATGGTTCTAAAATGGAAACGGGGGTAGGAGCGGGAATATACGGACCACACAAACGTTTCACGATACCCATGGGCAAAAGTCCCAGTGTATTTCAAGCAGAGCTCCACGCCATTCAAGAATGCACCAGTCACATTAATTTATCTGGCGTAAAAGGTGCAACCATCCATATATTCACGGAGAGTCAAGCAGCTATAAACGCCCTTAGCTCTTATACCATTGACTCCAAATCAGTCATGTACTGCTTCAATACCCTACAAACACTCGGAATAAGAAACAAGACCAAATTATGGTGGGTTCCGGGTCATGTCGGGGTAGAAGGGAACGAAAAGGCCGACGAACTGGCCAGAAAAGGTTCAGAAACACCTTTCATAGGTCCCCTTCTTTCTTTTCTTTCGGCTGCACTCCTAGATCAGCAGCAACGGCAGCAATAAAAAGCTGGGAACATAGAAAATGTATCCATCTTTGGGAAAGCATCCCAGGTCTAAGACAGGCCAAACGAGCCATTCGGCCCTTCAATCAAAATGCCAGCAAATGTCTAAACCTAAGCAGGCATGATATCATAAGCTTAGCAGGTTACCTTACTGGTCACCATGGTTTAAGATATCATCTACACAAAGTGAGAATAGCAGACTCTCCTGAGTGCCGACTCTGTCTTGAAGAGGACGAGTCAGCTGAACACATTTTATGTGAATGTCCAGCCCTTAATGGAATTAGAAAGAAGATCTTTTTCAGGGAACAAATGAGCCCCGAGGACATAAAGAATTCTTCTACTGGTAAAATTGTCCGCTTTACACGGAAAGTGGAAATTCTACTAGATTAAATTTTTCTGGCCCATACGGAACAAAAGATCTTTTTAGGTCGCCTTGGCGAGCTAGGATTTTTTAAAAAAAAAAAAGGACTTTGCGGGGGCCATTTTAAAACTTCTTGACCCACTTCTGCCAAATACTTTTTAATGTTCCAGGCTGTGTGTATAGGCGCATTGTCATGTTGAAGGACAAAATCGTTCCCGATATATCTTGAACCAGCAACCAGTGCAACATCATTTAAAATTTTCAAAAATTGTGACTGTTTCATATTATCTGAGCGCCTTACAAGCGGACCCACTCCACTATTTAATATGCAACCCCATATCATTATCTTGCCTCCTTTGGAATGTCGTGTGGGTTGAGTGACGGGTTGTTTCGCCTTCATTATTGAAGTAATAAAACTTAAGCCCATAGGTACCGTCCAAGCAAACAATTTGTTTCATCCGTCCAAAGAATGCTCCTCCAAAAACTCTGGGGGTTTGTTGTTGTGGTCCCTTGCAAATAGTATCCTAACTTGTTTGTTTTTGGGTGTTAGATGCGGCTTTTTTTGGATAACGTGGGCATTTATTCCATATTTTTTAATGTTCTCAACAAAATACTTGCTGATAAGAACTGATAAAGAAAACGTCGAGCGTGTCCTACTCAGTATATGGATATACTCTGAGTGTGACTCCCTCTCAATCTTATTTACATTTTATACCCTAACTTTCTCAATCCCATGGCCATGCGCCATAAAAAAACAACATACATAAACTGCAAAAGGTGCATACAAAAAAAGAAAGAAAAAGCACATTGCACAAAAGGTACAGGTAGAGAAACAGATTTGTGTGGCACACACACACAAATTTTCCTCCACTGAACGCCGTGAAAATCCAACGATCTAGCTTCAATCGAACATTTTACTTTTTTGAATTGTATAAAATTTATAGTTTAATGCTTATTGTTCAACTTCAGGATAACCTACAAAGATGATTTATATCTTAAAATCTTTGTACATAATTGAACTTTATATTAAAAAAAAATCCTATTTCATTTGGACGAGTCATTTCAAAGCTAGGAGCTAGAAAACATTCGAGAGTTACAACTTTTCTTAGATATCAGCTTAGATCTCCGCTTCTGGACAGCGGATGAAGCATTTTCCCCCCAGTAAAAAGTAGCCTATGTCCATTCTCAGCCTCTAGACTATCTGTGTACCAAATTTCATTTAAATCGGTTCAGTAGTTTTGGCGTTAAATCGAGACAGACAGACAGACAGAGTTACTTTCGCATTTATAACATTAGTATGGATTTTCGCGATCTTTGTTTATGTCCGTGAGTACACTTTTAACACTTTCACGTGTGTTACTTTTCAAACAATTTTAGCATATTCCATTTTTGATGTTATTTTTTTCTGTTTCTACCAATTTTATATTTTATAGTTCCACATTCGTTAAACTTAGAATTTATATTATAAATTGTTTTCCGGCTGCAACCATATTTTTTTAAAGAGTTCCACTGCCGAAACACCCCTCTGGAATTCTGCAATAATGACCGCTCTTTTTTCAAGGGAAAGCTCAATAGTTTTTGCTATCTCGTACAACTTTTCTCTAGTGTAGACCTAGCAAAACTGATCGCTATATTTGGACACCACGCAAAATATCATATAACTAAAGAAATTAAGAACCGTTACTTTCCCAATGCAGTTATTTGCACTTGTGTAAATAATTTTGCCTGTGTTCGATGGATGTGTATATAATTGTGCCACTTAGTTTTGTGTGATTTTAATAGTTACTTGTTGAAATTTGAATATTTTTTTTTATATACTGTTTAAATAAAACTGCAAACATTAAGAATGAGAAAAGTTAATAAACAATTTGTTCTTATTTCAAAAGCTATCCAGCTTTATAGGTTGGTTAAAGTGCGAGCGAAGCAATGTGTAAATAATTTTGCCAGTGACTGTACATATACATACATAGTTACATACCATGAGCTGATGCTCGGGTCCTAAGAATTTGGTTGTTATAAGCTATACGTTGCTTCGAAAGGTAACTGTAGTCATATTCAGAAAAAACGTTTCTTTTGATATAGCGTTTTAAGTGATTTTGAAGAACTCCTGCCCAGTGACGGAGTAAGCATATTACTGTAACAACTTTATTCTACCATCCCATTTAAGCATGTAAATCCATGGGTTAACACGACTGTTGAACACCGGAGGCTGTAAAGAAAGATCAAAAAACAACAAACTAACGGGGCTTGCAGCTGTCAAAATCAAAGAAAAAAGTAAACGAGAGCGGAGCCTTGTCCGGTTCTGGGAAAACTTAGACATTGCCCCCCAGGCAATCAGTTCTCCTGATGACCGCTGAGAAATCCCAGGCATAAAACTCAATGACATTATTGATATCCTCAATTCTACTGGCTGTTATCGAGCTCTAATTTAATTTAATTTGTTTACAAATGTGGATATACTCGTAGGTCTCGTGAGTAGTGGTATTAAAACGGCGCAGCGGTCAAGCGCTTATTGCATTTTACTTAGCATGACGAAGAGAAACCACCCATTTTACCTACTTTCCTACCCACATTTCGATAATGCTCGAGATCGCGTAGTTAAGCGTTATAGGTGGAGATGGAGTGGCGCAACAATTGGAAAAATATCTGTATTCTCAGAATCGTAATACAACACTATAGGTATATGCGTTGCATATACTTTAGATTTTTTCAATTATATTAATGACTTGATAAAAAATCAAGTGAATCGTGATAACTTCTAAATATTTATATTTAAATATTCATAATATCTCGTTTGTACTGTGAGTCTGCCGCTTGACTGAGTGAGACTTTGATTGTGACAGAAAATAATAGTTTAACATAAAGAATGTCAACAATTTATTGTGGGCTTGCCTATCAATATTGAGTAAAGTTACAGAATGCGAGGTCGTACAAGTAGAAAATACAATTTATGGAAAAAAAACCGTTAATTCTAATCGTACTACGAATTGACATTAACCGACATTTTGAAGTAGATTTAAAACATTTATATCTAAATACTTATTTGATGTAGGATATAATTCCGATGAGTGATTTGTTGACCAAATTAAATGTTAATCCTTTATTGTGTTCTTCGGCTGTTTAGTCATATAGTTTTTTGTAAAATGAAAGATTATTCCATTTACTTTCGCAACGTTTCGGCGGGGGCTGCCACCTTCCTCAGGGAAATCTTTATTACATACACAACAAATAAATAAATAAAAGTAAACATTAAGTGAACCAAACAACTATTTGATGGAGGTAAAACTTACAAATTAAGTTTAAAAAAGAAATTAAATAAAATAAAACCGTCAGCTATATTAGCACTTCGACGTGTTGAAGTTTTGTCCTTAACTGTTGTTGAAAAAGAAACAAGCAGGTCGTTAGAGCTTTTGGATGCCAAAGTTCATCGCGAAAACGAACATCTCCCCTTCAATTGGCACCGGAAAAAAACAGCATAGGGAGATTAGTAAACTTTCGGTCAAATCAACCGAAACATGTTATAATTAACACTGCTGGCAACCTAATCAGACACCCCCGCAGAACATTTCCGCATGAAGAGAAAGTGAGAGAAACAGGAACATGTAGAGGAGTGGTCTATCTCCCAAAAATGCTGAGAGTCTCAAAAAGATCATCGCTACCACTAAGGGCATCAATTTGGCGTACAAGTCTAATCAGACTCTTGCGACACTGTTCTCCAAGCTTACAGTAAGAACGGAAAAAGGAAAACGTACCGACGTAGTATACAAAATTAATTGCCAAGGAAAGGATTATGAACCTTGTAATCTATGCTGCGTTAGGACGACACAGCAATTCCTCAAACAACGTATCTCAAACCATAAATCAGGCAACCCCAAACAAAACAGCGCTAGCCAGCCATACCATTGACACAAATCATAGACCGGACTTCGACAACACACAAATTTTACAAACAGAAAAACACAAATCAAAACGCCTCACCCTGGAAACACTGCATATTTTAAACAACAAAAACAACATGAACAGGAAACAGGACATACAGAACATCTCCGCAGTCTACTGCCCCCTCATACCAAAACAATAACTGACACACAGTTAAGGACAAAACTTCAACACGTCGAAGTGCTAATATAGCTGACGGTTTTATTTTATTTTATTTTATTTCTTTTTTAAACTTAATTTGTAAGTTTTATCTCCATCAAATAGTTGTTTGGTTCACTTAATGTTAACTTTTATTTATTTATTTGTAATGTATGTAATAAAGATTCCCCTGAGGAAAGTGGCAACCCCCGCCGAAACGTTGCGAAAGTAAATGGAATAATCTTTCGTTTTACAAAAAACTATATGACTAAACAACCGAAGAACACAATAAAGGATGTAGGATATATAGGGCTACAAATGCCCGCAGCCTAAATATTCTAGAAACGATTTAAGGCCCTTGATCAGAATCTCACTTAAGCAGCTATGGCTCAAAATTCATTATGAGTCGACGTATTGCACAACTAGGCTTATCAGAAATTCGGACTGGTTTATATTATTTAAGATAGTTTCATACTTATTTCTGTTTCACATTATAAGAAACCAACAATTATAGGCTTGAAAAGTTATTCCGCAATTGTCTGATACATTTTTGGCATTTTTCGAATCGCAACACTAAAGCCTAATTCAGATCTGGCTTTAGGGACATAATGATTCCTTGAAAATAAAATGCGCCAAGCAAATGTTAAACGATATTGTGGGCAAATAGTGAATAGGTACATATGTACCTACCTACGAATTTTATTATCAGACTGTTTTTAAATGGCAGATAGCTGTAAAAAAAACTTTAAGATCAGATATGCTTTTAGGTCTTTGAAAACGCACTTGTTCCACTTCAAATTTTTCAAGTTATAGGTAGGTAATATTGAATGGGTAAGATAACCAAAAAATCTGTAAGTAGAACTCTCGAGCCCTGGATTGTTGTGTTTAGAAAATAGATTTACTAGGTATGTGTGTTGCGATCAAATAGAAAGAGTGCCTAGGGCTGTCGGATTGCAGAATTATTTAATTTGCGCTCATTTGACAGTTTTGATAAAATCGAACTGCTATATATACTTATATGTATCTACATATAAATATGTATAGATAATCTTGTCAAATTATATATATATATCTACATTCTGTAGAATTGAATATTCTTTCTAATCTCAAAATAAGCCTAATCATTAAACCGCAGATGCTTTCACTAAAATGAGGAAAGCCTTCCGCCCAAATACAACGAAGTCTTAAAAATACACCAGAATGGGAAGAAATCCAATCAAATTCATTTTACTAAAACAGCTCGTCAAACTCATCTACTACCCCTACTCCGAATACAACTTAATAATGTCATTCAACATGATTCTAGATTTATAAGTTATGGCACCCAAATTTAAACAATAATTCAAATTAAAACAAGGAGTAGATAATAAATTTTTGATCATTGTCAGGAAACACTGTTCACTCTTTCCGAGGTTATGTTAAAAATCTTTGGTTTTATCCAAAATTTATGATCCATTGTTAGTTATTCCTTTATATATCCTATTCTTCTTATCGAATTGAAAGATCTCCTGTCGTCATGTGTTATACACTATATAACCAAGAACCCCAAAACAACTTCATTTATCAATTAAATAATAACTCTCAACGAATTAAGGGGTATAATTAATTTACATATTTTGTTAACCATCCTGAGTGATTCTTGGTATTTCCCTTATTTCCTCTTCACGTCTTATCCTTTTCCCCATCTACACAGCCAATTTAAAACCAATTAGTAAAAATTTCAATGAAGCCGTTCATAGATGCGTAACCTGAGACATCAAGAACACGCCCATGCTGGGAACTTTGTGTGTGGTTCGCAACAAATACAAAAAAAAAACGAAAAACAATGTAACAAAGAAACAGGTAACCGAATGAACTCACATAATGCATCAAAATTAAATTGTCATCCACATCGTTTTGCTTATATCCCGACAGATAACAAGATGTTCAAAATACCAAATACCAATACCATTAACAACTCGGCTACATAAGAACGTTCCCATTCGAAAATTGGTAATAAAAACTAAAACCTCATCCCCAAATTGTGGAATTTGAAATCATTAACGATCATCTGCGAGTGTTTTTGTGCTGTGAAAAAATCTATTTCCTCATGAGCAGCCATTAGGAACAGAATATCAAACCTTTTTTTGAAGGAATAATTAGAGGTGCTATCATCGATTGAAGATCTAAAAATGATGAGTGTTCTGAAAAACCGAAAGATAAACATACAGAAAGACTCATACACCATCAGATGGGATAGTACAATGCCCTAACATAAGCGGGTTTTTGTTATCCTTAACACCAGCTTCTTCTTTGTTTTACAATGCGCAAATAAACTATGGCTTTACATACGGACTTAGGTCCCATTAATTCACTCTCAATTAAAAAGTGCATAATTCAGATTTAGCTTAATTCGCCATTAGCTATTGGCGTCAAACTTCACTTGATTAAATTTCCAACGTTTTTGGTTAGAAAACTTACAGATTTTTACATTGAAAACCAACAATTTTATGTTTCCGTGGTGTAGTGGTTATCACATTCGCCTAACAGGCGGAAGGTCTCGATTCCAGTCGTAAACAGATTTTTATATTTTATTTTTTTAATTGTCATTTCCAACAAATTTGAGAAGCTTCTCATGACACGCAAGAAAAAAAAACAAAACGGTGAAAAAAAAAACTTTAGGTGTTACTTGGCGTCGGCGGGATTTGAACCGGCGATTATTTTATTATAGGTCCAACACACTTACACTGAGCTACTGCTCCCACCAAAAACAAAAACCAACCCTTATTGAGATAGAATTCATTGAAACGCTCTTTAATTTTCAATTGGCGCGAGAAATCCCTCTTAAATGGTTGATTTTGACCAGTTACCTAACATCCGATTTAAATTTAATGCGCAAATGGTTAATTGCTGCAGCCTTGATAAAAGTCTCTAGCCGAGTTTGAATAAATCTAATTTCTTTAAATCTATTAATTTTCCATTCTTAATTGAGAACTAAAATTTAATTGAGAGTGAATAAATTTGGGCTTAGTGTCTAGTTTCGAAACTTGCTTTTGAGCATGCTAAAGTCAAATAACGCAAACTCTTGTATAGCTAGGTATCTTTATCTGAAGTCGGATTACGATTTTGATCAAGTTTTAACTTGTAAACAGTGACTTTATAAATTTCTTTTCACGCAAAAGGAAATAGGGTATTGTAAGGAATTGCCACCGTTATTAAATTCTTTGGAAATAAATTAAGTTTATGTGGTTCTATCTCGTTTTGTAGATTTTTGGTGGCCTAGAAATTTAACTACATTTAAAAAATTTACAAAACCAAAATAAGTTTGATTCAATTTTAATTTATCTAATTTTATTTTTAAAAAATCACAAATTAGAATGAAAATATTTTTAACTTTGTAGTATACTTTAGAAAATTTACGAGAAATTTTTTGCAATCGTGCTGCAATTTCGTACTTAAACTGAATATGAGGCATGATATTACGACTTTTGAGCAGTTCAGAAGAGTGTGTCCCGCAATTTCGTTTGTCGGTCCGTCTGTCAGTCTGTCACCGAGGCTGCCCCGTTGGGTGAACAATTTTCATCAAATTTTGTATTTGGGGTTTTTATACTTACATCCCGCTGCCATTTTTTTATTCTTTCAATTTAAATAACGGTAGATACCTACCATGCAACTGGTTATTACAACACGACTGCTACGAGTTTGATCGTTTTTGAAGTATAAAATAATTCAGGTGGGCGTAGGAGCGTACTCAGGTTTTAATCAAATAATCGTACTTTTACTTCTTCTTCCTTCTCTATACCGACGAGGTCATGATCTGGGATAAGAGGATCATATCCCTTGCACTACACTTCATTCCAACTGGCTCGGCAGAATTTACCAGAAGTAGGCAAACTGGCAAGCGAAATTGATAAACTAAAGCTTGAGCTGTAAGAGGCGACTAAAGTCCAAATTTTTAAACTTTTTGAAAAAAAGTTAACCAAAATGAAAAATATGCAATGAACAAAACTAATAATATAACTACCCCAGGTGGTACGCCAGGTAAACTGGTAAATCTACCCTCTTCAGAGTTCGGTTCCATGGCGTCTTGGGGGAATCATCTATTTATTATTAAAAAGATGGCCCTTTCATAAATAGTCGTAAATTGGTAAGAACACCACCATCCCAACAAGAAAAAATTCTATGTTGGAAGCTTATTACAGAAAAGCACGTGAAGAAACAAACTCAGTGAAAAACTGGCAAGCAAATTGATAAACTAAAGCTTGAGCTGTAGCAGCTTAAAGAACAGGTCAATAATAACAATAAAAATGAGCAGATACCTAAAACTGTAGTGTACTCTACGGATGAACAAGAACTGCAAAGAGAGACAGAACAACCCTTTAAAAGGACAAAAAGGAACAAAAAAGAAAAATTAGCATGTCTCCGGAGCTTTCACCACCAAAAGTGACCCAGAAAAGCACAGAAAAGATGAAAGGTAAAGAAATCAAACTACTCAAATCAATAAAGCCTCCACCAGGTATAGTGCTCTGTGTTTCGAAGTACGAAGGCTTATTGAATATTCTAGAGGAAAATAAAATAAAAGCTAATACAGCTCTCCTAAATAGTAATGATGTTAAAATGAATGTGGATAACGAAGAATCCTACAGAACTTTGACAAAATTGCTTAACCAGAAAAAAACTTCAATTGTACTCGTTTGAAAATAAACAAACAAGACCAATAAAGGTTGTTGCAAAGAGACTACCCTACTCATGTACACCTGAAGGCATTGCGAATAACCTAAACAAGAACAATTTCAAAATACTTGAAGTTGTCAACATGCTTAAGCACAAGAGTAAAGCACCGCTCCCAATGTTCATTCCTGCTTTTGAACAAGATGAAGACATCAAGAAAATTTATGAAATTAAAGATATCTTAGGAATGAAAGTTCAAATTCATCCTTTGGGGAAATCAAAGCTAGTTCCTCAATGTAAGAACTGCCAAAAGCATGGTCACACTCACTAAAACTGCAGCTCAAACCCGAAATGCGTTAAATGTGCAGGAGACCACCATACAAAAGACTGCATAAGGGAACGAAATGCCGTCCCTAAATGCGCCAATTGTAACGAAAGACAACCATGCTAACTACAGAGGGTGTGTAGTAGCAAAAGAGATACAGCAGGTAAAAGACAACAAGCAAAAGAAAATGCAAAAGCCTGTTCAAAAAGACGCAACCAAAAACGGAGAAAAACGAAACAAAAAAGGCTTGAGGCCGAAATCTAGGCCCCAAATAAATATAAAATTGGATAGAGCTAAAGGAAATCTACCCTTAAGCGAAAATGAAAACTTAAACCTCATAACCGGTCCAAAGAGCACATATGCACAGGTTGCTTCGAAAAACGTTGTAAAACCAGTCGGAAGCCCCAAGCCTCCCAGCAATGCTATGTGATATCATGCAAAGAATTCTTAACAGAATGGAAGAAATGAAAAGGTTAACTTAGGTTAGGTAGACGTGGCTGTCAGCTAAAGCCAACACACTTAGACCAATGATAGGTCCATTGTGGTACCACACAGATCTGGGGATTACCCTCACTGCTCGTTGAACCAGTAGGAGCTTCTTATGAAGCGCGAAAGATTTCTAACGCCAGTGTTGGCTAAGTCGCTAGTGTCATTGAACAAGAAGTCCCCTAGATGGAGATTTCTTATATGGGAGAGCGCAGGACACGTGCAGAGAAGGTGAAGTACAGTCTCCTCCTCCTCCTCGTGCATGCACCTTCTGCAGAAGTCGTTTGAGCACACACCGAGTCTGGATGCGTGCCTACCTATTCAGCAGTGTCCTGTGATAACACCTATAGTGGAGCTAATATGCAGTCGGTTTAATGAGATTAGACACTTAGAGCGTCGCAGATCCAGCTTTGGTCAGATCCGCTTAGTCGCTAGACATGTATTGCTACTTGTCCACCTAAGGTTTGTTCTCTCGATTGCGGATAGCTTGAACAGGAGTTTGCAAGTAGCGATTGGTATACCTATACCTAGAGAACCTTTATCAGGTAAAAGAGGTAATGTGGTTCCTTTTTTTGGCGAAATCGTCTGCCCTACAGTTACCTGGAATGTCCCTATGTCCCTGCACCCAACAGAGGTGAATATTGAACTGCTCTGCCATCTCCGAAAGAGATGAGCGGCAATCTTTGGCTATGATGGAATTTGAAGAGACTGAGTCCAGGGACTTAATCGCGGCCTGACTATATGAGAAGATACGGATATGCTTTGAGGATATCACATTCCTCTTTAGCCACGTCAGGGCTTCTTTTATCGCCAAAATTTCCGCCTGGAACACGCTACAGTAATCAGGAAGACAGAAAGAGAGGCTAAGATTTAGCTTTTCTGAGAAAACGCCACCACCTACCCCATCGCTAGTTTTTGATCCATCGGTATAGAAGTGGATCGATTTATCCTCCGCAAATGCATCATCATCCCAGAATGATCTGGAAGGAATGGTGATTTGGAAGTTTTTTCCGAACTGCAGACGGGGTATGGTGTAGTCTATGTTTCTGGGTAGAGACTTAAAGGAGTCTGGAATAATGGAGTGGCCAAAATTCTTATTGGTCCACTGTGAGGTATCTTTTAAGCGGACAGCGGAACATGCCGCTGATTGCATGCTAAAGATGTCGAGGGGTGTCTGTGTCGGAAGACATGGCAACACCATTACAAATACTAACCTATGTATAATTCAGTCTATGCAAAGTAATATATAAGTCATGCCATACTAACCATATCTTGTGTACAGTTTGACAAGCCAATAATTATGTATGCGATGGCATGCTGGAAATGGAGTTAGAGTGTGTTCTTTTTTTTTACATATAGAAACTGTTTCTACTTTAATTTTTTTTTTCTTCTTTGATCGAGAAGAAAAATTTGCTTTATCTTTTTAGAAAGAAAAAAAAATTTTAACAATTGAACATGGTGGACGGTGTTCTCGACGGCCAGCAGCAAGCAAGACCTGCAGCAACGGTTGGACAATTCCAGGTACAGTGTCCCGAATCTTTTCCATTTTCAACGCCTTCGGAATGGCCAAAGTGGAGAAGGCGGTTCGAACGCTTTATGCTGGCATCAGGATTGAGCGCTAAAACAGAGCAAGTTAACACTCTCATATACATCATGGGATGCCAAGCGGAGGACATCCTCCTCTCCTTTGGGTTGAACGACGACGATTCGAGCAAATTCCAAATAGTGATGGGAAAGTTTGACAGCTACTTCGTCATACGGCGCAACGTTATCTACGAGCGCGCGGTGTTCAATTCAAGATTGCAGGAGGAAGGTGAACCAGTGGACACGTTCATAACATCACTGTACGCGTTGGCCGAACACTGTAACTTCGGTCAGCTGCACGATTAACTAATCCGCCACCGCATTGTGGTTGGAGTACGAGACTGGTGAGACGCATCAACAACGTAGAGGGCCACTCAAATGTCAAACCAATTCCGGAGTTCGCCAAACTGTTCAGTGTACTGGGTACGATTGACGAGCCTTACGATATTAAACTGGAAGATAAAGCCGTCCCCTACGCTACGCATGCACCCAGGCGGGTCCCAATTCCCCTTCTTGATAAACTCAAGAAACAGTTGGACGACATGATACTTCAAGGGGTCATCGAGCCGGTGGACAAGCCGACCGACTGGTGTGCTCCGATGGTTATCACTTCGAAGAAGAATGGAGACATCCGCGTCTGCGTGGACTTGACGCGCCTAAATAAATTCGTAAAAAGGGAGCGCCATCCTATGCCTTCTGTGGAGCACACCCTTGGACAGCTAACAGGGGCGAAATACTTTAGCAAACTGGATGCAAACAGTGGGTTCTGGCAAATAAAACTGACTGAGGAATCAAAATTGCTAACCACTTTCATCACACCGTTTGGAAGGTACTGTTACAACCGGCTCCCATTCGGCATAACCTCCGCCCCAGAACACTACCAGAAGAGAATGTCCAGTATAGTCCGAGGATTGCAAGGAATCCTGTGTCAAATGGATGACATTCTTGTATGGGGGAGCTCAGCCGAAGAGCACGACCAACGACTACGTCTAGTCCTACGACGTCTTCAGGACTCGGGAGTAACACTTAACAAAGCCAAGTGTCAGTTTTGTGTACAACGTATCAAGTTCCTTGGACCCATTCTGGATGAAAAAGGAGTGCACCCGGATGGCGATCGTATCTCAGCTATCATCAACATGGAGCGACCGAAAAACGTACACGAGATCCGCATACTGATCGGACTGATCAACTATCTTGGCAAATTTACTCCAAGGTTGTCCGATATTTTGCAACCTCTCAATGAATTGCTGAAGAAGGACCGAACATTTACATGGGGTCCAGCGCAGGAGGCTTCGTTCGCCCAAGTTCAGAAAATTCTAACCAGCGAACCAGTGCTGGCAATATACGACAGCAACAAGGAAACTGTGGTGTCAGCAGACAGCTCATCATACGGGATTGGGGCTGTGATTCGTCAACGTCAAAATGACGGTAAGTTAAAACCAATCTCTTATGTTTCTAGGACACTTACCGACTGTGAGAAACGCTATGCCCAAATTAAGAAGGAAGCATTGGCTCTCACATGGGCTTGTGAGCGATTCCAAGACTTCGTTACCGGCATTAGATTCCACCTTGAGACTGATCACAAACCTCTTGTGGCAATCTTCACAACTAAAAACCTGGACGATCTGACCCCACGGCTGCAGCGGTTTAGAATGAGGATGATGCGCTACGATTTTTCCATATTCTACACTGCAGGTAAGGATCTGATAGCAGCAGACGCACTCAGTCGACAGCCTTTGCAAGTAAAAGACAGCAGCAACGAGTTAGAAGAGGAGACATTCGCACACGTAAACCTAGTTGTGACTCACATCCCAGCGTCCGACTCGAAATTGGAAGAGATCTGGACGGAACAACAACGGGATCCAACTTTAAGCCAAATTGGTCAATATGCGCTGAATGGCTGGCCAGAAAGCAACAAGTTGCTAAAATCTTTGCAACCCTACTACGCAGTCAGGGATGAAATCGCCAGCGAGAACGGGTTGCTTATGCGGGGCTGCCGTTTGATCATACCAGCATCAATGCGTCAGGACATTCTTGGGAGACTTCACGCTGGTCATCAAGGAATAACAAAGTGCCGGGCCAGGTCACGTGAATCTGTTTGGTGGCCTGGACTATCAACAGACATTGCGGAGATGATTAACAGATGTACAGCATGCATTCAAGAAACCAGAGGAGTTCGAGAAAAACTTATGCCATCGGACTTCCCAACCCGTCCATGGCAAAGGGTAGCTATGGATCTTTTTAAATGCCAAGGACGCTGGTACTTGATCGTTACTGATTTCTTTTCCAGATTTTTCGAGGTTGCTCCACTCGAAAGACTGACAGCAGCAGCGGTCATTAATCAAGTCAAGTCAATTTTTGCACGCCATGGAGTGCCCGAAATGGTTAGAAGCGACAATGGAACCCAGTTTGAACCAATTCGCACTTCAGAGTTCTCCAAGTTCGCAAGGGACTACGGATTTTGCCACATCACATCCAGCCCCCACTTTCCACAAAGCAACGGATTCGTCGAGGCTGCAGTAAAGATTGCCAAATTGCAGCTTAAGAAGAATACTGATCCATATAAAGCGCTATTGGAGTATCGTGCCAGCCCGTTATCGAACGGCTACAGCCCGGCGGAACTTTTGATGGGGCGTCGAATCAGGTCGACTCTGCCTATGGCTCCGCAACGCTACGCCTCAAAAGTAATCGACTACAATGATCTGAGGAAGAAGGAAGAAACTAGGAGAGATAAGCAATCACGGAGCTTTAATCGAAGACATCTAGCCGTGCAGAGAGATGAGCTAATTCCTGGAGAAATAGTTTGGGTTCGCGACAAGCGGATGTGGGCAACAGTTCGTGAGAAGACCATCCACCCTCGCTCTTACATCATAGAAACATCGACCGGAAAACTGCGTCGCAACAGCTACCATCTTACTCGAGCCCACCGTACTGGAGAAATTAAAGAGCAGTTAGAGATCGACGAAGAGATAACACCATCGACATCATCATCACCGGATTGGACAACAGAGAAGACAACATCGCCTTTGACGCCATCAGCTCCAACTACGGTGTCACCGTCATATCCATCTTCGGTTTCGGCGTCTTATTCTTCAAATTCATCACTGCCATCACCGACATCACCGACTTCAAGTTCGAAAGCGCAGCCAAATTCCACAGGAAGCACCGAGATTCAAGGCTATCGTACTCGATACGGCCGACTGGTAAAACCCGTCAAGCGATAGAGATACTAAAGCAGGGGGATGTGTCGGAAGACATGGCAACACCATTACAAATACTAACCTATGTATAATTCAGTCTATGTAAAGTAATATATAAGTCATGCCATACTAACCATATCTTGTGTACAGTTTGACAAGCCAATAAATATGTATGCGATGGCATGCTGGAAATGGAGTTAGAGAGAACAACACAGTATCAGGTGTAGCAGAATGTTCAGTGCAGCGGAGGGGGTAGTACGGAGTGCTAATGCACAGACACGCTGAACGCTGCACTTTGCCCAGCTTGTCGCGGTTTATAGCTTTTTCTAGAGCAGTCCACCAGACAACCACCCCGTAAGTAAGAATTGGTCTTACCACCGATTTATATAGCCAATGCGTAATGCGGGGTTGTATACCCCACTTGTTGCCAATGGCTTTTTTGTAAGAGAAAAGTGCTACTGTAGCTTTCTTGACTCTTTCTTGTATATTGGGTTTCCAGCTTAACTTCCTATCGAAAATTAAGAAAATTAATTCGTCAGAGAAAGTTAAGCTTGTACCGTTAATAGAGGGAGGGTCAATATATGGGATTTTATATTTCCTGGAAAAGAGGACAAGCTCGGTTTTGTGGGGGCTAACGCCCAGTCCGCACCGATTAGCCCATCTCGTTAGCTTGTTAAGAGCGTTTTGCAGGAGTTCCTTTATGGTGTTGAGGTGTTTTCCAGAGACGGCAATAGCAACATCATCCGCATAGGCAATCACTTTGCAGCCCTCCCCTTCCAGGTTTATCAGTAGTTTGTTCACCACCAAGTTCCAGAGAAGGGGAGAAAGAATACCGCCTTGCGGCGTCCCTCGACTGACAGACCTCCTAGCAGATGTTACGCCCAGTTTTGAATTGATAATCCGACTAGTGAGCAGTAGATTGATCAATTCACCAAGCGAGCTATCCACATTCAGTTCTGTCAGTGCATTTGCGATTGCAGATGTGTTAACGTTGTTAAAGGCGCCTTCTATGTCAAGGAAAGCCACCATGGTATACTCCTTGTGATGGAGAGAGTATTCGATAGTGCGTACTAAGGAATGAAGAGCGGTTTCCACCGACTTTCCCTTACAGTACGCATGCTGAGCTGCAGACAGCAATTGCGGATTTATTTGCATGCGAAGGTGGATATCAATCAGTCGCTCCAGCGTTTTGAGGAGGAATGAAGATAGACTAATAGGTCTAAGGTCCTGGAAAAGAAATGGAAATGGAAAAGAATAATAAGAAAATTCTGGAAAGAATATCTCTCCTTGAAAAACAAAACAGTAATTAAAGAACTGTACCTAAAAGAATATAATAACTAAAAACGTACATATCTTATTATGGAATGCCAATGGCCTCGAGAATATTAAAGACGAATTGCAAACGACTCTAGACATAAACAAAATTGACATGTCTTGTCTCCGAGACACATTTTAAAATTGGAACAAAATACAAACTTCGCGGATACAAGACATACCAAACCCCACATCCTCACAATACAGCAAGAGGCAGTTATAATTAAGGAAGGTGTTAGCCATAAACATGAAAACAAGCAGCGGCCAGATAACGGTAGCAGCGGCATAATTGGTATCCGTGTAGACCGGTTGTCAACTGCAATCGACACTCGCAATAGCGATTTCTGTTCTATCGCTTGTTGTCGATTATCGATCAAGACCTGTCGCTGGCAGGTTTTGGAACCACCCGTGAAATTGCGATCGCATCCCTTTCCTGGCCCAGACTTCACTCTTGATTTTGGGGAAAGTTGACATCAAAATGTTTCTGCACCAAGTTCTGGTAGTCTGAAAGGTTCATAAGGTAATTCACGTGCAATGTCATCGGAACTCCAGTACGTGTTATACCAGAAGCAACTACATTTTAATTGGGAGTTGCCCTTCAGGGTGGCCCGATTTTATAAATATCAAGAGGTGGGAGAATCGTCAAAGCATCTACATTACAGCCAAGTGTGATAGGGAAGCCCCCATGCACCCGATATATAGCGTTTTTTAGAGTTTGGAGAAACAAGCAATCAAGTTTTTCCTTAAGACCTTATTCCATCAACCAATCCATGCAGACGATCACATTAGCCATTGTCGTGTAAATCCAAGACCTGTACTTTCACTTCCTGTCTTTACATGTCGCCCCAATCCCCATTCGAGAACAGCGTTTGTTCGGATCCACGCGACTAATCATTCATCTACACCATGTAACTAGCGGAGTCGCATGTTCTGTTTTTTCCCCGTCTTCAAATCTCATTCGGCTACCCTTTTTGTCAAGAAATCCTCTTTTTTTTTTCTTTGCGAAGCTGACCTGACAGAAACATGGTCATTCCTGTTTGCAGTTTCTGGTTGAAATGTTAATTTTTGTTGGTTTTGTTTTAAAGCCTACGGTGTTTGAGTTTTGTATCGTCGTCAAACAAATCTCAATATCAATGAAAATGCCTAGTGCGTATTTTTCCCGTCGAACGCGCACTTGATCCTCAAAACAAGGTTCTGGAGCTCAGTCTCGCTAGATTTTTCTTGCTTGTCGTAAAAGGCCACTAAGGGGACAAATCACATTTAGGCAATTTTAGATAGATACCACGAATATTCAGCTACGATTCGGTATTCGGGCTATTCAGCCACTTATTTTAATATTCGGTATTCGGACGAATGGTACGTAATGCTCGACCTGGAGCTCAACTATGTAATTCAATTCTACAAATAAAATCGTTCGAATTTGATTTTTCTTTTCAATTTATCTGTCAACTTAAATTGAAGTTTCGTTTAAATGTCTGGTTCTAATTGAGTGCATAGCACACGTAAAAGTAGAATTGGAAATGGCTTTCCAATGGATTCGAAAGTAGAATCGAGTTACGTAGTAGGGCCCCTGAGCAACGGTTTCCTAGTGTCTTAGGCGTCGTTCGTGGAGTTGACGATTACTACTGAGCGAGGTGTCTCCGGATCAAATGTTTTTCCACTGCCCCACCTCTTTCGAAAGTTTTGACAAACACCCAAGATTATTTGTCATGACAAGGTTCTCAAATTGGAGGTTCTGGGTCTCCATACAATTTTAGGTCCCTTCCATTTGTACCAAAAATATAACATCGCAAACTCAAACGGTTGGAGAAGTTAGGTTTCAGGCCTAATAAATTTGTTTATTGAAAGCATGCTCTTGGTTTTGGTGTTCATATTTTAAAAGTTTTAATAAACCTTTTCTCTACTGAGTGGTGTGACTGCTTCTTTACCTCGGATTGTAATCTTCTTTGCCTATCGCTCTTTGAACCTGATATCCGTTTTACAGCTGCTTTAACACATCTATTATCTCCTGCGCTTCGGTGGCTAGGTTTCCATCATTATTTCGAAGAGCCTAACAGCGAAATATCTTGCGTTGTCGCCGTGATCTCCACCTTCAGTTGTAAGTTCTATTAGAACATCAAGCCATTGAAAAAAAAAACATTTTTAGACAGTTTACGATCACTTTTATTAATTATATATTGGTTTCACCATCGAAAATTTAGTTTGTAAGATTTCTTCCTAGAATTACAAAACAGTATGTTTTTTTTGTTTGGAGATATCAGATATATTACTTTTGTAATTAAAATTATGTATTTTTCTACTAACAACAGAATACGGAGCCCTAACTAAGCACCGGCGTATGTATCTCTTTGCCCAGGTGTGACAGTTCTTTTAGAAACTGTTTAGAGTTACTCAAATTTGATGACCCATAGATGATCCGCTTATTCACGTTTGCACTCTGCTTCAGCTTCATGAAATCAACCAAATTCTGGTATTCAATATAATTGCCACCGCCGACAACAAAAACAACTGCATCCTGGAATGGTGCACGATTTTTTGGCATCACGTCACCGCCTTTCAGTAGCTTTGGATCCAAGTAAAGGTAGTCATCTGTTTCGATTGAGCTTCGACATTCCATTATCTGTTCCGTTATCTTTGTCACAGGGAGATTCTAAAAAGCAAACGTTGGTAATACGAGTAAAACAATATTGCCACGGGCTCTCAAACTTACATGCCTCTTGACGACCAAATTCTTAACGCCCTCCATGACAAACGACGATCCTTGGGAAACTAATTTCGAAAACATAGAAACAGTCTTGGTACCGCCACCTTCGTACTGTGTTGTCTGATTGACTGACGATCGGATGTTGATGCTCTTCCATCTTTCAATGTACGCTAGTGGTGAAAGGTCGCAGCCAGCCTCTTGGAGGGTTTCTTTTAAACGTTGAAATTCAAATTCGGGAATATTAGCCGAGCAAATGTAATAAATTATGTACAGGCGCATCTTGTCCTCGGGCAAACCAAACTCTGGATCTTTCAGAATGTCCTGCAGTGGTCGATCGAGAGTTTGTTTGGACATTATTTTCTCTTCTAATTCGAAGAACGAATCGAGGCGTCTTGTCTTGATATAGTTTAGAATGGATGTGGCAATCTTTGTGTGCATGTCAATTAGGCGCTTCTTTTCCATCAGTTGGGGAAGAGAATTGATTGCGTTTGTAAGCCTCGCAGTAGTATCATTAACCATTGAGAAAGCAACTTCATTTTCACCGTCGATTCCCATGGAAGTTTTTAACTTTTTAATTTCCTCTTCCGACGAGCGATACGACTCTAGTTCCTCCTGAATAGCTTCGGCAACTATAGGAAAAGGACTACCTTTGTGCGTCATCCAAAACCGATCATTCTTATCCAAGTCACAGGCCTTGAGCTTCTTTTTCGTTCCGCTTCGTTCGGCAACCGATTCATCCTCCAAATAAACCAGATTTAAGCTCAACTCTAGGACATCGTGTACAAGAGCCTGGTACGACCAAGTATGATGCAAAGGTGTTGCCAAGTCTAAATTACGATCAAGAAGTAAAAGCAAAGGCCTTTGGAAACTGAAAACTCCCCCTGCTTGGGTGGCATCCATGTGGAACAGATTGTTTCGAGCATCCCAGAGGTTTTCTCGCAACTTCTTTTCTAGCTTTCGACCAACCATCTCAGCAGCACTGTTTCGGGGACAACGAATAATCGGAACGTTGCCCAATGTCACGAATACAGAGAATAAACTGTCTACTATGTTGTCCATCAGCACTTCGATTTCGTCGTCTTGCGTGTTGGCCCGATTTATGGAATAGTACGATATAGAATCGCTATTCTGGTGCTTAAACACAAAGAAATCATCTTCAAGACTGATGAAGTTCACATACTGGTCGAAAACGCTACGAATATTCGCAACGCATCCAGCCTGCAGGGCGATGGCGGCGAGATCCTCAATTTTTTGCCTAGAAATCGGCGACAAGAAATTCAAATAGTAAATGTCATAGAGACCATTCTGTAAATCTTGCTGAATGCGTCCTATATTTTCGTTGGTCGGCGCACAGAAGTAGACGGCTGGCACGTCTGGAATGGAGTCGCGATCAGAATGCAACTGGCTGAAAAATGTTACAAATAAGATTCTATTAAAAATTTACCAGTTGAAACCCAAAAAGAACTTAATGACAAGATTAATCAGGCTCGGTGGATGTATTAATGGTTGTGCTAGGGATGTAAGAAACAGTGTGTGAGCTAGTGCATATCGTGCGATGCCCTTAATTGCAGACTGATGCTTTAAAGTCAATTTCAGTTGCTGCCTTTGAATGAATGTATTTCAGTGAGAGAATCAGGTCGAACAGTGTTCGTACAATTAGGGGGTTTGGTCTCTCACATAACGACTTATGACTTCATGAGACGCTACCACAGAAATGGGATCACATTATGGAACATCATTCCAAAACGAAAACGATGCTACTGAGCCGACGCACGGGATGTTAGTTTGATATGGTAGTGCAATTCCTCAGAGCGCAACACACTTTTCAAAAATACTTAAACCTGTACCGCTTGGCTAAGAGACACAGTGCACCACTTTTCGTCTGATTTTGACATGACATGGTGAACGTTAATGCTAGTCAATGAAAAGCCTAACTAACTAGCTTACCCAAAACCAAGTCGTAGGGGGACGAGCATCGTACATACTGCTAGACAGTACGTCCGAATTGCCATTTCTACATTTAAAAGTTGGGAATGCTTATGTAAAGGGATAACGTCGATATGGGTAATCCGCTTAGATGGATGAGAAACGAATGATGTCGAACTAAGCCTCTTGTAAACGTGTTCGCTCGCAGCCAAATAATGTTCATTATTACCTTCCAAGTCCAACTTGATGAGACTGATATTTGATCATAAACTAAGTATGTAGGTATCGCACATTTTCTCTTCAAATCGTACTTACACATGCAAAGTTACACCCAAATTTCGTAGTTCCCGAATCGGAATGATTGGCGAAATTATATCCTGGCCGTCACGATCATAAATAAGGATTTTCCACACAGGTTCAGCCGCTAATACTTTTTGCTGTTGTACGTTTAAATTAAGCATTTGCTTAATTGCATCTTTAATAGAGAAAAAATTGATATAAATAACACCATATAGGCAGAATGGATCAAACAATACCCAACAGAAAATTCTACAGCCAAATGGGCACACACACACAGAGTTGGTTAAATACTTACTTATTTGTCTTTCGCGTAAAGTTAACATTTTGGAACAATATAACTGAATCAATTTGGTAAAATGAATAAATTTAATTTCTTTTCTTTCTATTTTGCAATATTTTGGCTTTTGCGATGAAACCCTTCTTTTATTTGTCAAAGTGACGTTACACGTACTGTTTTCGAAACCAGTTCGAATCTGTGACGTGTTTCGGTCTTCAATAATGTTTTGTTCGAAGATCCATTCACGATTCAATTATATACAAACAAGTTTGGGACAATATGCCTACAGAACTGGAACCACTGTATATGGAGTGTATGAATCCGGAATATTCCATTTAATAAAGAAACGCAAATAAGAAGCACAAAGACGGTGATTTTAGAAGCCCAATTTAAAGATACAATTCTTAACAGATGACTCCCCAATGTAATTCCCATAAGAAATTCTAAAATCGAAACAAAAAAAAAATGTTTCTTCTATAGGTACTCTATAATTTTTTTAGAAGGCACTTTGGCAAGCGTACGATAACTCAGGCGACGTGTGGAACAGTTAGATACAAGCATGTTTTACTATGGAAGGGGGGGATCTATCTCGCCCCATGTGAGCGATTAGTTTTTTTTAAAAGCTATTAATGTAAATCGCTTGATTTAAAAACAAAATGATAGAACCGACTTTTATCTTTAAAAAAATGTGCAATACTTAATTGTAAGTATTACGGTTATTTTTAAATATTTTTGTTTCCATTTGAAGTGTTTTGTTTTAGAAGAGGGCGAGATAGACTCCCCCTCCCATAGTAAAAAATGCCTGTAAATAACTGTTCTATACCAATCTGTCGTTAAACTTTATCGCCTGAGTTATCGTACTCTCCCCAGCAGTTTAATTTGATTTGGATGAAACAGTTAATAAGTGAGTAAATAAAACGATTGAAATTTCATAAATTATTGAAGTAAAACTTCTTTACGCACCCTTGACTTGGGGAGTAAGCTGGTGAATGCGACACGGAATTGTAGACCAATGTAGACTTCCGGCGTAACGGAAATGTAGACAAACGTAGACTCTTTTGTTACAACACATACAATTTACAGAGGGCAATACCAAGCTCATCATCTATCAAAACCGATCCAAAGGAGAAAGCTATATCTAAAATAGTTGCCGAGGAATTTACCGGAAGTGAGTAAAGTCAATATGTCCATGAATCGCAGTTCATTAGTCATCGTCATCGTCAGATTTTCAGGTCGGACGGCAAAAAACCAAAGTTAGAGCTAGGGCACTAAAATTTATAATATAGACTCCCCAGCGGCCTTTGATGCTCATGTGTAAATATTTTCAAAATTCGCCAACTGACACGCCCACAATTTAAATTAGATGGAGCCAAATAAGTTTTACTTCAGTCGTGTGGTCTTAAGCACACTCATTTTTAGTTAGTAAAAGAGGAAACGGAGTTCAAACATGTGAACTTTTTTTACAAAAAATATCCTATCCTATAGGTACCATACTTTGTTTAAAAAAGTTTATTATTTCTTTTATTTATATTCTCAATTTCCTTTTATTATTTCAAAGATCAAATACATTTTTAATATGGTCTCCTTGGGACATGAAATGCGTCATTTATCTTCATGGAAAGACAATATCATGACCAGCGTTGCCACTAATACTACAATATGTAATACCATAGTACATAGTTGCATGTTTTTTGAACTTTGTACTACATACTACATCCTTACTCTAACGAAAAAAAAAATTTATGCCTAACGTTAAAAAAACAAAGAAATAAATAAAGACCAAAACGAAAATATAATTTTATTTATAAAAGCAATAACAATATCTTAGTATAATATATAACCAATCATATTTGGCGTTTTTTGAGGGATTTATGGTACTTTATTAGGCCTTTCGTTCAGAAATATAGCGGTACACACATAAAAAGAGCCAAGTCGTTTTGTGGTATGTAGTATTCCTAATAAATTGACCATATGTACATCAGATCAAAATAGGAGTGTTCGCGATGATTTTTTTGGCATAAACGTTGTCAAAAATATTGAAATTAAATTTTCAGTCGCACAATTTCATACTTATGAACCAAAAGTAGTCGCAAAATTCATGAGCTTAAACAAAACAAAGTAAAAAGTTCATAAACATAAACTTTTATCGTTTCACTAACTCAATCACAACAAAAAAAAATTAAATTTACATTTTAACCAAGCGAAACGAACGAACCAGAGAAACGATTTAAGTAACATAACGTCAAATGAAATACCTTTGCACAGTTGAATTTTATTTGTCAGTGCTCACAATAGATGTATGATTTATCAATGAACACTCATAACACCAACATTTACGATTGAATGATACATTTTGTCGTTTATCAATAATTCGTCTCTGACAACAAGGGTATAAGACTTCCGCAAACCAAAATCTTAAGACTCGGTCAAACAGAACGCGGCTGGCGGTGTGGAGTCCCTATTGCGGTTGTCGATTGTATCGATTGGTTCCAATGTTTGGTATTGTGTAGTCGAACGAATGAGCAATGCTCTATTGTGAAAGGCTCGCTAAGAATTGACATCTAAAGGTATGCAACACTTTTTAGAAATGAATCTGAAAATTTTTGTGTTATACCTAGCTGTAATTGTTGAGTTGTCAAGAAGTGTAATTGTTGAGTTGTAGCTGTTTAAAGTGTTGCCTACTTTTAAATGTTTATGTCAAACCACCGGAATATTGTGAATACACATAACGCGTCGATAAGAAAATTACAATCGACAGCAAACGGTTGTAACTAGAAAAATGTCGACAAATCAACTTGACAATCACAATACGAAATAGACAAATCGACGATCGAAAAAAATCGTTCAACGATCAAGGAATCGACAACCCCAACAGGTACATTATTTTTTTGGTTTATGTGCTACATCTACTTTTCAATACGGTCATCCATCGCCTTAAATCGCAGTTCCTTGTCGCTGTTCAAAACAAAAATGTCTTGTGTGCTTCTGCGACACCTACTTATAAATTATATATCCCTTTAATGTTTTGATTGTGATCATCTCTGTTGCCTGTTTGTGGGTGGGAAACACCATTAAGATCTTTAGCTTTAATATTGCTTGTAAGCCCCTAAAAGTTACTTTACATTTGTGATCAGCATCGATAGTAATGTCGATGTAGACATGTCACGCAGTCTAAGAAAAACCGAATTTATCGAAAGTTGAAATGTGGAATATATACTCTCTAGGGGCCCTTCATGTTTAAGTTCATTAATTGCCCACTGATACGCCCATTTAAAAAAAAACTTTTATTGAAGAAATCATTGGAAATTAAAGTGATAGTATTCACAATGTAGGTTCCAACCCAACGTCCAGAGACGGTCAATCTGTTATAAAGCGGATAATGTAGAGGACTCCTTTATGTCTTCGGAACTCAATTGTTCCCTGAACAATATCTTCCTTCTAGTTTCATTAATGACTGGACTTTGTTCTTCAAGACATAGTCGGCTATCTGGAATCATTTTGTTGAGGTGGTATCGTAACCTGTGGTGACCCGTAAGATAACCTAATGGTTTTTGATATCATGCCGACTCAAATAAGACATTTGTCGGCATTGCTATTAAAGGGCTGGATGACTAGTTTGGCATGCCTAAGTACTGGGATACTCTCGATATATGATATATTTGCCATAGCTGCTGATCTAGCAGTGCAGCAGAAGGCCTCGTTACCTTTGAGAGGAGTTTCTGAGCTCTTTCTTGCTAGTTCGTTGGCATTTTCACTACCTTCAAAACCCTCATAGCCCGGAACCCACCACAGTTTTGGCTTGTTCCTTGAGCTGAGTGTGAAGTCTTGTCATGAAATTCTTGAGGCTAGTGATGAACCATACCGCACTTTAACCAAACACGAGACTGATCTAGATCTGATGTTAAATGGGTCGCTAGGCTCGCCTCAAAGTTTCCGTTTACGACAAGTGCCGATTAACGGGGGCACTTCAGTAATACTTAGCACATACCCGAAAGAGAAATAAAAACAAAATGAATGACAAATAATACTACAATATCATAAGGGTAATGAAAACGTATAATCCCATTTTCCCAATATAAAAAATTAGGGTATTCATGTAATGTCCAAAACCGTCGAAAACTTTGTAAAACGGTCAAAATTTGTATGCCCTTTGACCATTTATGGCGATTTAGCACTTGGTAAGCATTCGACGTTTTCGACGGTTTTACGACGTTCTATCAATACCCTTAATATGTTTTTTAATCCGACACCCATAGTTAGTCGAGTATCCCGGCCCGGATGCGTCAAAGTATCGTTCAGTAATTAGTCCGTCTTATGTGAAATTAATAGCGCCACGACAGCATTATTTTCTTCTTCAAAAAACGTTCACTGCCGTCAAGTACCTACAGGATAATTTAAATATGTATAACTTACTAGCACTCTCTCGAGGTAGAATTACTTCTGAAATAGATTAGCTAAAAGAGTCATTGTTGTAGTCGCGTAGGCCCTTCTGCAACGAAAAGGTTATTCCCAAGAAGGAAGGTAGAACTCCACTATAAGAATGCCTTTCAGTTATAAGAACACAAAAGAGGAAAATGTGCACTTATACATCTTGCATAGTTATACCATTGTTAATTGGTACTGTAATGCCTCAACGCAATGCCAAATGTTCTGCACTCAATAGAGAAGGAGTGAGAAAGTACTTACCTAAGAAAACATTTTAGAGCCATAAGTCAACAATTGTATATGTATGTATGCCAAACAATGAAATGATATAGAGCCTAAAATGCATAACAACAACAAGTACCTAAATGTACACAAATAATATATCTCAATTAAAAACAAAGACCTGTCAGGAATATCACAATATCAAACAAACGTGCTTCATATCTTAATGCGCAAGAACACCGAAAAGCTTCCCAAATCATTGACAAAAAAATTCGAAAACTTTTCTATTCCGCTGCACTTTCTTTTGTTAAAACAAGTTTAGTCGAAGTAGATAGATTCGTTTTGTCAAGTCGCAAGGTTCCGTGGCTTAAATTAACAATAAAATTCTTAACAAACAAAGTAACTAAAAATGGTGTCGGAAACCTCTTTGAGCTTAATTTAGAAAATCAAAAGGTTGCAAAATTCTTCTTGCTCAATGTAAATGAAATACGATTGTTACAGTTGAAAATCACATTCTAGGTATGAGCAATTTTTTTTTGTAATGCATTTGTTACTCAAGTTAATAGTTTGAAATGCATTTCCCCGTCGAATTAAGTGCATTTCATAAGAACGAGTACCTCTCCTTTTATTTAAAAAAACAAAAAAATCTATAAATTGATTATTTCGTTTTGGGGCAGAAATGTGTGCGATATGTGCCTTCGAAACATCAAAGATATGTCTTATAGTAGTCGAATATATGTGTAGTGTATCGCATAGTTTATTTTATTATACCTTTTTCGCACTTGGTGGGAGGGCGGCTGTAAAGCTTACGTAAATATTAATTTACCCCCGCCCACTCAAATCCAATCCTTTGGCCATTTATTTTCAGTTAATGAGCTTTTTTCTGTCTAATGTGTGGTTTAAAATGGTTTAAAGTGGCAACTATTTAGATTATCCCTGACTTCTACCGTGAAATTGCTTTCCTAACAGATATACCAAAATAATAAAGATTAGAAATATGAGCATATCTTTTGTTTGATATTCGAACTGATAATGAACATATCATAAACACGACGAGTAATGTATTTTTGAAAGAGGTATGTGTCCAAGAATAATTAAGAGCGTACGTATTTCAAATAAAATAAATTGCATTTCCATTGCTCGGAAGGAATTGCAACCAAATTTAAAGTTTGTGTCATCAAATTTAAAATGTATTCTCCCTGAAGTTTGCCAACCCTATTTGAGTCAATTGTTTAAATAGTTTTGACAGAAGAACTTTATTCCAAGGTATTTTTTTTAATATCTTAAATTAACAACTACAAACTAACAACGAATAATTTGGGTATTGGAAAATCTTTGTACTTTTTGCATTCTTTTAACATGGTTTGGAATTTTTTTTTTTAAATTCTTCTCCGGAAAAGCAAACATAATACTGTTAACTCTTAGCAAGCGCCCCGAGAGGCTTTTAGATAAGTTTTGCTTATATACTCTTAAATTGTTTTAAATATTATGTTCCTTGGAGTGCTACGAATATCACTGAAAAATTAAAATCTTAAGGACAAGTTTACCATCTTCAAACTCTCCCACGAGTGTGGATGCACATTCGTGGGTTGATACGACTGGAGATCATTGGTGTCTTAAAACGACGATCAAACAATAATCAATAACAGGGGCATTCACGTGTTAAAATCGTAAAAAGAAGCAGGCCTAAAAACTGGCATATGATTGGGTGCAGTAAAGTGGGAGGGTTATGGTCGCTTTAATTCTGATCATTAGTTCGCCCTCACGGAAGAAGAGGATTATGTATAACATTATTTTTTTTCTTTGTAAACGAATTTCAAAATGTCCTTGTTCTGTACAAAAATGATTTTTGGTGTACAAATTCAGTTGAGAGGTGCAACGTCAGATAGTGAGCATAAGCCTGCCTTCGTAGTTCGTACTAATGATGCGTTTCCGAGAATTATTTTCTTTAATTCATCAGAACATCTCCCAGTTGTTACCCCGGAGCGTTGTCAAATTAGTCATGCCAAAGATATGTCCTCCGTGTTATCAGGTGTACTTTTAGGTGATGTGCATTAATTTCGGATAACTATGATTGATATAGAGATGTCCATGCTTTGTCAAGGATACCCTCAGATTATGAGCACTAGTTACTTGCTGAGTATAATGTTGTCGAAATTATACAATTCTAAAGCTAGTTATAATTATTGTAATACCTTAGTATGTTAGATTTGTAGTAAAGAATAAAGAAGAGAAACGAGATGTCGTGGAACTGTCTCATGAAAAAATCGAATGAGCTCTGCATCCAGGAACAACCAGGGCTTGATTCTGGCATTTTCCTTTTGCTGTAGTTTGTGCTGGAGCAGAAAGCGGTGTATCGAGTATCACACATGTTCCCCCGAGATACTTGATTGAGGACATTTTTTTTCATCTTAGTATTGTTACACAGAAGTAAATGCTTGGTAAAGCTAAGTTTAAGGCCCCACCAAAACAGACGAATTAACGCAATCTGTTGGAAATCGGCAAATTTTGAAATACGTACATACCAATATAGAAATTGACCTGGCAGCTCGGTGTCGGTAATTTTGGAGTTCGTCATTGAAAAACACAAGAAAAATTCTAGCATTTTTGATGTGTAGTCGCTTATTTATATACATAAGCGTCCTTGTACGGAAGCTCAAGACAAACATTATCTCTCTGCCTTTTCGGGATAATGGTTGTCTGTAGCTAATATCGGCCTGCGCTTAGACAACTTCGGGGAGTCAATTTAACGTTGAGATTGAAAAATTGTTCGATATACCAAGATTAAATAGTTTCAATAACTATTTCGTCTTAGCTGGGGATTTAAACGCTTAAACCCGGCCTGGTTAGACATTTCTTTGGTTAATCGAAGACAACCAGGTCGAGTATAGAATAAAATTGTATAGGCCAGTTGAACCAAGTTTTGCTTCCACAAATTAATACCTTGATCTTTGAATCGCAGCGCCCGATTGCATTTTTGGCAGGCTGATTGGTGCCGCTTTCAGCCATGCGCCACCAGAAAATTTATGAAATGCACTATCTTTTGTAGTATTCCTAACAAAGCAATCTTTCCACCGTGTAGGGAAGGGTTAAGAATATCACTAGAGCGCACCCCGATAAACACCGCTTGTCTAGGGGAAAAACACATCTCTCCGGGTGAAGATATCCTAAGCCTGTGCAACTCATACGGCCTTATCGTTCTAAATGCCTTGTTCGTCAAAAAAGGTGTCACCTGGTCACTTACAGCAGTGGCGAAAACGAAACCCAGATTGACTACCATTTGGTAGTACATTTCATGAAGCCTCGGGTTAAAGATTGCAAAGTGGTCCTAGGAGAGGCAATTGGAACTCAGAAACACCTCCTCCTCGTTACAGAAATTGTTATGGCGGCGGGGAAGCACAGAACTAAATAAACAAAAGTGTCTGCGGAAATCAAATTTTAAAATTTGGACAAAGAGAAAGGCAAAACATTTATCAAAGCTTGGTCAAAGTGCTCCACTAATAATGGAGATGAAAAAGCTCGCCTCGAATCGGAATACAGATTTTGCAAGATGCTCGCAAAGAGAAAATGCGCTAAAATTCCAGCAAAGTGTGTAGAGGACCTGTATCAGGAGTAAGAAGAAATGCCTTCTTCGCCTTCTGCCACTCAGAGAAGGAGAAATGCCCAGGCAATCCATTCGTCAAAGTTCATCAACAATGCTCAAGGTCTGCTTCTTGGGGATGCCGAAAAAAGTCTACACAGATGGCAACAGGTGTTGCTAAATGAATAATTTTCTCGGATATATTTTCCGAGAGCCGTTCCCAACAAAGAAGATGTACACAACATTACTGTCAAAGAAGTTAGGAAGGCCGTCAAAGACTCTAAAAAACGAAAATTAGTTGGCTCGGACGAGATACCTTCTGAGTTCTGGAAAAGATGGGAGACTTCGATTATCATCTCCACACTGATGAGAGGCGATCCAATCTTCGTCCTTTGTTTAAAGGAAAATGCGATACGCGAGACTGTGACAATTACCGTTTAATTAGCTGATGTCACACACCATGAAGATCGTTGAGCGGGTATTAGATACCCGAATGCGTACAAAAATGCGGCTTTCTGAAGAGAAGTGCGGGTTTGTCGCAGGTAAATCAACAATAGATGCAATATAAAGTAGAAGGATCCTGATGGAAATACACCGTGATTCCTTAAAGGATTCGCATATATGGTACTAGTTGATTTTGAAAAGACCTTTGATAGGCATTCTGTTATGGGTGGCGCAAAGACAACGAGGAGTTCCAGAAACATACGTACGGATAATCATGGACACATATAAGGGAGAAAAGGCAAAAGTAAGATGCCCCGTTGGCGTCACCGAGGAGTTCGAAATCAAAGTCGGAGTACACCAGGGAAGCGTCTTAAGTCCCTTGATATTTAATACAGTCGTTGATTATCTGCTTGATGGAAAAGTGACTGACTCCAAAGTGCATCAGTTATTCTTTGCTAACGATGGAGCCATCATAAGCGAGGATCAAACGTCCCTGCAACGAACACTTGATGTATGGGTTGACATTTTGGAGCGGAATGGGCATCGTATTACTCCAAAAGAACAAAATACTTGTGCTCCCCATTCTCTGATCCAGACCGACCAATTCCAGGCATTTATATGAATGGACGAGTGATTGCCATGTGCAAAAAGGTTGGATATCTGGGATCCATAATCAATAGCGAAGAACACTGTGATGACGACATTAAGCACCGCGTAAGCGTAGGGCGGATGAACTGACGGAAAATAAAGTCATCCTTTAAGACCGAAAAATGCCCCCTAAGGTGAACAAAAGGTACGGGGAAAATTAAAAAAATTAACAGCAGCTGAGATGAAGATGCTTCGCTCGAATAAGAAGTTCCAAGATCCGAGGAAGCTTTCACGTCAAAGAACCTATCTCAAAAAAAATTGGGCGCTACAGGATCAGTAATGTTCAAGAGGAGAGATCCTACCCTGTCAAAAATGCAATATCAAACAACGTTTCAATACAAACGCGAAAGATAGGCAGGGCTAAAAACTAAAGGATCACAGAAATGCAGCAACACCAGTATTTGATTTGCCTCAGTGGCGTAGTGATAGGGAGGCCTTCCGTTATTTTCTGGGTCGAACGGAACCCCACAGGCGGACCAGTAGGGATGCAGTTAAGTTAAGGAGGGTGGTGATCCATTTAGTCCTGACCATAGCCACACCGCCATTAAGGAAGAAAAAGAAGGAAATTTTCCAGCGGAATATTTCTTAAACTTAAAAGCCGTGGTCTTCCAAGCTATAGAGTCATCCGACACAAGTGGGGTGAGTGCGACCCAGACAGTCGACATGATCAACTACTTCTACTACTTTTTCAGCCGCTTGACTCATATCAATATGCATTTGTAAGAAAAGCAGATTATTGCAGATATTTCTGGATATATTGTTATTTGTTATATATTTTGCTATTTGTTTATTATTGAATTCGGGACTTATGTCCCACCCCATCAGGACATATGTCCCGAATTCGGGGAGAGTACGATAACTCAGGCGACATTTTTTACTATAGGAGCGGGGGTATATTTCGGCCCATTTTAGCGGGAGGGGCGATTTTCTAAAAAAAAAACTTCAAACGGGAAAAAATGATTAAAAATAACGGTAATACTTACAATTAAGTATTGCAAACTTTTTTAAAGATTAATGTCGGTTCTATCATCTTGTTTTAAAATCAAGTGATTTCCATGAATAGTTTTTAAAAAAAACAAATTTCAAACTTCATGAAATCCAGATTATTAAATGCAAAAGAAACTTTGCATACACCCAACCTCGCACCTTTTCCAAATCCTACAGTGAGCCCAAGCAGGGGGGTTGGGGTTGCCACTGTTTATACGCCGTACCGTAATGCTTGCATTCTAGGTAACGCGAAATAACTTACTGTTCTCTACTTATTGGAAGGATATCATTATTTATTCATTGACGTCAAGAAAAAAAAGTCCATAAATAAAAATTTAATAAAAATTAGGTTTTGTAATTTTCAATTTTCTCGAAAACTAGTAGACTAAAACCATCTAGTTTTCAGTATTCGATTAAAAAGTAATAAAAAAATAGTAAAAAAAAATTAGTATGTAGTCTCACAATTTGGAATAAAGAAAATATAAACTTTTTTTTTCATTTTTTTTTTAGGAAATTTTAATTTTAATAAAAACTATTAATGGAAATCACTTGATTTAAAAACGGTAAAAAAAATGTGCAATACTTAATTGTAAGTATTACCGTTATTTTAAAATATTTTTTTCCATTTGAAGTTTTTTTTTTTAGAAAATCACCCATCGCTGCCGGGAGGGGCGGCCAAATGGGGCGAGATAGACCCCCCCCCCCCGTCCAATAGTAAAAAATGCTTGTATCTAACTGTTCTACACAAACCCGTTATTTTTTATTGTCGCCTGAGTTATCGTACTCTTGCCCCAAATTCAATTAGGGACTTACATATTTCCCACCTAACATGTTCTTTTATATACCAATAAGGAAAGTGGAAGTGCCCCACAATTTAGGGCCGCCACCGAACGGCAAGTTTGCCAAGCTTCTCATGACATTGATACTAGTAATAAGAGTTGCAGTGAAAAAAATTAATAGCTCTCAACAGATTTAATTTTCTTGACCACAACGCTGGTACCACAGTACCAAACCGACATACGCGCCTGCCAGACAATTAACAACTACACGCACAATGTTACGTGAACGGGCTAATTCGCGTTTCATGTGAGAAGTGTTTTGCATTTCCGACGATAAAAATTCGAGACCCGATGGAGTGGGCCTTTTCTTTTAGTGTTGTACCTGGCGAATTATATCTACTTCAATCAAATACGTTGTAGTTATGACGGATGGATTGCTCTTATTTCGAAGAGTTTAAAAATCAGATATGGTTCAGTTGTGGTATATTTTAAAACTATGGCTCGCTAGCATACCTTCTAAGGCTTAGGCTTACTAGGATATATCTTTTTGATGCAAGCAGTGTTGTTCCTAAAACAAAGTTCAGCTCATGATAGGGATGAATCAAAACTTACGAGACACATTGCAGTCATTTTCAAATTATATGATTGCAGTAAAACTTTTATAGATTCAATATCTGTGAAACTTATTTGAACTACATATGTATCTTCAGTTTCAGAATGTGTGAAGCGATTACCAATGGATGTGGAGGTCGCTTAGCGTTGGGGTCAATTGTTTTAGTAAATCTTATTATTTATAATGAGTCGTCTGGGCCCACAGTCGTACTTGCAACGATATTTGCTTCACTATATGGATTCATTACAGGTAATGTAATGTTTTTAACAGAACCATCTTACACTGCTATAATTATATTCACCTCTCTGATTGATGGCTCAAGTTCAGTTATTATTAACTACCTTACTTGAATACTACAATAGCCAACGATTTTGTAAATATTGTACATATTTCTATAAAAATGCTCTCTTTCAGCTTCTTGTAAAAATAGCTTAAAACCTATTCAAATGCCTTATATTAGAGCTTGTAATAAGTTTGATTTTACGTGCCTCTTCCTGGCCACTTGGATGGACATATTACCCATTTTAGCAGCTTGCGGGGCTCTTGCTCGAACATTAAGTGCATGCCTGGATGAATTGATGGGTGGCTTAGCTAGAATATTGATTTTAGGTGAGTAAACTTATGTAGATATAAAGTTTTTCATCAATTTGGCCTTTTCTAGGAAGAAACTCATCAGAAAACGAACCATGGCCAGATGTTTTAGGAGTTGCTGTAGTTTTTTTAGTAACCGCAATGTTTATGCTGGGCTTAGAGGTTTGTTCCTAAACACAAATAGTAATTCTAATAACAAACTTACCGATTAATGTAGAACACAAAGGCTTTCAGCTTTATTATGGCACTTGGAATGCTGGGTCTCAATGGTATACTAAGCATTGTTGGATGGTACAGCGGCAGCTTAAAGCAATGGGATGGTAATTTATTGCTTCCAAATGGATTAAGTAGTGTAAGTAAGTTATTATATTATATTATTTTTTAATGCCTTTAAGTTCACCTATCTCAAGCCTATTTGTATTTCAATTCCAGTTATTGACTGCAGCGGCCTTGATTTCCTTTGCATTCCCCAGCGAGTTTACATGTAAATCGAGGAATCAGCAATTTTCAGGTTTACTAGCTGTCCTTCTGGTGTGTGGATCAATTGTGATATCGGCTGGTTGTTTGTCCACCATAGTGCACCAAAAGTACAAAATATAACGGATATTTTGTGTTTTTAATTCCTATTAAGATTTATTTCTTTAAAGGACAATTGAGGAGTACATCGCTGTGCCAATATTTGCAATATTAGAGGAAAACAATTTTCAAAAACTCATCCCAGCCGCTGCGTGCCTTTTGCTTCTTACATGTTCTGGTTCATTTTTAGAACTTTTTCCAGAGATGTACAGTATCATAGTTGGATTTTCTAAGACAGAGTGGAAAATTTTTTCTAGACAGATCAGTTACGAGAGCTCCGACAGTGGTAATCCAGTGTTAGCAGTTTTTATTGCAGGTAAATATATTTATTTGCAGCATTCGCTAATTTCATATAAATAAATTAGTTATTCACTTTTAGGTAGCTTATGTGCAATGCTTGCATTTGCATGTCCCTTGCGAAATCTAACATACATATTAGCGGCAGGGAATCTATGCGCGGGGCTCTTTCGGGCGTTTTACCTGTTATATTCACCATATCGGCCAAAATATATGCAACAAAACAGTGAGTTAGGCAAATGAAGATAGTGGTAATGTTATTGAAAAACATTTTTTCAGGCGATTCATCGCTCTCCTATAGTCGTCTATCCACAGTTCCAATGCTCAAAAGTAATACTACACGAAGGAGGAGCTTATGGAATATAAACTTTCCAATACAGGGGAAAAGGCCAAAAACCAAATCAAATAAAAATAAGCGGGAATGCGAAAAGGAATGGTTACTTTTGGGTGAACCATCATCACCATGCCCAGTTAGAGATAATCCAGAAATTGAGTCTACTATTCTGTCTGATGGAGAACCACCGGTTGTAAGCATTTTTATTATAATATACAGTTTTTTCAACTAATTGTATCTATTTAGCAATCAGATTTTGAATACACTGAAAAATTCGAGAGTTCCGATTCGGATACGTCCACGGACATCGATGCTATAGTTGATGAATACCGACAAAAAATCAAGGTAAGTGAAGATTTAAAATAGAAACGTCAAAACCAATTCTATTAAAGATGAGTTTTCTGTCGAAGCTATACGGGTCGAATTCCATCTACTCTAAGGCGGTCTGAATCAAACTTAAATTTAGTATCCATTCCTGATTGGTGCCAGAGAATGTCATTAACATCATTGATTGTTTTAATAAGAACATGCATTATAAACACATTGAGGATTAAAAACGCAAAAAGCTCCTAATTGAATGTGTTCGTCATCGTATGTCGTAAGACGTCTTAGGGCCTGTGTTTTCCAGCATTTTATTAGTCCTTTTTTTATTTAAATAATCTTAATAATTTCCTACAATTTTTAGGTAACAACAGCTGGCCCAATGGAGCGAAGTATTAGAGTGCCTTCTTTAGCTTCCTGGAGAGTAACCATGTTTGCTATTATGGTGATAGCATTTGGCATCGCACTTACTATTGGCGGAATATACATGCGTCTATTTCCAATGTCTATTGCTGGAATAATAGGTAAACGAAATACATTTTTCTCCGTAAAACTCGCAAACATTGTACATATTTTAACGTTAAGGCATCTCCATCGTGAGTATAATGATGTCCTTCATTCCAAAGTACTCAGCAAGTATGATCAATGTTTCACCAATAATGTGCACTATATCGTTTGCAATGGGATCACTTCTGCTCTCATCGTGTCTTGAATATTCATGGCCAGCCATTCTGTTCTGGATCTTGGCAGGACTTATCCTTCTGTTTAGATGTGACAATTGGTGTTGCTACTGCTTCGATGTGGAGAGGGAAGAACTAATACCGAGTGTTTCAGGAAAGACGACAATTCGAATGCCTAGAGGGCACCTCGAAAGCAGATGACATTCGGAATCCTCAGAAGAGGATTACTTGAATGACAAGGGAAGTGCTGACGAATGGACGGATCAGTTGAGAGAATTGATATAAACATAGCATTTTGTCTGTGTTGTATCGTATTATTGGTTGATTATTCTTGTATATTGACAGCTTTCACTTTGTTCCAAAAAGTTGAATGAAATTAAATTTAATTTGCAATTCTTCTCATACATTTTATTTAAATTAGTAGGTATATAAAAATATCTATATAATGTACAAGCATATTTAAAAGCTTTGCTTGCAAAGATTGTCAAACACTGTTTATATTTATTTAAAACAATTTTAATCAAAATAATTTAAATGACAAATTTAAGAATGTATACAATATTTACCGTAAACTAGAAACTCTTATTTCAAAAAATTGCCTTGAATCTTAACATAGGAAGATATGAACATATTTGTACCTTGATATTTTTGAAAAGCTATCTTAAAGTCGGATATCGCCAAAGCTTAACATAATTATAAAAAAAAAATCAAATTGAAAAAGTAGATTGGAAATAAAGAGGCCTACTATTTGTCCAATTATTAAAACGATAAGACACTTTGGAGTGAACCTTTTTAATATTAAAAGAAAACTGCATCAATTAAAAGTATTATTTTCACTGTTTATATATCAATAGCAGAAAAAAGGCAATATTCGCTACAAAAATGTATGTTTGGTGTATCTTTTATTTTACAGAGTATCTATTTTATAACGGTTGGTTATCATTCTATTTTTATTTTCATGTGGAGCTAATCTTTTTCTAAAACCGACGAAACAGCGGGGCTATCTCTTCAAGTGCTTTACTTACATATATTCGAATGTATTGCTACTTTTGGGCTATTTTTATTATTATTTCATACATTGCCGGGGTCCGTTTTAGGCATTCAATAGAATATCAACAAAAGCACAAATTCGGTTTTTAAAGGAAAACTATTGCACCGACCGCTTATGACGTCACATTGCGACCTAACAATAGACCTACATGGTATATATATAACACTGTTAGTTCAAGTGGCAAGTGGCAGTTCAACAATAGAATAGTTTTTGTCTTAATTGCATTTGTGAGTGTGTAGGTTAAAAACATATTAAAATTTAATTTTATATATAGATATTTTATCAAAAGGATAGTCGTATTTCGTAGGGGTATGACGTATGAGTGTGCATACCATGCATAACGATGTTTAATAGGTATATTTAAATAATTTTATGAAATTGTGCTCGACACTGGTTCAAATCTTATGACTGCATAATAACCGCAAGGGTAAGTGACAGCATATATTTTTTTCTTAAGCTGACCAACATTTTGCGGATTAAAAGACCTAATTCCGTTATGAACGGTTTTTTTTGTCAAAAAAATAAGGAATTTTCATGAAAAACGAAAAAAGTATAGTTATTTAAAAAATTTGAGAATGCACCGAACAAAATTATGGGTTAGTTGTAATTTAGTGTACTCATTTTCCACTTTTAGGCCAACTTGCCACACATGCCCAACTACCAGGACAAGTTGGACCACAATATTATAAATCTATGATTACATATTTCAGTTTATTGATCCCAGCTTCATAGTTATATTATAAATAGGTTGATATTTATGAGACTTCTAATTAAAAAGTGGACCAACTAGACCCGCCCTACATTACCGTTCTCTTTGTCTTTTTATAGAAACTCGGGAAAAGTGAAATTTAAAAAAAATTAGAAACTGTTATATGAATTAATACTTCTTACATTTTTTTTTAATAAAAGTATGCACATTTGTTCAAAATACATAATAGAATAAGATTGATTGTCAAATTTCTTTGAAATCACTCCACCGATTTTGAGATATAGATATTTTTGTTCATTATGTGCCGTTATTCGAATCTTTTACAAAAATCTAACTAAGAATGCCATGTTCTTATATTTACTCCAAATATTGAAAACTTCAAAAATGATCAGAAACATTGGAGCCGTTCTTAAGAAAAGTAATGTTTTTCAGAATTTTAGCAATTGTTATAAAAAAAATTATGAAAAAGTTATTACAAAATATTTCAAAATTTTGAGTAGGTACCTATGCGGATTTCTTCTACAATTTAATTTGTATCTAGTAATACAAATATCAAATTTGTTTTTGGGAAAAAAACTGAAACAGACATCTGTCGGAAGATGGCTAGAGCCGGTTTTTTAGAAAAGAAAATTTTTAAAAAATCCTAAAACTGTTATATGAATAAAAAGGTTACTAAAAGCTCCATAAGAACACATTTAAAATGAAGCCGAGATGAACGCGTTCATCTTTACGAGATTTCTTTTTTTATATGGAATTTTCACTTTCTGCATTAAGCAGCCTTCATTTCTGGCATCTTGCTTTTATCTTATTTTCTTATTCCCGCAGAATTTATGGCATTTTTTTACCAAAAACTATTGATTTTGCAACGCCAAATTATCTTGCGAGGCAAATTAGAAAACAAGAAAACATAACGCATAACCACAGTAAAACTAAGTCCCTTGTTCGACCTACTGTCAATAGAGTAAGAAAAACGAAGCATAACGAAAGCACTACAATAAAAAGCATTCACATCTTCGAACCCTCGAAATTGACCCGGCCATCTTTTAGAAACCTCTAATGATAATAATATTGCGGTCATCTTTTCAAGATTTCATCTTTTCGAATAAGTAGTTAATCTTAGCGAGCTTTTACCGTATTAGCATTTATCTAAAGGATCGTTATGCGAATGTTTTCAAAAAACAGAGTACGCAATTTTCTTACACTCACTTCAATATTATATTATACTTTAAAAACGATCAAAATCGTTATAGCCATTTTTAAGATAATCGGTGTTGTAAAAACCAGCTGCGTGGGTGGGTAACACTATTTTAAGTGATGATGAGAATGAAAAACAAATGGGCGTCGATCCTTGAAACCACAAATACAAAATTTTAAGAAAATCCGTTCACCATATTGTGACTGTAGCCTCGGTGACAGACGGTGGGACGAACCGACGCGACGGGCGGAAATTCAGGACACACTTTTTTGGACTTCTCTACAGTCATAATATGATACCTCATACTCAGTTTGATACCGACATTTCAGCACGATTTTAATATGTTTCTCTTTAGTACATATACTAAAGTATACAAGAAAGTTAAGAATTGATGACTAGCATCCGCAAGTATCATTCTCGCACGATTTCACTACCAGAATGAATATATGACAGTACCAATTTATCCATTTACTTAAAACGCAACCATGCAACCTTTGCATGAGGTCCACAATGTAAGGAGTTTATACTAATGAAAACTTAGAATGGTGCAAGTTCAAATCTTCTCATAAAAGCAACACAGTGCAGCTTTACATAAGCTTGCATTAGATTTGACTTCACGGTATGGTTGTGTTTTAACTTTAGAATTATGTAGGTTAGTTGGTCTAGCCTACGTACATAGGTACAGTAGTTCACTTCACAAGTTCCAGGTCCCAGCTTAAACTGTTTTCCAGCTATAAAAACACATTCCAATTTTACATTTTTGATTGAACGTGAGTTAAAACTCCATTGGCAGGATTACGCTATTACATAATTCGACTATTTGGTTAGCAAAATATGAAACAGGAATCATATTCCCATGCAAATAAACAAAAGTGAACAGTATAAGCACTCAACAACCAAAACCAGTATTTTAGCAGAGAAGCAGAAGAATCACAGTAGCCGTTTATTCCCAAGTTGCAAGAGTACCTACCTCTACATATTTATATCTCCTACGTAAACATTCCCACACTGTCTTAGTCTAGCTTTAATACTATGATATTTATTTTTGTTGATAATTACAAACATTTGTTTTTGACCATTAAGTAAAAACATTGTGTTAGTAATTCAAATATTATAATGTTGGAGGCATGCGGTGGAATGCACATGGGAGAAAGACAATTTTATGCGTGGAGTGTGGCCAAGTTGCTTACTATTTACGAAGACCCAAACCATAGTGATGTAAAAATCAGCATAAGTGGGGTGAAGGTTGCTTAGAGTTTTATGTCCAGTAAGGTAAGTAACGAGCTTCTTGTACAGTTTGCAGAAACAGTCAACGATTAACCCGTATCACTTGAAGTGTGCCGTTTGCTGAAAACAATCCGTCTCGGTCGGCTGTTTTGTTTTAAGTTGATTTCGTTTTTTTTTAAGTGCATAGCGATGTAAGTGTATTGTTAAAGTCTCCACTCTCATTGATAATAATTTGTGCTTGAGAACCCTGGTTACTGTTTCGTTTCGGTTAATGAATCCAACATTTTGGAATTTAAAAAGCGAATAAATACTATACAACTCCAAACAAGATAGAAATGCCGTGTCTCGTTATACAAATTTATTATTTTGGTTCTTCGCTTCTGAATTCGGAAATACCTATAGCTCAAATTTAAACACTTAATTGTTAATGGATTTCGATAGAGTTTTGGAGACAGTGGTGTTGGATAAAAGTTTGCTTAATCAAGTGCACACACTAGGAAAACTGTGTCCTAAGCCTTATCACCACACCATCAACCAAATTGATCATATATATCACTATAGTGATGCGAGTTGATACAAGCTGCCAAATATTCGAACACCTGAAAAACAGCAAAACTTCTCTTGCGTCGATCGCAATATGATCGATTTGGTTGATGGTGTGGTGGTCAGGCTTAGGAGACAGGATTCCTAGTGTGTGCGAAGTTATATTTAAAGTCGATTCCGAACTGCAAATTTAAGAAGCTTCTCATGACAATTACTCTGTTGGATGTTTGTCAGACTTTGCATGACACACACATAAAAATATCACTACAACCGCCTCCGCAACGGCGATTTTCTAAGAGCGGGAGCGTATCGGAATCCCGCTTTTTAAAATTCCGTTTTTCGAATATCCCGAAAAAAGTTTTAAAATCCCGCCTTCTAAAATATGTTTTTATACCCTATTCTAAGGGTATATTAATTTTGACGCATAGTTTGTAACATACCTTAATATTGCCCGTAGACCCCTAAAAGTTACTATATTTATGATCAGCATCGATAGTAATGTCGATCTAGCCATGTCCGTCCGTCCGTCAAAAATAGCCAAAAATTAGGCCTTTAAACTGGACCTAGAGAGCTGAAATTTTAACCATATACTCTCTAGGGTCCCGAAATAATCAAGTTTACGAATTTTTGAAATCCGCCCACAGACACGCCCACAAACTCAAAAAAACCAAATTTTGGAAAAAATCGAATTTTGAGCTAGAAAGCTGAAATTTTTTATATATGATCTATGACTCCTAAAAGTGCTCGGGATAAAAAATTTTCAAAATCCGCCCACTGACACGCCCACAAATAAATAAAATAATTTTTTTATACCCTATTCTAAGCGTATATTAATTTTTGAAAATCCAAAGTTTCAGCTAGGGAGCTGAAATTTATAGTATATACTCTCTATGGGCCCTTTATGCTCATGTGTAAATATTTTCAAAATCCGCCCACTGACACGCCTACAATTATTTTTTTTTTTTTTTGAAAATTCAAAGTTTTAGCTAGGGAGCTGAAATTTATAATATATACTCTCTAGGGGCCCTTTATTCTCATGTGTTAATTTTTTTTAAATCCGCCTACTGACACGCCCACAATTAAATAAAACAATTTTATTGAAACACCCAAGTTTGAGCTAGGGAGCGTTGTTTTTTTGATAAAATTCTTAAATGTTATATAACAAAATATGTAGAGCGTTCTTAACAATTCAACCATACTTAGACTTTTGTCACGCCCACTTATGAGGGATAGGAATAAGAATAGGGTATCCAACAGTTCGCCCAAGCGGACTGTAGCCCGTCCCTATGTTTTTTTTAAATCCCGTCTTCTAAAATCTCGATCTATTTTAAATCCACTATTTAATATCCCGTCAAATCCTTCCAATCCTCTTTATTTACATTAGTTTTTGATTTTTACTGTACGTCCACATTTTAGTTTTTGCTTACATAATCTAAATTATTACCTATATTTACGCATTGCAAAAATAGTACCGCACAAAAAAAAACCTAATAAGAAAGTTTTGATTACAAAAGCCGGATTATAACAAACGGGATTATAAAAAAACGAGATTATAAAAAACAGGATCATAAAAATCGGGATTTTAAAAAAGGAAATATTTGAAAAAAAAATTGCAGACCTAAATACCTACTCCTGCCCCACGGATCCGAAACCGCGAACAGTGGATCAGTAAAGATATAGCAAATTGAAATGGATATGATCCATCTTATCCAGATCGTAACGATCATAAACCTTCCCTCACAGTTTTGGCATTAAAGAGTCCAACTTAATATAATTATAAATCAGGACTCGGAAATATGTTGTATACGACCATACATGTTCTTCCCTGCGCTGCACTCAAAGAGACATACAGTTCGACCGCTTGTTTCGTAATATTCACGGTAATGAAACAAATAATTAAGATTCAGAGATTCAGGCCTTGAAACTCGAGCTAGAAATCTGAAATTTGAACCATTATACCCTTTGGGGCCCCGAAATAATAAAGTGTAAGAATTTCGAAAATCCGCCCACACGTCCACTATTTAAAAAAAGGTATAATTGAAGAAATCATTCGCAAGGTATGTAGATCAAGTCGTTTTGAACAATTCCGTTATACAGGGTGCCAATTGTACTACAATAAGAAATTCAAATAACTTTTTTTTAATCAATGTATTTCATTTGTTTTATTGTATAGAAAATTCAATTTTATTTTATATAACTAATTGTTTTTGAAGATACACCGTAAATTACCTCCATGCTCATCCACGCATATGCGACGCCTGATCAGAAAATTTTTCATTGCGGCCTGAAGGCTTGAAGTCGGGATCGCCTCAATTATTGTTTTAATGGGCTCTTTTAATTCAGTCAAGTTAATTGGTTTTGTTTTGTACACCTCTTGCTTGACATAACGCCATAAAAAAAGTCTGATGCAGTCAGTTCAGGTGGCCTTGGCGGTAGCGGAAAGTGAAGTTTCTGTATTGCCGTTTAGATCAAAATGGGCCTCATCAGACATAAACAAGCAATTAACCAAGCTGTTGTCTTCTTCGGTCATTTCAACCATTGTTTGGCAAAATTCCAGGCGAATAGGTAAATCCAGAGGGCTTAACTTGCCTGCAATTTGGACTTTGTACGGAAACAAGCTTAAGTCGTCATGAATTATTCGTTGTAATGACCGTCTGCTAACTCCAGTTTGCGCCGATAAGTTGTGAGTCGAAACGCTTGGATTTGCCAGAATTGACGATGCTACAGACGCGATTGTGTCTTGAACCCGAACATAGGGATCTTGATGGTACGGTCTTCGTGCGATGATTCCAGATTCGGCAAACATGTTTACCAGCCTCATAGCCCATCTACTCGGGAGGCTGCAAAGCATGGTAACGCTGCACTATCCAAATCCTCTTTTCGGTATCCCAAGCACGTATTTATTAAAAAATCTAAGTAGTAATCTGCCAAATAAAAAAAAAGCCGATTACTCACACAGAAAAAAAAGTTATTACCTTTTGTTTTTGTAGTACGATTCGTGCGCCACCCTGTATAAAGTTTTTTGCTATGCCAACTTTTAAGGGCGAACTTTATTTTTTGATAAAATCCTTTAAATGTTGTGTAAAAAAATAATATTATAAAATCAGAAGTGTTAAGAACGATCTACATATTATGTAGATCGTTCTTAACACTTCCCCCATATGTACTTGTATTTTTTGTCACGACCACTTTATGAGGGATAGGAATAGGAATAGGGTATCCAACAGTTCGCCCAAGTGGAATGTAGCATTTTTCTACGTTTATTATAATCATTATTCATTGGATTGATTTTCAATTGCTTTATCTTACCTTCAACATTAGTACGTGCTCGTAGAAATACTTATGTAAATCAAGAAGACATGCGGTTGCATGTTTGAGGTAGACATTTGCTCAAGCTACCCTATTTGCTTGAGCAAATGTTCCAAGGCCTAAAATAAAAATTATACTTATTTGTTTTTACTGCAAGTTAAGCAATTTTATATGACGATTATATTAAGCAGATTGTTTAACCGTTGAATATAATTTCATCGAGTTATTTTAACTGTGGCGGAAAAATCGTTCAAATACGTTTATAACATTTTTTACCTGTCATGTGTACCAGGTATTTAACTCCCGTAATGGAATTCTTCACATTATGTATAAGCATAATTGGTGTCATGCCAATCAGTAGGTATGATGAAGATGAAGACTGAGTTGATTACAAAGAGGAACCTGTTGAACATGATACATTGTGTAGAATGCAACAGGTGAATCAAGTTCTGCACAGCAACATAATATCCTCCTTGATTACGTCCATGTGTTCAGAGTCCTCAATTGCACATGATTATGCGGTGACGCGAGTTTCTTACTTGCTTTCACCTTCTTTAGGTTTTTTTTTACGCATGTGTGCTGTAATAACTCACATGATTATACATAGTTTATTGAGTATGTACATGAGGTCAGAAAAATAAGTGATTTAAAATTGAAAATATGTTAAGAAGAAAAACTACTATGCTAATGTCCCAAGTTATAAGACTAAGGTAATTGTAACCTGCTCTAGAGCTGAGCTACTTACCATTCGTCTCCGATTTGAGTTCACCTCAATCAAAAAAGTAGGACCAACAACCGATCTGGCTAGATACGATTCTGCGTAACAATAACTTTGTTTTTAAAACTTCTGCCAAAAAAGCTGGGAAGACTGAGTCTCAAGTGCGAAAAGTTCAAACATCTGGGAGCTATGATCAATAGCGAAGCAACTTGTGATGACGACATCAATCATTGCGTAACCGTAGTTTGGATGAAGTGACGGGAAAACTCCGCTATCGTCGGTGACCGAAAAATGTCCCCTATGCTAAAAGGAAGGCTCTACCCCACAGTTGTGGCTCATATTCTGTTCACAATGTTGGACAGCGTACAAAAAGTATAAGAGCAAATTAACGGAGTAACAAAGCAAGATCGAATATGAAGTTCCTAGATCAGCCGAACCATTCACGCCAAAGAACCTTTCTCATAGAAAATGGAGCACGACCGGATCAGTTGACACTGTCATGTTCAAAGAATATATACCACGAAACCCTACAAAAAGGCAATATCAGTTGACGATCTTATACAATCGCATTAGAAAGGCGGGCGTACAAACTCCTGCATCCCACAAATGCAACAACACCAGCATTCGGTTGTGACACAGGACTCGAAATCGGGATACCTGACGATAATTTTTGAGGTCAGGGTGGGATTCTGTATGAAACGAAACGTAAAGTGCTTTCGCATTTCAAGAAACGAAAGAAAACGAACGTTTGCTTCATGTAACTCCTTTCGTTTTCTACTTCTCTTTCGTTAACGTTCTAGAAGCCGTATGACATCAAAACTGAAGTTTGGAACCTAAAACCAAGTCTCAGAATCTTACACCAAGTTTCAGAACCTTAAATTGAATATTATGTACCTACCCGCTGTGCTGCATCGGTAATGCGTCGGACTACTAATCGATGGTAGTGTGTTCAAATATCGACGACAGACAGTAAGGAACTGTTTTTTTTCTCAGTTTTTATTAAATAAAAAGAATCGCTATCAAATCTTCACTATTGTCATTATTGAGCTTTAATACTACATAATTCGTAAAAATGTACAAGGAAACACTAAAAAAAAAGATAAACGTGAAGGAAATAGCTATCGCTTGTTTTTTCGCTTAGACGAAAAATTCTTTCGTTTTTTCAAATTACATGAAGCAAAAAAGCGAAAACGTCAAAGAAAAAGGTTACGCTTTTTTTGTTTCGCACAAACGAAAAATGTTTCACACGAAAACGTTATCACGTCGACTAACAGAATTCCACCCCAGGCCCAAATATGAGTAGCGAATCGACCCGTTCGACTGGATTCGGATGTTAAGCGAATTTTACTTATCACAGTATTATTAGATGCGAGCTCCCATATTGCGTTATTATTACTTTACTTAGCAAATCGCTATTCATAATTCTGAATAGTCGAATTCGCAAGTATTTTCCTTCAAATCGCTACTCATATTATGCCCATTATGTATATTTATATTTCCCTGCTTATGTGGCATATAAGATCCTACCCAACGATATGTTAGAGGCTTTTACGGCGATTAAAGAACAGGTACAAATTGATTGGTATTGAAGCTAATGAGGACATGTACATTGTACATGCTATCAACAAACAAACGAACATCTGTCCACTGTCTATGTCACTGTTGTAAGCAATAACTCCACGAATGACACCTTAGTAAAGTCCAACCAAAGGTAAATTTTTTGACGAATCGCAGAATTTTGCTTCATGGTACGAGTGCTCGGAACATTTTTCCGACCTGTAGTCTACGGTTCATCCCGATGATATGCGTTTTTCCATAGGTTTTTGACAGCCGCATGCCAATTTCTCCAGTGTTCTCCTACATCCATTCGTGGAGGAAAGAAATTTATAAATATGAATTTGCTCTACATTCGGAAAACGGATACTGTTAAAGTAAATTGAGTCTCCGAATGGGTTTGCATTGGTGAGAAAATTGATAGTGCAGTATATGTTTGACTGCCTGCGAAGAACTTCAGTTTCAAACTTTTTTCCTTTTCATCTCCATACCACACAAACTAAACAAAAAGGAAATGACTTGTTTGAAACCCACTGGGTACAAAAAACTAAAAACAAATACAGCAGCAGGCAGATGCAGCACCACTTCTACTTCTACCTACTACAGCAACGGAAAAAAAATATAAAAACATAAGGACGGGCTACAGTCCGCTTGGGCGAACTGTATAATACCCTCCTCTTATCCCTATCCCTCAAAAGTGGGCGTGACAAAAATGGTTAAATTGTTAAGAACGCTCTACATATTTTGTTATATAACATTTAAAGGATTTAATGGAAAAAATGAAGGTTTTGTAAAAAATCGCTCCCTAGCTCAAACTTTGGTTTTTCAATAAAATTGTTTTACATATTTAATAATTGTTGGCGTGTAAGTAGGCGGATTTAAAAAATATGTAAACATTAGTATAAAGGGCACCTAGAGAGTGTATATTATAAATTTCATCTCCCTAGCTCAAACTTTGGTTTGTCAAAAAAAATATTTTATATAATTGTGGGCGTGTCAGAGGGCGGATTTTGAAAATACTTACACATGAGCATAAAGGGCCCCTAGAGAGTATGTATTATAAATTTCAGCTCCCTAGCTTAAACTTGGGTTTTTAAATAAAATTGTTTTATTTAATTGTGGGCGGATTTTAGAAATTTTATCTCCCGAGCAGTTTTAGGAGTCAAAGATCATATTTAAAAAATGTCAGCTTTCTAGCTAAAAATTCGATTTTTTCGATAAATTTTTTTTTTTTTTTTGAGTTTGTGAGCGTGTCTGTGGGCAGATTTAAAATTTCTTAAAATTAATTATTTCGGGCCCCTAGAGAGTATATGGTTAAAATTTCAGCTCTCTAGGTCCAGTTTAAAGGCCTAATTTTTGCCGACAGACAGACGGACGGACATTACTATCGAAGGTGATTATAAATATAGTAACTTCTAAAGTTCTATGGGAAATATTAAGGTACTCGTATGTTACAAGCTTCGCGTCAAAATTAATATACCCTTAGAATAGGGTATAATGTCTTGCTCGAAAGCTACCTCCTGCAAAATACGTTGTGGGTATATGATAGCCTTATTTTTGCGAAAACTGTTGGTAAATTCAATGAAGCTGACTTCGGCCAAATCTTCAGCCTTTTTCGCCGAAGCCGAATGGTTTCCCAAAGGTGCAAATTTTTAAGCGAATGTGGCCGAAGCCGAATGTTCAGACCTTAATATAAAAATCAATAATTGTGTGTTCATCTTCAATGGGCTGGCGCATCGTTCATCCGATGGAGTTGAACCTTAGTGCAGTTGTTGTTGGCATCTTGTACTGATGGTGTAGCACCATCAACGTACAAGGTAAAATCAATATACAATAAATACAATAAATGACACTCGAGTAAAAAGAAGACTTCCAAGCAAATGTAAAAGATCAACACATGCAGTTGGGCAAGAGGTTAAACTAAAATCTAATATGTTGGTAGATGAAAGTGAAGCAGTTCGGTTAACAACAAATTACATACTAAAAGAAAAAAAAAACACTAAACAACCTTCGTAAACAAATAAAATCAGTCACGGGCAGTGACACTTTTTTGGGTAGTAATCTACATTATTAATAAAACAAAAGGAAATAACTAGCATAAGTATAATTTCAAATAATCAATATAATCATAGCATTTAAACGCACATCAAAAGGTTCTAGATCTACGAGCGGAGCACGAAAGAAGAAGCAAGGGCTTCTCAAATAAATAGGGAACAACAACCAAGCAACGAAGGATATCATTTAAGGCAGCTGAGCTACGAACAGCAAGAAGTTAAGCTTATAATAATCGTTTAAGACCTACGTGATCGCGTGCATTGGAAAGAGTTGAAGCGGAACGCTTACGAGCTAAAATATTTGCTGCAAAAATATTTGCTAACCAAAATAGTGTGATCGTGATGAAAGATGTTTTTTATTCGGAAATCGATTTTCATTGCAGTTCTCTTGGTCTTGATGTAGTAAGCAAGGTAAGGTATGTAGGGTGTCGTGGTTATAAATGCACCAGCAGCTGTATTTGTGTCTACTTCACTCACATATACCAAACAAAAAGAATTCATTTTAAAAATGTTGTAGTAACTTCAAGAAAGGGTGGTCCACGTCACCATAATTTATGTTCCTACTTAAAGTGGTTCGTTGAAATTAAGCGCCTATTTAATTAAGTAGGTACATATAATGGAAGCAAGCTGAAAAAGCTCCACGAAAAATTAAATGATGCCACTATTTCCACTGTTTGTTGAAAAAGATAGTAAATTTCGCTTAAGGTGTTTTTGCAACGACATAATCTACGTAGTATCCTACATTAGGTTTTCTTTTTTTTTCTTATTTAATTAGCCCAGTTAGCGTTGTTTTCGGTAAAATGTTCGGAATTCTCTTATAAGTTTGTCCGATTCCTAAAAATTCCGGAACAGAAACAATGACAGGGCCGAAATTCAGGATATTTTAATAATATGAGTAGACTTTCTAATGTATGACATAATATTGTTATGCTAATTTTAATAGTCTGTCAGGTGTATGTTTATACAAAATATTTAAGTTATAATAAATAATTAAGCCCGGCTGGGGTGGAGGTGGACTTAAGCGTTGACTGTTGACTGTTTATCCGATATCGAGTTGTATGCGGCTTGATCCAGAATAAAAAAAACGGCAACCGTTGTTTCTTCAAACTTCAGCAGAAAAATATTGGTAGCGTGAACCAATTCGCTTGGAAAATTGACTGCACAGGTCACTTCAAATTTCCCTACGCATCTCATTAATTTTCAAATATGCAAAAAATGCAAAATTTGCTGAAAAAACAGAGATAAGATGCACATGCGTGCGTTGTTTCAATCATCGGAGCTTCGCTGTGACTGAGGGTGAGGGTTGAGGGTGCGTTTTGTTTTTTGTTCGCAACAGAGTAAAATAGAGATAACATTCCACGGGTGAACTTTTCCATGAGGTCAGGGGCGAAAAAAGAATTGGTGGGTGAAAAAAAGAAGACCTTTAGATGTCAACTTTACTTTGAAAACATAAAATTCCGGGTTAAAGGTTTTTTTATAAGTTGACAAATTTCGGCACACTCTAATAAAAAAATAAATATTTTGCACAATGCAATGGGGCTAAGCATATAACGCTAGTTATTTTGTGGTTTTACCTTGGGCGACGTGTTTTCTATATATTTATATATATATTTCCCTGCGGGTTTTTGGGAAAAAATTAATTGAAGAGTGTTATCATGTTTTAATAATTTTTAACCTAGGCGTTTCTAAGAATGAAATTTTAGCATCAGAGAGAAATTATTTTAAGATGCATCCTACGTATTTAAAGATATTTGTTTTGGTTTGGAATTCAGTTTTAGAAAACAACAGCAGTGATAGAACGAAATTAAAAACAAATATAAGACATTTTCATGGATCCATTAAGAAAAGGAAAACCAGGCGCGTAAGATCGTTATTCAAATATATAACCAAAAGAGGATTAGAAGAAGCCAAGAATTTACGTGTGGATAATCCTGTGAGTTACGCAACTCGCAGACCGAGGAAAAATCTGGAATTTCGGACCGATCGATAAGAAGGATTGTTCTATCAATAATCATTAATCCAGGTGATGATTCTTCAACCGATAGTAGTTTCTAACATTCTATGCAATATAAATGTATTATTATTATTATATGACATAGTAAAACAAATAAATGTAAATTATTATTTCTGTTTCAATTTTGTGATAGTATATAAAAAAATCGTTTAATTACGTTAAATGCTTCATCAAATAATTTCTCTCTGATGCAAAAATTAAATTCTTCAAAACTCACAGGGAAAACATTTTCAAAACCTGTAAACATTAATGATTTTCCGAAACCCACAGGTAAAAAAACAAATAAATATATACATATACATTTTAACACTTCCACCCAGGTGCTATTAATCACGTCATAGGTTACAGGTTACGTTATATATTTAACCCTATTGCATTATGCAAGATTCATTTTTTTATCGAGCTAAGCCGGGCGACCCGTCGATTTCTTTGTGTGGTTAATCGGTTAATTTCAGTAGAAGTGAGGAGTAAGGCTAACTGAACTATTTCGTATGACGTAAGCAATTGTCGAGAAAGCAATTGTAAGAGAAACACTTAAGCATGCCTTCATTAAAAATCCTTGCTTTCTTACTATTTGCAGGATTCTCAAAGGAGTTGTACAACTTTTTGTACTCATTGTGGCTGCGTTAGCACAAGCTCAACATGTAGCTGTCTTAGAAAACGATGCATACGAACGAACTCTATCAAACGAATTAAAGAATCCATTTTACAGGGCTGCAAGGGTACGAGCCGCACTCACCGAATCCAGTTGGCTTGGCCCGGGTGAAAAACTGGTAAATTTTCTTTTGAAAATAAACTTGCAAAATTGAAAAATTCTTCGTTTAGGTATATGAAAGGGAAGCTGAAAAGATCCCGCGTTCTGAGATCTACTCGGTACTATCACATGCTGGGTTAATTCCACGAGGTAGACTTCACACACGAAATTAAGGAGTTGGAGTTCTGGTAGTAGTTCATCAAAAATAATAGAAAAATAATCCACCATTTGCTTAAATAAGCCGAGTCAATACTTAATACATAATAAAAGAAACACATTTCCAATTGAATTTATTGCATTTCATACAAAACAAAAATATTTGTACACATATAACTATAACGTAGTGCTATATTATACTATATTAGAATTGCCATCTCCAGAACAACTGCATACTATTCTCGTCTAAAAGTCAAGTAAGATTGTTTCATCGGCAACCTTTCGCAGATGCTCTTCGTCGAATTCGTTATTGGTGGTTGCTTTCGTTTTGGCAGTTATTTTATCAAGATCTTCGGTAAAGTTTTTGCGATTACGTACTACCTTGTCGTCATCTTCATCGCTGGCTGAATCTTCACTGACATCCATTGAATTGGTTCTCCGTGTTTTTAATGACTTTGTCTTGTTCGGTAAGTTCAGTTGAATTACCTCTTTTAGAAAATCGTTACACAACAAACTGAGTGGGGCCATCGTGTGAGTGGACATTTCCAATAACTGAAAGGATAAAATGAATTTTGAGCTCGAATGGAAATGCAAATTGTAAATAATCTTTATCAAAACGTCTATTACCATGCTGATAAAATACACACCCTATCAATAAGGAAATATTTCCCAAATTCGATCAAATATAACGTAGTAATTACTGCGAATCGGGTATTGCCACCAGTGGATTCAATGAAAGAGGAGATAAAATGAACAGACAAAAAAACAAAACTTTTAAAAAAGGGACGACAGAGAAATACATTGCGCTCAATAAACTTTGCGAACTGATGCAGTACTCAATTGACCTTCGAGATGCGGATCTTGTTTTGTTAAGGAGTATTTTTTCACTGTTTTGAATAACATATCTCACAGTGAATGACATAATTTAAGTCCCATTGAAAATATGTCCTCGGCCAACAATTGGAACATTCGGAAAACATTCAGCTTCGGTCAAATTGGATTTTTTGCCGAAGCCAAATGTTGCATTTATTATGTTTTTTTTTAAATACATTATGTTCCCTACCCGTAGAAGCACAAAGATACCTATTATTAAAACCAACATACGTCGGACTGGTCACGATAAGATAGATCGTAACCCTCCCATTTTTCAGCAACCCTACTTATCCGTCTGTTGGGTTTGCCGGCAGTCCAGGAGACTTAAGGATATGCTCTTTTTTTATGATTTAGACACGTGCATGCTCATGTTACTGATAGTTATTTGATCTCCCTCTTACGACACGGGTGATCTGCTCGTGTCAACCCACGGTTTTGCAGTGATATTCTTAGCCCGTCCCTGTACCGCAGCTTATATACAATGATGAGAGTAAGGAAGAGGAATAACGAAAACAATTTTTTTGTTTCGGTGGGTGGGTGCCGAAAGAATGATTTGCTAAGGGTAGAGAAAGATGGATAATGATTTTTTTCCGAACAGCAGAGTACAGTTTTTTTGTTAGTGCGTTGGAATAATGAGCGACGGGTTCAAAGTTTGAATCCTAAACAAAATTTCACTGCCCCAACTCTTGTGAAACTGACAAACATGCAAGAGTACCAACATACTCGTACATACAAACTGTCATGAAAAGCTTCTCGAAATTTGCCTTAAACTGAAGGTAAGTTTTATTGTGTCAAAAATATAGCGTTAATGCTTAATATTTGTATTTTGTATCGATAGATTGTTTGTGAAATTTTCTGTGCTTCGAACATTGCCAATTCTTGGGTCCGTTGGGAAGACTACAGGCTCGTTATTGCGCCTTATATTTGAAATAAATAAGTACTGAAATAGTAAACAATTCAAAATTAAGTACGACATCAAGTACGAATTGGCTGGACAAGTTGCCCAGATTGGCTGTGAATCATTTTCGTGATTAGCATTTACTTTACCTGATTGTCACCAAAACACACTTATTCTTAGAAAAGTCTCAGTGAGTCAAGCAGATGTCTTTTAAATTTGTTCAGTTTTAAAGTAAGCGAAAAAGCAAGTTTATATACTTTGCTATAGAAGAAATATTAGGCATAAACGGCGTAAACAGAGCATAGACGTTCGCAAGAGGTGGAGCAGTAGAAAAAACTGTAGAATTTCTTGCCCCCGGCGGGATTTGAACCGGAGACCTTTCAATTAATAATCCAACACACTAACCACTGAGCCCCACATATACATAGCTACTACGTTCTAATACGCAAGGGATGACGACGGTGTAGAAGTGAGTGTGTTGGCTTGTGACCCGCGTGGGGGTGGGGGAGGGTCAACCTGATCCCCATGGGGGAGTGTGAGTACCCTGGAGTTTGAATTTTTGATTTTTTTTTTACGTACTAATAAATCAAAAAGTTTAACAAAAATTAAATAAATAAAGAAATAAATGTTAGAGCGCTGTCACATAATTTGGACACCCCTTTTTCTAAGAAATGTATCGCAAAAATAATTTTGGTCAAAAACGCCTCCAAAAAGTGTCATTGACAAGAACTTTACATAAGCGAATGTTTAGAAAATTAGCTACTCATTTGATAGGAGCAAAATTTTCATTTAAATCAACTCTGTCGATAAAACAAACCCTTTTAAAATGTGGGCGAGTGGGCGGATTGGCAAAAAAAAAGAATATCTATAGTCTATTCTGAAATCATAAAAAAATTGTTTAGAAAGATTCGTATAAATCCGTTCAGCCGGATACAAACATCCAGTTACCCGCATTTATAATATTTAAATGATGTGTGTATTAATTGGCGGGCTTGCGATTTTCTATCAAAGATTACAGCTACATAAGTCAGGAAAGTCTATTTACCGATTTAACAGCAGCCTTCCCATGCACCCCAATCGAGACTTTGCCTTCCGTCAGTCTACTAGTTTTTGTATTTTTAAATTGATTCACAGCGAAGGCGCCAAATGTCGAATATTGTTGGGCAGAGTAATCTGTGTCTTCATTAAAGGTCACTGGCGGTTGCTCAAAGTCATCATTTGCCGCTAGGTACATTATTTCCTATAAAAAATCAGTGCTTATTTTAAATTCATCAATTATCTGGTACCTACTTGATTCTCTGTTAGGAAATACAGCGTTGATCTCGCTTGCCAGTTGACAATAACTGCCTGTGATTTTGGATGTTGTCTCTGTAGCCATACAGATCCGTGTACTCGTGGCATTTCTGCTCTTGAGTACACGGGTAGTGCAACACTTGGAAGGAATACAAACACTGCATTGTTTTTACTTAAAACGACTGTCAGAAAAAAAAAATGCAAGGCAAATACTTACACTCCTGATTTTTCGTAAACACTGAAATCAAATTCGTTTGTGGATCAACAGCTAAGTGTTCCGTGGATAGTTTCAATACAGTCTGTAGTCGCAGAGTTAGCAGATTCCATATAAGTACCCTTTTCTCCGTAAGAGCTATTACCTATAATAATGAGATAATAAATCAGATGGTCGCAAATATCAGTTGCTCAAACTTGCCAGATGAGCGAAATCGCCAAAGCAAAAAACTACTTTTCTTATCGCAACAGCGGCTGACATTGGTGGAAGGACTTTTTTACTACTCTGTTGCTCTTGTTCTGGATTACCACCTACCCCGTTGGTTAAGTGTGGCTTTGTAGGTTTGCTCAGGTTTAGCATTTTGAACATAGGAACCAGCTTAAGAGAGTTGTCCTTATCATAGGCCGACTTTCTACTTATATATTTGCTGAGTCTGTACTTTGCTTTGAAACGAGACTTCAAGTTCAAACAATACACTTCTTTTGTTAGTTGCTTGGTCTTATTTCCAATAAGAGCATTGTCCCGCAAATATTCAATTATTTTGGTATGCCAATCCTTACTCAGTTCGCAAGAAATACCCAACTGCTGATAAATCAAAAGTTTCTGGAATAAATTTAGCTGACCCAAGGACTTGATTTTCTTGTATAAAAGTTTTTTTTGCGCCACATCAAGGCTGTGAATTTTCAAAATTTTCTTTGATTTAACAGGTTTCTTTATTTCCTTCATCAATGTCTCATCCGTGCCGTGCAAGAGATTCGTAAACAATTGCATTGTCTTTTGTTTTTTTGAGGTGAAGTCTTTTTTGGAACCGTTTCGATTTACTTTCGGCACAGATACCTGAGCTTTATGAAGACAACCATCGAAAGTTCCATTTGGAAGAAGAGCAGATAGAAGTTTTAGGCCTTCGGCTTTGTACACACAAAGGGTGTTACCAAATCCAGCTGCCAGCAATGAACCGTCTTGCGAAAATCCAATTGAATCAATAGAGAAGCTTTTATAGCTTGTCTCTCCGACGCAATACCACACTTTACCCTTTTTATAAATATTATTTGAATCTTCCAGTCCCCACACTTTGATTTTATTATCCAAGCCAGCAGTTGCGCATAAAAGGTTGTCTACGTTGTAAGGGTTCGAAAATTCGATGGCTTTTACACCATCCTCATGGGGCAGTTCCACATTGGTGTTTAGGACGTAACTGAAACAAGACATCTTTCAATATTAGCTAACACGAAAATACTCAAAAGCGCTATTAACCTTTGAGTTTCCTTTTGATACTCCCAGAATTTTAAACGAAGCTCAGGTAAATGCTCTTCATCGTTGAACAACTCTACCGTTGCCATCCAATCGATATTGAAAGCTGCTTGAGTTACTTGGATATTGTACAAGATTTTCCCAGTTTCCACAGATAACTTATTCTGGTCGACAATATCCATCTATAAAAAAAACCAAGCTCATCACACCTGATATTGTACGAATTGTATGCCACCTCAGAACTCACATTGTACAGCATGCTTCTCGTATATGCCGAATAAAACTGTAGATGACCAGCCCTACCGTTTAACACAAGTGTATTCTGTCGCGGATTGACTCTTAGTCCAACTGGGAACACATCTTTTTCCGTTTTGTCATCGCAGATGTAAGTAAATTCTTGGAGAGTACATTTTGTCTTCAAGTCAACGTCTAAAATTTGTATTCCTAAAATAAAAAACAAATATAAATATACATAATTCGACTAACATATAAAAGCACTCCTGACCGTTATCAGCCGTGCACACGGCCAAACTTGTGTTCTCCCGACTGGTGGCTATGTGCAGAATAATTGCTGACATTCTTGGAACGAATTCCTTTTCAAATCGACCAATGTTCCATTTAACAAGTACAGCTTCGAGGCCACTGCTGTAAAATCCGGAGCCAGAGTAGGAAAATGCGACGCTGGTAACGGGAGTATGATGCCAATGGTACAGTGTCTAATTGAAGTGATAAAAGGTAATTATTGTTTTTTTGAAAAACAAACGACTCAAATTCAAATTCAAATCTTTATTTAATAGTCATACACAGTAAGATACAATATCTTATTTGGTAGTGCATGCTTCAGCAAAGTGATATATGTACTTAATTTTAAGTGTTACAAGAAAACGAGTAGGTACTGTGTAATATATAAAATCAAATGCGAGTACACCAATATAAAAATAAAAATAAAAAATAAAGTTAAATCCAAATTCAAATTAAAACAATTATTCAATTAATTACTTATTGCTAATAAATTAAATTACAGGGAGTAATAAGTAAAGAAAAAAAACTAGAAAAGAAAAGAGAGGAAGAGGGAAGAAGAGGACTTAAATAACCAATCATCATCATCAAGGTGTTTCAAAGTATTGTTGCAGTTTTGCCTTGAACAGCGTTTTGCAATTTATCAATCTAAAGGGTCGGGGAAGAGAGTTCCATAGCCGAATCGCATAGACAAAAAATTGACGTTCGGAAATCAAGAAACGGGAACGAATTGGTATGCGATTAAAAGTTCTATTCGAACGCATAAAACGGAATCTGTTATAAAGGTAAGGTGGTTGGCGTGTCTGGAGTATGTATATTGTGAAGCAGTACCAACGTTCTGAGCTTGAAAATGTTTTCGAAAGAGATGCCATAAATCGACTTGAAATGCGAGGAAATGTGGTCATATCTTCTTATTCCAAAAATATATCGCGCAATACTGTTGTACGCCACATTTAGTTTCCGCCTGTGCTCATAATCGCAATTGCTGACAAGCTCACATCCATATAGCATAATAGGAATGAGCAGCTTTTTGGAAAGAATTACTCTTGTCTTTAAAGGTGTGACTTTCTGCGTAGCCCAGAGCATACGAAGGCCTCCATATACCCTACCTAGAGTAATTCTGATGTGGTTATTCCAAGTTAGCGTTTTGTTGAAAGTTAAACCGAGATTTTTTGCAGGCTCAACAAATTCAATAGGGTTACTATCCAGATAAATATTTGGAAAATAGGAGGTATCAATCGGCTTTTTAGAGATAAACAAACATTTTAATTTAGAAGGGTTCAGGTGAAGGCGATTAGCTTGAGTCCAGCGTGAAATCCTGTTCATGTCTTCATTTATTTCACATGCAGCATATTCCACAAGGCCCAAAGGAAAACTTCTCCGCACTTGCACATCATTTGCATATAATATACAATCAACTGAGGAACTTAATAAGCACTCAGGAAGATTATTTACATTCATTGAGAAAAGAAGTGGGCCCAGTATCGAACCTTGTGGAACACGTGAGCTAAGTCGAAGGAAGTCTGACGAGGAGTTATTCACTACAACTGCTTGAAATCTATTATTTAATCCAATGGATATTTTTGCGAACGGAGAATATAATGACCTTCGATTATATAACATAAATCGCGTAATTTAAGAATATGAAATAATAGAAGACAGCAATTGAAAAACAGGTATGTTTATTATAAGTGAAGGTGTTTTTCTTTCCCTTTGAGGCGATATTATGATCAGAATTACATAAAGGGACACTTTATGACATCCTTACTAGTTTTTTATTTACACGCAATTACCGTCGATTAATTGCCTACCTTGTCGTCGTGGTGGTGGGGCTTAAGCGTTCCCCGTTCCTGTTGTAAATCGACAAAGAGGGGACGGAAAAACAAAAAGGCATCAAATCCGAGGTAAGGTTTGACGCGCCGAGACCTGCATGGCTGGGGGACAGTTTAGTCGCTAGCCCAAACTCTGAATACTTGGGAACCTCCAGTTTGTATCCCAAATTCCTTTATCTGAAACAAAACAAGAGACTTAGGTGCAAGGATCGGCGTCACTGACTCTATAAACACCGATCGAACTGAACGACTGGGGGAAGAAACAGAAAATGTTCTCCTATACACTTTTGCCAATCTCGGAGTATGGAATGGGGAAAGTGTTGGAAAGGATGAGCATGACACTTGATGCCAGCGACAGCTGTTCCGCCGCTAGATCCAACCTCTCTAGACTGTCGACCTAATCCAGACGGAAAAGAATCTCCAATTATAGGAGACTAGGTACGAAGAGATGGGATGAATTGAACGAGATTGCCCACGGCTGCAAATCGCATTAGCATTGAAAGCTATACCTGGGCAAAGCACCAGCGCTAAAAAGTTGATGAAGTCATCCTCCCGCAGATTGCCAAGTCCATGCAGAAGGAACGAAGGTCGACCGCAACAACCAAAGAATGCCACCGAGGAAACATCAAACTCTTTAACCAGACGTTGCATCGTGCCTCTTGCTCGTACGGGACCGGAAGGAGAGGAGATAGCCCAGGGTAGGTAAGAGAGAGAAAACTTGCATCTGGAGAACAACCAGAGCCTCAGCTAGCTCTGCATGCAATTTGGATTGGGGATCCTCTCACCAACCGGATAACTGCAGTTGTGACATCTCTGGGGTAACTGGACCATGAAAAGCTGCTTAACAGTCCTGCGCAGGCAAAGACGGAATACGCTAATGATCGTCCGAAAGCTAAGTAGCAGAAATGGCTGTAGGAGACTATGGCAATCCTTCACGGAAGCTTACAGTGGATCAACGGCGTATTATCGAGCATCGAATCTTTGATGGGGTTATCCTTAAGAACAATTGAACCCCTCCCGCTTTTTGGAACCCCGAATACAATTCCAGGGTTCAAACTTATGACCTTCGAAGATGGCCACACTCTCATATGGATCCAAGAATTTATTACCAAAACAAAAGCTCCTTGGCCAAACGCTTACCTTCGTCTAATCGGCAGGAAGGAGATCGTTCATCTATCAAGACCAAAAGCCAGACTTGTTGTACGAGGGTCCCATATCACAAAGGATCGTATCGAAAGATGCTTACGATCCCTTCATACCGATCAACTAATCAACGCTTGGGAAGTGATCGAGATGGGAGAATATAATGAATCTGGCACGGAAGTGGTTGTGATGCTCAGTTACAAAAAAACATTCGTCGCAATAAGACGGCCAGCGCCAACCTGATCTACATCATGGAGGATAAACAAATAGAGCTGGTCCTTATTCAAGCCTGGGTAGCAGGAGGCCGAATAAGGAAAATAAACTCGAAGGGACTTGTTCTGTTTAAAAAACCGCAGATAGACCCAAATAGTAAGACCAGAACCTGTATAGGTCAGTCTAGCTAGGAAACAAATTAACCTCTTTCTTCAATTTACCTACCACTACCAGTGATAAAGAGCACACGACGATTAAACTTGGTCGTAACGGGCTCCCACCGCTGATTTTATGATGCAACGGAAGGACCACCGTCAGACCTAACCCACCTACTTGTTTAACGCGTTGCTAGTCTGTCACCTTGCGATTGGGGATAAAATACTAGTGTCAGCAAACGAAAGATTCCTGTTATAACAAGGAAAATGTGGCCACTTCAAACAAAAAGCCGAGAGAATTCTTCAAATGAAAAAAAAATCTTTGGCCTCACTTCTGTGCGATCACAATATGCTGTGCTATCATGCAAAATTGTTTTAACTTAGAACAGATGACCTCTGCAGAGGGTGCGGACAAGGAATTGAGACCCGCTTTCTACGCCACTCTGCCGCATTAGAAACGTCCTTGGAAGACATTTCTTCCAGGATTTAGAAAAACTTTTTGGCAAGTCTTGCACAAGTTCATTAATGCATCGCCATGGATTGTTAGCCCGTTGGGTTTTGCAAAAGGTTGTTCACAATTTCTACAGTATGAAAGCCATAACCCCCAGAGTTTCCCTAGGTTATACATTTACTTAAGTGTGGCCGGCGCATGATTCTCTTGCATCGTCAACCCAGTTACCTAAGCTAACCTATTGACCCCAAACTGGTAATAAATAATTGAGAAATTCTATTTGGATCATTGTTTTCATACGAGTGCACATGGTGTGGGTATTCCCATAACCAATAGAGATGTTGCCATATTTATGGATAGCCAAGCAGCTAAAAGCTCTCGACTCAAACTTCATGTTGTCCAAATAAGTCGCACAGTGTTAAGACGCAATCACTTGTCTAAGCAACTATTTCAACATCACTCTCCACTGTGTTCACGGCCATAGTAACATAGAGTGGAATGTGAATGCCGACGCGCTAGCAAGGCATGGCTCTACCCTTGACAGCTCCCTTGCATACACAGTCTCTCCTCCCATAGGTTGCAAATATTTCAGTATGTACTACCTTTCACGACCGAACTCCAAGATGGAGCACCATAAACAGTTGCATCTTATCCTAGAAGATATGGCCCAGCCTCAACGCAAAAAGATTTTACGATCTACTAAACAGAACCCTGTTCGAAACGGATACCTCGAGCGCTATCTGAGTTTTGATTGGATTTAAGTTTTGATCCGGATTTTTAATTTTTTTTTACAGTTGTAGCTCGCAGTTAAAAAAAATGGGAAATTTTTCACTTATTGTGTTCACCCTACACTGAGTGCAAGAAACAACGCTAGTTAGTACTAACTAGAACAAATAAGTACAGGTTTCCATCCACTATAGACAAAGAGAACACTTTCATAAATTTGAAAAGAAAATCACCATCTGCTTATTTGGAACATGGGTTATCCAATTTACTGACGAACTAGTTAAAGTATTCATGTTAAGCTATGCAGGGAACATATCAATATCTAGTATGAGGTGAATAACAAGCCACTTGTTTTTACACAAAATTAATTAACTTACCGTTCGCAGATCCGCGCTTTTCCCAAAAAATTGCCTCCAAAGCATAACTTTTCCTATCTCGTCTCCAGTCGCTACCATCTCTTCTTTTGGGTGAACTTTAACGCATGTTATAGGTACGTTGTTGGCGTTTGTGAACCTAAAACACAATTAGGTTATTCACCATCAAAAGCACTTTCCAAACAAAAAATAATTACCTTGTCCAACTCCACGTTGTGTAATCAATAAAATAGATAAAACTGTCTTGTGCTAAAACAATGTACTTGAAGTGTTCCTTATCCACATCGACAGATACCTTATGTCGCCTGATAAAGCACAATAAAGTTATATCTTTCCTTTAACTCAAAACACAACTTACTTCAAATGCCAGTTCAATGGGCATATTATTACATCTCCACTTACAGAGTTCACAACAAAACACTGAACAGGATCCTTTATTTTTGCTGCTGTTATGAACGCACACCCAGAGTCCCCTTCGACGTGGGAATTGATGAAATTAAAGGTTCCATAGCGATAATTCCCCATTAATCCTAGTTGAACTCGATTAATTAGCTTTCCGGTGGACCACCTCCAACGAAGAACTTCCCCTGCTTCTGTACATGCTACAAGAACTTCTGTATCCAACAGTTCATATTCCAAGCTAATCAGTGGCTCATTAGCGCCTTCAAGAAAACGAGTAGTCTGTCCAGTTGATGACGAAAACACTTGCACCACTTTGTCAGTGACCACGAAGAGTAGGCTGAAAGGAAGTAATAGAATGTGATGAAATAGATATAAATCGTACAAATCTTCTTTAGATGAACCTGGCATCTGGCGAGAAGAACGGAGGAAATCTAGTTATATTTCCGCCAGCTAAATGTTGCAATTTCAACTTATCCCCGTTTTCCTCCATAGCTATGATAATTTTTAATAATTGGTTTTCTGTTTACGGTTGTTGGGGTGGGGTTCAAATAAAACAAAGGTAACAAAAGTGTTTCAAAAATTTTGTTTTATAAAAACGGTTCGAAATTTGAAGATATTGAATTCACACGTGCTCCGGCAACAATCACACGAACCAAAGAAATCACGTAAAAGTCAAAATAAGCTCCGCCTGGTTTGTTTATATTTTCGTGGCTGTCGATAAGGACAACACTTTTTTTTGCGTATGGAAAGTGGTGATCAATAGTTGTCTCGTTTTGGCTTTTATTTCAACTTGCTGAAGAGAAGTCAACAAACAAATAAATTTTGTAACTGGGTATAGAGTTCCGGGGGTGACTGTCAATTTTTTTTTCTTTTTGTGTCAAATGTCTGCAAACCATTTGGAGGTTAAACAAACAAAATCATTAGGCGTTTTTCTTTTGTAGGCCCTAGCGGGGAACAGAGCGGGGCCCGACCGATCAGAGCTCGCTCCGAGCTGAACGTAACCTGAGCGCTCCGAGCTAATTAAGAAACAGAATTGAGCACTGAACTGTCATTAGATAATTTTTTTTATTAATTTGCAAAATAGTCAGGTTTGCTTCTGAAATTGGTGTTTGTCAAGGATTGTTCCATTTAAATTATAATTTCTAGTAAATAAACTATGGAAAAAGAACAAATAATGAATGAGTTAGCCGCGCTCAGCTTTTCGCTCGATGTGCTCGGTCATTTTCAATCGAGCTCATCGAGCGAGCCCTGAGCTAGCTCAGAGATAAAAAAGAAAAACAAATTTTGTGCTCAGAGCGCTCGGAGTTAAAAAAGTAACATAGTTCTTTTTTTGACAGCTCAGTGCCCCGCTCGGAGCTAAAAAAGAAAAACGCCTATTGGCAGTAAGTAATAGGCGGGAGAATCATAGGAATCAGTAAAGAAAAGTAAGTTTTTTATTAATAATCAATATTTTCTCAATATATTTTTAGGAAAATGGATTCATTTAAATATCCAAAGAAGTTGGAAGCAGTAAATAGAAAGAACAGTACTGCAAGATTCTCTTTATTTGCAAACTTTCAGGTAAAGGCGAAGAAGGAGCTGTGGCTTCTTGGGAGTAAAAAGTTAAAGGCAGTATTCTTGAAAATAAAGGTAATCCAAATACCAAAATAAAGAGAAGATTCTCATCATTTTTCAAAGACACATAAATTATAAGATGCACACGAGCGTGAATCAATTTATTTTTTTAATTTTGGTGGGGGCATACACCCCCATTTATTCAGCTTAATACAAGCTATTTAGGTCTTAAAAAACTAATTACACTAAGACTTACAGCTAGGGCTTAAAAACTACTTAAAACTAAATTAGGTGGATGGTGAGGGATGGAGGAGGGTAGATTTGAGGGAGGAAGTGCAGTGATTAAAATCAAAGAGGAGGTGGTTAGAATTGCCCTTCTGCAACATACGGGATATCGGCTCGTTCAAGCCGTACAACGTGCGACGGGTGATAGAAGATAGAAAAGAGGAGGGGATCTTCAACTCAATCAACTTATTGGTCCCAACTATGTCTGGGGATGAAGCAGTGGGTTCAAACGCTTTGGTGATCAGCAAACTTCATTCGTGGATAACGAAATATTTGCTCCAGTTTATTTATTGACGCCAGTGTGCATCTTTTAATGTATGTGCCTTAATGAATTGCCAAAGGCCTGATATGATTACTGGACGAGTCTGATAATGCACTCATAGCAAACGCGCCAAACTTGGCTCCAAATTGAAATGCAATGGCAGATAGTCAAACAGAATGCGAATTGTACGATGAACGCTGTCTTATTATCTTTAATCAATGAATTTAATGAGAAATCTCATTAATAACCTTTTTTTTGGAAGTTCATTGAAGAGGGTAAGCATGCAATCAAATAATTTACCGAAGTAAGTGAATGACGAGTACAAATATAACTGATAGCATTTTTGACAGATGACAGCGAATCTTTAAACCGAACGGGATGTCGGATGTCTCCATACATTTAATTACTTAACGGTTTCCAATTCCCATCCAAACTACACAGCATATTATTTAAAAATCAGGTCCATGCATAAGCTTATTGTCGTTAAGTAATAAATGGTATGGAAATTGGGAAACATCAAGTAATAAATTGTAGGGAGATACCACATCCAACATCCCATTTGGTTCAAAGATTCGCTATCAGTTGTCAAAAATGCTGTCAGTTATATTTTAATTTAATTACCTACTTCCGTGAATTAGCTTATTGCATGTTTATCAACGTCAATTAATTTCAAAAAGGCTTATTATTAAGATATATTGATAAAAGACAATATGCCCTTAGTAGGTACGCATTGATTTGATGCGTTGTGGTAATCGACTGATGATCCAAAGCATCACACCTGGGTGAAACGCCAAATTGGGAATTTAGCTCACTTATGTATTAAATAATGTTGTATTTTCAAACAAAATATATTCAATTAGAAATAGTTGAATGTGTTTGACTTTTATTTTTTTAATAAATAAATCAAATTGCGTAAGGGCAGTTAAAGCATTGAGTAAAGTTATACAGAGTGTACAATTTGTTTATAAATAAGGCTGTGTATTTCTATTCATCATTTAATTATTTAACGTTCCGTATTTATCTGTTATTTAGAGCTGGATAACAACATACAAATTGTATTATGAATGTTCCCCAACCACAGTACCTCTGCAAACCGTTGACGTTTGAAGTGTCAACCAAAAATGTGTGTTCTAACCTTCAATGTCATTTCAACACAAATCTACTACATTCACACGATGTAACCATAAAAAACTGCAACTAACTTAATACCAAGCTTATTACAGCTGACTAGTATTAAAAAAGTGGTTGTTACGTGTCAACTTTTCCGTTTCATTGGTTGTTTCACTATAAATATAATTATATTGTGCATTTAACTAATTTTTTAAAACAATTCCCATGGGGAATGCAATGGAGTTCAAAGCTTCACAAAACTGTTAGTGAGTGTAAGATAAATCGCTAAGGGGATGGAATAAAACCTCGCCTATAATCCCAACGAAAAAGGTACGGCAATTTTATGTTGTTTCTCGAAATAAAACCAAAATAATGCTAGCCAAGAAGCTAAAACCCTGCAGTAGCATTAGTCCATATGCAAAGTACTCTATATTGGCCATAGTTTTAGTAGTGCAATTAACACGTGCCGCAGAATCCACAAATCGCCTGCGAGTTGTCTACGCGGTCAACGCTGGTGGCGACAGCCACACCGACAAAAATGGTATTCTTTTCGAGCAAGATCCATTAAGAGGAAAGATCGGCACAGAATCAGACTATGGCAAACAGTTGCTCATAATTGGGCGCGTATCGCAACAAGACGAGATTCTCTACCAGACCGAGCGCTACCACTCGGCAACATTCGGTTACAATCTTCCCGTCATCGAAGACGGAGAGTATGTGCTAATACTGAAGTTCTGTGAAGTTTACTTCAATGCACCCAAAATGAAGGTGTTTGACGTCGTACTTAATGGTGACCACACCGTCATCTCGAATTTGGACATCTTCCATCAAGTGGGGAAGGGCACTGCGCACGATGAATACATTTTCTTCACCGTCTCTCGTAACCGGCTCTTCGTCAAAGAAGAGGAATCCGAAATAACAAACGGAAGGATTGGCTTGGAATTCGTAAAGGGCATAAAAGACAACCCCAAGATTAATGCGTTTGCGTTGCTCAAGGGCGACGTGGAGAGCATTCCCCGTCTGCCCCCTATTGTCATGGATGAACGACCCGCCCCATTGGAAACTGAGATTCCCATTCAAGACCTGGTGGAAAAGCCAACTCTGAAGTCACGCAAGACAAGCGGCCCCAAACAACCCAATCCCTACACCTTGGAAGATTCATCCGTGATGTTGCCGGTCTTCATTGCCATCGGAGCATTTATTCCTCTGCTGTTTTGCCTGTGCAAGCTGTGATGTGATTTACTTAAACTTTAATTAATGTTTTGTGTTTTATTTTGTAGCTTAGTTTAATAGAATTTGATATTTTGTTTAGTTTTAGTTCTTAATGTTTGCATTGGTAGGTGACACGTTCAGGGATTACGGTCATTGGCAGCTTTAAGAGAGTAGTATTCCCCTGCGTTCACTACCTTTCAGCTTTGGCGGCTGTTAAGGAAGGATTTAAGCTGGAAGGGAAAAGCTGTACTTACATTAAGTAACTATGCTTACCAATATTCTAGGTTAGAGTGAACCTTTTTTTTTCCCTACTTAAGTTCTACCCAAGTCATGGGTATTGCGCTAATATTTTACTGCTATCCTACCCATTCATTATTGAATAACAATGAGCAAATGATGCATTTCTAGGAATTATTTTGTTCACTTCCTCAGAACTTCTCCTAACGTGGTATTTATAGAGTAGATACAAGGTCTGCTACTAGTCTCGTATGCCTATTAAATTAATCCATGTCTCTTCGAGACTGATCGTTACAATTCGCTGTCTGTCTGTAAAAACTCGACCGCTAACTATTGTAAGTAAAGCCAATCTTTCTCCCGTCCTGTTGCAACAAGAACTTTTAAAAAAGTCGTCAAGTTGTGAGGTTCCGAGTAAAAGACAAAAGAATAATGTTCATATCGCCGAACTGTGTAAGAATCAAATTGCTCTCAAATATAAACATAACATATGTATGCTAACGTATGTGTATTTTAAAGTCTGAATTATTTACATTTTTAAATGTTACAACTTTGTTTTACGGGTTTTTGATATTTTAATTATTTGTTTTATTATTATTCTAAATTCTGGTCCAACACAATAATTAATTTTAAACGAACAAAAAAAAGAAATCCATTTAGATTGTGTAAACAATTAAACTCAAATAACATATAAATTTGGTGTTGATAATATAGATATTGTAAAATTGAGATCTGTTTTCGGTTTTTGTACTTTATTATGAGCAAAATAAGTTTTTTTTTTGACTGCTGAACAATTAAGACACAGTTATGAAATTATTTTTTTCAATTATATAAGTATTTTACATTTTCCTTTGTGTGATTAAAATCAAGCACATGATTATATTTATTAAAATCCCTCTTCATGTTATTGATGGGTTCATTACTTCCGTAATAACATCAATGGATTCCTTGCTGTTTGCGGTCTGGTGTTGAAGTTAATTTATTTAAGAACATTGTTGGAGGAGGCATCTCCCTTCGTTTTCTTACGACCGCAGATTCTGCAACTTCAAAAGACTTGTGTAGGTGGACGTCGACGTCGAGGGTTTCAAGGTAAGTCACGTAACCCAAAAAGAAGAAATGACTTCTGAATGCTTTCAATTTGTGCGATTGTGGATTCGTAAGCAGGACACCACACAGGACTACAATATTCAAAAGTAGGTTGGACGAGAGAAGGTTTTAAATTCATGCGTGTCCTTAAATTCCTTTAAAAAACGTTTTAGTAGATCTTCACACGATGGAATCTATGTGAAGGTTTAAGTTGATCTTCCTATCAAAGATTACATCCAGATCACAAAGTAATCGGTACGGTACGTTCAAAATGTTATCATCGTAGAAAAAAATAGGTGTCTCGTCTACATTTCTTAAGATTAAGCTGCATATAATTATCTTCACATTCATGCATGACATTCATATCATCCTTGTGAGCAACTGTAAGAATAAATTAGTTTACAGTCTACCGTAAATAATAAAACTTGTAAAATAAGCATTGAGACATAAATCGTTGATACATAAAAGGAACAGGAACAGGAGCGGGCCAAAGTGAGTACTTTGGGGGACACCAGAATAGAAAATACTACTTTTTGACAAAGAATGATTTAACTTCACATTTTGCGTACCTTAGGTAGGAACCAATCCATCTCAATATACATTTGGGAAATTTATACAACTCTAATTTATTTTAACACAATAGCCATTAACCCTAGAAAGATAATCTACGTCTGCGAGACGTATGGCGCACGAAAAAATCGTTATATCCTTTTAACTATACAGCGCATCGGGTTGGTTGCTTAAACTTACTTAGCCGGTGGTCGTGGCTTGCCCGTGACGGACTTGACGCTGTGGTAAGTACCTGTGGTAACCTGTGTTTTGGGAGACGGTGTAACGTGTTTCATTCTTATATTTAATTTAACCTTATGTGATTTATTACTAAGACTTATTAGCAGACTTATTTTTAACCAAAAAATGCAAATTTGGCAACTATTAAGACTTAAAGTCCAATTTAATGTTCCTAAAAAATAAGTTTTTTTTTTCTTTACTTAGAGATTTCATTTTTTTGTTTTTAAGGTTTAAATTAATATTTATTTTTACTGAATCATTGATTTATTTCTGTTAATATGAACTACATTAATAAATAAAACATTTATATTTTTATAAAGTCATGGGTTTCATGAAATACACTAACAAAGTGCCATACGTCTCTGAGAAGTATGATTATCTTTTACGTCATAAAAATATGATCTTTCTAGGGTTAAAATCAGCATAAAAACATCCGTTTAAAACATCTGTTTACCATGCTCAGATTAAAATGAGTTGATTTCTTGGGACAAAAGCCATCAAGTTGATCAGCAAAATCGCGACGACAGTAAAATTGCACATACATACCTAGAGTTACAGTTTTGGTATAACTGCAATGCCTGTGTAATTTGCCATGAGATGTTTGCTACAAATTTTGTGTAACGGCATAATCAGTTAGGTTTTGTTTCAAGCAATTAAGCTTAACTTCTCAGTATCATTGCGTTTAAAGGCATAGGAAATGACGATTTCCACATTATAATATAGGTATGTTATGTGAATTTAAGCAAAATGATAGACTTAATAGATTAACCATTTTATTTGCACTCTTTCGTTATTCCTATGAAAATAGTTGTACGTTCTGAACAGTAACGAGTATCTTTTCAAAGTGTTAATCAAGGTATAAACGTATGAAAAACGAATTCAGATCTTTTATTTTGTAAGCGGGCTATGTTTTTATGAAGTTGTGCAATAAATAGATTTTATTTATTATTTCGAATAAATTAAGAATGCTGTTTTTCTAAGTTCTTTATTAAATTTATTTATGATAACTTGTAAAAAATTATACTTTTAATGTATTTTTTTTTTTGTCTGTGCTCACAAAAATAAAATAAAAATATGACTCATAGTTAAATAAATTATTGCAAATGTTGAAGACATCACGATATTCTTCGAATTTTATTTGGAATCAGAATATTTGTTTCATATCAATTGTCCCAATTTTACCTCCCTGTGGTAACCACCGGGTACTGGACAGCTCGGTGGAGACTTGATTTGGAAAGCTAGTTAGCGCGAGTGTTGACCAAAAATTAGCAACAATATAATATCGGATAGGCTGTCTGATGGGTCATAGTCTTAAATGAGCCCATCTGAAAGCGGGCACGCGGCGGATGAATTCAGATACAAATCCGTAGATCGACAAGACTGGAGATTACCGGTGTTGTAAAAGGAAGATCAACCAATAATCAGTAATAGGAGCATGCACGTGTCGAAATTGGAAAAAAAACATAGGGGCGGGCTACAGTCCTATTGGGCGAACTATTGGATACCCTATTCTTATTCCTATCATTCATAAGTGGGCGTGACAAAAGTCTAAGTATGGTTGAATTGTTAAGAGGTTAGGTTAGGTTAGGTTGAGGTGGCTGTTAGCCGAAAGCTAACACACCTAGACCAAAGAGGTCCATTGTGATGCCACTAGAATCGGGAGTATCTACCACTACCCGCTAAAACCATTTGGAGCTTCTAATGAAGCGTGATAGACTTCTAACATCTGAGTTAGCCAAGTCACTGAGTTCATTAAGGAAGAAGGCTCCCAAATAGAGATTCCTTTTATGGGAGAGTGCAGGACATGTGCAGAGGAGATGAAGTGTAATCTTCTCCTCCTCCTCATCCCTGCAACTTCTGCAGAAGTCGTTAGAATAGACGCCAAGCCTTGATGCGTGCTTGCCTATTAGACAGTGCCCTGTGATGACACATATGACAGAGCTAATATGCAGTCGGTTAAGTGAGATCAAGCTTTGGCCAGATATGCTTGGTCGCTAGACACGTATCACTACCTGTCCACCTGAGGTTTGTTAGCAGATGAATAAATAAAGTTCGGATTGATTTAAGAAAGTAAAAAGTATTTATTCAGAATAATAAGAAAGACGCAAAAACAACCACACCGTGTTTGGAGAAAGAAAAAAGACAATCAACAAGTGTGTGTGTTGTAAGCGAAGTAAGTTGTAAGTTGTACAAGAAAGGTCCGGTATTTAATGGGGTGTGTTCATTGTAAACCAACACTCCTCCTCAATGAACAATCGCCTAACTCCCGTCAAGTTTGAGCAGCTTACAGAAGCTCCTTTGTTTGATCGGTCCCAGAGGTTTGGTGAAAATGTCTGCCATCATCTCGTTTGTTGAACAATATTTCAATTCGATCTCATTATTTGCACAGACATCTTGAACAAAACGCTCCTTAGTTTCTATGTGCTTTGATCGCCTACTGATACGTTCAGTATTAACAAATGCTATGCAGCTCTGGTTGTCCTCGTTGATCAATGTCGGTTCGCGCTGAATCTCGCCAAAATCTCGCAGTAGTTTTCGTAGCCATATTACCTCTTGACAGGCGTCACTGAGGGCCACGTACTCAGCTTCCATCGATGAAAGTGTAACGCATTCTTGTCGTCGACTAGCCCACGAAATTGGAGACTCTCCAAATAAAAACACGTATCCAGACGTTGATCTCCTAGTAGCTTGATCACCAGCCCAGTCTGCATCCGAATAACCAACTAGTTTCCACTCCTCAGCACCGCCGATGCATATTTTGTAGTCGATAGTCCCTTTTAGGTAACGTAAGATCCTTTTTGCAGCAATCCAATCAGCTTCCGTAGGATTTTGAAATTTTCTGCCTAAAATAGCAGTGCTTGCCGATATGTCAGGTCTAGCATTCACAGCCAAATACAACAATGCGCCGACTAGACTTCGATATATTGTGCTGCTGTCTAATGAAGCGGTCTTATCTTCAGCTTTCATATAACCAGGGTCCATCGGTGAGTTAGAAACCTTAGCGTTCTCCATACCAAAACTTTTAAGTAGCTTTTTAATGTAATTTTTCAGATGTATTTCAAAAACGTTGTCCTTTCGATATATTTCCATTCCCAGAAAATACCGCACTTCTCCCAGGTTGACTATTTCGAATTTTCTTTGAAGTTCGTTATAAATCGTAATAATCTCACCTTCATCCATGCTTCCCACCAGCAAGTCATCTACATAAACAAGTAGAAATACCTTCTTGCCTCCGGTATCTTTGATGTACAAACATGGATCCGCAGCCGATGCCTTAAAATGCAGCTTCAACAAAAAGTTATGTAATGTCTGGTTCCAGCAGCGTGCCGATTGCTTAAGTCCATAAATACTCTTATTTAATCGGCAGACTAACCCTTCTTTTCCGGAAATTTCATAGCCAGGTGGTTGTCTCATAAAAATCTCCTCTTCGACAACTCCATGAAGATAGGCAGTTTTGACGTCGAAATGTTTGACCAGCATTCCATGCTTTGCAGCAACAGCCAAAAAAGTTCTTAGAGTTGTTAATTTCGTGACAGCAGCAAAGACTTCGTCGTAATCTACACCATACTTTTGCGTGTATCCTTGCGCGACAATTCGGGCCTTATGCCTTGTGATTTCGTTCTGCTCGTTTCTTTTTATTTTATAGACCCATTTCGAGCCGACAACCTTTCTGCCTTCTGGAAGTTTTACGAGATCCCACGTATGATTACGTCGTTGTGACTTCATCTCCTCGTTCATTGCTTCTCTCCATTCAGGTACTTGAACTGCTTCCTTGTAGTCCTTCGGTTCATCCAAAACTAGAGATGCACTGCCTACTACGTACTCATTAAGATGAATTGGTGGTACTCCACGAGTAGTTCGCTCGGAACGCCTTGTCGTAGTTCGCTCTTCCTCATCCTCGGATGGCAATTCTTCTTCAAATCCGAAAAATTCGTCCTCTCGCGAACTCTCGTCATCAACAGAAACATCAAAACTTTCCGTTGGAATCACTTCCCCTTCAGGGATAGAACGGATTTGAACTTCATCAGACACAATATCCATATTAGAGTCTGGAACACCGATATCAGCTGTCCGTGTTTCACTTTCTAGGAAATGAGCATCTCGACTGATGGTAATCTTCATAGTTGAACGATCAAGAAAACGATACCCTTTATGTTGATCAGAGTATCCGACAAATATTAGCTTGTTAGCTTTGCAGTCCAGTTTATCACGTCTAACATCCGGTATATGCACATAAGCTTCGCAGCCAAACCTCCGTATATGCTTCAGAGATGGTTTCCTCTTATACCAGAGTTCAAACGGAGTTTTATCCACTGACTTTGATGGCAAACGATTTTGAATATAAGTTGCCGTAAGCACAGCTTCACCCCAATATCGTTTCTCCAACCCAGCGTCTATTAACATGCACTTTGTCATTTCGATGAGAGATCTGTTTTTGCGTTCAGCAACACCGTTTTGTTGGGGAGAATATGCAGTAGTGAACTGCGGCTTGATACCTTCAGCAATGTAAAAATCTCGTAGATTATTATTGTCGTATTCTCCTCCTCCATCAGATCGTATGACGACTGGTTTTCGTCCAAACTGATTTTGAACTTGACGAACGTACTGTTTTATTCTGTCTGCTGCTTCCCATTTGTGTTTCAATAGATAAACCACTGTATAACGGCTAAAATCATCTATCATAGTCATCAGGTACCTATTTCCAGCTGGTGTTGGTGCTCTCATAGGGCCACATAAATCGGTATGTACTATATCCAATAATTTGTTCGATTTTTGATGAACTATTCCAGGAAATGGTGTTCGAGTAAGTTTTCCTTTTAAACAGCACTCGCAAACAACTTGCAGCCCACAGTTTCGTACATCTAATCCAGAAACCAACTGTTCCTTCATCATCCGCTCTAACACCGCAGTATCTCGATGACCCAAACGTCTATGCCATTGATGTTGACAATTAACATGATGTTTTCCTTCTAAAGCTTTTGATGACTGTTCCAGAACTTGAAGATGGTAAAGATTTCCACATCGATTACCCAGTAAAACAACTTTTCCCTCAGAATTATTTATGCTACAGGTATATTTATCAAACCTAGCAGAAAAACCATTTTCGGCCAGCTTGCTCACTGACATTAGACTTCCTCCTAAATCCGGCACAAATAAAACATCTTGAAGTGTGACTCTGACACGTCTTTTATTGTCGTCAACGCCAACAATTACACCTTCTCCGCGACCAGCTGATGATATTTGTTTTCCGTCAGCCAAAACAATGCTTGCACCGTCAGATTCATTTAAGGAATTGAAAAAATGTTTATCATTTGTCATGTGCGAACTCGCACCACTGTCGATTAACCAAAGCCCTGGTTTATCACGACCTGCAGCAAACGCTATATTTGTTTCCTCTGTGACCTTTGTACTAGGATTTCTTTTTCTTCCACTGCCCCTTTTGTTTGCCAAATAAGAACGACAACTTGAACGTAGATGTCCCGGCTTTTTGCAATGGAAACAAGTTCTAGTTTCCACACTGCGATTCGATTCGGTTTTCATTGCCTTTTCCTGCTTAAAAGACTCACCAGCCCGCTCCAGCCTTCGATGGTACTCGTCGATTAATTTTGACTTGATGAATTCTAATGTCATGTCGTCATTCGAACGACTGTCTAGCGCCGAAACCAAATGCTCAAATGAATCTGGCAGGCTTTGCAAGATCAAACAGATTTTTGTGTCTTTATCAAACACATGTCCAGCAGCAGCCAAACGATCGAATAACTCCTCGACATCAAACAGATGCTTCTCAACATTTCCTCCTTCTTGTAATCTTGTTGAGCACAACTTCTTGAGAAGTGACACACGAACAGATCTCGAAATTTTTTCGTGAGTATTCTGAAGTGTAGTCCAGACATCTTTTGCATGTCGACAGTTCTTCACCAAAGGCAATTGGTTATCGCTGAGAAAAAGAATAATTGTACCTTTCGCCTTCCTGTCTTCCTTCCTCCACACATCTGTCCTCGAATTTTCGTCTGGGAGATCATCCTCAACTACTTTCCTTAGATCTTCTCGAGACAGGAAACTTTCCACTCTAAATTTCCAAACTGTCCAATTTGTATTGTTTAATTTCGGGATTGAAAATTTTTCATCCGCCATTTTCCAAAACACGATTAACAAAGTTTCCACACAAAAAACTTCTTCGCATATACAGCGGAACAACAGGTTTTTAAAATGTCTTTAAAATACTCTAATCCACTTTTAACTTTTACTACTGGGCCCATAACCCTGTTAGCAGATGAATAAATAAAGTTCGGATTGATTTAAGAAAGTAAAAAGTATTTATTCAGAATAATAAGAAAGACGCAAAAACAACCACACCGTGTTTGGAGAAAGAAAAAAGACAATCAACAAGTGTGTGTGTTGTAAGCGAAGTAAGTTGTAAGTTGTACAAGAAAGGTCCGGTATTTAATGGGGTGTGTTCATTGTAAACCAACAAGGTTTGTACTCTCGACTGCGGCTAGCTTGAGCATGAGTTTACAAGTAGCGATGGGCATACCTAGGAAACCTTTATCAGGTAGAAGAGGTAATGCTGTTCCTTTTTTGGCGAGTTCGTCTGCCCTACAATTCCCTGGGATGTCTCTGTGCCCTGGCACCCAAAAGAGGTGAATGTTGAACTATTCTGCCATCTCCTCAAGAGACGAACGGCAGTCTATGGCTACGATGGAGTATGAAGAGACTGAATCGAAGGATTTCAGCGCGGCTTGATAATCCGAGAATATGCGGATATCACGTTTCTCTTTAGCCACGACAAGACTTCCTTAATCGCTATGATTTCCACCTGGAACACTCTACAATGATCAGGAAGACGGAAAGAGAGACTGATATTTAGTCTTTCTGAGAAAACACCACCTCCGACCCCATCACTAGTTTTTGATCCGTCGGTGTAAAAGTGGATCGAATTATCTTCCGTGCAATCAGCCTCCTCCCAGAATGATCTGGAGGGGATAGTGATTTGGAAGTTCTTTTCGAACTGTAGCTGTGGTATAGTGTAGTCGATGTTTCTTGGTAGGGACCCATGTGAGTCCAGAATTATAGAGTGGCCAATATTCATATGGATCCACTGTGAGGTGGCTTTTAAGCGGACCGCGGAGCAGGCAGCTGATTGCCTGCTGAAAATATCCAGGGGTGTTAGATGCAGTAAAATGTCCAGTGCAGCGGAGGGGGTCGTACGGAGTGCTCCGCAGATACACAGACAAGCTGTGCGTTGCACCTTGCTCAGCTTATCACGGTTTACCGCTTTGTCTAGAGCAGTCCACCAGACAACCACCCCGTATGTCAGGATCGGTCTAACTACCGATACGTATAGCCAGTGTGATATGCGGGGCTGTAGGCCCCACTTATTTCCGATGGCTTTTTTGCAAGAGAAAAGTGCTACTGTAGCTTTCCTTACTCTTTCTTGTACATTGGGTTTCCAGCTTAACTTCTTATCGAATATTAGACCCAGAAATTTAGCTTCATCGGAAAAGGTTAAGCTTGTACCGTTGATGGAGGGAGGGTCGATATGAGGGATTTTATATTTCCTGGAGAAGAGGACAAGCTCGGTTTTGTGAGGGTTAACCCCCAACCCACAGCTTCTTGCCCATATTGACAGCTTGTTGAGAGCGTTTTGAAGGAGTTCCTTTAGAGTGTTGAGGTATTTCCCTGAGACGGCAATAGCAACGTCATCCGCATAGGCAATCACCGTGCAACCCTCCCCTTCCAGGCATGTCAGTAGTTTATTCACCACCAAGTTCCACAGAAGGGGGGAGAGGACACCACCTTGTGGCGTGCCTCTACTGACAGACCTTCTAGCGGAGTTTTGAGTTGATAATCCTGCTTGTGAGCAAAAGATTGATCAATACACCAAGCGATCCATCCACATTTAGTTCTGTTAGTGTATTTGCGATTGCAGATGTGTTGACGTTGTTAAAAGCGCCTTCTATGTCTAGGAAGGCAACCATAGTGTATTCCTTGTGGTGAAGGGAGTATTTAATGCTGCGTACCAAGGAGTGAAGGGCAGTTTCCACTGATTTACCCTTAATGTACGCATGTTGTGCCGCAGACAGCAGTTGCGGGCTTATATTCATGGGAAGATGGATATCAATCAGACGCTCCAGCGTTTTGAGGAGGAATGATGATAGACTGATGGGTCTGAGGTCTTTTGGACTAACATGGGAGTATTTGCCAGTTTTGGGTATGAAGACTACTTTAACTTCTCTCCAAGCCTGAGGAATGTGAGTCAGCCTTAAACAGCTTTTTATAATCATCTCCAGTGTTGCTAGAATGATGTCAGAAGTCCTCTGAAGTTCGGCAGGTATTATGCCGTCAGGTCCTGCAGACTTGAAGGGCTTGAAGCTTTGTAGTGCCCAAAGAAGCTTGTCCCTAGTAATCAGATTTTGAGAATTTGTTACCTCTAAATCCATAGGTGACCTGTTTAGGTTACTATGGCCGGTAATGTTGGAGCTACCAGGGAAGTGTGTGTCAAGTAGCAGATTGAGCGATTCCTCGCTGGATGTAGTCCACGAGCCATCTGCTTTATTTAGGCAGCTAGGCATAGTTGAATTTGAAGCAAGGATTTTCCTTAGCCTTGATGCCTCTGAGGTTTCTTCTATTTTGCCACAGAAGAGTCTCCACGAAGATCTTTTGGCCTTCCTTAATTCTTTTTTTGTATAATTTGAGGGATACTTTATAGGAGTCCCAGTCAGTATTGGATCTTGAGCTTTTAGCTCGATTGAAGAGCCTCCTGCAATCATTTCTCAGTGGTCCTAATTCAGGTATCCACCAATGTGGCTTCTTTTCCCCCCTGGGTCGTACGAGTGGGCAGGAAACAGCCATCGCTTCCTTAAAAGCCATCGTGAGCTTGTTGACTTTGCTGTCAAGCTCGCTAGGATTGCGTGGGGGACTTAAGAGTTCAGAGGTTATATGTCTGCGCATAGTATCTCTGTATTTGGGCCAGTCTGTTTTCCGAGGGTTTCGGAATGTGGATTGGCAGGGGATGTCAACGTTTAGGTTGAAGGTAAGATATCGGTGGTCGGAGAAGGAATGGTCAGACGAAACCCTCCAACTCGATATCAATTGTGAATTGTTAAGAACGCTCTACATATTTTGTTACATAACATTTTAAGGATCTAATCTAAAAAAACGAAGCTTTTGTAAAAAATCGCTCCCTAGTTTAAACTATGGTTTTTCAATTAAATTGTTTTATTTAATTGTGGGCGTGTCAGTAGGCGGATTTAAAAAAATATTGAAACATAAGTATAAAGGGCACCTAAAGAGTTTATATTATAAATTTCAGTATCCTAGCTCAAACTTTGACTTTTCAATAAAATTGGTTTATTTAATTGTGGGCGGATTTTAGAAATTGTATTTTCTGAGCAGTTTTAGGATTCAAAGATCATATATATAAAAAAAATTTCAGCTTTCTAGCTAAAAATTTGTTTTTTTTGAGTTTGTGGGCGTTCTTAAACTTGTTATTTCGGGCCCCTAGAGAGTATATGGTTAAAATGTCCAGTTTAAAGGCCTAATTTTTGCCGACAGACGGTCGGACGGGCCTGGCTAGATCGGCATTCGATGCTAATCTACGGGCAATATTAAAGTATGTTACAAACTTCGCGTCAAAATTAGTATACCCTTAGAATAGGGTATAAAAAGGCAGGACTTAAAACTCGTGGATCACACAAGTGCAGCACCGCCAAAAGAAAACCTACTATTAAGTGAAGATTTTGAATTTTTTTTAGAAATCCAAGATTTAGCATGCTTGCCTTATTAAGTATCTACATACGAGAGCTTAAAAAAAACATAAACATATTTATACGAGAATAGGCGGTATGGCTACATTATGTTCCATTGGCTTTCACTGACTGCAACTAATGTGCTTCAATTGATGAATACGACCAACGTCATTCTTCACTCACTCACATCACGATCACAGTTCAGAATTCAGTTTATTATTGTTAGTAGTTTCATCATATTATTGGTTTTCGTTTTATTTAAGTTGCACAGCCACATCGACAGCCTCTGAGAGATTTTTCTCAAAAGCGGGATATACTCTGTCAACAAAGCAATAGACTGAAGGGAAAGCTTCTTGCAAAAATATTATTTTTGCCGTCAATAGACAAAAAGTTTTGAGATATGTGATGTACATACATGTGTTTATATTTGATAATTATAATAGGTATCCCAAATCTTATATTTACTTAATTACTTACCTACTGTTGTTTTTTTTTTTTAACTACTTATTAATAAATACGATACATAATAGATGAAATAAATTTAATTACTTATGTATATTATTTTTTTTTACCCTAATAGTCGGCAGTCTTCTAAATTATTCATTCTATAACATCGATGTTTTCAGTTCGATAATTGTCGATCATCAATGTTTTGCCAACATCGCTCATCCCTACCGTGCACGGATGGATGTACTAGACTGAGGGTAACAAAAGTAATAGTTTTAGCTTTAAATTCGGGTTGAAAGTTGATTCTGTATAAAACTAATATTGATCAAAGTAATGGATCCAGCACTGGTGTTAGCGACGAGGAATGTGCCAAAGCACGGTTTCAACATGCACCACCAATGTGCTAAATAAATTGAAGGCAAATTTTGTCTTGCGCATATATTGTTTTTGCCGGCGCGGCGCAATCGTCCATGTGTAAAGAGTACTTTTTTGAACAGGTAAAAAATAACCGGAGGTGATGAACATGTGCTGTACATGTTATATGCTCAAGCTTTTCCGCATGTTAATGGAAGTAGCTTAACCTTGGAAGGTATTTGGTAATCAATTTGCAAGGCTAGGATGCTCTTTCATTTGTTTCGCCAAAATGATTTGTTCGGATGAGGTTTATTTTATTGCATTCCTGGAAAGAATATAAGTATAGCTTTAATTTATAGATACGTGTTTATAATACCCGGATTTGTTATTTTACACTTTATTTTAGTAATTCAACTTAAGTACATTTTTATTTTTGATTTGCCACGACCCACGATACGCCGCACGTTCACGACAGACTAATCGGATGAAATTTCAATAAACGTCCTGCTAGAGGTGCCAACAACACGCGGTATTCCCAAGTGGTTCCCTATCTAAGTACTAACCACGCCCTACGTCGTTTAATTGTGGTGATCGAACGAGAACCGATTGATTCGCCGTGGCAAGGTCGTTGGCCAAACTGGGTGCTCTAAATCTGGTGAGTGTTGCGATCAAAATTCCTTTAATGGAATATATTTTGCCTTCTATGAAATATTGCTCGTGGAGACGCCGTGTTAACGCATCTTAGTAAATGTATTCGTAACGCCTTGTAGGTCCTCGGAACATGTAAGAATGCCCCAGCTGTATTTCAGCGATTTAGTTATAAGATATTTCCGGATCTCATTGACGTAGATAAAATAGTGATATATATGGACGACATACCAATTGACCATTTGCGTGAACATTTTGAGATGTTAAAGACGGTGTTGCGACGTCTAGAAGAAGAAATAGACTTTCTGGGTATGCCGTGTCGCCCCTGTTAATATCCTTATTGCATTCTTGGTATGTGGAGGTATGTTCCGTCATTAGCTGTGTTTAATGAACAAAAGATCAGAACGGAACAGATCAGATCAGCACACATGAGCGAAAACTGTCATATCAAGTTAGAACAAAAAAGTACAGCTTCATGAGACACCTCTCATATCAGCTGTTGAATTCCAAAATAAATAAATCTAAATGAAAAGTGAGATTCAAAGTTGCTTTTGATAAATAAAACAAAATGAATACTTCAGACTTTTTAATACTCGAGATGTTGGCAGATTCTGGCAGTAGCATCTTGTTAAGTTCGTCGGATATTACAACATCGGATACCAGCAATAACGAATTTCATCCCCAACAAACAAATCAGCTGACATCAGTGATATTTGACGTCTTCAATTTGACAACTTTCACGCAGTTGCCCATCCTCAAAAGAAGCTGCAGAAAATGCTGTACTTAACTGAGCTGGACAGCGTTATGGAACACAAAGTGACAGAATGTAAAACATTTTGGGGCAAGATTTTTGCTCATGGAACACAAAATCCTGCACTTTTCTGATCTTTTCTGTAATTTTCTGCGCAGCTCAGGTTCATTAAACACAGCTATTCTTTCGGCTTTCAGAGCCGTTGCAAAACTTGTTGAAGGAAAATTCAGAATATGATTACGATGGATGGACGCTCCTAGCTCCTTTGAAAGCGAAGTCACACCTTTGTTCTCGATAAGCAGATAGTATAATTTTTGTAAAAGTATTTTTCTATGTACTTCTAATAAAGTAAATAGCCAAGTGTACTAGTTGCACAAGTGTGCATCTTGTAATTTATATGTCTTAATATATTGCCAAAGGCTTGATATGATTACTGGACGAGTTATGTACACCAAGCAAATGCGCCAAACTTGGGTCCAAATTAAAATGCAATGACAGATAGTCAAACAAAAAGCGAATTGTACAATGAACGTTTATATCACCAGGGCGTTTCTCTTGGACGGCACCAGTTTCTAAAGTAATATACGTTCGATGTCACTCTATGAGATAATTATCGGGTCCATATAGGTCTATGTCAGTTCATTGGCCAGCCGTTTGAAAAATGTGGAGGATTTTCTCTTTATTTTGGTATTTGGATTACCCATATCTTCAAGAAGGCTGCCTTTAACTCTTTACTCCCACGAAGTCACAGTTTCTACTTCGCCATCAGTACAGTCCTTTCTATTTACTGCATCCAACTTTGCATATTTAAATGAATCCATTTTCCTGAAAATAAATCGAGAAACTATTGACTGATTCCTATGATTCTCCCTCCTATTACTGATAATTATTTCGTTTGTTTGACCTCCAGAAGAGTTTGTTTACATTTGGAGCACAACAAAATAAAGTTTTGACAACTAGCGCCGGTACTTTATATAGCACTTCGCGACAACGTCAGTAACAAATGCAAAAAAAAACTTGCAGCAGAATGAAGTAAAGGAAAAAATAGGCGTTTTTCTTTTTTAGCTCCGAGCGGGGCACTGAGCTGTCAAAAAAAGAACTGTGTTACTTTTTTAGCTCGGAGCGCTCTGAGAACAAAATTTGTATTTCTTTTTTATCTCTGAGCTAGCTCAGGGCTCGCTCGATGAGCTCGATTGAAAATGACCGAGCACATCGAGCGAAAAGCTGAGCGCGGCTGACTTTATTCATTATTTTGTGCTTTTTCCACAGTTTATTTACTTGAAATTATAATTTAAATGGAACAATCCTTGGCAAACACCAATTTCAGAAGCAATCCTGACTATTTTGAAAATTAATAGAAAAAAAATTATCTAATGACAGTTCAGTGCCCAATTCTGTTTCTTAATTAGCTCGGAGCGCTCAGGTTATGTTCAGCTCGGAGCGAGCTCTGATCGCTAAAAAAGGAAAACGCCTATTGTGTTTCAGGCATTCAGCTCCTGTGATTACTCCTCATTGGAATCCAGAAGGAGTTGTGGCGACCTCGAAATACTGTGGCTACGCGATGAAGCATTCCGTGGAACCACACACTAATTATAGATGTCGCAACGAACAACAACGAGAAATTCATGACAGAACGAACGGTCGGGAGAGAAAAGAAAATGGTGTTTGTTCTTCGAGTTAGTCGCTTCATTGTTTTTATCGTGTTTATAATATTCAATAAAGAAATATATTAAATAAACTAATTGTTTTACTGTGGATATTTATCTGTGCACACACTCGTGCCTACAGTGGTGACCCCGACGTGATCCACAACAATTAAAAATTTATTTAATTGGCAACAGCCGAACCAACTACGCACTTTATCTCTTGCACTTGTACATACATATATTTATAAGTATGCAAGGCGAACAAAACACAAGGACGAATGCAGGCGTTTCCTCAGGACCACCAACTCCATCCGATGCGGAGATCCAGGAAATCAATGCTCTCAAAAACCTGAGGATTCCTCCGTTCTGGAAAATTAATCCAGCGCTATGGTTTGTACAGGTGGAAGCGCAATTCCACAATAATCGGATCATCAGCGACAACAGCCGATTCAACGCCATCATCGCTGGACTGGACCCAGAAGTGCTGAATGAGGTATCAGACTTAGTGCAGAAACCACCGGACACAGATAAGTACATTGCTTTTAAAAAACAAGTCATATCTAAGTTCACCGAGTCTAAGGAGAGGCAACTGAACAGATTGATGACGACCCTTGAACTTGGCGACAGACGTCCATCAAGTCTCCTCAGGGAAATGCGAAGACTGGCTGGTTCAAATGTTCCAGACGACATGTTGTCCACTCTATGGATGGCACGAATGCCCAGTCATGTGCGTGGAATACTTTCTGCCAGTCACGGAATCGACCTCACTGCGTTGTCTGAAATCGCAGACAAAATCGTTGATAACACATCCGCCCACGCTGTTTTCTCCATTGATGTTCATGAAGATGACTCTATACCACAATCCACCAACGCTGAAAGTGATCTGAACAGAAGACTAAATTCCATCGAGTCCACTCTGTCAACTCTAATGACGGCTATGCAATCACTGAAAACCAGTCACAGCCATGGCAGGTCTCGACCACAGTCAAGGAATAACAGATCGCTCTCAAGAGCATCAACTCCTAACGGAATGTGTTTCTTCCATGAGAAATTCGGCAGCGATGCCCGGAAGTGTAAGAAACCATGCAGCTACAAAGCAAAAAACTAAGTGAGCTGTTGTCCTCAGAGGCGGACGGCAACAGTCAAAGATTCCACAAGGAACACCGCCTCTACATCTTCGACAAGGAGACAAACCAAAAGTTTTTGCTCGACTCTGGATCAACTATATGTGTCTTACCTCGTTCCAGGGACTGCAAAAACAACAGAGGGGAAATAACACTCCTGGCAGCGAATAACTCACCGATTCACACCTACGGCGAGAAGATCCTCACACTCAACCTTGGTCTCCGGCGAGCTATCACTTGGCCGTTCGTTATTGCAGATGTTAAAACAGCAATAATTGGCGCAGACTTGCTCGCACACTACGGACTTGTCATTGACTTGAAAGCCAGACGTGTCATAGACAAAACAACATCATTAACGGTACAAGGCGAGATTTATACCAGTGATTTGTCAAAACTTCTGACTATCAGTGGTCCTGAACCATACATAAATCTCGTCAACGAATTCGTTCTGGCCAACAACAACGCACCTGATCCAAAATCAGGAGTCAACATCGTGCAACACTGCATCGTAACCACGGGCCAACCAGTGTCCGAACGACCACGACGACTCTCCGGCGACAAGTTGAAACAGGCCAAGGCTGAATTCGAGGATTTTCAAAAGAAGGGTTACTGCCGTCTATCCAGCAGTCCTTGGGCTAGCCCCATTCATCTTGTTGAAAAAAAGACTGGCGGTTGGAGATGCTGCGGTGACTACCGTCGCCTGAATTCCATAACACAACCAGATAGCTACCCCATTCCTCACATCATGGATTTTACTGAACAGTTGAACAACAAAAACTGTTTATCGATACTGGATCTAGACAAGGCATACTACCAGATCCCGATGACACCTGACGACATCCAAAAAACTGCGGTGACCACGCCTTTTGGTTTGTTTGAGTTTGTAGTCATGCCATTCGGACTCAAAAACGCAACTCAGACTTTCCAAAGGCACATGGATATGGTCCTACGTGGACTAGATTTCGTTTTTTGCTACGTTGACGACATCCTCATTGCCTCCGACTCAGAGGAAGAACATCGCCAACACGTCCGTATAGTTCTACAACGTCTCCACGAACATAGACTTATCATCAACATCAGGAAGTGCATTTTTGGGAAGTCTGAGGTTACGTACCTTGGACATACAATCAACCAAGCCGGATGCAGACCACCTGAAGCCAGAGTTGAGGCCATATCGAACTATCCAAAGCCATCCAACATCATGGAACTACGTCGTTTTCTTGGAGTCGTTAACTACTACCGACGATACATCCCTAATTGTGCCCATATTCAAGCACCGTTGAATGGACTCATCAGGGACTCCAAGAAAAACGACAAACGACCCGTTCCCTGGACTCCTTTGGCGGAAGAAGCTTTCGATGTATGCAAGGACAGTATCAAGCATGCTACACTACTCAACCACATCGATCCGAAGTCTACACTTGTCCTAACAACGGATGCTTCTGATATCGCAGTTGGTGCCAAATTGGAACAAAAACAAAATAACCAATATCAACCGATCGGACTGTTTTCATGCAAACTGTCACCTGCACAAAGTCGCTACAGCACATATGATCGCGAGTTGCTGGCAATATACCTAGCTATCCGATTCTTCCAACACATCCTGGACGGTCGACACTTTGTCGTGCAAACGGATCACAAGCCGCTCATATATGCGTTCCAGCAGAATTCGGACAAGGCCCCGCAACGTCGTCTAAGGCAATTAGACTACATATCGCAGTATACTACGGACATTGTTTACCTACCCGGCGACGACAACTCAGTAGCAGATGCATTATCGCGACTCAATTCGATAACCATGCCAATCCAATTTGATCTGAGAGAACTTCATTTATCTCAGCTACTCGATGTGGAACTTCAATCAATCCTGAAGCAACAAAATTCATCGCTCAAGTTAAAGAAACTCACTTTGGAACCTGAAACTAAAATTTACTGCGATGTTTCCGACAATATGATTCGACCATATCTACCAGCTTCCCTGCGACGGAAGGCCTTTGAATCCATCCATGGTCTTTCTCATCCAAGCGGAAGAACAACCAGTCGACAACTCAGAGAGAAGTACGTTTGGCCAAACATCAGGAAAGACGCATTGGAGTGGTCACGCACTTGCATCCAATGCCAACGATCCAAAGTTCATCGACATACGAGGCTTATCCCGGATTCAATTGCAGTTCCAGAGCACCGTTTCCAGCATGTCCACATAGACCTCATTGTGCTGCCACTCTGCAAAGGCAATAGGTATTGCCTAACTATGATCGATCGCTTCAGTAGATGGGTGGAAGCAGTACCTCTACAGGACATGTATGCGGACACAGTGGCCACGGCGTTTTATACGCACTGGGTTGCTCGTTTCGGTTCGCCAACAACATTAACCACCGACCAGGGAACTCAATTTGAGTCTGCACTGTTCAACGCACTGATCAACATGATTGGAACGGTGAGGATACGAACATCACCCTACCACCCAGCCTCAAATGGACTTGTTGAACGTTGGCATCGTTCACTGAAAGCCGCCCTGATGTGCCATGAAAAAACGAACTGGACTGATGCTCTTCCGACAGTGTTGTTGGGATTGCGAACGGCATACAAAGAGGACATCAAGGCCTCCGCAGCAGAGATGCTTTATGGAACATATCTCAGAGTTCCTGGTGAGTTCTTTACGAATAATAACTTTGTTCTAGATCCACAGATTTTCGTTGAGAAACACCGAGAAGCGATGCGCAAATTCCGTCCTACAGCAACTGCAAACCATGCAAAAGAAAAAATGTTTGTTTCACCAGATTTAAACAAATGTACACACGTGTTCCTACGCTGCGATGCTGTGAAGAAACCCCTGCAACAACCATACACAGGTCCACATCCAATAATCCACCGAATCAGTAATCGACTCTTCACAATTAATGCAGATGGCAGAAAATTAAATGTTTCGGTAGACCGTTTGAAACCAGCTCACATCTATGTCGATTTTATCCCAGACGTTCATCCAGATGTCAACAAAAATCCAACTTCACTGAAGAATCTGAAAAACAAAAATCAATTGGATAAAAATAAAACAGCTGTGATACAAAAAGTAACATTTGCCAGTTCATCGTGACTTCGTCACTGGAGGGGGAGTCATGTGGCGACCTCGAAATACTGTGGCTACGCGAGGAAGCATTCCGTGGAACTACACACTAATCATAGATGTCGCAACGAACAACAACGAGAAATTCATGACAGAACGAACGGTCGGGAGAGAAAAGAAAATGGTGTTTGTTCTTCGAGTTAGTCGCTTCATTGTTTTTATCGTGTTTATAATATTCAATAAAGAAATATATTAAATAAACTAATTGTTTTACTGTGGATATTTATCTGTGCACACACTCGTGCCTACAGAGTTAATTTTTCTGTGGACCAATGGAAAACGATGCTGAATGCGGTCATGTTGTACTGTTATGACATAATTTTGTATGTCAAATCAAGGCGAAAACAAAATAATATTTGAGTTGAGCACACAACATTTTGTTGAAAAATACAAACAGCTTTTGGCAAATATATAACAGCCGAATGTAAATAAAATAAAATGAAAATACTCTGTGAAACTCAGGTGTTCAATCGACAAACGCAAACAAATAAAAATCGAACACCGAAAGCCACAATCGCTCTTGGATTCCATCCTACAAAAAAAGATAAATCCACTTTGGAAATAATACATTTTACGCCACAGAATAGGAACGGAGTACGCTACAAAGTGACCGATAATATAGAGAACATGTTTACAAAATTTATAAACGATGGAAAGGCAACAATTTCCTTTAAAACGCCACCAGAAAATCTGATGATCAAATGTAACCCTATCCAGCTAAAATCCTTTTTGCAGACTCTTAAATTGGGTTTAAAGGGTAAAGTATCTGCAAGCCTAAGGTTGAACATTGCTGCGGCTACGGCGATTCCTACAAAGTTACACCCTGTCCAGAAGATGGTTATAAACAAGCGATCCGAATATCCTTTAAAGGGATTTCCCAAAACACTTAAAACGCTGACACTCAATGGAATCGGCCTACACAAAATCACATTCGACATATGTAGTCTGACAAACTTAACGTGCTTACGACTGAGTGACAATAAGATTTCTAAAATTCCACATGAGATTGGGCGACTATCGCTGATAGAGCTAGATATGTCTAATAATAATCTTGGAGCGGAAGAGACTTGGTGCTGGTTGAGTGGCCAAAAGCTCAGGGCCACATTGTGCGAATTGGATATAAGCAACAACCAACTGAGCTACTTTCCTCGTCACTTGGTAAAATTAGAAAATCTTGTTACCCTTAAGCTGAATCATAATTCAATAAAGAAAGTCCCCTTTGGAATTAGGGGTATGAAAAATCTGCGTTATTTGCATTTGTCAACTAACAAATTGGAATCACTGCCGTCTTCCATAGACGAAGTGCGATTAGAGGTGCTGGACGTGTGGGAGAACAACTTCCAGCCAATTTGTGAGAAAAGAATCGAAGTCCGAGAGACTAAATCGAGCTGTCCAACGCCGCTGTGGATGAGCGCAGCGCAGGTGGTGTCTCGAACAAAGATACCAATCAGCGCAACAACTCTTCCATGGATATTAGTCGATCTTGTAACGCGGAGTCCAAAGTGCTACTGCGGTCGACTTTGTTATGGCGAACCAGTTTGGGAGCGGGCTATCGAAGCAACATTGGACAACATCAAGCAGTTGATATTTAGCAGGGATCGACTGATTTATGCAGACATTGTTGTCTGTAGCGCCGCCTGTGCATCGAAAAGGGCAATTTTTTAAGGCTGATCCTTTCTGCTCTAATTATGTTTAGCGATAATGATTAGTTTTTTTGTTAAAATATTTTGGTAATAAAATGTATTGTACCGCCATGAAAATTTGGTTGTCAGCTCTTTGAGTGGCTTGTCCTCATTTATTATCTAAGCATTGCGTTGGTATTTCCATTTTTATTATTAAACGGGTCTATTTCAATTTCATGCGCCAATTCTTTCTAAGTCGGACTGGATACATTGACGATACATTGGTATTGCCTTTCGGCATAAAAATTCGTTCTCAAAGGTGTGGAAATTCCTTCTCCAAGGCGTGTCTTCGTATAGACAAACAAACTTTAAAAATGGAGAAAAGGCACAGGGTAAGGCGACAAGGGAATGCCATCCCGCGTCATCTTAACACTGCAGTTTTTTTATAGTTAAAAAAAAAGAGTATTCTATCTGGGTGATCAGCAAATTTTTGGTAAATAGAATCTATTCATCAATCAGTCTAGCAAATCATCAAAAGTGTGTTCTTATTTATTTGTACATAAAGTTTGATTGCTTGACTTTCGAAAGCCCGTGTGACATTTGCGTTAAAGTCTTGGGTAAATTGTATCCGCTCTATACATTTTAAAAATAAAAAATAAACATTGGGGATTAACGATAAATTCATAGTATAGAAAGCAGAAGCAGAATAAAAAAGGATAATGTCTGTTCGCGAACTAATATGCAAACGAAAATTTATATAAACTTTCGTGTAAAACTATAAAAATGGTAAAAAGATAAACGAAAGAAAAATGTACTTTCGTTCATTTTTCTTCACACAGAATTTCAGCTGGTTAAAATATGAAAACTATCAAATGATGAAATCCTATGAGTTTGCCAGCAAAAAAAAAAACAGCGGTTGCCTCTTTTAAGCCAAATTTAGACGTTTTTCATCTTTTTCAAAAGCGTTCGCGTAGATACTTTTCTTTGAAATGAGAGAATTCTCTCTTGATTTTGGAGATTTAACAGTTTTCATTTTTCTACACATAAAGTAGGCGAACGGACCTATAATTACAGTAACTGTCAAATTTTAGTCGTTTATTGATAATTAGCGTATTTCTCTGGGATGAAATAACAGCTATGAAATAACAATCCTTTATGTTTTGTGAAAACCAATGCTAAGTTTCAAGCAAATTAGCGGTCTGCTGTACGAGTTACGCATCCCTAGGTATGTGAGGTCTAAGAGAACGCTTGTCGATGCTGTTTTCTGTCTGAAAAAAGTAGTGCGAGCATCTAAGAAAGGTATGTTTTAAAGGGCGCTGCGAAATTGCGCCAAAAAATGAAACAAGGCAAAAAGTTGTATACTCAGTAGCCAGTACAACAACAACGAAATGCATTTTGTGTGTAATTTCATTTTTTGGGGCTTAATTTTTTTTTAGAATTGGGGTAGGTACTAATTCATTAGTCCCAAATTTCTGAGAATGAAATTAGACCCAAAAAAATATTTTTTGGGCCTTTTTTGCCATTTGGGCGTTACACAGCCCAAATGGCATTACTGTCAATTGCTCGAGGCGCTACCTGCTGTGAAAGCTATTTTCTTGCGGTCTTCCGGATGAATTTGCACTTGCGACTTGCCAGTAGCCACTCCTCACTTACTGCTCCGGAGAGTGTATCCACCGGATATTCTATCCTTGGTGGAAGGTAGGTATCCCTTTTGATGACGTTCAATTGGCAAAAGTCTACCCAAAAAAGAGTGTTGGAATCTTTCTTTTTGACCATTACAACTTCGCGACAACATCAGTATCAAATGAAAAAACTAATTTCGAATTTCTATGGCGGGTGATACGTTTTGTGCGAATTCAATTGAAACCGTGAGATTCGCATTGTTGTGGCAAACAAATATTTTTGTTTGCGTAAGCAAATTCAGTTGAACAGATTTATTAATTAAATAAAAATCATTTTATAAAACTGTATTACATTTAACCCGAATCATCCTGAACGTTATTTTTTCGAAATTAAAAAAAAAAAAAAATAGTGCGCTTTGTTAAGAGCAAAAATAGAAAATCTGTATCAATAAATTTTTAATAGAGGTCCTTGTTCTCCGAAAATATCCTGTTGCCATATGGCAACGGCAGGAGCTACAGGGTATCTACACGTCTGTACTCACATATAAAATAACCAAAAACTGAATAAAACGTAATTTTCTTATTATATTTATATTTATTTCATTTAAAATTATAAATCTGCTGTGTGATAGGGCTTAAAACATTTTAGGCAAAGGCCATATTCGCACTTTGCACAAGCAGTTCGAACAATTGAACGGCAAAGATGTCCATCATAGCGTCTCTTTTTTTCTAAGCGAACGACTAGATGAGTCTTTTGGTCATAGCGAAGAGTAATAGCTAATGACCCAGCTTCCAACCGCTATTTTTGCCTTTTAACACTGCTATATGACTTTGGTGGATCACCGAAATGTTTGCAATAATAAATTGCAATTTCTCGCTTGAATTGTTTTTGTGGCATACTCAAATCGACATGCTGATGAAGCTGCCATGCATTTTGCGCGCATGCATCAATAAGCCAAGTAAAAATGCAGCTCCTCCAACTTCTTGCCACGACTCGTAAATAAATTGCCAAAGTAGAATGAAAACGGAATTTGCTGAACATTCTCGGAAAAATCGTCGATTATGTTTACTTAAGGAGCGGTGCATTTGCCGAATCGCTCTTCATACAATGAGTTTGATCTCGGATTCTTACCTTAATACACTTCGAAATTGATCATGTAACCTTTGGGAGTGCACAAAGACTATACCTCATAACCAAGGGCTTCCTCTTTATAAAATGCTTACATCCGTGCTTCCCGAAATAGGCGATCATACTTTCATATCATTGCGCAAGACTCATCTTTTGACTGTATTCTTATTGGATGTTGGCAAGGGCAGCTGGAGGTAGATTGCTGAACACAACGCAACCGGATTGGCTTATAAATTTCGTTTGTTAAATATGTTGCATCTGGTAATTTTATAGGTGAATTCGGAGATGAGTTATCCAGAACACTCGCTAAAACATTATCATTGAAAATTTCACCCAAAATATCTCCGGGATCGTCAAATTCTTCAAAACTTCGGTCGTTTTCAAAAACGATTTCACAACCCGATCGCAATTGCGCTGGGCAAACATTGTCTGGGATACCGCCTTCAAATCACCTTCATTTTCCGGTGGTTGAATATACAAGGCATGGAGGTTGTTTGAAAGACCAGTTTTATAATCCGAACTAAGCTCCTCTAAGTAATCTAGTCTTCTCCACTCAAATCAGCTTCATTTTCCGGTGTTATGTTTTTATGTTTTTAGTTTTTATACATTTTGTACATCCAAAATACTAGATACCAATACTGCAACACCTCACTTACAAATAATGTACACTAAAAATAATATTGATGTACTACTTACTTTTTGTTGTAAGCCATTACATTAATTCGTAAACAATTTTTTTTGTTACTATCAAATTTGGCACACTCTCACCATGAACAACAAAGCACACAATAAAACTGACTCCCCAACAGTGCTACCATATTCTTGAGAGCGAGTTATCATAAAATTTGCTCGTTTCTATCCTACCAGAGAGAAAATTATCATACGCTACGCAATTCGTTGCTATCTGGCAGTTCCAATGAATGTCAAAAAATGTTGTGTTGTTGCTTACAAGGTTCTCTCATCTAAAAAGAAATTTCCCATCAAGAAAAAGATTGTTCTGAATGTGATAGGGTTTACTAGGAAAGATACTCGTATGTATTAATCTTTGACACATTATTTTTTTTATTTCTTATTTAGTTAATATGTAGTAATTTTTTATGAATTTAAAAAAAAATACAATGAAATAAAAACAAATATACATAGAAAAACGAAAATGAATTTACATATGCATCAATGTAATTAAATCTGTACGTTTGGTGAATTTTACATATGTTTTTTTAAATAAATAAGGAATTCTGATTCCGCGTCCGTCTGAATTTGCTCCAGCTCCATATTTGTAGTATCTAAATTCTGCACAAATAAAGGGTCTTTCATTAGCGATTTGACAACTTCAAACTTTCAGTGTGAACGACCATTCCCGTTTACAATAACTCCACTAGAAAAAATCACCGTCAATGTCAAAATATTCAGTGAAATTCACATTTTCATCATGGTGAAGTACACGAAGGAACAACGTTACAAATAATAAAAATTTACTACCGAAATTCCGAGTCGGTGGTCGCAACTTTAAGAGAGCTAACGCCAATTTTCAGCCGTAATTCTCGTCCCAGTAGACAAGCAATTCACAGTCTAGTGAAAAAATTACGACTACGTTTCACTGAGTTCTCCAGAATAGGGTCTCTCCCAGACCACATTATGGCGAATTTTACTTAAGGATCTTGGCCTTCTCCCTTACAAGATCAAGCTGACTCAAGAACTAAAGCCACTTGATTATATGAAGCGACGTACGTTCTCGAATTGCGCTCTGGACATGATGGAAGAAAATCAGGAATTTCATCGCAAAATCATCTTCAGCGATGAAGCACATTTTTGGTTAAACGGCTTCGTCAATAAGCGAAATATGCATTATTGGAAAGGTGAGAACCCTCATGTGCTTCACGAAACAGTACTTCATCCGCAAAAAGTCACTGTTTGGTGCGGTTTTGATGCGGATGGCGGTTTTGTTTCGTCCATGAAAATTACCGTCAAGTTACGGTAAAGGGTATTCGTTACAGAGACATGTTGGAACGTTATTTATTTGAGCCTCTAGACTTTTTTTCATGGGGCTACATTAAATCATTGGTCTATGCCAACAAGGAGGAGCTCAGAGCCAATATTGAACGAGAAAAAGCGGCCGTATTGGTCGAAATGTGGAGCCGAGTCATCGAAAATTGGGTTCAACATATCGACCGCTGCTTACGTCAAATTTCATTCATAAATGTTTTGATAGTAATTTTTTTTGAGATATCTCAAGTAGTTGGCATTTTATTTAAAAAATAAGTTATCAAGTCCTTAATGAAAGGCCCTTTATATGTATTTAAATTGAAAAAAAGAACAGTTTTGAATATATATATCATTTATGTAAATACAGTCAAACTTCTTTATAACGAACTTCCTTATAACGTAATTCTCTTTATAACGAATTTCGTTTTGTTTCCCTTCCCCAATTTTCTTTTATAAAATTTTCTATATAACGAATTTTGTATAAAACTTCTTAATAACGAAGCAATTTTTTGTTCCCTTGAAGGTTCGTTATAAAGAAGTTTGACTGTACTTACAATTTCGAATAGCACTACAACAAAAAAATATTTTTCACTGTCACTTATGGTTTGAGACTTTATTTTATTTTTAATTTTCGATGATTTGATTGCTTAATGCTACAGTTACGGTAAATCTAAAAATGATTTTTCAAAGCAACGAATGAACGAATACATAATGTTTTTGCGCTGAAATAGAGTGAGTGTGTGTGTGATAGATGTGTGGAGGCCCTGAGTTGCTGACAAAAACGAAAGTACTAGATTACATATGATGCCAAATAACTATTTTAGAAAACCGAGTAGTGGTTTCTTAACGTTGCCTTAGTAAAAAGATTTTTTTTTAAAAATATGAAAACTATCATACATTTGGCGTATGATAATGATTTCCAATCTTACATCATACACAACCTATGATTATCTTACATGTAGCATAATTATCATACGCTTGGTAGCCCTGCTCCCCAATATGCAACGCAGATGTCTTGCGATGAAAAAAAATGTAAGCATGCACACCTGTGTGTATTTGTTACCGGTTGAGAGTCGCCAAAGTGCATATAAGTCTTGCGTTGCCATATGGACACGCTAGGATGTTTCGGGTTAATGCCAGATGAACAACCCCAACAGCCATTTTAATTGTTTTCCCTCCTTTCAGTCTGTCTCTGACCTCGTTTAGCTTGCCAGCTTCGTGCTCCAACTACCCGGTCATTTTATTCAAGGCTAATGGAGCGCGCTTCTGAGTGAAAAAAGCAACACAAGCAGAACGCTCGGAACTAAAACACGGTTTTCTTTTTGACAGCTCACTCCAAACGCCTTAGAGCTGCAAAACCCTTTTTGGTTAACATGTTCACTGAATAGAGAAGGTGGAGAAAATAAAGGTAAGAAACTAGCATTGTTAATGCAAAGTCAATAAAGCCAAAAACAGTTGACCAAAAAGCTATGGTGCCCAAACCTAAGAAAGCGGGTGCAGCACTCCTATTGATTTACCTACACATTTTACTTCACGATTTTATTTTAAATAGGTACCTAGAGGATTCGTGACCTTGACTTAACTTGAAATTGTCTTAAGTCAAAACATCAAGCGTAATATGAACAATAATCTAAAGAGTAAAGTACCTAATCTTCAGCATCGTATTTTCATTGGTTGCCACTTAACACTCTAAAGATGATAATACATTTTAATTGGAAAGTTGGGAACTTGATAAATGATCACTTGATGTCATACAAATATTCAAGGGGAAGCAGCCTCTGAGCGCTTTGACAAACTAAAACTTCCAGTTTGAAGTGTTTGATCGATGAACACCATTCAAAACACAATAAGTACGAGTACTTAGGTGTTGGACAACTTCAAACGCAGTTATAAACAAAAATACTAAGAATGATGAGGGTGATACGACGTAGAGCCCACACAAAATGTACATATACACGCAGACCTATATATTATTTATTTACTTCATTATGGGGAAAAACCCTGCGTAAAAACCAAATAGGAGGCGTGAAAAGCATCGTTGATTTTTTTTTGGAAAATTAAGTTTATATGTTTACGGAATTGCCTATTAGCATTGGAGGATTCTTATAAAAACAAATTCACTAAGTCAGAGAGGGCATTACTTCGAAGTTTGTTTGCAATTCGAAACGTTGTTGGCGCGAACGTCTATACAAAATAAACATGAAGGTCCTCATTGTTATGTTCCTTTTGGTGGCTGCTGTTTGCGCATCGCCTCAATATGGTCGCAGACATCACGGGAGATTCGGTGGTGGATATGGAGGTGGATATGGGGGTGGATACGGTGGCGGACGTAACGGTCCTGGTGGATTTGGTGGTGGTCCTGGATTTGGTGGGAGTCCTGGATTTGGTGGTGATCGTGGATTTGGTGGTGGTTCCGGATTTGGTGGTAGTTCCGGATTTGGTGGTGGTCGTGGATTTGGTGGTGGTTCCGGATTTGGTGGTAGTTCCGGATTTGGTAGTCCCGGATTTGGTGGAACAGGTGGTGCAGAATTTGGAGGTGAATAGAATTTGAAAAAAAAAATATTTTAAAAAGTAGGTAGGTACCCACAGTTAAAATAATGTGAATTGTTTTTTTCAAAGGTGATTTCGGAGGTGGTGCCTCGAGTTCACAAGCTAGTGCTTCATCCCAAAGTTTTGGCCAGGGTGGATTTGGTGGGCTAGGCGGAAGCTCGTCCAGCGCGACGGCCAGTTCATCATCACAGAATTACAATTCTTTCGGTTAACTAACAGTGTAACGTTACAGTTAAAAATGTACCTTGTATTTAAATAAATTATCTAAGTAATATTGTCGATCAGTAGAAAAAGATTATTTTTGCGTACGTTTTTTTTTTAAACTAAATCACAGTCAATGTGCTAAGGCACCTTGTGTATGCATTTCTTTATCAGATTAATCTAGCACATAGGTCACACGAGTCGTGGTAACAAAAAGGCACAACAAGTGCTAATTGGGTTCAGGCCGAACCGCCACCTCTACCTACCTAGCACCTGAAATGAGAAATTACTGGATTGCATTTAATTGGCCATGAACAAATCAACATACGAGTATATCACAGTAGCGGGCGTAGTTGCTCAGTGGTTAGTGTGTTGGGCAAATCCCTTTAGTAACACCTCAGGTTTCTTTACTGCAAGAGTATCAATAATTGTCATGAAAGCTTCTCAAATTTGGGCTATTAATGCCTTTTTGTTTGTTATAAATATTTATCACAATGGCAGCTGTTTTTTGGCCTTAGGTAGCTAGGTAGGAGTGGCTGCCCATCAGTACACCAGGACGCAAGCGCATTAATGCGAAGCCGCCGTTTTGATGCCACCACTCAAGTCACCCAGGCTGGTGAAGGGCTTCCATATTAACTGGATATTTGCAACTGCGGCAGTGTGGGTTGAATGATATATGCCCAACTTGGCAGCATGAGTGCCGGCAGACCAATTTTCAGTGCTGATTGCCAAAACTCTGGCAATCTCCTGTCGGGTTCTGTTTTTATAGATCGTGAGTTATTTTTGCATTGAAGCAGGGCCAAATCTTTCTGGATATGTCGCAGCTATTTAGGTTGCTCCATCTGCGGTTCGCCCGTGAAAGGTATTACTGAGATACTTTTCCTTTTACAGCTCCTATGAGATGAGAAACTGTCTCTGCAATGGAGCTGTCAAGGGTAGAGCTATGTCTTGCTAGCGCATCGGCTTTTTCATCTCCCCGCATTCCATTTTCGAACCGTTGGTACAGGTCAAGCACCTACTGTGACCGTAGAGTTTAGATACCCAGAACCTTTGGATTTTCTGAGCCTTACTGCGCTACAAGATGCAGTAAACCTGAAGTTAGGGTCGAGAGGAGGTATTCTTGGTTTAATGTCATTAATGCTGAAACGTAAGATCTATTAAATGTTTGAAGTAAGATGTACTCGTCATTTATTCATATGGGGCGTTTTAATTACTTCGAAGTGAAATTGGGCTAACAGTTGTTGTAAGTATTTATATGATTATGCAATAGCTACGCTCGCGAAAGTAAAACAAATCAGATTGCGACCTGTTACTATAGTAGCTTTTTTTGCCCAAAAAACCATATAGTTTGTCTGCAAGCAGTTTTTTTTTAAACATATGTAGGTATCTACATACATATATGCAAAAACCAAAAATGACATTTTTATTTTTAATTTAAATAAATTAGAAATCAGTGAAAACCGAATAGATATAAATATTTCATTACACATATCTATAGACGCTAAAAGCGAATATACAATCACAAAGAAAAAAAGTTTATAGAAATCTATAGTTCGCTGGTTTAAATCCGGCCGGGGCCAAGTAGGTTAGGTTAGGTTTATGTGGCTGCCGACAGTAGCCGACACACTTAGACCAATTTAGGTCCATTGTGATACCACGTATAATTATCTACCTCAACTCTGTAGATGGGACTGGCCAACGACACGCGGTTGTTCTCAAACGGTCCCCCATCTACGTACTAACCGCGCCCAACGTCGTTTAATTATGGTGATCTGATGAGAACCGATTAACTCGACGTGGTATGGTCGTTGGTTCGGGGCCAAGTAACATCTAAACCTTTTTTGCACTGCCTCACGTCTTGCAAACTTCTGACAAACATCCAAGAGTATTAATGGTCATGAGAAGCTTTTCAAATTTGCCGTTCAGATTCAGCTTTAAATTATAGGTGCCTCCGAACGCTTTTGTAACGTTAAAACTTAATTACTTACTTATGTGGCGCTACAGTCCGGGGTGGACCTGGGCCTCAACCAATATGCCTCTCAGTTGGCACGATCTTTGGCTAACTGCCTACAGTTGCGCAGTCCAAGTTGGTTGAGGTCTCCTTCCACTTGCACGCGCCACCTAAGGCGAGGTCTTCCTCTACTGCGTTGTCCCTCCGGGTTGGAATCGAAGACTCTTCGGGCCGGAGCGTTGATGTCCATTCGCTCTACATGTCCTAGCCATCTTAGTCGAGTGATTCGCACTTTTTTGACCAGGTCGATGTCGCTGTACAGCTCGTAGAGTTCGGTGTTAAATCTCCTCCTCCAAAGCCCGTCAACGCAAACGGGACCGAAAATCATTCGAAGAATTTTGCGTTCGAAACGATCAAGGAGATCTTGATCCGCTTTTGCTAATGTCCACGCTTCTGCGCCGTAGAGCAGGACTGGGATGATGAGGGTCTTCTACAAAGTCTCCTTAGTGTTTCTTGACAAGACAAGGCCTTACTATTTAATTGCCAGAAACAGCGGTTGGCAAGTGTAATTCTTTGTTTGATTTCTGATGTGATGTCGTTTTCAGAATTTATAGCGGAGCCAAGGTAGACAAATTCCCTAACTACCTCAAAGTTGTAGCTGTCTATCGTGACGTTCTGTCCGATTCGTCGATGTTGTGTGCCCCTTCCTGTTGACAGCATATACTTGGTTTTGCCCTCATTCACCACTAAACCCATTTTTGCCGCTTCTATGCTAATACTTGCAAACGCACCATCAGTGACAGCTCACTGTGTTCTGCCAATTATGTCAATGTCGTCAGCATATGAAAGTAGTTGCGGGCCTAAAACCGCACTGGTAGGGACCAATCAGGTCGTTGAAGAATGGTTTCAGGCGATCACACAGTACAGCAGACATGATCTTATAGGCAGTATTCAGGAGACTGATGCCTCTATAGTTGGCGCAGTTTAGAGAGTCTCCTTTCTTGTGGATCGGGCAAACGATGCTGAGGTTCCATTCATCAGGCATACTTTCTTCTGACCATATCTTGGAAAGGAGTTGGTGTATGCTCTCCACCAGGTCATCTCCCACTGCTTTAAAAAGCTCGGCATTCAAGCCGTCTGGTCCAGCGGCTTTGTTGGATTTTAGTTTGGATATCGCTATCCTCACTTCGTTTTGGTCAGGTGGACGGAAGTCTTGGCTTTCATCGTCTAGGCTGAATGGTTCGTTCTGCCTGACAGCGTAATTTGTGTCGTCTTCGCGGTTTACCAGTCTGCAGAAATAGTTTTTTCATATCCTCAGCACCGACTGTGACTCTACTACAAGAGTTCCTCCCTCCTCTCTACAGGTTTCTGTTCGGGTCTTGTTTCCTTTACACGTCCTTTTTACCTTTTGGTAAAACTTCCGAACATTTTTCCTGGAGTAGCACCTCTCTATTTCCTCGATCGCGCGCTTCTCATGCTCTCTCTTTTTTCTCCGGAGAAGCTGATGTTAAGCCGAACGTTAAGACGTGCATTTTATTTCTGTTAAGATTTTCTTTAGCTGAGCGGTTTAAGGGTAAAATTTTACCTCACACGACACAATAAACATTGGTCCTGTGAATCGGTAAAATTTAGAAAAAGTTAAATTGTGATTTTTTTGTGCTAAACGGATTTCATGACACTTTTTGACATTGATTCATAACAACGTATCATTGCCTTAAAACCGAAACTTTCACTACCTAAAATCAAGCATCGCAGTGGAAGAGATCGTCTTTTTCAACATTTATCGATCGATTTGGAGAACATAAGGAGGCTTGGATAATTTTAAAAAATCGTTGCGACCATAAAATGTTTTGGTAAATATCCAACTAAAATTATTCTTCGGTCAGCGTTAGCGTTGCGTGCTTGAAGAGATTGTTAAGACACTTCCATGGACTTAAAAATCTTCGAATAATGGTTGGTGATTGTGATGTAATCATTATGTTAATTTTAGTATAAATTACCGGTCTTGATCTTGACTCATCAGTTCTCACGATTTCGCTTTTATTTTATTTACACAATCCTATTTTCAAAAATAGTTTTGGATACTCCTTCATAATTCTGGAATAGTTTTTAGAACTCGTCTCTAGGCATACAAATTCTTTTCCCTCATCTCATTCAGATGTATTAATGTAGAAAAACATCATAAATAAATGTTTTAAGACCATAAAATGTAAACATTTTATTCATTTTTTCTTTTCTTCGAAGATTTTGCATGTGGCCTCATCCTAGTGTGCATCTTTTTATACGCTTTTCAAGTAGTTCATGAGCATCTTTTACGTAATAACCTAATCGTTCCAGTTCAATCCGGATTTCGAGGCAAGCGTAGCTATACCTGAAAGTTTTACTGAACTTGATAAAAACCAAGCTACATTTCTGATCCTTTAAGACTTCTCCAAAGCTTTTCATCCATGGTGCAAATTAAGGTGTTTATAGTCCCATCTCTTTTGAATAGTACTTCGTCAATCCAGAGAAAGTTCTGGAGGAAGCGCCCGTTATCTGGATGTTTGCGCAGTAGCTATTGGCTAAATTCGACTCTTCTTTGCTCATCTCCTGGTAGTAAATTCTGTTCCGGTGCTAAAAGGAAAGGGTGTAGTCTATTTCTCTGTAGAGTTCTGTTAATCCTGGTTCTGGAAAGTTCCAACTGCAGAGTTGGTGTTCTACGATTTGGGGATTTAGAGTAATTCAGTAGGTAATTTTGAGTTTAAGGAGCCAAAACGTTTTTTTAGACCCAGATGTACCCAAAGTGTTTAAGACTTGTATGCGCTACTAAATTGTCTTTTCAAAATGTACAAAGTACCTATCATGCGAGTAGTTTAGAAGTTATAGCGTTTGAAGTGGTTACACCTCCAAATTAGAGGTCACCCACTTTAATTAGCTATAACTTAAAATGTGATGAGAATAGCCTCCCTACTGCCATACAATTTTTTGTTCGGCGGAACTTTAGGATTATAATGCTTAACTGGGACACGTTGTATATGAAAGTCAATGTACATTTTTAATACAACTATTCCTCATCAGGGAAATCGTTTAGATCAGAATCCACATCTTCCGTCCTGTACGGAACTCCTGTTTTTGGACTTCAAGTTTTTGTAGCCGTATATTTTTCGCTTACGGACATTTATAGGCCGTAATAGGTCGAAACACTCTTAGGAATAACCAAGAGTTACCAGCAAACGATCCTCTACTCCACCACGGAGTCCAAAGGCTGATATCTCACTATCTCATCAGGAAGTTTTTCTGATATCATTTTAAAAATGCAAATCTTATTTAAAAATGAGGAATTTTGTTGTTAGGTGCATTCTTTAAATTGCCGAAAAATAGTCTTCTTCGTACACCTCTACTTTTTGATTTTGGATATCATTTTTTATTCATTATTAGATATCTACTTACATACTAGACAAAAATGATTACATCTAACTTAAAATTAACAGGATACTTATTCTTATTTATTGGTCCTTATGCGGACGCTCTAAACTTAACTATAGCCTTATAATTATTGCCTTTCGGCATAAAAACTATTTTACGAACTAATCTTAAATATATTATATTCATCGAGAACATTTTTAAAGCATCATTATTTAAATTTTATATATTTATATTTACCCGATGTTCTTTCGCTGTAATTTTTTATATGAATGAAAAACTTTGGTTCTGCTTTTGGATTATGTTAATTGGTGTCTTAAGTTTTTTCTGTATCAGTTAACTTCACAAATATCAAAGTAGAATTTACATTTGCCGCCATTTGCAAAAATTATGCTTCTTCCGATAGGAAGATGACTTTTGCGCCACCTTGTATGTACTTACTTAAACTACTTAACGTATTCTTACTATAATTAGGGTTCTGAGCACTCGTTGCCTTGCGCAACAAGTGGTCAAAATCCTAATTGCTTTCCAAACGCTTGGCATTCGTCAACATGCACACGCGCCGCCGTGAGCTAACTGAAGCCTTACAGCTTCAATCTTCTCCCGGAAGCACTACCACAAGTTGACGACCCCGGCCTCTCCCAGAAACGCCCTAGCTAAATTAATCTAACTTATAAACTAAGAGGATGTTACTTAGAGTAACGCACCATCTTGTGAGGGCATGTTGACCCCTCCCCCCTCAAAAATTCAAGAAATAGCTTCTCCGTATCGAAAGTAGTACACCTCTATAGTTTGAGAAGAATGTACATTTGATACAAATACATTATGTGGGTCTGTAGCAGACGATTAACCGCTTTAAGAAATACCAAATGTAAAAAATCGATCAACAAAATACCGACAAAAAATGTCGATTAAGAAAATTGCCGACTGCTCCGTTGATTTTTTAAAATGTCGAGTAGAGTTAAGTGAATGATGTTGACAAATGAAAATGTTGCCTCCTGCTTATGAGCCATTATTCTGGTCAGTGCACGCCCAAATGCAATTAAATCTTCCCAGAACTCAAAATAGTCTCGACGCGTGGCATAGGAGATTGAAAGTGCCTGTGGGATCATCACATGTTGGGGTATATAAATTAATTTCAAAACTATCTAAGGAGTACATAGTCGTCAAGCAAACATTATACAAAACTCAAAAGGGAGACAAAAAGGAACCAACAAAATATATAAAACGAAAGGAAAAGCAGCTTAAAATTATTCTGAGTGAAAAGGAAAGTTATTCAAGGTTGCACTTCATTTAAGGTTGAACTAAATAATTAAATTTCATTTGAAATATATTGTTCTTCATTTCATTCAAATATATTTCATGAAGAAATAAGTGTGTTTTATGTTTAGTTTTCCTCAAAGAAAAAAATAAATTATATCAAAACTAAGAAAAAACGGAGTCTGCTGTATTTACCTATGTCATAAAAGTATACATATGAAAATTTGCCGAGAATTTGACCGACATTTTACAAATAAAGTCGACATTTTAAGTGCCCAGATTTTAATATTTCGATATTTTTAAAAGTCGATAAAAACTTTGTCGAGATTTTAATGAATGGCAAAATCGACATTATTAGTAGTCGAATTTTTTTTGTCGGTAATTCGTACTCCTCCCGTATATATACATCAACATCACATTTTTTTCTCGCCGTGCTTCAACGACACTTGTGTATACCTAACCCAAGCATACTATGATCAGGAACCATCATTTTCGAAAAGTTTCTCATTGGATCTAAAAATTGTTAGAGATTTGCGGGTATATTAGCTTCTCCCCAAGAAAGCTCCATCCGGGATAGAATCAAAATATCCTTAAGTACCAGTATAATTATTTTATTTTTCTTATCCATGTAAAATTTTGTATCGATATTTTAGACCGGTTGTACATTATAGCCTTTTTAAATAATCATGCACATTTCCACTATAAAAGGAGCTAGTGATTATTACTTTTCTAGCAAAATACAAAGTTTGAAATGAAAACAACTATGTCCTTATGAGAGAATCAGTTCCATCGATAGTGGTTCTAAAATGAGCAATACACATAAACGGGTGAGAACAAAGCAACAGTTGGGCTTTGTTGAATTGAAAATGTTATTATTTGGAAAATTGAAAGTTTTTGCTCGGTTAAAACAATAAAATTAGAGTAATTCCGTCACAATTTTTTAAATACTTATAATGAGTGCTTCGGACCAGTCAACAACTGTGGATTCAGGCTACTAAAACTTTTGCTTTTAAGACCAAAGAAAACTAGATTTTTTTCTGAATAGTTCCGCATAATCAACTCATTTTCGCAAAAAATGGACTTATGTCGTTTTGATCAAACTTCAGAGATACTTTAGGGCGCTTCTATCATTATTTCATTAGTTTGCCTTAGTTTCATAGGTCAAGAGCGACGATAGAATGGCTTACTTTGAACTAATAGTCGCTGGGGGTTAAGCAACTCTGTCTTAGTTACTGCAGCCATCTATCCTCCGCTATCCCTGGCACACTTCTTCCATTTAGTCAGGACTAAGCGCTCTGGCATCTGCGGTTGCTAAGTCTTTCAAACGGAGGTTCGGTCTTTGTTGTCGTCTCTGACCGAGGGGTAGAGAATGGAAGATCCTCTAGGCTGAAGCATTTTAGTCCATTCGTAGCCGAGCCGAGTTGTAGTTTATTTGTCTCGATATTGCCCGCATAAACCAGCAGCTGAATGGACATGTTTAAAATAAAATATCTAATACTTGTGAAACCGACTCTAAGAGTTTTGATGTAACTCGAGACATTACAATAAATCCTTAATGGCTGCGATGTCTTTTTTTATCTGGATAACGAATCACGAGTTAAGAAATAATACTATCAGTAAATGATTTGATCGTACTGAAACTCATTTTTAAAGGGATATGTTTTTGAAACATTCTGGTTTTTCAGTATAATTTATTCATATATGACCAATATAGTCTAAGAGCCCATAGCAAATTTTGGGTGTTATATGATAACCAAAATATGCGTATCTTAGTGTGAAGGTATGCATGATACGATATCGAATCCGGAAGTCTGGCAGCGATTCGCCGCAGCTGAGGTTAGTAATAGTAGGTTGAAAAAGTGATTTTTTCCAAAGTCTAGATTTTTATGATAACCACTTGAATTTAGTATCAAATGAAAGAATAGACTGCCCTGTTCACAAATCACTGGGTCCCAGACGTTTTACACGCAGCCAAACCCTTGTCAGACGTGCTAATATTATGCAAAAAATCACTTTTTGAAATAATTGTGATAACCAAATTTGGAGTACACCAAAATGTTTGTGTGAGTGTCCTGATTACAAATCGGTGGGTCCCAGACGTTTTACACGCAGCCAAACCCTTGCCAGACGCAATTTTAATATGTGAAAATTACCTTTTTTAAGCAATTCTCATACAATCTTGCGGTAGAACAAACACATCTGATACTCGTAACATGCAAAAAATCACTTTTTTAAAAAAATAATTGTGATAACCAAATTTGGAGTAGGTACACCAAAATGTTTGTGCGAGTGTCCTGATTACAAATCGGTGGGTCCCAGACGTTTTACACGCAGCCAAACCCTTGCCAGACGTGCTAATAGTATGCAAAAAAGACGTATAAGTACTATTAGTTCTTAGTTCTCAGATCTTAGTTAATAGTTTTTATATGATAATGTGAATGTATTTTTATTTTGTGTACAAAATAATTACACTTTTATAGCAATACGTGAAGTATATTAAAATTATTAATTTTTGTCATTGCTGTTATCAGATGTGTTTGTTCTACCGCAGGATTGTATGAGAATTGCTTAAAAAAGGTAATTTTCACATATTAAAATTGCGTCTGGCACGTGTAAAACGTCTGGGACCCACCGATTTGTAATCAGGACACTCACACAAACATTTTGGTGTACTCCAAATTTGGTTATCACAATTATTTCAAAAAGTGATTTTTTGCATACTATTAGCACGTCTGGCAAGGGTTTGGCTGCGTGTTAAACGTCTGGGACCCAGTGATATGTGAACAGGGCAGTCTATTCTTTCATTTGATACTAAATTCAAGTGGTTATCATAAAAATATAGACTTTGGAAAAAATCACTTTTTCAACCTACTATTGTTAACCTCAGCTGCGACGAATCGCTGCCAGACTTCCGGATTCGATATCGTATCGTGCATACCTTCACACTAAGATACGCATATTTTGGTTATCATATAACACCCAAAATTTGCTGTGGGCTCTTGGTCTAATAAAAAAGAGAACACATAATAATTTTTTTTTTGTATCTAATGACTCAGACAGTTTATTTTCCAAGGAATTGCGATGAAGCAACAGCATTAGATGATGAACCACCGCCAAGACCTTCGAATGCACCTTGGATCAGGCTCTGTGATGATCCTATAGCGTTAGAGGAGCCACCGCCAAGACCTTGTAATCCACCTTGGTTGGAGCTTTGTGTCGAAGCTTTAGTGTTAGAGGCACCACCGCTAAGGCTTCCTAGTCCGCCTTTGTTTAAATTTTGTGTTGAGGATCCAGCGTCAGAGTTACCACCGCTAAGACCTCCTATTTCCCCGCCACCATCGCCAAGACCTCCTAATCCATCTTAGTTCAAGCTTTGTGCTAAACTTCCAGCATTAGAAACACCACCGCCGTAACTACCGATAATGCCAAGACCTCCTAGTCCACCTTGGTTTAAGCTTTGTCCCGAACTTCTAACGTCAATACCACCTTGATTAAAGTTTTGGGTCGAACTTCCAGCGCTCAAGGCATCACTGTCAATAGCACCACCAATGCCTCCTAATCCACCTTGGTTTAAGCTTTGTCCCGCAATTCTAACGTTAGAAGTACCACCGCCAATACCACCGCCAATACTTCCTAATCCACCTTGGTTGCAGTTTTGTGCCGACCTTTCAGCGTTAGAGGCACCACCGGCCAAGCCACCGTCATGTTCAAACCCAAGACCACCGTATCCGCCTTGGTGGAAGTTTTGGGGTGAGGGCACACCTCCAAGTCCCAGTTTACCATCAAAACCAAGTCCAATAGGGAATATTCCTTTGCTACCGAATCCTTCAAGGCCAACAAGTTCAGGTCGGTATTCCTCATGGGGGTGATGATGATGGTGATGATATGCAGCGATTCCCACAATCAGAATAGTAAATACAATAAATAATTTCATTTTAATAGTTTTATGATAAAGTTTAGATGGCGGAAAAAGTTAAACTACTGATATGAATTCAGGAAATCGTTTACGTATTTATAGGCGCCATTGGCCATTATTAATGCAAATGCTTAAGTGGAACTAGTATTTTGTTTGTTCTGTTTAAAGCACAATAACGACAAATATAGGGTGAATAATCAGAAAAAACAGAAATCCCCTTAAGTGCAACCAGTTTTTTTTAAATGTAAATACCTCTCGGTTTATATTGAAAATTTAAAAATATTTATAATTTCACCGCTGTGACTAATAGATTTACTTATAAGATTCCTGCCTGATAACTTATTAGCGGATCAAACTCAATTTCAGTTCCGAAGGTTGTTTTTGTGCACGCTATAAACAGTAGGAAGAATTGAATAAGGATATTGATAATTACTCATCCTCTTCTTCTTCCTAAATGACGATGAGGCTATGATCAGTATTAATCGGATCACAACCCTTTCACTTAACTGCATCCCTACTGGTCCGACTGTGGGGTTCGCCGATTCGACCTCAGCAAATAACGGAAGGCCTCCCGATTTCGAATCACTTCGTCACTGAGGCCAATCAAATGCTGGTGTTGCTGATTTGTGTGATTCAGCGGTTTTAAGCCTGCCTCTCTATCTAATATTGATGATTACTCATTCATAAAATATATATTTTATTTAACAAAACCTTCCACAATTCTTCTATGATTTCAAACCCCACAACCAGATTTGAGATACGAGTAGACGAGATATGACATTTAAACGAACGACATTATCCAAAATAAATGTTAAGCAATATTAAATGGTTTCTAGAAGAAAGTGTTGAAACTGATAAAAAAAGAAGCCGGAAATCATCGCCTTGCTATATCCGTCGATCTCTTCCCCCTATAAAAACTTTAATTTTTGCGTAGTGTTTCTTTTTTTAAACTCATAACGAATAAAATTGCCTTTTAAACAATGTCGAAATCTGAAAAAAATCATTTCAAGAAATGAATGATTCGGATGTGGATCATTTATTTTCTCGTTGCGAGAAAGAATATATTCTCGCATTGAACTTGGAAACTTGAACCATGACAATTTTTTGCAACAATTTCATTTCCCGCAACGGGAAATGTTCTAGGCAAAAAGCGGCTTTATACGGAAACATTTCTCCATGAATTCCTCAGGGTGGTACCTCTTAATTTCACATTTTTATCATTATCATTTCAAGGAGGAGACCTTAGAATACTGCGAACACTGAATCAAAATTAATCAGATGATTTTGACTTTTGCACTTAACTGACGAAGGGTTAATTTCTTTCACTTATTGGCAGGGGAAATTTTCATTGAAAAGCTAATATTCACATGAACTATTCGTCCAATCGCAGAAGGTTAACGAGTAGAGACTGTTTGTCTTGCAAATTGAACGCGTTCATTGAAGCCAAACTTTGTTCAACGCTTCATCAAGAAAAATAGAAGCATAATAAAGTGTTTCCTATTAATCCAGCCCAATCATTTGACACTAAGGATGTTGTGCGTATTAAATGAGGGTTGGAGTCTGAACAATAGTGAAAATTAAGATGACATTGGCCATTGGCAAAATTTGACTTTTCCTTGATCATCTCCTGGTACGTAATTCTGTTCCGGTGTTAACTGGAAATGGTGTAATCTATTACTCTGTAGAGTTCTGTAAATCCTTGTTGTGGGAGGTTCCAACTGCACAGCTAGTCCGCGGACGCTGACTGAAGGCTGAACTTGCCCTCAACTTCTGCCGCCACTGCGTCCCTCTCATTTGATACAACTGACCCGGTATCCACAATACGCTGATATGCATCAGCGAATAGCCGGCTGCATGGTGTCCTACGATTTGGGGATTTAGAGTAATTCAGTAGGTAATTTTGAGTTTTTTTTTTTCAGTCCTCATCGTGCTAGTGTCCGTGACAGACGTGCGATTCAGTGCTTATACATAAATAATCAAATAATAAATAAAACCTTCAAAATTGAACAAAAACGCTCACGCAGCGACGAGGATCTGGAATCCTCGATTAACAAATCCAGAAGATCGGGTTCTCCCAAAATGTCCGTGATGGATAATAATAATCCGTTCGATATCCTTTCAATCGACGATGAAATGGATGATCCATCAATTAATGCCCAGGTGCCCACACCAGAAAAAAAACTGTCTATTCCTCCAATAAAAGTGTTGAACAAAACGAGCGAATATATTCATATGCTCATGAAAGAACTAAAGATAATAGATTATTCAATCCAAAAAATTTCTATCGGTATTAAAGTTTTCTGTGAAACATTAGAAACGTATAACAGAGTGATAAAAGTGTTTAAAGAAAGAAAATGTGAGTTTTTCTCACATGACATTCGTAATGAAAGGTCATTTAAAGTTATTTTGTTCGGTTTGGACTCCATGGACTCTAATACTCTTAAAACTGAGTTGATATCACTTGGCCTTAAGTGCAAAGATATAAAAAAATAACGAAAATCCATGAAACATTTACTGATATCTTCTATATTGTTTATCTTGAAAATGGTTCTGCCCGAATTGCACAATTAAGAAACAATATAAAAACAATATTTCGCACTCATGTTCGTTGGAAATTCCAAAATCGTTTTAAGAACAAAATAACGCAGTGTCATAATTGCCAAATGTTTGACCACGGGGAGAGACACTGCAACATTAAAACAAGTTGTGCAAACTGTTCCGGTCCCCATAAGACTTCGGAGTGCACTGTCAATGAAAGTTCTTCCCCTAAATGTGCAAACTGCAAGCAAAGTCATCCATCAACCGACCAAGCATGTTATAGCCGAGTAAAGTACATCGAGATGAAAGAGAGAAATACAAGGTCAACTAAACGCAATTCAACTGCTCCACAGCAACCGCAGCAGACACATATATAAATAAGGAGGTTAATATTGCAAGTATACATGATTTTCCCTCCCTCCCCCGACCCCCAAATCATTGGATGGTGCAACAACACCCTACACAAGAGCATCAACAACCTCAGCTATTTATTTATTTATTTATTTAGTGATTTACCTATACACAGTAAGATACCATATCTTATAAACTAGTGAAAGGCATACAATAGTTGAAGCGAGTATAAAAGCTACATGAGTTACAAAATGAAGAATTTATGTTGATAAGAAAAAAGAAATAATGAAAAGTAAAGCATAAGCAATTTTTACACGAAAATATACAAAAAATCAATACAAAATTTTAAGAATTCAAGGAGAGATACGATTTTAATTCATTTTTAAGTTTAGTTGTGTTATTTAAACTTCGGATAGAGTAGGGTAAGGAGTTCCACAACCGTGTGGAGTGAATAAAAAACTGACGCTCAGAAGTTAAGCAAGAGTACCGAGGAGGGATCAATTGAGCAGATCTGCTTGAGGTGGGATATCTTATATTTTCATGTATATAAGTCGGTTGATGTGTTAAAAGTATGTCCGAAAACAGGCAAAGAGTTCGAAATTTGAGAAGATTGTCGAAAGTCATATTGCTACCTCAACAAAAACAACAACAGTCAACGAGAGTGACAGTACCCGCTTCGAGAAATAATATTTCACAAGAAAGCGATCTCTTTTCTCAAGAAGAGCTTGCCTCTCTTACAATGGAGATGATAACTAAGCTTGGTCAATGTAAGTCCAAGTTTGATCAGTTTCAAGTCATTGCACAGCTAGCTACTAAATACTTATACTCTCATAATGCAAAGTAATTTAAATAATTTGAAAATTGCATGTTGGAATGCCCGTGGCATTCGTAATAAATGTACTGAGTTCTTTAATTTTCTTTTGAATGCAAATGTTGATATTTGTCTTGTGTGTGAAATTTGGCTTGATGTTGATGTTCGTTTTTCAAATAGTAACTTTATATGTCATAGACTAGATAGAGAGAGTTTGGGTAGCGGTGTTGCCATCCTCCTCAAGAAATAAATAAAACATATTTTACTACCGCGAATTAATACTTATATTATTGAAGCAATCGGAATCGAATTAGTTTTACAAAACGCGAATAAACTCAAGATTTATTCTATCTATTTTCCCGGCGGGAGATCCAATAATAATAAAAAACGCTATTTTAAAAGCGACTTAAAAAAATTAATAAGTGATGATCAATTTATAATAGGCGGAGACTTTAATTGTAAACACCGAGAATGGGGTTGCCTCAGGGCAAACTCATGGGGTAACGATTTATTGAATTTCACGATGAGATATCCCATCACACTTATGTACCCTAACGGTCCGACGTATATCCCTGCCTCTAGGAGATCTTCACCATCTACAATAGATCTATTTCTTTCAAATGTGCCTCACTGCTTTACAACCCCTACTACTGCAAATGCGCTTAGTTCGGATCATCTTCCTGTCTGCTGTGATACTACTCTAAGTCCAAATTTATTAAACCTGCAATATTTAGATTTTAAGAACGCTAATTGGCATTTGTATCGTTCTCACTTTAACTTAAGTATTCGTCAATCTCTAAATCGTATTGAAATAGTTACATGTAGTCAAGATATAGATGTTTGTGTTGATGATTTCGAAAAAACAATCTTAGATAGTATAAATGTATCAGTCCCTAAAAAATCAATTAACAAACGAGCCATTGTCCTTCCTCGTTCAATTTTAGATCTTATTAAAATGAGAAATATGTTCAGGCGAAAATGGCAAAGATTCCGACAGAAACATGATTTTCAAGAAATGAACCATCTTAACAAATTGATTACTGAGTCAATTTCAAAATTCAGAAATAAAGAGTGGAATAGAAAACTTTCCTGCTTACACCCTAGTTCGAAACTGTTTTGGAATATTTATAAAATAATTAAAAAGAAAAATACGCAAATACCACCCCTTGAGTCATCAGGGATAGTTTTCACTTCTAACGAGGCTAAAGCAAGTGCACTTGCAAATACCTTTGCTAATAATCATAGAGCTTCTATAAATCTTAACAACGATCCAGTTTTGACTAGCCTCGTAGATACATCTATCGGTGAATTAAATAGGACTCCAATAAGCTTTCCCGCTGACGAACAAATTACTGTAGAAGATATAGAGTTTTTGATACATGATCTGCAAAATCAAAAATCTCCGGGAATCGATGGCATAACAAATCAATATTTTAAACAACTTCCCATGAATGGATTTGTTTTTTTAGCTATTTTAATATATGCGTGTCTCAGATGTCAATATTTCCCACTAAAATGGAAGATGGCTAAAGTAGTTCCAATATTGAAACAGGGAAAACCCCGAAGTGATCCATTGAGCTACAGGCCAATAAGCCTTCTGAGTACTATAAGTAAGATTTTCGAGAAGGTAATTCGAAGCAAATTAGAAATTTTTCTGAACGATAAGAAAGTTATACCAATGCAGCAATTTGGTTTCAGGAAAGAGCAAAATACGTCGCACCAGGTTCTAAGAATCAGCAGACATGTTAAAGAAAAACTGAATGAGAAAAAATCTACAGGATTAGTTCTGCTAGATGTAGAAAAAGCTTTTGATAATGTATGGCACAATGTACTTATACACAAGCTTGTTTTAAATGAATGCCCAGCTTATTTAATAAAGGTTATACAAAGTTTTTTGAGTGACAGGCAGTTCATAGTTTCACTTAACGGAATAAATTCCATCTCCAAACTTGTTCCTGCTGGCGTTCCTCAAGGATCAGTTTTATCTCCTACCCTATTTAATGTTTTTACGTCGGATTTTCCAGTCTTACAAAGTTGTGACTTTGGTATGTATGCTGATGACATCGCCATATACTCATCCGATGAGCACCCTGCAAATATAATAAGCAACATTCAAAACGCCCTCGTAGTTATTTTTGAGTACTATAAACACTGGAGGATTAAAATATATGCTGGGAAGAGTCAAGCTATCTTTTTTACCAGAAAAAGGAAGGATTATTTCTTACCCTGCCATAATTTAAATATAAATAACTGTGATATTCCATGGGTCAACTCTGTCAAGTACTTAGGTGTCTACTTAGACAAGACGCTGACCTTTAAGGAACACACACAAATGACATCAAATAAAATAAATATTGGCATTAAATTGTTATACCCGCTCATAAACCGGAAGTCATTACTCAGTAAGCACAATAAATTAATAATTTTTAAAGTCGTTTTTCAAGCGATATTATTGTATGGATCACCTGTTTGGGGAAATTGTGCCGGAATGCATAGGAAAAAACTACAGATATTACAAAACAAAATTTTAAAAATGATCCTTAAAGTCCCATGGCATTTTTCAACCCAGGAGTTACACGATCAGGCAAAAGTCATTAAAGTAGATAGAAAAATTGAAGTTCTCAATAAAAATTTTTTCAGAAAATGTGAATCAAGTGAAAACCCTCTCATAAAAAACCTTATTTAAAAATAAAAAAAATAAAAATATTTATATAATATATTATATGATTTATATCTTCCCTATTTATTTCTTTTGTTACTTCAGTAATTTTGTTATTAAATTTGTTATTCATTTATTATTCATTTGTTATTTATTATTCCTGTCATTCTTACTTTTCTTTTGTACTTATTTATAATTAATGCATTTACAATACATACATATATTATAACCCACACATATCTTTTTATTTATTAGTATATTTATTTTATTTATCTCCTTATTTATTTATTTATTTATTTATTTGTTAATGTATTTATTTATTTATTTATTTATATATTTATTTATTTATCTATGAAATAATATTAGTATTTGTGTTCATTCCATTAGATTTAAGCCATATCTGTGATATAATTATAAACAAAATTTAAATGAAGGTTTTTCTTTCTTATTTTTCTTCAAACCTATTCATTTTGAAATACAAGCTTATCAGAATCCTAATATTGATTTTCAGTAGTAAGATACAATTTGTTATCAAATCTCTGTGCTGTGCAATGACTTATAAATATTGTAAACTATGTAATTTTTCCTTGAAACAATAAATTTATCTATCTATCATTAGTTTTTTTTTGTTCTTTGGAACTTCAATAATCTCCGCTTAAAGGATTATACTGCTTTACTGTGACACGTTATATATGAAAGTCAACAATTATGTACATTTTTTATACAACTATTCCTCTTCAGGGAATTCGTTTAGATTAGAATCCACATCTTCCGTCCTGTTTTTGGACTTCAAGTTTTTGTAGCCGTACCTATATTTTTCGCTTACGGAGGTTAATTTTATTTTTAAAATGTGTTCAGCTGACTCGTCCTCTTCAAAACAGAGTCGGCACTCAGGAGAGTCTACTATTTTCATTTTGTGTAGATGATACTCGTATCTTAAACCATGGTAAGGTAACCTACTAAGTTTTTGATATCATGCCTGCTTAGGTTTAGGCATTTGCTGGCATTTTTATTGAAAGCCCTAATGGCTCGTTTGGTCCGTATATTCCCGCTCCTAACCCCGCTTCCATTTTAGAACCATCCGTATACCACTTTATGCCGTTGTGGCTGTTTTTTATATTCTGGCTCGCCAAGGCGATTTATAAAAAAGGGTGGGGGGGGGGGGTACTTCGACCTAAAAGATCTTTTGTGGCTGTTAGGTGGGTTATTACTAACCCATGCTTCTCTCTTGGGGATCTCCGTGGATAACCGTTTATTGAAGCATAGTGTTTTATGAATGCAGTCTGTGACCGCGCTGTTCATCAAGAAGGGTCTTAAGTTCCGGATGATCGTTAAGACTTATCTCGTTTAACTGTATTTGACTTATTGCACTGCGGATCGCCACTTTTTGAATGTATATGTGGAGAGGTGTAATTCCTGTTATTGCCTCTATGGCAGCCGTTGGACAGGTTCGCATGGCTCCGGAGATACCAAGGCACGCAAGCCGTTGTACCTTTTTGAGCTTCTCTATTGCGACCTTTTGTGTGGATTTTGTCCACCATACAATGGAGGCGTATGTTATAATGGGTCTTATCATCACTGTGTAGATCCAGTGGACAATCTTTGGAGAGATTCCCCAGGTTCTGCCATATGTGCGCCGACAGGCCCATAAAGCTCTGTTAGTTTTAGTGATTTTGTTGTTGATGTGAGAGTTCCAGTTTAGTCTTTTGTATAGGATTACTCCAAGATATATGATAGTTTTACTGGGGTTTATGGAGAGATTTTCCTTGACGCACCAGTCTATAGCTATCTTAAGGGCGTTTTGCATACGTGAAGTAACTACGTTTGATTCTTTGCCCCTAATAATGATGACCAAGTCATCGACGTACCCTATTATGTCGTAGCCTAAATTACTTAGTTTTTGAAGTAGCACATCTATGACCGAAGAGCACAGGAGGGGTGATGAAACTCCTACTTGTTTACAGCCTTTTATAGCTGATACTGATACTGAAGTTTGCCCTGACGAAGCAGTAATTTTCCGACTTTCGAGCATCGCTTTTATCCAGTGTATGGTGGGAAGGTCTACCTTTCGGTGAATTAAAGCATTTGATATTGAATCATAACCGGTGTTATCAAAAGCACCCTCTATGCCAAGAAAGGCGCATAGTGCAATTTCTTTGCAACGGTAGACGTTGTTTATGTGGTTTGTTAGTTTTAACAGGGCGCCTTCCGTTGATTTTCCTTTTTGGTACGCATATTGACAGTGGTGTAGAGGCATGCTAATAGTTACGCATTCTCTGATATGAACGTCAATTATTCTTGCTATTGTTTTCAGGAAAAACGATGTCAAGCTTATGGGACGATAGGATTTAGGTAGTTCACTAGGTTTGTTACTTGGTTTGGGGATAAATACTACATTGACCTCCCGCCAAGTGCGTGGTATGTAGCCCCAGTTGAAACTGAACCTAAATAAGGCAATCATGTTAGGTAGGAAGAATTTCATACCCTTTTGAATGAGGGCTGAACAAATTCTCTCATTTCCTGGTGCCTTGAATGGTTTAAATGAGTTTATGGCCCATTTTACCTTATCTGGACTAAAAAATTTACCAGATAAACTATTATTTCTGCTGAGGTTAGTTGGATATGAAACCTCAGTAGTGTGATCAGTTGTGTGATCGATAATTAGGGAACGAGGGAAGTGAACTTGCAGCAAGGTAGTGAGAGTTTCTTCCCTGTCGCTTGTGATTGTTCCATCAGGTTTGATGAGCAATCCCATGCAGTTTGAAGGATCTTTGAAAGTGCGCTCTGGAGCCGCGCCACGGCTGGAAGTTTTTCCAGCTTTTTGCAGTTTGCGCGCCATGAGGCCCTTTTAGATCTTCGCAACTCTTGGTTGTATTTGGTTAACAGGGATCGATATTGATCCCATACGCCGGTGCGTTTCGATTTGTTGAATTGTTTTCTCACCTTCTTCCGGATAGTTTCCAGGTTTTAATTCCACCATGGTACGCTTCTTTTTACAATGGTACGCTTTACCTTACAACTACTCCTAAAGGATGAGATCCGCATCACTCGGTGTTAGTGGTGAATCTGGTAGCAGATCAGTTCTGATTGCCAGATTTTTACTATAGGTTCTCCAGTTTGTTAATTTATTATTGTATTTGACCGGCGCGCACTCGGTGTTGCATCGCAGCCTGAACATAATATGCATATAATCAGGCAGAGAAGCTTCATCAGACACGTGCCAGTCCTCTACAATGTTTTGTATAAAAGGAGACGAGAGAGTAAGGTCTAAAACTTCTTCTCGTATACTGTTCCTAAAAGTAGGCTTATCTCCCTTATTTAGAATAACTAGGTCTTTACTATATAGATAATCTAAAAGTAACTCACCTCTTTTGTTTGTGTCTCGGCTGCCCCAAATCTGGTGATGTGCATTCGCGTCGCAGCCGATAACAAGATGTACTTGCTGAGTTTGGCGGTACTGGACAAGTTCCTGTACTGGTGTAGGTGGTACCTCCTCTATGTCCCCAGCAAAATACGCCGATGCGCTTACTAACTTGTGTATCACATGGGCATTGTGGCGTTCAATTAAAACGGCCACCAGGTCCCTAGTATTGAATTTCGCAATGGAAAGAGCTGCCCTAGGTCTGAAATTACCTTTGCAAAATATTAGCTCTCTATTTCTGCTGTTAAGACTAAAGATCTTACCTGTAGTTGCCCATGTTTCCTGGATTAAACCAAGAGCGACGTTCCTTTCGGCACATCATTGGCTATAGGTGTCCGATGCACCCATAGCGCGGTGCAGGTTTGCCTGCAGCACAGTTAGAGACGTAATTTCTTCTTCACGTATTCGGGATTACGCATTCTATGAGGTTTGTTATCACCCCTGCGTCGTACGTAACCATGTTGAGAGAGACAGCTTTGTCTCCCCCTAGGACTTCTGGTGTTCTGTCCATATTTCCCGCTTGTATGTGCCTGTTAGGCCCCTAGTTTTGGCCTAAAGCGGTTACGGTGCGCGTTTGTGCTGTCCGTTTTTTAGCCTTTATTTAAGCATCCAGCACCACAGTTGTTTTAGCAACTGAGTTACCCGTGGCAGCACTAATGCCAGCCACTGGTGGTGTGGCGCTACTGTTGGCGCTTGTGGATGGCTTATCATTTTCTGTAGCATCAGTGGCAGTACTAATACTAGCCCCTGGTGTTGTAGCCTTTCTTTGGTTGTCTCTTGACGCCTGAATCGTCGATTTGTCCGCGCTCTTGAGGATTATTTTGATCTGTCCAAACCTGAACGAGACCATCCTCTTTAGCTCAACAAGTCGTGCTTTCGTTTACAGCAAGGACCATATGGGCAACATCTCTGTCGTCAGATCTTTGCAAAACTCTCCACGTTCTGGTGTTGAGTTCTTTATTCTGGCCATCTAGAATTGCCAGTATTCTTTCATTCGCTACTCCGGTACTATATATGTGGGAAGAAGGCTCTGACGATATGTGGTTTCGGGAAAAGTTTTTCCCCCCCAAAAGCGTCACTTCCATCCCGCATTTCTCTTTGAGCTTCGCGAAGTTCGTTTTCATCCACTCTGCAGTGGTAGCGTCCGCACATACGATCATTAGCCATCCGGCTTTGAAAGTTGTACCGCGGAAGGCTGGTTTGGGCCCCTCATCACGTTGTTCGATGGTGATGTCCATAATCCTCTCCTGAATCTGAGCCATTTGCTCATTACTAAGAGGATTGCGATCCAGATCGACAGGTACTACACTCAGTCTTACAAAGCTCGCTGTATCTCAAAAGGAGACTTTGTCAACGGCTGTATTTCCTGTGCGAGCTCATTTCGCTTCGGATTGGGGCGGCGCGGCGTATTGTCCTCGGATGTTGTACGCTTCACTTCGGAGCCTGGGTCGACCTCTGTCGACAGAGCAAGTATTCTGGCATACTCTACGTTTTTCCCCATTTTCAGCGCACGGTTAAAACGGCGCTGTTCGGATGGTGTGAATTTGACGCGCTTAGACTCAGTCTGTGCAGTTATGCCAGAGGTCTCCGGCGCGCCTGTATTCATGGGATGCACTTCATCCGAGAGTATGCTGACATTGCATAGCGTGCTGGATTCAGAGATATCGTCACTAAGAAGAGACAAGTTCTCTTCTAAGCTCATCATCTCCGAATCCGTGGTTTGTGACGCTTCCCGATTGGCAGGTGTCACGTCATTTACGACACGGTGTTTTAAAACATCCCCAGTTGGTAATGCAGGGTGTTCTGAAACATCCCTAGTTGATGATGCAGTTGTAGAGGCATCATTCTCTATTTGTTTTTTGATTTTCGGATCTATTTTGATTCCCACGAGTAAACGGGATAGGAAGGTCGCCCGTGTTCTACCCGTGTAACCACAGGAAGGTTATCTTGAAATCGGAGGTCGCCTGGTATCCGAAGTTCGCTGCTATCAACTAAGAACCCCTTAGCCATTTATCTCTCGGCGCTAGCTGTTCCACCTTAGATTTGGGGATTTGTTGTCGGGGTTGTCTCCCCGGGCATTGCCGAAAAGTTGTAAGTAGTAAGCAAACGGGGGATACAGAGGGGGGTATGTAAGGGTGGGGTGGGAGCGGATGTGAAGCCTTGGTCAGTTCTTGGTTGACGCTCATCAGACGGCCTGGCCCTTAACAAGCCCGATGACTCTTTGCGTCGTAAGCCTCCGCACCGGCACCATCGAGTTTGTTTGCGGTGATGGTACACACGTCAAGGTGACTGACCCCGCTACGAGGTACGGACGTTTATAAGCCGTAAAGGTCTTGTCGAAACACTCTTAGGAATAACAAAAAGTTACCCCAAAACGATCCACTACTCCACCACGGAGTCCACAGACATCACATTTTTTTCTCGTCGTGCTTCAATGACACTTATGTATACCTAACCCAAGCAGAGCTATGACCAGGAACAATCATTTTCGAAAAGTTTCACATTGGATCATAAAGCTGTTAGAGATTTGCGTGTATCTCAGCTCCTCCCCAAGAAAGCTCCATCCGGGATAGAATCAAAATATCGTTAAGTACCAGTATAATTATTTTATTTTTCTTTATCCATGTAAAATTTTATATCGATATTTTAGACGTACAAACCGTTATAGCCTCTGTTTTGCACTGATCGAGATATTTTGTTTATCAACCGCAGTTTCTAAAGATTGATACCGATTTTTTCGTGGACCATGAAATTCAACCACAATAAGCAAAACCCAAAGCAACGCGATCAAACCAGCAATCAGACAAACAAACGAAACTCGAAATAAAAGGTTTCTATTACAATTACAAATTTGATTGTATACTTATTTTATCCGTATGGCTTGACTAAGTGAGTGTCCAAAATCCAAGTGAACGAGAATATGTAACTGCGGTATTATTATTATTAACGTACCGCACATTAAAGAGAGAGGCTCTTCCAGTTTTTAATTAACATATTGAATTTAACTCAATGAATTACCGCCATAACAGTGGAGTCAGAGATTGATTTACAATAAGAATTATAATTTTAATAAAAGGAATTTAATATGCAAGTGCAATTGCTTTAAAGGACGAAAATATAAATGCTGTTTCAAAACAGCCTCTTTAAAAACTTCATAAGTATGCACATTTCCCCTTAAAAATGAGCTAGGGATTATTACTTTTCTAGCAAAATACAAAGTTTGAAATGAATACAACTATGTCCTTATGAGAGAAGCAGTTTCATCAATAGTGGTTCTAAAACGAGCAATACACATAAACGGGTGAGAACAAAGCAACAGTTGAGCTATGTTGAATTGACCATGTTATTATTTGAAACATTTAAAGTTTTTCCTCGGTTAAAACAATAAAATTGGGGTAATTCCTTCACAATTTTTTGAATACATGCGTGTAATGAGTGCTTCGGACCAGAGAACAACTTTGGATTCAGACAACTAAAACTTTTGCTTTTAAGACCAAAGAAAACTATATTTTTTTCTGAATAGCTCTGCATACTCAACTCATTTTCTTAAAAAAATGGACTTATGTCGTTTTGATCAAACTTCAGAGATACTATAGGGTGCTTCTATCATTATTTCATTAGTTTGCCTTAGTTTCAAAGTTAATTTAATCCTTAACGGACACACATAAGTCAAGAGCGACGATTGAATGTCTTACTTTGAACTGATAGTCGCTGGCGGCTAAGACACTCTGTCTTAGTTACTGCAGCCATCTATCCTCCGATATCGCTGGCACACTTCTTCCATTTAGTCTAAGGACTAAGCGCTCTGGCATCTAAAATATTAGGCATTAACGGCCCATAGATTGCCTAAAACCTAGCTTCTCCAACCACTTTCTTTGCGAAGTGGAAGGGACCTACGATTTTACGCCGAATCCGAACGGCAAATTTGAGAAGCTTCTCATGACAATTGATACTCTTGGATGTTTGTCAGACGTTCGCAAGAGGTGGGGCAGTGGAAAAAAACTCAAGATGTTACTTGGCCTCGGCGGGAATTGAACCGGGGACCTTTCGATTAGTAGCTCTGGCGTCTGCGGTTGCTAAGTCTGTCAAACGGAGTTTCGGTCTTCATTGTCGTCTCTGACCGAGGGGTAGAGTATTGAAGATCCTCTAGGCTGAAGCGTTTTAGTCCATTCGTAGCCGAGGCGACCTAATCTGACCGATGTGTTTTAGCTTTATGTATTGCATTCACATTTTGGTCAATTTATAGAGTTGGAGCTTATTCGTCTCGATATCGCCCGCATACACCAGCAGTCGAATGGACATGTTTAAAAAAAATAAATGTCACTTGTGTAACCGACTCTAAGAGTTTTGATGTAACTCGAGGCATTACAATAAATCCTTAATGGCTGCGATGTCTTGTTTTATCTGGATAACGAATCACGAGTTAAGAAATAATACCATGAGTAAAACATTTGATCGTACTGAAACTCATTTTTAAAGGGGTATGTTTTTGAAACATTCTGTTTTTTCAGTATAATTCATATACAGTCCCTGGCCAAATTATTAAACGCATTGTAGTTTTTAAATATTTTTATGTGTTGCACGAGTTTTATATTTAAACGTGGGGGAGACTAGCTTAAGATGACATACTTTTTCTTTAAAGCTAAAAATAAAAAACATTAGTTGACATACTAATGAATACAAAGTCAATTTAGTTTATTTATTTATTTATAACAAAAAAAAACTCAAAATTAAGCAATTCAAATATATATTATTAATTTATATTATTATTCAAAAGAAAGTCCACAGCCCTGTGTAAGTTGACATACATCCGGGTAAGATGGCATACTGCCTAGGGGTAAGATGACATACCTCTATTTTCAGTGCAGAGTTCACAAATAACCTGCCTTACTTTCTTCAATGGCCTGAGCCATATTATTTTTTGACCAAGAATGCCTGGTTGGAGTCCTTTTATAGTTGTAACTTGGCATAGGTACTAAAAAAAAATATTTTCTAATTTAATACAAAATACTAACTTCGGGTAAGATGACATATATGTCAACTTAGACGATCGAACGTTATGTCATCTTGCCCGGAACGGTTAAAAATGGTTTCAATTATGAATGCACAAATACTTCACGATTAGGCACTTTAAATCACATAGAAATTACATAATACATAAACAAATGTACCCGTAAAACACTTTAGACAAAACACATTACTCACCTTGGCGCAGATATGCGTCCTAACAAAAAAGGCAAACAAAATTGTTTTGGGAGCGAAATGTTTCTTGCTGCTCTTGTCAAAAGACAATTCAAAACTGCGAAAAGCTACAATATACTGGTTGTTGAAATTGTAAAACTGTAAATATGGGCGTACTCAAAAGAATTGTAACGGTTATGGTTACTGAGAAAAGGCAAGTATGTCATCTTATCTGGATATGCCATCTTAAGCTAGTCTCCCCTACATATAATGTGTTTTATTTAGGAGATTTTGTAAATGATTCCATTTTGTATTTATTTTTGACGTGTTACATTACAGTGTTAACCAATTGATACGCGAACGTAAAGAAGTACAAACAAAGTACAGAGAACCTTACAGTGCGTCTAATAATTTGCCCAGGTACTGTTTGACCAATAAAAAAGAGAACACATATAATTTTTTCTGTTTTGTAATGACTCAGACAGTTTATTTTCCAAGGAATTGCGATGAAGCAACAGCATTAGATGATGAGCCACCACCTCCAAGACCTTCGAATGCACCTTGGCTCAGGCTCTGTGATGATCCTATAGCGCTAGATGAGCCACCGCCAAGACCTTGTAATCCACCTTGGTTGGAGCTTTGTGTCGAAGCTTTAGCGTTAGAGGCACCACCGCTAAGGCTTCCTAGTCCGCCTTTGTTTAAATTTTGTATTGAGGATCCAGCGTCAGAGTTACCACCGCTGAGACCTTCCAGTCCCCCGCCAAGACCTCCTAACCCATCTTGGTTCAAGCTTTGTGCTAAACTTCCAGCATTAGAGACACCACCGCCATAACTACCGCCAATGCCGCCGTCAAAACCACCGCCAATACCAGCGCCAATGCCACCACCAATACTACCTCCAATACTTTCACCAATACTTCGGCCAAGACCTCCTCCACCTTGGCTTAAGCTTTGTCCCGAACTTCCAACGTTAGAGGCACCACCGTCAATACCACCGTCAAGACCTCCTAAGCCTCCTTGATTAAAGTTTTCGGCCGAACTTCCAGCGTTCAAGGCACCACCGCCAATAGCACTACCAATGCCTCCACCAATACCACCGCCATTTTCACCGCCAATACCAGCGCCAATACCATCGCCAATACCATTGCCTTTACCAGCACCAAGTCCTCCTAATCCACCTTGGTTGAAGCTTTTTGCTGAACTTCCAGCGTGAGAGGCACTACCACCACGACCTATTAATCCACCTTGGTTTAAGCTTTGTCCCGAACTTCCAACATTAGAAGCACCACCGCCAAGGCCACCGTCAATACTACCGACAAGACCTCCTAATTCACCTCGGTTGAAGTTTTGTGCCGAACTTTCAGCGTTAGAGGCACCACCGCCCAAGCCACGGTCATGTTCAAACCCAAGACCACCGTATCCGCCTTGGTAGAAGTTTTGAGGTGAGGGCACACCTCCAAGTCCCAGTTTACCACCAAAACCAAGCCCAATAGGGAATATTCCTTTGCTACCGAATCCTTCAAGGCCAACAAGTTCAGGTCTGTATTCCTCATGGGGGTGATGATGATGGTGATGATATGCAGCGATTTCCGCAATCAGAATAGAAAATACAACAAAGAATTTCATTTTAATAGTTTTAGGATAAAGTTTATCTGGCGGAAAAAGTTAAACTACTGATATGGATTCAGGAAATCGTTTACGTATTTATAGGGACCATTGACCATTATTAATGCAAACGCTTAAGTGGAACTAGTATTTTGATTGTTCTGTTTAAAGCACAATAATAGGTTGAATACTCAGAAAAAACAGAAATCCCCTTAAAATCCTGGTGCAACCAGTTTTTTATAAATGTAAATACCTCTCGGTTTATATTGAAAATTTAAAAATATTTATAATTTCACCGCTGTGACTAATAGATTTACTTATAAGATAACTTGTTGGAGTGCGGAAGCCTGCATCGTCATAGTAGTCCAATGCCTCGCTCATATCGAATATCTGCCTAACTTTCACTACCTTTATGTAAGAACCATTTTCTCTAGACATCAATTGAACTACCATAGGTCAATTGCAGGCAAGCATTCGAGGGTCAGCATATAGTCATCGCTATTCGCAAAATTATCGGGTCAAACTCAATTTCAGTTCGAAGTTTGTTTTTGTGGTCGCTATAAACAAGAGGAGTGTTTTTTCATACTGAGGCACTTCCCCATGCTTCAGACAGCGGAGGAATTTCCTAGATGAGATCAACGGTGGGGTCTACCAGCTCCAGTCAGGTTGAACTATTAGTGTTTTCCCTATATGAGCTGCTTCGACATATCTGAATCGCAGGTCTTTAGGGATCTCCAATACTGAGCCAGGGTATGGGAAAAGAGTTGTTGGCGGATGCACTTAATGGGCCAATGGCAGCGCTCAGATCCCCGAAGTGGGTTACTGACTCCGGAAAACCCGGCCCCTCGTGCTAGGGATAAACAATGGAACTGGTGCTACTCAAAAACTTGAGTCTGTCCTCGAGCGGTACAAGGCAGATATTACCGCGATCTAGGAGATACGATGGATAGGATCAGGTATGATGAAAAATAAAAATTGCGATATTTATTAAGGCTGCCATAAAAGATTGCATATGTTACGGTGCGGATTCGTCTTGGGGAATCGGCTTAGGACAAAAGTAATAGATTTTAAGCCGATAAGTGATCGCCTGGGTGTGATCCGCATCAAAGCTACATTTCAAAACATAAGCCTAATATGTGCACACGTTCTACCGACGAGGCTGAAGATCCCATTAAGGAGGAGTTTCTATAACCTCCTGGACGGAGCCTACGGAGCCTGCCCGGAGTATGATGTCAAAGTTGTGCTAAGGGATTTTAATACCAAAGTCGGTAAGGAAAACATCTTCGGCGGATTAGTTGGTAAGCACAGCCTTTACGACACGGCAACAGATAACGGCTACCGATACCGACTAATCGACTTTGCAGACTAATTCGAGGGCCGACTCTGACCATTTACTTGTTTAGAGCTCGACTGTGCAACGAGAAGAAGCTGCGAACTGCCCAAAAGAAGAAAATTGGGCGTTGGACGCCTTAGCGCACCTGGAGTAGTCAACAATATGTGGAATCGATATAGTGACATCATCAAGGAGGTAGCAGAAACCACTATAGGGTACCAGCCACCCTAAAGAAAGAGAACGTGGTATGATGATGGATGCGTGTACAGGAAAAAGGTGACAGAAGATGCACACAAGAAACCGTTGCAGCGCAAAACAAGGGCAGCGAGGGAATAGTATCGAGCCAGGAGAAGGGAGGAGAAAAAGATCCTAAGTAGAAAGAGGAGAGTCTACGCAGTATCCCAGCTCAAGGAGTCTTGCGATCAAAGCAACATCCGGAGATTTTACAAGAAAGCGAAGCAACTGGCTGCTGGCTTTAAGACCGAAACGCAGGCTCTTCGAAACAGCTACGGAAATCTAGACACCGAAGCGCAGAGAATAGTATATGTATTTAAGTAGCATTTCCAACAGATTCTAAATAGGCATCATGAAGAGAGAGTGATAGGGCAAGAAGAGAACCCACGTCCTGTCAATGAAGAACAGATTTCACCACCCTGTCGGAAGAGTTTGGCTTAGCTACAAGAAAGCTAAAGAACAATAAGGCCACCGACTCTGATGATCTACCAGCGGAGGTGATGTTTTTTTAGGGCGCATGGACCAAATCATCAACCAAGTATTTTTGGAAGAAAGCATGCTCGATGACTATACTATATTAGCTCCATATAAGCCATCTTCAAAAAAGGCGATCCTATGTCTTGCAAGAACTATCGAGGCATATCCCTGCTTAATGTCGCATATAGATTGTATCCAACGTAATGTGTGAACGTCGGACGCCATTCTGCAACACACTAATCGACATGTACCAGTGTGGCTTCCGGCCCGGCAGATCGACAATAGACCAATACTTCACATTAACGCAATTTCTGGAAAAGACCAATGAACTTCAAGTCGAGACCCACCAACTTTCATCGATTTTAAGCCGCATATGATAGCATTCATTCACGTTCATTCAGCGTTCCGTGTTAGAGGCATTCGCGACGAATGAAGAACATGCGAAATTGGTTCATCTTAAAGTAAATGAGGAGAAGACGAAGTACAAGCTATCAACAAAGAAACAAACATCTGTCCACCGCTTAGGACAAAACGTTCAAAAAACCTCACTCGAAGAGGTGGTCGGTTATTTAGTCCTGTGTGCGAGGAGGGCGAATGGAGGAGAAGATACAATCCAAGTATCCAGTACCAAGATGTGGATGTAGTCCAAAAAGCTAAATCACGTCGACTACATTGGGTCGGCCACATTGAGCGAATGGAAAATAATGCTCCAGCCAAGACGGTCTTCGATGCCCAGTCCCCTGGTTCGAGAACGCAAGGAAGACCGAACCTTCATTTTAAAGACCAAGCCATTGCGGGTCGAAAGCCGGAAGCCCGTTAAGTAAAAGTGATTATAAACAAGAGGAAGGATTAAAAAGGAAATTGATGATTACTTATTTTCTTCTGCTTCCTAAATGACAGTGAGGCTATAATCAGTATTAATGGGATCATAACCCTTCCACTTAATTGCATCCCTACTGGGCAGCCTGTGGGATTCGCCGATTCGACCTCAGCAAATAACGGCAGGCCTCCCGATTTCGAATCACTTCGTCACTGAGGCCAATCAAATGCTGGTGTTGCTGATTTGTGTGATTCAGCGGTTTTAAGCCTGCCTCTCTATCTAATACTCATTGATAAAATATATATTTTATTTAACAAAACCTTCCACAATTCTTCTATGATTTCAAACCCCTCAACCAGATTTGAGATAGATGAGATATGACATTTAAACGAACGACATTATCCAAAATGTTAAGTAATATTAAAGGGTTTCTAGAAGAAAGTGTTGAAATTGATAAAAAAATCATCGCTTTGCTATGTACGTCGATCTCTTCCCCCTAAAAACTTTAATTTTTCGTAGTGTTTCTTTTTATACCCTATTCTAAGGGTATATTAATTTTGACGCATAGTTTGTAACAAACTTACTATAACTTACTATATTTATGATCAGCATCGATAGTAATGTCGATCTAGTCATGTCCGTCCGTCCGTCTGTCGACAAAAATTAGGCCTTTAAGGTGGACCTAGAGAGCTGAAATTTTAACCATATACTCTCTAGGGTCCCGAAATAATCAAGTTTACGAATTTTTTAAATCCGCCTATTGACACGCCCACAATTAAATAAAACAATTTTATTGAAACACCCAAGTTTGAGCTAGGGAGCGTTTTTTTTGATAAATTCCTTTAAATGTTATATAACAAAATATGTAGAGCGTTCTTAACAATTCAACCATACTTAGACTTTTGTCACGCCCACTTATGAGGGATAGGAATAAGAATAGGGTATCCAACAGTTCGCCCAAGCGGACTGTAGCCCGTCCCTATGTTTTTAAACTCATAACGAATAAAATTGCCTTTTAAACAATGTCGAAATCTGAAGAAAAATCATTTCAAGAAATGAATGATTCGGATGCGGATCTTTCATTTTCTCGTTGCGAGAAAGAATATATTCTCGCATTGAACTTGCGAGAACCATGACGTTTTTTGCAACAATTTCTTTTCCCGCAACGGGAAATGTTTTAGGAAAAAGGGGCTTTACATGGAAACATTTCTCCATGAATTCCTTAGGGTGGTGCCTCTTAATTTTACATTTTTATCATTATCATTTCAACGCGTTGCCCAGAATTTGTGATTGTTGTCAAAGGGCACAGATGGAGTAAAAATTAATGCCTTCTGCACATGGAACGGCTTATCATGACGCGTACAAGACTCGTCCAACCTCGAAGATACCTCTCCGCTTTATAATGCGCAAACCAATCTTTTCTAGGGGTATTCTTCTAATGTATTTTAACACATGCGTATGCCTTCCGTATATGGCGTTTAATTCGTGTTAATGACGACGAGGCGGTCGTGTGAACGAGGAGGAAACCTTAGAATACTGCGAACACTAAATCAAAATTAATCAGATGATTTTGACTTCTGTACTTAACTGACGAAGGGTTAATTTCTTTCACTTCCTCGCAATGGAAATTTTCATTGAAAAGCTAATATTCACATGAACTATTCGTCCAATCGCAGAAGGTTAACCAGTAGAGACTAATTTATCTTGCAAATTGAACGCGTTCATTGAAGCCAAACTTTGTTCAACGCTTCATCAAGAAAAATAGAAGCCCAATCATTTGACACTAAGGATGTTGTGCGTTGGGGTAACCTCTGCCGACCTGCATCTCTTTTCCGTCGCCGCCGGGGAAGGGCAGTTCTCAGCGCTTGCGCCTTCAACTGGCGGTGCAGTTTCTTCACGCCGCACGATAGCCGCCTTTCTCCTTTTCCTCTTTCGCTGGCTCTTAGATGGACGCTGACCAGTGGACGCCGCCTCTGTGGCCCGTTTCACCTGTTCGGTTTCGCAGGCCTCGTCGGCAGCATCACACGTATCGGCTGTCTGTCTATTGGTCTGAAGATTAAGCGTATCAGGTTGAACCTCTCCGCCACTTTCTTCATGTTTCCAGCCCAGTCTACCGAACGTGTCGGAGATAGAGCTGCAGGAATCTTCGGAAGCAAACCTTTTCGCAACTCGAAGGTCAACGCCTGTACAGGCGGGGGGTATATGTATGTGTGGGAAATCCGCGGCATTCTTGTTGTCTCTCAACAGAAAAGACTGCAGACAGACTACTGGCGTTCTTACGGGACACTAAGCTTTTGCCAAACACCTTAAGGTGCTAGGCCTAAGCGACACCACCAACTGCGAAGCCTGTGGAGAAAGCGACGACACTGCGGAACATTTCGTCTGTGATTGTCCTGCTTTTGCTCGTATCAGGTGGCAGGTATTTGGTGCGGATATGGTGAGTGCTGTAAACCTAAGCTCCTTATCATTGAAGCGCCTTCTCGTTTTTCTTAGAAAAACGAGTAAATTCCCACAGTAAAATGTGGTGTGTCTGCCTGGCAGTACAATGGACCAGTATTGAGTCTGAGTGCTCCAGTGCAGAAAGTTTCACACATCCCGACAAAAAAAAAAAAAAAAAAAAAAAAAAGGATGTTGTGCGTATTAAATCTTTGTATATAAACTTTATAGTATTATCAGTTCGTGAATTCGACGATATGCCACCAAACGACGTAAGTTCGTCATTAAAAAAAGCTATATTTATACAACCATATTGTAGAACCTTTTCTACACTTCTGTTGTCTTCCATTGTCTTTCATTCTCGTGACTGGTAATATGAGAATGGTGTGGCTGATGTTTGGTGTAGCATGGCATTCTCATCGGGTATATTTATCGTATTTTATTTAGAGTCTATATACAAAGACCTAACCCAAGCAGAGCTATGATCAGGAACAATCATTTTCGAAAAGTATCGCATAGGATTCGCTGTTAGAGATTTGCGTGTATCTCAGCTTCTCCCCAAGAAAGCTCCATCCGTGATAGAGTCAAAATATCGTTAAGTACCAGTAGAATTATTTTATTTTTCTTTATCCATGTAAAATTTTTTATCGATATTTTAGACCGGTTGTACATTATAGCCTTTTTAAATAATCATGCACATTTCCACTATAAAAGGAGCTAGTGATTATTACTTTTCTAGCAAAATACAAAGTTTGAAATGAAAACAACTATGTCCTTATGAGAGAATCAGTTCCATCGATAGTGGTTCTAAAATGAGCAATACACATAAACGGGTGAGAACAAAGCAACAGTTGGGCTTTGTTGAATTGAAAATGTTATTATTTGGAAAATTGAAAGTTTTTGCTCGGTTAAAACAATAAAATTAGAGTAATTCCGTCACAATTTTTTAAATACTTATAATGAGTGCTTCGGACCAGTCAACAACTGTGGATTCAGGCTACTAAAACTTTTGCTTTTAAGACCAAAGAAAACTAGATTTTTTTCTGAATAGTTCTGCATAATCAACTCATTTTCGCAAAAAATGGACTTATGTCGTTTTGATCAAACTTCAGAGATACTTTAGGGCGCTTCTATCATTATTTCATTAGTTTGCCTTAGTTTCATAGGTCAAGAGCGACGATAGAATGGCTTACTTTGAACTGATAGTCGCTGGGGGTTAAGCAACTCTGTCTTAGTTACTGCAGCCATCTATCCTCCGCTATCCCTGGCACACTTCTTCCATTTAGTCAGGACTAAGCGCTCTGGCATCTGCGGTTGCTAAGTCTTTCAAACGGAGGTTCGGTCTTTGTTGTCGTCTCTGACCGAGGGGTAGACAATGGAAGATCCTCTAGGCTGAAGCGCTTTAGTCCAATCGTAGCCGAGCCGAGTTGGAGTTTATTTGTCTCGATATCGCCCGCATACACCAGCAGTTGAATGGACATGTTTAAAATAAAATATCTATCAATTGTGTAACCGACTCTAAGAGTTTTGATGTAACTAGAGCTATACAATAAATCATTAATGGCTGCGATGTCTTCTTTTATCTGGATAACGAATCACGAGTTAAGAAATAATACCATCAGTAAATGATTTGATCGTACTGAAACTCATTTTTAAAGGGATATGTTTTTGAAACATTCTGGTTTTTCAGTATAATTTATTCACATATGACCAATAAAAAAGAGAACACATAATAATTTTTTTTTTGTAATGACTCAGACAGTTTATTTTCCAAAGAATTGCGATGAAGCAACAGCATTAGATGATGAGCCACCACCTCCAAGACCTTCGAATGCACCTTGGCTCAGGCTCTGTGATGATGCTATAGCGCTAGAGGAGCCACCTCCAAGACCTTGTAATCCACCTTGGTTGGAGCTTTGTGTCGAAGTTTTAGCGTTAGAGGCACCACCGCTAAGGCTTCCTAGTCCGCCTTTGTTTAAATTTTGTGTTGAGGATCCAGCGTCAGAGTTACCACCGCTGAGACCTCCCAGTCCTTCGCCAAGACCTCCTAACCCATCTTGGTTCAAGCTTTGTGGTAAACTTCCAGCATTAGAGACAAAACCGCCATAACTACCGCCAATGCCGCCGTCAAAACCACCGCCAATACCAGCGCCAATGCCACCACCAATACTACCTCCAATACTTTCACCAATACTTCGGCCAAGACCTCCTCCACCTTGGTTTAAGCTTTGTCCCGAACTTCCAACGTTAGAGGCACCACCGTCAGTACCACCGTCAAGACCTCCTAATCCTCCATGATTAAAGTTTTCGGTCGAACTTCCAGCGTTCAAGGCACCACCGCCAATAGCACCACCAATGCCTCCAATAATACCACCGCCATTTCCACCGCCAATACCAGCGCCAATACCAGCGCCAATACCAGCGCCAATACCATCGCCAATACCATTGCCATTTCCAGCACCAAGACCTCTTAATCCACCTTGGTTAAAGCTTTTTGCTGAACTTCCAGCATGAGAGGCACTACCACCAAGACCTTCTAATCCACCTTGGTTTAAGCTTTGTCCCGAACTTCCAACATTAGAAGCACCACCGCCAAGGCCACCGTCAATACTACTGACAAGACCTCCTAATTCACCTCGGTTGAACTTTTGTGCCGAACTTTCAGCGTTAGAGGCACCACCGCCCAAGCCACGGTCATGTTCAAACCCAAGACCACCGTATCCGCCTTGGTAGAAGTTTTGAGGTGAGGGCACACCTCCAAGTCCCAGTTTACCACCAAAACCAAGCCCAATAGGGAATATTCCTTTGCTACCGAATCCTTCAAGGCCAACAAGTTCAGGTCTGTATTCCTCATGGGGGTGATGATGATGGTGATGATATGCAGCGATTCCCGCAATCAGAATAGAAAATACAACAAAGAATTTCATTTTAATAGTTTTAGGATAAAGTTTATCTGGCGGAAAAAGTTAAACTACTGATATGGATTCAGGAAATCGTTTACGTATTTATAGGGACCATTGGCCATTATTAATGCAAACGCTTAAGTGGAACTAGTATTTTGATTGTTCTGTTTAAAGCACAATAATAGGTTGAATACTCAGAAAAAACAGAAATCCCCTTAACCTCCTGGTGCAACCAGGTTTTTATACCCTATTCTAGGGGTATATTAATTTTGACGCATAGTTTGTAACATACCTTAATATTGCCCGTAGACCCCTAAAAGTTACTATATTTATGATCAGCATCGATAGTAATGTCGATCTAGCCATGTCCGTCCGTCCGTCCGTCCGTCGGCAAAAATTAGGCCTTTAAACTGGACCTAGAGAGCTGAAATTTTAACCATATGCTCTCTAGGGTCCCGAAATAATCAAGTTTACGAATTTTTGAAATCCGCCCACAGACACGCCCACAAACTCAAAAAAACAAAATTTTGGAAAAAATCGAATTTTGAGCTAGAGAGCTGAAATTTTTTATATATGATCTATGGCCCATAAAACTGATTGGGACATAAAATTTTCAAAATCCGCCCACTGACACGCCCACAATTAAATAAAACAAATTTTGGGAAAAATTGAATTTTGAGCTAGAAAGCTGAAATTTTTTATATATGATCTTTGGCCCATAAAACTGCTTGGGACATAAAATTTTCAAAATCCGCCCACTGACACGCCCACAATTAAATAAAATATTTTTTTTGAAAAACCAAAATTTGAGCTAGGGAGCTGAAATTTTTAATATATACTCTCTAGGGGCCCTTTATGCTCATGTGTAAATATTTTCAAAATCCGCCTACTGACACGCCCACAATTATTTTTTTTTTTATTTTTGAAAGTCCAAAGTTTGAGCTAGGGAGCTGAAATTTATAGTATATACTCTCTAGGTGCCCTTTATGCTCATACTTAAATTTTTTTTAAAACCGCCTACTGACACGCCCACAATTAAATAAAACAATTTTATTGAAAAACCAAAGTTTGAGCTAGGGAGCGTTTTTATTTACAAAAGCTTAGTTTTTTCGATAAAATCCTTTAAATTTTTGTCACGCCCACTTATGAGATATAGGAATAAGAATAGGGTATCCAACAGTTCGCCCAAGCGGACTGTAGCCCGCCCCTATGTTTATAAATGTAAATACCTCTCGGTTTATATTGAAAATTTAAAAATATTTATAATTTCACCCCTGTGACTAATAGATTTACTTATGAGATTCCTGCCTGATAACTTATTGGAGTGCGGAAGCCTGCCTCGTCATAGTAGTCAAATGGCACGCTCATATCGAATATCTGCGTAACTTTCAGTACCTTTATGTAAGATCCATTTTCTTAAGACATCAATTTGACCGCACTGTGTTGGATGTTCTGCAGTTTTTCGATGTGCAGAAGCAGCGACAGCAACATCAACTGCAGTTATATTCTTAGCGCGTCCCTGCAGGGCCACAGCAACGCATTTTTGCCTTTCAAAATTATTATACAAATTGGCGTTGTGTGAAAGTTACATTTCGCAGGATTCATTATTTTTCTGCTAAACATTATCGTTATCTAACCACCATAGCGTCAATTGCAGGCAAGCATTCGACGGTCAGCATTTTCGATGACTATTCGTAAAATTAGCGGGTCAAACTCAATTTCAGTTCGAAGGTTGTTTTTGTGCTCGCTATAAACAGAAGGAAGGATTGAATAAGGATATTGATGATTACTCATCTTCTTATTCTTCCTAAATGACGGTGATGCTATGATCAGCATTAATGGGATCATAACGCATCCACTTAACTGCACGGTTCGCCGAGTCGACTTCAGCAGATAACGGAAGGCCTCCCGATTGCGAATCACTTCGCAGCCAAATTGATGGGTAGGCACGAACTGCTTTTCTCATCCATTAAAGTTTAAGTTATTTCTAGAAAGATTTTAAGGTATTCTTGATATCGATTAAAAGTTGTATTAATTAAAGCTACATTCCAGTTTTCACCTATTAGTTGCCTAGAAAATGGTTGGAATATTTTCGGCATAAATACGTTGACAATATTTGGCCCTCACAAAACTGAACTGAAGCCATTCTTATCTAAAGATCATATTACATATTCTTAGAAAAAGATTAGACTAAGGATCATTTTAAATTCGAATACAGATTGTTTTATGTTAGTTAAGTTCAAAAACTTTTATACTCATATTAATATCTTATACAACCAGGGACACAGAAAAGTAGGTTCTAATGGATAATTAGATATATATTCCATGAGATGATTTTCGACACCCTTAAGCTAAAAAATGTCTTTGTGTGCCCTATCCTAAGGGTATATTAATCTGGAAACAACATTTTTAACATGCCCTAATATTGGTCGTATACCCCTAAAAATTACTATATTTTTGTAAAAATCATCGAAAGTTATGTCAACATAGACATGTCCGCCCATCCGGCACCAATTTTGATGCCTTAAATTCTAGATAAGAAGCTCTTTTGGCCCAAATTAAACAAGATAAAATCCGCCCACTGAAACGCCCGCTATTAAAAAAATAAAGAAAATATTTTATTAGAAAAGTTGATGGAACTGAATGTTGCATATGTTGACAATGTTATTTTTAACAGCTCGCCCATAAGAAGTTATTTGCCACTGCCATTTTTTTCTAATTTGGTTGGAAAACCAAACATATGTCCAATATGTCACGCCCACTTTTGGTTGATTGGAATATAGACAGGATATCAAACAAATCACTTTAGTAGATGATTGTATTAAAATTACTGGAGCAGCGCCGGAGTTGAGTTACACGAATGACGTATGAAATATACGAATTCGAGTGATTCTCTAAACTTTCCCCCAACCGAAAAAAAGACCATCGCCCTTTGTATAGGGGTTTGCTTCAATGATAGAATACTAGATTTCGCATTGCTCATATTGGCCGTTATTTAATTTGAATTTGACAGCCGGTTTGATGTCACATGTGACTTGTGAGCAATTATATCAAAGCTGAATGTGGGTCAAATCGCACCTAATTGATATAAAAAGAATTATAATAAGTTTGGTGGCTAAGAAAATGTATCGTTTTAGTGAAAATGAGATGTGTGGTATTTTATTGAGACAGTAATAATTTTTACGAAAAAAAAGACTTCGTTATTATTCGTTTCCAACAAATAAGAGTTTATTGAAGAAATGGGTTAATTTTTGCCGGCGAAGTGGTATTTTTATTGTTGAAACGGTGCGAATTTCATGTACTCATTTTGTTCCAGAGGATAAACTATATATTGGGTAAACTATATATTTCTTCATATTTAACATATATAATATTGTAGGTATCTGTCAGCACAATGGATCCAAGTTGAAGCCAGGCACTATTCCCACTGATCAGCCAAATTCTGTGACCCCTGTGCTTGTACATCCCCAGCAACGTTTCAGTCGGGTGTTGGCTCGATCAAATAAAAAAATGTTTCTTCGCTGCTGGAACAATATAAGAGTAATGTGCTTCTTCAGGGTGAAACTGATCGCGAAGTTATACTTGAAGACGATGTCAATGAAAACAATTTTTTCAACCTAATAGTAAAACCCAAGACTATTTGGCACCCCAAAATATAACGTTGAAAGAAGAAATGTAAATACTATTTAAGTAAAAGTCCATTAAATAGTTATTATTTTATTTTGTCTAGAGCAAAATTCGTTTGAAAAAACCCGAATTCGAAAGAGACAATAGCCGTGTTTTTTTGCACGCGGATATAGGGATAATTTGAAATTTGCATGTAAAATACAACAACAACTTATCCTGTATACGCTAACTTTAGCGGGGATAGCTATCGCCGCTAAGTCCTTTAGCGGGGATAAACAGTGCTTCCAAAATCCATTTTCTTCGTTTCTGATGAATTGTTGAGATGAATTTTTCAGGAAATGTCAAAGTTTGACAGCCCACCGACCACTGACACATTCCGCCGAATATTTTATTCGTGATTTTATTATTATTATTTTTCAAACTTTTATAATAATTGAATTTATAGCAAATCTGTTAATGTGAAATGGTTTTTTATATTCTTATTATATGTTGGCATTAATTTCAATTATCGGAAGTAAATATTTTTCAATTTCAGGATTTTTAATACAAATTTCTTAACTACAACTTACAGCTGTGTCGCGGTGCATGTCATAACTGCATGTGTGCTGCCAAGTTTTTTTTTGATGAATTCTTAAGCGGCGATGGTCGTTTTTTTGTGCCAATCCTATATCCGCGTGCAAAAAAACACGGGTAATATGAAGAGAAGCTAAAGCACTTATTTACTGAAGAACACGTCAGCAAATTGAAGTACGATCTAACACAGTCTATTACGCTATATTCCGCTAGTGCTATGGCATATTATCTGGTTCGCAAGGATTTCCAATCCCTGCGGTTCGCAAAACAAAATGACATTTCACAAGGAATTTACATGCCTACGGTCTGGATGGATGTTCAAGAAGAAGTTCTCGACCAAGTGATGGAAATGGTTCTCAACATGAAGTTGTTGGTAAAGCGGACTACTTCCATTTCAGAAAGCTAAACACATGAACAATTAGTCATAAAATATTTTATTAATCAGTTTGATTTTTAGGCCCTAACAATGCATTTAAAATATTGTTGCAGATGTGAAGGAACGGTTCAACTTAAAGTACATTTTAACGTACCGTTCAAACCAGGATATTCTTGAAAATTTTATTGGTGTGATGTGATATAAAGTTGGCCTAAACGACCACCATGACAGTCAGGAATTCAAGTATTGGATGCGATCCTACATTCTGGGATACAATGGAAGCCGTTGGAGATAATGTTACGGTCGACGACACACCTGATTTAAAAGAAATAAATTATTCACTCACTGGTAACTTTAAATAAATAAAATCAACACATAATAATCGTGTTAGTAAACCACATTATTTAATAAAGGACTTACATATATTCAAAAGCAGCAAAAGAGACTGAACAAGGTTATCAACGAAAATTTGCATAAAAGAAAACGCTAATTCAACAAAATTGTAATATAACTCCCAAGCAAATAAAAGTTTCTAAATTGAAATACCTATACCAAAAAAAAAATCGAAACAAAAAAGAAATAAAATGTTTGATGTTTCAGTTAATTTGGCTGTCCATAGACCCATCACCAAGTGTTTGAAATTGTATTGTGCGGTAGAAACAGAAACAGTAAAAAACACTCTTATTCACGTTTTTAATACATTTTATACACTTCAACACTTTTTATGCAATTTTATTTAAGTACTAGCTGTACCCGCCCGGCGTTGCCCGTGCTCAAGAGTCTAAATACTCGGTGTTCTCTGCGCCTAACAAAAAGAAATACTTGTCTTTTTTTGATGAGAAACAAAATTGCAAGTCAAACTTGGTGGACCGATTTTGACCAAACCTCACAGAAACATATTCAAGTCAATACCAAAGCTTGCCTGATTTGAGCTCAATCGGTTCCGTGGTTAAAGGGACTGCACATTTTTCTGCGCTTTGCTTAGCCCGATTACGCTACTTCGTTGCTCCGCTAGGGGTAGGTGCTAGTTGCCTGGCAGGCGCCTATGTCACCTGACTTTTTTGAATCGAACAACAACACAAAAGAAAGAAACTTCGATTTTTATTTTCTTTCAATCAATTTGTTATGCGCACGGTTTAACAACATGCAGCAATTCTAATTTAATGTCAACAACGTACTTGACAAACAAAAATGAAGGATTCAAACACCATCCAACAAATCAAAGTATCGACTCCGTTTCAAAAAGTTACTTTGTGTAACATAATAAACATAAACAAACTTATTAGGTATATTTAAAAAAAAAATTCAAAATTGTTGACAACAACAATTTGCTTGGCAAATAATTAAAATAATTGACAACAATTGCTTTTAAAATTTTAAATATTTTTTTTTGTATTTGAAGTGTCACTACTTGATTTCTACCCAGTTTTTTTTTCCCCAAAGTGCATTTCCCCATACAAACTTTTTGGTAGACCGCCATTATCACTTAGTGGTTTAAAAATTAGTTATGAACCTATTCTCATACCTACGGAATATACATATAAAATTTCATCAAAATCGGTCAAGCCGTTTCGGAGGAGTATAAACACTAAAACTGTGACACTGGATTTTTATATATATAGAGAAGATAAACTTTTTGGCTGATAGCCATAGGGATCCTTGTGTTTTTATACTGTTTTGGAATTTAATACATCTGTATGACTTTTATAAACTCTTATACTGGCTGGGTGGGGCAGAAGGTATGACTCTATCGGAAAGCGCAATAGGTTTTACAAATGCAGTCGAATATTAACTCGGTTTTAACATTTGTGAAGCCAACAGGATTGGAATTTGTGTGAATATGAAACGCTATACTTCAGAAAATCGCGGAATAATCGCGAAAAATCGCAAATGCACATTATGACATGATATTGCTTTTTCCCCACCCTGTATGACAAACTTAAAACTAAAATAAGATATTTTTCCAAAATGTCCTTATAAGCCGCACTGTACATATCTGTTCAATGTTATTTTACCAAGAGGGCCATGGAAAAAGGTTTCAAACCTCCAAAAAATGCGCGCCAGCAGCGAAAAACCACAAGCCCGTACTTTGGTAAAGGATTCTGATTACGATTTTGAACACCTTTTTTATCATAACTCTTAAAATGTTGTCTGTAAAGAATCAGGCAATGCGGTGTTATAAAGATGATAAACAATTAAACATGCAAATTTTCTTTCTCGAAGCACTACCTTCATAAATGCAGGGAAAATGATTAAAATACTAATTGTGTGTGGTTCGAAAGAACATTTTACCCATAACCCCTTATTAAAGTATTAGGCTTTTGATATTTCGTATTTGGACTGCAAAAGTTTAAATATCTCACCTCAAATATGCAGTTAATAGGATATGGTTGTTCTGGTCTTTTTGTGACATACATACGTAACTTACAGGTGGCAATGGTGCGATGGTAGTGTATTCACTAAATGATTGGCAGGTCGTGCGTCGAATCCCGACCAGGGCCATGATTTTTATAAATTGATTACACACAACAAAAACTGATCTCCCTAAAGCAATTTAGGCGCCACCTGTTGAGAAAAAAAAATCTCATCGCACCAAACCTCTTTCCTATCCTTCTATTCTTTCAGTAAGTAGCACCCAAAAATAGGCAATGAATTGCTGGGAGCTACTTGCGCAACAAACTAAATGCCTGCGCTGTGGTTTTACCATTATAAGGGTACTGTGTCACTACAGAAAAAAGAAATCCCAAATTATAAAAAAAAACATCATATGACCAAATGCCATGCTTATCTGTCAAAATCAGCCTGCTCATTTGTCGTCATATTCATCAACTGTTCATAAGAGATATGCTGACTAGATTTTATGGCAGCGTCAATGAACACAAATTTGCCCATTTGGATTACAATCTACTATCCTAAGAACCGGCCCAAAAGAAAAATCCAGTCTTTTATTTTAAAAATGCCAACTGGAATAGGTTTAAGTACAACGTGAGACAAAAATTGAGAGACTTTAATGAAGATATTACTGATCGATCTCAAATTAACGATTCTGTAGATTGCGCTTTCGGTTCTCGAAAGCATTGACCAATCAGTGCCCAAAAAAAGTAAATTAGAGATGTAAGTTTAATGTTTTTTGTTAATCATCATATAACAAACAACATTTCTAGCAGAAATAACACAAATTCTCCAGTTGAGCGTTCTATGAAAATTCTGTATTCAAGTTCAGTAGATACAGGCGAAAACTTTGTATCTATTGATGAGATAAGGGATTGACAAGTTTGAAAACCATTAAATCTGCCGGTTTAGATCAAATAAAGTACCTGTACGTGTACCTAGGAATCTTCCAATTGTACATATGCAGTTTCTTCAATGTCTAGTTAATTATTTGCTTCAAACTGTGATACTTTCCTAAAGAATGGAAACCAGCAAAAGTTATCCCAATTTTGAAGCCGGGCAAAAATGCAACCATGGCTTGTAGCTATAGACCCATAAATTTGCTAAGTTGCGTCAATCAAATGCTTTGAAAGAATTATAAAATGACAATTGCTAGCTCCAGTGTTTTCCCATAATATCCTTCCACCAGGACAGTTTGGGTTTCATCGAATTACGCATAACAGTAACTTTTTTTTTTTATATAATTTGCTTACGTTAAAGGGATTTTTTCTGTTGTTACAGTACCCTTATAGTGCGTAACACAGCGTGGGCATTTGTGTTTAACAGCAAGCAGCACTATCGCTATAGAAAGAATAGAGAGATAGGAAAGAAGTGTTTGGGTGCAGTTGTAGGGTTTTTCTCCACGGGTGGTGTCTAAGATGCTTAGGGAGATAACGATTTCATGTATTCGATATAAAGTAATGGACTTGGCCGGGATTCGAACGCACGACCTTCCATTCAGTAAGCGAATACACTACTAATGCACCTGTTGCCACCCGCAACTTGGTTTCAGGAAGAAGTACAGGCATGGTTTTACTTGATGTCGAGAAAGCATTTAACACCGTATGGTACAATAGCTTGCTGCCCAAACTTTTCAGTTTCAACTTCCCGATCTACCTAACCAAAATTATTGAGTCCCTTTTAATTGGGCGTACTTTTAAGGTGTCTGGTAATAATTGGTTTCCATTGTTCTGACGTGCCTCAAGGTTCGGTGATTGGTCCTATATTATTCATTATCTACACAGTTGACTTTCCACAACTAAGTAATTGCAAGGCTGCTATGTTTGCAGACAATATTTGTATTCTTTTATCAGAAGCATTCGGTTTCAACATTGAAAAAAAATCGCAATCTGCCTTAAATGCAATTCAAGTTAATTCCAATACATAATTAGATTTTTAATCAGCGTAGTATTTTGGAATTTAATTTGCAGGTTTAATACTCTAGTTTGGCTTTAGAAAATAGCCGAAATGTCAAATGACAGCCAGCATAGTGCTGCCAAGTCACTCTTCAGCGTTTTTTTTACTCTTTTTATATAAGCCTATATATGCCTTCGTAAAAAACACACATTATGGAATAAATTGTTGGGGCGGCAGTTACCATACAAAATTAAAGCCACTTATTGTGCTGCAGAAATGTACTGTCAGAAAATTATGCACAGCAAATCGACTAGCTAACTCTTTGCCATTATTGAAGGCTCCAATTTATCACCTTTATTGTTTTAAAGTTTTGAACATGTTCTTTATGAAAAGTGGTTATTTGCAGAATCCTATATCTGATACACTTAATTTACGTAGTTACAGTCAGTTTTGTTTTTAGAATATACTCCTTCTTTTCGGCATCGAGTAGATCTGCCTGTTTGATTTTACAACAATTTACTTGCCTAACATCTGAGAGGCAATTTGTTATTTCTGCTATTCGCCTTTGGAACGCACTTCCGCGAAACATTAGAGAACTAGGCGACACACATCGATTCGAGAATGAGTTGCAACTCTTCTTCACAAACCAAAGCAACTAATTTCGATTAAACCAAACAAGATTTAAGTGGAAAGATTGATAATTTATTATTTAGCTTTCTTCGATTGTTAACTTTTTTCTTATTTATTTTAAATCATTCCGTTTTTCCTTAGCTCATCTCATTTTTATACAAATTGATTACATTTCACAAACTTTAAAGTGTACTCTTACTGTGAATTGAATTAATAATATACAATAACTGAATTGAATTGAACTCACCGCAGAAACTTTAACACGGTTGTTCCCTGCAAGTTGTTTAATAGTTTGCCTGAAGATATTAGGCGATTAAGAAATCTGTCTATTTAAAAAAAAGAAAAATTGTGGCTTTTTTAATTTCTCATTCTGTCCAACGAATGTTTAATAAATTGGAGAAATAGAAAGAAGCAGGTCGACTTGCATATATGTAGCTATATTCTTACTATAACTTTTTGTGGCCCGTGATTTAATTTGGAATTCAATTAATTTTTTTTCAGATTCGATATTATGTAGTTTGCAACCAACTAAATAAAAGTGTGGCATATTTATAGGAGTTTTTGCATATTTAAAGCAGTTTATTTTTGCTGAATAACGGGATTGAATACAAGTGTGCTCGATTTAATGTTGCCCCACCTCTTGCGAACATTATTTGACAAACTCCAAGAGCATCAATATCATGAGAAGCTTCTCAGATTTATCGCTCGGATTCGGCTTAAAATTGTAAGTCATTTCAACTTCGCACAAGCAAATGGTTGGAGAAGCTGGGCTGTGGGCACTGTATTTGCCGTTAATGCTTAACATTTATTTATTTGATTTTATTTTGCTGCTGCTGGCATCCTACATACAACAAAGTCTGAACCAACACTTCGAGTGCGCTCTGAGCAGATCACTCCGATTTATTTATAACACACACTTAAGTACTTCAATTTGATTTGTCAAACATAAAATTCTGTGCTATACGTTCGCGGCAAGTTTTTAAAATAAAATTTGTTTTGAAAACAATGGATGAAGCAATTATTTTAAGGCACTCATTAAGTTTATTTTTTGACAGAGAAGATGATAGGACAATTTTGAAGAAAATCGTTCAACGCAAATAATAATTTTAAATCAAAACTATGCGGAAGAAGTGGTACTGCGGTGATTTTCCGACAAGGATTTAGAAGGAAATTTTAGGGTCAATCCGGATGTGTTCGATATTTTATTTCGTGAAATGCATGCCATTGAGGATCATCACTCTTGGCCTGGTAGGGGTAAATCAATTTAAAAAAAAATGGTGATTACCCTAGGAAATCCAAAATGGTATGGAATTATTTAAGTTTAATCGACTTCAAATTAAACATGCGAAACTTAGATCAGTTGCAGACAAAAGGCCATGCCCAAAAATGGTGCCTTTTTTTTAGATGGTACACCAACGCGACCTAGCAGGATGTGTAGAGTACTTCAATATAAACAATAATTACTATCGCAGCTCAGCTCTAAAGTACATCCGCCTCGAGTTATGCGCCCTAATCTACGAGTAATAGGACGTACATAGTTTTTCTAATTACATAAATATGTGTTATAGATTAGGGCGCATAACTCGAGACGGATGTATTTTAGAGCTGAGCTGCCGTAATAAATATTGTTTGTATTAAAGTACTCTACACATCCTGCTAGGACGCATTAGTGTGCCATCAAAAAGAAAGCACCAGATGCTCATACATTTCAGGCAAAGCCCTTTGCCGTTTTGCAAATGTAATAAAAGTTGTGTCTAGCAACTGCGACACCTTAATCAAACTAAACGGAACAAAAAGATTCATAAGTTGGCCTCATGCAGAAGAAGCACCCAGAAAAACAAATTATTTTTTTAGTGAAATGAAGACTTTTTCTTAAATCAAACCTATTAATTTGGTTTAAATTTTACTTCATCAAGATTAAAGTATATCGAAAAAGCCCGAAATAAGAGAGATAATCCAGATATACTCCTTTCCTTATTCGAGGCCTCAGTAATTTCAAAAAATTGAGAGGATTCGATCAGAAATCAACAATAAATGATATTAAGCGCTATGTAGGTACTCTTATATTAATTATTATGAGGAGACATTTTTGCTAAATATTTTCAGATGAGCTGGATGATTTCGATAACAGTTGAGAGTATTTGCTTTTGTTTTTCGCCCGAGCTTTCACTGTTTGAGGCGTGTTTACCTGGAATTTCTTAATGAAATGCTTTAAGCGTAACACTACAAACTTTATCAGTGCATTAAAATGTGTTTATCGATAGGCGAAGTTAGAATGATGCTAAAAAGATAAACTTTGGCTTAATTGTGTGGCATTAATTCCTTTAGAGAGGCTGACTATAAATTTGCGCTAGTTAATTAAAAAAAAATATACTTAAAACGATTTTTTCAAACAAAGCAGCACAAAACATTTTGGTCTAGGCTCTAGAGAAACCATCTTAACTACTACCTCTTGGTCGTTACCAGTTAGCAGTTTCCTAGGGTAACCTATCTTCGGACAATAACTCGTTTGTAATCCTATGTAAAAGTAACTCGTAGTAGCACCTCTCAAGATGCTTGGTTAGACTAGAAGTGGAATTGAAACCTTCTCTTCGCTGATTCTAGCGATGCTAGGGGACACAACTGTCAGCCCATAGAAGTCAATTTCTATCGGTGGGCCGGTATCCGTAAGTACGATCTGCCCGGGATCGGCACAGGTATACCAGGGGCCAATTCCTACGGTCGCATACTGCCACTTTTCCAAATTCAAAGCAATTAGAATAAAACAAACGGTGTTTCCTCCTCACCAAGTCCACCTTGGTTGAAGCTCTGTGATTGTGCTGATGCATGCAGTAGCACTGTTGGAACTTCTATGTCTGCCACCGCCACCACCGTGATGGTGAAGTTGGGTGTTATTGCTGAAATTAACATGAAAAGAGAACTAAGAATCTCATATTGGCAGTCTACCTACCTGTTAAACTTAGTCCAGCTACTGATATTGTTGGAGTAAATTATTAAGTATTTATAGGTGGCTTAGCGAATATTAATTGACATTCTCATAAGGAACTATTAGGTATTTTACTTCTTTTTTTAATTAAACCAAAATTCTGCGATTTAGATTATAAGATGTGTTAGAGCCTCTCAAGTCGAAAACCAGTTTTCGGGGGTTTTATATTCGATGTTCTTGAAAATTTACAAATATTATCTTACTTGCGTGACTAATCGCTTTACTTTATGACATTCGTGTCTGCCCATCGAGATTATGTAAAACTTTAGCACATTATTTAGTAGTTAGGCCAATGGCAGCAGTCAGTTTACATTCATTCATATAACGAGTGAGAATGAGTCAAAATGGTATTTTAGTATTTAGTATTTTTATTGAAATGGAACAACATTTAGAAAAAGATAAGATGTGATGTGATAAATAGAACCCAAGGTCTTCATTAAATTTAATTATTTTGTCATGAATTAATCCTAATTTGGAAACACTGTGGAATTCCTATAAATGTTTGCTTATAGTTTTACATTGCATTTCGTACTACCATTGCTTGCTTTCTAAGATATGTAGGAACAGAATTCAGTTACTGCAGATGATGAGAAATTGAATTATGAAAGTGGTGTATATACATACTTGTGAGTGGGTTTTTCTTCTCCCTTAATGACGGTCAGACTATGATCAGAATTAATGAGATTATAAGCATCCCACTTAACTGCATCCCTACTGGTCCGCCTGCGGGATTCGCCGGTTGGCTGGTTCGTCTTCAGAAAATAGCGGCAGGACTCCCGATCTTGAATCACTTCGTTGCTGAGCGTAATTATATGCAGCTGTTGCTGTATTTCTCTCTTTCGCGTTTGTATTGGAATGTTATTTAATATTGCAGTTTCGACAGGCTTTGTAGGATCGCTCCTTTGAAAATGGCAGTACCAACTAAGCCGGTGGCGCTCCATTTTCTTCGATATGGTTCTTTGACGTGAAGGCTTCTTCGGATCTTGGAACTTCTTATTCGACCAATCTTTGTTACTCCTGCCATCATGCGACGCATTTTCATGTCAGTTGCGGTTGATTTGCCTCGTATTTTTTGTACCCTGTCCAACATTGTGAACCGTATGTGGGCGCTATCCGCACAACTGCGGTGTAAGGCCTTCCTTTCAGCTTAGGGGCATTTTTCGATCACAGAAGAAAGCTGAGTTTTCAGCTTCCACATATCTTGTGCTCTGCATTCTGCACTATTAACTTTATTAATGTTAGATGGCGATAATTTTGCATATTTGCAACAAATGCTTCGGCTTTCTCTTTGTTCAGATTGTACCATTTGCTTCTCGCAGCTACTTTTGTTTTTTTTTTTTTCAGTTCGTCCCCGCCGCCATCAACATTTCTGTGAGGAGTAGGAGGTGTTGCTGGGCAATTGCCTCTCCTAGGATCTCTTTTCAATCTTCAACCCGAGGCTTCATGAAACGTGTTACCAAATTTTAATCAATCTGGGTTTCATTTCCGTAGCTACTGTAAGTGAGACCAGGTGCCGGCCTTGTTTGACGAACATATTATTTAGAACGATAAGACCATATGACTTGCACATGCTTAGGATATCTTCACCCGGAGAGTTCATGGTGCCGTATCCCAGTCCTACATGGCAGTCTTCATAGTTTTCGTTTTACCACCCGACATATCCGTTCAAATCCCCGCTAACAAACAAAAGTTTTTCTTTTGGGATGTTTTTGATGAGGTTGTGAAAATCTAGCCAGAATGCATCGTTTTCTCTCTGCTCACATCCAATTTGGGGAGCATATGCTCTGACAATATTCCACACCTCGCCCTGCACCATCAGTTTGAGGCACATCAAACGATCACTGGACTTTGAAATGATCAAAAGGATGATACCGATTTCGTTCCTATTCTGTTCCGTCCCGTAGTAGAACCTCTTAAAAACTTTTGGTCTTACGTCCAAGAAAAGAGCCCGATTTTCGGTGCGATGTTCATTTTTTTCAATTGGGTTATCACCTTAATAGCAAGGAAAGTCATTTGTATTATTACTACGAGTAAGCACTGGGAGGATGAAGATTGAAGATAATACTATTTTAGTAAATCAAGAATGCATCTCATTAAGTCCTGTTTACCATCTTTATAGTCATAAGAGATTTAAACACATCTGTTTGTTTAACTCGAGAAAACTTAAACAAATTTGTAGTACTAGATGTTGCACCAGTTCTTACACACTCATTGTTGATCATATCTAGGTCAAAATGAGTTAATTGAAGATAGATAGATATTTTATTGTTTTCATCATAAATAATGTTGCATTTTTTTTTAAATATTTGCACAGCTTACGTAGAGATTTGATAGTTAAGTTGATCTTACAACTGAAAAATTTATATTTTGTTAGAAAATTATGAATTATTTTGTGAAAGCCCGAATATTCTTCCAACAAAATTTTGCTAAGCTTTTCGTATTTTCAAGTTCACTAAATTTCTTAAGAAGCAAACAAGAATTCATTCGGGCAATCTAAAATGCTTCCCTTTTATGTCGCTATGTCGCACCTATTTCTTAGTTCTGTTTTCTCCTCGGTAAACTAAGATGCTGCTGGGTTTTTGGCAGTTTCGGATATAATGGGACATGCTTATCGAGCATTTCGTTGTTCAACAAATGGATTTGTGCCTTGACCGATGCCTTTGAATAAGATGACTGCTAATTTACTATGAACAAGTCTTCTCGAAGTTGATCAGCGTGTTTTGAGAATATTTGGACCGACGCTTTTATGATAAAAAAAGTACTAGAGGTGGCAGATGGTTTATGATTCTTATCTGATGAGAGGCGATCCAATACCTAAGGAGTGGAGCGAGGTTATTTTCTTCCCTGCGCTGCTTTGCGCCGAGGCGATATCCTAACCAATGAGGTCCTACCGAGGTGCGATTATTGCTAGTTAAAAATAACCGATTTATGGATTTCCCCTCCGAAAATTGATCGCTTGTAAGTAGCAAACTAACTCTGTAGAACTTCACGAACTTACTTTGTTTTTATAAGCCGACCAAGTTGGTAGAATTGCACAAACTTACTCTGTAGTTATGATCCAAATCACTTAGTTGAAATAAGCCAACCTACTTGATTGTATTTAACTAAATCACTCGGTTGTTATTATATAACCCACTTGGTTAACCCATTTAGACCCGAATTAATTTTTCCTTCCAATTTTACTGATTTATTCAGATTTTGATGGTATTCTGCTGTAAAATCAATAAGTCAAGTCGAAATATTTTTCCCATAAGTGAAAGTGGAGTTATGAGGTGTTGCGAAAACGCAACACTGGGTCTAAGTACATACATGTACACACAATTTTTTTTATTATTATTTTTATTTAATTCACTTTTAAAGAAAACTATACATAAAGAAAAAAAGTGAAACTATTTTAGATTCGCATGAAAAATTGAAAAACATTTGTCGTGAAGTGCAACATCACACGTTCCGCACTTTTTCACCGTTTGGCTTCCACAAGCTCAACATCGCAGCCTCTTGTTACAATGCTCCATTATATGGTTACCAGCTCGAAGAAACGTGGTAAATTTTGAAGGACGTCCAGCACCCAGTGGTGCAGAACCATACTTAGAATCGATTGCAGCAACTATTTGACGACGAAACTCCAGCGCATCCAATTTCAACCCAAAGCTTCTCGACAGTGTCCAGGCATTCGCAACCGCAACATCTAGTATCCACATAAGTATAGGACAGGACCACTTCTTTCCGCGAGTTGAAATCCTGTAATTCGATACATTGTTGTCTAATTGGTCAACTCCGCCCATGTATTTATTGTATTGCTTGTTGACGAAAGGTTGCGGAACATCGCATTTTGTTTTTGTCTCGTTGTTGAACCTCTTGGCACCACCAATTGGATGAAGACCGTGCACATTAGAAAGCATTGAGAGGGCCTGATTATCTTTCCAACGAGTAAGAAGAAGTTGAATGTTCTTGTCAACGAAAGATTGGTACACTCCCCTTTTCTCCCTGTTGAACTTCTTTTTATCTACCATATTTATGTTTTTTAGCCTGATTTCCCTTACAATGCTCCTTCCCACGGTTTGAATTTATAATAAAATGAGTTTAGGTGTAAGCCATCCTCATCACCTTTGCGCCAGCTTTGCTCAATTTTACTTATGTTCACCCACTCTTCTTCCACATCTACAGCACTGTTTTTTGCACTTACTTCTACCTCAGCTTAAAGCTGGTTGAAAATCATTCTATTGGAGTCAGCACAATCCTCTTCTCCAGAGTCTTCGTCTGTAATAGCACCGTCTGTAGGTGGTAGCAAGAAAATAGTTTCAGGGGCTTCATTATTATATTCCAGCTCGTCCAAAATCTCCGACAGAGTCAAAGGTTTAGTCCTAAAAAAACAAAAAACTTTATGTGCTTATATGTACATTGACCCAGCGTTGCGTTTTCGCAACAACTGAATTTGCGAAGTCAATAAACGTAAACCAATTAGATTTATTCGCATTGATTTCCTTTATTTTTATGTTTGGTATGTAAACAAACGGAACAACTAAACAATATTCTTATTATTGCATCCACTTTTACTTACCAATGATTTTTATCCATTGAGTTTATTTTTTTTTTTCACAAAAAAATAAGCACTCCTAAAAAAGTAGACTTGAAGAACAACTCAACGCGATAATAACAGCAAACACAATCCGTTTGTGCAAGATTATTCATGCACTAGAGAATAGAGCAAACAAAAATTCACTGCAAGCAACGGTACAGTTAAGAAAAATCGTGTTGTGACATGGAGTCCACTGTTGCGAAAACGCAACACTGGGTCTAAATGGGTTAACCGACTTACTCTGTTGTTATAACCCAATCAACTTTGTTGAATTTAACCAAATTAATCTGTTAGTATAAGCCGTTTTACTTTTTAAAATTTAACCAACTTACTTTGAAGCTACGCAACCTACTTGGTTGTATTTAACCAACTTGCTCTGTTGTTATAAGCCAACCTTCTTGGTTTAAATAAACCAACTAAAAGGCTTAAAATTAACAAACATACTAAGTTGAATTCAACAATCTCGATTGGTTAAAATTAGCCAACCTTCTTGGTTGAATTTAACTAACTTAAAGGGTTGCATTTAGCTTACTCATTTGGTTGGAATTAGCAGTCCTACTTGGTTGCATTTAACTAAAATACTTGTTATTGAACTTTCAAATTTTGATTTATTTATTTATTTATTTCACATCATCAAAGCTCAATTAATAGCTTTCTTAGACACATACACTAAAATCTAATCTTGAGCATACAATCATGACTGGGTAAGAGCATCAAGCAAATTCTTTTTTAAATTAGTAACCGATAAATTGAAATCAATTAAGTTAACGCTAGCATTGTAAATCAACATGAGACCATTTATTGAAGATGAACGGCCATAGTTAGTACGTGAATGTGCTATATTAAAAATTCGATGACTTCTGAAACCAAAAGCAGGTACACATATATTGAGAAGGCTCAGAACTTCAGGGGAATCAATCTCTCCAATGAGTAGTCTATGGATGAAAATAGTTCTAGCCACCGTTCGTCTAACTTCTAGAGATTCTAAACTAATTAGTTTAAGTCTTGATTTATAAGAGGGTAAGCTGATGGAGCTAATCCAAGGAAGCCCTCTTAGAGTAAATTCAATTCAATTTTAAGAATATGTACTATATGTGTATATGAATATGTAGTATGGATGGAAGCATATTCTAAAATGGATCGAACAAATGATACATATAACGTTTTTATAACATATGCGTCAGAGAATTCGCCAGCATAGCGTCTTAACATACACCATTTTCTGTTAGCCTTATTAGATATATATTCAACGTGAGTAACATAAGATAATTTAGTGTCCAATAAAACACCCAAATCTTTAATTATAGTAACACGGGGAATTGGAAGACTGCCAAAAGTGTAAGTGTCGAGAAGAAGTAATCGCAGAGCATTTATCCACATTTAATGACAGACTATTTTTGGAGCACCACAGGCAAAATTTTTATAGATTCAGACTTAATGTGTGAAAGCTGTGTGACTGTCTTTACCTGACGAATAAATTTTAAAATCATCAACATTAAAATATTACATTGAGGCAAGAACTTAACAACAACATTTACGAGCAAAATAAACAATAATGGACCTATATGACTTCCCTGGGGGACACCAGAAGTTTTATTTTTTTTTTATTTTAGGATTTTTAAATTAGGATTAGAAGAAAAGGAGAGTTGCCGATGCACGTTGGTTTTGAATGTTTGTAGGTTATAATGTAAAGGAAAAATTGAGCGTGGAAGAGTATTCCACATTCGTGTTGTTCGGCTGAGGAAAGACTCTTTGTACTTCACTGTACGTCCGACTACAGGCTTGAGGGTGAACTAATGAGCATTCCTTGCAAGGCGGGTATTGCGGTTGAAATGTTTAAGGGGTGGAATGCAACTGGCTATTTCGTTAGAGCACTTACGGTGGAAATAGAGATAAAATAACGAAAGACAGGAGACATTGCGACGATGACTAAGTGAGTCAATCGATCTCGCGATGTCTCGGTTGCCAATGAGATTTATCGCGCGTTTTTGGATCCTGTCAAGTAGCTCCAAATAAGTTATTGGTGCACCAGACCAGATATGAGCGTTGTACTCGAGTTTCGAGCGAATAAACGCCTTATAAATTGTAGCCAGATCAGAAGGGGTGAAATATTTCTTACATCGCTTAAGGAAGCCTAGACATTTCGCAGCGTTATTGGCGACATCGAATATGTGGTCATTCCAACGAAGGTTGTCATTGACATACATACCGAGAATGGAAAGTCTTTCGGTTTCAGCGATGCAAGTGCCATTCATGGATAATGGCAGTGTGTGTGGGTTTTGCTTTAATGACAGGAGACAGCATTGTGTTTTGGAAGCATTAAATTCCACTCTATTGGTTGTACCCCACTGAGTTATGCTGTTAAGATCGGAATTTAATGAGCTTAACATACGTTGCCGTTCCAGTTCCACACCCGAAGAAGTGGGGCGTGACCTAATAAACGAGTATGAAAAGCTGAGGGTACTGTCATCAGCAAAGGAATGGATTGGATTAGAAGTGACAGACAGGAGATCATTTATAAAAATGATAAAGATAGTCGGGGACAGGACGGAGCCTTGGGGAATACCAGCATTTATTTGGTGAGTTGCAGACTTGAAACCGTCAAAGACAACTTGAATTGAACGGTCCGAAAGGTAATTTCTAATCCATTGAAGAAGGTTATCATCGATTCCAAATGCACGCATTTTCGACAAGAGGGCTTGATGCCAATCTCTGTAAAATGCCTTTGAAATATCAAGCGCAACGATCTTACTTTCACAACCTTGGTGAAGAGATTGGTTCCACTTTTCGGTTAGATATGTCATCAAATCACCCGTGGACCTATTGCCCCGAAAACCGTACTGCCGGTCATTGAGAAGTTTTCGAGATTCAAGATATTTCATTAGCTGACGGTTGATCAGCGTGTCCATGACCTTAGAAAGAAGGGAAGGAGTTCCCCAAGGAAGTCACCTCGGAATAATTTTATTTATACCTGCCATTAATGATGTTAAGGAATGTATAAATCACAGTAATATCCTGATCTACGCTGATGATATGAAAATATATAAGAATTCGCCAATTGGTGTGATAAAAACGGTTTATCCCTGAACCCAACTAAATGTCAACATATCACATTCTCTAGAAATAATATCCCTTCCACCTTTCAATACTCTCTGTCTCAACATATTCTTTGTAATGTTGATAATTTTAAGGATCTTGGGGTTTATTTCGACCCCAAACTGGATTTTGCTAAGCATATTAGTTCTATTATTAATAAATCTAATTCTATGTTGGGCTTCGTAAATGGTGGACCAAAGAATTTAATGACCCTTATGTTTCTATGTCATTGTACAAATGTTTTGTCCGTCCGATTCTAGAGTATGCCTCTCAAGTTTGGACACCGTTCTACAACATTCATTCAAATCGAATAGAGCCCATTCAACGTAAATTTATTCGATTTGCACTTAGAGGACTTCCATAGGATGATCCATTTAACCTTCCTCCCTACAGTCAACGTATCAAGCTTCTTCAAATGTTACCCCTTTCTCAACGAAGGCTTAATAGCGATATCATTTTTTTTACAGCAGCTTATATCCGGTCAAATAGATGCACCTGACTTGCTGTCGTCTATTGGCTTTAATTTTCGTGGTGGTGCCCATAATTTACGCAGTGTTGCGTAAGGGAGGCATGAGCCTATTAGTCGCATGAGTAGAATCTATAATCTAAATGATCATGTGATAGACTTGCATGTTAGTAAAATTAAGCTAAAAAATATTTTGCGTAATAATGCTTTAATGTCAAATTGTTTGCATTATTTTGTGTCTGTGTTAGTATTTTGTAGGTACATAATTATTGTATTTTTAATTGTTTTGTCCTTACTAACACCTGCAATAAATGATGAGCCTGTGAGAGCACTTTTTGTGCCGGCAATTTCTGCACGTGATAGTTGCTTGCTTTAAGCACTCCACGACACAGAGCTGATAGTGTTTAAAAAAAAAAGGGACGTAAGTGCAATTGGTCGGTAGGAGGAGGGAGAAAAAGACTCGCCTTTTTTTGGTACAGGCTGGACAAATGCTGTTTTCCATCTTCCCGGAAAGAGCCCTGAAGAATAGGACAGATAGAAAAGCTTACGCAGTGGTTTTGCCAGCTTAGAAGAACACCTCTTCAGAACGATGGGGGAAATACCATCTGGACCCGCGGATTTGTGTATGTCAAGATCTCGAAGTACTCTAGCCACTGTACGAGTGCGAAAGTGGATTGGTCCCATGGAGTATTCTACGCGCTCGAGTACAGGGGGAGATAAAGCACAATCTGGGACCGTTGAGCTAGCTGCAAAGTGAGCAGCAAGCAGATTGGCTTTATCCAAAGAGCTGACGGCTGGAATGTCGTTGTAAATGAGTGTCGGGATAGATGACGGGGCCGAATTCTTGATGTTTTTGACAAACGACCAAAAGTTTTTACTACCCGTGGGACTTTGTAGTATTTTTTGCCTCAGCTTTTGGTCGTTGGAGAATTTTACACGATTAATAAGGGCATTACAGTCATTTCTGGCTCGTTTGAATTTTTTCCGGTTTTCCTCAGATGTATTGGCCTTATAAGACCGAAAGCTTACCTCTTTTAACCTGATAGCCTCTTTGCAGCTCGAGTCACACCACGCGTTTACCTTGGGTTTGATACTTTTTATCCGGTTTGGGATAAAGCATTTCATACCCAATAAAATCATGTTTGTTATCATATCAGCAGCAGCATCCACGTCGCTGTCGAGGAAGCACAGCGACCAGTTAAAACTCTAAAAGAAACCGTTTAGTTTTTCCCAATTGGCTTTCTCGTATTGCCATACGGTTCTTTTAGGAGTTTGCTCTTTAACTATGTGGCCGGAGTACGAGAAATTAGCTGATATGACACAATGGTCTGACGAACTTAGAGGCGGTAATACGTTTATTTCGTATTTTTCAGGGTGAGAGGTGAGAAACAAGTCGAGTGTGTTGGCGGTTTGACTGCTTATGTCCGGTATTCGTGTTGGCTCATTTACAAGCTGAGTGAGATTGTTAACCTCAGCAAAAATCTCAACATACTCGTACCTTCCTTTGGGTGTTGTCTGTCCAGAATGTCGAAGCCAATGTGAATTGCGTATATTGAAATCACCCGCAATGACGATTTCAGTACGAGGATGAAGAGTTACAATTCTTGTGATGGAGTCAGACAACGCATCCAATTCACTATAAGTTGAATGTCTGTCCAAATTGGGGCTTCTGTAAATACAGCAGTAGTGGATTAATTGACTACGGACATGAAATTTGAGCCAAATGAAATTAAATTCCGGATTGGAACATTGGCCATATTGAGGCTGAAGTTGGTAGGCTACGTCACTACGTATATAGACGGCGAGACCGCGATGCGGAAAGAATAATGGCACTAAGTTGTACCCAGGCAGACTAAACTCTGTTAAATCAGAGCCAACGCTAACCTGAGTTTCGTTAAGTGCCAAAACAGCTGATTTGTTGTGGAAAGCGTGGGCGTATAACGAAAAAAAATTTTTCCTCAAGCCACTAATGTTACTAACATCAACCACAAAATTCCTACACATCATGAAATACAAACATAAACGAAAACACAAAGTTACAAAGATTTTGTTTTAGATTTTATACCGAAATCTTACTTATTGATATCTTTCGCTTAGATAAGAGGATAGCCATTTTAAGAATGAAGTCGGAAAGCCTAAACGTTCTAGTTTGAATAGTAAGATTCTGTGATCTACACGATCAAATGCTTTGCTAAAGTCCGTGTAAATGATCAACCTGATTACCTTTACCTATTTCGGAGATTACAAAGTTAGTGAAAATAATGAGGTTTGTCACGGTTGAACGCTTTTTAATAAACCCGTGCTGGTTGTTACAAATTAAAGATTTGCAAAAAAAGTTTAATTGCTCAGACCAATTTATTGAATAATTTAGAGATAGCTGACTGTTTACGCATATACCCCTATAATTTTCAACTTTATTTTTCCTACCTGATTTGTAAATAGGTACAATAAATGAGTCTTTCCAAATGGATAGGAATGTTTCTGTTAGTAGCGATAGATTAAATATGTGGCAAATAATCTTAGATAATGATTGGGCACAGTGTCTTAAAAAAACTGGAAGGTTCGCCATCGTGGCCAGGATTATAATTTAAATCCATGGAAATTAGATTCTCCAATGTGCTTTCTTCAGAGATTTCCAGCCTGTTAAAAATTGGAGTACGGGATACATTGAGATAGCTAAAGAAGTCTTCATCAATGTTTAGGACTTTCTCTGAGTAGACAGATTGGAAAAATGACCCAAAGTTGTTACAAACGGCAGAAGACGAATCGGCAAGTTGACCATTAAAAGAAAGACTGGCTGGGTAGCCGTCGCTTTTATTTTTTGAATTTATGAATTTCCAAAATTCGTTAGACCTATATTTAATATGGTTTTGAATATTATTTATTATAGATAAGATAAGCCTGATGTAAGGAAATTCTGAATTCAGACTTCAATTTTCTATACACCGTATAGTCGTCGACCAATAGAGTCCTACGCCATCTCCTTTATGCCCTGTTTTTTTGAGTTTTCAGAAATCGTGTTATTTCGTTGCTAAAAGGACAGGAGTCTACCAGATATACATAGTTTCGCACGCGAACTACAGGAACATATTTTGAGATACAGATCGTTAATTTCGAAGTTGCAAAATACGTTTAAGGAAGGATGATACATATCTTCTGGTACGAGTGGTGTATAACTTCTATAAACCATGCTGTTATCACTGTTGTTTGTGAAGATGAGGTTCAAGCTACGGTTCCTATAATTCGTTACGTTTTTTATCTGAAGAAAACCCAAGGACCGTAACGTATCCACTATGTCAGCTTCAGGTCCTGATAGTGAGTTAATAGGGTTTAGATACGTACAATCAACATCTCCAGAGGACCAATTAATATTGGGTTGATTGAAGTCACTGAAGATATATAATTTATCCACTGCAGATGCAATGTCAGCAACAAAACGGAAGGCGTCCAAATACCTAGTTACCACATGTAGCTGGGATCTAGGAGGGGTGTAGACGCAGGTAACATATAATTTCGTAGACGATGTTAGGTCAATTTTGCTACAACAAATTTGGATGTCCGCGAAATTGCTTAAATCGATTTCCGTTGCTTTAAAATTATTCCTAACAGCAATTAGAACGGCCCCAAATCGCTGGTTTAAACTATTCTCTACGGAACGATCTCGACGATTAACAGAAAAATTTGGCGGAAATATCGCATTGTTGTTAAAACTGTCATCTAAACCACTCTCGGTGATAATAATAATGTCTGAAGAACAGCTGTACACACTTATCAGAAAATGTGTGCATTTTGTCCTTAGTCCCCTCACGTTCTGAAAGAAGAAATTGACTTCTTTAAGTTTTTTGACGAAGAAGCTCTTGAATTAGGGTCGACTTATAAACTCCTTGACAAGCATGTTATCTGGCAAAAAATTGGGGTTAACAAGTATCTTGTCCATAGCTGGTGGTGCTAGAATTTTGAACGATGCGGATATACGCCCTTCCAAATTGTCGGGTGTTAGGCTTAGGCATCTTACGCCATTTATTTCGACGCCTTTCTTAGCAATGTAGTTGATGATATCGGAGAATTCGGTTCAATATTCCAACCGAGACAAAAATATTGCAAACGGTGGAAGCACGACCCTAAGGGTGCAGCTTTCGATGGTTTCATGGCTTGGCGATAAAGGGTCCCGGATCAATGGATTTGAGAGCTCGGAAGTCGATATATTATCGGCACACGTTGAATTATGGGTATTACTATTTGCGTTAGGAATGGATCTATCCTCAGTTGGCGACGCATGTTGAACAATGAAATTAAATGAACAAGATTGAGAAGAAGAGCTTGTAGTGGGATGCTCTCCACGTGCATTAGAACGTAATGCTCTTTGTGGATGGGCCTGTTCAGGTAGTACTTGTGGAGATAAGGGTATACGATTTTCCATCTCGGCTGTAGTTTGTAGTTGCAGTATATTTGGAATATTATTGCCTTGCTTTTCTTTTTGCTGCTGAGGTTTTTGCTGTTTTTGTGGTTTGATTTGCTGTTGTTGTTTTTGATTGTGATCAATTTGTTGTTGTTGGTTGTGGTGGTGGAGGTGTTGCTGTTGGTGTTGCTGCTGTTGAACACCAATTTGTTGTTGTTGCAGTAGTAGCTCGATGTTCGTAAAGATTTCCAGCATTTTTTCTATATTTGACATATCAAAAGTAAATGTTTCTTGTATTGAAGCAAATATAAAGATATGCTTTTGAATAGTTTTTGCAGCTTTACAATTTTCCAGTGCAAAGTATCGGTTGAAATACTACGATGCTTCTCGCAGTGAAAGCAAAGGCCCGCAGTTGAAACAATTTTATCAACATCCTTACCTTTAATGGCTATACATTTGTTAACTCACCTCTGCTTAAAACTCAAATCAATAATCCGAATAAGATCAATAATAGGTTAGGTTAGGTTAGGTTGAAGTGGCTGTCAACAGAAGGCCGACACACTTAGACCAGGATTAGGTCCATTGTGATGCCACACGGATCGAGGGGTTTCCCCACTACTAGTTAAACCATTTAGAGCTTCTTATGAAGCGCGATAGACTTCTAACGTCAGCGTTAGCCAAGTCGTTGAGATTGTTAAGCAAGAAATCTCCCAGATGAAGATTTCTATTATGGGAGAGAGCTGGACATGTACAGAGAAGGTGAAGTATAGTCTCCTCCTCCTCCTCGTCCAAGCAACTTCTACAGAAATCGTTAGAATAAACGCCAAGCCTCGATGCATGCTTGCCTATCAGACAGTGCCCTGTAATGGCACCTATAGTGGAGCTAATATGCAGTCGGTTTAGTGAGATCAGACTCTTAGAGCGTCGCAGGTCCAGCTTTGGCCAGATGTGCTTAGTCGCTAGACATGTATTACTACCTGTCCACCTAAGGTTTGTTCTCTCGATTGCGGATAGCTTGAATAAAAGTTTGCAGGTAGCGATTGGGATACCCAGAGAACCCTTTTCAGGTAAAAGGGGGAGTTTGGTTCCCTTTTTGGCGAGTTCATCAGCCCTGCAGTTTCCTGGAATATCTCTATGCCCCGGCACCCAACAGAGGTGAATGTTAAACTGCTCCGCCATCTCCATAAGAGATGAACGGCAGTCGAGGGCTGCAATGGAGTTTGAAGATACTGAATCCACGGACTTGATCGCGGCCTGACTGTCCGAGAAGATACGGATATCCTTTGTGGATATCACATTTCTCTTCAGCCACGTCAGGGCTTCTTTTATCGCCATAATCTCCGCCTGGAATACGCTACAGTGATTAGGGAGACGGAAAGAGAGACTCAGATTTAGTCTTTCGGAGAAAACGCCGCCACCAACCCCGTCACTAGTTTTTGATCCATCGGTGTAGAAGTGGATCGCTTTAACTTCCTCAAATTCAGCGTCCTCCCAGAATGATCTGGAAGGAATAGTGACTTGAAAGTTCTTTCCAAACTGTAGTTGGGGTATGGTGTAATCTATGTTTCCTGGTAGAGACTCAAATGAGTCCAGAATGGTGGTGTGGCCAATGTTATTGTTAACCCACTGCGAGGTAGCCTTAAGGCGGACAGCAGAACAGGCTGCTGTTTGCCTACTAAAAATGTCGAGTGGTAACAGATGTAGCAGGATATCGAGTGCTGCAGAGGGGGTGGTACGGAGTGCTCCACTTATGCACAAACCAGGTGTGCGTTGGACTTTGCCAAGCTTAGCACAGTTTATAGCTTTACTTAGGGCAGTCCACCAGACAGCAACCCCATATGTGAGAATTGGTCTTACGACCGATACATATAGCCAATGCGTTATGCGGGGTTGTAGACCCCACTTGTTGCCAATGGCTTTTTTGCAAGAGAAAAGTGCCACTGTGGCTTTTTTTACCCTTTCTTGTATGTTGGGTTTCCAGCTTAACTTCCTATCGAAGATAAGACCCAAGAACTTAGCTTCGTCAGAGAATACTAATCTTATACCACCAATAGAGGGTGGGTCGATGTGCGGAATCTTGTGTTTCCTGGAGAAGAGGATTAATTCTGTTTTGTGGGGGTTGATACCCAAGCCACAGCGATTAGCCCATTTTTTTAGCTTGTTAAGAGCATTTTGCATGAGTTCTTTTATAGTGTTAAGGTACTTCCCGGAGACGGCTATAGCAATGTCATCCGCATATGCAATCACCCTGCAGCCCGCCCCTTCCAGGTATATCAGTAGCTCATTCACCACCAAATTCCAGAGAAGGGGGGAAAGGACCCCGCCTTGCGGCGTGCCTCTACTGACAGACCTCCTGGCGGATGAAACGCCCAGTTTTGAGTTGATAATCCGACTTGTGAGCAGTAGATTAATCAATTCACCAAGCGAACCCTCCACATTCAGTGCTGTCAGTGCATTCGTGATTGCAGATGTACCCACGTTGTTAAAGGCGCCTTCTATATCCAGAAAAGCAACCATAGTGTACTCCTTGTGATGAAGGGAGTATTCAATAGTGCGTACCAGAGAGTGAAGGGCAGTTTCAACTGACTTACCCTTACAGTATGCATGTTGAGACGCAGATAGAAGCTGCGTATTTATGTTGGTACGGAGATGGATATCAATCAGTCGCTCCAACGTTTTGAGGAGGAATGATGATAAACTAATAGGTCTCAGGTCTTTTGGGCTGACATGGGAGTATTTCCCCGCTTTTGGTATAAAGACCACTTTCACTTCTCTCCAAGCCTGAGGAATATATGCCATTTCTAAGCAGCTGTTCAGAATCATCTCCAATACTGGTGTGATGATATCTGAACACATTTGTAATTCGGCAGGTATTATGCCGTCTGGTCCTGCAGACTTGAAGGGCTTGAAGCTATTTAGTGCCCAAAGCAGCTTGTCCCTTGTGATCAGACCTTGAGAAAGAGTCACCTGTGCCAGTGATCTATTCAGATCAGTGTACCCGGTAATATTGGAGCTTCCTGGGAAGTGGGTATCAAGTAGCAGATTGAGCGATTCCTCGCTAGATATCGTCCAGGATCCATCAGCTTTCTTTAGACAGCTGGGCATGGTTGGATTTGAAGCTAGGATTTTTCTTAGCCTTGATGCCTCAGAGACTTCTTCTATTTTACCACAGAAGAGTCTCCAGGATGATCTTTTGGCTTTCCTTAGCTCTTTTTTGTATAATTTGAGAGCTTCCTTATAGGAGTCCCAATCAGTAAGTAATCTCGAGCTTTTAGCGCGATTGAAGAGTTTCCTGCAATTATTTCTGAGTGGTCCCAGTTCCTGGCTCCACCATTGCGGCTTTCTCTTCCCCATAGGTCGTATGAGGGGACAGGAAGCGGACATTGCTTTATTGAGAGCCGAGGTGAGCTCGCAGACCTTGCCGTCAAGCTCGGAAAAGTTACAGGGTGGACTTAAAAGTTCAGAGGTAACTAGTCCGCGAAGAGTTTCTCTGTATTTGGGCCAATTGGTTTTCCGAGGATTGCGGAAAATGGGTTGGCAGGGAGGATCAACATTGAGGTTGAATTGAAGATAACGGTGATCAGAGAAGGAGTGATCAGTCGAGACCTTCCAGCCCGTTATCATGTCGTTGATGGTATCGGAGACAAGAGTAATGTCAAGGACTTCTTGTCGATTTTTGGTAATGAAAGTGGGTTCATTACCTATGTTACATACAATGAGGTTGGTGCTTAAGATATAATCAAAAAGTGACTCACCCCTGTTGTTGATATCCGAGCTTCCCCATACGGTGTGATGTGCGTTAGCATCACAGCCGATTATGAGTTCAGCCTTCTGCCTCCTTGCTTCTTCGATCAGTCTCTCCAGGTTATCACCAGGGAGAGGTCCCACGTGGTCGTGGGCGAGATATGCCGATGCCAACCAGACTGATCTGCCTGCAGTCTCCAGTTTCGCAGCAGTTATATCCCGATCGCTGAAATTAGGGAGTAAGTAAGCATTAAGGTTTCTTTTCACTAGTATGCACGATCTTGGTTTACCTTTGTCGGTCACATACAGTGAGTAATATCCAGGAGTCTTGAGTCCTTGAACCAGGTTGTGTACAATCCATGGTTCTTGGATCAAGACGACATCTTCCCCGCCTTTAGAGAGGCGAAGAACGAGAGCGGCCGAAGCCTTGATGGAGTGTTGGAGGTTAATCTGGATTAGCTGCAGCATTGTCGCTACAATCCTGAGGCACCTCCACCACGGTGTTATTTAGGCCTTCCAATTCCGAAGACGAACTAAGAAGTTCATCTTCACTCAGAAGAACCCTGTCAAGGAAATCGTCAGTTTCCATATCCGATTGTATATCGCTTACGGAGAGTGACGATTTTGCAGTTGCCGCATGATCGGCGGATTCATCGTCCTCCAGCGAAGGGAACGAGGTAGATGGCTCATCATTCGAGAGTTCAGGGTGAGGAGAAGGAGGAGGAAGTTTTCCCGCCTCGAGTTCGTCCTTTTTGTACACCCTCATTTTGACCTCGATCCAGCCAAATCGTATGAGGCCATCTGTTTTTGCCAGGGGAGCCAGGGTTTCCTGATTGATAATGACTACCGCACATCTGTGGGAGCCCTTTTGCTCCTCCAGTTTCGCCACCTTCCAGTTATGGGTCGGTAGAGAGGGGTTGCTTGATCTTAGAATGTCTAAGACGTCCTCTGGAGTGGATGGATTTGGGGGGATCCATATGCGCGATCTTGGCCGGCAGGGGATATCCTCCCTCGCTACGACCTCGAGCCTTGCGCCGGGCCACACCTCTCCAAGCCTACTAATCGCAAGCTTATAGAGGTCAGCCGATCTTTGGTCACTACATGCGACCAGCTTGATGTGGCCTTGATGCCACCCGCCTTCATGGATTAGCGGCGGTGGTCCCGGGTTTTCTCTCATGAATGAGGAGTAGTTGCCCGAGAGCGCAGATATTACATCATCCCATCTTTCGTGGGAGATAGTGCCGTCTATGTGACTACGGTCTATAACCGCGATCACAATTTTGTCCTTAAGGACCTCGCTAAAAGGCCTGTGAGATGCGGTAGTGGGAGGGTTGCCGGTGTTGTGCACCCTCTGTCTCTTGGGAACCGAAATGGTCCCTTCCACTGATCTCTGGCGTTTTGTCGACAAATCCCCGCTGGCTTTACTGAGGATTTGTTGGGCCCATGCCAGTTTCGCGATTAGGTCCGGGGTCCTGTCCTTCACCGCGATGTTGCCACACATACGCTGGATCCGGATGGCATTACGACGATTTTTGTAATTCGTCGAGGACGGATTGCGATGACGCGATCCGGCGCTGTTGGTGTGGGAAGGACCATGATGCACAGTCCCACCCCCGCCAGAATTGGGTTTGGTTGTGGGTTTTGCGCCGACACCAGAAGGACCATGAGAAGGCACAGTCCCTCCTTCAGTCAGCCTTGCAGACGCGGTGGTAGTTGAAGGGCCAGCAGAGGGGGGACCATGATGCACAGTCCTCTCTCTGTTGGGAAGGGGTTTTTTTTGCTCGCAACCGCTAGTGGAGGGACCATGTGTATCCACAGTCCCAATCCTAGCTGGTGCCACAAGAGCTTTGCCGGTAGACAGTTTGGTCGCCGTACTACCGTCCGGTTTTAAAGGGGAACCGGCCGTAAAATTTTTTTGTTTCGTTTTTGTTTGTTTTGTTTTGTTAGGTTTCATAATAAGTCCCACGAGTAGCGGAGAAAAGACGTCCATCTGCACAGAGATCCGCATTGTGCAGATAAGGCTAGTTAATCCGGAGGGCGCCAGGTATCCGGATACTCCGTACGCGACTGAGCTATTTGATGACTGGGCCCTCAGCCAGGTTGACTCTCGGCACGGGTCGTATGACACCTTACGTCCAGCCCAGGTGGTAAAGGAGGGGAATTTGGAAGGACGTATTGTCCTGTAAAGGCCGCATATTGGTACACTTAACTGCGCTTTGAGAGAGAAAAGAGGAGAGGGGGACGTAGAGTCCGGGTCAATACTTGGTTGACGCTCGTCAGCAGCCTGTCTGTCATGGGTGGCCCTTAGACAGCATAGCCCGTTGAAGCTGCGCCATAAGCCTTCGCACCGGCACCATCGAATGCAATGATGGTACACACGTCAAGGTGACTGACCCCGCGAAGGAGATCAATAATAAGACGACAACAATTTACTTTAACACTTTATTATCCGTTTAGCTACACTGCTCGACGTCGAATCACTTCACATGTGAGCTGACTGCTCGAGATCGCTTGCAGACCCTCTTTCTGCAGACGACTCTCTCTATAGTTGGGACTCTCTTTGTGGTTGTTGCCTTACAGTCGGCCATCCTTAGAAGAAGACGTCCCCGTTTCCTCGTCGTCATCGTCAAGTTCATCGAGTTCCGGGTAAATGCGACACCAGGGCTTGAGTTTTTCCGACGCAAAAACCGATTCATAATATCGACTTTTCCTTTGTATACCAGGAACATCCTTTATGACATACCTGTCATTTGGAAGAACTTCAGCGACAATGTACGGGCCCCGGTATTTGGCTTCTAGTTTCCTCGATTCCCCCGTGGACGGTGGTTCCGACTCGATTACGACCAAATCGTCTTTGTTATAAGTAGTAGGCTTCTTGAACTTTTTGTCGTACCGCTCCTTCCACTTTTTCTTCTTATTCTCGATGTTCTGGGATGCGATGAGTCTATTAACCGCTAGTGTTGGATTCTGGAGCTCCGGCGTTCGGTAATTATCTGTTATAGCCAAAACCAGCTTGTTCCGGAGAATATCTCTGGGCCTGAAATCAAATAAAAGATCGTTCGGGCTTTTGCCCGTCGTACTGTTCATCGAACTGTTGAGAGTCCACTGTATGTTGCGTAATGTATTGTCCCAGACTTTGTTATTTTCGTGGGTGGTCATGGTCGTGATTGCGCTAAGTAACGTTTTATTTGAGCGTTCTACCTGTCCATTTGCTCTTGGAGTACGAACAGCGTTTTTTATATGCTTGATGTTATTTTCTTCACAATATCTTTTAAAAATATGTGACGTATACGCTGGTCCTCTATCGGTTATTATTCTAGTTGGGATGCCAAATATAAGGGTGCTTTCGTTAAGAAATTTAATTACGGGTGGCGTTTTTGTGTCTTTTACTGCCCTGACTATGACATACTTAGTAAAGGCGTCTGTAAGTACGAGTACAATAATGTATTGATTTCTAAACGAACTCTTGATAAACGGGCCTAAATGGTCAATGTGAACTGTATGAAAGGGAATCGGATGAGTTTCGGAGAAATGTAATTCACCTTCCTGTTTTCCACCTGGTCGTTTGTGGTAACAGCACTCTACACATGACTGAATGTATTTTTTTATGTATTGTCGCATTCTTTGGAACCAAAAAATAGATGAAAGTTGTTGCATTGTTTTCTCAACACCGAAATGTCCACGGTCATTATGGAACATCTTTACTACTTGCCAGCGGACCCCTGCCGGTACAACCCAAAGCATTTTGTCACCTACTTTCCTGAATAGTTTGCTGTCTTTAAATTTGTAATCTATATGGAGTTGCTTTGCATTTACGAGTACATCTTTCGGCTTGTTTTGTAATATATCGATAATCTGTAGTAATTTCGGATCCTGGGCTTGTAATGATGTAACCCAGTCTACCTGATTTATTTCAATTTTAAAAATTTCGCTTCGATGGGAATCTACTTCGAGAGCTGGCTCAACAGGTTTTCGACTTAATGCATCCGCATGTTGCGTCTTAGGCCCCTCGCGGTGAATAATTTTGTAATCGAATTCAGCCAATCTAAGCCACCATCTCGAAATTCGTCTATTTAAATCCTTACCGGCTTTAAGGGTCTCTATGGCTTTACAATCAGTTACAATTATGATATGCTTTCCTAAAATGTACATACGGAATCGTTCCAAGCTTTCGACCACCGCCAAGACTTCGAGTTCATAGCTGGAGTACAATTTTTCTGTGGCTGAAGTATGTCGGCTAAAATATTGTACGACTCTTAATGTTTGTTCTTCCTCCTGCATTAACATACCGGAAAGTCCAATGGTTGCAGCATCGGTATGAACTTCATGCTTAGCAGCTTGATTATACAGCACTAATATTGGTTCTGAGCATAACAGCTCTTTAAGTCTTTGGAAGGAGTTCTCTTGTTCCACGTTCCATTCAAACTCCGCATCTTTTCTTAACAGTTACGTCAGAGGTTCGGCAATGATTGAGTAATACGGAAATATCCACTAAGCCCGAGAAATCGTCGTATTTCATGCACATTTTCTGGTCTACGATATTCTGATATGGCTATCGTTTTAGAGCCTGGCTTTACCCCATCTTTCGATATAATATGTCCGAGAACCTCAATGTTTGTATAAAAGAACTTGCATTTTTGTAACTTAAAGGTAAGTCAAGCTTTTGTCATAACTTGAAATAAACGCCTTAGCTTAGCTAGCCCTTCTTCGATAGTGCGGCTTGGCACAATAAAGTCATCTAGATAGGCCAAAACCGTCTCATCATTCAGTGCTCTTAAAATGTCGTTTATTGTACTTTGAAACACGGCCGGCGCATTTTTTAACCCAAAACTCATTTTGATAAACTCGTACTGGCTTGTCGCTGTACAAAAGGCAGTGAATTTTCTTGAAGCTTCTTCGATAGGGATTTGATAGTATCCCGAAATGAGGTCCAAACTACAAAAGTACGTAAATCCTGACAACTTCCCCAATAATTCTTCTATGCTAGGCATGGAGTGCGGTCGTGTTACAGTAACTCCATTTAGCAAACGGTAATCTACGCATAGTCGATCTTCGTTGTCTTTTTTTTTTACTAACAAAAGAGGGGATGAATATTCGGATTTGCTTTCCCGGATAATGTTGTTTTTAAGCAACTCATCAACCAAAACCTGAACCCTTTGACTTTCTGTATATGCTAATCGATATGGCTTTCTATATATTATTTTGTTTTCCGTTAGCCTAATTGCGAATTCGTAGATTTTGCTGGTCCCCAATTCCGATAAGCTTTTTGCAAAACAATTCCGAAACTCATTTAAACAATGCTCCAGTTCACACGTTAGTAGTTGTGGAATTTGTGGGAAGTAGTCTATTTCTGACATCACGATTTTATCTAATTCTATTGGCACATCAACCGTTAGCGCTTCGCTATACTCGATTCTAAGACTTTTGAATTCTTTTATTACGCGCACATACTCCAAGTCTAAAAAATTTCTGCCGATAAGAACAGGTGTCCTAAGTAGCGAGTCGTCAACGATTTGCAAATAGATACCAGCTGCCACGTTATCCATCAGTACTTCGGTGAAGACCTTTTCTGAGGATTGATACGATCCACCACCAAATCCTAAAAATTGTTGATGGCACAATACGGAATTTAAACTAAGTTGGGAGAAGCAGTTTCTTTGTATAATGCTGCAATCGCTGCCGAAATCGATAAATGCTAGGAATGTTTTTTTGTTAAGAGATATAGTCTTATGGTATTCATCCAGGGAGTTAACTAAGTTAACATTACTTCCCTGACTTAAATCTAGTCAGGCTTTTTTATTTTCGACTTGATTTCGAGTGACATCTTTAAAAGCATTGCAATTGGATTCGGTGTGTCCACTACGATTGCTGGCATTGCATCGTAAACGGCGAGGTAGCTTTAGGCAATTAATAGATATATGTCCTCTTTCGGAGCAATTAAAACAAATTCTGTTTTCGGTGAACTGGAAAGACGAACCATGTTGCGTTCGCCCAAAATAGGTTCTAGATCGGTTAACACGAACGCTGAAGTCCTCTGTTCTAACCTGAATACTCCGCTGAGTTCCCATTTCTTGGAACTTGCTCATGCTTTCGAAAACGTTGAGCCTATGCAGAAGCTCGTTTGTCGTTTCAAAGAATGTTCCAGCAAGTAAGTTGATGATCGACGGATTTTGCATGCCCGACAATATATATTTGCAAATTGCAGGGTCTGACAATTTTGCCCTACCACCCACATTGAAAAAAATAGGTTTCCAAGTCCTCATCCGAACGTCTACGTTTGGCTAGCTCGGCGTGGACGTCAGCTTCGTTAATGATGCAAGGGAAACTGTCTTGCAGTGCCTTGGAAAATAACGAAAAATCGTGAAAAGCTTCTCTTTGGCCATCATACCAAATACGAGCGGCACCCTTTAGCTTAGTGGTCACAGCAAACAACACCAGCTTGTCGTCCCACCCATACAGGGATTTTAGTGAAGACACTCTGCCAAGAAACTGTAACGCCGACAGGCCTGAAAGCTGATTGGCCGGGTCGAACGTTGGCAGGATTTCAACCACATCACGTGGATTACAGTACGCTTGTGTGTTTTGAGCCACTTCCTGCACTGGGGTCGATTGTTGCAGGAGCTGGGCATATCTCTGCTCCAAACGACCAGTTTTTTCTTTGAGCGCATCAAGTTTCTTTTTTTAATCGGCGACATTTGATGAGTCGTCGGTACTATTCGCTGGTGCCGGAGAGGACTGACCTGTACTACCCGTAGGGGTGAGAGTGGCATCTGCACGAATGGCGGACAGAAGCCGCCCCTTAAGTTCCAACAGGCTGCCCTTCACGGCTAACTTGCGTTTCTTCAAATTTTCCCTAAGTACTTTGGCTGTCATGACCTGAATGGTTCGTTCTTTGTGAGTCGTATTTTGTTTTCGTATGTAAGTTGTCGTATGTAAGTTCATGTATATGGTGTTAACAACAGTTCATTTAATAATTTAGTAAATCCGACTAATTCATGCATATAGTTTCTACAATTTTCAAATCCACATAACAGTGTATCAACTCCGTCATTCAATATCTCAAACCAACAAAGGGAGTTAAACTACCAAGTGGCATCACTGTTATATAGCAAAATCTAGCAAACAACATTTTTTTTCTTACCCGATATAACATCTTCATCGGTCTGCAAAGCAGCTGCTGCAGCCGTTCTCTTCCTTTTTTCACTCGCATTCGCTTTATTCATTTTTCTCTCTAGACAGAATCAGAACAAAAACACAATTATCAGAACTCTTTTTTCTTCTTATTATTCGTTTTCTTATCTTTTGTGGATATCGTTTTTTTTTTTTTTTTTTACTGCGTGTTTAAATATTTTCTTTCCCTTTTTTTTTTTTTTGCGCACACCAACCAAGCCTTATCGTGAATCGTTTTTTTTTTTTTACTTTTTCTTTCTATTGCGTTGTTGGTATGCGATACATTTTCATTTCGTTTTTTTTCAGATCGTCTTTTTTTTTTACTAAATGATTATACACTCACAACATAGTTTCACTGGGTTATATCCCACTTCTGAACTGTTAACTCACCTCTGCTTAAAACTCAAATCAATAATCCGAATAAGATCAATAATAAGACGACAACAATTTACTTTAACACTTTATTATCCGTTTAGCTACACTGCTCGACGTCGAATCACTTCACATATGAGCTGACTGCTCGAGATCGCTTGCAGACCCTCTTTCTGCAGACGACTCTCTCTATAGTTGGGACTCTCTTTGTGGTTGTTGCCTTACACATTTGGCATGTGCTTTTCCAAGGCAAATTGCACAAGAAAGCTTGACATCATTAGATGTTTTTTTGCAAATATAGCAATCTGAGTCGCTCATCGCAATAATAATAATATTAGTGAATGAAGATGGATAGAAGCTTAGATTTAAGATGGTTGATGTATAAACTAGAGGAAAATTTTCTCCAGTCAAAGTCTCCAAGATGAAATCGGTTGTAAGATGAAATAAGAAACAATCTCCGCCAGATGACAGTATTCGACGATATTCGATGAATGATGGTTCCCACATGCAATAAAAATACAAATGAGAAGAAGCAATATTAATCAGCCTATTTGGTACCAATTTACCAATTTTCTCGGTTGAAATAGCCCACCCAGTTGGTTGAATTGTATCCAGCATTCTTGGTTCGAGTTATCCAACTCCTGTGCATTTGAAAAGTAAATCATCTTAAAGAAAAAACCAAATTTACCAATAAAATATTATTCATAGGTTTATTATTATTTCATTTTGCCGATAAAATTATTTATTAACCATTTTCATCAATTATGAGACTTGGATTTAATTTGCCTCTTGAATTTAACACAATAGAGTATCTGAACTGCTACAACAGCTTTGCACAACGGTTTACCACTGAATGACTCCATTACTATTAAATAACTATTATTCAGCAAGCAGGTCATTCGTAATTCGTAATTGTTCGTGTATAACCGTTACACACACCGTTTTTACGTTATGATTTTTGAAAAAGAAGCGTCGTAATTCGTGATAGAATGCGTATAGCTCGGTAAGAAACAACCAAGAAGGTTGGCTAATTGCAACCAATGTGTTTGTAGAAATTAGCCGAGTTGACTGTTAAAATCAACTGTTTCTGCGTACAAAATAACCGATTAATATTCGATGGAACACCAGTTCGGTTATTACGTTGTGTGTCAACATTGTGCTGTTTTGAACAGTACGAGTCCTTTGCCGTATAATTCTCTAATTTTGCCACCTGCTATCCAGGGTTCTTGGATTAGAGCCTAGCTACATTTTGTCTAGCCTCCATGAGGTACACCAGGTTGGCGCTAGATGCCTTACTGCTTTGAAGATTTATTTGATTCGATTCGTCGTAGTTTGCATCGGTTGATACCGACGCGAACTTTGAAAGCGATCTTCTTCAGTAACTGAACGGATTGTGGCTGAGCAGCACGTCCACTTCCGTACCGGATTCATCAAAGTCCCTCATTTCGATCACTTGCCAAGCTTCGCTTAGCTGATCTTTCTTGAGAGAACTCAGGCACCTTTCAATTCGATTTGTATAGGAATGTGAGGTCCTCGTACAGCCATCCTAGCTTTTGGCCTTATCAGAAGTACAATTTCCTTACTGTTGATCAGGCAAAGGTCGGCGTTCGGCTAAGGAGCTTAAGTTCTGGGGATGAAGTCACGAAGCCAAGTGAGAGATGTCTTCACATCTCAGGTGTTTGAACCCTTGGATGGTGTGGAGAGTGCCAAAAAGTAGGAGCCGATCCTTTTCTTCATTATGGCCTCATTTACCTAGTTAAGGATCCGAAGATCAATCTTCAGTCAATTTTGTTGTGAGATTGCCGATGTCTACTACAGCAATTCGTTGTCCGACCACAGTTACCATGGAGACCTTGGCTTTTTCCGGATAGTTGGTGGTGGGGAGAAGGTGTCATTTGGTCTGGCTTTTTTTGACATACTCGCAATCGGCTTGAGATTGGGGTCTCCTAATTGTGTGCATGATTCATGATTGTGTTGGAGGGCAAGTGGCCCTTCTTCTCTTTTATTGACGGTATTTTACGAGACGTCTTAGATCAACGATTTACATCTGCCCAAGTCAGTCGGTAGTTCATAAAATTTCATTTTGGCGTTGTCCGGAGCTTTCTTTTCCTTAACCGTGAAGGTATCAGCATCTCGTTTGCTCAGTCTCCGGACAATTTTATTTGCGTTCCGTCGTTTTCTTCGCAGGATATTATTTTGTGGTCTTTGAGGCTCTTAGGTCCGACTCCAATGACTGTCTTGTCGCTGTAAAGGGATTTTCTTTCTGCATATGTGTTTCATGTGCGATACTGAGTGCGTTCTTGCTGTACATCTTTTTCATTAGGCATAGGGCTCCATCATTCGTGGAGAGTATTGTAATGCCGAAGATAATTGATAGACTGCAGTGAGAGATAATAAATAAAGCTATTAAAAAAAATAAATTAAAACACTATTCACACTTAATTCATCTACATGGAAGCAGATAACATTTTTGTGTTGTCGCTTCAATCACTAAGATTTGTTGGTACTTTGACAAGCAAGTAGAATAATAAATCAGGAAAGCGCTTCATTTTGGAGATTTTCTCACATACATACAGACACCCATTCTGCGAACATATCTCGCAGATCATGCAGCACATACACAAATCATACAGCAATTCTGTTACTCAGAAAAAGGGCTGCCTCCCCAAAAGAAATTGTTCGCAGTAAATCCTTAAAAAAAGGGTGCAGTAGCTTGAAGTAGCTTAAAGCTTTAGGAAGACAACATTTTATAGAATGTTAATACATTTTAATCAAACGAGTTTTTAACGCATGAAACAAAAAATTTAGGAAGAAAGCATAAGTCTAGGCAACAGTCCGCTAACATATCGAAAATCGAAAAAGCGGACGTTTTTGCCGCCCATCTAGAAGAAACCTTTAAACCGTACGATGGTCAAGCGGTCCACGACAATATTAATAGGACGGAATTACTACCTGACAATTTAACACTCACAAGTGCAACGCTAAGGGAACTAAAACTTGAAATCGAATCTCTAAAACCTAAGAAAGCTCCTGGTTATGATTTGATCACTGGAGAAGTTCTCAAAGTCCTACCAAGAAAAGCATTAATTAAGCTTCTTCAGATTATAAATGCGGCACTCAGACTAAAACACGTGCCGAGCCAATGGAAAGTTGCGGAGGTCATAATGGTTTTAAAACCAGGAAAACCGCCAAATGAAGTAAAATCATATAGACCAATTTCCCTCCTTCCAGTGATATCCAAAGTTTTCGAGAGAATACTATTAAGGCGAATACAACCGGTTATAGAAGAAAATAATCTTATCCCTGACCACCAGTTTGGGTTCAGAACCAAGCATTCGACCATTGACCAAGTGCATAGAATTACTGACGTAATCGAGAAAGCATTTGAAGAAAAAAAGATATGCTCAAGCGTATTCCTTGACGTCTCACAAGCCTTTGATAAGGTGTGGCACGACGGCTTAAAATTTAAATTACGACAAGTTCTTCCCGTATGCCTATATGATATTCTAGAATCATATCTCGGGAATAGACTCTTCCGTGTTAGAAATGGGAACGAATACTCGGAGCTCAAAGAAATTTCGGCCGGCGTACCGCAAGGTAGCGTCCTCGGGCCGCTTCTCTATCTCTTATATACACGCGATATACCAAGGGAAGATGAAACTACCCTTGCTACGTTCGCCGACGACACCGCTATCCTTGCAGTAGGTAATACAATTGAAGAAACGACTGCAAAACTACAAATCGCACTGAATAAGGTAAATGAATGGACGAGGGACTGGCGGATCGCCCTCAACGAAACTAAATCTGTTCACGTGAATTTCACGTATAAGAAAACTAATGACTCGCCAATTTTCCTAAACATGTCCCGAATACCCTTTGCAAACGAGGCCAAATACCTGGGAATGACTCTCGACGCAAAGCTAAAATGGAGTTCGCACGTGAAAATGAAACGTAAAGAACTCGATATCAAATATAGAGAAATGTACTGGTTACTCGGAAAACATTCCCAGCTCAGTACCGAGAACAAACTGCTTTTATACAAGCAAGTGCTAAAGCCGGTGTGGACCTACGGTATACAACTTTGGGGTTGTACCAAGAAAACAAATGCCAATATTTTACAAACTTTTCAAAATAAAGTGCTTAGAGAAATTGTACAAGCACCATGGTATATTAGAAACGACGATATCCACAGGGATCTCGGAATTCCAACAATCGAAGCTGAAACTAGAAGCTTCGCGAGAAAGCATAGAAACCGACTATTCGGACATACCAACAATACAGTCCGACAAATCTTGGATGAGAGCAATTTATTGCGCCGACTACAAAGAACGAAACCGTTCGACTTGGCAAGATAAGATTAACCGCGCCTAAATTGCGGAACATGCAGGATCTTTCATTGGAAAGTAACCTGTCAAAAGTTATTATTTCGTGATAGAAAAATTGCTTGATAAGTTATATCTTAGTTGCAGTATCCATCAATCTATCGAAGGGAGGTGTTTTTAGTCAGTAAAAATCTGACACTACTATGAGCACGCGCTTGCTATTCTCATAGTGTCTTTGGAAGATCTTCGCCTACCCTCTTACAAAAAAAAAAAAAAAAAAAAAAAAAAATATCGAAAATCAAAGTCCAGCTGCTATGAGTGGCTGCTTGAATTCTGTATGAGTCCACAATTAGCTACTTTCTCTCAACCGTCAATGTCGAGCTTGAATAAGAAGTGGTAGCATAGTTAAAATACGTTATCCAAAATATCAACGGCTGTACTAAAAAGTTCCTCTTCTTTGAGTTGAGAACCCTACTTTCCCCGTATCTGAATATGGAACCACCTGTAGCATCAGATGGTCTCAGTTAGGCAAGTATCTCCCCAGTTTTGGTCATATAGCCACAGGATCAAAGCCCTTGTAACCCAAAGAGGAGATGAATAACTCAAGAATCCCGGTGGAGTTAATTATATTCACCAATGTATACAAGAAATCTGATCTCTGGTATTGCGTCCATAGTCTCATCGTCGACAACAAGATCAGCAGTTGTAGTTGCTAAAACACATTCCTTATATTCGTCGATATCAAATGACGCCATCTCTATTCTTAAATGAAGATCTTTTGCTGTAGACGTTTGATGAATGCTAGTGCCACTGTTGCTGGTTGAACCAAGTCGGTACACAATTTAGTGCAGATTGTTTTTTACAAAATACTTAACACAAGTTATTTCTGCTTCGAGCATTTTTGATACAGCGAGCCTTTTTTATTAATTTGTTATATTTTTGTAAAGTGTTTTAAAGCATATTTTGCAGAAACTACAAATTTAAGCCAATAAAAGTCAGTCTACCAGACTGTTTTTGTTTTCACTTTTTTGGCTTTAATGGATTTAAAAAATAATTTTCTTCTTTTTTCAATATTTCGTACAACCACTAAGGCCAAGCTTGAAGTTTTGTTAAGTCTTAAAACAAATTAAGACTTAAGAAAGGCAGGGAATCCCTTTCAGTATCAATTGTGCTTTTGTGCAAGTAACTATTTCAGAAAACAATCTATATGCTAAAAATGTCCTTTCCAAGCCTGATAACCAATTGATTAACCATTTTTGTAGGTCCTATAAAAAACTTATCCATTACAATAATTTGTGGCTAACAGATTAAATTCAAACAACAGAAAAGTATTTATGCATGTTACGATTTGAAAATACACAATGCAGAGTTTTGTGGGTTCATCCACACTTCATTTGCTTCGGGTGTGCTTATAGACCAAGAGCTGACAAAAAATTTTGGGAGTGGAGGTATAACCAAAATTCATATACTTGTATGTGTAGATATACACAATAATAATTTAAATGCAAACATCTGGCAGGGTTGTTTTTCAGCCGGGGCTGTCGGCGGGCGTTTGAAAACGGTAATTTTTCAACCACTTCAATGCATATTTAAACAATAGATAATTGCGTACTGATTTCAAATATTTAGGTCCTAGACGTTTTACTTGCAGCTTTCCCCATGCCCGACGCCCCCTTAAAGGAGCGAACAATCACCTTTTGGAGTCAGAGGTTTAACCACATGAGTGATACATCAAAAAATCAGAATAATTCTCCTGATTACAAATCTGTATGTCCCAGACGTTGTCTTTTCAGCCTTCACCCCGCCAGACGTCCTTAAGTATCCTTAAAAGACTTTTTACTGATAACTCTCAAAACTTTTTTTTCAAATATAACCATATGCTGGTCACATGAAAAAAATCTGCAACTCTTCCTTATTACGAATATATGTCTGAGACAAATTATTTACAGCCTTCACCCCGCCAGACGTCCTTAAAGTATCCTTAAAAGTCTTTTCACTGAAAACTCCCAAAACCTTTTTTCTTTTTTTTCAAATAGCTATTAATTATATTATTATTCAATACTTATTAATTAATCAATTTATATTTAATATTTGGGTCACTTATTGGTACAAATTATTAAAAACACCTTTAACAGCAATTTTAACTTAATACCTTAATACCGAATAATCTAGAAATGCGTTTTTTAAACAATCAATTCTCCTTTAGCACCTGTACGGTGCAGGGAAATAAGTCCACGGGAACTAAGTCCACTGAGCGACTTGGTTCCCACATAGTGGGAAATAAAACCATTTTCGTGTCAGTAGGCGGATTTAAAAAAAAATAACACATGAGAATAAGGGCCCCTAGAGAGTATATATTATAAATTTCAGCTCCCTAGCTCAAACTTTGAATTTTCAAAAAAAAAAAATTATTGTGGGCGTGTCAGTGGGCGGATTTTGAAAATATTTACATATGAGCATAAAGGGACCATAGAGAGTATATATTATAAGATTCAGCTCCCTAGCTCAAACTTTGGATTTTCAAAAAAATTGTTTTATTTATTTGTGGGCGTGTCAGTGGGCGGATTTTGAAATTTTTTTATCCCGAGCAGTTTTAGGAGTCATAGATCATATATTTCAGCTTTCTAGCTCAAAATTCGATTTTTCCAAAATTTTGTTTTTTTGAGTTTGTGGGCGTGTCTGTGGGCGGATTTCAAAAATTCGTAAACTTGATTATTTCGGGACCCTAGAGAGTATATGGGCTCTCTAGGCCCAGTTTAAAGGCCTAATTTTTGCCGACAGACGGACGGACGGACGGACATCGCTAGATCGACATTACTATCGATGCTGATCATAAATATAGTAACTTTTAGGGGTCTACGGGCAATATTAAGGTATGTTACAAACTATGCGTCAAAATTAATATGCCTTTAGAATAGGGTATAAAAATGTGTGCAAAAAAATACTCCTACCAAAAGCGTTCTATTACAGCAAATAAATCGCTGTGATTATGTATGCCATATATTGAAAAATGCCATATTAAATACAGGAGTGAGGCTTTCACCGCTTCGCTGTGGCTGGACAATGGAGAAGGACAATATGCTGCAGCTTAAATGGTTCAACGGGATTGTGGCCCCCGAGAAAATTGAAGATGTTTTAAATAACGGTAATGATTCATCAGACAACGAAGAAGACACGCGGAATTATTCGTCTGATGAGTCCGATGAGTAATAATTTTGTATGCTTAAGAAAAGGTCACAAAGTGATAAAAATTTATCATTTAAGATTGAAGTATACATATGCATATAATTTGTATTTGCATTTTTATAATTTAATTTTTACAATTAAAATTAAATTTTGTACTTTGACAAACATAATTTTATATCACTAAGAAGATTTTAATTTTAGTTAATGGTTCAAAAACTGTCAAGGTTTAATTTCGGGATACTTTAAGGGAATCTAGCGGGGTGAAGGCTGAATAGAAAACGTCTCGGGCATACATATTTGTAATCAGGAGAATTATTCTGATTTTTTGATGTATCACTCATGTGGTTATACCTCTGACTCCAAAAGTTGATTTTTCGCCCCTTTAAGGGGTCGTCTGGCAAGGGGAAAGTTGAAAGTAAAACGTCTGGGACCTAAATATTTGAAATCAGTACGCAATTATCTTATGTTTAAATATGCATTGAAGTGGTTGGTTATACCTCCGACACAAAAATCGGACCCGCCCACAGCCCCGGCTGAAAAACAACCCTGCCAGATGTTTGCATTTGAATTATTATTGTGTATATCTGCACATACAAGTATATGAATTTTGGTTATACCTCCACTCCCAAAATTTGCTGTCGGCTCTTAGACTATTAGAGAAAAGTGGCTGCGTTCGCGAAAGAAATATATTTTTATTGCGGTTTGAGATTGCGAATGATTTTATTATTTTGGTTAGAGAGCGAGCGTTCTGAAAAAAGTGCAGTAGATTTGATTTTAAGCCAGTAGATTAATTTGCGCGAAAAATGCAGCAGCAGCCCTGCTCAAATATGATGTTCCTAGTATGCGCTGTCCCTGTTATACAGCAACATATTCACGGACCATCGACTGGAGGTTTTGGGAAAATGTTGATTTAATGTTATGAGAATATACCCTATGCGACCGGACTAGACAAATCCGGTTATCCATCTTCTCGGAAAGAGCCCTAAGGAATATGATAGATAGAGAAGCTCACGCGGTGGTTTTGCCAGCGAGAAAGACCAGCTCTTCAGAACGATAGGGGAAATACCATCTGGACCAGCAAATTGGTGAACGTCAATGAGAATAAAACAAAGTCTTGTATAATATTGTTTTTTTTATAGATAATGTGGGAACAGTAAACTTATTTGCCGTATGAGTTGTAACTTTCTGATTCTGCTCCAGCACTAGCTGATGAACCGCCACCTCCGTATCCTTGGTTGAAGGATTCTGATTCTGCTGTGGCAGAAGAGCTGCTACCACCACCACCACCACCGTATCTTTCATTGCCATATCCGCCACCGCCATATCCATCATCGCCGTAGCCACCTCCACCATATCTGCCACCACCGCCACCATGATGGCGGTGACGTTGGGCAGTGATTGCCACAATTAACATGAAGAATATAACTAATAATTTCATTATGATGATTATCTGTTGAAGTAAGTCAGACTACTGATATGGACTGATTGAATGATTGAGTATTTATAGGAGCCTAAGCCGAATATTAATGCAAGTTCTTATATGAAACAAGTATTTTGTTTTTTAATGAAAACAATGTTCCGCGATTGATATCTCAATTTATGAACCAGTTTTGGGGGTCATATAATCCATGTACGTGGAGATCTACATATATACATATTGCCACCGGTCGTTGGGAGAGTAATTGATTTACATGCGTTTTGTATTTGCATAAACAATTGTATTTGCATAAACAATTGAAATGACAATACAACAGTTTTGGTTTCGTTTGAATGAGCAACATTTTTCGAGGCATGGATGAATTACGTCAGAAAAACATTAAACGTAATTAAATAGATCTTCTTCCCCAAAAAAACGAAAGTCACTTTAAGGGAGCATGCATGTGTCTGGATCACACAAACTCCAGATTGGCCTCAGTGTGCCGAAAGCAGGAAGCCTGCCGGTGTTTATTGAGGTCGAGCTGGCGAACCCCATAGGCGGACCAGAAAGGATACAGAAAATGGAGGGATATGATTCCCCTAATCGTGATCAACCCTGCCGTAAAGGAAGAAGAAGACGAATAGAACTTCTTTCCCTAGTAGGATGCGAGCAGAAAGAAAAAGATGCATTCTAGCTACATTTTCACAACCTCATCAAGAACATTCCAAAGGAAGAGCTTTTGCGGAGATTTGAATGGACAGTCAAACAAAGACTATATGAAGACGGCCATGAAAGATAGTGTAACGACACCAGGAATTCGCCGTGTGAAGACATCCTAAGCATTTGCAAGTTATACAGTCTAATCGTTCTAAATACCCAGTTCGTCAAACAAAGCAAGCATCTGGTTTGATAATCATTTGGTAAAACGTTTCATGAAGTCACGGGTTAAAGTGATCCTGGGAGAGGCAGCAACACCGCCTCCTCTATCAGCATGGCAAAGAGACATAGTGGTACAGATGAAGTTAAGTAACAAGAAAGCGGCATTCAAGGCTTGGTCAACAGGCTCCATTAATAATGGTGCTGGAAAAGCTCTCCTTTAGTTGGACTACAGACTTTGCAAAAGACTCGCGATGAGAAAGTGCTCTCAAATTCAGCCCAGGTATTAGAATCAATTTTTTCTTTGGTTACTGATAGAAAACAAGTCTTTTCACGAACTTCGACAAACCAGCTTGAACAGAGGCACAAGCATTTTCAAAATCGCCGCCAAAGTTCATCAACTATGCTTAAGGGCTGCTGCTTGTGTATGACGAAGAAATACTACACCGGTGGCAACAGTGTGAAGGACTTCTAAATGAACAATTTTCTCTGATATACTTTTCAAGTGCCGTTCCTTACAACGAAAAAGTAACCGGCATTAATGTCCACAAAGTTAGGAAGGCGGTCGAAGGCTCCAAAGAACTAAAATCCGTTGGGCCGGACAATATCCTCCAAGTCCTGGAAAAGGTGGTATGCACCGGGTGCACTTGGCTCGTTATTCTCATCTCCAAACGGATGAGAGGTGGCCTAATGCCTTATCATTGGAGGGAAAGTTATCTTCTTCCTCTGTTATAGGTACGCGAGACTGTGATAATTACCGTTCCATCAAGCTGATGTCACCATCAAACGTTTATCTGATGACCAGTTCGGGTTTTTCGTATTTCGCAGGTAAATCAACCACAGATACAATCCAACATAATGTAAAAGGATCAGGAATTTTCATATGGAATTGGTTGATTTTGAAAAGTGCTTTGATAGACATTCAAGAGATCTGTTATGGGTAGCGCTTAGAAACGAGAAGCCCAAGAATTTTACGTACAGATGATCATGGACATGTGCGAGCGAGTACAGATAAGATGCCCAGCTGGAGTTCGCAATCAAAGTCGGCTTACACCAGGGAAGCGTCTTTCTTATGTTCCTTGACATTTATTACAGTCCTTGATTTCAGCTTGAAATAAAATTGACGGAGTACAAAGAACATCAGTTATTCATTGCAGACGATGGAGCCATAATAAGCCAGGATCAAACGTCCCTGCAACGAGGACTTGATGTATGGGTGGATATTTAGGAAGGAAACAGGTATCGGGAATAAAAAACAGAACAATTTTTTTGTATATATATCTCTGCCTACTTGGCTGACACTGCGACCTGAAAGATCTATATTGTATTTAATCTATTCCAAGAGACGTACCACTTCTCTTATGAAGGACCTTGTGGTGTCTGGCTAAAGATTGCCTACTGGCCCACATGGCTCTAGTGGCACTATTTTATCAAGGACGACGCCGAGATGTTTGACCTGATTGGAGTAATGTGGTGCCTTTAATGGTGATAGGTTAAAAATCGTCCGGTCTCCTTCTTGTTCAGGGCAATAGAACGCTTTTGCAGGGAGTTTTGCAAGGTGTCCTTCATTACACCGTTCTTCAACATATTGTAAAGCATTCTGCAAGACCCCAGTTATGTTCGTGCTATGCTCACCACTAATAGTTATCGACAGTTCATTTGCATACCCAATAGTGTTATGGTCCAGTCTCTGAAGACTGACTAAACGGCTGTCCATGACTAGTGACCATAGGAGGGGGAGAGTACTCCTCCTTAAAGGCATCTTTTGACTTCCGTCACAGACACCGACACTCCTCCAGATGAAGAGGTTATTATTCGACTTTCCAGAATTGCTGTGATACATCGGTTGGTCGGATCTTCAATACCTTTACAACTGATTGCCCTTGCAATCGAGTCGTACCCGGTATTATCGTAAGCACCCTCAATGTCAAGGAAGGTACAGAGAGCTATATACTTGACTTGGAGGGCTCATTCTATCTTTTTGACAAGACAGTGGAAAAAACCTTCCATGACTTGAGTGTATAGGAATAGTTAATTTTATCCATACTCTAATATGAACATCAATAAGTCTTGAATAAGTCAGCGAATGATGTTAGTCTTATAGGTCTATATGATTAAGGCAGTTCACTTGGTCTTTTAACAGGCTTGAAGATAAAAATCACATTCACATGTCTCCAGGTCAAGGGTACCTATATATTCCCAGCTTTTACCTGCTCTAAACAAAGCAACAACTGCCGGCAGGATTACTTCTATTACCCTCTGAAATAGAGCTGGAAACAAATCGTCTCCGCTGGGGGCTTTAAATAGTTTGAAGGAGCCTAGTGCCCATTTAACCTTATCTGGACGAAATAAAATTCCAGATAAACTATTTACTCTACTAGCTATAAAGACCCTGAGGTAAGTCGCGTTTGAAGTAAGATTTTAAGCGTATCCGTACTGTCCGTAGTGTGGGTTCCATCTGTTTTCTTTAGTAACTCTACACAGTTTGTGTGAACTTTCCGAATGGGTTTATGGATCCGCGCTGCTACTGGTATGTCAGCAATGTTTTCGCAGCATTTTCTCCGTGTAGCTCGTTTCGATCTCTGAGTTATATTTTGTAAGAGCGAACCTGTGCGAAAAGAATACGTTTAATGCCCGTTGTCTGATCCACTCCGACATAGTCCAAGCAAGCTCTGATGACGACATTCTTCATCGCGTAAGCACAGGGTGGATGAAGTGGCGCAAAATCTCAGACATTTTATGTGACCGAAAAATTACCCCTAAGCTTTCATACGGTTCACAATGTTGGACAGCGTACAAAAAGAATGAGGGCAACTAAACGGTAGCTGCCATGAAGATTGATTCAAGTCAAGTTTTTAAAACATAAACACAGATCAAAATCCTTAGAGTCGTTTTTAAGAAAAATTAAGTTTTTGAAAATTTTAAGGGCTGATATAAAAATTAAACTTTCTCATAACTCTTGTAAAAATCTGAAAACCTTTAATCTGAAATGACTTTGAAATTACTTCACAGGTTTCAGAGATGTTGTGGTTTGTCTAATGTGCCGGTATTCGAGTCGGTTTTGAAATATCGTTGGTTTTCCATATCACCATAAATCGTGTCTTTTAAAACTGAGAGCGCCATCTTCTGACACTCACCCCAAGTATTCAAAATATCAAAATTGATTATAGCGTTTTTGAGATAAGTAAAATTATTAAAAATTCAGAAAACTGTTTTATGAATAAAAAACTTTTTAAAAGATCATTTCCAAAACTTTAATATGCAAATTCGTCCAAAATAGCAGTTTGAGTTTTTGTGTAAATTTTTATAGAAATAACTTAACCGGTTTTTGAGATATGTATGAGCAAATTGAGAACGCCATTTTTCTACACTCACCTTTTTTGTTTTTGATTTAAAAAATAATCAAAATCACTAGAGCCGTTTTTGAGAAAATCCGTGTTGTAAAAACTATTTGTATTTATATAAGGTCATAAACTCTAATGAAGTAAATCCAATCCATCCACCCATTGTGGCTGGAGCCTCGGCTACACTTTTTTTTGGACTTCTCTATGCTCGTAATATCATACCTCATATTCAGTTTGAGTTCGAAATTTTAGCACGATTGCAATATATTTCTCCTAAGTATGTTACAGTATACGAGAAAGTTGAAAAAGCTATCACACAAGTCAAAGAGGTAATATTTTAAATTATTTATTTATTATTTATTGCGGCTCTAGACAAAAAAACAAACATCGGCAAATTTCTTGTTCTCCAGAACCAGGGTGCAAAGGATTCCTGTGAAATAAAATAGATGAAATAGGCCATAACAGTTTAAAAGCTAACTCCTTTAGTCAGATGACTAAAAAAGAGAATGTATGCAATGATTGCAGGAGATAAATGACAATATAATGTATGACAATAAACATCGATGGTTATTTTGTATCGAAAAACTTTTAGCTAGTTTCCACCTTTCAGTTAGGAAACCACTAGCGGTAACTGTTTTATCTTTTGTTAACTAAGAAAATTCCATATTTTTTATCAAATAAATTGATTCAAACATGAATGCAGCAGTCTAAGAAGGAGGACCCAATTTTTGTATTGTCCCTTCCTCGAGCTCGATTTAGACGTTAAATTTTCAATTGTGGTATGTTTGAGCGGGTACAGATTAAGGCCCTTGCATTCTCATGGCGAAAAAGAATATAAATCACCCCATTGTATAACAAAATTGAATAATTGCAAGTTTGTCCAAACGCTACAAAAAATCATACTAAATTTTTTGAATTTTTCCAGACTAATTTATTACTGCTTTCAGTTTCCGAAATAGCGTAGCCATATTTTGAGAGCAAAGTTTCAAGTGATTCAGTTTCTAGCAATTTGATATTGCGTCGAACCCCTAAATAGATAATATATTATATCTTGGCACTGTTTCCAGCTGTTTTCCGTCACCAACAAAACTATTAATTTTTATTTGTTTGACTAATGAATAATTCTGATAAAAGTTAATGACTGTTTATGTTTGTTTGGATTTATTCAAATTAATAATAATAATAATTATAAGTTATTGAAACCGTATGGCCAACGAACTATTAAACTGACGCAAAATCTCTTAAAGAGCACAGCCTCCACATCCACATTAGCAATACCTATTTCACGGTAATTTTTTTTGTAAACAAGCAATATTAGTGTAAATAGGAGAAAGAACGAGTTCTATGTTGTTGTTCTTAAAACTTTCTCATATTCACACCATGAGTTTCGTTGAGTTCAGAATGATGTTTCCATTTGTATCAGTTTATGTTAATGTTACGTAATTTCATATATATGTGTAGATTTGATTATTGATTTATGAACATGTAAAGTAAAGCCTTATATAAAAACAAATATGTATAGACAATAACTATTATTTTATGTACATATTTAATTAAAAACCCAATGTTGAGTTTTATCGGTGTGCTCATTTAAAAAAAAACGAGTACCTACATACAACTTACCAGTGGAATTGCTAACCAGAAATGATAACTTGTTTTATAATGAATAATCGGAATAGAATTGTCGTTAAGAATTTGGATATTTTGTATTACTTAAAACAAATATTTTTCCTTATTAGTGGGAAGGTGTCGAATCCAATGGTATTCTTATAAAAATTCTTACTTAATACGCTGCGTAGCTCACATGCAGCAATAACAACATCGTATGCATTTACTAAATATTCATAAATCGCATTGATGATGAAAATGTAGAAAAAGATTAATTTCGAAATCGCATGACTCGAAAGATAGAACTCAAATAGCAGTATACCGATTTAATTGAAATTCCAAAACAAGGGTTATTGTAAAATTTAAAACTTAAGGGGTTTCAAGGCTCCAATTCTCGATCTGACGTAATTATTCATTTATTTATTGAACTTTTAAGCTACTTAAGAAATAAATTCAAAAATGGGCAACGCTTACATTCGTCATGGAAAACAAAGCCGAATTCAGGCTTTGCATTTCAACTGATGGAATTGCTTCGATTCGATTCGAATGAATGTTGAAGAATGGTGTCGAAAATTGTGAAGCATGCTCTATATATGGACGAACAAAACAATTGTACAATGACATAGAAACGTAAGGGGTAAGGGTCATGAAATTCCTTAGACAACCTTTAATAGAATTAGATTTATGTGTTTTATAAACTCCAGCTTGGGATTGAAATAAATGCCAATATCCTTAAAACTATCAACGTGTGTTGAGAGAATGAATTGTGAAAGGCGGCAGGGATATCCATTCAAGAGAATGTCATATGTTGACATTTAGTGGGGTTCAGATATAAACCGTTTTTAACACACCAATTGGAGAAGCTATTGATGTCGACTAGAAGAATTTTGTTTGCTATTTAGTGATAAATTTACATATTTTCATATCATTAGCGCAGATCAGAATGTTGATGTGATTTATACATGCCTTCACATCACTATTTTTTTTTTTTTAATTTCAATTTCAATTTTTTCTTTATTCAAATATGTACATAGTATAGAAATTAGTTTACAAATTATTCAAACAATTTTACATGAAGGTAATGCTCGTACACACAGAATAGTTAGTGGCATCTATATTTAAAAAAAAAAATATAGATGATGCCACATTTGAAAATTGGTACTTTGTGTGGGGTGTCCAAAGGCAGATACAAATATAGGGACGGGCTACAGTACGCTTGGGCGAACTGTTGGATACCCTAATCTTATTCCTATCCCTCATAAGTGGGCGTGACAAAAGTCAAAGTATGGTTGAATTGTTAAGAACGCTCTACATATTTTGTTATATAACATTTAAAGGATTTTATTAAAAAAAAACGAAGCTTTTGTAAAAAAAATCGCTCCCTAGCTCAAACTTTGGTTTTTCAATAAAATTATTTTATTTAAATTTAATAATAAGCGGAGTTAAAAAAAAATTAACACATGAGCATAAAGGGCCCCAAGAGAGTATTATATTATAAATTTCAGCTCCCTAGCTCAAACTTTTTATTTTCAAAAAACGTTTTTATTTTAAATTGTGGGCGTGTCAGTAGGCGGACTTTGAAAATATTTACACATGAGCATAAAGGGCCCCCTAGAGAGTATATAGATAGATTAGATTAGATAGATTCTTTATTTTTTCCATCATAAAGTTTACAAATTGGTATACTTAAGAATGAGGACATGGCAATACTGCCGTCTGCCTGAGAGTATATATTATAAATTTCAGCTCCCTAGCTCAAACTTTGGATTTTCAAAAAAAGGTTTTTTTTTTAATTGTGGGCGTGTCAGTAGGCGGAAATATTTACAAGCTCATGTGTAAATATTTCTGCCTACTGACACGCCCACAATTAAAAAAAAAAAACTTTTTTTGAAAATCCAAAGTTTGAGCTAGGGAGCTGAAATTTATAAGAGGGCCGCTAGAGAGTATATATTATAAATTTCAGCTCCCTAGCTCAAATTTTGGTTTTTCAATAAAATTGTTGTGGGCGTGTCAGTGGTCCCGAGCAGTTTTAGGAGTCATAGATCATAATATAAACAATTTCAGCTTTCTAGCTCAAAATTCCATTTTTTTCGGTAAAATTAGTTTTTTTGAGTTTGTGGGCGTGTCTGTGTGCGGATTTCAAAAATTCGTAAGCTTGATTATTACGGGACCCTAGAGAGTAGGTATATGGTTAAAATTTCAGATCTCTAGGCCCAGTTTAAAGGCCTAATTTTTGCCGACGGACGGACGGACATTGCTAGATTGACATTACTTTCGATGCTGATCATAAATATAGTAACTTTTAGGGGTCTACGGGCAATATTAAGGTATGTTACAAACTATGAGTCAAAATTAATATACCCTTAGAAAATGGTATAAAGAAAAGGATGGCGTGAAAAGGAAGTTAGAAAAATAAAAATTACAGCAGCTTAGAAAGAAAAGCAATCTATAACAAAATGAAAAAAGGATAAGCAAAAAAGGATAAATTCAAATATTTAATAATTACGTCTAAAATAGATAAATAGAAATGGGCAAATAATTTTTATTTTTTTTGTAATATTATGCAGTATATGTATAGCGCAACAGGGTCTCGATTTCAGTATGGTCAACAGCAAGAAGCTAAGATCTCGTTACTTTTGTAAATATGCGTAAATTTCTTATGGAACGAATTTCTAAGGGCAGAGTGTTATAAAGTTTGCATGATAAAATGGAGTAAGAGTTTCTGTAACTTGTAGTGCGAAAAGCAGGAATATTTACAACAAAGTTGGAATGGCTCCGTAAGCTCCGAGTGCTCGAAATTGGACTTTCCCAATACCCGCATCTCATAAAAAAGACCTTCAGACTTTGAAGTAGAATAGATGACGCAAAGGAAGTATTTTCAAGGACCTGAACAGGTCCATAGTGTGAGCTGAACGGTGGGAGCTACAAATTTTTCGTATAGCAGATTCTTGAATGACAGTTAATTTCTGCAACTTACTTAAATAACCACCACCTCAACTGCAGAGTCTATATTGCAATCTGGAATGAAATAAGCCATAGTAAACAATTTTAAATGTATTCGAAGAGCAATACTTTCTAAGACGAAAAAAACAAGGAGTAGAAGAAAGAAGATATTTTTTCAAAAGAGAAATGTGCTTGGACCAGTTCAAATTTTGGTCAATAGTAACACCAAGATATTTAATACTATCAATGCCTTCAATTTTGAAGCAGTTAATACTGCAATCAGCGTTTCTATTAAAAGATATTTCATTATGGAAACTGAATATGTTGTTCAACAGCTCATGACTTGCACAATCATGGGAATGAAATACTATATCTGAGCCGGGGTACTCATGCACAGGAAGACTGAAATACATCAGTTTGGTTTTGTTACTAACAATAAGCCTGTTTTGTGCAAACCAGCATCTTAGTAAAAAAAAAACCGTCATGGTTTATGTGAGCTATTCAATCTAAGGGACTGACTGAACAGTAAGCAATACCAAGGTCGTCGGCAAAGGCTTTAGTATTACCCAAGAAAGGAAGTGAAAATAAGGAATTTATATATATAAGGAATCAAATTGGACCAAGTACAGAACCTTGGGGCATTCCCAAGTTATTTGTTTTCGAGCTGCTTATACTGTTTCCAATTTTCACACGTTGAGTTCTATCTTTAAGATATGACTCAAACCATTTGTAAATAAAACCTCTGAAGCCGGCCTTATACAATTTATCTAGGAGGATTGCGTGGTCAACCATATCAAACGCCTTAGTAATGTCGACAAAAAGGCCAGCGCAAAAAAGTTTGTCAACTAAACCCTTATACAAAATAGAGCAGAAGTCCAAAAGAGCATCCCTCGTGGAAAAAAACGCTCCCTAGCTCAAACTTGGTTGTTTCAATAAAATTGTTTTATTTAATTGTGGGCGTATCAGTAGGCGGATTTAAAAAAAAATAACACATGAGAATAAAGGGCCCCTAGAGAGTATATATTATAAATTTCAGCTCCCTAGCTCAAACTTTGAATTTTCAAAAAAAAAAAAAAAAAAAAAAAATAGTGGGCGTGTCAGTGAGCGGATTTTGAAAATATTTACACATGAGCATAAAGGGTCCATGGAGAGTATATATTATAAATTTCAGCTCCCTAGCTCAAACTTTGGATTTTCAAAAATTAATATATACCCTTAGAATGGGTATAAAAAAATTATTTTATTTATTTGTGGGCGTGTCAGTGGGCGGATTTTGAAATTTTTTTATCCCTAGCAGTTTTAGGAGTCATAGATCATATATAAAAAATTTCAGCTTTCTAGCTCAAAATTCGATTTTTTCCAAAATTTTGTTTTTTTTGAGTTTGTGTTCGTGTCTGTGGGCGGATTTCAAAAATTCGTAAACTTGATTATTTCGGGACCCTAGAGAGTATATGGTTAAAATTTCAGCTCTCTAGGTCCAGTTTAAAGGCCTAATTTTTGGCTACAGACGGACGGACGGACGGACGGACATGGCTAGATCGACATTACTATCGATGCTGATCATAAATATAGTAACTTTTAGGGGTCTACGGGCAATATTAAGGTATGTTACAAACTATGCGTCAAAATTAATATACCCTTAGAATAGGGTATAAAAAGGTAAGATAAAATGTCTACTAAATTGGGACCAATATTCTTTAGAATCAGATTAGAGATCTCATCACTACCATACGAATTAGAAATAGGTACGGAATTAATCGTTTTAAGCAATTCCAATCCTGTTATAGGCTCAAAAGCAACACTGTTACTGTAGCAAATGCCTGCAGGTAAAGGCTTGGTGCAGCAATAACATGAAGTTTGCGAACAACCTGACAAAGAGGATTCTCCAATGGATGCGAAGTAGTTGCTGAATACATTAGATATTTCTAAGGGATTAGAAATGTTTATACCAGCGTCTGTAATTACGATAGGATCTGTGTTAGAAAAAACTTGTCGACCTATAATACTGTTAACGACTTGCCACTCCTTCTTAAGATTCCCACTTGCCGTTAGTATTTTGGAATGATAATACCTATCCCGTGCAATTATCACTTCCTTATTCACTTTTTTGCAAAACTGTCTAAAACGACTCCTTAATTTGTGTTTCATATTTATTTTTTGATTAAGGAGCGGGTTATCCAATGCTTAATGCGATACTCCGATTTTTTCGCGATAAAGTTAAAGTAGAGGAACCAATATAATTTATCAAAATCCTGAGAAATGTATCGTATGCTATAGAACCATTTTGTTCAGTGAGTCGGACAGAATCCCGAAAAACGTAATCCCGAAAACCCAAAATCCCGAAAATCCAAAATCCCGAAAAGCCACAATCCCGAAAAACTAAAATCCCGAAAACCCACAATCCCGAAAAGCCACAATCCCGAAAATACAAAATTTCGAAAGACCAAAATCCTGAAAATGAAACTAAAAATTTTATTGTAGCAACAGAAAAATTTGGCAAATTTATTTAACAAAATAAAAAACTTCAAATAAATAAAACATAACAAAAACAGTTCAAATCTTACAAAAACATATCAAAAACGATCCATGACAAAACAATATTTAATACAAGTTCATATTGTACGCAATTAATCTGAGATAACTTATTTCAGAACGCGTTCGCTGCTCACACTCCCAGTAAAATGTATTCTTGTATTTTTTATAAGTAGTTTCTCACGCTCTTTGTTGGTTTTCACGATGGATTTTTTTTTTTATCAGACTCGGTAACGGTCCATTGTACTACCAGGCAGAAATCTTCCTTTTTAGTGTAGAGGCATGTGATTGGGTGGGGTATGTTGTTGTTCCCCATGATGATTGAACCTGCACCGCACGGGTCACAAGCCAACACACTAACCTCTACACCGTCGCCACCCATATCATATTTCACGATGGATACTTTCATTTCTACTTAAGACTTCAAACACAAAATGTCACTGATAATATAAAGTTTTTAATTATAAAGGCATGCACGATACTCACTTTGTATTACGATGTTCACTGTCTAAAAAAAATCTAGTCAGTCAGCTATCACACTATTTGAGATCAGCTCAACTGAATGCACATTGCGAATTGCAAAACATTACAACGCAAAGAATTGCAAAACATTATTACGGTAAATGGAATGGACAAACACTTGTCTATTTTACATTCAAAACATTTCGGGATTTTGGCTTTTCGGGAGTTTGGATTTTCTGGATTTTGGGTTTTCGAGATTTTGAATTTTCGGGATTTTGGTTTTCGGGATTTTGTCCCCAACCCTTTTGTTCAACATACGAGTAAATACTGTCCCAATTTTCATAACGAAGTCTAACATTCAATTCATGAAAATTTACTTTTCAAAATGTATTTGATGAAGATTCGCATGGCTGACTACCTTTTACCATACAGTGGTCAGTTATGTTAAGATCCAAATTAATTCCAGCAAGGAGATCCGCAGCAAAATTATCAAGACGAACAAAAACATGATCAAGGCAGGTGCCTGCAGTTTGTCTGGTAGGTTCTTCAACCAAGGAAAAGAGAACGTGTTCAGCCATAAGTGCTTGGTAAGAATCAGGAACTGGGTTTGAAACCAAAATATCTAACATAAAGTCACCTAAGATGACAAGATTTCCAGATCGTTCATGAGCCAACAATATAGAATATTCATCTAAAAAATAGTAAGGAGATGAAGAGTGGAGTCTATATACACAGACAAAATTAAAGAATTCATTCTAGATATTGCAACTAACTTTGATGACATCCGCGCTCCTTAGCTTAAGAACTTTAATATCAGGCTCATACAAGTTCGAAACAAAAACTCCCACTCCACCGGCAGCGTACGTATCATTAGGAATTGGAAAAAAAAATTATAGTTAGGAATATGATAGTCGTCAACTTCGCATGAATAAATCCAAATTTCAGAGACAAAAATTACTTCTGGCAGTTTTACAAAAGCATCAAGATGCCCAATTAGTAAATTAAAGTTTTGTCGCAAACTGCGAATATTTTGATGTAAAACGAAAAAGGATTTGCCACCTGATTCACAACTTAATATGCTATCAGAATTAGATCGAAGGGTTCTTATAGTGAGGCTGTCGTGCACAAGATCAAAGAAATCGTTCATATAGTATAAATAGAATTGGTCCTAAGTTACTTCCTTGGGCGACTCCAGAAGTCCAGGCAGAGCTATGAAAGATTCTGATTCTAAATTTGAATTGATAAACCCTTGATATAAGGTCTGAATTAACACATTTTATGAAACCTAGTTTGAAATCATATTAAGCCCTAAGCTTTAATTTGATTATTTCATGAGACATCTGGTCGAAAACCTTAGAGAAGTTAGTTATATGCAATGCACTTCCTTCCCATTTTCTAAGGCATAAGAACATGCGTGCAAGAAACATAAAAGATTTGTGATAGTGGATCTGTTTCTGAGTTTGTAAGAAACAAGCAGTTCATTACAAATCACATTACGAAAGAGAAATGTCAACTTGTCGCACACAATATGCTCAAACAGTTAAGGTTCGTGATATCACTTTTGATATAGGCACTTTTCCAAAGGTTAGGGAATTTTTCATTATTAATGGACAATTCAAACAAATATTCAAGGAAGAGAGCAATGGCATGACCACATTTTTGTAAAGAACAATTGGTGCAATGCCATCTGGACCTGATGAATAGTCGATCTTAAGAAAACAAATAAATTTCAAAGCTGTTTCCAAATCGATGAAAAATTATTAAAGCTTATGTGGCAACAGTCATGTAGATGTTGAAAATATTGGTCATATATGTGAAGAGGGGAGTTTCCCTAAATGAATTACTAAACTGTTCAGCAAAGGGGAGTTTCCTTAAATGACTTACTAAACTGTTCAGCAAACATGTTACTTGCAGCTAGCGAATCAGTAGTTGTAGAAGTCTTGTAAGTACACTTATATAGATGGCCATCCGTTTTTTTTTCTTTGAATTGACAAATCCCCAATAAAGTTTAGGGTCAGTTTTTAGAGAGAATACCTACCCTTTTGCTTGTATGTATTATCAATATGCTTCAGGATGAAGATTTGAATTCATTGAATAATGTTAAAATCTGTACAAAATCTGAATAGCAGATGCTTTTTAAATAGTTTTTTTTTCAAGCACTATTGCGACTATTTCTTATCGATTTGAGCTCATCACTGGTATAGTAGTGATGAGACGTATGCACTTTTCTATATAATTTGACAGGAATCACTTTTTCCATGCAGTTACCCATCAAAGAGTAAAAAGAACCCGATGTAGTGGAATCCGATCAATGGTTTGAGGTGAAACCATCAAGTATTGTCTAATTTAATATATATTTCTTTGTTTTTTAATATTATTCTTACATTTGATTTGTACCAAATGTCGTAAGCGTTTATAAAAATTAAGCTCTTACATGCTTGCATTTAATGTAAACTCATTTGAACAATTTCACTTTGTATGTTATTGTAAATTTACACCAACAATAATTGCGTGTGCGAAGTTGTGGATGGGCGAGATGGTTATCATGCGTGGTATATTTGACCATTTCTTTGTTTTCTCACTTCACTTAGATCTCGTTCGTTAAAGCTACCACGTCTCCCCATCATCAGGTAAGTACCTAATCGAAAAATATATATACCAATAAATCGATTCTTTATATTGCATTTGGTACAAAATTGTTTTTTATTCATTCTCGTTGCAATATCCTGAAAATCTTTCGTTTAATTCAACATCATCAATATTAGATAAAACAGTAAGATTTAAATTCAAATTATTAAATTCGTCGGAAAGTCTCTGAAAATTTATTTTACGTAAGTCAAATCATTGCGACCGTTCGTACGAATTACTACTTTCGTAAAAATGTGCCTAAAGCCTGAACCACATCGAAACAAAACTGCGAAAAAATATAAAAACATGAACAATTATCACAACGGAAAGCTTATAGAATATTAAAATTTGTGGTTGTTTCCACATGTAAAATAAAATAAAACTCAATTTTATTAACTCTTACTTTATTAAATATAATATAAAATTTGTGCGAGCTGCACTGTGTACAAGATCTCAAGTCCAACAACTAATTTTGACGAAGCATCATAAAACGAATCCTTTTTAAATATTTTCGATAACTTAGTCCTGCCCTCTAGTTGTGGTTTGCTGCAAGTCGCCACATGAGCCCCTCACGAGTGGGTCGAGTATCGATCGAGAGTCACGAAATGAACAGCTTTTCCTTTTTTCTGTGGATATGTACGATGTGTTATATGAGGTGCTGTTGGTGCTGCTAATGCTGGTGGTGTGAAAGGTTGAGCACTATTTGTCGTCTGAGCAGATGTTTGTTTTGATGATGGAATCTGTTGAACAGTGTTTTTGTTTTGTGTTGCTGACGTTTGCGCAGGTAGTGTGAAGAGAACAGCAGGATCATTTTCGATGAAGGCTGGTTTTAGTCGTTCTGTAGAAACTGTCATTGGATTTCCTTCGATGTTTATTTTAAAAACGTAGTCTGAAATGCGGTCGAGTATTTCATAAGGACCACGATATGGCTGTTCCAGTGGCTTTTTTACGCTGTCGACCCGGATGAAAACGTGTGAGCAAGTATACAGAGTACCATGAGAAAATGCCCGATTCCTGTTGTGATGTGCTGTGGGTGCTGAGCGAACTTCTCTCATGAAAATACGGAACTGCTCGATAAATGTTTGAGGATCTGAACTGACTTCCTCGTCAATGAAGTACTCACCGGGGAGTCGCAGAGTGGTTCCATACAACATTTCGGCGGCGCTTGCTTTGATGTCCTCTTTTAGACAAGTTCGTAGTCCAAGAAGTACGACGGGCAGTATTTTGATCCAGTTTTCAGTGCTGTGACACATAATTGCTGCTTTTAATGACCTGTGCCAGCGTTCCACCATGCCATTAGACGCTGGGTGGTATGTGGTTGTCCTGATTCGAGTGCATCCGATCAATTTCGTTAGAGCGTCAAACAAACGTGATTCAAATTGTGAACCTCTATCGCTGGTGATTGTTACCGGGGCACCAAAACGGCTTATCCATCCCGCGAAAAAGGCATCGATGACAGTGTCGGTTGTTATGTCCTTCAACGGAATCGCCTCAGGCCAGCGAGTGAAACGGTCTATGAACGTTAAGCAATACCGATAACCATTACACAGTGGCATCACGATTATGTCAACATGAATGTGTTTGAAGCGTTCGCTGGGTACCTCTATGTGTTGCGGTTCGTTCTTTACGTGTCGGTGTATTTTACTTCGCTGGCAAGAGAGACACGTACGTGCCCAATCCCCGATGTCCCGGTTCATGGATGGCCAAACGTAGCGTTGTGTGATGGCCTTCTTTGTAGCACGGCTGCTGGGGTGCGAAGCGTTGTGTATGTTTTCAAACACACGTCGTCTTAGTGGCAGTGGAATGAACGGACGCACGTTTTTGCTGGCGATGTCGCAGTATATGGCAGCTTCTGCGTCAATTTTGAGCTTCCGAAGTTTGAGTGCCGAGGTCGACTCGGATCGCAATAGTTGTAGTAGCTCTTCGTCGCACTTCTGATGCTCAGCAATGTCGTTTGTTGAGATGATTGTTGGCATGTTTATTGTTTCAATTCTTGACATTGCATCGGCCACAACATTTGTCTTCTTCGGAGATTGTTTGCTTGTATCTGCAGCCATGATGGAGGGACGCGAAAAATCAATGATCTTGTCGGCTTGCATTGCTAGTTTTGTCAAGTCCATGACCTCACTAATCGCCAAGATACCTCTGATTTGCTCTGGAAGCTGTTCAAGAAAGAGGGAACGAAGTACGTTCTCTGGAAATTGACTTCCAGCCAGATTTCTTAAACACTGAAGGAGGTTAGATGGTTTTTCTTCAGAAATCTCAGTGCCTCGGAGAAGACGTCGGAGTTTCGACTCGCTCGTTTCGTCGAATGATGATATTAGACGTTCTTTGATTGCCTCGTAGCGATTTATTGCTGGTGGTGAAGCAACGATGTCAGAGACAAACGGAAGTGTTGATGCATCTAGATTCACAAGAACGTAGCGATATTTTGTAGTATCCGCAGTGATACGTGAAATCGCAAATGCGGCTTCCACCTGTGCAAACCAAAGTGAAGGGTTTTCTCGCCAGAACGGTGGAATCCTCACAACTCGCACGGCACTAATTTCCTGTGTTGTCTCGTCATGTGATTCGTCATGCGATTGACCGCCTTCTTGGTTTGGATTTGCCATGTCGAAAGTTGTGGCGTCCGTATGTCGTTTATTAATTACGTTGTGAGTAATGGCAGACAAAATCAAGTATGTTTTATTAATTTTAATTAATATGTTCGGGGTCACCAATTTGTGGTTGTTTCCACATGTAAAATAAAATAAAACTCAATTTTATTAACTCTTACTTTATTAAATATAATATAAAATTTGTGCGAGCTGCACTGTGTACAAGATCTCAAGTCCAACAACTAATTTTGACGAAGCATCATAAAACGAATCCTTTTTAAATATTTTCGATAACTTAGTCCTGCCCTCTAGTTGTGGTTTGCTGCAAGTCGCCACAAATTAACCACATTGGCGCCATCTACGAGTAAAATATTTAACAAATATTTTTGTTGAACATCAAAAAGCTCCGGACATAATACCAATTTATTACACCGCAACAATTTTTACACAGTCGCCCACAATGGTTAAGTAGTGGAAAGTTAATCGATTTGAAAAGTGGAAATCAAATAACTTGTACGGGAATGATAAAATGGATAGTTGCTTCTTAAATAAACGTCTTAAAACATATTTAAATTTCATCGCATATCAGCTGATACTTAAATGGGTGATAACAGCGCCGACTGTTTCTTAGGAAGGTGTACGAATCCTGTTAGAGCTACTGAAATTCATACAAGATTGTTGTGTACGAATCCTGTTAGAGCTACTGGAATTCATACAAGATTGTTGTATTCACTTGGTTCGTTAAGCTTAAGCTAAGGTAGGTACATGCAAGCTTCACCAGCGGTCATTTTTTTAAATCTGAAAGGAATGGTACGAAAAGCGACATGCGATGAAAGGAGCAAAACATAATTGTCACTTATTGCTTTTTTTTACTTTTGTTCCGATGTAGTTCAGGCTTAGTCGATATACATTATATATATGTACGTCCAAAGATGGATGATTTTTGTCAATGTAAGTCATACTGGTGTTCGATTCTAAAACCAGTATTATCAGAGTCAGAGGAAAATACAAGATCGAGAAATCGATTGTTGCAGTTTAATATACAGCTTCTTTGCTAGAACTCAAAAAATAAAATATTGTCAAGTAAATCGAGCTCTTGTTGGGCAGAGTCGATGGATGGAATGAAATGAGAATCCTCAGAACGTACCCTTCCAATATGTTGCAGATTAAAGTCGGCTTCAAGTAAAACAGTGCGGTCACAACAAGATATGTCAAAAATATGGTACAATGCCAAAGAAAGTATAACAGCCGAATTAATAAAAATTACTTAATTTGCAATAATTGTATGGAGACACCACATCCAACATCCCATTCTGTTCAAAGATCCGCTGTCGGTTCTCAAAAATGCTGTCAGTTGTATTTTAAGTTAATTACTCGTTGATTCACCTACTTAGGTGAATTAGTTGAATGCATGTTTACCAATGTCAATTAACTTCTAAAAAAGTTTGTTATTTGGATATCTCGTTTAATTCATTGATTAAGGATAATTCACTCTTAATTTGCTATTAATTCAGCTGTTAATGTTTATTCTCCAGTGTAATTTCCACAAAGACAATTCAACACACTAGAGGAAATAAAAAGTCAATCTTTCGTGCCTCAAGGTGGGAACGAACAGCAATCAGGACAACTACTCCAAGCGCTATCAAGTCATTTTGAGAACTCATGACTTAAGAGTTTCGTGTTCGGCATCAAGCCAAGTTTCGTTAAGGAAAATATATCATGGGATAGAGCTTGGGAATTCAAGTATATTTATTTTTCTTTGAGCATTTTGGTTGTATGTTGCTTATTAATTCGTTTAAGGGCGCTTTTACACTTTCCTTCAAAATTCCATGAACGAATGTGTATAGGTAAAAAATACAAAACGCCTCACAATATGTTAGCTTTTTATCAATAATAACGCCTTACTATCTTTCGGAAGAACATAACCAGCATTTTCCTGACTCCCATAAATATGCAACCTTTTTTTCAAATGGTAGCAATCAGTGTAAAAATCACAATAACAAATCCCATAGGAAAATCAGTTGGGCGAAAAAGAGTCTTACCATAATTATAAATTTTGTGTTTATTTCATCGAGACCAGAATAAAAGAGTTGATATTAGGCTCATTTGAAAGAAAAAAATTTCGTCGAACATTTGGGCCTGTGCGAGTCGTAAATGTTCCAGCAAGCAATAGCAGATGTCGAGACGTTTGCATGAGCACCATTTTAATCACTTCCCAGCATTCTCCGCATTCAAAAAAACGTTCTCATAATAAACTTCTTCAGTACTTAGAAAAACTCTTTGGAAAGTCTGTGAATAAATTGTACAAGTTCATATACGCCTGCGATGGCATAGGTTTATTTTCTATAATTTGCTTACGATTTCCCTTGACGCTTCCATTAATGAAGAAATTAAACAATATTATGATCTTAAGAGGATGCGACCCTTATAAGGGAATGTATTTCTCTAAACTGAGACTATGTTTTTCGTACACCAGATGTAAATTACCAAGTTGAGATCCTAAATGAACTTATAACGTATCTTTTTTCTAAGTATGTACACATTAAATCCCTTGTTTCAAAGCAAGGTCCCTGTCCTTGACTTTCCGTGGAAATTAAAGCCGCGATAAGTTGAAGAGATAATCTCTATCACTGGTGGAGAGGGAGACGATTTCAAGTACCACAAATGTTGACCGAATTTAAAAGGATGAGAAATAGAGTAAATTCGATGCTTAAAACAGCTTTTTTTTTTTTTTTGTCGGGATGTGTGAAACTTTCTGCACTGGAGCACTCAGACTCAATACTGGTCCATTGTACTGCCAGGCAGACACACCACATTTTACTGTGGGAATTTACTCGTTTTTCTAAGAAAAACGAGAAGGCGCTTCAATGATAAGGAGCTTAGGTTTACAGCACTCACCATATCCGCACCAAATACCTGCCACCTGATACGAGCAAAAGCAGGACAATCACAGACGAAATGTTCCGCAGTGTCGTCGCTTTCTCCACAGGCTTCGCAGTTGGTGGTGTCGCTTAGGCCTAGCACCTTAAGGTGTTTGGCAAAAGCGTAGTGTCCCGTAAGAACGCCAGTAGTCTGTCTGCAGTCTTTTCTGTTGAGAGACAACAAGAATGCCGCGGATTTCCCACAGACGTCGGGGAGCATTTGCTTAGTCTGTCTGCACCCTGGAGAGTCATGCCAACGGCGATTGTGTTCATAGGAAACCCAACCGTCAATGGAAGCCCTGACCGAGGACGCAGGCAGACAGATCGCTGGTTCAGGTCCTGAGAGGTCCCCCTCTGAGCCTTGTCTAGCAAGTTCATCGGAGATCTCATTTCCCGTGATCCCGTTATGACCCGGGACCCAGACAAGTTTAAGTGAATTCAGCCTTCCGACCGAATTCAGAGATATCTTGCATTCACGTACTATTTTGGAGGTAGTTAAGGGTTTGAGTAAGGCCTTAAGCGCAGCCTGACTGTCGCTACAGACGCAGATACTTCGCCCCCTCCACCTGTTCCTCGTAACATAGTCCATGGCCATTAGGATAGCATAAGTCTCTGTTTGGAAGACTGACGCATGTTTGCCTAACGGAAAGAAAAGTCTAACGCTATCGCTCTCCACGAAGACACCAGCACCAGATCCTTGATCGGTTTTGGAGCCATCCGTAAAGATTCGACTGCATTCCCTTCCAGGTTCAGAGTCCGGCCAGAGCCAGTCCTGGACGCGAGGAAAGTCGACCTCGTATTTGCGCTTTAGCCGAAGTTCCGGTGTCATCGCATCAGACGGCATATCCATAAGACAGGAGTCGAAGGACAACCGTTGCGCAAGTTCATCAAAACTCCAGTGCGAGTTATACCAAAAGCCACCTCTTGTAAGACGTGAGATAGCCTTGATTGTACAGCCCATGATGTAAACATCAAGGGGCGGAAGGTTCAATAGTGCATCTAGGCCGGAGCCAGGCGTGCTGGGGAAGGCCCCCGTGCAGCCGAGACATACCTGCCTTTGGAGTTTGGCAAAAGCAGCAGTGACGTATTTACGTGAAAGCTTATTCCACCAAACAACCGATGCGTATGCTATAAATGGTCTTATCATAGCCGTATAAATCCATAGGACTCTTTTCGGTGATAAGCCCCATGTCTTGCCGAAAATGCCTTTGCACTGCCAGAAAATAGACAGCGCCTTGGCAGTCTTCAGCTCAACATGTTTGGACCAAAGAAGTTTGCTATCCAGGATGACTCCCAGATACTTTGCTTCATTGGAGAGTTGGATTGTGACGCCTTTTAGCACTGGCTGAGTCAACCCGACCAGCTTCCTCCTTCTCGTAAAGAGAACAACCTCAGTTTTAAGAGGATTGACCGAGAGCCCATTCCTAGTGCACCATTCGTCGATCACGTCAAGGGCCGCCTGCGCCTTGGCGCATACAGTCGCTAGGCATGATCCAACAGAAAGCACGGCAACATCATCCGCGTACGCCTGAGCGTAAATATTAGAACTGTTGAGTGCGTTCAACAGAGAGTCGACCAGCATACACCACAGCAGTGGAGACATGACGCCGCCTTGCGGGCAGCCTCTGTTTACCCCCGCCATAACATAGCGGCCACAATCCGCATCCGCAACCAACGTTCTATTCATTAGCATTGCTTTAATCCACAACACCAATGGTTCGTCTACTCCGTGTTGTCTGGCGGAGCTGCACATGCTATCAAAAGTCGCATTGTCAAAAGCACCCTCAATATCGATGAAAATGCCCATCGCGTATTCTTTTCTGTCAAGCGCGCCTTCAATTCTACCAACTAGATTTTGGAGCGCAGTCTCGCAGGATTTTCCGCGTTGATAGGCATGTTGCATCGGAGATAGTGGGTGCAATCGCAAAGCACCTTTGCGCACGTGAAGCTCGACCAGCCTTTCCAAGCTTTTCAGCAAGAAAGAAGTCAGACTGATTGGTCTGAAGCTCTTGGCGAGCGAGTAGTCACTTCTGCCAATTTTTGGTATGAATGCCACTCTAACTGTACGCCAGGGTGTTGGAATGTATGCCAGTGCTAGGACAGCGGTGAAGATTTTCTTCATAGTCGGTAGCAGCTGGTTTGTACATTGTTGCAGCATGGCTGGGTATATTCCGTCCGTACCAGGCGACTTGAAGCCGTCAAAAGACGCAAATGCGTATTGAATGGCCTCGTCCGTCACCACGGCCTTCGCAATATACCAGCTACGCCGAGTTGTTTGTCTTGGCTCACTCATAGTCTCGGTAATCGGGGCTGGTTGTGAACCAATTGTAATCTGGTTACCCGGAAAGTGAGACTCCAGCAGATAACTAAGAGTTTCCGCTTTCGTCTCAGTGAAGGTGCCATCAAGTTTTCTAAGTGAGTCCAGTTTGGCTGGTTTGCCCTTTTTCAGAACTTTAACCAACCTACTAGTTTCACCCAGCTTTTCAATCTTTTCGCAGAAATTCTTATAAGAAGCACTTTTCGATACCCGAATTAGCCTCTTATATTCCTTCTGCTTCGATCGGTAGAGATTCCAGTCTGTCTCCAAATCAGTCTTGAGTGACCTATTTAGAAGCTTTCTAGCTTCTCTACGAATTCTTTGCAGTTCCGAGCTCCACCAGGGAACCGGTGTTCTGCCAGGGGGTTTGCTTACTGGGCACGTCAGTTCAAAACAGCTAGTAATGGCACTATTCAGGTCTTGAACAGCTTCCTCTACCTTTTGTCTCGTCCTGAGTTTGGTTGGAGTTTTGAGAGTTTTCCCTAATTCCTCCCTGAAGCGTATCCAGTTGGTTTTTCTCGGATTCCTCCTCTCCTGCAAAGTTATGGCTTCGCATTCGATTTGGAATTCGATATATCTATGGTCTGAGAGGGACACCTCCGAAGAGACCCTCCAGTTAGTAACCGCCTTAAAGTATCTATTTGATAAAGTTAGGTCGATCACTTCCTGTCTTCTTGACGTCACAAAAGTTGGTTGCGAGCCAACATTGTTGATAGTAAGATCAGATGATAGAATGAAATCCAGGAGATGGTTTCCTCGCATGTTGCATTTGCTGCTGCCCCAAACAGTGTTTTGAGCATTGGCATCACAGCATATAACTAGGCCCATCTTCCTGGTGTCGCAATAGTCAATGAGTTCAGCAATTGCCCTCGGTGGTGGAGGCACTACCGAATCATAGGGGAGATAAGCTGACGCCACGATGAAGGTCTTCCAATTTCCATTCGTTTCGTAGCTAATGGCTGCAGCAACCAAATCTTGGCCACAAAATTGTCCAAGCTTAGTCGCTGAGAAAAGGTTCGACACAGCAAGACAAGCCCTTGGTCTCTCGGACCGCTCGTCACAGAGTATCGTAGTGCCACGGACACCTCCAAGGCCACAGATGCGATTTTTCCACACCCATGGCTCCTGTATGGATATTATGTGGGCTTTTGTATTCAACACAGAAAGCTTCTTACTGATGACTGCAGTAGCAGCCTTGGAGTGTTGAAGGTTAATCTGAGTAAATCCAATCATTGGAAATACATCAGTCATACTAGTGGAAGGGCACGCAGAAGGTGCGCGCGCAGTTCCACCGACAGGAGTGCTTGAGGTCTTCTTCCTCCGTTTGTTCCTGTTCGAGCTATTGGAAGGGGAGGCAGCGTTGGTTTCAGTCAGCTGGCTGGTTTCGGTTGGGGTAACCTCTGCCGACCTGCATCTCTTTTCCGTCGCCGCCGGGGAAGGGCAGTTCTCAGCGCTTGCGCCTTCAACTGGCGGTGCAGTTTCTTCGCGCCGCACGATAGCCGCCTTTCTCCTTTTCCTCTTTCGCTGGCTCTTAGATGGACGCTGACCAGTGGACGCCGCCTCTGTGGCCCGTTTCACCTGTTCGGTTTCGCAGGCCTCGTCGGCAGCATCACACCTATCGGCTGTCTGTCTATTGGTCTGAAGATTAAGCGTATCAGGTTGAACCTCTCCGCCACTTTCTTCATGTTTCCAGCCCAGTCTACCGAACGTGTCGGAGATAGAGCTGCAGGAATCTTCGGAAGCAAACCTTTTCGCAACTCGAAGGTCAACGCCTGTACAGGCGGGGGGTATATGTATGTCGGTTGGGGCCTCCAGAATCCGTGCCCCGACCGTGGTCGAAAAGACCACGGGTGGATTTTCGCCCATGCGAGTACCACCTGGAGTATTTGAATCATTAAGTTGTTCCTGCATACTTGTTTTTTGGTTTGGTTCGCGATAGAGCTTTGACGGTGTATAAAACGCCGCTATGACTCTAAAACCTCGGATCACGAACGTATCGTACCGAGGTCCCCCTATCCACCACCTGGGGACGCGCCTGGTGGGTAACCAACCCGACAGGTTAAAACAGCTTAGTCCTGGTATTATAATAATAAATTTAACTCAAACCGTTCTTCGTCTTTCCTGGTATTATAATAATAAATTTAACTCAAACCGTTCTTCGTCTTTCCTTTAGAAGCAAACAAAAATAATCGGAGTTTGCAATAATACTAACATGCAATCTAATAATGTTATCGATATTGAAGAACTGAATTAGACTTTTACTAAATTGCCTCTGTTTTCTGATGTCCCTTTGTCCCTATCCGAAAATGTCATTGTAAATACCTCTAAATTGCTTTTCTGTTTGATGTAGTTGGTTCGTTTACCGTTGAAATGGCGACTCGGTCCGTAAAATCTGACAGCGTGGGCATGGATAACATCCCACCAAAATTCTTTAAACTTATTTTGCCTTATATCATATAAATATGTAACGTATATTTTCAAGACCATCCTTATGACATCCACCTATCCCCGGCTTTGGAAACAAGCTAAAATAATTCCAATCCCAAAAAATAGAAACGGAACAGAATATCGACCCATTGCCATCCTACCTTTTCTGTCTAAAGCGTTTTAATCAGTTTTTTGTGCTTAAATTAAACATTATCTCGAATGTTAAAACTTGTTAGGTTAGGTTAGGTTGTAGTGGCAGTCGGCTGAGGCGGACACACTTAGGCCAGTGACAGGCTCATTGTGATACCACACGGATGTATCATCCTCCTACTCGTTGAACCAGTTGGAGCTTCTGATGAAGCTTGACAGACTTTTTATGTCGGTGTTAATGAGATCGTTAAGATCATTGTAAAAGAAGGATCCTAAATGGAGTTTACGCCTTTGAGAAAGAGCAGGGCATGTGCAGAGAAGGTGGAGAACTGTCTCCTCCTCCTCCTCGTCCATACAGCTTCTGCAGAAGTCATTTGCGTGGACGCCAAGCCTTGTTGCATGTCTGCCTATGAGACAGTGTCCGGTGATCACACCAATTAAAGCACCAATGTGAAGTCTGTTTAGAGATATCAAACACTTAGAGCGTTTCAGATCCAGCTTTGGCCAAATATGCTTTGTCGCTAGACAAGTGTTGCCACTTGTCCACCTAAGGTTACAGTTCTCAATGGTCTGTCTCATAAACATGAGTTTGCATGTAGCGATTGGGATGCCTAGTGAACCTTTATCAGGTAAAAGGGGCAGTGTGGTTCCTTTCCTGGCAAGTTCATCCGCCCTACAGTTCCCTGGAATGTCTGTATGTCCTGGCACCCAGCATAGGTGGATGTTAAAATGCTTCGCCATCTCCACTAGAGATGATCGACAGTCACGGACTACGATAGAGTTTGTGGACCCAGAATCCAGGGATTTTAATGCAGCTTGACTATCTGAGAAGATCCAGATATCCGTAACGGATATCACGTTCTTCTTCAGCCACGACAGGACTTCTTTAATAGCCAAGATTTCTGCCTGGAACACACTGCAGTGATCAGGGAGTCGAAAGGAGAGGCTGAGATTCAACCTGTCAGAGAACACACCACCTCCTACCCCCGCGTCAGTTTTGGATCCATCGGTATAAAAATGGATCGATTTATTTTCGACGGGTGGCCCTTCCCAGAATGTTCTGGGAGGGATCCTGACCTTGAAGTTTTTGTCAAAAAGGGTCTGAGGGGTGGTGTAGTCTATGTTACTGGGGGGGATTCCAATTTTTTTCAGAATAGATGCGTGGCCGATTTCATTCTCGGACCATTGGAACGTTGTTTTGAGGCGGATAGCCGCACTGGCAGCCACTTGCTTGGTAAAGATGTCCAGGGGTGTCAGGTGAAACAGAATGTCCATTGCAGCAGAGGGGGTAGTGCGCAGTGCACCACTCATGCAGAGACAAGCTGTTCGTTGGACTTTGCCTAGCTTATCGTGATTTATCGTTTAATCTAGGGCAGTCCTCCAAACAACCACCCCGTACAAAAGTATCGGTCTTATTACCGAGATGTATAGCCAGATACTGAAGTCTTGTATCTATGTTAGTACGTAGATGGATATCAATCAGCCTTTCTAATGTTTTTAGAAGGAATGACGATAGGATTATGGGTCTGAGATCCTTAGGATCTACATGGGAACATTTACCGGCTTTGGGTATGAATACTACTTTACTTCTCTCCATAACAGCGGAATGTATGCCATTTTTACGCAGCTTTTCAGGATTATCTCAAGCAAAGGCGAGATGATATCCGAGGTGTTTTGAATTGCAGCTGGTATTATGCCATCTGGCCCCGCGGATTTGTATGGTTTGAAGCTGTGTATCGCCCAGAGCAGTTTGTCCCTAGTAATCAGACCTTTAAAGTTAGTCGTACGTGCAATTGACCTAGACAGGTTTATATTGCTAGTAACGTGGGAGCTACCTGGGAAATGTGTATCCAGTAGTAGATTGAGCGATTCTTCGCTGGAAGTGGTCCAGGAGCCGTCCGCCTTTTTTAAAAAGCTAGGCATACCTGGGTTTGTTGAGAGGATTTTTCTTAGCCTAGATGCCTCCGAAGATTCCTCTATTTTTCCACAGAAGAGTCTCCTCCGGCCGTGTGAGCGGGCAGGCAGAAGTCAGAGCCTTATTGAGGGCCAAGGTGAGTACCCTACTACCCTGACCTTGTTATCTAGCTCTATGGTGTTCCGGGGGGGGGGGGGGACTAAGGAGTTCAGATTTCATTGAACTTTTCAGTACTTCTCTATACCTGAGCCAGTCAGTTTTCCTATAATTTCTAAAAACTGGCTGGCGGGGAGGGTCATCGGCTAAACTGAATTGAATGTAACGGTGGTCACTAAAAGAGTGTTCCGCCGAGACTTTCCAGTCTATAATTTCCTAATGGATTGAGTTGGAGACCAGAGTTATATCTAGAACCTCCTGTCTATCTTTTGTAATGAAGGTAGGTTCACTACCAGTGTTACACGCAATGAGATTAGTATTAAGAATATAATCAAAAAGAGACTCACCTCTGTCGTTGATGTCGGAACTGCCCCATACTGAATGGTGCGCATTGGCATCACATCCAATAATGAGACCAGTTTTTTGATGTTCAGCTGCCGCGATCAGTCCCTCTAGGTTGACACCAGGCAAGGACCCTACGTGGTCATGGGCCAGATAAGCCGAGGCTATCCAATGGGTGCCGCGATCAGTCTCTAGACTCACCACGGTTGCATCACGGTCGCTGAAATTAGGGAGTAAAAATACATTTAAGCTACTTTTTGCCAGTATGCAAGTTCTAGGTTTACCTTTGTCTGTTGCATACAACAATTTGTATCCATGAGTACGGAGTCCTCGTACCAGGTTGTTAACAATCCATGGCTCTTGGATCAGGACCATATCTTCTCCATCTTTAGAAAGACGGATAAGAAGGGAGGCCGATGGCTTTTTGGAGTGGTGGAGGTTGATCTGTACTAATCGCAAAATTGATCGTCGCAATCAGGCAGAGGAGTCTCCACCACGGTGTTATTTGAATCTGAGTCTGAGTCAGAGGACGAGCCTAAGAGCTCGTCCTCGCTAAGAAGGACTTTGCTGAGGAGGTCTTCCGTGTCCATACTAGAGTTGGTGGTAGCAGTGGACGTAGAGGGCTGAGTGGGAGCAGCCACAGTTGGTTCATCATCTTACATGGATGGAAGGGAGATTGATGCTCCAGGATCAGGGGTGTTAAGTCCTGTGTCAGAGGGATACGGAGGCTTATTAGCTTCTGGGTCATCCTTTTTGTACACCCGAAGTGTAATCTTATTCCAACCGAACTGGATTGCGCCGTTGGTCTTCGCCAAAGGAGCCAGGGATTCTTGGTTGATCACTATAATAGCTGATCTGAAGGATCCCCTATGCTCTTCCAGCTTCGCAACTTTCCAGTCGTGGGTTGGGAGTGAGGGATTGCCCAGTCTGATAACCGACAATACTTGTTCTGCCGAGGGGGGTTCAGCAGGGATCCAAGCACGAGCCCTCGGTCTGCTCGGGATGTCCTCCTTCGCAACAACCTCAATCTTCGCTCCAGGCCAAACCTCCCCGAGTTTGCCTATGGCGATCTTATACAGATCCAACGATCTAATATTGTCAAAGGCGACGATCCGGATATGCCCTTGGTGTAGTCCGGCATCTTCAGTTACTGGAGCTGGTCCAGGGTGGTCCTTCATGAAGGCCAGATAGAGGATAAGCAGCTTGTTCCTCAGCTTATGCCATCGTTCGGGGGAAATTCTTCCCTCCGGATCGCTGCGGGGTAGGGGTAGAATTGGGGCAGGACGGAATGTCCTTTGGGCAGTTCTTAGTGGATGTATGAAACATCGTTAAGCCTCCACACCGGCACCATCAAAGGATGGTGCACTCGACAAGGTGACTACCCTTCGTGAAGGCAAAACTTGTTAACGCCTATGAAGTCTGGTTTCCGCTCTGGTCACAGCTGCGTAACCGCTTTGCTTAAAGTCGCAGATAATATACGGGAAGCTATGGACAAGGATGAAGTAACTCTAGTAACGTTAGTTGATTTTTCGAAAGCATTCGATTCCGTTCGTCCTGATATACTTTGTAATAAACTTCTGTCTAACTTTAATTTTTCCCACCTTTTTGTAAAGTTGATACTGTCTTACTTAATTAAAAGAGTTCAATCCGTCTTCCACAATCAGTCCTTATCGTCTGCCTTACCTGTTCATTGTCGTGTTCCCCAAGGCTCTGTAATCGGTCCTTTGTTATCCTTTGTTATTCTTAATGACCTACCACTTGTGATTAAAAATTGCCGTTTTCATATAAATGCTAAAGCTGTACAAATTTATATTCATTTTCCAATTGGTGTGATGGACGACCCTGTGGAAAGTGGTCTTCTGATAACAGGCTTCTCCTAAATCCCTCTGAAACAAAATCTATCCGAATTTATAAGCATTTACTTTCGTGTCGCCTACCTCCAATTTTATTAAATGGCATTCAGGTAGAAATTGTGTTAAAGATTAAAAACCTTGGCATTATTCTCAACTATAACCTCACTTGGAGTGACCACATTAACTCTGTCATATCCAAATTTTATGGTGCTCTGCGGGGTCTATCAATTTGTCGGGACAGCTTACCTACTACTGTCAAACTTAAATTGGTAAAGACTTTGATCGTACCACTAATCATGTATGGCTGTGAGTTGTTTGCTAGCTCAGATGCTAACTCCAGGCGTAGGCTAAACGTTGCCTTCAATTCAATCGCACGATTTTTAAATTTTAGAGCTTGCGCAATGATATTTAATATTTAAATGTAAAATCATTTTCTCGCAGTCTCTTCGTTCTAGTGGTATTAGGCCTAATGTTTACACTTGCACGATATCACTTAAGCAATTTTTCATTCATGCCATTCGCCTTTTTAATCAACTTCCTCTTAATATAAGAACCACGGTCAAGCACAGGAGTTTTTTGTCTTTTAGTTTTTTCTTATCTTAGCTCTCCTCATTGATGGTTTTTCCGTTTAACGTAACTTAACTTTTTTTTAATGAGAATGTCCATATTATTTATTTTATTTTAAGTTTTACTTAAAATGTTCCCATATTTGTTTTTATTATTTTTTTCTTTCTATAAACGTAAAATATGTCGCCATCTATATCCATATGTGCACTCTTAAAGAATGTTGTTCTTATTGCATATCAAATTATTAAGATAAATAAATACAAATACAAATAAATAACGTTTATTTTTGTAAATGTTACAGTCTCTTGATTGTGCTAAGAACACAGCTCAAGTATTATGTTATTTAACAGCAGTACCACCTAGCTATGACGTATGTCATTGCATGCTTTTAGGTGCTATATACTGTAAGAAAGAATAGAGAGATATGATGTGTTTTTTGGTGCAGTTAAGGAGTTTTTCTCACGGGTGGTTCTACAGTATTCGAGTTATTCGAATCACAAACCCTAGGGCATGCCAATGGATCTGCATTTATGTAAGATTCTCTTGCCTTATAACATTTTTCTTTTTCACTTAATGAAGACGATAAAGGAAGAGTGAGTGATAGTGGATAGTGAGCTACAATCATAAAGGCCGAATTTGTTTCCACAGGTTCGAGTCCCATGCCATTAGACTAGGTTAGGTTAGGTTTGAAGGGAAGTGCACAGCTATTGCTGTGCTTGCACGGGGGCCCATTGGTCCATTGTGATCCCTTTTTGTTTATCGTGGTAAAAAACTTCACTTACAATAAAAACACTTACCATACCTCGTTTAAATTATTCTTGCTGGTTGGCCTATTGGAACCAACCTGTTTTCTTGACAAACCTGATTGTGTCCGTCAGTGGTACCTGCGCTACGTCCTCTAAGTCTTCGAAAAATCTGTTACCCAGATAGCGAAGTCGAGATGTCTGGAGGTTTGGAGCCATTAGACTAAGAGCTATCTATTTTTTTATGCCATCCTGGGCTTCTCCTCAATTTTTATATGTGAATGTAGTGCCAACAATTATAAGCACAAACGTGATGATTACATATTATGTGCTACTGGCAAAAAAAGCTTCTGGAATCGAATATTTTGATATGTAAGTGTTAATAGTCATTTTCATCATTGTGATAGTCACTTTGGTTGTTATCTTTTTATTGTTGGTTTTCTTTATGTATGTGAATGTAGAGTCAATGTGTAGTCACCGAGTTCTTACCCATACCTATTGTATTATCACTTCACACAGATCAAGCAATAGTTGATAATCAAATGTGACTATAGCTTATCACCTTAGCCGATTCTACCCCAGAAGTTATAAGAGCTGCCTCTTTTCCGTAATTGCATATGAAGCTTGATTAATGTTGGCGGGGTTCGTAAAATATCTTTGAACAAGACAACACCAATAGATCAGGTCGCACGCCTATTTTTTAAGACGTGAAGGCTTTTTCTGATCTTCGGACTTCTCTGTCGCTAGTTTGCCTTCAGACTTTTAGTATGTTATATAACATTGTGGGCAACTTTGGGTGCACTTGAAGATGACCAAGTGTTCCCGTCACTTCTCTACCCCTACCCTTACGTTATGGTTGACGTCGTCATCGTATCTTACAGTCCATAAACGTCATTTTATAGATCCCGCACTTGCCTTCCACAGAAAGTTTAAATTTAGGCACAAAACAATTTGGTACCTATATATACATTATTATTATGTAGGTTCGTGTATGACAAAGAATAATTTCAGTACAAAATAAATTGTTATTTTGGCAATATAGCGTCGATAAATTTCTAACAAGAAACAAGTATTCGTAATTTCGTACTAAATACACTTAAAATAACTTATTCTTTAATGCAAATTAAGTCTTGCGTATCAATTACCACTAAGTTTATAATAGAAATATATTCTATGACTAAAACTATAAACTTAGATATGTATCTATGTACAATATTTAAAACAAATATACATACTAAAAAAAGAACCATTTCTTTACTTTGGTAATCGAAGAGCGCCAGTTTTCACAAAATAACTTGTCTCACAAAAGTTATCAACTTAATACATAGTTTTTAATACATGCTATTCGTATATCAATTTTTATTGTCGTTTACGATCCAAAAATTCGGTTGCCATGCATGTGGCTTTCCACACTTCGAATGTTGCTTATTAAACGAACGTACACCAGAGATCTCACATCGATCGCCCATAAGAAATCCAAGTGATTGAATTTCTCCATTGGCACGATATATTTGTCAATCAGTTTTGGCAGCTCGCGTGCCAATTTGTCAACGCCGGTCGTTGACACCAGTAAATCATTCATTGAATAGTACAAGGCAACAGGGGCCTTTACTTTGGATAAGTCATAGTCAGGCGGCGTCATTCGACCGTATTCCAATTGATTGCGCAAATATCCACGATCGAACTTACGAAAGTGTCCAGATTTCATGAGTTGTCCGAAATGCTCTAGTTGCTTTATTGATGCTCCAGAAGGAGTGTGACTTAGCATTACCGGCAGCATTGTCTGAAAAAGAAAAGAAAAGCGATCCCTTTGATTCTGTTGGCATATTAGATAAAATAATATAGGCAGGTAAGGAGAGCTGATATTTGGCTCCTTCGAAAGAAAAATACTTTGTCCGATATTTGGTTTCATGTGCAAGAGAAGATAGAACCGCGAGCGAACTCTATGGGCTGTACCAAGATTTGGATCTAGTTCAAAAAGCTAAGAAACGTGAACTTCATTGCCTCGGCCAATTCGACCGAATGGATAATGACACTACAGCTAATAGACTTAGACTTAAAAAACGCCTGCGCTGTGTCCTTCCAAACACGACACGGGCACTGTAACATACATTATAAAGAAAAGGGATTACTTTAGCGTAAGCAAAATATAAAAAAAACTACACCTACAAACACAATGCCTTTGTGGGCGTTTTTCATTACCTACTATTACGTGCTAGAAGTAGAACGATATGAAAGATGGGTTTGTACATTCGGTAGGATTTATTTCTCCGCGGGTGGTGTATAAATAACTTAGCAAGCATTTATGAAAATTTTTGCTTGGGAAGATTTAGTATGGAGCACTACACGATCGCACAGCGAACAAAAATTGTTAAATTATTTTTTCAAAATAGCCAGTCAATAATTAACTTTCTTAAACTGGCTTACACACAAATTTAAGGGCAGTTGATTATTCCATTCTGTATGGATATATTGCTTGAAGTGTATTATGTAAATATGGTATTTCCTTTGTTTGAGTTAATATGCTGGAAAGAATATTTAAGCCGCACGCTATGATTGTATTCGAGAGCCACGGCTAAGTTTAATTGTTTTTTATGAGTAAAAAAATGTGGTCGAAACAATTTTCTTGATCGAATTGTAAATACAGATGAGGGTGCTCACCTTTTTTTGTTTTATTATTTAGGCACAATAAAGGAAGGATTTTAAGTACCCTTATAATGAAGTTATGTTTATAGTTACATATTGCGGGCATTAAGGAAATGGGGACATCGGAGAAACCGATGCACGTTGGTTTTAAATGTTTGAAAATTTTAATGGGTAGAAAAAACAGAGTGGGGAAGAGCATAACACATTCGAGTGAAGTAATAATAAAAAAAGAGAGATGTATTTTCTTTACTATTATTTTATTTTCAAATTGTATCACAACTTATTTTTATTCGTTAATTATTTTTTAAATTTTGCGCTACGTAATAAATAAAAGTAAAGAAAATAAATCTCTCTTTTTTTATTATTACTTCACTCAACAGAAACGCAACTGGAGAGAAAAAACAACAAAAATTAATAACACATTCGTGTTGAACGGCTTAGAATAGGTTCTTTATATTTCACTGTACGTCCGAAAATAGGCTTAGGGCTGAACTGATGTGCATTCATAGCATGGCGGGTATTGTGGTTGATATGTTGTTAGTGTAAAATGCGATCGTCAGGAGACTTTACGACGATGACTAAGAGAGTCAAGAATTTTCGCGATATTTTGGGTTCTGTCTAATAGATTCAAATAGGTTATTAGTGCATCAGCGCAAATCAATTCGCCAAACAAATCCATGTGCAAATCAATGCGACACAGCGTCAAACATCTTAAACGTGCTCACATTTCGACTGGACTATGAGCTCCATACGACTCATCTACAAGAAAGGCCAACACATCTCTTGCAGGAACTATAAAGATATACATATATCGCATATAAGATGCTTTCCAACATACTGTGTGAGCGTCTCAAGCCGTGTGGCTGCTAATGAAAGAGTAGGGGGATAGGAAGGATTTTTTTTACAATTTCTCTTTCTTTAACAAGTTGTTTCTTCGCGAGATTTTGGTATAATTCACAGTCAAATTTTCGCAAAGTGATTGTACTTAATCATTTGTCCAGATTTAAACGCATGCCCTTGAAAAGCTGCAAAATGAGTCAATCGGGATAATGTAATCACGAAACACATTAGCCCACTTTCGTCTTTCACATTTTAATTATTTAAGTGATCTTACCTTGTTCAATTGCTCAGAGTTGTATCCTGCTACCAAAAATAAAATATTTGAGCAGACATCCTGAGTCATGGCATTATCGTGGCATACAACTTGGCTGTTGTCCACAAGAAACTTTGTGTTTGGCATAAATTCTGTAATCCGAAGAACTCGTGTTGCTGCCTGAAAAAAAGTTTCTTTCAGCAAATTGTTGCCACATTTACAACACCGTAACAAAACATACAGTTAGGAAATCCAAAAACAACACCAACGTTCGAAAGAGAGGACTCTTCATGTCAGAAATAAAAGCGATCGGTGCAAGTGCATGCATTGATTTAATTTTGTCCGCATACGATGGCTGTTCCGAGCACAGAACCCAAAATACTGCTGTTCCCTAAAAAGAAAAAGAAAAAATTCAACTCAGAAAAAGCTAAAGCTAAGTTTTTTTTTTTGAAACACTAACCTGCGAATGACCAACATAATGAAGCTGTTCATGTTCTGATTTCTGCAGAATATAATCAATTATAGCTGGCAAGTCGTATTTGCCCATTTCATGAAATGTGAAGTCCCAAAATTCCTGATAATCGCTGTTAAGGCTTGTGTGGTTCTTTGAGTAGCGATTTCCACGCACATTACCCATCCAAACATCATAGCCCATATTGGAGAGAATATAAGCTTAAAAAGTTGATTAAAGTTTGAATTACTGAAGAATAAGAAACAGTTTTGTATAAAGAGAAAACAATTGCAGTGCGTATATACCGAGTCCAGATTTAGGTCCCATCAGCACCCAGGTAGCTGAAGTGTCCAGAATTCCATGCATAAGAAGAATGGGTTTAGCGCCAGCTTTTGGTATACGATGCATTTCGAGAATGTACCCATCTTTGGTAACGACCGTGTGCGTTTCTGACGGAAAACCATATTTACGGATCAATTTTGGCTGAAACGGATTTCGACAGATAGTTCAAATATACATATACTTTGGAAAGACTGTTTATTTCTTAAAGTAAGGTGATCAATTTAATAAAATAATAAGCAGATTTTACAAACCTGTAGCAACAAGGAATAACATTACCAATAGTCCATTTACTTTACCACTGGACACGACAATACTATGAATAAAAAAACAGTACACCCATCACGTTTACTACGATACAATATCTGCAAAGAGGATTGATTATACGTCTTCCTTAAGGTACATACATATGTGTCATTATACTAAACCAATAATGAGGCTTAAAGAACGCGGTAGATTTTTATTTATGCGTAACAACGTCTATGGATGGTGAGAGAAATGATTGACTCTGTGGGCTTGTTAAAATCAATTTATACAAAATTGTCTTCAATAATTCATCAAATTCTTTCCCAAATGGCCGATCATTATTATAATGTTTTGAATGAATAACCTTACATTCGTTGCCACTTGAAGTGGACGGCTGGAGTTTTAGCGCTGTTTCACGGTTCGCCACAACCGGTCATCAGATTCCTTTTGTGGTGCTGGTCTGTCTTTTGTATACCTTATTCTAATGGTATATTAATTTTGACGCATAGTTTGTAACATACTTTAATATTGCCCGTAGACCCATAAAAGTTACTATATTTATGATCAGCATCGATAGTAATGTCGATCTAGCCATGTCCGTCCGTCCGTCCGCCCGTCCGCAAAAATTAGGCCTTTAAACTGGGCCTAGAGAGCTGAAATTTTAACCATATACTCTCTAGGGTCCCGAAATAATGAACTTTACGAATTATTGAAATCCGCCCACAGACACGCCCACAAACTCAAAAAACAAAATTTTGGAAAAAATCGAATTTTGAGCTCGAAAGCTGAATTTTTTTTATATATGATCTATGGCTCCTAAAACTGCTCAGGATATAAAATTTTCAAAATCCGCCCACTGACACGCCCACAAATAAATAAAACAATTTTATTGAAAAACCAAAATTTGAGCTAGGGAGCTAAAATTTATAATATATACTCTCTAGGGGCCCTTTAAACTCATGTGTAAATATTTTCAAAATCCGCCTACTGACACGCCCACAATTTAAAAAAAAAAAACTTTTTTTGAAAACTCAAAGTTTGAGCTAGGGAGCTGAAATTTATAATATATACTCTGTCACGCCCACAATTTAAAAAAAAAAACTTTTTTTGAAAATCCACAGTTTGAGCTAGGGAGCTGACATTTATAATATATATACTCTCTAGGGGGCCCTTTATGCTCATTTGTAAATATTTTCAAAATCCGCCCACAATTTAAAAAAAAACTTTTTTTGAAAACTCAAAGTTTGAGCTAGGGAGCTGAAATTTATAATATATACTCTCTAGAGGCCCGTTATGCTCATGTGTTAAATTTTTTTTAGATCCGCCTACTGACACGCCCACAATTAAATAAAACAATTTTATTGTTTCACGGTTCGCCACAACCGATCATCAGACACCTTTTGTGGTGCTGGTCTGTCTTTTTTCCTTCATTTCTTCCGAAATGGATTTTCGGGATAAAATGCAGGAAAAAAAGACAGACCAGTAACACAGCGCTATAACTCCAGCCGTCCACTTTACGTGATAACGAATCTAAGGTTATTCATTCAAAACATTATAAAGGAAATTGACGGAAAACAAAAATTAAAACCAGGAAAAATTGTGTGGTATCACATAAAAAACCATTAAAATCGATCATTATTGTTTAAAATCGGAGGATGTTTTTTAATACGGCCTCAGTATTACAGGTGTATGCAATAATTAGTTTTTAATATTTTCAATTTATTAAAAAATTTTTGTACCAAATTTTAATTTTTTTTTGTCATTAAAATGTTTATTTTAATACGGTTTTTCTAAATTTTAACCTGTAATGATTAAAATCTAGTATTTAGGGTATATAATCTCATAGTTGACTTAATATATAGCAAACAGTCTTATTACATTTCAATACTTGTTTATTAATATGACTTCCGATTCAATACTTTTGTGTTTGGTTTCAATGCAAGATCTGGGCAAAGATGACGGTAATAAAAAAATATATATTAATATGAAGTATGGTATAAATCAATACACTATGCGCTTAGTATGTAGCCCTCGGCTATATTAATTATAAATAATATTGGGTGGTTATAATTTTATATTTCCAAGGCGGAATACAACAGTATTATACTTAAATATTTTAGTGTTACTTTTAATCAACTAAGGGAGCATGCAGTGTACGTGTCAAAATCGTAAAAGAGGCAGGCCTAAAAGCTCCAGGATCTTACAAGGGCAACACCACCAGCATTTGACCGGACTTCGGTTGATTGATTCAATAGACAATACTTAAACTGTGCCTGCTTTACATTACGACACATGCTAGGAAGTAGTCTAATTATATACAAAGAGGTAAAAAACTTGTAGCCTTTCCTTCTTTAACAGGGTCTAAAAGCATAATAAGATCTATGTGCCAAATAAGACCTTCCTACAAGCATCAAAATACTCCTTTCCAAACGTTTCTTGATTTCAGAGTGCTGCAGCATGACTCTCCACGGCATAATATGGTTTTTAAAGATAAAAGATCCGCGTCACCAAAATATCATTTTCGTGATAGTCCACTTTCTGAATTTAGGGGGTGGTTTGTAACGTCAATGGCAATATAAACCAAATTTTATTAGACACCCTATTTTGGTAACATTTCAAAACCTACACTATCATCTTCACGACTAACAAACACAACATCCCACTGATTAACTTTACATAATTACATAACCTAATTGCCATTACTGGCCTTAATGTGCAAACTCCAAAGAATTGCAAAAACTTTCAAAATGAAAACAACTTTGCAAGCCTTAAAACTAAAAGGGTACTGATAAAGTGGTTTTTTCGCATTCCGCAATTATGCTGGTGTAGGATAATGTCACCATAATGCAACCGATTACGCCTTGCAAAATAAAAAATGTAGACCTCTAAACTAATGTCAACAGATTGAAATGCAATTGGCTGACAACATTTTGTATACATTTTTTGTTTGAAAACGTAATAATTTAATAATAACTTTAAATAGGTAGGTATTACAAAATAAATTGATAAAGTGTAAATCAATTGTTGTTAGCAGCTTTTTTATAGTTGTATGAATTGCAACATCGTTAGTACTCGTACCTGCAATGTCGCAAGAAGAAATAAAACAAGTTGGTATGAAATCATGATGTCCGACTAACTGTGCTGTCACCAACAGCTAAAATTAGTAGCTGCCCAGACTGGACAAGTACGGGTGTAACAAACTTATGAACAGATCAGCAGTGTCAACCTGTCGTGCCTGTATAAGCGCCCAGGTTACGTATTAATGGTACTCTTTCGTTTGCAGCATCTTAAATATTTCGTACCTACATTCGGTTTGTTTGGTATGCTTTCGCAAAAGACTAACACCTTTTTAAAGTTAAGTAGTAGCAGAAAGTTTGTTGAAAACGACGGTAAATTGCACAACTTTTGCTTTAGATTTTGAAGTCAAACCATACGTTGGTTCCGGAAGTGTTTCAACTAAGAGATATGGCATAATTGATGCCGACAGTGATTAGTCAATAATATTGCGACATATCGAATATTACACAAAATTACTGATCTAATCCAGGAGCCGCCTTACAAAACAACTGTCACATTTGACCTATATAAATGGTTTGAAAATGAAAACAGAAAATATTTTGTTTAATACAACTCAAGTAACCTCAATTACATTCAATGTTTCATTCATCAATGAAAATGACTGTCCTATTTTTCGGTATTGTTTTTTCAATAAAATCCTTTAAAACACGTAAAAAACAATTATGTATATTAAACTATGTGCACATTGGGGTTTACCAATAACGAATTTAGTGTGGAGTTTAAATAAGTGGTCCCGTTCATTTATACGAGTACTTACATTTCCACAGGAGTAAAAGAGACTACAAATTTAAGCTTCACATTGAATTTGTTATTGGTACCGGCCTATCCTTATTACCAATTCACCCGTACTTAAATGTTTGCCGCGACCACTTTTTGGGAGATAGGAATAGGAATAAAGTATTCAGCAGGTCGCCCAAGCGTACTGCAGCCACTCCTTATCTTTCTATCTACTATGAATAAGGAGAGGTTCCTAGTATAGCATCATACATCGCAATTCGAGGTGTACTACTTCAACGGGCTATCACTTGAAAAGGTGTAAACATGGACTTCTCCTACATATTATATTTCTGGATGACCGAAGCTTCAGGCCCTTGCATTTTCCAGATAGACTCGTTAAGCTCCAGAAACACATATATCATAAGGTCGGTTACTGCAAAACTGCAAGAGAGGTACCAATTTAAGCTACTTCGCATGCACCTGTCGCACGTAAAAATTAACATGTTTTTGTGCTCCTAAATAAATATTGGCCAGATGTGGATTTTCTCTTTTCAATTTAACAATCTTTTGCAAAAGCTGTTCGAAAACTGTAAAATATCCTGGTACTATGTATATATATACATATAATATTACCTATTGTCTATTGATCGATACACTCCTAGGATAAAAACATTATTTTTTCGAACTCTTAATTAGTAAGATTTACGCTAGCGTTCTGCAAAATGTTTATATACGAGTAGGTGTTGTATTTTCTATAAACCACCCTAGATTGCAAACTACCCCGGACCGATATTTTGTTGGCTTCATTTAGACAAAAAAAAAATGTTAGTACTAGCTACTTACATCCACAATAGTTTCTATAACTGATCAGTGCCAAGGCCATCGCTATTTCCAATTTCTTCTGCTCTGTATAATTTATACTTAAGTGGAATATTTACTATATTCTCACGTTGTGTGGAAATCCTTGGATTTAAGATCGATGAATGTTTGTCCTGGTAGGACTTCAAATCTAGTGAAGTGAAACATTGTTCACCAACTAGAGCATGTGCTTAGCTTATTAAAACTTTCATTTTACTATTCATTTACGTCTGTGAACTATTCTCCGGTTGTTCGATTGCTTTCAGGAATAACTTCAACTGAACAAATCGGTTTATCTACTTCCTCAAACGATATGATCAAGTTCGATCGTTTCATTTAAAATTCGTGGAGCGTTATTTTAACAAATTCCTCAACAAAAGAAATGTTATCTGGTTATACAAGATTTTTAGATCGGGCGTACCACTATATCTGTGTTCCAGTTTTAGATTTTTACTAAATTCGCGAAGAAATGTTTTGGGTATACCCTATCACCGTTCCGAGATGAGTGAATTATCTTTCTCCGTACGTTTGTTGAGGCTTTAGAATGCCTTGAGCTATAACGAAGAGCGCTTCATTATCTCTAAGTTAAGCAAATTTAAGGACTTCCTATACTGCAACAAAAGTATGTAAAAGGATCTTCATAAGCTATTTTTTTGTTTATTATTTAATTAATATATAAATATATTATATATCTTTTGAATATTTAAGCATTGAACTCTTTGCTGCCATGTTATTGTTTGAGATAGTTAATCAACCTTTGTATAAGGAGTTATATTGTTTCTTTTGGTTGGTACGAGTATATTAAAACTTAAAAAATGCATTGCATTAAAAAAATGTGGATATATCTATTAGGTATAGCAGTTGCTGTGTAAAATAAATTGAATCACTTAAGAATCACTTTTTAATACATATAGTGCGGGTGGCATTGGTGCGATGGTACTAAGTGATTGTTTTAAAAATTTAATGCACGCAAAAATACAAATCTCTCTAAGCAAAATGTGATGCCTGACACCCGTGGAGAAAAAACCACCACCAACATTTTTATCCTATCCATCCGCATATTCTTTCAAAAATGTAGTAAGTAGCACCTAAAAACAGGCAATGAACCATTTTTTTAAAACAAAAAATGCATGCGCTGCGTTTACAATATAAGGGTACTGCAACAATACAGAAAAACCCCTTTAGCGTACCCAAAATATACAAACAAAAATATATATAATTATCTGAAATAGGTAAGAGTGGATCAGAGAACAGGCAGCACAAGTTTTCTGTTTTTTCGAACTAATGTGATACCCATTGCCCTCCAAAATGTCCACCCATACATCAAGTGCTCGTTGCAGGGACGGTTGATCCTCGCTAATGATGGCTCCAGCGTCAGCAAAGAATATCAAGGAGAAAATCAAGGACTGTCATACATATCAAGCACTAGTGTACACCGACTTTGATTGCGATCTCCTCGGTGACTCCAGCGGGACATGCTGCTCTTTTTTTTTTTTTTTTTTTTAACCAAATCCCAGAGCACTCAGATTCGGTAATGGTCCATTGTACTACCAGACAGAAATCCTCTTTTTGGTGTAGAGGTTGAAGAAAAAAAGGGTATTCAAAGCCATCCATAACAGGTCTCTTGCTTGTCTTTCAAGGGCCTTTTTAAAAACAACAAACACCATATGCAAATCCTTTAAGGAATCACTATGCTTTTCCATCCTAAACCTCAAACTTTGGATTGCATCAGTGGTTGATTTATCTGCGACAAGCCCGCACTGGTACTCAGATGTGTGGCATCAGCTTAATTGGAGATGAGAATCATGAGCCATTTGGACCCGAAGTTGCCCACCTTTTTTCACAACTCAGAGGGTATATCATCAGGCCCAACTGCTTGTCGATTTTTGGAGTCTTTGACCGCCTTCCTAACTTCTCAACAGTAATTTCGGCTACTTCTTCATTGTTAGGAAAATATATAAGAAGACATTTTTCATTTAGAAGTTCTTCACAACACTGTTGCCCCCTGTCTTTGTATATACACTATATTGTTTATATACAAAGCCCCTGTATAGTATTTTTCCGTCATTTACAAGGAGCAATGCTCAATTGTTGATAAACTTTGGTAACGGATTTCCTGGTCATTTCTTCTTTTTTGAGCGGCAATTTTGAAAATGGGTATGTCCATATTCAAGCTGGTTTCACAGAGCTTGGTTTCTATTATTTAACAATCACTACAAAGCAGGATAATTGGTATTGAATGCTTAATAGACGAACGGCTATTGTTTACAATTCAAGAAGACTAATTTTCGAAAAGCCGCGCCATCGATATTCTAATACAGGACAAGAGCCTAAATCATTAATAAAATTTCCGAAGGCTTTATAAACTCATGTATCAATTTTCAATGAAGTAAGCTACACGAGTACGAGTGGCAATAATGAATGCATACTAATAATCATGATAAATCATTTAATTCTTTTAAAAAATTGGGGAAGCGAAAGACAAATGTTATTATTTTTTATGCAAATTGTGCTTCGGAAGTATAGACACAGTTGGGAATGTAGTTTTTTACAACCTTTTTGGATGCATTTTGGTACGTGATTTGTTTACTTTCAAGTTCATTACTAATAACTAATTGATCAAGGTTGGTACACCATATCGCGCGTAGCACACACAAGGCGTTGAGGTACATGTTTCACAATTTTCGTATATTATGTTAAGGTTCACAACTTGTTATTTATTTGAATATTAAATAATGACGCATTCAGCAGCTACTGTGGCTACATACATACATACTAATGTGTCTTAAAATGTGTTGATTGGATTTTAATTCAGTTACTGATGCGCCTACATTATGACGCTACTAAAACGTCTATAATTCAATATTTAAAAGCTTACATGAAGCGATATGATTTACTCTCACACCCAACCATTCTTAAAAGTCGCGGTGTCAAAAGAAAGAACATTTTCTTCGCGAGTAAAAAAAAATATTTTTTATCTTTTATCCATATCCGGGAGCTCTCGCACGGGTACACTCGTTTTCTATAATATGAATGCAATGGGAACCACAATCATAGCTCTTTTCGCAATAAGGTACTCGAAACCTTGTTAAGCGGCCGTGAAATCACGGTGAAAAGGAAGGTACATACGCCAATTTGATGGAGTGTATTTTTTCCTATTAAGACATATATTTCTCAATTTTTCATTCGCATGTTACAATTACTTGCAATTTCAATTTATGTAATTTTATTTACGTAATAGATAAATAATGTTTAAATCTTTCTGTTTTTGCATGAATCCGTGTAGTTTAATGTTCAATTCAGCTTAGGATATAAGATTGACACAATAAGTGCGACTGAGAAAAGTTTTTTTTAGGTTTATTTTTCCCCGAAACAGTGGGCCACTTACAAACACATTGCTATTACGAGGAAGTAGTTGAGTATGGATTAGACACGCATGGTGCGCCAAAACATTGAAACAGTTTATGTTTTTTACAATTTTCTGCTTATTATTGTGTTTTTGTCGCTCATTTCTTCACAACCTAATTGCCAACGTGAGCTATTCGTTGTGTGTTGTACCTATGGTTATGTTGTGACATTTAGCCTCTTTCTCCACTCTTATTTTCTGATGATTATTATTTGTTGATATAAATGACGGTATGCAATGATAAAAAATAAACGATCTTTTGTATTCAGTTGCGAGAAGGTGTCAACTGGTTTTAAACATTTGCTTCGAAAATTGTGTGTGTATGTATTAACTACAAAATAATTATAGTTAACAGGTTGCTTATAATGATAGCAAAGTTACGAGCATACACTTATTTGATTAATGTATAGTTCATTATTTTTCATACCTCAGAATATTATGCCATAAGATTCTTTTTGATTTCCTGATTTTCGTATAAACTAATAATAAATATAAATAAAAATAATAGACTTTTCCTGGTGTCGGGCGCAGTGTCGGAATACATTCGATACGGAAAAGCAATTCTCCGAATTTAGGTGGCTAATTGTGGGGGGAGGGGTCAACATGCCCTCTCAGGACGGTGCGTTACTCTAGGTAACATCCTTTTAGTTTATAAGTTACATTTAGTTAGCTAGGGCGTTTTGGGAGAGGCCGGGCTAGCCAACTAGTGGTGGTGCTTCCGGGAGGCGATGGACGCTTTAAGGCTTTAACCGGCTCACGGCGGCGCGTTTGCGCGTTGACGACTGCCAGACGCCCACAAAGCAATTGGGATTTTGACCACTTGTTGCGTAAGGCAAATAGTGCTCAGATTCCCAATTATAGTTAGAATACGTTAAGTAGTAGAATACCTACTCTTTGTAATTTGTTTTTATATAAAGAATAAAATTTAGATAATGATATTGGTGCCAAGTTTTTTTTAAAAAATGTCTCGATGAAAATAATATGTTAAATTAGTTCGTAAAATAGTTTTTAGGCAGAAAGACAATAATTATATGGTTATAGTTAAGTTTGGAACGTATAAGACAATTAATTAAGAATAAGTATCCTCTTAATTTTAAATTAGATTTAATCATTTTTGTCTAATATGTAAGTTGATATCTAATATTGAATAATGAATTTAAAACTAAAAAAGTGTGTCGGACTACTAACCGATAGGTCCCGGTTCAAATCCCGCCAATTAACATCTAGAGTTTTTTCCACTGCCCCACCTCTTGCCAAACTCTGACAAACATCTAGGAGTATCCAATTGCTATGAGAAGCTTCTCAAATTTGCCGTTCGGATTCGGCTAACATCGTATGTCCCTTCCACTTCGCAACTTTATTGCTGTTAATGCCTTATATTTATTTATTTTTGACCTGGATGGCTCTCGATAGGTAAAACATGGTTTTGAATGCATTGTTGTGTAGTTTGCAACACTATCTGGCGAAAGATTTCAGGTATGTAACTAATGCTGAAAAGCAAATCGCATAAAGGGAAGCACGGACTATTCCTTGAGTGAAACTTTTTTTAACGTATTTGAAGACAGGCATTTTTTTTTTAAATGTTACGATATTTTTAAAACCATTCACTAATCTCAAACCCTTTGCGAAAGGTAAGAGGGATATATAGCGATTATAATGTAAAAAGAAATTTACGGAGAATTTGATCATTTTTAATTTTATTATTTTTTTCCAATAATGTCATACCTACGTGTTTTTTTTGTATCAGTTGTTTGAATTTGAAAACATGCAAAATCTTCCTGTAATGACATTCGGAATCATATAAAAGCGCGTGTAGAGTATTTTTATTTTTTATACAAAAACGAAATCCAAATCCCCACACAAGCCAATACACTAACAACCTTTACACCATCACCACCACTGCCGGTGTGTAGAGTATAAGGGCAATAAGTTCAACGACAATCAGTAGTACTCAAGCCGACGTGAAAATCCCAAATGTTAGACTTAAGGAACTTTTTAATTAAAAAATGTAAAAACAAATACAACCAATAGAACGAAGTAGAGCCCCTTCCGTGCTCACAGATAAAACTTTTTAGACTAAAGACATGATTACATAATTCTAAATAGTATTAGTAGCTAACACAATAAGTACATATTAATAAAAATATTGTTTATATATATTTTAAGGGCCATTAAATCAAGACATCAACGAAAATAAAAGACATTAACTGAAGCAGAAAAGGGCCAAATTTAAGCTTACAAGGAGTAGGAGGAAGGTTTCCACTTCACAATCTCAAAAGATTATAAGAGGCATATCAGTTGTGCTAAACTACCTTACATACCCTGAAAACTATGGAAAAATCGCAAAAAAGGTGTTAGCAAAGCAACAACATCTTCAGAGCGACGAGCTTCCAATTCAGGGCTCTCTATCAGAACAATCGAGCAACAGAAATCCACCCATAATCAACTCAAACAAATGGTGATGAAGCCACCACCTAGTAGTTAGCGACCTAACTTTGAAATAAGCTACATCCGCTGGAGTTGGAAGTGGCGACTCGTCGTCTTTTCGACGAAAAAAAGTTGAATTCCCATGATTTGAGGAAGGATGGACTACATCATCAACGACGGCATGTCAATGGAGGCGGTGAAATGGTATGGGGGCAAGCGCTTTTGCGGAACAGTAGAACTGGATTTTCAAACAAGAAAGACCTCCAATACCTACAAATCCATACTGGGAAGAGCTATTCCTCATATTTCCAACTTGTTTAGTGGACAACGATGGACTTTTAAGCAGGATAATACATACCGCAAGAACGACAAAAGCCCTGATACTTACCTAAAATGTAGACTTATTGACGTAATGGAAAACTTGTGGGCATTGCATTCAAGGCAAGTAGGTATACGAGGAGGAAGGCAATATAATACAGACGATAAAGCCATAAAACAGCCTAGTCCGAAATTACCCTCAATGATTCAGAGACACTATTAATCTCAAAACAAATCAGGATACTTGAAGTGATTCAACAACCCAGAGGCAGTACTCATTACTATAACTGTAAGTCTAAAAATAAAACTTAAAACTATTCTAAATCAAATGTTTAGTGCTTTATTACATTTTAAATATCTAACACAGGGTAAAAAAAAGAAGCATATACAAGGTGGCGCAAATGTTGTCATCTGTTTACTTCACAAATGTCAAAGTAAAATTGACATTTGCCGCTATTGGCAAAAATTATAGCATCTTCCGATAGGGTTTTCAGCCCTTGGGTGGCCTTAGGCAATTCTGTGTGCCAATGTTCTAAATGATCCACGATGTTTGACATCTATCCTATGTAGTTTTCAGTCGGATTGGTGAACGCCACTGGGTGATGACTTTTGCGCCACCTTGTATATATACAAATTTATTTTATTAAAGAAAAAAGGAATATTTTATTTAAAGTAGAGACGTATTAAGCCGAAGTATTATTTTGATTTTGAGGATCCAGAAATTTGACGAGACAATATCTCCTCGATGTTAGGTGTCAACGATGTTGTATTGATTTTCAAAATGGACTCACCATGTTCCTTTAAGCCTTGAACGGTATTTACTTTGATTAATCTTCATTTTTGAAAACATCAGTTTACACACATACTGACTCCTAAAGTTGGGTTTCCTTATTTGATTTTCGAGGTATGAGCTTTGTATAAAATGTCAGCGTCAACTTCATTGAATTGCTCTTTAAAGCAGTATTACACATCAAATCTATTAGTTACAATTGAAGGTAAGTCTGTGCTTTACTAAAATCGAACGTAAATAGACGTCAAGCAACCGATTAAAAAACCTGTTTATTTATCTGCCTGGTACATGCCGATGCCACGGATGATAATGGTCAAGTTTTTGTTCTTACAGCTGCGACTCCTACATAATTAATTTTATTTCATTTATTTCGCTTGAACACTTGAGTTCAGTTAAGTAATGACTACATTATTTTCCTTGATTTCAAATTATTCAAGTGTTCCGTCATATCTTTTAAGAATGCAAAGTCAAGCCCCCATTCCGTCCATCGGTTTGCCCTTCTGAGCCATAAACGTTGCAATAAGTTTACGCAACTTAAAAAATCGCTTAAGCATTGATCAATGACTAAGCCACCAAAAATTAAAAATTTTGTGAATTGGCGATGATTTATTCATCAACTTCTTATAAAATTAGCTGTTTTAATTATGGAATTCATAACATGATCCATTTTCAGTACTTAAGAGGCCAAGGATGATGCACCATCTACGGTAATACTGCAGAATTTATTCCAACCCAACTCGGAACTTGGTACTTATTGCGCAATTGCTAGTAGAAATCTTGAGCTGTGGTAGCCTTCAACTGTATAAAATAAAATAAATAAATATTAAGCACTAACGGCCCATATAGGGCCAAAACCTAGTTTCTCTAACCACTTTCTTATGGGAAGTGGAACGGACGTACAATTTTAAGCCGAATCCAAACGGCAAATTTGAGAAGCTTCTCATGACAATTGATACTCTTGGATGTTTGTCAGACGTTCACAAGAGGTGGGGCAGTGGACAAAAAACACTAGATTTTACTTGGCCGTGGCGGGAATTGAACCGGGGTCCTTTCGATTAGTAACCACTGAGCCATTGCGCCCGACTGCAGAAACTCTTCTATGGTATTAAAATTTATTAATGTGAGGAATAAGTACAGCAATCTGTCGCGGGCCGCACATTTGTTGGGTATCTGTGACATGCCTGATCTAACAGATAGATTTAAGATGTGTCCTTTCCTTAATAAATTAACACAAAAAGGGTATATTTTATGACCTTTTCCTAAAATTTAAAATTGTCAACTTAACCGTGAATTTCTTTTTATCACATGTCCGCGATATATCCTTCTGTTCTTCGGCAAAAGGGTTTTCCCTAATTCCTGAATGGTTTTACAAACAAATACCTTTCCTTTAAAAAGTGGTATTTTAACAAGCGGCAAAGCGGAGTGTAAGCTACCTACAGCTGTAACGAGCAGGAGTGTTATCTCACACAGCGTTGCCGAAGTGGCACGGAAATGATATTCTGGGAATCGGTTGACACTGTGTCACGAACAAATTGCTTATAGCACTTTGGCCACAACGAAATATTTTTAAATCGATTTACTATTTAGCTTATTTTCATACGCATTGAATTTGTCGTTTTTAAAAAATCGTCAGAATCAATCAGTTTCAGATTTGCATATATTCCGGAAATGGTGAATTTATTTTTGTTGTTCAATTTTCGTTCCAAATTTCCAGGCCTATATAGAATAATAAGCATATTTTGCCTTCCCTAAAACTTGTATACACAAAATTGTAAATTCACAGATAGGTTGTTGTGGCATCCAACATTTCAAAATGGCACGGCTTTTTTTGCCAATGGTGGCACGACATATTTCTTTGACGCGGCAGCGTTCCTCCCCGAGCTCATTATTAAGTCCAGGCGTTACTAAATACAGAGACATATATATGTACATAGTCAACCTATAGGAAACACAAATAAAAAAAATTATTATGTATAAAATACTAACCCAAGCACAACGAAAACAAATAATTGAAGCCACTAAAGGTACGTCCACAATGGTCACGTACCAGCTTCGTACTTTCTCGCTTTCCAGCCGTTGGTTTACGCTACTTAAAAATAAAGCAGACGAGGAATGGGGGCTTTCATAGTGAACCCGCTTCCTACTTTAACAATCTTTAACCAGCTCTTATTGAAATGAATTAAATTGTATTACATATTGCAAAATATACTATTATTTCAATGTCATTCCTATAATTGCAATAATATAAGTCAAATTAAAATTAATGGGGAGTAAAAAAAAGACATATCGACGAAGTTTTTACTTGTCCCGGCCCCGGTTATACCCATACGTAAAATAATCGACAAAACCTTTCTTTGATAAGTTCGTTTCAATGTGTTCACTGTTTGACTTTTTACTTCATGCTATAACAAAACTCTAACGTTCACGCGAACCTGCAATTATAAGAACTTCAAATGAATAAAAAAGCAATTCAGACTTTATTATTGCAACCTTATAAAATTTTTGTAAATAACATTGTAAAATACCTACAATTCACCATTTAAACAATAGCCTTTATCCAAACAATTTTAAATAATTCAAATTTTATAATAGCAGAAAAATATTATAAAAAAAAAATATAAATAATTTTTTTTTTAAAAACAAACATAATGTGCATTGTAATAAAGGCTCTGTCATTAGCGACTTGACAACTTACAACTTTCAGTGTGAACGCACCCTTAAACCGATAGACAGTTCGGTTGTCTATGTCAAAATATTCAGTAAAATCAACATTTTTATGGTGGTGAGTACAAGAAGGAACAATGTTTACAAATACGAGTAATTAAAATTTACTACCGAAATTCCGAGTCGGTTGTCGCAACTTTAAGAGCGTTAACGCCAATTTTCGGCCGTAATTATCGTCCCAGTAGACAAGCAATTCATAGTCTACTGAAAAAATCTGAGTCAAAATATTTGCTGCTTGATATTGCCATGCCATTGGCAAACATGGCATATGGCGAATTTTCGTAAGGATCTTGGCCAACATCCTTACAATATCAAGTTTGCTCAAGAACTAAATCCACTTGATCATATGGAGCGACTTACGTTCTCAAATTGGCCTCTGGACGTGATGGAAGAAAATTAAGAATTTCATCGCAAAATCGTCTTCAGCGATGAAGCGCATTTTTGGTTAAACGGCTTCGTCAATAAGCAAAATCTGTGTTACTGGACAGTGAGAACCCTCATGTGCTTCATGAAACAGCACTTCATCCGCAAAAAGTCACTGTTTGGTACGGTTTTCATGCCGGTGGCGTCATTGGGCCGTTTTTTTGTTGATGGAAATGGCCGTCAAGTTACGATATATCGTATTCGCTACAGAGACATTTTGGAACGTTATTTCTTTGAGCAATTGCATGAATTGGACATCAGTGATATGTGGTTCCAACAAGACAAGCCACACAGTGCAAGAATCGAGTTATTAAAGTTTCAGTTCTGCGAACGTGTTATCTGGAGAAACAGTCACGTATATTGGCCGCCAAGATCGTGCGACTTAACGCCTCTAGACTTTTCTTAAGGGGCTACATTAAATCATTCGTCTATGCCAATAAGGCGGCGACGTTAATAATAATAATAATAATATTTGGTTAGGGTATATTACACTGCGACCTATTGGTCTATTGTGTCCCCTTGCTTGTGCCTCGGAGAGGTGCTTGCCCTCGTTCAGAGCCCTCTCTAGATACTTCTTTGTGAAGCGTGTCGAGGTATTGCTCTGATTTATCCTTGGCAGGTCACACTCCTTAGAGCACAGCGTCCAGTCCAGTTTCTTTGATGAATCTGAGAATGAGCTGTGGGTCCATGGTTTGTATGTCCTTGTCTGTTATTTGGTGCCTGCCCAAATGTTTTATCCTTTTGTGGGTCAGTGCCCCACAGGATTCCAGTATATGGTCTGGAGTTTCGGCGGTTTCACTGCAGAATTTGCAGAGCCCGTCCTCCGATATGCCCATTTTCCTCAGGTGCTCCTTGAGTCTGCAGTGCCCCGTGAGGAGGCTTGTTAGGATTCTTAGGTTGTTTTTGTTAAGGCCGATACAAACTTTGAATCTCTTTAGGTTGTAATTTCCTAAGAGTTTCTTTGCTTGCCTCAGACCTTGGAGGTTGAGAAAGGTTTTGGCATTTGTTTCTTCCTCCAGCGGCGACGTTAGAGTAGCTCAGAGCCAATATTGAACAAGAAATAGCAGCCGTATCGGTCGAAATGTGCGGCCGAGTAGTCGTAAATTGGGTTCAAGGTATCGGCCGCTGCATACGTTCCCGTGGTGGACATATGGACGAAGTAGAATTGCAATCGTAAATGTTTTAATAGTACAAGCCAATATTTTTGAGAAATCTCAAGTAGTTTGCATATTATTTAAAAAAGAAGTTGTCAAGTCCTTAATGAAAGACCCTTTAGTAGGTGGTAGTACGTACTTTAAACAATTGTCTAAAATCCATACAAACTATAGTATGGGCACTATTAGTTAAAATAAATAGATGCCGTTTTATGAATTGTGAGCTGTAAAAAAAAACATTATACACACTATGTGTTTAATTTTATATAAACTCATTCAATTAATGCAAATAACACATATTTGTCTTAATTAATTAAAGTTCGTACTTTCTTTATAACATTATGCAGAAAAAATACATGCAAGTTAGAAAAGTTTATAGAAAAAATGTATTTGTAATGTGCACTTTTTATAAAACTTGGAATTTTCACTACCTACATTTTATATATTAGATTAGCAACAGGGAGGTTTCGACACTTTGTCTAAGTCTCCAGTTACCAAAAGAAAAAAGTAATTATGTAATATTATTATTTGTCCTTAAAAAAAATTAATAAATTAAGTATACCGTAAACATCTTTCAATTTTAAGAAACCGAAAACAGATCGCCGCAATATTTTTTTAAGCATGCTCTAAAACTTACTTGCTGAAAATAATAACTTTTTTTTGCAAAACTTGATTTCGTGATTAACAACTTCGACGTGTTGAATACCACTGCATATTTTTTACTTTCTCGTTTGTACCTACGTATAACGGGACTGAAAGATATTATGATGACACCGAAACACTAATGTGACGAAGGCTCCCATGTGCCTAAGCCGCCCCCTTCCAACCTACTATATTATTAATTTTATTTTAAGGGAACGCAGATTAATATTGGCTTTTTCACGAGGTTTGTAGGATCGCTCCTTTTAACACGACAGTACCAACTGGGCCGATTGTGCTCCATTTACTTCGGGAAATGTTCTTTGAAATGAAGGCATCCTCGGATTTTGAAACTTCTTATTCGATCTAACTTTGTGTGAAACCGTTATAAACCATGTGAACGGAAATGTTCGGTTAAACATAAAATGCTATTGACTATGACATACCGAAATGTCTGCAATGTAGTAACTGAAAATTCTTCAAGAAAAAGCTGTGGGGGCGAGACACAAAATGGATGAACTTAGTGCTGAGCTAACAAGTCTAAGTTAAGCTTTGAGTTATCAACCTTCCAATCATGGATTCAGTTTTTCGAATGTTGCAAACACGTGGTAATGACAAAAAATTAAAAGATATTGCAGAAAACAACGGAAGGATTCAGGAAGCATTCCGAAGTCAATCAGGCTTGTTAGTTGGCAAACCGAAATCAGGTTAAAGTAGCACAAATTATTGAAACATTGCTGTTCGAATTTGGATTATTCCTCACATATACATATTTTTGACCTTAACAGGCACATACAGGGCCCAGAACCTAGCTTCTCCAACCACTTTCATGGAGTGGAGGGGACCTACAATTTTGCCCCCAAACCGAACGGCAAATTTGAGAAGCTTCTCATGACAATTTGATACGCTTGGATGTTTGTCAGACGTTCGCAAGAGGCGCCAACAACACGCGGTATTCCCAAGTGGTCCCCCATCTAGGTACAAACCATTCCATTATTCCTCAACTTCATCAAAATAGTTTAACTTACAATATGCGGTGGCTACCCGATCAATGACGGGGGTCCTCACAGGACACTATGTAGTGGGCCTACACGCGGAGTGGCTGGGCATACTGCACAACGACTAGTGCAGGAGTTGCAGGGACGGTGAAGAAATAGAATCTATATGTCACCTGCTATGCGAATGCCCTGCCCATAGAACAAAAAGATTGAAGATTCTTGGCAGCTAGAGCTACTTCTATGAGGAGCTGGAGGATCTGGCTGCTTTAGAGCTAGAGAAACTCCTGAGACTCACACATAAATCCGGGTGGTTCTGCTAAACCGAATTACTGAGCTGTTAAACAGCGGTTTCTTTTATCTCTGTTTTCAGGTTCCCAGAACATTGTAAAGAATCCCAAAATGGACACAATGGGCCTAGCTGTTGGTCTAAGTGAGTCGTGACATCCGTCACAAGGGCATCCACCTACCTACCCGATCAAAACAAGTCGATTTAAGGAGTACTATGTCGATACCTACCAGAAATAAATTTGTACACCTGCATCCATAGTATAAGTATGCCAAAAACAGTGCATGCAATTCAAGTTGTTTTTGTGTGATAACGCTAGGCTGCCAAGCGTCCATCAACTTACATTGAGCGCTTAGAAAAATGTCGATCTGTTCTGGTCCTGTCAGGGGAAAAGGTTTTTCACAGAATAGTGAATAAAATAGACCAGCACTATAAAAAGTAGTCTGATGACCGGCTAGCCGTAAAACAGCGCTGTAAGTTTTTGTTGTTCATTCAACCATTCATAAATTGACGGAAACTTGGCAGCTTAATTGTACGTGCGTTATCACACAAAAACCACTTGAATTGTAATTTAATCTGGACCGTGTCAACTATCTCCGCTTTCTCACTCAGACCAAGGAAATGTTGGCTAACAAATCCTATTGGGAAATACAAAAAAAAACCAAATGAAATATTATAAAAAAAAACATGTGTGCTTAGAAAAATGTTGACCTGTTCATTCAAATCGATTAACAATCAAACCCCATTAAGGCAGAGCTGACCGTGTGCTAAAAATTATTCTAAAAAATATTAGATTTCCGAGCGGCAAAATTAACATAATAGCTAGATGTCATAATATAAATGTATATTTATGAAATATAATTCGGTGACCGGTTTTGTCAAAGCAATTTTTTGTTTGCCATCTTTTTGGTATTTTTTTACGAACGAAATCAACACTAAGGCCGGTACTCACCGATCAATCATAAAGTAACAACTTCGTAAACACTTCAACTTCGACTTCAACTTTGATAACCACCCTTCACGTTGGAGAATCAATGAATGATAAATCCTAAATTCAAACTTGAAGTGCAAATCCCACCAACCTTGCGGGGATGTTTTCAGTTTTCCCAACATGCGAAAGTTTATATTTTGAGCGAATTTGCTCTCTTGTTTGTATTTTGTGACATAATTTTCTCTTTTGTTTACAACCACTTTATATTTCGCTCTCGATCTGTTTCCACCATTTAAGTGCAGATTTATGAGCCTAATAACAGTTATGGGTGGTCCCTACAACTCGTAGATGTTTCAACCCATACAATCCTTCGCATCCTTTGCTTTGACGATTTGATTCCCTATAAGTAGGGATTTTTCCCTACATTTACTAGTCCAATGTTAAAAACATCCCTACAATTTAAAGTCATTTCAACCAATCAGTGGTCGAGTTGCAGTTTCGCTGTAGTAAATGCTGCCTCACGACAACGTCAGTGTCAAATGAACACAAAAAAAAACATAGGGACGGGCTACAGTCCGCTTGGGCGAACTGTTGGATACCCTATTCTTATTCCTATCCCTCATAAGTGGGCGTGACAAAACTCTAAGTATGGTTGAATTGTTAAGAACGCTCTACATATTTTGTTATATAACATTTAAAGGATTTTATCGAAAAAAACGCTCCCTAGCTCAAACTTGGGTGTTTCAATAAAATTGTTTTATTTAATTGTGGGCGTGTCAGTAGGCGGATTTAAAAAAAAATTACACATGAGCATAAAGGGTCCCTAGAGAGTATATATGTATTATAAATTTCGGCTCCAAACTTTGAATTTTCAAAAAAAGTTTTTTTTTAAATTGTGGGCGTGTCAGTAGGCGGATTTTGAAAATATTTACACATGAGCTTAAAGGGCCCCTAGAGAGTATATAATTATTATAAATTTCAGCTCCCTAGCTCAAATTTTGGTTTTTCAATAAAATTGTTTTATTTATTTCTGGGCGTGTCAGTGGGCGGATTTTGAAAATTTTATATCCCGAGCAGTTTTAGGAGTCATAGATCATATAAAAAAAAAAAACAGCTTTCTAGCTCAAAATTCGATTTTTTCCAAAATTTTGTTTTTTTTTTGAGTTTGTGGGCGTGTCTGTGGGCGGATTTCAAAAATTGGTAAACTTGATTATTTCAGGACCCCAGAGAGTATATGGTTAAAATTTCAGCTCTCTAGGCCCAGTTTAAATGACTAATTTTTGCCGACGGACGGACGGACATGGCTAGATCGACATTACTATCGATGCTGATCATAAATATAGTAACTTTTAATGGTCTACGGGCAATATTAAGGTACGAGTATGTTACAAACTATGCGTCAAAATTAATATACCCTTAAAATAGGGTATAAACAGCTGAATGAAATGAAGGAAAACAATGGCGAATCTGCGGGGGATACGTTCTTCGTGAAGATTTCCTAAAAAGTCTAAAACAAAGCCAATTTTAACAAAAAAAAGTTCCGAAACTAAGAAGGAGTATCCAAACCACGTTTTGCAATATTAAAAAGTTAATTAAATTAAGTTATTAAAACATTATAATATGATTGTGTACAAAAAAATAAAACTGAAAATGAGGGAATCGCGTAGTTGTGGCAAAAAATGTTTTTGTTGCGCATATTTCGTAATAAGTTTATATTAAAGCGAACTATAACAAAAACAAACTTCCAGAACTAAAATAGAGTATCCAATCACTGTTTTGGAATACTAAAAAGTTAACAATATTATAAAATTCTGTTCAAAACATAAAAGTGAAACCGTGACAATCGCGTTATGGCAAAAAAATATTTTTGTTTGGAAGCAAATAAGTTGAAAAGTTTTCTAAACGTACAGTTTTACTTTTTATTCACACACATTCAATTTTTGGTGAACATGGTCACTGTTTTTATTGCTTTTTTTGCTTTAACATACTTTATCACGTTTTTTCTCTATAATTTGTTACTTTTTTACCCTTCAATAGCTTTTGTTTTCACTTTAATATTCACTTTGTTAACAATCACAACGATTATTCCATACGATGTCTGGAAATTTCTGCAATTTTATCATTCAATTTGCTTCTGACGTTTAAGAAAGGGATTCGGCACTTCAGAAAGAGATAGCTTGGTGAAGAGGTCTATAGGCATGATTAGGTCGGCACAAATGATATGAACAAATAATGGGTAAGTACTAAATAGTTATAGGTTCATGACTGCTCATTCCGCCATAATTTCCTACAGAAATACCTACGAATCGACGTTGTATCTTCGCTACGTTTTTAGGTAAAGTTCATCGCATTACTTTTGACTTATCACATCACATAATGTTGTAATCACAGTTCATCAACAACGAAAGCATAAAGCTTAAATGAACAAGACTAGGTGCTCATATCTGACAGAATGATTTCCGCATTCAGTCGATGCAGTATTACAACATTTACAGCGATCGAAACAAGTATTCAGCACGCTGCCCAGTACACCTGTGTATGGTGAGTTGCGATTGCAAGTCTTGGTCGATTAGGATAATTAAATTACGTAACTTGATACAAGTTAGCGTCACGGCCTATTCTATTTGTCCAAAAAGTCGTTACGGGTACGAGTAATTGAAACAATGCTATCCATAGCTTATTGCTGGAATGTTTTTATTGGCACTTTTCTCTATATCCTCCTGTTTCTTAGTAGCGTGAAAGTGCTCCAAAGGTGTACGGTTTGTCGTCTACCGGTTATACTGTAGCAAAAGTAGAGGGTTCATGGCATTATTTCAGATGGAGGTTTTTTTATCAGTATTCAGATAGGCATCTCTTGTATTTGGCTTGGACATATATGACACAAAATAAAGACTTCTTGTTTTGTTTGTGGTTAAGAAAAGTGTTTGTGGTTAAGAAAAGTGTGTTTGGACACATAATCTACAAGCTGCTACTGGGACAATGTTTTGTGGGTCGAATAACGCCCCATATAAATAATGATGGCAGTTTCTTAACTTCAAGTTTCTAAATCAAAATCATAAGAGTAATAGATACACAGTGATTGGTGATGTAGACTTAATTCATCAAAAGTTGTTATGTGGACGAAGTCGGTCGTGCATTATCAATTAGGCCTTTTTAGAAATATGATAGATATGCCGCACAACTTTCATTTGCTAAATAAATCTGTTCTGAAAAGAGAATTAAAGCTTTTTCAAATTTGTCCTACATAATATTTTTATACAGGGTGCCCCGACTGGAGTAGCAGTATTCACGCAGTATTCATTCAACACACACGCCAACAATACGAGTACCTACGTGGAATCTTCTTTACGACATCTTTAAAGAGGTAGCCGAGACCACCGACCGTATAGTTACGAGCTATCGCACAAAAAGAGCCCGTGATATGAAGAGCGTGAATGGCATGCACATCTGTAAAAGATGCAGGGCTGTATGAGAAGAGTATTAGGCCAGGAAAAGGCACAAAAAGAAGATCCTGGTCACAAAGACATAGACCCACGCAGTCTATCAACTCTATAGAGGCTCCAAGACTGACTACAATACAGCTTCTTTTTTTGTGGGGTATGAGTTTTTTTTTACACTGGAGCACTCAGACTCAATGCTGGTTCATTGTACTGCCAGAAAGACACTTTTAGTAAAATGTTATCATCTTTCTGAGAACGATGAGTAAGGGGTTTAAAGATGAGGAGCTTAGATTTTCAGCAGTCACCACATAGGCATAAAATACCTGCCATTGTGCCACCTAATGCAAGCGAAAGCAGGACAATAACAGAGGAAGTGTTCCGCAGTGTCGTCGCTCTCTTTACATTCGTCGCAGTTTTTATCTGCAGACTTCGGGAAGAATTCGTTTAGTCTGTATGCACTCTGAAGAGCCATGCCATCTGCCTATTGCCAATAAAAGTCCTGTCTGGGGACACAGGCAGACCTTACGCCGGTTCAGGTCCTGACGATTACTTTTCTGAGCCCTGTCTAGCAAGTTCCTTGAGATCATAGGGTAAATGCACTAGTATCCGGACAGTTAACATATTTGTTAACTTTGACTCCTGGTCGTTTTCTTACTATTCAAGTTTTTGGCAAAAAGTTTTATTTTTATTTTTAAATAATAAAATATTCAAATTTTTTTCAAATATTGCATTATATATTTTTTGCATTGCATTTTTTGTTAATGCGTGTCCCAAATTTGTTGATTGCCAATCACGTATTGTTTTTTTCCAATTGGATTTCAGGGGCTTAAAAACACAACCTTCCGCCGGCTGCATGATGTGGGTGGTATTCGGTGGCAACGCATACAAAATAATTTCGTTATTTTTGCTAAACTTACCGAGTTCCAGGGTAAAATGCGACTTGTGCCCATCGAAACGGCGAAAAACGGCTTACTAACTGATAACGTGGAACGTGGATCGTTATCAGTTAGTAAGCGCTTGTGAACACAGTTAGCTACATACTCAGAAAATGTTTCGCTCCTCATCCATCCGCTTTGGCTTCTGCCCAAAAACCATGATTTTGGCCACGATATCTTTTTGCGGACGCAAGTATGGAAACACCACGATAGGTTCAAAAAGCTTTCCGTCTGCTTAAAAAAAGATAAGCACCGTTAGCGTCTCTTTCGCGTTCACAGCAGCAATTTGATAAATTTTCTTGTATCCTTTGGGGGCAATAACTTTGACAGTTTATGGGTAGAGGCAAAAGCTGCTTTCGTCACCATTTAAAATTCTTTTCGGGTCATTCATGATGTGCTCCTGACCAATGTTCTTTAAGTATTCATCAAGTTCCTTAAACCATTTTAATATGGTCTCCTGGGTGACTATACTGCCCTACCCATGCTGATGCTTTCCGCTTCTCTCATTGATAATGAAGGGTTCCGCTTCATGAAAGCTCGCACCCATGTTTTTCCAGGCCGATCGTTTTTAAAATGTGTTATTCGGTTTGAATCTTTTATGATTTTTTGAACCGTATTTAAAAAATCGTCCTTTTTAATGGGAAATCCGCAATCTGTTCCTCCTCTTCAGATGTCAAAAAAGGATCTGGGCCCATTTTCGTTGTTTTTCACCGATTAACCTTTTGCCCTTTAATCATTCATACTATGTTGAACGACATAAACCATATTTATTAGCACTTTTTGAATACTTAGTTGATTTGTCCTTATATCTTCTAAGGTCTTAGCTATGTTATCTGCATCCATTCTTTAAAAAATAATAAAAAAAATGCCCATGTAGAATATTTGAACTAAAAGCCGAAAATTACATACAAAATAAAGTTGTCCGAAAACTGAAACTAATTTTTAGTAGGTACCTATGCGGATAGACATATTTTCACTTAGTAAACGCTGTCCGAATACTGAAAATCTGTGAGAAAATCACAATTATCTTTCTTTAAATCATAGAGAACATACATAGGTATCGTTTAGTAGCTTCCAAAAGAGAATTTGTTTATTGCCTCACATTTTCATTATCCGGATTGTATTCAAAGGAAATCAAAGTATTTTCCAAAAGAATTCGTTAAAAAATACTCTTTAAATTATTTATTTCTTTTGTATGCTCGCACTATTTTGTTGGCATGCAAAACGACAACACAACCGAACACTCGAATCTAAGCCACTGAACTGGTGCCTAACTCTTGCAGTATGAAGTTGATTGATTCGAAACTTTTTTGTGTGATACCTAAGGGATTCTGATGTACCTGTTTTTTTTTTTTTTTTTTTAAATACACTATCAGCTCAGTGTCGTGGAGTGCTTAAAGCAAGCAACTATCACGAGCAGAAATTGCCGGCACTAAAAGTGCTCTCACTGGCTCATCATTTAGTGCAGGTGTTAGTAAGGACAAAACAATTAAAAATACAATAATTATGTACCTATAAAATACGAGTACTAACACAGACACAAAATAATGCAAACAATTAAGACATTAAAGCATTATTACGCAAAATATTTTTTAGCTTAATTTTACTAACATGCAAGTCAATCACATGATCATTTAGATTATAGATTCTACTCATGCGACTAATAGGCTCATGCCTTCCATAATTCGTTCTATGATGGGGGCTGAACAATAATTCAACACTGCGTAAATTATGGGCACCACCACGAAAATTAAAGCCAATAGACGACAGCAAGTCAGGTGCATCTATTTGACCGGATATAAGCTGCTGTAAAAAAAATGATATCGCTATTAAGCCTTCGTTGAGAAAGGGGTAACATTTGAAGAAGCTTGATACGTTGACTGTAGGGAGGAAGGTTAAATGGATCATCCCATGGAAGTCCTCTAAGTGCAAATCGAATAAATTTACGTTGAATGGCCTCTATTCGATTTGAATGAATGTTGTAGAACGGTGTCCAAACTTGAGAGGCATACTCTAGAATCGGACGGACAAAACAATTGTACAATGACATAGAAACATAAGGGTCATTAAATTCTTTGGCCCACCGTTTTACGAAGCCCAACATAGAATTAGATTTATTAATAATAGAATTAATATGCTTAGCAAAATCCAGTTTGGGGTCGAAATAAACCCCAAGATCCTTAAAATTATCAACACTACAAAGAATATGTTGAGACAGAGAGTATTGAAAGGTGGAAGGGATATTCTTTCTAGAGAATGTCATATGTTGACATTTAGTTGGGTTCAGGGATAAACCGTTTTTATCACACCAATTGGCGAAGCTATTAATGCCAGATTGAAGAAACATTCTGTCTTGCTGACTAGTGATAGATTTATATATTTTCATATCATCAGCGTAGATCAGGATATTACTGTGATTTATACATGCCTTAACATCATTAATGGCAAGTATAAATAATATTGGTCCGAGGTGACTTCCTTGGGGAACTCCAGACTGCGCTGTGAAAGATACGGATAGCGATCCTCTAAATTTCACTTGATAAACCCTTGATCTAAGGTATGAATTAACCCATTTTATGAAACTTGGTGGGAAGCCAAAAGCCCTGAGCTTAAACTCGATTATTTCATGGGACAGCTGGTCGAAAGCTTTAGAGAAGTCAGTGTATATGCAATCCATTTCGTCCTTATTCTCTAAGGTATTAGAACAATCATGCAAGAAACTTAACAGAATAGTGACAGTGGATCTGTTTCTTACAAATCCATGCTGTTCATTACAAATTAAATTGCGACAAAGAAATATTAACTTTTCGCAAACAATTTGTTCAAAAAGCTTAGGGATACACGAAAGCTTTGAAATAGGCCTATAATTAGTGATATCACCACGCTCGCCTTTTTTAAATACAGGTGTGATAAAAGCACTTTTCCATAGATTAGGGAATTTACCAGTACTGATGGACAATTCAAACAGATACTTAAGATATGGAGCAATTGCATGACTACATTTTTTAAGAACGATCGGTGCAATGCCATCAGGACCTGATGAATAATCATTCTTGAGAGAAGAAATACATTTTAAAATTGTTTCCAAATCGAATGAGATACTACTAAAACTTATTTGGGAATAGCTAGTTAGATAACTAAAATATTGATCATCAATGTGAAGAGGGGTCCCCCTAAATGATTTACTGAAATGATCTGCAAACATATTGCTTGCATCTACTGAATCAGCAGTTGTAGAACTATTGTAAGTAAGCTTCGATGGATAACCATCGGTTTTTTTCTTAGAATTGACAAAACCCCAAAAAAGTTTGGGGTTCGATTTTAAAGAGCATTCCATTTTACTTATATAGTCAATATATAAGTTGCAGGATAAAGATTTGAATTCATTGAATAATGTGAAATAGAGTTCAAGATCTGAATGGCAGAGACTTTTTAAATAGTTCTTCCAAGCCCTATTACGTCTGTTTCGTATCGATTTTAGCTCTTTAGTGTACCAGGGATGGGACGTTTTCAGATTCCTAGAGGATTTCACAGGAATGACTTTTTTCATGCAGTTATCCATCAAAGAATAAAAAGAACCTACTGCATCTTCAATATTAGATAAGGCAGTAAGGTTAAAATTAAAGCTGTTAATTTCATCAGAAAGCCTTTGAAAATTTGCTTTCCGAAAGTCAAAAGATTGCGAACGGTCATACGAATTACTGTTTTCGTACAGATGTGCGCCCAGTTCAATAAATACATCCAAGGGTGGATGATTGTCATCTATGTTAGTTATACTGAGATGGGATTCCAGAACCACAGTACTAACAGAGTCAGAAGAGAAAACAAGATCGAGAGTTCGATTTCTGAAATTTTTTATACAGCTTGTTTGCTGTAAGTCAAAAGACAAAATGTTGTCAAGTAAAGCGAGCTCTTGTTGGGCAGAGTCAAAGGATGGAATGAAATGAGAATCATCTTTAGAAGGTACCCATCCAATATGTGGCAGATTGAAGTCGCCTATAAGTAAGACAGTGCTGTCACAACAAGATATGTCAAAAATATGGTCTAGTGCCATAGAGAGTTCCGAATACAAAGAACATAGACGAGACGATGGAATGTACGCATTAACAACATATAAATGTTTGTTCTTAAGTGTAATTTTTACACAGATAACTTCGACATTAAGTTGAAATGGAAAGTCAATCTTGCGTGACTCAAGGTTGGTACGAACAGCGATCAGAACACCTCCTCCAAGCGCTTTCAGGTCATTGTTATGACGGTCGTTTCTGAATACGGAGAACTCATGATTGAAGAGTTCCGTGTCTAGAATTCCGGCATTTAGCCATGTTTCCGTCAAGGAGAAGATATCATGAGAGAGGGCTTGCGAGTTTATATATAATTCAGCGGTTTTTGTGCGGAGTCCCCTTACATTTTGATAGTAGAGGGACAGCCTACTTGGTTTTTTAACTTGGACGGACAATCTTTCCTGCGACTTTTTGTCGAACGGGGTGTAAATTCTTTAACTAACGTATTTTCAGGCCATGCAGTGCTATTGCACAGCTTTTCGAAATATACTGAAAGGGCGACAATTTTGAAAGACGCAACAAACCCTTCAGCCTTGCTGATTTTGGTGCATTTGATTGAGTCATATTTTGGGATCAAGTTTCTCGAGACCAAATGGTTCAAGACATCGTCTGAAGAAGTGTTTGGTTTTAGTCGAGAAATGAAAATAGATTTCGGCCTGGGAATCGATTCAATAGTTCCAGATTCTGTACCTAAGGAATGATTTATGTATGTGGGGCTAACATTAAGAGTGGGCGCCTCGTTAGAGTTTTTTCGCTGACTCCTAAGGTTAAACCGCTTTGCCTTTGGATTCAACACAGAGGAAGTTATATCGCGTTTTCGTTTGCCTGCGGGTAGATTAGATGAGGGCGATGCTAAATTAACAATGGGCTCAGGGGTAGCTTCAACAGTTGGGGAACCTGTTGTGTCAAATGAAGTCAATGTATCCATGGCCCGTTGGGTACACTGCTTTACTTCAGTAATCGGCAACTCAAGGTCAGTAGACCTTGAGGCGTCTGCCGAAACATGAAGATCAGAGAATGTTGATACGTTGAGGACGGTGGTATTAAAAATGTCGAATAAGTCGTTAAACCCCTTAGATAATTTCAGCATGTCAGCCTTGACTACTGACATTTTGAAAGCAAGGGTAGACAGTGACAATTTTCGACATGGGAAGCAATACCACAAGGCGATCTCTGAAGCTTTAACTTTATCCATAAATGCATTGGTTGAACCAACACATTTAGCATGGAACATCATGCCACAAGGGCCATAACAAGCAAAGAGTGGATTGGAGGAATTTTTAGATTCCAAACATTTATAAGCGGTGCAATCCATTTTTAAACTGGGATTTTAGACAGGAAAAAAAAGAAAAACAATGGAAACAGAAAAAAAAATTGCTGATATGTTATAACCAGTATTGAACTCGCAACACTATAAATTACATGCACGACACGTTAGCCTTACTTTGACTTTACTTTGAAATTAATTTTTTTATTCATTGATAAATATCTACTTAAATACTAGACAAAAATGATTAAACCTAACTTAAAATTAACAGGATACTTATTCTTATTTATTGGTCCTTATGCGAACGCTCTAAACTTAACTATATCTTAGAATTATTGCCTTTCGGCCTACGAACTATTTTACGAACTAATCTTACATATATATTCCTCGAGAAAATTTACTAAAACTCGGTATCACGACACGTTAGTCACCTGCACCAAGGAGGTCAGTAATAATTGCGAACAAAATTTAGAAATAAGTATGTACAAAAAAATAAACTGCACATATATACATATTATTGAAGAGGAAGAGAAAAAAAAGAACAGTAACAACCGCTTACCAAAAATACAAAGAGATAACTTTTATTACACAAAAAGCCAACCAAAATAAACAATTAAAATAAACTAACTGATGAGATATTAAAAACGTTTAGAACACTACACTAAAACACTAAATTTTTCACAGAAAAGAAGCTAAATAAAAGAAATAAAACGTGCACAAAACAAAACAACGTCAAGCTATGACAGTCTATGACTTTCACAATCGCTCAACACAAGTGCCTAATGCCATGAGTTTTTTTTATGCAGTAAATCACATACTGTCCGAACACTAACACCGTCCGCATACTAGTGCATCTACCCTATTTCCCGTGATACCGTTATCAAGTGTAAGCTCTATAAAACACTGGTACGTCCAGTTCTGCCTTATGGCGCCGAGTGCTGGACAATAAGCAGGAGAGATAATATTGGGTTATCATTCGAAAGAAAATATACTCCGTCCGATATTTGGTTCTGTGTACGAGCCACCTTTCTACTTTTTCATTTGTTGCTGTCTATTATCTCCACTCCAATTCCAACAACCGGATACGGAAAGTCTTGAATTTAAGCAGCTCTCAGTATCGCCCGTCGATCCTTGTTGTAGCTTTGCTTACTCTTCCTTTCTTGTTTTTTCCATATTGCTCAAGGTGCTTAAGATAGCTACGAACAACAGTTGATCCTCTTCCAATCTTACCGGCTACGAAACGAATAGATTTGCCTTGTTCCTTAAGCTCGAATTTGGACTATTTGCTTCTTGGCTAACGCTATGTTTTGAACTAACATCCCTAGTACTCTGAATGTCTTTATATTTGAAATAAAATATGATAATAGGTAGGTAGACTAAGTTACTGTTCGTTATCAAGTGAGACAAAAGAATTACTAATTTTACAAAAATTGAATTTATCAACCTAATTCCATCTTTTGTTTTACCTTAGTTCAAAACATATCTTCATGGAAACCACAACTATATACATATAGGTAAATTATGAATTTATCTACCTAATCCCAATTTGATTTTTAGAACACAAACATAATACACATAGCCTTCTTTCATTATGCATTTGGTTTTTCCCATTATCGAAGGATTTATGAGAAATACCGAAACGCAATGGATTGATGAAACCACCAGGATGCTTTGAAAACAAAACCAACCCTTATCAGATTCTCAATTCGCGCCATAGATACACCTCCTGTGTCCTGTCCTATTACTTATAACTCTTACATACACACCATATTCAAATCAAAGATTTCTTCACTCCAGTTTGTCACGAGTGGTTCGAAATAGGACAAAGCATGTAATTTAAATAGGGTACGGGTACCTAACTTATAAAAAAAAATAAAATAAAATGACAATAATTATAAAGATGACAAAGGCACCTGCCATGAGGCACTTCCATACGCATAGTGTTTTTTTTTTTGTAGGTATCTCGGTTATGTATATTTCCGAGAATTAGAGGCTTGCAAATTTGGTGCTGTTCTTCCAGCATACAAAGCTGATATCTGGATGTTCTTGTATGATGTGTTGTTCTGTGCAGACATCAGTGTTTGATTTGTATACCCTATTGTAAGGGTATATTAACTCTGATTCATAGTTTGTTTTCTCATTACAAGGACTATCATATGAAAATAAACAAATATATGTAGACTTTTTGTGGTGGCACATCATTTTTTAAAAATTAAGTCACGGGTAGCAAATGTTTTTTTGACACCGCTAAACTAACCGATGCCATTTCTATCACGTCTTCTCTTTATGTTATGGATGGGGGTTGGTATTGTTATTGGATTGAGGAAAAATAGGATTTTTTTTTATTTCAATTATGATTGTAGGTATACTGGTTGTACTGGAATTACCGAGAACGAAATGGGAATGAACGAAAAAGGACCGATTGAAAAGAGCAAATCTTATGAAATGAACGATGCCGGAACGATTCGATCTTCTAAACGGAACGATTGGCACAGATGTATCCGGGCTAAGGACCCAGTTGTAGCAACGCATAAAAACCTGAATGGTTAACACATTGAAACCAGCACATCATAGAAACGATTTGTATCATTTCTGTGAATTGACTGAGAAGTTGAATAGAAAAAGTTTTCCGTACGGAAAATTTAATGAATTAATTTTCTTAGCAATTTCATGTTCAATTGCTCAGCTTATGTGAATGAATTAATTTTCTTCACAATTTCTCAATTTGTGACATATAGCAAAGTTTAATTATTTATAAGCAACATTTTAAGACAAAGATTTGGTTGACATTTCATTCTACGGCTATACATGGACATTAGCCTGAATAAAATATGTTCTACCATTGAATACAAATCTAAAAGTAGTATGTTTCCTCCAAACTAACTTATTCCGATTGTTGTCGAACAATGTCAAAATAGCTTACCATGACCTTTTTAACAGCCATGGCTCATCTATCATTTCATTGCTTCCTTGATGATGTTTGCCGATAACTTTTAATTCCTGGCGTTGCAGTTTTTAGTATGAAAACAAAGGTAGGTATTTAAATAAAGCAGCTGATATTGAAGTGGTAAAATGTCAACGGACGCCTACTATAATGGAATAAACATCGCACTTAGTGGGTGTCTTGGTCAATTCCTCCCCAACTCATGCACATTGCGTTTTAGTACTCGTGGCATGAACGGTTATCAGTCCACAAAGGCAGACCCCAGCTAAGTGGCTCGTGTGCTTAAACTAAAAAAACATGCATGTTAAACAGGTTGGTCACTGATTTATACCTATTAGAAAAGAAGAAACTATGATCTTATTCCTCAAAATTGCGATTAGCTATGAGTAGCTTCACCGTATGTTTACCGCCTTATCTTAGCCACGGATACGTTTATGCAAAAAAATATGCTAGAAATTGACATAAAAGCACAACTATTTGCATCATCATTAATATCACCAAACGAACTTCCGGATAAATTCAAACTATTTAGGTACATACTTGTAGAACGAATATAATACGTTATAAACGCTTCTAAAAAAATCAGTTGAATAATTATTATTATACGGGTCTTCGAATAAACAATAGATATGGATCTGTTTGTCTATGCTACAACACAATACAAATCACTGACAGTTGAGGATTGAACAAAATAATATCGGTACGGTAGCATTAATACAAGCTTATTTCGTCGGACTTGGTCTGAATCGTGTGTGTTACCATTTTTCTGTAGCAAAACTAATTCCAATATGATTGCATTTACTTTCTGTGTTAATTTTTTCTCTCCACACAAATACAAATTCAAACAAACGTCCAAACCAAACGAATAATAAATATAAACGCATTTATTGTATATGTTCTCTCTGACAGTAGTAGAGCACACTTTGCAAAAGTAAATTACCGTGATCAGCGATGCATCTTCCAGTATGTCTGAATTCAGAAACCTTCCGGTTCCTGCTAGGTTCGGAGTGCTTGAGAGCAGAAGACTGTTTAGCAGACTTTTCAACGAGTAACTCGACGGGACTTTTAAAGTAAAAGGGAACACACTTGTTGCCAAAAACAAACATGCTACAAATCGAATGAAAATAATTTCACTTCTCATTTTCTCTGAATATGTATATATAATTTGGCACTTTCAGGAATTATTTTATATTTATTTTTTATTTTTTTTTATTTTACAAACACAAAAATTTAGCTTAATTTACATAGCTACAATTTGCTTTTCAAGAAATATCACTTTCCCTCTAATAGATGGGACACGATCGTGGCAAGATACTCGCAAAACTTAGTTAGTTCCAGCTGAAACTACTGTTTCTTAATAATCCGCCCGAATGTCATGACCAGACTAATTTAGAAAAACAAATTGGTGCGATACTTTGTGAAGTGCTCTCCTCTCCACCGGCAAAGACAATTTCGTCGATGTACGAGTAGGAATAGACGTTTTTAAGTCTGCCCGCCGTCAATGTATAAAGCATTATTAGTGAGGGAAAAATACAAAAGTGTTTCTCTTTTTCTTTTTTAATGACTGTCTGATCTACGACGTAGTACTAGCACCCATATTTCATGCTTCTTACTGCTTATGTAACATCAGCGAACGCGACGGTGTACAAAAATCAACTGCTCTTATGACTGCCGAATGAAACAGCAGACAGCTAATGTATCGTGGTAGTGGGGCCACCAAACGCACAGGTGATCTTATACTCGTATGAGCGGATGGGGATAGGCAGTTTTGATGGTGTAAAACTGTTAAATTTCTTGCGCCGAAAACAAGTCTAACCTGCATTGGAGCATTTTGTGCTCAAACGCTTTGACTCATGAGACAGTGCTTCTCAAAATGTAGTCCGTTGACCATGGGTCTTTCATAGTTCCTAAAGGGCTTAAACCGTTTCAGCTCACATAATCCTTAGTTTCTTACCCTTTATCCACCGTTAAATAATTAAAGTTACGTACAAGCGTTAATGGGAGAAAATGAGCTCATATAAAATTGTTTAGGAACTTTATAAAACGGTTACCTATGTGAGGAAGTTTAATTTGTTGTTTTTGTTGTTGCAATTAATAATAAAATTAACTGCCTGCCTGGTAATGATTGATGCACTTATTAAAGTGCCGCGTCGTAGACTTAAAGTTAGTAAAAGGGGTTACATACAATTTTGCACCTAAATTGTTGTTTGGAATATTATATCATCCAACTTCCGCTATGACTTTTGGTCGCAGAATGTTTCGTAAGTATGATTTGTGTGTCATTTGCATATATAAAATAGGCTTAAAACAAAACCATCTTTCAGTGAAAATCGTTGGCCTGACAAAAGATAACTGCAATGCATGACATTTGCAATTTGTATGATGCTTCCAATATATGGTTCTTGCACTGACGAACACTGGATAATCCCGAAAATACTTCTCTCTTAGACTACCTACTTATCTCTTTTTCAATTATCAAAACAGACAGTGGCGTAGCAATTCATGGTCGTTTTCAATAAAAATAATGAATTTGAATGAAGTTGATAAAATACAAAGCTTGAAATATGTATATACTTTTTCAATAGGGAGAGGAGAAATATTGATACATTTCTAACTATGGAATTTTGAAGAATTCGCAAATGTTAATGCAATCAGTGTTAGATGACATTAAGGAATTTATGAAGAAGTTTTACTGAAATAAAATATAACTAAGGACTTTTGAAAATAAAATCTGCAAAGTACCTACCTACATTCTGTTTGATTTCAACAATCCGTCCTTTTTTCCCTACGGCTTCATTTTTGAGCCGAAATTCCCTACAAGTAAGGATATTCCCATCATTGCAAGTCCAATGTCAAAAACATCTCTAGAATTTTTATCCATTTCAACCAATCAGCGGTCGAGTTGCAGTTTCGCTGTGGTGTACTGAACTGCCTATTAATAGACCACCTCTCAAAGCTATCTCTTTCTAAAGTGTCGAATTCCTTTCTGAAACGTCCGAAATAAATAGAATGATAAAATTTCAGAAATTTGCATAAACCGTATAGCAAAATCATTGTGCTTGTTAATAAGGTGTATATTTAAGTGGAAACAGAAGCTATTGAAGAGTAAAACACATTATAGAGAAAAACCTGAGCAAAATGTCAAATCAAAAAAAAAACAATAAAAACAGTGAACATGTTGACCAAAAAGACATGTGCAGCTCTTGATACAGCCATTTAAAAACGTTTTTACTTTTATTTTGTACAATTTTGTTATCAATTAATTGTTGTTGTTAGTTTGTATTAATTAGTGTAAAATGTATGCATACAAAATTGTTAAACTTAATTTATTTCCCAATAAAAATATTCTTTTGCCGCGATTCTTATTTTCACTTTTATTTTTTGTACACAGTCCTTCTATATTAGCCGTGTTTTGTTGCACGCGGATATAGGATAAGTTGTTGTTGTGTTTTATATGCAAATTTCAAATTATCCCTATAGCCGTGTTTTTTTGCACGGGGATATAGAGATAATTTGAAATTAGCATGTAAAATACAACAACAATTTATCCTATATACCTACGCTAACTTTAGCGGGGATAGCTACCGCGGCTAAGTCCTTTAGCGGGGATAAACAGTGCTTCCAAAATCCATTTTCTTCATTGCTGAATTGTTGCGATGAATTTTTCAGGAAATGTCAAAGTTTGACATCCGACCGACCACTGACACATTCTGCCGAATATTCATCCCTATCGGGAATTCCGAGGGAAAAATGTTTCCCCCGAACATTTTTTGTTCCCGGGAACTAAATCTACCCATCGTGAATTTCCATCGGAAAGTTTTTTCCTCGGGAATCAGAAAAGTACTTTCGAAAATATGTTCGAATGTTTTGACACCATCAGCTAGACAAGATACGGGAATGCCATTAATTTGTTGAAAAAAATTAAAAATAATAGTTTAATATATTTAGAAGTGCGCATTTTTCAATATGTTTAGAAGTGCGCATTTTTTAATATGTTCAGAAGTGTGCATTTTTTATTAAAATTTAAAAGAGCTTCACCAATCTGGTCTAGTTCACGTTGCAGTTAAAGCTCTTTTTGTAAAATATCAGTGATTGTAGTTGTTTTCTGTTGGCCTTTTTGTTTCGTTTTATTTCTTCTATTTGCATTTAAACCCATAGCTCTTTCATCCGGGGGTACGCATCATCAGAATTCAAAAGCAATTCAGTTAAGTACGATTCGTCGAAATCTGAAGATAGCCGATTGGATTGCATTGTTTTTTTGATTTGCGATGATCCTGTGGCTGTTTTCATTTTGTGAATCACCGCATTCCTCCTCATTTCGTGTTTTGATACAAGAAGCCAATCCGAATCGCTTTGCATCTGAAGAACCTTCAACCGACATAGTCATAGCACAAATGTTTATTACTGCTTCTTCCAAGGGAAATATTTCTATTCTTTGTAAGGACCTCCCCCGGTTGCATTTTTAGCTTGAGGTTCTCGGACATTTTCTTTCTGATATTGTTTTGTCACTTCAAACCTTATTTTGGAATTAAAAATTAAACATACGTATAAAATATGAAACTTGACTTTTTCCACTCAAATACAGACTTCACGGATGGTCCAAAAATGTTCTTTTTTTTCTCCAAGGCTCTCCAAAAGCTGCTCACTTCCTCTTTTTTTTTGTGTATATCGATTTGCTATATCCGGATATTTTTATACTAAGCATATTTATACTAAGGGTATATTAATTTTGACGCATAGTTTGTAACATATGTACCTTAATATTGCCCGTAGACCCCTAAAAGTTACTATATTTATGATCAGCATCGATAGTAATGTCGATCTAGCCATGTTCGTCCGTCCGTCGGCAAAAATTAGGCCTTTAAACTGGGCCTAGAGAGCTGAAATTTTAACCATATACTCTCTAGTGTCCCGAAATAATCAAGTTTACGAATTTTTGAAATCCGCCCACAGACACGCCCACAATCTAAAAAAAACAAAATTTTGGAAAAAATCGAATTTTGAGCTAGAAAGCTGACATTTTTTTTATATGATCTATGACTCCTAAAACTGCTCGTGAGATAAAATTTTAAAAATCCGCCCACTGACACGCCCACAATAAAATAAAATAATTTTATTGAAAAACCAAATTTTGAGCTAGGGAGCTGAAATTTATAATATATACTCTCTAGGGGCCTTTTAAGCTCATTTGTAAATATTTTCAAAATCCGTCTACTGACACGCCCACAAATTAAAAAAAAAAACTTTTTTTGAAAATCCAAAGTTTGAGCTAGGGAGCTGAAATTTATAATATATACTCTCTAGGGGGCCCTTTATGCTCATTTGTAAATATTTTCAAAATCCGCCTACTGACACGCCCACAATTAAAAAAAAACTTTTTTTGAAAATCCAAAGTTTGAGCTAGGGCGTTGAAATTTATAATATATACTCTCTAGGGGCCCCTTATGCTCATGCGTAATTTTTTTTTAAATCCGCCTACTGACACTCCCACAATTAAATAAAACAATTTTATTGGAAAACCAAAGTTTGAGCTATGGAGCGTTTTTTTACAAAAGCTTCGTTTTTTCGATAAAATCCTTATGTTATATGTATAACAAAATATGTAGAGAGTTCTTAACAATTCAACCATACTTAGACTTTTGTCACGCCCACTTATGAGGGATAGGAATAAGAATAGGGTATCCAACAGTTCGCCCAAGCGGACTGTAGCCCGTCCCTATGTTTCCATATGATTTGCTTATAATAATCTGCATCTGTTTTGTATTTGTTGCGTTTGACCTATATCAAAACTAACTGCATTATTTTTCTAAATATTTGGCAGACAAATTGTTGCTCTTTAGCTAAAGTTCTCAAACGAAATGGTAGCGAAATATTTCGGGGAAAATTACAACAATATTTCCACCGGATATTCATTCACATACCTATTTTTTCCAACGGAATTTTTTGTTCCCTTTCGAAAATTGTTCACGATACCTATTTTGTGAAAAAGGGAAACATTTCGGGGGAAATATTATTCCCGATAGGGGTGTCACGGTGCATGTCGTAGATGCATGTATGCTGCCAAGTTTTTTTTTTGATGAATTCTTAAGCGGCTATGGTCGTATTTTGTGCCAATCCTATATCCGCGTGCAAAAAACACGGCTATTGTTAAGTTTTTAGTATTCAAAAATAGTGTTTGGATACTCCTTCCTTATTCAGGAACTTTTTTGTTAAAATTCGCTTTATTATAAACTTTTTACGAAATATTCGCACAAAACTAGTTTTCTGCTCCAAGTTTTTTTTCATTTGCCTCTGACGTTGTTGCGAAGTACTCTATCGGCAATTACAGTTTTCTCTCATTTTTTCCAATGTTTTCTGTGGGATATTTAAAAAATGCGAGATTCAAGGCAATCGTACCGCTCCCGAGTTATACCTATGTGTGTTATTAATTTTGGTTAAATTAATATTCAATAGTCTCTATTATTTGAAAAAACGAAAAACTCAGAGGAAAAAATCAGTTGGAATTTGTTCCTAATGTGTGATCACACCCATCGATACCCACGTGTAAGCATTGCATTTTTTATAAACTTTTCACTTTGAATTTGAACAATGTACAGAAAATGATAAATTGCCATTTGCCGTCGACACTGTCAAACTTTGCGACAGATTTAATGAACTGTTCGTTCCGTTCAAAGCGTTAACGCTGAAGTTGTCGTTGACGCTCGGATGCAACGGATTCCATGACACATATAAAAATAAATCAATTTTGGTTTAATAAATTAATGATTATTACTGTTTTTGGTTTATAATATTTTCAAATAATTTTTAAATTTTAAATCCATATTTACATGTTCATACAATTTCCTGTATTATGAATCACTAGTAATTATCTATTCCAAATACTGTACTCACTTTGTAACCGATTAAACGAATGAAGTGTTATCCAGTCTACGTTCCGACTTAAGTGTTATTGATTCCGTTTATTTATTTAACATTACTTAAGAGATAAATATTTTACTTCGTTATTTTAAAATTCAAATCCTTATACATTCTATCAGTAATAGGAAATGTGACTGTTGTATATTACCTTAATTAATGTTTATGCAAATATATACCTACAAATGCTATAAAATAATTTTGTACAAACCTCTTTTGAATAAGTTAAAAAATAAATCTAAATTAATAGTGTATTTTTCCTAAATTGAATTATTTAATCATTTTTGACTGTAATTAAATAAATTGCATTATTAGTAGAAAAAAGGATAAACGATCTTCATATTAAGATATGTGTTAGTACCTACAAATGCTTTACTTATTTATTAATTAATTTGTTGGTAATTTTAAATTCTATTCTATTTTATATTCTTATTGGAATTATTTTGCTTTTTCTTTTAACGCTAACAGAGATCTCGATGAAATAAGTTAATGATAATCCATTTGTGGTGCATCTAGTGCTGTGTGTAGGGTAAGGGTGACGCCACGGTTAATACTAACTGCTGGGTAGAATACTCCATACAAATCCCGGAAAGCAACAGACCCCTGTGGCATTTCATTTACTAAAAAGCTTAAGGTGTGTCTTTCTAAATCAAGTAGGACACCGATTGTACTGCCAGTGGTGATGCCACCTTCTACTCGGCGTTCATGTATGGAGTTGTGTTGGAACCACGAACGTTGACGGTCGATGTACATAGCAAAAGCTTTTTCATCTTTTCCTGAAATGAAACGTTGTGTTTTCATCATTAGTTTTGAATGGTGAATTGGCAAATATTGTATTCGTACTTACCTAGCATTTTATTTCGATTAACGTCAATGCGTGCAACTCCAAACGCGGGATCAGTGTCTGCTGTATAGTTATTGACAGTAAATTCCCAATAATGAACCCCACGAGAAAATCCCACTGAACCCAGAGCTACACGATGCTCCCATCCTTCAACGGTAACTGTAGAGTTGTTATTGGAGAAGACTAACCCAGATCCAGATCCTCCGCTCATTTGTGGGTTGAACGTAAACCAGGCAACTGTTGATAATTAAAACTTGAATGATAGTTGAATTTGTTTTGAATTTTTATACCGCGTAGGGTTTACCGAGAACAAGCTATCCTATTTATGCTAATCCTTCTTATATCTATATACCTAAATGAGAGTGTTATTCAATCACACCGAAGCGGCTCAAGGGATTTAGATCTATAATTTTTCAAAGGTGACTTATGATTGAAGAACAGACTCCATGCCTTTTTTGTCAACTCCTACCACATGCCCACATTCAAAACAATATCGTTTTATCTACTAGAGACAACGTAGATGGAATCAAAGGTAATGTTTTTCACAACGTATGTACAGGTACACAGACATGTCCTCTAAATATGTATTCGCGTATACAATATTATTTGCAGCACCAACTTTTAAGGTGCATTTTTTAACAATTGGGTGGTAAATTTGAAAACGCATCCCTGCACAGTTGTTGGTCAATCAGCTCTGCCGACACACACGTTCATAAAACGCAAACATTTTTCATCACTGGATAGGCATTTTTGTTAAGTTTCGTAAAGTGATGCGCAAAATGTCAACGAAAAAAGCATCAAGTCTGAGCAACCATAGCACAAAAAGGGATCCCTTGAACATATTAAATTTGAAAGGTGAAATTGCCGTGTTTTTTTGCACGGGGATATAGAGATAATTTGAAATTAGCATGTAAAATACAACAACAATTTATCCTATATACCTACGCTAACTTTAGCGGGGATAGCTACCGCGGCTAAGTCCTTTAGCGGGGATAAACAGTGCTTCCAAAATCCATTTTCTTCATTGCTGAATTGTTGCGATGAATTTTTCAGGAAATGTCAAAGTTTGACATCCGACCGACCACTGACACATTCTGCCGAATATTCATCCCTATCGGGAATTCCGAGGGAAAAATGTTTCCCCCGAACATTTTTTGTTCCCGGGAACTAAATCTACCCATCGTGAATTTCCATCGGAAAGTTTTTTCCTCGGGAATCAGAAAAGTACTTTCGAAAATATGTTCGAATGTTTTGACACCATCAGCTAGACAAGATACGGGAATGCCATTAATTTGTTGAAAAAAATTAAAAATAATAGTTTAATATATTTAGAAGTGCGCATTTTTCAATATGTTTAGAAGTGCGCATTTTTTAATATGTTCAGAAGTGTGCATTTTTTATTAAAATTTAAAAGAGCTTCACCAATCTGGTCTAGTTCACGTTGCAGTTAAAGCTCTTTTTGTAAAATATCAGTGATTGTAGTTGTTTTCTGTTGGCCTTTTTGTTTCGTTTTATTTCTTCTATTTGCATTTAAACCCATAGCTCTTTCATCCGGGGGTACGCATCATCAGAATTCAAAAGCAATTCAGTTAAGTACGATTCGTCGAAATCTGAAGATAGCCGATTGGATTGCATTGTTTTTTTGATTTGCGATGATCCTGTGGCTGTTTTCATTTTGTGAATCACCGCATTCCTCCTCATTTCGTGTTTTGATACAAGAAGCCAATCCGAATCGCTTTGCATCTGAAGAACCTTCAACCGACATAGTCATAGCACAAATGTTTATTACTGCTTCTTCCAAGGGAAATATTTCTATTCTTTGTAAGGACCTCCCCCGGTTGCATTTTTAGCTTGAGGTTCTCGGACATTTTCTTTCTGATATTGTTTTGTCACTTCAAACCTTATTTTGGAATTAAAAATTAAACATACGTATAAAATATGAAACTTGACTTTTTCCACTCAAATACAGACTTCACGGATGGTCCAAAAATGTTCTTTTTTTTCTCCAAGGCTCTCCAAAAGCTGCTCACTTCCTCTTTTTTTTGTGTATATCGATTTGCTATATCCGGATATTTTTATACTAAGCATATTTATACTAAGGGTATATTAATTTTGACGCATAGTTTGTAACATATGTACCTTAATATTGCCCGTAGACCCCTAAAAGTTACTATATTTATGATCAGCATCGATAGTAATGTCGATCTAGCCATGTTCGTCCGTCCGTCGGCAAAAATTAGGCCTTTAAACTGGGCCTAGAGAGCTGAAATTTTAACCATATACTCTCTAGTGTCCCGAAATAATCAAGTTTACGAATTTTTGAAATCCGCCCACAGACACGCCCACAATCTAAAAAAAACAAAATTTTGGAAAAAATCGAATTTTGAGCTAGAAAGCTGACATTTTTTTTATATGATCTATGACTCCTAAAACTGCTCGTGAGATAAAATTTTAAAAATCCGCCCACTGACACGCCCACAATAAAATAAAATAATTTTATTGAAAAACCAAATTTTGAGCTAGGGAGCTGAAATTTATAATATATACTCTCTAGGGGCCTTTTAAGCTCATTTGTAAATATTTTCAAAATCCGTCTACTGACACGCCCACAAATTAAAAAAAAAAACTTTTTTTGAAAATCCAAAGTTTGAGCTAGGGAGCTGAAATTTATAATATATACTCTCTAGGGGGCCCTTTATGCTCATTTGTAAATATTTTCAAAATCCGCCTACTGACACGCCCACAATTAAAAAAAAACTTTTTTTGAAAATCCAAAGTTTGAGCTAGGGCGTTGAAATTTATAATATATACTCTCTAGGGGCCCCTTATGCTCATGCGTAATTTTTTTTTAAATCCGCCTACTGACACTCCCACAATTAAATAAAACAATTTTATTGGAAAACCAAAGTTTGAGCTATGGAGCGTTTTTTTACAAAAGCTTCGTTTTTTCGATAAAATCCTTATGTTATATGTATAACAAAATATGTAGAGAGTTCTTAACAATTCAACCATACTTAGACTTTTGTCACGCCCACTTATGAGGGATAGGAATAAGAATAGGGTATCCAACAGTTCGCCCAAGCGGACTGTAGCCCGTCCCTATGTTTCCATATGATTTGCTTATAATAATCTGCATCTGTTTTGTATTTGTTGCGTTTGACCTATATCAAAACTAACTGCATTATTTTTCTAAATATTTGGCAGACAAATTGTTGCTCTTTAGCTAAAGTTCTCAAACGAAATGGTAGCGAAATATTTCGGGGAAAATTACAACAATATTTCCACCGGATATTCATTCACATACCTATTTTTTCCAACGGAATTTTTTGTTCCCTTTCGAAAATTGTTCACGATACCTATTTTGTGAAAAAGGGAAACATTTCGGGGGAAATATTATTCCCGATGTCACGGTGCATGTCGTAGATGCATGTATGCTGCCAAGTTTTTTTTTTGATGAATTCTTAAGCGGCTATGGTCGTATTTTGTGCCAATCCTATATCCGCGTGCAAAAAACACGGCTATTGTTAAGTTTTTAGTATTCAAAAATAGTGTTTGGATACTCCTTCCTTATTCAGGAACTTTTTTGTTAAAATTCGCTTTATTATAAACTTTTTACGAAATATTCGCACAAAACTAGTTTTCTGCTCCAAGTTTTTTTTTCATTTGCCTCTGACGTTGTTGCGAAGTACTCTATCGGCAATTACAGTTTTCTCTCATTTTTTCCAATGTTTTCTGTGGGATATTTAAAAAATTGCGAGATTCAAGGCAATCGTACCGCTCCCGAGTTATACCTATGTGTGTTATTAATTTTGGTTAAATTAATATTCAATAGTCTCTATTATTTGAAAAAACGAAAAACTCAGAGGAAAAAATCAGTTGGAATTTGTTCCTAATGTGTGATCACACCCATCGATACCCACGTGTAAGCATTGCATTTTTTATAAACTTTTCACTTTGAATTTGAACAATGTACAGAAAATGATAAATTGCCATTTGCCGTCGACACTGTCAAACTTTGCGACAGATTTAATGAACTGTTCGTTCCGTTCAAAGCGTTAACGCTGAAGTTGTCGTTGACGCTCGGATGCAACGGATTCCATGACACATATAAAAATAAATCAATTTTGGTTTAATAAATTAATGATTATTACTGTTTTTGGTTTATAATATTTTCAAATAATTTTTAAATTTTAAATCCATATTTACATGTTCATACAATTTCCTGTATTATGAATCACTAGTAATTATCTATTCCAAATACTGTACTCACTTTGTAACCGATTAAACGAATGAAGTGTTATCCAGTCTACGTTCCGACTTAAGTGTTATTGATTCCGTTTATTTATTTAACATTACTTAAGAGATAAATATTTTACTTCGTTATTTTAAAATTCAAATCCTTATACATTCTATCAGTAATAAGAAATGTGACTGTTGTATATTACCTTAATTAATGTTTATGCAAATATATACCTACAAATGCTATAAAATAATTTTGTACAAACCTCTTTTGAAATCATTACTTAATATTTTATTTTCGTTTATTATTTGAACCTAATTTTAATAAGTGTAATAAATTTCGAAGAATAAGTTAAAAAATAAATCTAAATTAATAGTGTATTTTTCCTAAATTGAATTATTTAATCATTTTTGACTGTAATTAAATAAATTGCATTATTAGTAGAAAAAAGGATAAACGATCTTCATATTAAGATATGTGTTAGTACCTACAAATGCTTTACTTATTTATTAATTAATTTGTTGGTAATTTTAAATTCTATTCTATTTTATATTCTTATTGGAATTATTTTGCTTTTTCTTTTAACGCTAACAGAGATCTCGATGAAATAAGTTAATGATAATCCATTTGTGGTGCATCTAGTGCTGTGTGTAGGGTAAGGGTGACGCCACGGTTAATACTAACTGCTGGGTAGAATACTCCATACAAATCCCGGAAAGCAACAGACCCCTGTGGCATTTCATTTACTAAAAAGCTTAAGGTGTGTCTTTCTAAATCAAGTAGGACACCGATTGTACTGCCAGTGGTGATGCCACCTTCTACTCGGCGTTCATGTATGGAGTTGTGTTGGAACCACGAACGTTGACGGTCGATGTACATAGCAAAAGCTTTTTCATCTTTTCCTGAAATGAAACGTTGTGTTTTCATCATTAGTTTTGAATGGTGAATTGGCAAATATTGTATTCGTACTTACCTAGCATTTTATTTCGATTAACGTCAATGCGTGCAACTCCAAACGCGGGATCAGTGTCTGCTGTATAGTTATTGACAGTAAATTCCCAATAATGAACCCCACGAGAAAATCCCACTGAACCCAGAGCTACACGATGCTCCCATCCTTCAACGGTAACTGTAGAGTTGTTATTGGAGAAGACTAACCCAGATCCAGATCCTCCGCTCATTTGTGGGTTGAACGTAAACCAGGCAACTGTTGATAATTAAAACTTGAATGATAGTTGAATTTGTTTTGAATTTTTATACCGCGTAGGGTTTACCGAGAACAAGCTATCCTATTTATGCTAATCCTTCTTATATCTATATACCTAAATGAGAGTGTTATTCAATCACACCGAAGCGGCTCAAGGGATTTAGATCTATAATTTTTCAAAGGTGACTTATGATTGAAGAACAGACTCCATGCCTTTTTTGTCAACTCCTACCACATGCCCACATTCAAAACAATATCGTTTTATCTACTAGAGACAACGTAGATGGAATCAAAGGTAATGTTTTTCACAACGTATGTACAGGTACACAGACATGTCCTCTAAATATGTATTCGCGTATACAATATTATTTGCAGCACCAACTTTTAAGGTGCATTTTTTAACAATTGGGTGGTAAATTTGAAAACGCATCCCTGCACAGTTGTTGGTCAATCAGCTCTGCCGACACACACGTTCATAAAACGCAAACATTTTTCATCACTGGATAGGCATTTTTGTTAAGTTTCGTAAAGTGATGCGCAAAATGTCAACGAAAAAAGCATCAAGTCTGAGCAACCATAGCACAAAAAGGGATCCCTTGAACATATTAAATTTGAAAGGTGAAATTGCCGTGTTTTTTTGCACGGGGATATAGAGATAATTTGAAATTAGCATGTAAAATACAACAACAATTTATCCTATATACCTACGCTAACTTTAGCGGGGATAGCTACCGCGGCTAAGTCCTTTAGCGGGGATAAACAGTGCTTCCAAAATCCATTTTCTTCATTGCTGAATTGTTGCGATGAATTTTTCAGGAAATGTCAAAGTTTGACATCCGACCGACCACTGACACATTCTGCCGAATATTCATCCCTATCGGGAATTCCGAGGGAAAAATGTTTCCCCCGAACATTTTTTGTTCCCGGGAACTAAATCTACCCATCGTGAATTTCCATCGGAAAGTTTTTTCCTCGGGAATCAGAAAAGTACTTTCGAAAATATGTTCGAATGTTTTGACACCATCAGCTAGACAAGATACGGGAATGCCATTAATTTGTTGAAAAAAATTAAAAATAATAGTTTAATATATTTAGAAGTGCGCATTTTTCAATATGTTTAGAAGTGCGCATTTTTTAATATGTTCAGAAGTGTGCATTTTTTATTAAAATTTAAAAGAGCTTCACCAATCTGGTCTAGTTCACGTTGCAGTTAAAGCTCTTTTTGTAAAATATCAGTGATTGTAGTTGTTTTCTGTTGGCCTTTTTGTTTCGTTTTATTTCTTCTATTTGCATTTAAACCCATAGCTCTTTCATCCGGGGGTACGCATCATCAGAATTCAAAAGCAATTCAGTTAAGTACGATTCGTCGAAATCTGAAGATAGCCGATTGGATTGCATTGTTTTTTTGATTTGCGATGATCCTGTGGCTGTTTTCATTTTGTGAATCACCGCATTCCTCCTCATTTCGTGTTTTGATACAAGAAGCCAATCCGAATCGCTTTGCATCTGAAGAACCTTCAACCGACACAGTCATAGCACAAATGTTTATTACTGCTTCTTCCAAGGGAAATATTTCTATTCTTTGTAAGGACCTCCCCCGGTTGCATTTTTAGCTTGAGGTTCTCGGACATTTTCTTTCTGATATTGTTTTGTCACTTCAAACCTTATTTTGGAATTAAAAATTAAACATACGTATAAAATATGAAACTTGACTTTTTCCACTCAAATACAGACTTCACGGATGGTCCAAAAATGTTCTTTTTTTTCTCCAAGGCTCTCCAAAAGCTGCTCACTTCCTCTTTTTTTTTGTGTATATCGATTTGCTATATCCGGATATTTTTATACTAAGCATATTTATACTAAGGGTATATTAATTTTGACGCATAGTTTGTTACATATGTACCTTAATATTGCCCGTAGACCCCTAAAAGTTACTATATTTATGATCAGCATCGATAGTAATGTCGATCTAGCCATGTTCGTCCGTCCGTCGGCAAAAATTAGGCCTTTAAACTGGGCCTAGAGAGCTGAAATTTTAACCATATACTCTCTAGTGTCCCGAAATAATCAAGTTTACGAATTTTTGAAATCCGCCCACAGACACGCCCACAATCTAAAAAAAACAAAATTTTGGAAAAAATCGAATTTTGAGCTAGAAAGCTGACATTTTTTTTATATGATCTATGACTCCTAAAACTGCTCGTGAGATAAAATTTTAAAAATCCGCCCACTGACACGCCCACAATAAAATAAAATAATTTTATTGAAAAACCAAATTTTGAGCTAGGGAGCTGAAATTTATAATATATACTCTCTAGGGGCCTTTTAAGCTCATTTGTAAATATTTTCAAAATCCGTCTACTGACACGCCCACAAATTAAAAAAAAAACTTTTTTTGAAAATCCAAAGTTTGAGCTAGGGAGCTGAAATTTATAATATATACTCTCTAGGGGGCCCTTTATGCTCATTTGTAAATATTTTCAAAATCCGCCTACTGACACGCCCACAATTAAAAAAAAACTTTTTTTGAAAATCCAAAGTTTGAGCTAGGGCGTTGAAATTTATAATATATACTCTCTAGGGGCCCCTTATGCTCATGCGTAATTTTTTTTTAAATCCGCCTACTGACACTCCCACAATTAAATAAAACAATTTTATTGGAAAACCAAAGTTTGAGCTATGGAGCGTTTTTTTACAAAAGCTTCGTTTTTTCGATAAAATCCTTATGTTATATGTATAACAAAATATGTAGAGAGTTCTTAACAATTCAACCATACTTAGACTTTTGTCACGCCCACTTATGAGGGATAGGAATAAGAATAGGGTATCCAACAGTTCGCCCAAGCGGACTGTAGCCCGTCCCTATGTTTCCATATGATTTGCTTATAATAATCTGCATCTGTTTTGTATTTGTTGCGTTTGACCTATATCAAAACTAACTGCATTATTTTTCTAAATATTTGGCAGACAAATTGTTGCTCTTTAGCTAAAGTTCTCAAACGAAATGGTAGCGAAATATTTCGGGGAAAATTACAACAATATTTCCACCGGATATTCATTCACATACCTATTTTTTCCAACGGAATTTTTTGTTCCCTTTCGAAAATTGTTCACGATACCTATTTTGTGAAAAAGGGAAACATTTCGGGGGAAATATTATTCCCGATAGGGGTGTCACGGTGCATGTCGTAGATGCATGTATGCTGCCAAGTTTTTTTTTTGATGAATTCTTAAGCGGCTATGGTCGTATTTTGTGCCAATCCTATATCCGCGTGCAAAAAACACGGCTATTGTTAAGTTTTTAGTATTCAAAAATAGTGTTTGGATACTCCTTCCTTATTCAGGAACTTTTTTGTTAAAATTCGCTTTATTATAAACTTTTTACGAAATATTCGCACAAAACTAGTTTTCTGCTCCAAGTTTTTTTTCATTTGCCTCTGACGTTGTTGCGAAGTACTCTATCGGCAATTACAGTTTTCTCTCATTTTTTCCAATGTTTTCTGTGGGATATTTAAAAAATGCGAGATTCAAGGCAATCGTACCGCTCCCGAGTTATACCTATGTGTGTTATTAATTTTGGTTAAATTAATATTCAATAGTCTCTATTATTTGAAAAAACGAAAAACTCAGAGGAAAAAATCAGTTGGAATTTGTTCCTAATGTGTGATCACACCCATCGATACCCACGTGTAAGCATTGCATTTTTTATAAACTTTTCACTTTGAATTTGAACAATGTACAGAAAATGATAAATTGCCATTTGCCGTCGACACTGTCAAACTTTGCGACAGATTTAATGAACTGTTCGTTCCGTTCAAAGCGTTAACGCTGAAGTTGTCGTTGACGCTCGGATGCAACGGATTCCATGACACATATAAAAACAAATCAATTTTGGTTTAATAAATTAATGATTATTACTGTTTTTGGTTTATAATATTTTCAAATAATTTTTAAATTTTAAATCCATATTTACATGTTCATACAATTTCCTGTATTATGAATCACTAGTAATTATCTATTCCAAATACTGTACTCACTTTGTAACCGATTAAACGAATGAAGTGTTATCCAGTCTACGTTCCGACTTAAGTGTTATTGATTCCGTTTATTTATTTAACATTACTTAAGAGATAAATATTTTACTTCGTTATTTTAAAATTCAAATCCTTATACATTCTATCAGTAATAAGAAATGTGACTGTTGTATATTACCTTAATTAATGTTTATGCAAATATATACCTACAAATGCTATAAAATAATTTTGTACAAACCTCTTTTGAAATCATTACTTAATATTTTATTTTCGTTTATTATTTGAACCTAATTTTAATAAGTGTAATAAATTTCGAAGAATAAGTTAAAAAATAAATCTAAATTAATAGTGTATTTTTCCTAAATTGAATTATTTAATCATTTTTGACTGTAATTAAATAAATTGCATTATTAGTAGAAAAAAGGATAAACGATCTTCATATTAAGATATGTGTTAGTACCTACAAAATGCTTTACTTATTTATTAATTAATTTGTTGGTAATTTTAAATTCTATTCTATTTTATATTCTTATTGGAATTATTTTGCTTTTTCTTTTAACGCTAACAGAGATCTCGATGAAATAAGTTAATGATAATCCATTTGTGGTGCATCTAGTGCTGTGTGTAGGGTAAGGGTGACGCCACGGTTAATACTAACTGCTGGGTAGAATACTCCATACAAATCCCGGAAAGCAACAGACCCCTGTGGCATTTCATTTACTAAAAAGCTTAAGGTGTGTCTTTCTAAATCAAGTAGGACACCGATTGTACTGCCAGTGGTGATGCCACCTTCTACTCGGCGTTCATGTATGGAGTTGTGTTGGAACCACGAACGTTGACGGTCGATGTACATAGCAAAAGCTTTTTCATCTTTTCCTGAAATGAAACGTTGTGTTTTCATCATTAGTTTTGAATGGTGAATTGGCAAATATTGTATTCGTACTTACCTAGCATTTTATTTCGATTAACGTCAATGCGTGCAACTCCAAACGCGGGATCAGTGTCTGCTGTATAGTTATTGACAGTAAATTCCCAATAATGAACCCCACGAGAAAATCCCACTGAACCCAGAGCTACACGATGCTCCCATCCTTCAACGGTAACTGTAGAGTTGTTATTGGAGAAGACTAACCCAGATCCAGATCCTCCGCTCATTTGTGGGTTGAACGTAAACCAGGCAACTGTTGATAATTAAAACTTGAATGATAGTTGAATTTGTTTTGAATTTTTATACCGCGTAGGGTTTACCGAGAACAAGCTATCCTATTTATGCTAATCCTTCTTATATCTATATACCTAAATGAGAGTGTTATTCAATCACACCGAAGCGGCTCAAGGGATTTAGATCTATAATTTTTCAAAGGTGACTTATGATTGAAGAACAGACTCCATGCCTTTTTTGTCAACTCCTACCACATGCCCACATTCAAAACAATATCGTTTTATCTACTAGAGACAACGTAGATGGAATCAAAGGTAATGTTTTTCACAACGTATGTACAGGTACACAGACATGTCCTCTAAATATGTATTCGCGTATACAATATTATTTGCAGCACCAACTTTTAAGGTGCATTTTTTAACAATTGGGTGGTAAATTTGAAAACGCATCCCTGCACAGTTGTTGGTCAATCAGCTCTGCCGACACACACGTTCATAAAACGCAAACATTTTTCATCACTGGATAGGCATTTTTGTTAAGTTTCGTAAAGTGATGCGCAAAATGTCAACGAAAAAAGCATCAAGTCTGAGCAACCATAGCACAAAAAGGGATCCCTTGAACATATTAAATTTGAAAGGTGAAAATGCCTTGAAAACAAGTAGAAAACATGTTACGCTCGGCAGGATACTACAAATTTGTTATTTGCTTTTTTAAATAAATTATTGAAACTGTGGGTTTCCGCTTGAACATTTTGAATTACCTACAAAATTTGTGGGAAATGATGTATCATTTAAAAAAAAGAAATTATTAAGTCAGTTACATCTGACAGACGGAAAAGATAAATACATATGTATCTATATAATTTTTTTCCATTAAGTATCCTCAAAAACAAAATTCAACCCATTCTTAGAATTTTGCCGCACTCACTTTTTTGGAAAATGAGTGGGAAAAAGGTATTCAACTCAACCTCAGCGAACTGTAGCATTTTCTTATGTTTTTTGTTTTTAAATGGAGTTAAGGTTCTCCCCTTTCTTTTAAAATTTGTCTGTCTAGTCTAGACCTTACTTATAAGTACCTATTTTAGCAGAAACAAATGGAATTTAGTAAACAATAAATTAAATTATTTTTTCCACATCAGTCGCGATGAAAAACATGACAGAAAGTATACAAAAAATCCTAATTAGATGGCTTTCGGAACTGCCTTTTTGCTGCAATGTGTGACAATGTTTGACATCAAGCTTAAACCCGTTGAGGCACTTACACCAAAGTAAGTCCTCTCTAAAATAAGATTCTCATAGAAATAACTATTAAGATAAGCAGCCACAAGCTCGCTTCAAAAGTCCAAAATGCTAAGACACGAGCAAATAAATGAAACAAACTAAAACAATTAAAAAATGATCGCCGACTTTCAGCCCCCAGGTTTGAGAAGGCGAGGAAGAACCCACCTCCTAAGCAATTTCTGTATGATGTTAAAGTGAAGAATAGTAGTAGGAGCAAGTTTTTGGGATAGCATTTCACCTTCATAATGACGAGCCACTAGAATATAGTGCAATCAACTAAGTAATGGTTCGTAATCGTCTAACTTACAAGATCTACATTGCTTGTGTTCATAACAAAAAATTCAAAAGGAACTAACGCGGCCTAACCTTATCTAGGGAGCTCGTAAACGTCGGGCATATTTTGCGGATGAAATAAAAAGTCGCATGAAAGCAGAATGAAATTTAAAACATATTAAGCATTATCGGCCAATAAAAAAAAATTAAGGCACATATGGCCTAAAACCTTGCTTCTCCAACCAGGAAGTGGAAGGGACTTTCAATTTTACGCCGACTTCGAATGGCAAATTTGAGCAGGTTCTCATGATAATTTACTTGGATGTTTGTAAGACGTTCGCAAGAGGTGGGGCAGTGAAAAAAAGGTTTAGGTGTTACTGGGCCTCGGCGTGATTTGAATCTGGTGAGACCCCTTGATAAGTATTCCAACGCACTTTACGTATACAATAAAGAACTTTTGTGCATTTATTTAACGAGAGATATCAATAATTTACACAATACAATTTGGGGCAGTGAAAAAAAGGTTTAGGTGTTACTGGGCCTCGGCGTGATTTGAACGTGGTGAGACCCCTTGATAAGTATTCCAACGCACTTTACGTATACAATAAAGAACTTATGTGCATTTATTTAACGAGAGATATCAATAATTTACACAATACAATTTTCTTCGCTTACATGACATTTACGAAAACAAATTATTAAGAACGATTGCTGCCTGCTTGTCAACTTCTTGCAGAAGAAAAATATTGATTGAACTTCCGCAGATTACTGCGTCAACGGAAGGAATGATGTAAACTGTATATAGAAGGATATAATGTATAATGGATTGAAAAACTGGTTTGTACTTTAGATGGCAAATTGATATGAATTGGATTTTTCTTCTTCTAAATATAACAAATTGCATAGTAGTACTAAACCTGCTTCATTTGCTTTAAGTTATAATGCAAGACTTTTATTTCCTACAATATTATCTTATAAAAAATATTCACCTTCTGCTGTTTGAAGGCCAATTAAATCCGAGTACTCTCCCTCACCGCTACTGTTGAACGCCTTTACCCTTGCATTATACATTGAATTGAAATGTAACCCATCTACGGTGCAAATCGTTTCTTTTCCGCAATAGACTTCCTGTTAAATTGGGAGGACAGCACAAATCAAACGAAATTTTAATAACTGGTTATTTGATTGCATAAAATTGAAGTTTATTACAAAACGGAAGATCTATATTCCAAATAAGTACCTTACCCTGAATTCACCACCGCTTCCATCGTCAAGCTCAAGAACATAACCTTCAACTGAGCAGTGATTTGGTGCCTGCCACGCCACTGTTACAGAATTATTTTCTGCCGAGCAATTTTCTGGGATAACCGTTGGTGTAAGCGGTGCTGAAGCAATACAAAATGTTAAATTCAAAAAAGGTTTTATGAAGGTCGACATTAAAATAAAATAAGCGCTAAAAACAAAAACACTGAATCCCATCATATTTCATTTTATGCTGATAAGGAGTCATACATTCACGACCGAGTTATAGAGGACAATTATTGTATTATACAACAATAGAAATCAAAAGCAAAATAAGACCAAAACAAAAGGACAAAATCATTATTGCGCAGCTCGTGATAAATAATTATAAGTGCAATGTTTATTTATTTGCAAAATTTAGGTTAAGTACAAGTGAAATATGAAACATTTATATTACATCTCTCACCTGCTGGCAATCTCCCATCTCCATCCTTAGAAGCTAGTTTGTTTTATTACATAGCGAAGCAGAGTATAAATATAAAAACAAGAAAATATAGAGGATGGTAATGAACTAATGACTAGGAAATAGCATACGAGTATGTATTTGAATAAATAATTGCTCATATTTATTAAAGGAAAACTACTGTGAAACATTTACCGGTACACATATTATTACTTCTTATTTATGTCCAAAATAATAAATAAACTAATAACGTTGTTGCTTAAACTGACAAGTAAGTACTTTTTATGAAAGTAAAGTTTTTTAAGTGACAAGTAATACATTAAAGTTGCTAGTGTTTATGTTTTTTTTTATTTTGTCGTGGGGCTAGACATTCTACACTGGAGCACTAAGGCTCAATACTGGTGCTTTGTACTGCCAGGAAGACACACAACTTTAACTGAAATTCTCACGTGTAGCTTGTAGCTTCAACAAGCCATGAAGCATGAAGACGTTTTCTGATCAAGCAACCGCCAAGGTTAGCTTAGGTTAGGTTTAGGTAACTGTCGGCCAAAGCCGACACACTTAGCCCAATTTAGGTCCATTGTGATACCACGTATGTATTATCCACCTCAATTCTGTAGATGGGACTGGCCAACGACTCGCAGTTGTTCTCAAACGGTCCCCTATCTACGTAACTCGACGTTGTATAATCGTAGGTTAAGCAATCGCCAAAGAAACTGACTGACTAATTTTCATTATTTCAAAGCGGCACCAGGGTCTGTGAAGACAAATGATTTAAAGCCGTTGCAAAGCCATTTGAAATTGGGGCCATTTTTCTTTTGGCTATTATTCTTGTTCATCGGACCTGTCACTTGAAAAGCTGGTTTGCATTATGAATGCCAGTGTATCCCCATTTCCAATTTTCATTCCTTTGTATATAAACACCAAATTCGAGAAGCACTTAGCAGATATAAATGATAAATAAATCTTTAATCGTGTTGCATCGAAAACGCGGTTTTTCTATTGAAAAATAATCTTTGTGCCCTTGACTCGTCTACTAAGCGTCCACTTGGGCGAACTGTTGTATCCCCCAAAAAGTGGGCGTGGCAAAAATCCTATTATAAGTGAATTGTTAAGAATTATATTGTCTACATATTTTGTTATACAAAAAACTATTTATGAAGGAATTGTTAAAAACGACTTTATCTAAATTATAATGACACGAAGCTTTAAGCAGTGACTGCAGCAGCCTTTTTAAGTCCTATATGCAGTAGAGCAAAGTTGACAAGTTTCTATATAGTTACAGTTGATCAAAACGCATGTTTCATGACATGCTGGTGCACGCCGTTCTGTATTTACGAAGCATAGGTGATAGTACAAATATTGTCCAGTAATATATGTGTGCCTGGTGGGATTCGAACTTCGAACTCCTCGCTCAGTGGTCATACGCACGAGCGCTCAGCTGAGCTGTATTATGAATTATTTCCAGAGCGTTTGTCAAGATTGAAATTTTTTAAAATATAGCCCCAAATCAAAAATTGCAAATGGTCCACACTTTTATGAGTAAATAAATTATGTTTATAATGAACAGAAGCTTTTCATGACTCTTGTATTTCTCTCCGACTTAAGCAAGAGTTGGGTTGTAACAAACGTTTGAATATACCTGATCGAATTCGAACCTAAAATCCGTGTGTTTGTGTTAATTGATATTTATCATTTCAGAACGTACGAACACGAATATCAAAAATGTGCACCGTTCAGGGAACTCCAGTTACATATGGATATTTATTCTTCTTCTTCTCCTTCCTTTGCGGAGAAGTAATGATCCAGATGAAAGGGAACATAATCCTCTCACTTTACTGCTTCCGTACTGGTCTGCTTGTGGGGTTGACCTCAATAAACATCGGCAGGCCTCTCGTTTTCGGATCACATTTTTACTGAGGATATATACTGGTGTTATTGCATTTGTGTGGTCGAGCCGAATTACCTCTTCAGATAACGGGCAATTCGTCAGTTAATTATGAGAGTTTAGCATTACAAGTTCATATAATTCAGTGACGTATTGTTCGCTAACTAACTAACTCGTGGGCGCAGTGGCGCCAAGGTTAGTGTGTTGGCCTGCTCCGTTTTAGTACCGCAATAGCGGAGAGGGATAAATTCGATACAGAAAAGCAATTCTCCGAATTTTGGTGACTTAATGAGGGCGGATTGGTCAACCTGCTCTCCCAGGACGGTGCGTTACTCTAGGTAACATGCTCTTAGTTTATAATTTAGATTAAGTTAACTAGGGCGTTTCTGAAAGCGGCCGGGCTAGCCAACTTGTGATGGTGCTTCCGGGAGGTGACCGACCCTGTAAGGCTTCAGTCTGCTCACGGCGGCGCGTCTGCACGTTGACGACTGCCAGACGCTCAGAAAGCAATTGGGTTTTTGACCACTTTTTGGGTAAGGCAACGAGTGCTCAGATTCTCAATTATAGTTAGAAGACGTTAAGTAGTTTAAGTAACTAGATTAGGTAGTTTTTAATTTGTTTTATATAACATACAAAATCTATATAATGATGTCAATTTTTTTTTTTAATTTTCTCGATGAATACCTACATAATTATTATGTAAGATAAGTTCGTAAAATAAATTTTTGGCCGAAATTCAATAATTATAATGTTATAGTTAAGTTTAGAATGTCTGCATAAGGACGATTAATTTAGAATAAGTATCCTTTTAATTTTAAGTTAGATTTAATCATTTTTGTCTAGTATGTAAATTGATATCTAATAGGTAATGAATAAAAAAAAAAAAAAAAAAAAAAAGTGTGTTGGCCTACTAATCTAAAGGCCTCAGGTTCAAGTCCCGAAGGGGCCAGGTAACATGTACAAGTTTTTTTCACTGCCCCACCTCTTGCGAACGTCTGACAAACATCCAAGAGTATTAGACCAAGAGCCCGCAGTAAATTTTGGACGTGAGAGGCAACAGGATGAATTTTGTGTTCAAGGATCGAGATCCGCTGAAAATACCCTATTTATACAAAAAAACTTGCAACTCAACCTTGAAAAATTGACGCAACTACACAAAATCTTTCCTACATATAGAATGAAACATCACAAACAAAACTGCATAAGTCCAAGACGTTTTACTTGTCGCCAAGTCCTTGCCAGACGCATTCAAAGGATCGAGATCCGCTGAAAATACAGTATTTATACAAAAAAACTTGCAACTCAACCTTGAAAAATTGACGCAACCACACAAAATCTTTCCTACATATAGAATGAAACATCACAAACAAAACTGCATAAGTCCAAGACGTTTTACTTGTCGCCAAGTCCTTGCCAGGCGCATTGCAAGTTTTTTTTGTATAAATAGGGTATTTTCAGCGGATCTCGATCCTTTGAATGCGTCTGGCAAGGACTTGGCGACTAGTAAAACGTCTTGGACTTATATATCTGCTATCAAGGCATTTTTCTCTAAATTCTAAAACAAAAATTAAGTGGTTGCATCAATTATTCCAAATTGGCTTTTTGTTAATATTTCGACTTCGTCTGGCAAGCCTTTGGCGACATCCAAAACGTCTTGGACCTTCATATTTGTATTTGTATTGTAATATCCTACGTTTTAGGAGAAATTGGTGGGGTTGCATTAATTATTCAAAATTGGAATTTTTAACGCACTTCCGCCGCGTCTGGCAGGGTTTTGGCGACACCTAAATAGTCTTGGATACATATGTTTGTACTGAGGTATTCGTACTCTATTATTTGCCACCAAATTCAAGTGGTTGCACCAATTATTCCTATTTTGCGTTATAACGGATTTTTAACATGCCGTTACACCCCTCAGCTGCCATTACGTGCTGCCAGACGGCCCAATTTGCAATCATGGACATCAGAGCTATATATTTACGCAAAATTCATCCGGTTGCCTCTCACGTCCAAAATTTACTGCGGGCTCTTAGACTATATCAATTGTCAGGAGAAGCTTCTCAAATTTGCCGTTCGGATTCGGCCTTCAAATTGTAGGTCCCTTCCACTTTGCACAAGGAAATGGTTAAAGTAGCTCGATTTTAGGCCCTGTATGGGCCGTTAATGCCTAATATTTGTTTTGTTTTATTGTTCGCTATTGGGCAGTAATTGGGCCCAAGGTAATTAAAGCCTGACTCTCATGGGTCTTGGTTTTTTTTTCTTTAATTTGTATTTTGCCTCGCAGAACTGTCACTTCTGTACAAAGGTCGTTGGTCGTTGAAAAGAAAAATAAATTAGCGAGTTAAAAAGTGTTTAAAAATAAGCAAAAATTAGAGCATCCTTTTAGTTTAAAGTTGCCTTTAACTAGTGTAAAGTTAAAGCGAAGTTGACTATAAATTTGCGCCAAGATGTTTAATACGAGTATGTCGCTGAATTTGTCCAGCACAAAATGTTACATAATACTAATTGCTAGAAAACAAGTGGAACCGCTATAAAGGGTGATTTTCTAAGCCAGTCCTAACTTTGATTTTGAACCAAACACATGAAATTCCAATAAATAGCAATTTATTTTTATCCGATCACTCCACCAGTCACATACTGCACCACACTGCATTTTTCGGGGTGAACGGCTTTTGGATAATATCATGTGCATTATCTTCGCTCCAACTGCGACAATTTTGCTTATTTATTTACACACGACAACGTCAGTGTCAAATGAATACAAAAAACATAGGGACGGGTTACAGTCCGCTTGGGCGAACTGTTGGATACCCTATTCTTATTCCTATCCCTCATAAGTGGGCGTGACAAAAGTCTAAGTATGGTTGAATTATTAAGAACGCTCTACATATTTTGTTATATAACATTTAAAGGATTTTATCAAAAAAAAACGCTCCCTAGCTCAAACTTGGGTGTTTCAATAAAATTGCTTTATTTAATTGTGGGCGTGTCAGTAGGCGGATATAAAAAAAAAATTAAGACATGAGAATAAAGGGCCCCTAGAGAGTATATATTATAAATTTCAGCTTCCTAGCTCAAACTTTGAATTTTCAAAAAAAAAAATTAATTGTGGGCGTGTCAGTGGGCGGATTTTGAAAATATTTACACATGAGCATAAATGGCTCATAGAGAGTATATATTAAAAATTTCAGCTCCATAGCTCAAACTTTGGATTTTTAAAAAAATTGTTTTATTTATTTGTGGGCGTGTCAGTGGGCGGATTTTGAAAATTTTTTATCCCGAGTAGTTTTAGGAGTCATAGATCATATATAAAAAATTTTAGCTTTCTAGCTCAAAATTCGATTTTTTCCAAAATTTTGTTTTTTTGAGTTTGTGGGCGTGTCTGTGGGCGGATTTCAAAAATTCGTAAACTTGATTATTTTGGGACCCTAGAGAGTATATGGTTAAAATTTCAGCTTTCTAGGTTCAGTTTAAAGGCCTAATTTTTGCCGACAGACGGACGGACGGACGGACATGGCTAGATCGACATTACTATCGATGCTGATCAGAAATATAGTAACTTTTAGGGGTCTACGGGCAATATGAAGGTATGTTACAAACTATGCGTCAAAATGAATATACCCTTAGAATAGGGTATAAAAAACAGCTGAATGAAATGAAGGAAAACAATTTCGAATTTGCATGGCGGGAAATACGTTCTTCGCGAATATTTCCTAAAAAGTTTATAACAAAGCCAGTTTTAACAAAAAAAAAGTTCCGGGACTAAGAAGGAGTTTCCAAACCACGTTTTGGAATATTAAAAAGTTAACATTATAATATGAGTGTGTACAAAAAATACACACGTCTCACGTTTTTTCTCTATAATTTGTTACTTTTTACCCTTCAATAGCTTCTGTTTTCACTTTAATATTCACTTAATTAACAATCACAATGATTATTAAATACGATTTGTGCAAATTTCTGCTTTTATCATTCAATTTGCTTCTGACGTTTAAGAAAGGGATTCGGCAGTTCAGAAAGAGATAGCTTGGTGAAAAGGTCTATTGCTGAACACAATTTTTCGATTAAATAGCGGATCCAATGCCAGTTGATGTTGGGCCCATTCACCGAAATGTTGACGCAAACGATGGTCATTCGGCTTCAATTCTTGCACGAGCTGGATCTTGCAAGCACTCAAACCAAGAGCTTTCCGTAAAATGTTACATAAAGTTGACGGACATAGACCAAGCTGTGGTATGAACGAAGTCGAATCGATAAATTTGGACCTTCTTCAACAATCTCCTGCAAGTATGCAATATTCTCTTCAGTTCGCAATATGCTTGCGTATCGATGCCACTGCCACTGCATCTTGCAAAGAAAATGTGCGAAAACTGTAAACAAAAGCAGTCTCAGATGGTCAGTTGGTTTAATATGGTGCAAGCGTGTTGTTTCCCCCCGTAGGGACGGGTTAAGGATATAACTACGGCTTATCCCGATAAACAGCGCTTGTTGTAAAATGCGACTAAGGGGGGAAATCACATCTAGGTAATTTAAACATCCAGGTGAGCCATCTTAAGCTGTCCCGCAAGTGTGCATGCAAGTGTGTCGTAAAAGAAAGATCAAACAATAGGAGCATGTATGTATATGCGTCGACTCGTTTAATTCTGATCATAGCCTCACCGCCATAAATGGCAGAAGAAGAATATTGTGCAAGTGTTCTATCAGTTTGGCGCACAGAACCATAATATGGAACCAAATTTCTAAAATTTGGTAACGTTGTTGAAACATGTTTGTAATCATGATAAAATACTCGTAGCAAAGACTATTGAATAAAAATGACACTGACAGTTTGCAGTCTGACAATTGGTTTGATGGATATTGCTGTCTAAAGTTAGTATTGGGCTAAAAAAACAACCTTTACCTACGCCCCATTATTTGTTGTCGTATCGTAAGGTACCCAAAGTAATTTTAAATTAAACCTTATAAAATTGGTGTTATGATATGAATCATAATATTGTACAATGATACCATTTATATTATTCACATGGGTAGCATTTATGCTGCTGATTATAAATTGCAAATGAAGACTTTGATTTGAACCCGTTGGACGGGATAAAATCACATTCAGCAGGCGATTTTATCGATATTTATGAAATTGGTCTCTGATCGTATGCGATAATACATCAAGAGTCACCTTTTAAAAAGAAATAAACTCAGACCATTTTCAGCCACCGCAACTGTTGGACTCTATCCATACTCCTATCACCCAAATTGGGCGTGGCGTTGAGGAGTATATTTGTCAATTTTTTTTTTAATTTTCTAGCAAAAATTCCCCGAAAGTAAGCATTGAAAAGAAAATTGTTAGGGCGACTTGTTAAGAAGGATATTGTCTTCACATTGTTATTGATGCTTTCGGTATTTTTTACGGAATTTATCGAAAAAAAATTTTTTTGTCAAAAATTACCCCAAAAAGTGGGTGTTTCTGTAATAGCCCAGCAGCCACCAAATATAAAAGTTCCGTCATCAAGCCTACTAAAATTTTAAATAAAAAATAAAAGTTAACACTCAGACGAATAAGATTTGCTTGGTCGGCGTAGATTTAATTGGCCAAAAACATTTTAAATAAATTATAATGTTATTAAATTTCCATCATTTTTTTCTGTCATCACGGATTTTGATCAATCTCATAGACATTGTGGGAAATATCATATTCTTTGAGAAAAAATCCGGCCGACAAATGGTTTTTAGCCGGAAAGGTCGCGAATACCTATTTATATGGTGTGATAAGCGGGTAAAATTTATCCATTATCACGGCAACGTTTTTTTTAAGTTTTGATGTTAGATTCATAAATATCTTGGTATGCGTCTATGCGTGCTTACAAACTGCCGGAAGTATAGCGTATACCAGATTAGAGATTATACGGTTAGAGATTATACGGTAATGGATTTTACTTCATTCAAGACATTTCTTTCGGAGTCATATCTTTCTTTTAAATCTATTTTCTTGCTTTAACTTTTCACTTCGTGCAGTGCTACCTGCTTTACTTTTTTTTAAAATGGTTTATGGCTTGTTTTTCTGATTACCTTTTTTTTACTGATTACACCTAATTATGAACCTCTACAATTACCCTTCAGTCAAAAATATGAAAATAAATGCTTCTTTTTTGCTTTGAAATTTCTTGAATGAAGTAAAATCCATTACCGTATAATCTCTAACCGTATAATCTCTAATCTGGTATACGCTATACTTCCGGCAGTTTGTAAGCACGCATAGACGCATACCAAGATATTTATGAATCTAACATCAAAACTTAAAAAAAAACGTTGCCGTGATAATGGATAAATTTTACCCGCTTATCACACCATATAAATAGGTATTCGCGACCTTTCCGGCTAAAAACCATTTGTCGGCCGGATTTTTTCTCAAAGAATATGATATTTCCCACAATGTCTATGAGATTGATAAAAATCCGTGATGACAGAAAAAAATGATGGAAATTTAATAACATTATAATTTATTTAAAATGTTTTCGGCCAATTAAATCTACGCCGACCAAGCAAATCTTATTCGTCTGAGTGTTAACTTTTATTTTTTATTTAAAATTTTAGTAGGCGTGATGACGGAACTTTCATGTTTGGTGGCTCCTCGCCTATAAAGTGTACCGCCATCTACCCATTTATTATTGGACCGTAATGGTCGCTTTTCATGAAATGAACGATTGGCAACGCCAAACAAGAAAAAATGTAAAACAAGAGAAGAAAATAAAAGTAGAGGGCGCATTTTCACTAGAAATATCGCGTTAAGTTGTCTTTTGTTTATTTCCCAGTATTTTTTAATACTCTCCTTTCACAGTGGAAAAAAACCTTTTTATGAAAGAATTATCCTTTTTCGATATTTGCGAATTCGAAATGGTGTAATTTCGAGTTCATTAAAAGTAGGTATATTTTTTTTTTTTATAATTCGCTTACGCTAAAGGGGCTTTGTTTATGTACAGTACCCTTATAGTGTTAAACACAGCGCATGCATTTTTTGTTGAACAGTAAGCTGCAACATAGCAATGTAGCATGCTACTTACTATTCGAAAGAATAGGAGGATAGGAAAGAAGTTTTTGGTGCTTATTATTTTTTTTCTCCACGAGTGGCGCCTAAATTGCTTAGAGAGATCTCTATTTATGTAAATTCAAATAAAAATCATGGCCCTGGTCGGGATTCGAACGCACGACCTGCCAATCCGTTAGTGAATACACTACCATCGCACCAATGCCACCCGCTATGCTGATGATTCATGTTTCACATGATTCAAATTTCAGCCGGAAATTGCTAGATAATCATAACTTTCGATGCTGATCACAATTATTGCAACTTTAAAGGTTCTATGATCCATATAACAGCATATTTTAAACTATGAGTTTAAATTCTCATATCTACTCTTGAGAAAGCGTATAGGGGGGCGTGAAAATCTTCAAAAAGTAGTAATGAAATCACACCAAAAATTTGAATTTGAAAAGAGGATCAAGTTCTCCTTTCCAAAAACAGCTTAACTGACTTTTCATGGCTGACTTCTTAGGCACAAGAATTTTTTCTGTGAGAGAACTTGACTCTTTTTTTACACTAAATCCTGATCAAAGATTCCGTGATGACAGAAAAAAATGATGGAAATTTAATAACATTATAATTTATTTAAAATGTTTTCGGCCAATTAAATCTACGCCGACCAAGCAAATCTTATTCGTCTGAGTGTTAACTTTTATTTTTTATTTAAAATTTTAGTAGGCGTGATGACGGAACTTTCATGTTTGGTGGCTCCTCGCCTATAAAGTGTACCGCCATCTACCCATTTATTATTGGACCGTAATGGTCGCTTTTCATGAAATGAACGATTGGCAACGCCAAACAAGAAAAAATGTAAAACAAGAGAAGAAAATAAAAGTAGAGGGCGCATTTTCACTAGAAATATCGCGTTAAGTTGTCTTTTGTTTATTTCCCAGTATTTTTTAATACTCTCCTTTCACAGTGGAAAAAAACCTTTTTATGAAAGAATTATCCTTTTTCGATATTTGCGAATTCGAAATAGTGTAATTTCGAGTTCATTAAAAGTAGGTATATTTTTTTTTTTATAATTCGCTTACGCTAAAGGGGCTTTGTTTATGTACAGTACCCTTATAGTGTTAAACACAGCGCATGCATTTTTTGTTGAACAGTAAGCTGCAACATAGCAATGTAGCATGCTACTTACTATTCGAAAGAATAGGAGGATAGGAAAGAAGTTTTTGGTGCTTATTATTTTTTTTCTCCACGAGTGGCGCCTAAATTGCTTAGAGAGATCTCTATTTATGTAAATTCAAATAAAAATCATGGCCCTGGTCGGGATTCGAACGCACGACCTGCCAATCCGTTAGTGAATACACTACCATCGCACCAATGCCACCCGCTATGCTGATGATTCATGTTTCACATGATTCAAATTTCAGCCGGAAATTGCTAGATAATCATAACTTTCGATGCTGATCACAATTATTGTAACTTTAAAGGTTCTATGATCCATATAACAGCATATTTTAAACTATGAGTTTAAATTCTCATATCTACTCTTGAGAAAGCGTATAGGGGGGCGTGAAAATCTTCAAAAAGTAGTAATGAAATCACACCAAAAATTTGAATTTGAAAAGAGGATCAAGTTCTCCTTTCCAAAAACAGCTTAACTGACTTTTCATGGCTGACTTCTTAGGCACAAGAATTTTTTCTGTGAGAGAACTTGACTCTTTTTTTACACTAAATCCTGATCAAAGATTCCGTCGTAAGAGAGATGATCTGCCCTAGCAAGGTAACCGTCGGAGCAGAACATTTTCCGCAACGTATACTTTGTCGGAGATTCAATTTGTGTTCGAGGTAGTTGTCATCGGATTCCGCGACAAAATGTTGGCACACGATTTCGGGAAAAAACTTGTGTCAAAAACATGAAAAAATGCACTTCATCGTACTACAACGCATACTGCCGGTGTGCGTTAGATTTTGTTGGAAAAATGTTCCGAACAGCTGTTCGGGAGATTACCTCGAAGCATATATTCTCCGATTCGGACGATTTCGGATACCGCTCCGACGGTTACCTCGCCAGGGCCCAATAAATACATTCACCGTTTACAAATTATCACAACCTACTATTCTGAGTCCAGACTTTTTAGATGCCGTAGTAATTGCATAGGGCAGAAGATATGAGCTGGCTTCTGGTGTATACCCTGCTTAAAATCTTTATGACAAATCATAAAAATCAACTTGCACAATACCCTCAGATATTTAATCAAAACGCGGCAAAGCGCTCAGTTACACAGCATGGGTGCAACTCACAATGCTGGCCGTATATGCTTCAAAAATTAACCCCAATTGACGATTTCGAGCGTGCCCCATAAAAACAATTGTAAATAATCGTTTAAAAAGTCGGCAACTTGAAAAGGTCTTGCATTGCGTGCTTTGATTATAATCCACTTAAACCGTTATAGCCAATAAAATATCCGAAATTGCTTTTAGTGTTTTCAAACAGTCACCTATTTCTCACTATTATGTATCCTAATTCAACTTTCAGATACTTTAGCCATAAGCTGAGTTCCAAATGGTGAAACAAATTTCAATACAGTAGCAATACTTTTTTGACACCCATCTGCAATGCAATATAGATTACTTACTTCAGATATGCAAACTCAAGCAAATGGATACGAACAAATGTGAAAATTTTACAAAATATGAAATATTACATTGAATACTTACGTTTCATTTGAATAAAATTTAAATTGTCAATTGCCCTTAAAAGGGGTGCATCATCTAGCGTCAAATCAACAACTGGTGAGACACGCGGCGCTGCGTTCGTGACCTCTTGATGCCATGTCATATCCGTGTTTGCCACCCTGTTTATAAGCATGGACCCTACCTTAAAAGTATTAAAAATGTTTTAAATTACTGTCTCTGCAATAAAATAAACACTCACTTGCAGAAAGGCGGCGCCATCAGTCTCTTTAAGTGCCTCAATACAAAACTGTATAAGTCCAGTGGTTTGCTGCAATTTTCCTGTACAATTCGATTGCTGATCCTGTTATCAAAAAGTTTTACTTTTTATTGGTTCTGGGAAAATTAAACTTTATTTATACTTTTAATATTCTAATTTTTGTATCCTTATCCATTCGAATGGCCTCAAGAAGATACTCTCTTCGGTCGTGTATTGCTTGTATTAGCATTTCACATTGTGCAGTTACCAGCCTTTCAAACTCTATGCATGATTCCTAAAAGGAAAATGTATAAAATAAATATAACGCTAATGGAAGAAGACGGTAATAAGCCTTTTAAGCATTTACACTCCGTACCACTGGATAAAGGACATTTTTCTTCTTCTCTTTTTGAAAATGTCACGTTTTTTTTTTTAAATCATTCACGATTCTGTCAAAGCATATTTGCGGAAGGTAAAAAAAAGAAGATCACGGTTAGGTTGAACATTTTAAATTTTAAGGTCATAAAATGTACCTCGTATCAGTTGTTTAAGGACACATGCAAAATCTACCTGTTATAACATTGGGAATCATATAAAAGCGCGTGGAGAGTATAAAAGACTCTAGTTCAAGACATCTGTTTATTGCATCAGCAAAATGGGAAAAGGAACGACATTAACTGAAGGATAAAAGGGCCGAATTCGAGCATACAAGGATCATCATAGCGCAAAATATTGAAAGAGACTATACAGTTGTACAAAACCACCTTCAGAACCCTGAAAGCTGAAGAAAATCGCAAAGAATACTTCCAATTCAAGGCTCTCTATCTGATACAGAAAACCACACATATTCAGCACAAACAAATGAAGACTTGACTTTGCAAGAAGGTGGAGTCGGATTTGGCGATTCGAAAAAAAAAAATTATTTGGACCGACTTGATGGACAGAATTATTGTTTCCTTGCTCATGGAAGGTGGTGTTATGGAATAGGCAACAATTTGCTTTTTCAGTACAGTAGAACTGGATGTTTAAGGCTCATGAATGACCGCCGATACCTTCAAATCTATACTGTACAGAGTTTTCCAAAATTGTTTCGTCGACAACAATGAATTTTTAAGTAGGATAATGCCCCAATACACACACAAATGTTAACCAAAGCCAGTATTCATAAAATATAGACTTATTGATGTATGAATATATGGTGGCCATATTAGCCTGACCTGAACACCATGGAAAATAGAGCCATAAAATTAGCTTGGTCCGAAATTATTAAGAGACACTTTATGAATCTCAACTACTACTTGCAGTAATTCAACAATCCGAAGGCAGCGACCATATTAGTAATAACTGTTAAAGTCGTAGATTTCTCATTTGTCCTTAATCAACTGATACACAATTAAGAGGACCTCTTATGACCTTATTGGAAACACAGTTTTAAAATTAAAAATGTTCAACCTAACCGTGCTTTTTACAACATGTTGAATATATGTATATCATATTTCATTCTTAAAATTCTCAAAAGGGTTTTCCCGGATAAGTGAATGGTTTTAAAAATATCGTAACACTTTCGAAAAAAAATACCTGTCCTTAATCAAGTGGTACAGAGTGTATTTTATTTAAATTTTTCTCTATCACGTTCTGTTTCATTGGATCCTTGCTGCTTAACACTATTAATTCTTTTATGTTCGGCTATGATTACAGAAAGAAACCTACTTCAGGTTTACCGCTTACCGTAACTTTGTCGCTCATTCCTTTTAATCGTTGAATAAATTCTGTCGTGGAACGGGCTTTCTCTGATAATTGCTGGAGATTGTGAGATAGCTCGGTCTGGAATAAATTTTTAAATTATGGATGTCAATGAATATCTTATTCAAAATTTAATAATATCTTAAAATTGTAATTATAAAATCAAATGCTCAAGGTTAGATTCATTATAATGCATAGACATCTACAGGAAAGGAATGTAATCAAAGCTGTTGAGTATCATTAAAGGAATTTGAATTTAAGATTTAATTGATTATCCTGTGAGGAGGAATAATTGGACGCACTCGCTTGTAAATCACTCAAAAATTCTTAAAGAACGGTATTTTAATGAAATGTGTAAAACAGCCTATGAGGAATTAATTTAAATTTTTATTTATCACCCATGACTGCGCACTTGGGAATATAAGTTAAAATAAATGCGACCAATCAGTCTTCTTAAAATATTGTAAACAGGTCAATTTATTGGAAGTTAAGAAAGCAATTTAATTTAAAACTTGCAAGGACTTTTGATCGTTTGACTGGTATATAAACTGCCTTTACTTTCGAATGATGTGGGCAGTTTACTAATTTATAGGTGTTACTGGATGGGATTTGAATTTCTCGCCACGAACGATTAACAAACACAAATCAATACTCGTATAACATTTTAGCATTAAGATTATGGTAAACTGAATTAATATAAAACCAAATGTACGACTGCATGTGTTATATATATCTTTAAGGCAGACAAATTGAGATCTCCACATAGGTACGAATAAAACAAAATACCTGAGGCAGGGTCCTTGCAAGGAATGACGCAGAATTGTAGCAGTCTAGAATTCGAATAGAATAAGTACTTGTATTTAGTTTAAAAACGAAATACAAGGTTGCGTTAAATACAATTGTCTCGAGAGCCTGTGAATTGATGTCATAGTTATAAATATAAATTTTGTTCTCGGAAACAAATCACGTGATAGTTGATAAAAGCATGACTTATGAGTATCAATTAAGTCATCGTCATTACAAATATAAATGGGTAACATTGAAGGAAGGCTGTGTAGAGACACTTCTAATCAAAGTTAAGTAAAAGAAGTCTTAAAAATACATTTAAAGGCTACCAAATCCACCAGCAAAATCCTATAGAATAAGCCAAAAACAAAATGAAATTTCAAATTCGCTATCGTTTTCGATAATCAGGCGAATATAAGACGAAGGAGGCGAAAGCGAAAAAAGAATACCATACCTCAAATCCGCCACAAAAACGATTCGCTTTGAAATCCATATTCAGTGCGAATTTGAGAATGTCGCACAAGAAAGTCGTCTGACAAAAAAAGGATCTCATTGGAAAACATATTCATAACATAAAATGAAACATTAATATTCGGGTTTTGCAGAGACAATGTCTTAGGGCATGTGTCCGGTTGTTCCGAACCCAAATGTAAAATACTATCCCAACAAGGTCCTACACGATGGGGCTCAGTTGAATAGAATTGACCATTTCCTCTTTAAGGTGAGTCGAAGGCGCGTGGCAAGGGAAATGGCCAGCGACAATAGTCTGATCTTTGGAGCTTACTACCCCAATAAAAGGAAGATAAAGCGTACACTCTAGTCTGGCTTTATTCCCCCGGAGGCATTTATCCATATTGATGCTAAAGGGCTGGTCCAGACGAGGGATGGTATTCCGGTATTATACCACCGCTACCGACGCGCGAGATGCTCTTGATTTCCTTCGTTTTAGTACCGCGATAGCGGAGAGCGATTAATTCGATACGGAAAAGCATTTTGCCGAATTTCGGTAGCTTGTTGAGTGGGGAGGGGTCAACATGCCCTCCCAGGACCATGCGTTACTCTATGTAACATCCTCATAGTTTATAAGTTAGATCGAATTAGCTGGGGCGTTTCTGGGAGAGGCCGATCTCGCCCATTTGTTGTGGTGCTTCTGGGATTTGACTGACGCTGTAAGGATTCGTGTTCACGTTGACGACTGCCGACGCTCGAAAAGCAATTGGGATTTTGACGACTTTCTGCGTAAGACAACGAATGCTCAGAACCCTGATTATATTTGGAAAACGTTAATTAATTTAAGTAAGTAGAATAGGTAGTTTGAAACTTGTTACATATAAAATATAAAATCGAAACAATGAAGCCGAGTTTTATTTAATTTTCTCGATGAATACATACATAGGTACTCGTACGTAAGATTAGTTCGTAAAATAGTTGTTAGGCCGAAATGCAATAATTAAAAGGTTATAGTTAAGTTGAGAGCGTCTGCATAAGGACTATTCTTTTAGAAGAAGTATCCTGTTTATTTCAAGTTAGATTTAATCATTTTTGACTTGCATGTAAGTTGAAATTTTAAAATCAATATACCTAAAATTAATTTAAAAATCTAAAAGGAAGTCATATATCATTAATAGAAATGACTGACATTAATTTCTTTGCCATTAGGTAATTTTACCAAAAAATTCATTAAAACCCAAAAACAGATATGATTCGAAAATATCCTTGGAAACCGCGCAGTATATCTGTGTTAAAGGTTGTTTTAACAATAGGCCACTGGGACAACTAAAAAGGTCTTCAAAACCCAAAAAGAGATTTCTTTTTCCAAAATGTCATTGGAATCCGAGCAGGATTTCTGTGTTCAATGTTATTTTGCCAAGAGGTCATTTTGAACCTCAAAAAAGTCCGTTGAACCCAAAAAAATTAATATTTTTTCCAAAATGTCATTAATTGTAAAAGCTACCGTGTACCCTACCGTGTCTACAGACCTGCCCATCAAACTTTATGAATGGGGCACACACTTTGTCCGCTAGAAGCAAAAGGGTACAACCTCTTTTTATTGAGTTGACATATTAATGGAATTGAAATTTATGTTACAAAATCAAGTTTTAAATTTTCTCATAAAAATCGCGCTTAGCTATTATAATCAGTTAGTATCAGTGCTTTGACTTAGCCCAAAAGAAAGTAATCTAGGGATGTCAAATCACATGACTGCGGCGGCGAATTTATAAATCCTTGTCGCGAGACGATCCAATCGTTCAACTTATCCTTCAGCGAATCGAGCGTAGCGTGGTTGAACAAAGGTTGACCACTCACAACTGATCTCGAATTTTCGTTTTTTTGTTAATAATTTCTAAACGATCGGAAAGTTTTTAACTCTGCATAATGAAACCGGAAACTATACTGAATGTTTTGACCTATGGCAGTAAAACAAACATATGTGAGGAACCGATAAACCTATAATGAATGGTCACCCATATTCAAAACGGTCACTCCAATTCAAAGACCCTAAATTTTCTCCTTTTAGATTTTTTTTTTTGGTTAAAAGGTGGACATCTACGGACATCAGCCAATTGCCTTCCTTCTTTTCTTTAAAGACGAGGTCATGAATTGGACTAAAGGGATCATAACCTTCCAGTAGGAATGCAACTGCCACTTGTCGGTATCGGCAGTCCTTCCAGATTCGAATCACTTCATGACTGAAGGCAGTCAAATGCTTGTGTTGTTGCAGTTATGTGATCCAGTAGTTTTAAGGATTGGCTCTATTTCGCGATTGTATAGGAACGTTGACTGATATTGCCTTTAGATCACAGAAGATGATTGAGTTTTCCCACAACTTCATCCATCTTACGCTTACGCGATGGGCTAATTTATACATGCGCATGATCATACGTTGGTTTATGGAACTCCCCAGTTTCTTACCACCACACAAATGTCTATCAAAAACCTTTTCAAAATCAATCAATTATCTTCCTATGACAACTTGTATTGTAACCTCAATTTTTCGAGAATATTGGCCTTTATTGCTTAATTCAATCTGTCCTTAACGGAGCTTTGGTTTTGTTAAATCTGATTCAATTTACAATAATTAAAATACACATTATATTGTCAATGGTAGGTGAGTGTTTTAATATGATATACAAGCGGTAACGTTACAAACCCAAATTGGGAACATGGAAATGTATGGCAAATTGTTCTGTTGTAATTTCTTTGTTCCACCAAACTACAAGTTAAAACCACAAATTTGTATTATCCAGAGTTTGGTGAAACGACATCCTCATCTTCCTCAAGGCAAGACTATGATCAGGATTTAATGAACCATAACCCGTCCACTTTACTGCATTCCTATTAGTTCGCTTGGTGTAACATACATATATCAAAAAAATCTAAAATGTTGTTAAAATATGCTTGTAATTACCAATTCGTAAGTTGTTGAAATAGGCCGCAGATCTGTGTCGTGGAAAGCTTATAATAGGTTAGGTTGAAATGGCAGTAGGGATAGTATAGCACCATGCTTGTCGAGTTCAGCAGACCTGCAATTCCCTGGAATGTATCTATGTCTCGGCACCAAACGCAGTTGAATGATGAACTACTCCGCCTTGTCCGGGAGATGATCGGCAGTCTAGGGCTAAGATGGAATTTGTAGAGACTGAATCAAGGGATTTAATCGCAGCTTGACAGTATAAAAAGAAACAGATATCCTTAACAGATATCACGTTTCTCTTCAACCACAACAGGACCTGTTTTATCTCCATAATTTCTGCCTGGAAAACACAACAGGGATTTGCGAGACGAAAAGAGACGATGAGATTCAGCTTGTCAGAGAACACACCTCCACCAACCCGATCATCGGCCTTAGATCCATCGGTGTCAAAGTGAATCGATTCATCCTCCACGTCGGCGAATTCCTTCCGGAATGATCTGGAAGGGATGTTGACTTATTTTCATCATTTTCATCATCATTTTGACAGTTTTCATTTTTTACCAGCTGAAATTCAGTGTGAAGAAAAATTAACGAAGGTACATTTTTCTTTCGTTCATCTTTTTACCATTTTCTCAGTACGCGAACGCGTTTGTGTAGTTTTGCAGGAAAGTTTATATATTATACAAATACAATAAATAAAATGAAATTAAATACTAGATTATAAAAAAAAACAATTTATCTTTAATTTAAAAAAAAGTAAGACAAGTTTTTTTTTTTTTTTTTTTTTTTTCAATTCAAAAATTTATTGGTAGAGTACAAGTAAGACCAAGTGTCTTAGTACATTAACAATTTAAATAAAAGAAAAAACATTGGTCCTAAGAGAAGTTAAGTTTAAAATAAAAATTAAATGAATTTTAAATGATTATACAATTAAGGAACTTTAAATACATATTTGGAGAAAGGACAGGGTTAACAAGAGAACAGAAAAGAGGAGAAAATTACGATAGATAAAGAATAGTAGAGTGAAGTAAGAAAGAAAAGAAGAATATGCAATGATTACAATTAGGCGAAGTGGGCAAATAGAGCTCTTTTAAATCTTTCAGCTCCTATTATTTGTTTAATGGCGACAGGTAGAGAGTTCCAAAGTCTGGCAGTGTGGACTAGAAAGAGGCGCGACGTATTCAAGTAGTTGGAAGGTGGCGTTATAAGATTGAAAATTCGCTGCGACTGAACAAATTGTAATTTCTGGAAAAGATAGAGCGGAGACTGGTCACGTATGATCTTGTGCATGAACACACAACATCTTATTTCCCAAAAATCCTGAAGGGAACAGCCGAGGACGAGTTTGTGGTAACTGGATATATGTTCATATCTTCTTATCCCAAATACATATCGCACCATATCATTAAAAGCAACAAGTAGTTTGTGCTGAGAACGGGAATCTAATTTTGGATAGACAACAATGGCATAGTCAAAGATTGAAACAAATAAGGACTTAACCAACCTTAATTTAGTATCAACGGGTGTGAAACTAGAAAATAAATACAGCTTTCGTAAGCCTGCATAGATACGTCCCACAATATAATTTGCATGGTCAATAGCGGAAAGAGATCGATTCAATTTGTACCCAAGGTTTGTTACAGTATCTGAAAACTTAAGCATCGTAGAATTGAGATAAACAGGCGGTATCACTTCAGTGTCGTACAATGTTTTTGAAATCAGAATCAATTGACTTTTCATTGGGTTTAAGATCAGATCATTATTTTGAGACCATTTAACTATTGAGGAAAGATCAGAATTAAATCTACTCACGAGATCATCAACCAGTCCAATTGGCCTAGAAATGTATATCTGTGCGTCGTCAGCATAAAGATGAATAGATGCATTGCAGCATGCTTGAGGAAGGTCATTTATATACAAACAAAAAAGGATTGGGCCAAGAATTGAACCCTGCGGCACTCCAGAAAGGATACTTTTTGGTCGAGAATATTTTTGGTCAATATAAACCCTTTGAGAGCGATTTGAAAGATAGTTTCTTATTAGACACAAAGAGTGTTCGCTAAAACCAAAGTAAAGCTTTAATTTCCTACATAAAATGTCATGATTTACCGTGTCAAAGGCCTTAGAGAAGTCAAGTAAGCAGAGCAGCGTAAGATAGTCCTTATCATATTCTACTCTGATGTCGTCAAGAACTTTGACCAAAGCCGTGGAGCAGCTATGTTGGGCACGGAAACCAGACTGCACAGGCGTCAATAAATTAAAACGATTAAGGTGACAAGAAATCTGCTTGGCAATGATTTTTTTCAAAAACCTTAGACAGGCATGGTAAAATGCTTATGGGACGGAAATCGGAGGTCGATAAGGCTCTGGATTTTTTTGGTACAGGGATAATTTTAGCTCTTTTCCAGCAGTCAGGAAAAGTAGAGGAAGTAATACAAAAATTAATTAAATGTGTGATACAACTAATAATATGGGGAAGTTACATTTTAACGAAGCGAAGATGTAATCCATCCTCACCAATTGCATTCGACTTAAGATTTCGGATATTATGTATCACATCCGCTTCCGTGACAACTTCAAAATCCAAGCCAAGAGGTGAATCAAAAAAGAGATGAACATTCGGGACAAAAGAGGAGTTGCTACTTGGATTGGACAAAAAAGCGCAATTAAGTTCATCAACATCAGGTAAATTAGTTGATATATTATTTTTTCCTAGTCCGATGGAGCGTAAATTGCCCCAGAGCTTTTTTGAAGGTTGGTCGGTACTCAGTTTCGATAGAAAATATCTTTTCTTTGCCATTCTAGTGACAGATGAGGAGTAATTTCTGGCTCTATAATATGCCTCCCAATTTGTAGTAGTACGCATTAGCTTCCATTTGCAATACAGTTTCCGACGAGATTTTATAGCACAGTGTACTTCAGAAGTAAACCATGGGCATTTTTTATTGCGCACTAGTACAGTTTTAACGGGAACATGCATATTAAAGAGATCATTTATTATTCCCTGAACAAGTTCTGCCTTTCCATTAACATCCGGAACAAAGTAGCAAGAATTCCACGGATATAAACTTGCATCATATTGAAGGATGTTATTATTTATTGATGCGAAATCCCGAAATTGAAAAGATTCCTGCAACGAAGCGCAAGAGAAGTTGATGTTATATGTGCAGAAAAGAAGATCATGATCGGATACACTCTCTAGAGATAGCTGGTCTTGTAGCAAAACATTACAACGGTCGGAGACAACTACTAAGTCAAGAAAACTAGGTAGGGAGTCAGGCGCAAAACGTGTAGCGGAAGAGTTAACAACCACCATACCAGAGGAAGCAATATCATCTAAGAGCTGACGAGATCTACTGTCCGATTTATGTAAATTTGCGTTAAAATCACCACAAAGTATAATATGCTCATAGTATGGTGAGAATTCTTGAATTTTGCAAAACAATTGATCAAAAGAACAGTTACGATTGGGGCTATAGACAACACCAAGGATGCATTTAACATTACCATTTGAAATTTCAACAAGCAGATATTCAGTGTCATTATCCACTGATTTTCCTAATATTTTACAGCCTAAAGTAGCTTTGTAATAAATTGCAATCCCACCACCAGTAGTTTCTGTAGTTCTGTTATGCGGAATCAGTGAATACCCGGGAATGCCAAAAATTGTATTATAGTCGTCCTCATTATCAAGTGTCTTGAACCAAGTTTCACTTACACAAATAACATCTAATCCTGACCCAATGAAAGTATGGCGAACAAAATCTAACTTCGATAAGTTAAGGCTACGAGCATTAAAATGGCATACTTTAAAACCTTCATAAGCATTGGATAATATTCTTACACGTGTACGAACCTCTACCTCATCCATCACTCCAGGTAAACTCACATTACGAGCCATCATACATTAAAACGCCATCAACAAACAATAGTAGCGCAATGCCATTATTTGCAGCAATATGTAATCTATGCAAAAGAGACACTATAGGAAAGGAAAAAAGAAAACATGAACAGATGTATAAAGAAAAGAGCGAAAACGCGAGAAAAGTGTACAGATAAGGAGAGGAGGGGTGGGTATCATAAAAATGTAACATTAGATCCAATTAAAAAAATTCAAAATAAATATTCAGACTAAGAATTCAAAATTATAAATAAAAAATAAATATGAAATAAATAAATATAAATATTATTGTATCGCTCAACGTTAAAAGCAGAATCCATGAACGTCATACGGCTAACAAGACAGTCAGCTCTTACGAGAGCGTAGAAGTTGAAGCAATTTTCATTTCAGTGTCATCTTTACTCTTCTTCACGTAAACAAATCCATTGCGCATTCTGGCGGAGAACAGTAGACCCTCACGACGTAGTTGTAAAGCATGGCGTAGCAAAGAGCTATTTTCCTTGGTTAAACCATTGTATATGAGTTTATATACAATGATCAAAGTGGGAAGTGATGTTGTAGTTGAGTTTTCCAGCGATGATTTTTACCAAGTCAGTAGGATTTTCTCTTGGTTTTTGTGGAATGCCACGAACGATCACATCACGGAGACGCTCTTTCCGCTGAATGTCAGCAAGATCTTCGTTTAGTTTGCGGTTTTCATCTCGTAGTTCCAGAATGTCGCTCTCAAATTGTTGTACTCTGCTTGTAAGAGAAGTAATAGCTTCACAGAGTTTGTTGTTAAAGCTGCATTCAAATTCCGAAAGCAACGATTTAAATTTAACAATTAAGTTTGATTCCAAATCACGAAGTTGGTCGGTTAGCGATGGTTTTTTATCTGATGGTTTTGCAGATTGTGTTTGAGTTTTGATTTGACTATTACCTGATTGAAATGTATCCGGGGTCACTGCAGTAGCCAAAGTGGATTTCTCTTTAAGAGTTTGCTGGCGAGTAGTTGACATGTTGGAATGTTTTTAATAATATTGCCACACTGAATCAAAAATGTATAACTGTAAGGCACTCCTTGGGGAAAACACCGGAATAAAACGCACAAACACTGTTAATTTAAATACTGACTTTATTACTCTAAAACCAACACGTCCGACCAGGTTTAATATTCAAGAGCAACTGAACTCGTTGCCTTGTTTTAAAATGAATACATGTATATGTGTAACAAATTATAACGCTACCACCGGCAGCTCTTACAAATTGTTTTCTCTTTTTTTCTCTTGCCTACAATTCGGCCATCCTGACTTACAATCGTCCCGATTGTCCTCAGCCTTTTTACCAAAATCTATATACGATTTCATATTAGCCGCTTCCCATATCCCCGTATAAGGTATCTGACTTAACTGGAATCCTTCTACATCTTTTAGAAGATACCTATCATTCGGTAACACTCGACCGACTTCGTATGGCCCATTGAACTTAGGAAGTATCTTTTTGCATGCCCCTGGATGACTTATAAAGTTCTTTATCATCACATAATCTCCAATTTGGTATACTTTACTTACTCTCTTTCTATCTTTTATTTGTTTATTATAGGCCTGATTTTCCTCGATCCTTTCAGCTGCTTTCTTTCTAATTCCTACCAGGTCCCTATCTTCTTCTTTTATATTTATCTCTTCTAACCTTTCTCTCACTAGGTCTATCATCTCCCCTCTTTGTCTGATTCCGAAAAGCAATTGACTCGGGTAGGTTCCTATACTTTTGTGAAAGGTATTGTTCATGGCAAATTCTATAGTTGATATTACTTTATCCAATGTGGAGACCAGTCCGCCGTTGGACATTTTCGCTAACATTGGAGCTAAACTTTTGTTAAGACGTTCCACTTGTCCATTGGCTTGAGGTGAAGCTGTCGCGATCTTAACGTGTCTTACATTATTTTCCTTCAGGAAATCTTCGCAGGCGAACGAAGTAAATGCGCTTCCTCGATCTGATACCATCACCTTAGGCCTACTGTAGTCACGGAAATAAGTTTTTAGACAAGCTAACACTTCATTTTTATCAGTAGTACGTACTGCATAAAGCCTTGTAAATTTTGAGAATGCGTCTATAATTAGGAAGACGTATTTTTTCTTTGATTGTTTTAAACATATTGGTCCAAAATGATCAACATGAATAGTATCGAAAGGCACATCGCCTTTCGGGATGTTATGCAACAATCCCTCATGTTTGCCAACCTTGGCTGAGAATACAATACACTTCAGGCAGTTACTGATGTGATCCCGAATCTTGTGTCTCATTTTAGGAAACCAGTATGACTTCATTATAGCTTCTAATACTTTTTCACTTCCGACATGTCCCATTTCATCATGATACTTTTGTAAGATATTCCTTTCCAATCTGTTAGGTACAAAAAAAAGAATATTCTGTCCTAATTTTCTATACACTAGACCATTCCGTAATTCATACATACTATCCTCTTCATTTTGTAATTTCTCTTTAATCTTCTGTATTCCTTCGTCCTTGTTTTGGCAGATCGACAAGGTTTGCTCAAAAGTGTTGCTTTCAAGGACCAATAAATTGGTGGTGCGACTAAGGGCATCAACATGCTGCATCTTAGTCCCATTCCTATGTTCCAAAACAAAGTCAAAGTTCTGTAACTCGAGAGCCCATCTGGCAATTCTAGGATTTATCTCTCTTTTATTCAATGTGAGTGTCAGAGAATTACAATCTGTGACAATCTTAAATTTTAACCCATGCAAATAAATTCTAAACCGCTTAAGCGCGTATATAATTGCTAGAGTTTCCAACTCAAAGCTATGGTATTTAGATTCGCAGTCTGTCGTTCGTTTCGAAAAGTAAAAGATTTGATGGAATCTCCCATCTTTCTTTTTCTGCAAGAGGATTGCTCCGAATCCCAACGAACTAGCATCACAGTGTAACTCTGTTTCATCCCGCGGATCATAAATTGCCAATATGGGTGACTCTATCAATTTTTCTTGTAAAATTTCAAAAGCTTTCAGTTCGTTTGCCTCAAATTTAAATATGGTATTTTTCCGAATAAGTTTATACAAGGGTTCTGCTAACAAGGAAAATCCTTTTATAAATCTCCTAAAATACGAACACAGCCCTAGAAAGCTGTGGACTTCTTTAACACTTTGTGGTATTGGAAAATTCCTTACAGAATCAATACCTTTTCCATCCGGTCGTATGCCTTCCTTTGTTATTGTGTAACCTAAATACTGAATTTCTGACTGTAGAAATCGGCATTTGTCTTGTCTCAACTCCAATTTGTTCCTTACCAATTTTTTGAAGACTTCTTCTAATATACTTAGATGTTCTTCGACTGTCTCAGTGGCTATCATTATATCATCCAAGTATATTGCGATTTTGCCAGAGTGAACAAGATCTTCAAACACCTCATTAATGAATCGCTGGAATGTCGAAGGGGCATTTCGTAGTCCAAAAGGCATCTTTAAGAATTCGTACTGCCCCAGCGGGGTCACGAAAGAAGTATATTTAATTGATTCTTCCTCCATTTCTACATGATAAAACGCGCTTTTCAGATCTAAAAGCGAAAATATCTTTTTATTAGCTAACCTGTCCAACAAATCATCGATTAAAGGTAGAGGATAATTGTCCTTCATTGTTACTTTATTAAGAGTTCGGAAATCAATGCATAGTCGAATATCACCTGTCTTCTTTTTTACCAACACTATAGGAGATGCATATTCAGATTTGCTAATCCTAATCACTCCTGTTTGTAACAACTCTTCTAAAATACTTTGAACCTGAGCCTTTTCTAAATAAGACAACCTTCTAGGGGGGCAATGGAAGGGCTTTTCATTCGTCAACCTTAATTTCATTTGAAAGTTAGTCTCAGGCCATTCGGGACGCTTGTACAACTTAAATTTTTTAAACATAACTAAGAAAAATTCTTTCGTTTTATAATGTAATTCAACCGGCAAATTGACTTCATCTTCATTTTCTTCCATCTCTATGTTCATTAGCTCACACTCATTTTCATTCAAATCTTCATTTGTATTTTCCATATGTTTTATGGTTTCCTTTTTTTCAACCCATATTAAGTTCGCTTTTTCCAAAAATCTCTACCTAATACAACTGCAAGCTGCATAGTGTCATTATTTACTACATACATTTTTAATTTAATTTCCTTTTCTTTAAAACAAATACAACTTTCAAACAATCCTTTTATTATTAACGAACTTTTATTTATGCCCATAATATTTATACTACAGTTTGAGTTTATTATGAATTCATTAGGAACAAACTGCTCTCTTATTATACTTATTGGGCTGCCGGTGTCTAGTAACGATCCTAATAATATTTTATAAGTTACATTATATAATCTAAAATCAAAAGATAATATTCTTACGTATTCCTCTTCGTTGTCGTCGTGATGATCAAAATGGTGTACAACCCTCGTTTTACGTTTAGGGCACTCTGCTGCAAAATGGCCCATCTCAGCGCATACGTGGCAAGCTCCTGGTAGTCGTTTGGGCTTGCGGCATTCACCTGCCATGTGTCCTAAGCTGTTGCAGTTGAAACAGCGTATCGGTTGCGTCCTGTATTCGCCAGATGCCCCTTGACCGGATGTTGACGGTACTGCCTTGGTAGATGTCGATGCTAACTTTACCGTCTTGAACGCCTCCAACAACCGATGTTTATTTGGGAAGCACTGCATTTTTGCATTTGACGCCAATGTTCTGTCAGGGATGCCTTCAATTAGATGGTCTACCATTTCATCTTCGTCGATGGCCAGCTGGCTTCCCAAAATGATTTTTTCCTGGTAGTATTCTTGGAACGTCTCGGTGGGTAGCCATTTCTTCGCTTCAAATTGGCATTTCAGGATCAATTTACTCGGACGATCGTCAAAAACATCCCTCATTTCTTCCAATAAGGTTTCGAAGGGGACTATAGTTAAATCATCCCTTGAGTGAAACAAACGTAGCGCCCTCTTCCTCAGTCGTGTTGATATAAGTATTCGCATATTTCCATCATTTAAATCGTAGGTTTGCTGCACGTTTTTTAATTGTTTCTCAAAGTGTTGGTATGCATCGCCGTTGCCATAGAATTGGCATACCAGCTCTTTTATTTCGTTATAATTTACTTTTCCGTTTTTGTCACTTTCTTTTGCTTGACCTTTTTGCATCCACTCATTTTCTTTCCTCAGCCACTCATTTTCTTTTTCTTTTATCTTCAGTTCTTTCTTCATCACTTCCAATTCTCTTTTCAATAGTGTCCACTGCCACTCATTCACTTTTGTTTCACTCTTTTTCTTGTTATCACTCATTTTACCGTCGATCTTTTTCTCGCCACTCTTTTTCTTTATAGTTTGCTGTTCATCATTAATGTCGTCTTCTACTTCATTGTTGTCTCGTTCATCATTACTGCAGCTGTCGTTGTCTTCCATCTCATCTGCTTGGGCGGGTGTGACACTAATACTGTCCTCGTAGTTGTCTGAGTCGTCATCCTCTTGTGTGTACTCGTACGGCGTGCCTCGTTCCACTTCAGGGATGGAGAGTAACCGTAAAAGCAACTCGCTCTTATTCCCGGTTGTTTTTTTATTTAGTTTCCCCAGCCACGTTTTCAGTTGCGACGCCGTGAATTTTTTGAATTTTTCGATGTCTGCCATCTTTCTTTTTATTTGACCACTTTAAATTATTTGTTTCTAAATGCTTTTCTTTCTTTTAACTATAAATCACTTTTCTTTCTTTTAACTCTAAATCACTTTTCTTTATTATTATTGTTTCCTTTTTTCTTTCTTCTTTTTTTTTTAAAAAAAAATTGATTTTGATCACTCACAATACAATTTGATTTTGATCACTCACAATACAAAGGGGTTGTTTTTTTTTTCTTTTTGTGTGGTAATCCCACTTCTGAAATTGTAAGGCACTCCTTGGGGAAAACACCGGAATAAAACGCACAAACACTGTTAATTTAAATACTGACTTTATTACTCTAAAACCAACACGTCCGACCAGGTTTAATATTCAAGAGCAACTGAACTCGTTGCCTTGTTTTAAAATGAATACATGTATATGTGTAACAAATTATAACCCTACCACCGGCAACTCTTACAAATTGTTTTCTCTTTTTTTCTCTTGCCTACATAACATACGTTTATCCGGATAAAGTTTGTACGTAAAAGAATGTTAGACAATGCAAATAATTATTGGTCTCTATAAAACCGACTGTGTATAATTTATTTTAAAAGAAATTGGTTAAGAATTTTGCTTTAGGGACGGAGCGATTACAAACACGTCTATTCACTTAACATTTCTCTCAGTTCTTCAAAAAACAGCTAGGTTAAAAATATTTTGTAAAAAAAACATAATCACCTATGCAAAGGGCAATATGACACACTCAATTGGGCAATATAGCTTTTCTTGTGGCTTGATTTGCAACAGATATCGCAAGTGTTTTTGAATTGTGTACATGAGTATAGCGAAACATGATACACTCCATCCACTCATCTTTTTTTTGTTAAACGCAGTAACTAAATCGCTTTCCTTTTTACTTTGCGGCATTTCTAAAGAAATAAGTCATACAATTTTGCTAGTCAACATGATGAAGTATTAGAGACAGCACAAAGAAGAAGTTATCAACACAAACAGTAAACGATTTTAATAGGGACTCTATTCAAACTCTATAAGGGCATTATGGCGCACTCTCCCTGATATGCCCCAACGGCGCGATTTTACGAAAAAAGACGCTTTTTGCAAAAAATCTAAACAAATATATCGGAAGATTTTTCAATGGAAACCAAAATAATTCGCTTCACTTCACTGCGCTGTGCACTCCAACTACATGCGCTTTGTTCACGAAATATTTTTGTTTTTTTTGCCCTCGCATACAAAAAATCGCAACAGCTTTAGAACTTGAGACGGCATGCGACACAGACTACCTATAGTCTCTGGCATGCGCCCAAGAAAGACTGACATTTTCTCATCGTCTTGTTGTCTGTTATCGAATCGGTATATGCCTGTGGTATTTACAAGGCGTGCCATTATAACTCCTGTGCCATAATGGCCGAAGTAACCCTACATTGAATGGCCTCGATTTGAATGAATGTTGTAGAAAGGTGTCCAAAACTTTTGAGCATATTCTAGATTTGGTTAAACAAAATAATTCTACAATGACATAGATACGTAAGGGTCGTTAAATTCTTAAATTTTGCAAACGATAAAAAAGCATACGGAAAGGCTACAGCACGCTTTTAACTGTTGGATTGGATACCCTATCGCTTAAAGTGGACGTGGCAGTGGGTTGAGTGCTTGTCTACTTTGTGAAATATGTTTTTAAAACGACCCAAGTGGGTGTGGCAAAAAACTTTGTTTTAGCCACTTTTTAAGAAGAACATTGTCGATATATTTTGCTTTTACTGTTATTTTCATTTTCAAAGCAACTAATCAAACAAGCAGTGTTTATCTCAAAAAAGTAAAAACTGTGTATTTGCGAATTGTTAAAAACCTCTTTGTGAACATACATACTTTGCGGAGAACATGACCTTCATTTAAATCGATTTCTTGGATAAAACGTTATTTGTTACATAGTACCCGTATCAGCGAGCGGATTGAAAATCCTTACACTTGATCATGTTGGGCCCCTAGAGAGTATATGTCCCAAATTTAAGCTTTTTAGGTTCATAATACCAGGTTTATTAATCAATAATTTCCGACTTAAATTATCCATTGTGGTTCAGTGGTTAGTACGTTGAACTCTGTACAACTCACCAAGGGTCTCAGGTTGAAATCCAGGTGGGCAGTAACACATTGAGTTTTTTTCCACTGCCTTAGCGCTTGTGTAAGTGTGGTACGAAAATCCAATTCTCCTGAGAAGCATCCCAATTTTCATGTTCGGATGTGGCTTGAAGTTGAAGTTGTAGGTCCCTCCCACCTAACGAATACTGTTTGTTTCCGAAAGAAAATTTGTTTTTAGAAGAAATAGTGCTGTTAAGCCAGTTCGATCTGTCTTGCCTATGCAAAATTTGGACTTTCAGGTCAATTTCCGTACAAACAAATTTGAAATATCTGTTTATTGTTTTTTTTTTCTAATGCACGTAACAATAATAAAAACAACTTTAATTATTAAGTTTCCCGAGAAAGACATAGATTGTATGATATTTGGGAAAACAGGACGGAGGTTCGGTCTATCTTCATTGGAGAATTATTGCCCATTCGATTAATGTAGTCGACGTGTTTTAGCTTTTCGGACTATATCCACATCTTGGTACACCTCATACGGTTCGCGGTGGTATCTTTTCCTCCATTTGCTCTCGTCGCACAGGGGACCAATCTGAACGGTTTTTTTTTTCGAAAAGACACAATATATATTTAATGCTTGTCCAGCACTCGACGACATAAAGCAGAACTGGCAGTCACAATATTCAGTAGATCTTACACTTGGTCTTCCCGGTTAGGAGTTTTGAACCAATTTATTATGCCACACCGAAGTAGCAACGGTTTCCGAGGGTAATTCTTCGTGGGAACTAGGGTGTCATTGGTGGAGTTGATATTTACTCCAAGTCCTTTACTACCTCGAAGTTGCTGCTATAGTGACGTCTTGTCAAAGTCGCTGCAGACAGATATTTAATTGCTTGTTGAAAGATGTCCTGATTGACTCCCAGGCCAATTAATTTCGCCTGTTTTAAAATCACCGGCACACTGCAATCGGCCGATATCTTCTCCGTATTCGAGAGACACAACTGGATCAGTTTTGCTGGAATCGCGAGTTCGGAAATCGTAACGTAGAGCTCCTGACGGTGAATGCTACCATGCGGCTTTAAAACCGCAGATGGTGAGTCTAGACTTGAAATTCATTGGTTTTCTCCAGGATTTGTATCAAAAGGTTTGGCCAATTATCGACCTGCTGGGCCGGAAGCCACACTGGTTAGTGCCGATTACTGTGTTGCAAAACGGCATCAGACGTTCAGTACGTTGGATAAAATCTAATATGCGACATTAAACAGGGCTACGCCTCGATTGTTCTTGCAAAAGAAAGGATCGTTTTCCTCGTAGATGGGGCTTAATGAGCGGGTAGTTCAGTCATCGGGCATGCTTTCTTCTACAAAACTTGGATGATAATTTGCTTAATACGCCCTACTAAAACACCACATTTTGTTAAGACTTTTCTTAAACCCTCGGTTAATAATGTACACATTTGAGATAGACTGTTCGTATAACGATTTTTTTCTTAGAACATATTAGTATTGATTTGATTGAACAAAGTATTGATCATTAAGTCGGAACCGTCCTGTATAATAAATTATTCTTAAGGATTTCGAAACTAAGAATTAAAAGCTTTCCACACCAATTTGGTTACATGTACATATGTACCTACGTAAGAGATAGGTATCGATACCTACGTAACGTACCAAATCAATTTTTTGGTTCTTTGTTAGGAGTTTATCAGCACAGCATGTTAAATAATTTATCATAAGAGATTAAGGATCAGACATCAGACGTGAAAATAAATAAAATGAATCGCAAAAAAATTTAAAATGAAAGAGAACGGACAGATGAGGGCGTAGCATACACACAAAACAAACAAAATGATAGGGGACACAAAAATCAATGAAAACATTGAACTTTGCGTGCGGCGCTCATGTTGCCAATGCCATATCCTAAAATGACTCCTGCAGCAGCTGTTTCCATTACTACAACTGCCGACATCTGGCTAAACTGTTCAATTTATCTTGTCATTGTTCTTTCAAGTATTTTAAGGGTGTATCCGAATCCGGAAAGTGTGCTGCAGTGTTGCACCTTATAACCACAATCATTATCATCATCAGAGTGGGGTGTACTCGATCTTACCGCAATCTCTGAGAAGTAATTATGAATTCGATGAATTATTGTGAAATGGTTGTGTACTATAAAATATATAAATGTATGTACAAGTACATACATCCGTATATACACCGTTTTGAATGCAATGATAAAAGTAAAAATGTTTATACCCATTCGTATGTTGAATTATATAAATAGAAGCATAGGGGAAACGCAAAAATCCGTTTAAATGGGATTGTGTTATACCTTCCAAGAATAATAAATTGATTGAATACCCTTTGTAAAAAGAAGAAAGCGTGGAGCTCAGCAATACCACCTTCTATATTTGATCCTATAAAGCAGAGGAAGGTATATCGGCTTTGAATTGTCAAGGCAGAAATCGCTTTAAACAGCAGCATCGATATCTGATTCTTTAAACACTCTGTTGACATTTGACAATGACGGAAATCGAAAAAGTTGGCCCAGAAATTGACAAAAAAGATAATGAAAAGATATAATAAACACAGCAAAACTTTGTGGTAATCGCAGTTGGGATTAGAGTTAGTGGTAATGTTCGACATTCTCCCAGTAGAGAATCTTTGGTTTCATCAGGCCTTGCTATACTTCATCAATGAAAATCTTGGAATAAGCAAAGCCTTTCCATCAATCATGAATAGGAAGCGAGTTCGCCTGTGTTTGGTCACTGCCGAGGAAGCGAATTTTAAAAGCATCTGTTTTCAAAAATCAACTAGTTGGTTGGCATTAACATTTCACTTTCCTCTAATAGGGAAAGGCATGGTTTTAATTCTTCCTGGTAACCGATGAAAGAAGGCATGCAAAATGAAACGAGATGGAAAGCGATTGCTTGCATTTATTGTTAAAATTTTTAGTGGATACAAACATACGCACACTGGCTTAGTATGTTATGTGTGATGTACCTACTTTGTAAACGAGGGATCCTCGGTTCAAATCATTCCAAAAACGTCGACAGATTTTTAATTTTTTCATCTCTTGCTAAAGTCTGACAAACATCTAAGTGTATCAACTGTCATAAGAACCTTCACACAAAAGTGGTGTCCTTTAAATTTTTGTTTTGCAAAATACTGGCCTTACTATTCCCCTGCCCTTCAATGGCTATAGTAAGGCATGCTTTTACTCCTTCCTGGTAACCAGTGAAAGAAGGCCTGCGAAAGGAAGCGAGCCGAGAAACGGTTGCTCCCTATGATATCGCCGTGTTATTAGAATGCCGATTTGTAAAATTAAGGAGATGACAACGATTATGGTAGGTACAGTAATGGTAGTCCAGTCGCTAGTGGCCAATTTGGTTCTCGGTAAAGGGTTTTCCAATACGTTTATTGTGCAGCGTTTAGGAAACAAGGCATACGAATCTGAGAAGTGATGCTGTAAGCTTTGAATGTCTTTTAATTGCAATGGCACTGATCATTAAACATATATATTATACGGACTAAGGAAGAATATGTTTATTTCAAAGTACGTCCGAATTCAGGCTTTTCAGGCTGTTCAAATTTGGTGTGTGAACAATTGCCGATGAACAAGATGTTCATCAAAACTCACAATGGAAACTAAAAGGGCGTAAGATCTAAGGATATACTCGTACATATAATGATACATAGGATTCAATAACAAACAAAATCAATGAAACATAAATGATTTACGTTAACTTGTAAATTATACAAGTTGTAATTGTTTAGAAGGTACTATTGTAAACCTTCTTCCCTTTATAAAGAGTCCAATCACACTAATGGAAAATAATAGACAATGTCGACATAAAAAACTATTTGATGTTGCATAGAATGACCCATTTTCGTTGACACAATATAAACGCTTATGTTGCACAAACCGATACAAATCACAACCACCTCTTTGTTAAGGCTTTTTATTACCTTTGTATGTACACATTCTGATATTTGATACTACCATTTACCTTGAAGTATGGTTTTATTTTCTCTCATTCCGGTCTAATTTTTTTGCTCATGATTAATGGTAAAGTGCGAAGATGTTTTATTTATAATATCGAAGTGCTTTTATCAGTAAGTAGAATAAAAAATTGTAGATGCCTATAAAAAGATCTCTTATAACAAACAAGAAGTAGGAAAGAATGAGATAGAAAAATGGAAACCATTCGTAGAGGATATTAACATAAAAAGATGGTAATATGTATACACACCCTGTCTCAGTCGTTTTAATCCACTCTTCTTGTTTAATGCACTAAGTAGATACCTACGAATTGTCCATAACTTTTAATAACAAGGAAAACCCTTATTATGGAATTTATTGAAGATAATATGGGCACAATAGTTTTAGAAAGAATTTTGAATACAGGTAAAAATTGTTGGTTTATTGGCACTTTGACCAATTTTGGTCATGAAAATCGAAGTTTTTTTGTGTCAATTGTTTAAATCTGCATTAAAAATGTAGATGTTAGAAGTTTTTTTTTTCTTTAACGGCAAGGGCATGATCTGAACTTAAGGGATTTCTCCTACTTCCACTACACGGCATGCCTACTGGTACGCCTGTAGGGTTCGTGACAACAGGTGTTAGAAGCAACAAAAAAAAAACAAAAAATGTTTCTAATTTAAATTTAGTCTTAATTGATTAATATTATCATTAAACAAGTTACATTTAGTAGTGAGTACCAATTCCAGAATGTTCGATTACTCCCAGAAGCCTACCGTGCAGCGAGTCATAAAGGGAACCCAAATAGTGAAATGCCTGTCCAAGATGAATGTATGGCTTCAATTAAATCTGCGATGGTTTCAAAAAGGCTTCTTTCATCGTAAACTTTTCATGAGACCATCTCCAAACGTTTTCGACGATGTTCATGGCGGCCATGGCAAAAAGTCTTTATTTTACCCTGAACCCAGTCTTTAAATAGCCTTGCGGAAAAATACTCCGTCGTTTGGTCCTGTATGCGAGGATGGCGAATGGAGGAGAAGATACAACCGCGAACTATATGAGCTGTACCAAGATGTGGATGTAGTCCAAACAGCTAAATCACGTCGACTACTTTGGCTCGGCCACATTGAGCGAATGGACAATAATGCTCCAGCCAAGAGGATCATCGACTCCCATCCCCCAGGTCCGAGAAGACATGAAAGACCGAACCTCCGTTTAAAAGACCAAACAATCGCAAATGCCAGGCCGCTTGGTCTGGACAACTGGAAGCAGCGTACCCGGGATCGCAGAGGATAGAAGACTGCAGTGTCTCAGGCCGAGACTCTTCACGGGTCGGGAGCCCGTTAAGTAAGTATGTTTGTATGGGAGCATTATCCTGTTAGAAAGTCCATCGACATCCACCGTACAAATAATTTAACTTAAGAAAAGCTCGCTACAGCATGTATTTTTAGGTTGGCGCGATCAATCGTGAACGTTGAAAATCAAGTTCAACTGTGCCGTTAAATGATAGTGCTCCTCATATAATCACACCGCCTCCCTTGATGTGTCATCTATGATCCATCCAAGGTTATTCCATTCTTTCTTAAATCATGAAAATAGAAATTATTTCCGTCGGTCAGTTCGTCAGCAAAGACGACATGATGCCATTCTCTGTAGTCTTTCTCTTTACCAACGGATATGATGCTTCGCAAAACCAAGACAATGATTTCGTGGTGGTTTCTCGTTACTTTTTAGGTACTTCACATGAGTGACTCGCTGAATTATCCGATAAACAGTTGCTCTATTGGCTTTTATTCCCGTTTTAGCTCTGATTTTGCTCACTGATAAAGTTTAATTGAAGGTTTTTCGTAATATGGCCCGTCGGTCTTGAGATGTTGTAGCCATATTCAGCCGAAGTTTGTAATATTTTACATAGTTTTCTATGTTTCGATTGAAGTTGTTCACGACTGTATGCGGCTGCTATGACCCTCGTCCTTAAAGGGTCGAATTTAAGCATTTTGCTCTTGGTTAAGATTATTTGCTTTTGACATATGTGGCGTTTAATTGATGAACAAATTCCGTCAAGTATTTATTATTTGACATTTTGCATCCTGTAATTCATTGTTTTTGTTTCAGTGCTACAAGACTGGTTTTTAATGTGGATTCAAACTACTAATACAAGAAAAAACCTCGATTTTATTACCTCAATTGGTCATAAGTGCAATAAAACTAACAATTCTTTACCTGAATTCGAAATTCGTTCTGAAACTGAGGTTGATTACCCTCAATAAATTCCATCATAAGGGATTTTTCTAATTATTTCAGTAAAAAAAAGAGTGGACTTAAACAACTGAGACACAGTGTATGAAGCTGTATAGCAATAAGGCAATGGTTTCGGACGACGGATAATCACATTTTCTTACAATACATTTCAGTACGTTAATTCAGACACACATCGGGTGGTTTTCACAAACAAAAAGGGGCAATGCAATTGTGTTTGGAAACATAAACTTGTGTTTCACGATTTCATGACATATGTATAGGGTTTTGTATTTTCCCAGTTTTAAAGCAGTTGGTGGTAGCTAAACAATCAACTGAAGTTGTTCAGTCTTTCAAACCAGATGACGTTGACATTAAGTCTATTTGCATACTTGAAAAATCGTAAAATTTGTCCCAAAAACTTCATAAATATTGTGCTAAGGAAGAGAATTTCATTAAAAATTACCATGATACCAAGGGCCCGTAACACCAAAAGTTTTATTGCCACTGCATCACCTCTTGCAAAACCCTGGCAAACATCCAAGAGTAGCAATTATTGTTATAAGCTTCTCAAATTTAACATTCGGATTCGTCCTAAAATTGTAGGCCCCTTCGAGCGCACAAGCAAATGGTTGGAGAACCTAGCTTTTAGGCCGATATATTTTTTTTTATTAAATGCTAACGGAGCCTTTCGCATGTTATTTCTCCTTATTCACCTTATTCGTAAATAAATAGTTATGATAATAAAGCACAAAGTTTAAACTCAATCGGATGAAACAGATAAATGCAGTTGTGGACCGATTTTTAGCAAACTTGAAAGGAACACTCTCGGGCCAACACCGAAGATTGCCAGAAAATGTGAGGTCAATCAGTTCGGAGTTCAAAGCCCCATGAAAACTTTTTTGACCAAAATAATGTTTGTTTCGCCAAGAACCAGAGATTAACAGATTTTTAGATTAACAGACTGTATAACTGTTGTATTAATAATTTGGAATACTCGTTAAACTACGTTAACATTTCTGCACACTTGTTTTGGGCATACGAATAACTGCAGCGCTCCCCTACAAAAAGCGAATGACGCAAACGCAAGGGGCGACTAATGGGAGAAAAACTCTTGAGTCAGATAAATACAATACAACCAGCATTTCATTGGGCTCAGTCGCGAAGTGATCTGAAACTGCGGGGCTTACCGACAGACCGACACTTTTTGAGATCAAACCGGTGAGGGTGGTCCGGTACCGATGCAGTAAAGTTGGAGAGTTATGATTTATCGTATCCAGATAAAGTAGAAGAAGAAGAATAATGTCCGTTTAGCTATATAGTTTTTAACCATAACTAATGGTTAATTCAATAGTAAAATTCATTCAATTAATCAATATTGTAAAGATTCTTTTGGCATAGACAAATGCTATTAAATGCCGATTAAGGCATTTCTTTAATAAAGCACCAAAGCAAAGAAAAACATTTGAATTTTTGAAGAAAAAGATTTAGGTAGAGTAGATTTGCAGCACCTTAGGGAAAAGTAATGTACCAGTATCTAATAATGTACTTCAACAAATATACAGATATTTCATTTCTTTTGCTTTTCTTAGGTGGTCGCTTGGGTGTTCTTTTTTTGCACGATAAAAACCAGCTTCCTTTAAAAAAATAGAATTATCGTGCCACACACATCATACATCGTTTGTTGAAAATTGCTGAATGTTTATTTGTTATTACAGTCATTTGTAGAATATCACATCAGAAGCCTGGTTGATGAACTCACTTTACAAAAGAAAAACTATGTATCTAGTTATGTTGAGCCGTTTTCAAAATATAAGCGAAGTAAGTATGGTCATTCGAAGGCAATACGTTCAACCGTCAAGTTGTTCATCTTATAATAATAAGTACACCAATCAATCATAGACGATGACTCTGTTTCGACACAGATATTTTAACACATGACATGATGTACCGTTATGAAATTAAGTGCCGTTGGGAAAATCTGAAAAGCGCAATAATAATGCAAGGCTAAGCGATAGCTCTCAGTTGTCCTATAATAGCAACCTCCTCCAACCAGCGCTGCCACTTTGCTACGATCGTAGCAAAACTGCTACGCGATTTCCAATTTGCTACGCTGCTACGCACTCTCCCTAAAAACGTCTATTTTGCTACTTTTTTTAAAGCACGAAATGTCAACATAAATTTTGGATTTTTTCTTGAAAAAAAAAAAAAAAATAAACGAAAGTATATTCACTCACTTTCCCACACCAACTTATATTCTTTTCTACCATACCCAACAAGTACCCATATCTTCAGATGTGTTAGTGTTTGAATTTGACTGGAATCTGGAATCGGTCTGGAATATTTTCAGATTTGAGCTTGACAAAGAACAAGAAGACGAACTCATTTAAAATAGAGACAGTAGATAAAATAATGGCTGCAAAATGTTTGGTTTCAAACAGAAACGAAATATGGCTGTCGAATCTTTAATTTTTTTTCTAAAATGTTCTTAAAAACTTATTTCTTGAACTTTAAAAAAAAAATTTATTAATCTAACAGTCTTGCCGGAATTTCTATGTGATATTAATTCTGCTATTGGTACAAAGATCCTATATTTATAATTTTGTGATATGAACTATTTTTTTTTCTAAGGCAATGCATGCAAAGCGCCTTTAAAGTGAAGTTTTTAATCCTGTTTTTTTTTTTTTTGTTGTTTATAGTTTTGTAAAATATGTATATAGTTTACCAACTATATACTTGTACTAGTCCTTAAGAACATATTTACTTTGAATAAAAAACTAAGGGTTTTTTTGTTTGTTTTGGAAAAAAATTATATTTTGGACTTTTGAGTTTTGCTACGCAAATTAGGTTTTGCTAAACAAATTTGCTACGCAAAGTTTTTCCCTTGTGGTAGCACTGCCTCCAACAGACGTAATCACGCCAGGAAGCATCAATTCTGTGCAATTCGGTTTATTTATTTTTATTTATTCTTCATATTTGAAGATTTTAAAAACCTTTCGCAGGCGATAGCAACGATAGCGAATGGCATAACAATCACAAAAACTATGCAAATTCTAAGGAAAGCCTACATTTCATTCACCGAGAGTAAGTACCAATGACCTGCAAGCTCTTCATGCAATTAATGAAAACGGGCAGTGTGTGTCCAATACGGGTGACGATTTGCTGATAAGAGGTCTACCGCGTTCATTTGCGAATATTGAGGCGTGGGTATCGCGTGCTGAGTCACAAATCGATACGTGAGTTAGCATGAATCCGCTTTCGTGGGTGGAATCGTTTAGCCTGCAATTTTCGACATGCATAATGCAATTACTAGGTTGTGTTCAATATTGAAATATCGGCATCTCAAAAGTCCGGTTTATTTTTTTGTTGGTTAGTTAAAAGAAGAGTGACAAAAATGTTTCTCTTGTATCTTTTCTGAATAACTACGGTTCTTTAATGCTACCGTTAATATTTAACGTTCACCGTTAATATTAAGTATATTTATAAACTTTTTGTTCCACAAAAAAAAAGAGCATGACTGGGTCGTACGAATCTTTCTCGCTTTTTTAAGTTAAAGACTTGTATACGTTCCTTGCGTCATTTAGCACGTGGCCGATTTGCTACGAAGTAACGGTTTTTGGAGAGCGCTACGTTGCTTAGCGGATGCACAGTCTTGGAACCCAGTCCTTTTTTTTAAAAAAAAAAAAGGAAATCCAAATGCCAGAGCACTTAGACTCTTTAACGGTTTATTGTACAACCAGGCAGAAATCCTATTTTTTGGTGTATAGGTTGCAGAAAACAAGGTGTCATTCGTTTCTCTCCATTAATGGGTGGCGTATGTTGTTGTTCCCCATGGGGATTGAACCTTAACCTCACGGGTCGCAAGCCAGCATACTAACCTCTACGAACCCAGTGCTACTTATCATCGCATTACAGGATGCCGCACAGTCGATTAGTGGGAAGTGGTTGTCTCTTGTCGTGTCGTGGAGGCTGTGCTTACTGACAATCCACCGAGATTCCCGAGCAGGAGCTCGACATCATAGTCCGGACAGGCTCCAAAGGCTCCGTCCAAGAGGTCAAAGAACTCCTCGTTGATAAAGTCCTCTGCTTTCATCAGTAGGGGCGTGTGTACATATTATACTTATAACTGATGTTGTAAAATGTGTCATTACCTTGGATGCGGCTTACAGCCAGACGATCACTTATACACTTTAAATCAATGACCTTTGATCGTAGCCGATTTCTCACGAAGAATCCGAGTCCTAACATGTGCATTCTTTTGTGACAGGTGAATGAATGTCGAACTGTTGTCGTTTTCGCATACCTGATACTATAGATACCCATTCTATCTCCTATGTTGCGGTAAAATCTGCATTAAACAGCGCGAGTACGGATTCAAGTTTCTTAGCAGCACCAGGAGTAAACAGCGTACATACGTTCCATCAGGTGCATACTCTCAATTCATAGTTGACGTTTCGAGTCATGACTTTAACTGAGGGTTATCCATATCCGAAGCTTAAGTCTCTCTCACAACTTTATTTTTGTTCTTCCTTAATAGGAAAGTGACCCCGACGGAACAACCCAAAACCTGTGGGGCCAGTTCAAAAATAGCTCCTGGAAAGGATGTCAGTAATGCAGCGCTGCTGCTGATCCAGGGCTCATCCGCCACCATATCTAATTTATCTTTAAAACGGTGGTTTGGTCTTCCTTGCCTACTCGAACCTGGGGGCTTTGAGTCGAAGATCCTCTTGGCTGGATCATTATTTAGCTCAATGTAGCCGAACCAATGTTGTCGACGTGATTTATCTTTTCGGACTACATTCACATCTTGGTTCAGCTCATAGAGTTCGCAGTTGTTTCTTCTTGTCCTCTATTCGCCGTCCTCGCACAAAGGACAGACCGAGTATTTTTCTTAAAAAAAAAAACAATAACAGCTCCCCTTTCCTAATTCTGGTCCACCACTTGGCACCATAAAGCAGAACTGGTAGTATTAAGGTTCGATAGAGCATACAATTTGATCTTCGAGTTTGGGTTTTTGAACCCATTTGTTGGCCAAACCTAAGTAGCTGCGGTTTCCTAAGGTTATTCTCCGTCGGATCTCCACTAAGATGTCATTTGCGGAATTGATGTTTACTCCAAGGTAGGTGAACTCCTTAACTAACTCCAAGATATTGCTTTTGACAGTGGCGGTTTGTTTAGAATGACGAATAGTACAACATACTGAAAATTCAAGATCATCGGAGCTGTGAACGCTAAACTAGATAATTACCGTATTTTTCCTGCTGTGTAATTTGCAGTAAGCTCCTACCTGTATATCTTCTACAAACCTTTTCTATGTTTTTAGACCTGTTTTTTTTTTGTGGTATGTCACAGCATGTTCGAATGTAGTACACGATAAACAAAGCCAACATCCATCTACATCCACGATCCACTGTCGATAATATCCACAGTGAAGGGCTGCTTTGGATACATGCTGCAAATACATAATACTAATTTGGTGTTGAAAACAAAAACGCATGCGGCTGGATATGTTTCTTGTTTTCAATCACAAAAAAAAACGGCTTTATATCTTATTGAGGTATGATTTGTGTTAAACTCTTATTCAATATTTGTCGTTAGCAATAAATAATATTTCCAAACAAGCTCTTGTGAAAATAATTATTTAATTAAACAATTTAAACATCGTAAACCTTTCAATCAATATATGACATAACTTTTGAAGTAATATGTACCTGTGTACCTTAAAAATGATAAACCCAAAATACATATTTTTTAAGCAGTTCGATCCGTTATAAATTCGATATCAAGGTACATATACCTACTAAAATAAAAAGTAAATAAACCAATGTTGACATGGGTTCAGTCAAAAAAAGAATTCACGACTTCATGCCGTATTTATCTATGTTCAACAACAGACTCATTTACTTATATTTTTATCAATAAAAATGATACCTAGATACTATCGTTATCGCTATCTTCAATACAAGACACTTACCTTTTGTGCTTTGCAGGTCTGTGTTATCGGTTGCACGTCATGCGAATGATGACCATTTTCTTCGACACACTTTGCGCAGACAGGTTCCTTACAATTCAAACAGAACAGGGCGAACGGCTCTGTGTGTTCGGTGCAAAGTGATTCACGTAGTTGTGCTGCACCCAGCGGCTTCATTAAGTTGTGTTTTGCTAATGGTCCGCGCGCTGGGTGGCATAGCTCCCGGCAACCATCGCAGTAACGTATCTCACACTGCTCGCATACGAGGGAAGCTACTTTGGGATCGGTTTCACACATTTGGCAGCGTAATGCCTCCCGGGCGCAGAATCGATCCACAATTGACTCCATGGTTTTGTACGGTGGTAGGTTGCGTACGCCAGCTTCGTCAAAGAAGGCAACCTTGCGGCAATGTGGACAAATTAAATAAAAGACAGCGCCTCCAGAGGGTGGAAACAGAAGCGCCTGAAGATTGGAGGTACCGACGTACGAACCGGGTCGTGATGTGCAACAAACAACGCCAGAGTCAGCCTCGCTAAAGATGCTAACCTTGTCAGCCTGATCCTGATCTGAACTTTCTGTTGTACCCGAACTAGCGGTACTTGCAGCGGACGATGTCGACGAATGATGGGTTACTGAGGAATTTTGATGATGATGATGATGATGCAGTGCATTGGCAACGCAACCTGTTAATGTGGACTGCAAAGTCCCATTAGCTGCGGCAGCAACTGCTGCCGGTGTATATGCCGCTTGAATATCTATTGCACACCCCAGGCAGAGAGCATGATAGCACGGCAAGAGTACGGGATTTGTGAACAATTGCTTACATATCGGGCAGCGTAATTCGTCCTCCATATTAATTTTTCAGTCAATCTAGGTCGGAACTGGTTCTGTTAAAAACTTTGCGCTAATCAATTTTTTTTTTATTTAACTTTGGTTTTATCTGTAGATCTGCTCGTATGTATCTGAAATCAGTCCGAAATAATTTTTTCTATTACTACTATGTACTAGTTTTTGTTCCTCTTACTCCATTTCAGGAAATGGGACGCCCATTTCGTGAAAACAAAATATCGTATTTGGGACGACTATTATATTATTAATGCCCTTTTCTTATTCTTTTGAGACAAACACTGAACACACTCGAACTGAGCTTTAAGCTTATTTCACAATCGACTCATAATGAAATTTGAATTTTAAAAAGAAGAACTTATTGAAAACAAGCCCCTTTACATTCAACTCCCTTTTTCACTTGAAAAAAAATTGCACGAAAAAACACTAGTCTTCTTATAATATAACCTCAAAATCGATTTATTTATATGAGACTTGCGCTAACCCCTGAGCCCGACACATGAAATACTTCCTAGTGGGGTTCAGTAACACTCGCAAAAAAAGGGATTAAAATTTATTGTTTTACTTAACTTTGAAAGAAACAACACCAACAGATTGTATCATACAGTAATCAGAAATCTACCCTTAATGTTTCCCTCCCCCTTTTGAAGCTGTCCTAAGAAATTGCCGATAAGTTTTTATAATGGTCTTCAATCAACGAGCCAAACCGTTCGCACATCGCACTACCGTTTCACTTAAAGGTAATATTAAAACTGAAATGTATCTATCGGATAAATGTATGGGTGACGATGACGAAGACGATGATAATGATGATGAATATTGGGTTGGTTCGTTGGTACGAAACGAACGACTGTTACGCGCCGGTCGATATTTTTTCCAGTGCTTGACTGTTCGCAGTACCAATACCAAGTCATACCGATTGTATACCATGAACGCTACCACCCACCCCCATAATCGTTGGACTTGGACTCGGCATGAAATCAACATAAAAACGGAACAAAATAAGACGAAGCAAACATGTTTGATGTACACGTTTAAAAACCAAGGTGTTGACGTTGGGTGTTTGTTCAAACAAAGAGTTTCGTTTATGTCAGTGCTTCCTTTTTTATGATTTCCTTTTATTGCTGTGTGTTGATGTACATTGATGGATTTTTCCGCGTGATTGCAATTGCAGAATGCGAAACAAAATATCGTGTGAATGTTGCTTTTAACCCTCGCCTCGTTTCGTTTTATAAGGGACAGATTCATTGTCTTATTTTTTTTGTTTGCGCTTGCGTGAAAAGGGCAAGCATGTTGTCAAAAAATGATAAGGTGACCGCACAAGAGGTATTAGGTATATGTAAATGGATAGTATATGTATACATATTGACAGTCATGCCGATATAAATGAACATGCAATTTGGATTTCAGTAATTTATGAACTTTCGCTTAGCTTTGGTACCGTGACATACATATTATGTATGAGCATCATTACATTTGAAATTACGGCATGACTCGTAGTCGTTGACCCCTTAAAGCAGGCATATTAAAGATACGGCCCGAGGGCCTTCACTCAAACAATTAGTCTCGGCCCGCGACTGCTTGCTGTTATTATGCTGTGTTAAGTCGAGTTAATAAATTTTGATAACACTGAAGTGTTGCTGCATACCTTTTAGAGTACTACCACAGCTTAAGATATCTACTATCAATTGAGCAATTATTACCAAGTTATGAGTTGGATTGGAGTAAATTCAACAGTATTACTACAGATGGTTCACCATCCCTGGTCGGCATAGATGCTGGTGTTGTTACGAAAATACGGAGCGAAATTTTTAATGAAATTAAAAGTGAACTATCAAAACTAGTTGGAATTTACATCAAAAAGCCTTGGCGTCTAAAGTGCTGAAAATGGATCATGTACTCCTATATTTAAAACACTTAATATTATTAGAAATAGAGGGCCATTGATAAACAATATTCAGAAATACCTACTTTGCAGAAGTTCGTTGGCTTAATCGTGTATAACTGCTTAAGCGATTTTTCGAACTGCATAAATATATTGTTACTTTTATCTTTTATGGCTCAAAAGGGCAAACCATTGAAACACAGTGATGCCTAATGGCTTCACGTTGCATTCTTGGTAGATATCTGATACTATTGCTAAATGAGGGAAGTTATACGTATTAAGCGAAAATCAGTAAAACGTCTGTCAAGTTTTGCTGATTTTCGCGAGCCCAATACATATGACTTTCCTCTTTTTATTGATCTATTTACGTTCAATGCTATTAAAGCTCCGACTTACCTTTAAATGGAAGTAATAGATTAGTAGTGCGATATCTACTGCTTAAAAAAGCAAGTTCAATGAATATAACATTTTGACAATTTAAACAAACTACACACTTCAAAATTCAAATTAGCTAATCGAAGTTAAGGAACCATGCTGCCCGCATTTTATGCAAGTTTGGAAGTTCATAATATGTGTAATGTGTATGAACAGATATTTTCAGCAATAAAGGTAAATAAATGTAAATACATACCATTCTTCAGTCGATTTTGAAAATTAATACAACATCGTTGGAACCAACCATCAAGGAAATAATGAAGCTGACGAAGTCAAATTTCTGATTCCTCAAAATCAAAATAATACTTCGGATTAATACATCTACTGCATCTACTAACTTTAACAAAATCATTTTTTATATATACATAATATATACTGATTTCGTATAGGTACATACTTATATGTAGTACCTACCTATTACATTTGAATGTAATGCTGTTATGCTTGAGACAAAAAAAGGTCACCCAAAGAGTTTGAGTTTTAGGACCCCTGCCTTAATGTATATTAATTTGTTATCAGCGTCGAATTTCCTTTCATTTGATTACGAACAGCTACCTAGTTTCCACACGTTTTCCATGTTGTTCAGGTTCGGTGAATATGGCGGCCATGCTAGTAGGTCTACTTTTTGACTCTGAATTCAAGTTTTGGTTATTCCTGCGGCATGTATTGGTCCATTGTCCTATTGGAAAATCCATCGTTGCAATTCCGTAAAAGCTTACTGATCCCCTTCCCCATACCATTACTCGCCTCCCTTGCTGTGTCTCCTATCCAAGGTTATTTCATGCTTCCTCAAATCATGGAAATAATAATTGTATCCTTGAGGTCCGTCCAAATTGAACTTTTTTCTGAAAAGACGACGGTATGCCACCCTCGACTCCACCTGATGTGACTTATTGCAAAACCAAGTCACTGACTTTTGCGTGCTGCGTTCAATGGTGGTTTCTTTTTCATTTTTTTGTGTTTAATATGGTTGGACTGCTGTATCACGCGATAAACAGTTGATATACCAGCTTTAACTCCTGTTTCTGCCTTGATTTTATTTAGGGATAGTCTTGAATTTGAAGCAGTTGTCAGTATCGCCCGTCGATCCTGACTTGTTATTGCTTTGAATACTCCTCCTTTCCACGTTTTTGCATTGTTCTTAGGGTTTTTAAGGTAGCTATGAACAACAGTTGGTCTACTTGAAATCTAACGGATAAAAAACGGATAGATTTGCCTTGTTCCTTGTAAGATGGAATTTGGCCTATTTCCTTCCTGGTTTATAAATTTGTTTTACCCAAATTTATTTTTTTAAAATTGCTTTGTTTTATTACCTTTGAAGCATCTATCGTAAGCAGGTTGAACGAAAAAAAGACTAATTGGATGACCTTATTTGCAAAAAGCATCATAAAAATCGAATTAATCTTTTTTTACATCATAAACATAATATAGAATTCTTTTATATTTCATTTGGTTTTTCCCATATTATCGAAGGATTTAAAAAATTTCGTAAAATTAAATCAAGAAACTGCCTGTTCGTAAGCACGTGGAGCAGTGTGTATTTTGCTGTGGTTATTATGTAATTTGCCTAGTATAAAGCCGAAGAGGTTACGGTGTATTTATAATTTACGCTGCCAAAAATAGAATGTTATCAACGTTTAAATTTAATTAACGTTCAATACATTCTTTTTCAATGTTGACCAAAATATTAAGGTCTGTTCAGAAGACTCCTAAAAATATGCATTCAATATTGTAAAGATTTGTGCCGCGACCCAAATTATGCTATGGATTTTAAAAACTTTTCGACCGCGAAGGTAAAGTGCAGAACGGGCGTCGTTAGTAGAAAAATTAGATTTTTTTTATGTACCTATTCAAAATATGTAATCTGAAAAATTACAGCCATCAATTTATTGACATTTTCAGCCAGCTTTTGTTGTTGGAAAAATTTGCCACACACAACAATAAACTTAACCTCCTAATATATTTCACTTCTAAAATTACAAAATGTACTTAATCCTTTTTGTTATTTCTGCAAAGTGTATACACTTTATATATAAAAACAACTTACGAGGTCCTGCACTTTAACCCTCGCTATGTACTTATACTTTAATAACCATAAACATTTAAAATGCTCATTTTGCTGACTTCTTTCGTAAAAGATTCACTAATAACTATTGTACTTTTTAGTGGATAATTGAACTTATATCTGCCTTACGTCAATAGAACTGTCCCAAAGGTATATATGTAGTATTCATTTTGACTCGTAGTATGAAAACATTATTCAATATTGGTGGTTAACCCCTAAAAGCTACTAGTGATGAGCATCGAAATTTATGTCAATCTAGTTATGCCCGTCCGTCCGCCTGTCACGAATCTTCAGATCTGTAAATTCTAGCTACAAAGCTGAAATTCGTAGCACCTTATGTACTTACTCTCTATGTGCGGAAAATAATGACAGTGTAAAATACGCCCACTGGCACGCCCACTATTTGATAAAAACCATTTTATCAAACAAATTGATCAAAATGAAGGTCGTGTTCTTCGCAAGGTATATAAATAAAGTCTTTCTTAACAATTCGCCCACAATAAAGTTGTATCGATTTAAAAAGCCAAGAAATATTAACTTAAATAGTTTCTTTAGGGAAAAATTGCCCGAGAAGAGGACTATCAGCTCCTTATGCCATGACTCATCTATACAACAATCAAGAAAGGCGATATGTCTTACAAGGACTATCCAGGCATATTTCCATTCCAACATACTGTGGTGTGAATGTCTCAAGCCGTTCTACAATAAACTAATCGGCGTGTACCAGTGTGGATTCCGGCCCGGCTAATCGACAAATAGACCAAACTTAAACAATGAGGCAAATCCTAGAAAAGAGTGGAGACTCACCATCCTTTCATCAACTTTAAGGCCGCATATAATAAGAGTCATTGTCCGGAGCTCTACTTGATGATGGCCGAATATAGAATCCGCAAAACTGATCCAACTGTGTCCGTAGCACTTAAAAACACGCGGTGTAATGTGGAGTTTGAGAGCATATCTACTGTTTAAATCCAAACTTGCACCGGATTATAGAAATTTTTGGCGTTGTTATAAATACTATTAATGTTCGATCCTTTATTTATTTTATTTATTTATTTTTTCATTATTCTTGTTTACAGCTATGAATTTAACAATTTTAGCAACTATATATTTAATTAAACCTATAAAATAGCAGTAATAGAATAGTAAGTAACATTTTTATTTATAGAAACAGAGATAATGTTACTTTAACCAGTAGTTATTCTTTTGTGGGGTGAGCACTGAGCAATTTAAAATAAAAAGAGCGGGCAAAAAAATAAAAAGAATTGAAAATTTATACATAAAAGAGTTGTATCAAAGTTATAAGGGTACAGTAAGTTGGCAAAAGTTTGAATAGTTTATAATGTCAAGAGAACAGAGAAAGAAAACAAAGAAAATAAAGAAACATTTATACGTTTAAAGCAAGTAACTCTATGATTTCATAAATATAAATAAATAATCAAGCAAAACTAAACAATATAGCGCAGCAAAACTTCAACTTCATTGTGATCGAAACCAAGGAGCCAAGATTTTACTTTACTTAAGAAGGAGAAAAGAGTTCTTATAATTCGTATATCTGCAGGGAGTCTGTTAAACAACTTCCTGGATATAATTAAGTACGAGCTCCTAAAATTTGTTGTGCGAAAGGCCGGGATGGCAACCTGAGTTTGGTAATTGCTGCGTAAGTTGTATGTGTCAAAAATTGGACTCTGCATATAACCACCTCTAACAAAGAAAACCTTTAGCACCCTATAGTAAAATAAATGTCTAATAGGAAGTATGTTTGTAATTCTAAAAAGTTCCATAGAATGAGCTAAACGGGCAGCGTTACAAATCTTTCTTATAGCTGATTTTTGCAACACAGCTAATTGATGTATCTTATATCTGCTAGCGCCCCCCCCAACAGCTTATACCATACTGCAACTTAGAATGGAATATTCCGTAATAAATTGTTTTCAAGGTGTTGTTAGAATAAAATCTTCTTAGTTGATAAAAACTGCGAATGACAGAGAGCAGATATTGCTTAAGATTTGAGATATGCACAGACCAACTCAGACTTCTGTCGATTGTAACACCTAGATATTTAAATTGGGTTACGGTTTCAATCTTAAAGCAATTTGCGTTACAGTTAACACTAGCGTTAAATGAATTATTAGGGCCTGAGTCGAAACAATTACAATTAAACAATTTGAACTTTACGCAATTTGAGGCATGAAATACAATATCGATGTCAGGAATCACATCATTACTGAGACTAAAAAACATAAGTTTGGTTTTGTTACTGACTACTAACTTATGTTGAGCAAACCATATTCTTAAAAGGCTTACGTCAAGATTTAAGTCAGCCACTAAATTGAGGCTGTTGACTGACTCATACGCTATACCCAAATCATCAGCAAAAGCCTTAACCTTACCCACCGAAGGCAGTTCAAATATAGAGTTGATGTAGATCAAAAATAAAATTGGCCCAAGAACAGAGCCTTGGGGAACACCAAGGCAGATTCCCTTTGCGCTACTTGGACTATTTCCGATTTTAACTTTTTGCTTTCTATCCCTTAGGTAAGACGCGAACCAATCATAGAAAAAACCACGGAAACCAACATTATACAATTTTCCTAAGAGAATATTGTGATCAACCATATCAAAGGCCTTGGTTACATCAACAAAGAGCCCAGCACAGCATTTTTTTGCGTCCAATCCTTTCTGTACCAGGCAGCAGAAATCTACCAGAGCATCTTCAGTAGATCGACCAGCCCTAAAGCCGAACTGCTTCGAACTGAAAAAGTTAATTTTATTTAGGTATTTTAAGACCCTATTCTTAACTGCTTTTTCAAATACCTTTGAAATAGAAGGCAATAACGAAATTGGCCTATAATTATTTTTTTCTTTTTTGCTTCCCTTTTTAAAAAGAGGTTTTACGTTAGCACATTTAAGCTCTTCTGGGAAATTTCCAGACATGATACTGAGATTTAAAAGATGTGCCAAAACATCAACTATATTGGGAGCAATTCTTTTAAGAATAAGGTTTGAAATACCGTCGATACCGCATGAGTTAGAATTATTCAACGAGTTTATAATTTCAATAATATTTCAAGCCCCGAGATGGTTTCAAAGTAGAAACTATTTCTGTTAAAAATAGAATCCCTTACGCCCCATTCGGCCCAACAACTACAATTGGAGAAGGCTTCGTATGAGGAGGACACTTGCCCAATAGAGGCAAAGTAATCATTAAATTTGTTTGCAACTGCAATCGGATCAGATATAGTGACATTACCATCTGTTATTGTAATACAGTTATCGTGGTTACAAACATTGCGGTTGACAATGCTATTGATTAGTTTCCACTCTTTTTTCAGGTTCCCTTGTGCCATTCTCATTTGGTTATGATAAAAACAGTCCCTACAAGTTCGGATATCCTTCCTTATCTTTCTACACATATGACTAAAACGCTTTTTTAAACTACAGTTTTGCGGATGTTTCTTGAATTTCTTCGCCAGTTTGTTTTTCAGTTTTATTTGTTTAAGAAGAGGGCGACTCATCCAAGGTTTAAGCCTTTCTACTTTTTTCCTTTTCACATTGATGTTACTAGCAGCTGTAATACAGTTTTTTTTAAATTTGCAAAAATAGATCATAGGCTTTACTTGCATTTTCTTCAGCATAAACCTCTTCCCAGTTGATAAAACGCAAATCTAGATTCAGTTGGGCAAAGTTAATTTTGTTTACACACACAATACTGTCCGTTACGGTTTTCAGGTTTTTAAGAGTATTAAATAGAATACCAGTCATACAGTGGTCAGTAATTTGTAGGTCAACATTGATTCCAGCACATTGATTAGAAGGAATTTTTTTGAAACGGCAAAAAACATGATCAAGGCAGGTATTTCCAATTGGCCTTGTTATATCATTGACGTATGAAGTTAAACCTTGCTCGGCCATAAGTGTAAGGTAAAAATCTAAAGAAGAACATGGGCTCAACAAATCTACATTTAAATCACCTAAAATGACAAGGTTAACAGCTTTCACTCTACCCAAAAAATAAGAAAACTCCTCAAGAAACACATTAATATGCTGTGAATTAAATCTGTACACACATACAAAAGTAAACAATTCATTATAAAAGGAACAAGAGATTTTAATGACATCAGCACTCGCCAAACTAAATCCCTCCACATCACAATCATCATACAAACTCCGAATAAAGACTCCCACTCCTCCCGCACAATAAGAATCGTTGGTTTGTGCATAAAAAATATATCCAGGAATATTTAAATCATTAATTTCATGAGAATAGATCCAAATTTCTGAAACAAAAATAATTACCGGTAAATACTCTAAAGCTTCAAGATTGCTGACCAATAAATCGAAATTTTGCCGAAGACTTCTTATATTTTGATGTACTCGTATAACAAAAAGTGGTTGGCTATTAATGTTATGAAAAATGCTATCCCTAAAACTACCAATGGTATCTGAGATAAGGTTGTTGTTTAAAAGATTAAAGCTTCCATTCATGATTGAGAACAATTAAATTAGTTTTAAATAGAGGCAAGATCGTTGAATGATCTAATACAAACAACCTTATCCTTTTCAACTTTTCTTAACAATATTTGCGAATTATTAAACCATAAATATTTAAATTTTTTCTCTGTTTTACATTTTTTAGTTGCCATAAATAGTGAGCGAGTAAATTTTGTAAAGTAATCGTTAATATATATATTAGTACAGGTCCTATCCGTATCACCAAATAAAGTTGTATTGAGATTTTTTCTGCCAGTTTTCTTGCTTTTCATGATTTTATTTATAATATCAAGGGATGAGAGTGGGACGCAAATAATGTTGGAGTTTTTTTGCTATTCTTCCTATTGGAACTTTTAATGTAACATTTTCTTATGTCCTCTGAAGACACGGAAACATTCAAAGCTTTATGAAAGATTTTTTTGGCACTTTCTTCTGCATTGTCGTCATTTACCTCAGGTACACCAACAATTTCAATGACGTCCTCAACTTGCTTTTGTTCCCACCAGTTTAATTTACCTTCAAGTTCGTTAACCTTTGATGACAGTGAGACATTTTCTTCCTTCAATTGCCGGACTGTGCTTAGGAAATCACTATTAATTTTTTTTAGACATAGAATCTCTTCGTATAGTAATTCCATTGTAATAGCGCTACACAGCGGGCTTTCAGGCAGACGATCATAAACAGGTTTTGATGGTGATGTTGATAGCTGGTCACTCGGTGTTGATGTTGGCTGAGGTTGTGGGCACTTTTCAAAAGACTGCTGCTGTTGTTGTTGTTGTTGTTGTTGTTGTTGTTGTTGTTGTTGTTATTGTTGTTGTTGTTGTTGTGGTTGATGCATTGGTTTCAAATGTCTAAGGCTAGGCTAGGCACCTAACAAGGGCAACGGCCGGCGACAATAGTCTGATGGGGCTTACTACGCCAATGAAATGTATATAGCGAGTACGCTCCGCTAGGACTTTATCCAGCGCGCCTAAGGCGCTTGCCTTTGGATCTAATAGATACCCAGAACCGATTCCCCGATTGTTCGTAGCTTGTTGAGGGGGAAGTGGTCAATATGCCCTCCTGCTCCATAAGGAGCGTACGTTCCGACTCTTAATTTCAGTAGTAAATTTTAATTATTTTTAAACGTTGTTCTTTCGTGTACTTCACTACGATGAAAATATTGATTTTACTTAATATTTTGACATTGACAGTTCGGTAACCGGTTTAAGGGTGCGTTGCGTTCACACTGAAAGTTTGAAGTTGTCAAGTCGCTAATGGAAAACCCTGGAAAGACATTATACCCCTACTAAATGCGATACTTTTACTACATCCCTATTGGTCCGCCTTTGGGTTCGCCGATTCCACCTCAACGATTTTTTGCAATCACCTCATCACTGCACTGAGGCAAAATAATTTATTGTGTTACTGGATTGTCCAGGAGTTTTTCGGCCTTTCCTTTTATTACGATTTGACACGTGCATACTTCCGTTACTGAAAATTGTTTGATCTTGCTTTAGGACACTGGTGATCGCCAGTCGTCGACAATTTGGTCCTTTCTGCGAAGAATTCGAAGGCAAAGGGGAAGGAAAAACCGCGATATCCATGTGCGACACCGAGATGTGGATAGAGTGTACAAACCTAAAAGACGTCGACTACATTGACCGAATGGACAACAGTGCTACAGGCATGAGAAGATCGACTTCCAGGTTCCGGTCCCCAGGTTGGAGATGACAAGAAACACCGACTAACATTTTTGAAGATCAATCCATCGCGGGTGCAAGAGTACTTAGTCTGGACAACTTGAAGCAGCGTGCACGTGATCGAAAAGGCAGGAAGGCTGCCGCGCTTCAGTCAGAAACATCACGGATCGGAAGCCTGTTAAGTGCGTGAGTATGAACCCTATGTCGTCAAAACAGCCGTGTGCAAATCATTCTATGTGTAAATCATATAGTGATTGGAAAATATTGAAAAATAATAATAATAACAGAGTAATAACACTTTGCATTAAATTTTAATAAATAACTTAAACTATTTTTGTAATTCTATACATGTGCCTTATATGTAAAATAAATATCAATTATCTCGTATTTACTTCGTTTCTAATGATTTGTATTGTCCAAGATTTTTAATGACTTCATCGTAGAGCAGTCTCTTAACATTCAAAGCCCACAAAAAGTCCATGTGATTGAAATGCTTATTTGGAACCAAGTATTTCGCAACCGGATTTCCTAGATCGGTAAATAACTGATCTACATTGCTTGGTGGGACAAGCATATCGTTTAGTGAATAATAAATATAAACAGGAACTGTAACTTTGGTCAAATTGTATTTTGGTGGCAAATGTTCTCTGTAGACTGCTAAATTCTTATTGACACTGTAACTGTACGGAGCAAAACGACTGCTCTTTATTATTTGTATAAAGTGTTTCACTTGCTTAGCTGAGGAACCTGCAGGATAGTGCCCGAGAATTACAGGAAACATTGGCTGCTCATACAGAACAATTGAAACGATTTTGTTAAATGTTATGCAAATCTATTAGCGACTACCTATACCTCATTGAATTCATCCTCACTTCGACCTGCAATAGAAAATATCGCCTCGATACAAGTTCGTTCTGTCTCTGAGGTTACACCACAAAAAAATCGAAATTCTCCTGAAAACAGTTCCGATATCGTGCTACCAACCAAACTCTGTATAAATAAAATATGTTAGATGCGGAATGCAATTTCAATAGATGGTAAACCCTAACTTACCTTAAGATACAAATCCATTACTCTTACATATGGATGATCTTCAGTGCTCGAAAGATACGCGGCAGGTGCTAATGCGTGCATCGATATGAATTTGTTGTTGTATTGTGGCCGCATTGAGCACATCACAAAAAATGCTGTGCAACCCTAAACAAATTTATAAATTCGAATAGGCGAATGTAACATAATAAGTGGTTAAGAATAAGAAAATTTGTATACGCACGTACTTGCGAATGTCCAATGTACTGAATTTGTTTAAATTCAGTGGATTTCAGAACATAATCTATCATAGCTGGCAAATCATACATTCCTATCTCGTGCCAACTGAAATCCCAGAATTTCGATTCGTCCGGGTCAAGTGTAGTGTGATTACGTGAATATCGATTTCCTCGTGCATTACCTATCCATACGTCATAGTTCAGATCCGCTAGGAGATATGCTGTAAGGGAAGGATAACATGGTTTTTTATGTGTCATAAAATTTAAATCAAGCAGAGTTCATTCAATTTTTGCAGAGCCAATGTGCATTATAGCAAATCATTCATACTCAAAATCCGCAGATTTTCCATACATTCTATGTTCATCACTAGCCATTAGCTAGAACTTGGTTTCGGTAGGGGTTTTCGAATTATTTCCAAATTATCATTAACATTGTATTTCTGTATATAACTTTTAATTTTTAATGAACTAAGTTGGATACCTTTGTGAAGAACTTATTTTATCCAAAACTTATTTGGTCTATGAATATTTTCTATTTTTTGTTACATTTTTAACCCATTCCTTCAATTATCGTATTGCAATTAAATTTTTATTTTTTTTTTTTTTTATATAATTTGCTTACGCTAAAGGGATTTTTTCTGTTGTTACAGTACCCTTATAGTGCAATTCAATGGGTATGAAATGGGTATTAAAATACCCAACCGGGTCTAACGAGTTCTTAGTTTAATCGAAATTTTTTATTCGTTCGTGATCCCCGAAAGTTTAATGTCAGAATTAATAGTAATTAGAGCAAGGTTTCAAAGTCATCAAAAAAAATTTAGATGGAACCAGCTTAGCCAGTTACGTACCGTTAAAGAATCATGGCCAAGATTTAACCGATTTCTAAGATCCAAGAGAAGAACCCTCTCTACCCTTGCAAACATTGGACACCGTGCAATGAGTAGGCATGCTCAGAGATTGAGCATTGATGGACCAATCTTAGTCCAAGTGCACCTCATCGAGGGCCATTGCAAACTAAATTAGTCAGCAATTTGTAATATTGCATTCATTTATGCATGGAGATTGTCATCAAAAGCAAGCCAATCAGATTTGCCTATAAATACTGGTGCTTGCATCATCCAATGGATACTGCTACCAATTCATGCCTTGGCGAAAACGTTGCTTTTCAGTTACTCTCACATCTTGAGACTACCGATAATCATAACATTACATTCGACAACTTTTTTTACCAGGTTTTAACTGATTAGCCGTCTGAATGCTCTTGGTTACTTCGGATGCGAGACTGTGCGTGACAATCACACCAAACGCCCTCATCGGATGAAAAATAAGGACATAAAGAAACGGACACGCGTTACAACTAATTTCAGATTTAACAGAAATAATAGCTTGCTTATGTACTATACGCTGGAGTGATAGCTCGGTAATATGTAGCTTTGATGAGGTTTTGTAATCTTTTTGTAGAAAGATTTTGAGGCGTTGTGAATAGCGAATAGAGACAGTTAATACTACTTTAAAGAAAAATGTGTTTTTGAAATTATATATTTGAAATATGTTTGTAGTGCTTTATTTCAATTATGTATTTACTTAAATCCCTGTAAATATGTTAAGTAAAGTAGAATAATTCCTCTTAAGGATCCAATAACGATCGTCATCATCGTCTACTGTAAAAAAAAAGTGTACGTCGAATTTAACAATGGCAGGCGGAAAAAATAATGGGCACATACACCGGTCTGCCTCACTCCCTGCATGAAGATGCTCATGGATTGTATTTTTTGCATTGTTTTGTTGTTTTGCATGCATTGTAGTTTATAAAACTAAGTTTTTGAATTCGCTCCTGCCGACTATACACCCATTAATTGATTTAAAATAGAAGAAAGCATCCTTTTTTCTTGGCAATTTTTTTTTTTTAAATATATTTAAATACTATATATATATAGTAAATCACGATTTTTATTTTCGGACCATAACTTACCCAGTAGTGGGAAGTTAATAAGTTCAAAGTCAATTTCACATATTCGAAATCTGAGCCAGAAGTCGTACAAAATTGTTCGTAAAAACAATTGCTTGTAAAATTAATTTCTCAAATTGTATTCAATATGTTTTAGATTTCACCATCAAAATGTCATCAAATTGTTGCCTGCATTCAATCGTAAATTTGCGATGTACCTTTAAGAATATATTCTTTGCAGCTTTTATCTGAATAGCAATAGGTAACTTATTGTACGAATAGATTAAGTTAATTTTTTTTTTATTATTTCTTCTGAAGCTGACCATCCACTAAAGGTACATACAACATTCCCCACTTAAAGACCTTCACGATTTTATCAGATTTTCCTGTTCCGTCGATCACTTTTATTGCGTATTTTATTGAAAATCAAAGTTTCTCTCAAAATCTAGATTTGCGCCATTCAATGAAGCGTGTTTTGACTTTCACGTTTCATTATTCTGGTATAAGTAAAGTTCTTGCAACAGGAATGCAAATGCTGTCGCAGAAAAAAAAGATAGTTTACCAAAAAAGTGTAGTAGACATAAGGAAACTCCTTTTTTCAATCAACGAAATAAGTTAAATAAGTTAATATAGTGGGAACGTCATTTCTCTAATACGTGTTCACATAGTGCAGGTAAAACTAACAATATAAAGTTAATAGAATTTAACTTAAGGTTGCTCAATTATTAGCATTTCAACTTGGTGCCGGGAAATAACTTCACGGGCAATAACTTCACATGGGCAATAACTTCACCTCGAGTGGGAAATAACTTCACTTTTTTTTGTGAAGTTATTGCCCACTGACGTTGAGCAATTACTTCACCGTAAATTTTGTGAAGTTATTTCCCACCTATAGTTTGAGAATTTGTCTATTATACCTGAAGAGGAAATGTGAAATGGAGTTATTTATGAGGTTTTTGTATAATTTCATTTATAACAAAATATAACAATTTATTTTTAGCAATTTATATCGGTGCCGTGAAATAATGCCTTGCGCAATATATAGATTCCATAAACATTGCGATGACTGCAACCACCCTGCTTGGGGACAAAAAAGTGAAGATATTGCTCACCTATTGTGGGCAATAACTTCACAAAAAAAGTGAAGTTATTCCCAACTGGAGGTGAAGTGATTGCCCATGTGAAGTTATTGCCGTGAAGTTATTTCCCTGCACCTTTCTACTTACTATATAAAGACGGGATCAAACAAATTTGTCCGTGGTAACTTTAGCAAATACTGGCCCGATTAACGGAAAATAAGGCTATATTTTTTGTTTACAGGAAAATTTAAAAAAAATAATGTAGTAATAATACGTGCAACCTTGTAAATTCTAGAGTTCAGTTCCGAGATTTTAAGAACATAAATAGAATATCTCTTGAAAATGATATACACGCGATAGCATGGAATGACATCTTTTTAATGCCTTCACCAGATGATCAAGTCAATTTTTTAAATGAAAATCTTAATTTATTATACAATCAACACGTTCCATTAAAAACAAAAACTAGGATTCGCGAAAATAAGCAAACAAGTAGTATCACAAATCTAATAAAACAGCGTGACCTAGCGTATCGACGCTGGAAACGGTTCCGTGTTTATGAACTTCATGAATCTTATAAAACATTACGGAATAAAGTTGTTCAAGAGGTAAAACGTGCAAAATTACAGTTCTTCTCCATCCATCTAGATGTGAAATCTGATGGTCGAAAATTATGGAACAACCTCCGCAAACTGGGAATCGGGAAACAAAGACCAAATCTTCGAGCCGATGTGGATAAAAATGAGCTCAACCGTAAATTTGCGTCCTTACCTCTCTTACCTCCAAGAGAACACGTATCTCTCAATAGCCTACCTTCACCATCAACGAACACATTGTTCAGTTTTGCCTGTGTGAACACCATAGATGTAGTTGAAAGTTGCATTAGTATAAAATCCAATGCCATTGGAGTTGATAACTTAAACCCCATCTTCATCAAAGCTATTCTTCCATTGCTTCTTCCGTACTTTACCCATGTTATTAATTCTATCCTAACCACTGGGATCTTCCCACACCAATGGAAAATTGCTAAAATAATCCCAATCCCCAAAAACTCACTCTGTGATGATTTCAGGCCGATTTCAATACTTCCTTTTCTATCAAAAGTCTGTGAACGCCTTATGCAAAAACAATTAAACAACTTTGTCACCCGCAACAACCTCTTAGTCGATATTCAATCAGGTTTTCCTTCACACCATAACTGTATAACTGCACTTACTAAAATAATCGAAGATATAAGAGCAGAGCTCGATATAAATAACGTAACATTCTTAGTTTTACTAGATTTTTCAAAAGCTTTTGACTTAGTGGATCACACTGTACTTTTGAATAAACTGCGTCAAAGGTTCAACATATCTGCAGAAGCTACTAAACTGCTCTCCTCTTCTTTGAGTGATAGAAAGCAAGCCGTCTTTTTAAATGAAAATTTCTCAGATTTTCTTCCGGTGCAACAAGGAGTTCCCCAAGGATCAATTTTGTCCCCACTTTTATTCTCTATGTATATCAATGAAATCGGGTTCATTATCAATCAAGCATCAAAACACTTTTATGCCGATGACATACAAATTTACAAAAGCTGTCCTTTGGATTTGATTGACGACTGCGCTTTCACCTTGAATAAGGAACTGGAAAAGATATCTAACTGGGCATCTTGCAATGGGTTGATTCTCAACCCAATAAAATGCAAATGCATGATTATCTCGAGAAAAGAACTAGACCTGTCATACTTTCCTTCCATAAAACTTCACAGTAACGACTTAGAATTTGTAAACACCTACAAAAATCTAGGTGTAATTTTCAATAGAACCTTGACCTGGAATGATCACATTAATTCACTGGTAGGAAAAACTTATGGAACACTCAGAGCGTTATGGACCGCCCAGGAATTCACTCCACTTCGAACTAGAGCCATGTTGGCAAGAACCCTGGTGATACCCGTCCTTACATATGGATGCGAAATATTTTACAATTGCGACGCCATCAGTAAAAATAAACTAAAAGTTGCCTTCAATAGTACCATTCGATACATCTCTGGGCTAAGAAGGTAGGATCATGTTTCACATCTGCAGGAGAGCCTCCTTAGTATGTCGTTTGATGCCTTCATGAGATTCCGAACATTGATACTATATTTTAAAATCTTAAAAACACGTCAACCAACATATCTCCATGAAAAGCTTAGACTGTCAGTATCAAACAGATCAACAACGGTAATTCTGCCACGCTTTTCGTGTCTGACTTCGGAAAGACAGTTTTTCATTGCTGCATGTCGCCTCTGGAACTCACTCCCCACCCATCTGCGAGATATTGATGACCTACACATATTTCAAAATAAACTTAAAATATTCTTCTCGAATCAAAGCAACTAACCTAATTTATCTTCTCTTTTCAACTCAAGCTTAGCCTTTCGTTTCCCTTTCTTGTTTCACTTCTATCTATCTACCTTTCAAATTATTATAAACTTTTCAAAGATCAAACAGTATATATTCTAATAAATTATCGCTTCTATTTTAGGCAGGTATACAATTTTTTTTTTTTCTCTTTCTTTTTCTTTGCCTTTTCATTCTTCTATTATTCTATTTGCATTATTCTAAGTAATTGAAATTGTTATTCTAAAAGTAAATTCATAGACTTTCACTAGATTATAAGATATCTATTATCTTACTGTGTTAGTTATATAAAGAAATAAACTAAACTAAGCTAAACTAAGTATGCATTATTGCAATGAGGTTGAGCCATACATAAATATTCACTCTTAACCTTAAAAATCAAAAATCAAAGTCGCTGCATAAGCTTATGAGTTAATTTCATCCTGAGATGCTGAGAAATAAATATAAATAACTATTTCAAGAACTATTTAATTTTCAGTTGTCTTTCATTGCGCTATCGCATTGACAAGGTTGCTGCTTTATTCCATTTTATCACCATACCGCGATTATCACTCACTATCTCATGTTCCACCTTCAAGTGTATGCCTATCATATTAACTCTCTTTGACTGCTTGGGTTTCGAATGAGATTTGCAAGTCTTTTTTGTTCGCACTCAAGTCATGCATAAATTGGTATGATATTGCGCATGCAGTCATTCTTTCTCTTTCTCGATTTAATTTATTCAAGTTACATTCTTCTTCTTCTTCTTTACGGGCGGTGATGAATGATCAGGATTAAAGGGATCATAACCCTCTCATTTAACACATCACAGAAATCAACGGCAGGCCTCCATATTTTGAATCACTTCGTCAATAAGGCCAATCAAAAGCTACTGTTGCTGCATTTGTGTGATCCAGGAGTTTTTAGGTCTGCCTCTCATTTGCGTTTGTATAGAAAAGTTGAATGATTCTGCCTTTTTGACAGGGTTCGTAGGACCCTTTGAACATAACACTGCCCACTGAGCTGGTCGCACTCCATTTTTTTTAAGATAGGTTCTTTGACGTGCAGGCTTTCTAGGTTCTTGGGACTTCTTATTCGAACAATTTTTGTTACTCAGCAGCCTTTAATTTGCCCTTATACTTTTTGTACGCTGTCCAACATTATGAACCATATGTTAGCGGCGGGCACACAACTGCGGTGTACAGCCTTCGGTCACTGAAGATGGCTTTTCCGCCACTTCGTCCACCCAACGCTTAATGCTTAATGTCGTCATCACAGCTTGCTGCGCTATTGATCATAGATCCCAGATATCTAAACTTTTCACACCTGGGAATCACTCTTCCATTCATATAAATGTCTGGAATAGGTCGAGTGGATATTCTGTTTTTTGGACTAATACGATACCCATTCCCCTAGAAAACTTCCACCCATACATTAAGTGCTCGTTGCATTGACGCTTGATCCTCGCTAATGATGGCTTCATCGTTAACTAAGAATACCGTATGCACTTTTAATTCAGTCACTTTTCCTTCAAGCATAATCAAGGACTGTAATAAATATCAAAGGACTTAAAACGCTTTCCTGGTGTACAGCAAATTTGGTTGCGAACTCCTAGGTGACGCCAGTGGGCATCTTTTTTTTTTTTTTTTTTTTTATTTATTTTTTAAAAAAAAGGAAATCCAAATCCCAGAGCACTCAGACTCGGTAACGGTCCATTGTACTACCAGGCAGAAATCCTCCTTTTTGGTGTAGAGGCATGTGAATGGGTGGCGTATGTTGTTGTTCCCCATGGGGATTGAACCTGCACCGCACGGGTCAGAAGCCAACACACTAACCTCTACACCGTCGCCACCCACAGTGAGCATCTTACTCTTGTCTTTACTCCCTCCTATATGTCCATGATCATCTGGACGCATGGTTCTGGAACTCCTCGTTGTCTTAGCGCCACCCACAACAGAGCAGGGAAGTGTGTTCCACTGTCGCTTGGTACGACTAAGGAACGAACGATTGTAAGAACTGCACTGCACAGAGCTCAACATAAAATCTCACCAATTTTGTTTCGTGAGTATTCTATACAGCCTCGTATCTGCATCCATGTCCACTTCGCACTGAGAACACTATGCCAAAAATCATATCTTTTATATTTATCCAGTTAACCTCATTACTACTTGTATTTTTCCCTAAGAACATTTCAACCGCAATACCTGCCATACTAGGAATGCACATCAGTTCACACTTAAGCCTGTATTCGGCCGTACAGTAAAATACAAAGAATTATTCCTTAGCTGTAACACACGAATGTGGAATTCTGTACCCCGTTCTATAATTCAAAACCAACGTGCATCCCCTCTCTGTCTCTATCTAATATACATTGCCATTCTGCCCGCGGCTTGTTAACATTATAAGGCCACAACAAAAAAAACCTCTGTTGCCATTTTGGCATTTTTAAATACATTCGCAGAAATAAAAAAAAATGTTAGTTTCTTTAAACAATTGTATAGATGGCAATCTATTACCATTTATAAATTCAATACTGAGATTGAACTTTCTTGCTTATTATTCAGTTAGCAGTTTCATATGCTTAAAAAAAATTATTTAATAAAGAATTTTAAAATTTTTTTGAGATCGCCTCTTTCTTGTGAGGACCTCTCGCGATGGTCAGTCACCTTGACGTGTGTACCATCATTGCATTCGATGGTACCGGTGCGGAGGCTTGTGGTGCAAAGATTCAACGGGCTATGCTGTCTAAGGGCCACCCATGGCAGACAGGCCGATTGATGAGCGCCAACTAAGAACTGGCCAGGACTCAACGTCCACCCACCCCTAATTCAGATTGTCATGCGACCCGTGCTTATTATATGGTTTGCAGCCAGGGGTATCCGGCTGTATTTTTGCGGAGCCTCTCTAATACCGGGCCACCTCAGAGAGTAATCATGGCCTTACCACGTTAATGCGAGGCTCTGGCGTGGTTGACCATCTTTCCCGCGCTACTCGTGGGATATGCCAAACAAGAAGAAACAAAACAAACAAACAAAAAAAAGACTCAGCAGAATGCGGGGACATACCGCAGACGAAGTCATTGGTCGGATGGAGCAGGACATCCATGACGACCGCCTGGTACATGATAGACCCGAAACAAGTCGAGGTGGAGGCTCTAAACTGGTGCAACCCAGCACCAGTCAAAGAACCATCATCACCTCACGACAAGCCACGGGAGTGCCAAAGGCCCGGGAAGAAGCCCGGTAGCACAGACAGGTGCATGCAGTGGGGATGGGAGCCAAATCTTAATCCCCTCCCTGTCCGGGAAAGAATTGATGGAGGGAACTAGGGCAGCGGGAACGAGCATAGCTCAAGTACCAGCCCCTGAACCCCCCGGGAACAATACCGGAAGGAAGAGGACTAAGCCAGCCTTACCTTCACCTGGGAAACCAGGTGCGAGAGACGACCCTCTGCAAAGGGGACTTAGTGGTGCTGGCACTAAATGGTACCTCCGCTACCTCAATAAAGGCTTCGGGCCTGAGGAAGCCAAAAGGAAGGCTGAGGAGCATCGGGCCAATCCCGAAAGTACGAAAGTGGCGGCGGGGAAAAGGGGGAATAACAACATCACCCCCCCCCCCCACACAACAAATAAAGCCAAAAAGCAGAAGGTAGATGAAGGTACCGATAGGGCCACGGGAAAGCCTGCAAAAGCGAGCGCCACCGTGGTTGGTCGAACCTATGCTACGGCGGTGAAAACCTTCCCGGCTAGCGGTAGACACGACACAGGTGCGATTGCTGAGTAGGTTGCTGTTCTCCCGGTGAAATATCCGCAGGAGATCCTCAGCAACCCAGACCTCACGGTACTTGAAGACGCCATTGTGGTGGAAGTGGGCTTGGGATGGGAGCAGAAGCTCAAATTTCAGGGAATGTATGCCCCAAACACGGAATGCTCTTAGTTGACTGCGAAACTCCGCAGACAGCTGAGTGGCTAAAAGCAGTAGCCCCAAAGCTGGGGAAATGGAAGGGGACATGCCTCATGGCATGCAATGGGACAGCTATACCACGGTCCTCCTCCATAACGATCTTCCTTCCACGCAGTGCAGAACAAAAAGCTAAAACCTCCTTGGCACTGCTGGAAGCACAGAATGTCGGACTTAACGTCCAGGCGTTGAAGGTTCTCAACTGTCGAAAAGAGGGAACCGGGCAGGTACTGGCTCTTGGTATCGACCGAGAATCCTTCGACGCCATAAAATCCCAAAAAGGATCCCTGAGCTACCGATGCGGCAGGGTTGCGGTGTGCGGACTCAAGAGGTCGGACGAGATCTCTGGGCAAACAGCCCAGCCAGCATCGAATCTGAACTCGCAGAGCGCGCAGTCCGAGGTAGAGCATACTGCTCCTCCGAAGATTAAAGCACCTTCTTCCGTTGTCCAATCGGCGGAGCAGGCTCCTGAGGAGACCGAGAAGTATATGTCCACCTCGGAGAGCATGATCTCTGACGGGGAAATGGACAACACGGTCATCGACCTCTTCCAGGAAGTCACCCAGGAGGAGGAAGATTCGTTGCTGAAGGAGGACGGGGCAATTGCCCCGCGCGAGCAATAGCTCGATGAACCCCGCCAACAGAAAAATCAAACTAGCACAGGTAAACATCCACCATGCTATAGCCGCCTCGGCGACTATGTCTAGGATTTTTACCTGCTAAAGCCTAGGGCTAGTACTGATCCAGGAGCCATGGATCCTGAAAGGACAAGTCAAAGGATTGGCGAGCAAGGATGCAAAGGTAATATGGGACACTCGGGCCGAGAAACCGAGAGCTTGCATTCTAATAAACAATAAATATAAATTTATTCTACTTTCAGAATACGCGACACGAGATCTGGTGCCAATTCAGGTACATCTGGATGTTGAAGGATGCCACCGCACCATTGTCATCGCATCGGCGTATTGTGCAGGGGATGAGACGGTTGTATGATCCCAAATGCAGCGACTGGTAGAGCATTGCAACAAGCTCCGCTTGCCGCTCCTTATAGGGTGCGATGCAAATGCCCAAAACATTATCTGGGGGAGCACCGACACCAACATCAGTGGTGAGTACCTACTAGAATTTATTATGAGTTCGTCACTTGACATTATAAACGTGGGAAATACCCCGACTTCTGTAACTAGGGTCAGGGAGGAAGTATTTGACCTCACGCTTGGGAGCCCAAGCGTAAGTAAATTAATTAGCAACTGGATAGTATCTGATGAGCCGTCATTGTCTGACCATCGAATAATAGTTTTCGACCTGGACAGCACAAGTATCACGAGAAATCCAGTAAGAAACCCAAGGAAAACCAACTGGGAAACCTATAGAACTGCTCTAGAGAGCAATCTGGGGCGCCTTGTTTTAAGGAAGGTTCCGGGCCACCCCCTAGAGCTAGAGAGCGCAGTGGAAAGCGTAACAAACGCCATCATCACTGCGTTCGAAGAAAACTGTCCTATAAGTAGAGAACGGTACAGGAAACAGACGGTGGAGCAATAACTTGTCAAAACTAAGATCCGAGGTGCGGAAGCTTTTCAATAAAGCAAGGCGCATCAGAAAAGCTAAAAGAAATAGCTTCAGGAAATTCTGTGAGACAATCACCAGTACTCCTACTGCGGCAAGGCTACACAAAGCTCTTGCGAAGTCAGGAGGAGTGCCAATATCTCTGAAGAAACCAGATGGCGAGTTCACGGAAGATGAGGATCAAAGGGCACTATTGCTACTAGAAACTCACTTTCCTGGCAGCTCGCCTAGTACTGAGCCAGGAATCAATACCACTTCAATCAACCATCTGTTCTGAGGGACGACTGAAATGGGCAATAAATTCCTCTCAGCCTTTTAAATCTGCCGGAGTGGACGGCATTATTCCCGCCCTACTATAAGAAGGGCAAGGGATACTAATACCACACCTGCTAAAAATAACAAGGAGCAGTATTGCCTTGGGCCACATACCAATGCAATGGAGACGAGCAAGGGTTGTGTTTATACCAAAAGCAGGGAAAAAGACCCCACACAGCCAAAATCGTACAGGCCCATCAGCCTTACGTCATTTCTTCTGAAGATGACACAAAAGGTTGTGGACAATTATTTAAGGGAAATTGTACTGAAAACATCCCCCTTACATACAGAGCGGGCAGATCAACAGACACCGCCCTATATCAGCTGACGGAGATAATTCAAAGTGCTTTGGAAGCAAAAGAAATAGTACTGTGCACTTTCCTAGACATAGAGGGAGCATTTGACAACACCTCACATGAGGCGATTAAACGATCCCTGGATTGGAAAGGAGTTAACAGTACAGTATCCAAATGGATGTGTGAGCTGCTGAGCACTAGATAAGCAGAGACTCAAACACCATCTGGAACCATCAGAGTGAACACAACAAGAGGATGTCCACAGGGAGGGGTACTATCACCCTTAATGTGGAGCCTAGTTGTAGACGAACTGTAATGAAATGACTAAAACGCACTTGAGTTATTTGTTCAATTGGTTTTATTACGTCGGAGGTTCCGCTTCAACTGACTAGCTAACATTTACAAAACAATGATGATGCACGCATACTGGACTACACATACATATAGAACCTAAACACAGCTTACATCAGTGTTGCTGTGTTCCTAATTGTACATAATGCATTTTATTAGGTATTGTTACACGCTTCTTTTTTTTTTTTTTTTTTTTTTTTTACATGTGCATATATATTTTTATTATTTAGCCTAATCCCCATAGCGTTTTGGCGGAATGACCACCCGTCCGTGCCGCGTTCGATAAGGTGCCGAATTAAAGTTTCCGGGCAACCGGCGCTGTGGTCAACGGGACTTTCCTGATTTGCATCAAGATTAACCGATGGCTCATTTGCTGATACTGAATGATCAATTCCGACAGAAGGTCGGAGTTCCGGACTTGGGTTAAAGTTAGCCTGGCTGCTGACATTACTATTAAAGTTAGCCTGGCTGCTGACATTACTATTTAAGTATGGGTTTATATTTCCGTCTAGCAATAAGTCTCCTGTTTTTTGTTCATTGTTTGTGGTCCTAGAAATAAATCTACGATTTCTACGATACAAATTGTTAAAGTTATCAATAATAACATATGAGCGATCATTAACTCGACGATGAATTTTTCCGTAGAACCATTCCTTGTTATTATTATTTTTTTTAAACATTATTCGATCCCCCACATTCAACAACGGGAGTGGTTTCGCATGACGATTGTAATATTGCATTTGTTTCTTCCGTTTTTTATCAATTTTAGCTCGAACGACCGACTCTTCAATACCCGCGCGATGTAATAATTTATTTGTTACCGGCAATTTCGTTTTAATTTGACGACCAAAGAATAACTGGGCAGGTGTTGTCTTCATGCTAGCAATAGGTGTCGCATTGTATTCCAATACACGATATGGGAACTCAGCTACTGAATTTTCCTCGTAGCAACGCTTCAATATGTTTTTTGCAATTGCGACACCTTTTTCCGCTAAACCATTACTCTGTGCATAATTCGGCGACTTGCTGGAGAGAATCTTCTCTACGGCCAAGTAATTTTAGCTGTAACGATTTATCATGAACAGCAACAATGATTCGGTCACGCAGCATACGTTCAGCATATGGTGTTTTGCATTTCTTGCACTCAAATGAGCAGTGCTGAGCCTGCGTACGAAGTTCAGTTTCAAACTCGCCAAAAGGTTGCTTCTCTTTTTGCACGATTGTGTGGAATTTAAACGATTCCATTGCCAAGTTTTGCTGTGGCAGACAGTATTCTTCGAAAGCTGTTAACACAACAGTTAATGTGAGCGGTAACCGCTGTTGTTCAGGCGGATTCTCCTCTTCTCCTCCTTCGGCATCATTTTCTCCCCCTCTTACTTGTGCTACCGCAGCGGCTGAGAACAACTTCTCAATATCTCCGTCGTTTGGGAACAGAGAGTTAAAGATTTGAATGCCGCGTTCGCCAATTAGCCATAGCAATATCGACACTTTTTCCAGCTCCGTTTTTCGCATCTTTCCGTGCGAGCGCATATAAATCCAGAATCGTTGCTTGAATCGAGGCCAATCAGTTGCGAGATTCGATCCCTCTAATGATGCAATAGGCGGGCGCATGTCGTCATTATTCGACTCCATTGCCTCGATGATATGTTGTGCTTCGCACAACAGTTTTGATAACTAATTTTTGTAATTAATTAAAAAAAAAAATTTTTTTTTTTTTTTTTACTATTTTTGTTTCACCTAAGTGTCCACTTAAACAAAATCGCGTTCACTTCTGACACCATGTAATGAAATGACTAAAACGCACTTGAGTTATTTGTTCAATTGGTTTTATTACGTCGGAGGTTCCGCTTCAACTGACTAGCTAACATTTACAAAACAATGATGATACACGCATACTGGACTACACATACATATAGAACCTAAACACAGCTTACATCAGTGTTGCTGTGTTCCTAATTGTACATAATGCATTTTATTAGGTATTGTTACACGAACTGCTGGAAAAATTAACCAACCTTGGCAGGGGCAAGTTCGAAGAAACTCTTGGGGACATTATACAAAGGGGGCTTAAAGTAACCAAGGAATGGTGCCATACTGTCGGACTTAACATCAATCCGTCGAAAACAACGATAGTACCATTCACAAGGAAAAGACAAGAAGTAAATATCTAGGACTCCATCTAGATAGTAAACTCCTCTGGCGAAAACATACAGAGGAGATATCCAAGAAGGCCACCCGCGCTCTCATGATATGTAGGAGCCCAGCGGGGAAGGCATGGGGATGCAGCCCAAACATCCTGCGATGGATGTACACTGCAATCGTGAGACCAATGATCACATACGGAGCGGTAGCATGGGCGAAACGAACCAGTCTAGTCACAACGCGAGAGACACTCGGCAAAGTGCAAAGACTGGCGTGCCTGTGCATTACCGGAGCAATGTGTAGCTGCCCAACCGCACCCATGGAGGTGTTATTGGAATTGACCCATCTACACATCATAGTGATGAACGAGGCAGACAAAACAATCCTTAGGATGGCAAAGGAGGGAATTGGGAGAGGGAAATGCATCGGTTCGATAGAACACGGTGACTTACTCAAAAAAACTTCCACTTCTTGGCATACCTAGGGACGACAACATCAGGAAATTCAACTTCGAGAAGAATTTCCAGATAAAGCTCAGCAATAAGGAGAACTGGAGCAATGAATCCATAACTTATGGACTGAGCAACCACACAACAAAGTGGTACACGGACGGCTCGAGGACCGAGGAGGGAACTGGTGCAGGAGTGTTTGGGCCAGGAACTAAGCACTACGAATCCAGGGGCAAATGTACCAGCATCTTCCAGGCAGAAATATGTGCCATAGACAGGTGCGTTCGAATCAACCTCGAGAAAAACTACAGAAATTGCAACATAGCAATAATGTCTGACAGCCAAGCAGCTATAAAGGCTCTTGACGCCTACGTTATCAAGTCAAAACTCGTGTGGGAATGCCTACATGGACTAAACAGATTAGGCAAGAATAACAGAATTTCCATCTGCTGGGTACCTGGCCATGTTGGCATTACAGGCAATGAGGCAGCGGACTCTCTGGCAAGAAAAGGGGCAGAGGAACCCTTTATAGGACCTGAACCGTTCTGCGGGATAGGAGAACACACTATACGCGAAGAGTTCAGGAGACTGGAGGAAGAAATAAGGGCCAAAACCTTTCTCAACCTCCAAGGTCTAAGGCAAGCAAAGAAACTCTTAGGAAATTACAACCAAAAGAAATTCAAAGCTTGTATCGGCCTTAACAAGAACAACCTAAGAATCCTAATAGGCACTCACGGGGCACTGTAGACTCAAGGAGCACCTGAGGAAAATGGGCATATCGGAGGACGGGCTCTGCAGATTCTGCAATTCAAAAGGATGAAATATTTGGGCAGGCACCAAATAACAGACAAGGACATACAAACCATGGACCCACAGCTCATTTTCAGATTCATTAAAGAAACTGGACTGGACGCTGTGCTCTAAGGAGTGTGACCTGCCAAGGATAAAACAGAGCAATGCCTCGACACGCTTCACTAAGAAGTATCTAGAGAGGGCTCTGAAAGAGAGCATGAACCTCTCCGAGGCACAAGCAAGGGGACCAATAGGTCGCAGTGTAATATACCCTAACTTAATATTATTATTATTATTATTCTTGTGAGGAGCAAACCGGAAAACATCGCATATAGATTTGCAATTTTTAGGAAAATAACAAATATTTTCATCAATGAAAATACTACACAATTTTTTTTTACACAGGAAATTATTCCATTGTGGTCTTAAGCTGTTTGAGGAATGACGAAAAGTTGTGCGAAATAAGGAAATCCAAATATATCAACTGCTGGACTATCTCCATTGTATTGCTCTCTAAAGTACATTTTTCCTCAGAAATCAGAATGTTGGACTTTATATATTTAATATTTGTTTGGATATACCAGAAGTTGCAATAGCTCTTCAGTTTGTTGATAACAAGTTGCAGTATCACAAGATTGTCTGAGAGACAACATCATCAGCGTGCAGTAAAGCATTTGATTATAGATCCCCAAACTGACATTACCCAAACTTAAAAATAATCACAAACAGAATTGGACTTATGGTATAACATTGAGGAACACCAGTTCAGTATCAAATTTGAGGAGGTACAACCATAAGCATTTTAAACAGCAGCGGATGTATAAGAAATTTAATTGCTAGTAAAGCCTTTGAAACTTAGTAAATACAATAAAGTAATAGCAATGCAACCAAAAGTTAAGTTAATGATTAGCGCATACTTTGAACTTACAATCACTTATGGAAAAATGTTGATGTGTTGTTAAATACTTGAAATAAAAGGAAGAAGAAGGAGGTGGTTTATTACAACCCAACTAGTCAACCTATAGACTTATGTTTTGAAAAAAAAACATACACCACAGCTCAGGTGCAGTGCCGATCTAAGTCGGAGAACGCTGAGTAGTTAAAGTTGTATTACGATCAATACGATCATTAAGGTCATTTAATCATTTTAAAATGTGTATAATTCATTAAAATCGTGAGTCCAAATGTAACAATTTAAATAAATTTAACGACGAGGTCATGATCTGAACTAGAATAATCATAACCATTCAACATCTATGACCAATTTCAGTAAAGACTCTCCAATCTACCTGCAGCAAGCATTAGTCTAGCCATAATATGCTACCTATTTGTACCACCAACTGTGTATAATATATAGAAATAGGTACTTGAATCAAAATTACATATTATGGATTAATGGCCCATAATTGGCCAAATCATAGATTCTCCAACCGCTTGTGTGTGGGAAGCTTATCTATCACACGAATGTAACGACCTACAAGTTACACCGAAACAAGTTTCGAAAGGCAAATTTTGCGAAGTTTTACATGAAAGTTAATATCTTGGCAGCGGAAAAAATTGTAGGTGCTTCTGGTTGGGATTCGAATATGAAAACTCTTGCTCAGTAAACCAATGCACTAACCACTGTGCCACTATGCCCACTTGTTTACGAATAAATAAAAACCGCGACATTTTACTTGAAATTAAACATTATATTCTCAATCATCGCTACAAAAACTAAAAGCTTCACATAAAAGCGTGTAAAAAATTGTTCATCGCAGGCCTATAGACTAAAATATTATGTAACTTGTTGTTCATCACTAGGTCGCACAAATGCAGAATTAAGATTTAAAATTGTACCTTCGCATATGCACTGCACATATGTGCAATGCAATCTTTTAACTCAGTTCTCCGAATATTTGTTTTGCATAATTACCGAAATGTTCACTTTTACAATAGGAAACAAATATGTATAAATAAGTATGTAGGTACACCAACGACCATACCACGTCGGGTTAATCGGTTCTCGTCAGATCACCGTAATTAAACGACGTTGGGCGCGGTTAGTACGTAGATGGGTTACCGTTTGAGAACAACCGCGTGTCATTGGCCAGTCCCATCTACAGAGTTGAGGTAGATGGTATACGTGGTATCGCAATGGACCTTAATTGGTCTAAGTGTGTCCGCTTCTTCCGACAGCCATCTAAACCTAACCTAACCTATGTATGTAGGTACATGCTAAAAATATATACCGGCACGTGATATCAAATTCACTCCCGATTAGATTGGCAATTAGCCGTTGCTCCAAGTTCAATCCTCAAAAAACCAAACACAAATAGCTGGTGAACACACTCTCTCATTTCATTCATTGTTGCCTTCATTTATTTTATGACAACTTGTACGAGGTTTGAGGTATATTTTAATTATTATTTGTAATTTTTACTTACCCAAACTGATATTGGGTCCCATTAAAACATAGCCAGCAGAACTATCCACTAAGCCATGTTGCAAAAAGATGGGCTGTCGGCCTGTATTCCTTAACCGATGCATTGTCAAGATGTACCCATCATCTGTTGTCACTTTATGGACTTCCGACTGATATCCGTATTTGGCAATTAACTTATCCTTTTATAAACAATTTGTTAAGAATCGAAACAAAAACACAAACAGTAAACGTACAACTTTAAGCGATGAATCCTCTCTGATCACTTTATCCTCAGGGCTCTCGTCCTCATAACTATTATCATAGTCCTCCTCAGCACTTCGCACACAAGATAAACTTTCAACAATCAATATTATTGCATAGACCGCATTTCGCCGACGGTAAGTCATTACTTTCATTGTGTCCAAAAACCAACTAGGTAATAATAGAGAGCAACAAATCGCAGCGGTGTAGTAAAAGTGATGATGAATTTAATTTGAATAAATTGAAAAAGAGAGAAAACAAACAAACAACGGTATATATATATGAAACGAAAATTAAAAGTGAAAATTCGGCTACATCAGATTAACGCCAAAACTTTAGTAATTGCAATTTGTAACCCAACATAGTCCAGCATGGGCGATAGTTTTATACTCGGTTGTTTAATGCAGTGTTGATGTTGATGTACTAGGTATCAATGCGGGATCTAACAATTACCATCAAAAAATAATTATATTGGTATCTTTTATTTGCATGTGACCTTTTATTTTAGAGAGGTGTTAATCGCTACCATATAATAAATTGTCATTCATAAATGAAGATTTATAGCAGCCGTTGTCAACGACATCAGTACAATACGGAGCTGTTGAATTGTTGAAGCACATTTCTCTACATTGTTATGTTCATAATGTAGGTACATAAAATTTACGATTTACATTTACATTTGCTTTTATTGAACTTTTATATATACAATTTGACTTAAGGCTATAACTACAAATGGTGATAATTGATAAATAAATAATATTGTACCTATATATACAATGATATTTTTGCTTAACTATATTTTTATAAATTGTAAGTGTTTTTCAGATTCATACACTTAGTATGTACCGTGGTCAGGGTTGACCTCATTGTGTTCAAATCCGCGTGTCGATACATGAAACATAAATTTTGAGTTCGCTTTATATATTTGTCTAATAATCGTCGAAAAATATGACAGTGTAATCACTAAACTTTCATAATGTGTTTTTAATTCTTCTTGAAACTAGCGTAGCCTAGATTCGTAAATAAAAAAAATTGTTTTTTATTATTTTAGTTTATCCATTTTAATATTTAATGTTAAAACAAAAAGACAACATTTAATTTTTATTTATAACTAGTTGTACTCTCCCGGCTTTGCCCATGACCAGGAATTGTATTGCCAAATATGTTCGTGTCAACTACATAATTATTGTCTATGGAAAAAACACTTTTATGTATTTCTTTCCGAAATTTTCGGATAACCTTTCCAATTTTTCTTTCCACAAAAACCTTATTGGGACTACTACGAACATTTAAAAATTATAGCATAATCGGTGCAGCCGTTCTCAAGTGATGCGCTTACCAACGAAAAGCATAATATTTTTATTTATAATAGATTGTAATTCGTGAACGATTTTTGTTGTCCTAGTCTAGCCAATCGTAAATTACTAGTTTTTTTTTCATTAATATTTTTTCTTAACATTCCCAAATCAAATTATTAAAATAATTTATTTCCCGGTTTCAAACCTTATCAAAAAATTAGGTAACAAAAGAAAGAAAGTTTTCTGGAAAGTATTATTATTATTTTCACTTCGTAGTACATTTAAAAAAAATGTGTCGGGTTAGGTTTCCCCAAGCAAGGCGCTCACACGGGTAGGTACGCTAGTTATGACCACAGATGAGATATAAGACAAAGTCGACTTCCAAATCCCCCGTCCCCTTAAAGCTGCAAATGAGCAGAATCTTATACTCGAAATTCCCAATCGGTGAATATAATATTTAAAACATAAAAATGGCATTCGCTGACGTTTATATAATATACTGCTGTTCAGAGTTGACTGAAATGTCTTCTTCTATTTGGGAACAAATAAATGCATTTATTACATGTGCTATGGATTCTGGTACTCGTACTTACGTGAGATAGATTTTTCTGCCATCTCTGCTTTTAACTCTTAAATTGAATTTGATCGTAACTAAAGATGGGCGCCTCCCATGCAAAATCACTCAAACTTTTTTTTTAAAAACTTCTATCCAAAAATCAATAAATAAACGTTTAAAAGTCGTTTTAAAGTTGTTTTTTTTTTTGTTTAAGAACAAATTGAGAGACAACAAAAAACAAAATTAGTGTGCAGTCTGATTTTGTTATATACTTTTCACTCCTATAAAAAGGAAAAACTATGTTAACGGAACCACTAATTTAAAAGCTCCACATTAAATTTATTATTAGAAAGGCCCAATGAATGCAATCATTTATGATCAGACATAAATGCCAGCAGTCAAAAAAAATCTCTTGAAATTATTTGTAGTCTTACAGTTATTGTCAGGCAAAGCTAAAATGAAAACCTGGACCATACATTAAGTACTCGTAGTTCGTTGCAGGGACTTTAACCTGTGCCATCAATGTTCTGCGATGATTGGAAGTGCTCCATAATTTTGATGATCATTGAGTGAGTGGTAATTTCTTCTTTTTATGAAGCGTTGTATCTCAGGAGCGCCTCGTGTTAAACGATGCGTATTTGCCAAGCTATCTGGTTTCCCGTGCAATTTCTGATACTTCTAGCTTTTTAGGAAGCGAGTTAGAAGGGGGAGAAAATATCCAGAATTGGTTCCAGTAAATAAGGTTCTAGTGCCAAACTGCTAGAGAACTTGGTTGGGCAGTACGGTGTCTTGTGATTGATAATTTGTGAACTCTAAATTAAGTTTTTTTTTTTATTTTTTTTTTTTAAATAAAAAAGAAATCCGAATCCCAGAGCACTCAGACTCGTTAACAGTTCATTGTACTACCAGGCAGAAGTCCTCTTTTTGGTGTAGAGGTTGGAGAAACATGTTGTTGTTCCCCATGGGGATTGAACCTGCACCGCACGGGTCAAAAGCCAAAACAATGCCCTCTACACCATCGCCACCACTCTAAATAAGGTTAAGGTTAATAAACAGCGCAATCAATTATTTAAAATTACCACATGAGGGTAATCCACATACATACAAATGTATTGCTAAAAAGAAAGTCATTAACAAATACTTTTCATGTGGGCCGATTATTCTATTAACATGCAAAAAAAAAACCCAAACAAAAAATCAAATGTAGCTAAATAATGACGCAAACAGGGAACTTGCTTCACAATCCGAATAGCAAATTTGAGAAACTTGTCATGAAAACAACACTCAGAAGTTTCAATCTATAGAATTAAAAGCCAAAACAAAAGTTTATGATTAATTTTTTACACGTAAATTTATAAGGATATACCAGATTCCCTGAGTTTCATGACAGTATTAATACTTGTGTGCATAGACCATTTTATCTACTCCTGCTTATTTGAAACTTCATAATAAATATTTCCTATTCAACTCCTCTATACTCTCATACAACAGTTTTCGTGCATCAATTCCATATAAGAAGTCTATGTGATTCCATTGCTCCAAATCCATTTTATGCAGTTTAACCATATTCGGTAGTTTTTTAGACAGTCGTATTACGTCAATTGGTTCGGCTAAGTAATCATTTAAGCCATAATATAAAGCAATCGGTACAGTAACCTTTTGCAGGTCATAATTCGGAGGCATGCTTTGTGAATACTCTTTTTGGTTATCTTTCTCATAATCGTATTGGCGGAATTGATTTGATTTAATTAATTGGTAGTAATGAAGTATCTGTCTTATTGATGCTCCTGCTGGTATTTGTCCGAAAATTGTGGGCAGTTTGGTCTGAAAATTAAAGAAAAAACTTGAAAAATACGAATCATTGAAAAAAAGCGTAAATTACCATATTTAACTGCTCGATATGCTTTCCAAAAGCAATAAAAAGGATTCGTAGACAAGTCTTTTCCATTTGTTTTCCGCTTAAACAAGTATTTTTGAATAAGTTGGAGTGGGGCAGAACTTCCATTTTCAGCTGATAACCAATTGTCTTTAGATTCTAAAATCTTGTATTAGCCTTTTTGCATAGATTAATGTACATTCGTTAAATATGTACCTTTAGATATGTATCCGCAAAAGGTATTATTGGCGTTCGAATATGTTTCATGAATGCAACAGGTGCCAAGGCATGTGCTAAAATAATTTTCTCGTTGTATTGCGGTCGCATAGAACACAAAATAAATAAAGCAGTTGTTCCCTGTAAATAAATTTGTAATTTTCTGGTTGTTTAACTGCTATGTAACTACGCGAAGGGGTTTTCTTCGGCCGACCCTTCGACTTTCTTGATAAGGCTATTATTAAGAAAAAGTTCTGTTAATAAAATAATAGTTATTATGTTAATACCCTATTTTAAGAGTATTTCAATTTGGACTCATAGTTTGAAACATATATATTGCTTATAGACCCATAAAATTTACTGTATTTGTGATCAGCAGCGTCATAGCTTGGGCTGGCCAGGCGGTCGGCTGCCAGTTCCGCCTCAGCTTACGGGCCGTCACACAACTTTAAAACATGATGCTCACTCACATAAAAAAAACGTTCAGTTGATAACAAAAGCCCCCCTCCACAGATAAAAGTTGTGTTTAGAGATTAGAAGATACAAACATCAAATGAAATCATTGTTGGCTGATTTAAAAATGCATATTACATTGAATTGAAGAATATGGCTTAGTGGTAAGTTATCCGAATACAGGCATTGTGACTTCTGCCAGCTGTGAAAGAACTTTCAGCAAATTAAAAATATTGAAAAATTATTTACGATTGCAGATTGGTCAAGACCGTTTAAAGAGTATGATATTGCAGAAGTATTAATGTAGACCTTATTATTTACGACTTGGCCTCAGAAAAAATCAAGAAAAGTTAACTTTTAAGAAATTTTACAATGATTAAATGAACAAGGTACGCAGGTAGGTAGGTTAATGGATGCCCTTGTGACGGATGTCACGGCTCACTTAGACCATCAATTTGGGTGCATTGTGTCCATTGTTCGGATACTTCAAATCTTTTGAAACCTGAAAAGAAACAAAAAGATACCACTGTTTAACAGCTCTTTGCTCGACCTTGCCACGTCGAATCAATCGGTTCTTATTCGATCACCGCAATTAAACGACGTAAGGCGTGGTTAGTACTTAGATGGGGGACCACTTGGGAATACCGCGTGTTTTTGGCACCTCTTGCGAATGTCTGACCAACATCCAGGAGTATCAAATTGTCATGAGAAAGCTTCTCAAATTTGCCGTTCGGATTCGGTGTAAAACTGTAGGTCCCCTCCATTTCGCATGAAAGTGGTTGGAGAAGCTAGGTTCTAGACCCTGTATGGGCCGTTAAAGTCTAATATGTTTAACACCTTAGTGATCCGCTGTATTTTAATGTAAATCTCAGGAGTTTTCTCAGCTCTATATCAGTCAGATCATTCAGCTCCTCAGAGAGATAGCTGCCAAGATTCTTGAATCTGTGGGCTCTAAGGGCAGGGCATTCGCATAGTAGGCAACGAATAGATTCTATCTCTTCAACGTCCCTGCAGGACCTGCAGAGATTGTTGTCCAGCCGCTCTGCATCTAAGTCCATTGCACAGTGTCCTGTGAGGACCCCCACCAGTGTACATATATCTTTGCGGTTTAGCCCAATCATCACCTTAGATTTACTTTTGTTTACCGCTGGCCATGGCTCTCATGCTTCGAGGTTGGCCCAACGTAGGTTGGTTTTATCTATGGATTTAACGTCGATTTTCCGTACTAGAGGTGCATCCAACTCCGATCCGTTGGTGGGCATTAACGTCACCGCCCAAGACTAAGTTTTTCTTACATTTTTCACGACGATGTGTTTTCATTGTGGGGCATCATTGTACATGCCACGGTGCACCTCTCGTTCTTCCCTATTACCTCCACTATCATCAGGCCACCTGTGCTGAAAAAAGAAAACATACTCGTAAGTACATGAAGGTTTTTGTTTGTCACGGTACATGACCTCTCCTTTCCTCTGTCATTTCTGTAAAAGGTTTTTAATTTGTTTGAACCAAGTCCTATTACGCGATCGTTATTGGTCCATGGTTCTTGGTATAGAGCCTTTCTAGGAGCAGCCTCAAGTTGTCTGAGCCGACTTTACTGTGTTGGAGGTTGATTTGGACTAGTATCTTCATCGATGACCATATCCTCCCCCCATAACAGAGTCGGTCGCCTGCGCGTTCACTGCATTGCGTTTCAGGAGCTTAAAGGTAACCTCGCTTGCTGCAAACAATAACGACACCTGCATCTATTTTTTTCAGCAGTTCTGGTGGTACGTCGATGACGACAAACCTCTGGCACTATTTTTGGGCTCTTCCACGCTTACAATTTCCCATCGCTGCATAGGGATCTGCGGGTTTTGCGCTTATAGGACGCCGAGTAGGTATCTCATTCTTTCCTACCCCCATTTCGGGATGACTATTATTTCTTTGCCTTTCTAGGGACTTCTTCTAACGGCCCTAGGAATGGCTCCTTTCCAGAGTTCTACGCCGCTTATAGCGGTCTTAACAAATTCGTTGGATGTCTGGTCCTTGCAGTCGATGTAGGCTGAGGGGTTTGCACTTGCATTCTTTAGAATGTTGCTGACGGTTGCAGAACCCAGGGCCTGCTCGATCTTCTTCCCACACTCTACAGCTTACTGCATGCTTGGCTTATTAGAGTACATCACAGCTACCTGTAATGGATTCCTCGACACCTCACTGTATCATCTCCCTACGAACTTGATGCCCTTTTGGGCTCCCCGTGGTCGTTGTTAGCTGGCCTTCTTGGGAGCGTTCGGTGCGTCTTCCGGTGACCTCTTTCTCTTCGAGTCAAGCTCACTTCTTTTTCCCGCCGCTTTTTCCGTCGGTTTTCGCTGTAGCCCACTGGAGCCCGGCTTTTCGCTTGGCGCCTTTATTAGTGGCTTCACCTCCTTAGTACTGCGGGTCTTTTTTGGCTTCGGGATCCGTCTTAACAACGTCATTCCCTCCGCCTTGTGGAATTGCCTTTCTTGTTGGCTACGTCTTTGGCAGCCGTCCTTGTTCTCAAATCTTGTCATGGGCTACCATAACCCTAGCTACGACGCTGGTGATCAGCATCGAAATTTATGTCGATCCAACCATGCCCCTATCTATCTGTCTATTATTAATTTTTAAGCCCTAAATGTGGAGCTAGAAAGCTGAAATTTGGAGAATATGCCTCAAGGGGCCCGAAAAGATCAATTGTAAGAGTTTTCCACAATATTCAAAAAAAAAACGTTTTGTCGAAAACATCTTAATTCTGAAATTCGGAGCATTATACTCTCTAGGTACCTAAAATAATCAACTGAAAAGATTTTTAAAATCCGCGCGCTCACGCACCCACTTTTTGAAAAGAAAAGAAAGAAATCATAATTCGAGCTGGAATCTTTGGAATATTATACTCTCTAGAGGCCCGAAATGATCAAGTGTAAATATTATTAAAATCCTATTAAAATAAACGTTTTATTGAAGAAATCAATGGAAAGTCCTAGTCTTCGCAGGGTATGTAAATTAAGTTATTCTCAACAATTTCTTAATACAAAGTTTCTTGCCAAACCCACTTTTAGTTGTATTTTTATATAAAACATTTTTTTTTTAAAAAATCGTCAAAAAACTAAAAAAAAAATTGTTATTTGTAACAAAATATATAGATAATATCCTTCGCAACAATTCACCCATACTTTAATTTAGTTAAAAACAAACGCTTGCATAGCCTCCTTGCAGGAACATTGAAGTTAAATAAGGACAAAATATCGGAACAATCAATATGATTTGTCAGTACGTCACGAATGAACATAGCCCAGAGAACTTTCTTTGAGTGTTAAGAGGCAAGATTCCAAATAATTTACACCTTGTTCAATAGGAGGGCATATCTATGTCCCAGTGAAGCATGTAAAACGTTTTTAAATGTTCTCGATTCTAAAAGAAGAGAGCTAACAAACGCAAAAAACAGACATTTCAACGTGTATGGATCACAGAACTCCTTTCATTTGCGCAAGATAAATCGCAACATGAATTACTTTCAGCGACTAAAAAAGACACATGCTTTAAGAAATAAAGTTTTTGGTCAAAAATTACCCCAAGGTCTTTTTAAAGGTTACAATTGAAAGAAATACACTCTTAATTTTATAAGAAAACGACGAAACGTTAAACGTTGATATTTTCTAGTATTAAGGTGTAAGGAGTTAATCAAACGCCAATTAGATAATCTTTCAAGATCTTTTAATAACATGCAATCATATTCAATTTTTATGCACGAAAATGCTTTCAAATCGTCCGCATACACAAGCCACTTTGAGTTGTATGATAAATGTCATTGATAAATAACAAGAAAAGAAAGGGCCAAAATGGATTCTTTGCGGCACACCCGAGGTAACATTGTGAAGTGGAATTGTTATTTAAACGAACATACTGTACACGACTATTTAAGTATGCATTTATCGAGTCCAAGAAGTTAGAGTTTAATCCTATTTTATTTAACTTCATAAGTAATTTATCATGATTAACCCGATTGAATTCTTTGGAGAAGTCTGTATATACAACATCAAATTGATACCCTTTCTCGAGTCTATTTAAAACGTAATTAGACAAAATCATAAGGTTTGTGCAAGTAATAAAGCCATGTTGACAGGAATTTGAGTTAATCTTACATAAATCAGTTTTTCAAAAAATTTTGAAATAGTTTTACAGTTAGAAATTTTTTGTCTGCTTCCTGATTTATAAATTAGTATAATAATAGAAGGCTTCCACTTATTTAAAAACTCACCACTTTCAAGAGAACGACTAAAAATTATTTTTAAAAGTAGATACAGCAAATGCTTTGGCACACCTCTGTAAAATAATAGGAGCAATTCTATTCATATGTAGTTAAGGCTTGTTCAATTTCTCAAGGTGAAGGGTTTAAACTACTAATGCTCAAATAGCTATCAGAGTTATTTAATTGATGACCAAGAGGTATATTCGGAGAGCTATCTTGTTACATTCAAATTCAACTAAAAGATCAGAAGATGAAATGCCATCTTGACGCCTTAGATTAGGAATGCCGTTAGATTGTTTTTAAGCGTTTATAAATTTCCAAAAACTTTTACTATTGAATTTTAAACTACATTCAAATACAGATTGTTAAGGAATTTATTCAGAGAATTGAAACTATTTGGCAATATTCGATATTGATTGTAAAGATCTCGATCATTGTCAGATCAGCGAAATCGCTTATAATTTTATTTTTATTATTGAGATTGCGGCCTCAATGAAAACCCGCTAAAGTCGAGCTAAGACGAAATCGAGTATTTGATATCACTAGATTCAGCGCCCCGAATCTATTTTGTAATTTTTTTTTTAATTTTGTATGTCAAAAATTGGATCTAACATTTTACGAAAACAAAACAACTAAACTCAGTTTTCTTCATACTCAAAACTTTAAATAAGGTCTAAAGTCACGTTTAGATCTTCTGTCTCTTCTTTTTCAAAAGGAATCACAACTAAAGTTGAGTTTGGTTGTTTTTCCGTGTGGAATTGATGAATTTATTTCTATTTTTACCTTAATGAAAAAGCACTTAAGTCAAGTTTAGTTGTTCTTCCTTAGTGAGATTTTTATTTATTCTAAATTGTAAAGCCGGGAAAAACAACAAAAGTTAATATTCGTTAAGGGGTATTTTGATTTACAACGAGGAAAAACAGCTAAACTCAAGTTACAATTTATTTTAAATGAATTCTACTAAGCCAAAACAACTAAAGTGTTTGTTTTGCTTCCCACTCACTTATATGTTATGTTTTATAAAACACTTAATTTTATTATAAAACGGAGCTAAATTTAATTCCATACTTAATTCAAGAGTGTCATGCTTTCCAATAACTTTCTAGAGCTGTTTGTAATTTCAAACTTTTTGTAAAAACTTTAAACTGCTCTTCTGAAAAATGTTGAAAATGGACTTTAGCGGTTTTTCCTTGAGGCCACAGAATTATTCTTTTATTAAATCTCACTGGTTTTGAACCGCTTTTCATTTTTACTCAAGGTGTGTATATGGCAATTGTATTATGCACAATTCTTAAAAATGAACCGTAGCACTCACCAAAATTTGCACTCACGAATAATGATTGCCAATCCGTTGCATTAAGATAATTATTATTTGAGTTGAAATTTATCTTACTGAAAATTATATACGAAGTTACAATCAGGAGTTGCAGGTGAAAAATAGATTTACAATTCTTAATGCAATCTAAATGAGATATAATGAATTGTGGTAGAAAAAGAGGAATCATAGACTTGTCAATACCGACTCACAAATCCAAATCAACAAAAACCAAGTCAAGCTCATTATTTAAAGAATTATGATTAAATATAACATTAAAAGGAATAAGCATTTTCTCATTAGAATCATAAATCCATTTAAAAGTTGGCAAATTAAAATCATCTACAATAATAACTTTTTGATTACTTTTTTTCAAATAGAACTGCAATTATTAATGTGAGCTTTAGACAAATGAGCTTCTGGAATGTCCTGAATGTGGAATGTAAGAGACAATGAGGCAAATAACATTAATACAATCAATTTTGATGTTAAGTACTAGGTACTTGGCCGACATCGAGAGCATAATTTTTTTCGTTCATTATACCTACCTCGCGTATAAAATATGATATCGACTTCGTTCTGGTCCCAATCGACCAGTATTTTCCTAAATATGATGTGAACACGATTTATTCGAATTCGGTCCAGCCGATTAAAGATTAATCCAATCTAACTTGCTCTGGTGGCAATCCCTTTACTTAAAAATATTTAATATTTTTATTGAGTTAGTTTTTTTTTAAAGGGCAAAAAACAGTTTTTTATAGTAGTAAAAAAAATTAAAAAAACAATAAAAAATCAATTTTAAAATAGAATCAAATAACATTGCTTTTATTTTATTTCGGGTACTCTACTTTATTAATATTTCTACTATTACTAGCAGACGCGCTGCAAAAATACATGCATATTTCTATTTCAAACGTATTTATCCCTTTACTCTCATCGTGTGGACCTCCTGTTTTGTGATGCTCTCGTCTGGTTGGGATAGGCTATATGCTTAGATATAACGTACATAATTAATACACTAAAAAGTCTTCTTCTTCCTTCAGAGCGAAGCTATGATCAGGATAAACGGATCAAAACACTCCCATTTTACGCATTCTGTTTGGTTCGCCGGTTCGACCTTAATGTATATTGGCAGGCCTCCCGGTTTTGGATGATTTCATTACTGAGGCCAATTTAATGCTGGTGGTGTTTCATTTGTGTGATCCAGGAGTTTTTAAGCCTATCCATGGTTTTTTTTTCAATTCGACACGTCCATGCTCCCATCATTAATTATTGTTTTATCTTCCTTTTCTGATACCGGTGTTCTCCAGTTGTGTCAACCCACGGATTTGCATGCACACTTGGGGGCAGTATCAAAATATTAAATGCGTCGGTAGGATCACATGAATGGTAAAATTGTCTAGATGTGTTTCTTCCCTTAGTCGACTTTTCCGACAAGAGCTGTTTGTTTTTTGGGGGCGTTGCAGTGATATTCTTAGTCCCTCCCTCCACTCACAAATAAATGTACTTCCAATTTCAACTTTTTTTAGGGCCAAATGCTAGATCGAGATAACTTTCGGTTCTGATCACAAATAAGGCATAACCTTTAAGGGTAGGCATACGAACAATATTAAGGCATGTTACAAACAACGAGCCAAAATTAATATACCCTTAGGATAGGGTATAAGCAAAAAGATCAATATAATTTTTAACACATTTCATGTATCAAACAAAAGTAATGCATACCACTACGTACATAATATTATTCGGCACACGATAGCAACCGATATTTTCTGAATAATATCGAAAAAAAAAACAAAAATTATAATAGGGAACAGTATTAAACTTATAAGCTTTACCATTCATTACACCAATACCTTATAAACTTATATATTATTAATAATTTAGTCCATTGCACTATTAAAATAATAGTATGGTTTTATATACATACCTATTATTAAATAAATAGTATTTCTGGTAATTTGTTTGCTGCATATTAAAAATAATAATATATTAAATAATATCATCAATACTTATGAATTAACAAGTACGCAGAGTTTTATTTTATTAGAGAAACCATTATTATAATCGGAACACCTTATTAATATGACTATCATAGAATCATTGATAATAATTAAATGGGACGTTTTTATCTGACGTTTTTGTCTGAGGCTCTTGTGTTTAATGAAACTTCGTGGGAGGTTTGAGCCCCAACTTCCTTCACCCTTATTACCGCCGTGCTTGAGATGATAGATTGCCAGAGCGCGAAATGATAAACATGAAATATTTAACCATTGGGGGGGGGGGGGGTCATAACCTTCTTCGTGCACTTCACACAATGACATAAATACAACGTATTTGTAGCAGAAATCTGTCCCCGCTTTTGCGCTGTTGGGTTGAATGACGTTGTTGGTCGAACTCGCAAAATATTGTTTTTTTTGTAACTATATAGTCATTTCCTAAATTCCGTTCAAAACCATTAAAAAAACTTAGAAGAAAACATTGTTAATTAGAAAAGCATGGGTCTATCACAAATATGTGTGTTTATTTATATAACACTGAGTTTTCAACAAACGATTGTTTTTAATCACGCATTATTATTTAATATGAATAATAAATTTTATATTAAATAATTAATAACAATAATTCGGGCAGGCGACCATCGCAGTCGGACCAGTAGGAGTGTAGTTAAGCGGGAGGTTAGTTAGAAAACTTACACATGGCTACTAGCCCGGCACCATTAAAAAGCACCTACAGTTTTACGCTGGTAACGGGCGGCAAATTGTGAAAGTTCTTATGACAATTTGTATTCCTAAATGTAAAACTTGTGCATACAGTGACGTAGAGCATCATTTTGGGTCAGTAGCCCAACGCATTTGATTTTGACTTTTAAATCTCAGAGCACTAAGCACTACGCAAACAATTCAGATATTCACTTCCAGTAATGAATATGATTCGTTTCTGATTGCAGATAGCCTTCTCAGATAAGTTCTCGATATTTACTAATTTTCAATGACGTTACCTGTGAGTGTCCAACGTAAAATAACTTATCAGATTTTGTTGCTCCAAGGATATAATCGATCATAGCTGGAATATCGTAAAGACCAATTTCATGAAAACTGAAACTCCAGAAAGAGCTATCAATATCCGGATCGAGCGATGTATGGTTTCGAGAATACCTATTTCCTCGTGCGTTACCCAACCAAACATCATATCCCTTATCGTGAAGATAGTATCCTGGAAATAAAACAATCTTTATTTGTTCAGTCCTCCAAAATATGATTTACCTAGACTGTGCGTTGTTCCCATTATCACATATGTAACTGAACTATCCAATAAGCCGTGCTGCAGCAATATCGGTCTCCGCCCGGGATTTGAAATTCGATGAATACGCAGTATGTATTTGTCTGCGGTGGTTACAAAATGAGTTTCAGCTGGATAATTGTATTTCCGAATAAGTTGGTGCTGTTCGTATAAAATGTTAACAAATTGTTCATATTCACTTTAGTAAAACGTGTACCGTATCTAGTTCTCCATCCTCAACGACATCGGGGGGATATGAGTTCTTTCCACGATTAGCACTATTGATTGAAAGCGCATGTAACGAAAATGCTACATAACCGAAAAGAATTGAAGCTAAAAAGTCCATTTTATATTAGAGAGCACAAGCAACTAGTGTTATAACCAAATGGTAACTGGCATGAGTACCGAAATGAGTATGCTTATTCGTGCGAATTGATTGCAGATTCGGCTCGAATTCACTGCGAGATTGGATTGTGTTCAACTGCTAATAGCCCAATTTTCTAAAACAGAAAATAGCAAAAAACTTCTAAAGGGAGCCAAGTTTTCCTTTGCAAAAACTGCTTATGCCCAACAAGTCATCCATGAAAAATGGTGATATCTTAACTAAAGCTACGTTTCCGTGGACTTATTCAATATTTTAAGCGGAGGAATGAGGAATGAAAAGGTTATACCTTAATCGAAGTGATTAAATAGTTCACATTTTGTATTTGGAATGTACTTCTTATACAAGTTCTTAAAAACTAAAAAACTGTTTAATCAATAAAAAAAACATATTTATTTTTTTTAAATCTGAGTAAAGTTTGTAAATTCCTTTTGTAATTGTTTTGGAAAAAAAAAATTGTTCGTCCCTTCACTCCAGAGAAAGAAAATACCAAAAATAATTTTGAAAATCTGAAAATTTGTTCTAAATTTTAGTATGAGCTCAAATATAAAATGTCTTTGAAATTTCTTAACCCGTTTAAAGGATATTTCCGTTTTTCTAAGGTACCCTTCTTTTTTTTCACCCTCACCTTAAACAATCAAAAATTAAGTCAAATTGGATAGAGTCGTTTTTGATCAAAGTGCAGGTAAGGTTTGCCGTTTGGCTGAAAAGAATCGGAAATCGGTTTTGAATAACTCACCAAGGGATCGGATTTTCCTAACTTTTGAGGCATAATGTGTAGGTATAATATGTAGTGGGCGCAGTGGCGCAGAGGTTAGTATGTTGGAATCGATGACAATAACATCATTCCTGACAAAAAGGTTTTTTTTCATGGCGGTGCCATAGTGCCGAATTTCAGTGGAATGAATACTAGAAGCAATGCACGTATGCTTGTCTCTTTGATTTTGAGAAGGCTTTCGACACGGTATAGTTGGGGGGACTTTTTTTAAAGTTGCCTGGTCAACACAACCTTAACTTTCAATATGCAATGGAACGAAATTGCGTATTTACGCTACTTAAGTTAACGTTTTTGTTGTTGTTTTTGTGTTCGTAGTTGATATTATTTCTTAAAACTTGAGTAACAAATTTTACTATTTTTTAACCGCTTAATTTGTAGCTCTTTTCAAGATTCTGATTGCTCAAGCAAAAAATCAGACCTAGGAGCAGTGAACCTTTTCTAGTGGCACAACAAAACAAAACATTTTCTGTCACTGCAGGGAGCAAGTAAAAATACAACCGTTATATATGAATAATATTTTTTGGCAAATAGTTTGTCAATAAATCCTCTCTAGTGCCATCAACCAAAAAGGTTTCCTTGCAACTCATTTACAGAAAATATTGACTGCAGTGTATATTCTCAATTTCAACTGTCTAGCTCCAATTTTGTCTGATCGTCTCAAGCCATTCTGCAACACACTAATCGGCACGTACCAGTGTGGCATCCGACCCGGCAGATCGGCAATAGACCAAATTTTCACACTGAGGCAAATCCTGGATAAGACCAACGAATTCCAAGTCGAGACCCAGCAATATGGGGTCCCGGCAAAACTGATCCAGATGCATCGCGTGACACTTGAGTTCGGAAGCAGCTCTTCCGAATTATTATAAACTTGCAATGGATTTTGGCAAGGAGATGCGCTATCATGTGACTGCTTCACTCTTGTTCTGGAAAAAATAGTGCTCAGGGCCGGTGTCAATACTAAAGGTACTACATATTTTGAATGGATCCGTCCAACCTCATACCAGACGATATCGTTACCATCGGGCGTTCCCATCGTGCCGTATTGGAGGCGTTTACGGCGATTGATGAACAGGCGAAATTGGTTGGTCTTAATGATAATGAGGACAAGACCAAGTGCATGCTATAAATAAACAATCAGACATCTGTCCACCGCCTAGGATAAAACGTCACTTTTGATAGCAATAACTTCGAGGTAGTTCAGGAGTTCATCTATTTTGGAGTAAACATCAAGTCCACGAATTAGTAGAGATCCGACGGTGAATCACTTTGGAAACCGCTGCTCCTTAGCTTAATCAAATCAAATGGGTTCGAAACTCCTCACTCGGAAGACAAAATTCATGCTCTATCGGAGCTTAATCCTGGCAGTAATAATTTATGATGCCGAGTAGTGAGCGATAAGTAGGAAAGGGAGCTGATATTGGGTTATTTTGAAAGAAATATTCTCAGTCGGATATTTGGTCCTATGTGCTAGGAGGGCGAATGTAGGTGGAGATGCAACCGCGAACTCTTTGAGCTGTACAGAGATGTGGATGTAGTCCAAAAAGCTAAATCAAGTCGACTAAATTTGACCGAATGGCCAATAATGTTACAGCCAAGAGGATCTTCGATCCCAGTTCCAGGTTCGAGTATACAAGGAAGACCGAACGTAGGTTTGAAAGACCAAGCCATTGTTGATGCGAGAGCTCTTGGTCTGGACAACTGGAACCAGTGTGCCCGGAATCGCAGAGGATAGAAGGCTGCAGTGTCTTAGGCAGAGACCCTTCATTGGTCGGGATTTCTTCAATTTACCGGTTTTTTTTTCAATAGTGAGCATGTTAGTGGGCGGATTTGAAAAATCTTTACACCTGATTATTTTGGGTCTCTTGAGTGAAATATTCTAAATATCTGTTTTCTCTATTATTTTTTTTTAAATTAAAATTTTGAATTTGTGAAATTGTAACTCTTGTATCTACAAAGTATTTAAAAAAAAAAGGTGTGAGCCACGCTGCACTCACGGTATAGTTGATGTGTAAACATGTAGGCACAGTTGCGCGTTAGCTACCTAATTTGTTATCTAGCTAACGCCATAACTAAGTAACTAACGTAGTTAAATTAGCTGCGCTAAAAATGCAATCGATTTGGTGGTTAGCTATCATAATGACAACTAATTTTTGCTATTAGCTATTAGTTGCAGGTTGTGGTTAGTTGCGGATGACAACTAAAAGTTGGTTAGTTTTTAGCTGCCTAGGTAATAACTAATAACTAAATCAAAATTTATTGTTTTACTATAATGGTGATAATTTATTGGGATTTGTTATGCATATTGCGTTTAGAATAAAAATTGATTGAATGTCCCGTCGTGTTATTTTACAAAGAGGTCCTTGGAGCCGCAATAATTAAACCCGAAAAAGGATATTTTCCCAAAATGTCTTTAGAAACGGCACGGATATTTTACCAAAATGTTTGTTGTTCCTAGCACCCCTCATTCAAATAACATTGAACTCATATATACCGTGTGGATTCTAATGGCATTTTGGAAAAATATCCTTTCTTCGACTTTTAAGGACCTTTTTTGTTGTTGCAAGGACCTCTTAGTCAAATAACATTGAACACAGATATACCGTGTGGATTCTAACAGCATTTTGGAAAAATATCCTTTCTTCGACTTTTAATGACCTTTTTTGTTGTTCCAAGGACCTCTTAGTCAAATAACATTGTATTTTGGAAAAATATCCTTTCTTCGACTTTTAAGGACCTTTTTTGTTGTTTCAAGGACATCTTAGTCAAATAGCATTGAACACAGATATACCGTGTGGATTCTAATGGCATTTTGGAAAATATCCTTTTTTCTACTTTTAAGGACCTTTTTGTTTTCCAAGGACCACTTGGTAAATAACCTTATTACAACTAAAAGTGACATTCTTAAATCGGCCATCGGTTACCGAAGTACAAATCGATATTTTTCCTCTTACCTTCAACTGATGTACAACAAACTTCAAGCTATACAACCTTAATATTATTCAAAACAAATCTACTTTCACACAACTTTCCGGTGTTTCGTAATTACATAATAATCTCTAAAATTGAACATAATTAAAACTGAAAAATATATAACGAAATATATAAAATAAAAAAAAAACAACGACACGCGGTTGTTCTCAAACGGTCATCCATCTACGTACTAACCGCGCCAAACGTCGTTTAATTGCGGTGATCTGTCGAGCAGCGATTAACTCACGTGGTAATGAACATTAACGGGAAATCTAACGATGACGAAATCTGACGATGATGGTGACGCTATATATTTCCAACTAGCCCCTACCGAGAAAAAATATATTTACACATCAACGAGAGCAAAAATGTTACACATTAAAATATTTTCTATCACAAGAGAGTAAACAAAATTAAAGCTCTCAATAAACTAGAAAACTTTCTGTCAAAAACTCAGAACTTTGAAAATCTTGTGTATAGGTAAGCAGTTGTAAGTTTTTGGGAAAAACATTTTGAATTTTTGAGACTAAGGTAAAATAATATTAAACAATCACGCTAGAAACTTCGTTCTTGTTTTTTTCTTTGCAAAAGCGTCATAAATTCATGTTTCGAAATATGGCTCTATGTCGCGACACCTTTGAGTGACACGCTTTAGATTTTTAATGAGATTTCACTCGTTTCTCCACATGGCTTAGCCCACTGACGCAACTTCATTGCTCCGCTTAGAGCTGGGCTCTGGTGTGCCAAAAGGAAAGTTATAGCTGTCGTTGGTGTAGACTGATCTAGAAAAGGTGCCTGCGAGATAATTTACTATAACTTTCGTGTATTTATAATAATAGTTGCAAACGAAATATGATCAAATTGGCCTTATTTCGAGTTCTCAAATAAAATACAGAAAAGCTCTAAAACTTGGTAATATTTCGTTTTTTAAAAAAGCAATATGTATATATTTACACAAAGTTTTGAAGATTTTATCTTATTTCGTTTGGTGTATCTCAGGCAGAGAAGACCCGATTAAATTTAAAATTGTTGTTAAATATAATCGTTTCATATTTGAAAAACTCTATACAAACCTTGTTAAATAAAATATAATTTACTCTTTTCGGACAGAAATAAATTGAAGTTCAAAATGACAAAAATGAACCATACCCATTTACTGGAATGAACTCTGCAACTGAGACACCCTGTATAAACAAAGATGTAATTGGTTCACATCCGAACTTTTTTGATTTTATCTGGATTAATGAAAACAAATAGCGCAATAAACAATATAATATTTAAAATTAATTGAGATACGCATGAACAATTTAAAAAATTATTCAAAGAATCATATAAATGTTTCATGTCAAATTGGCCCTAGGAAATACTGTACAGAAACAATTAATATATGCGACAACTTTTTCGAAATCTTATTAAATAACGATTCGTATCACATTAAATTGGTAAGTTTTGTGTTAGAATTGAATAATGCCTGATTTGGCATCCGATAATAATGGGTACCCAAAATAATTGACTACTCGTATATAACTGGCGCATACTTTTGCCCACCCTCGTCCAGTGATAGCTTTTGTGAAACGTAAAAACGCCGTACACCAAATGTTTAAAGTTGGCTTACCTTTGCGGCTGTGGCTGTGCATTGTGTTCATCCGATTATTAATAAAACTGCAGAAAATACGCAGGGCTACACGGAAACTGCGCACTCACCTAAATTCTTGAAAGCATAGTATGTATATCCTGTAATGAAATACATCTTACCTTTATATACAACGTCGAATCCAATTAAACTTCATTTCATTTTTAGCTTACCGGACTCTCATTGTTTTGTTGATTGTTCAATATATTTATGAAAGTATAAATACGAGTATAACCTGAAGTAACCCTATTTAGCAAAATTTCAACAGCTTAAAGTTTAAATAAAAGAAAAAAATATTCCAATTTATGTATAGAAACATAATGTTTGTACACATTGTGTAATGTGTATGCATACTAGCGGAACCCGGCGAACTCTGTTTCGCCTTGCTCACGTTCCTAAATTAATAGTTTTTCTCCTATCTTAGTTTACTCAAATCTTATGAAATCTTTTAATTTAAATGACAATTTTTTTTTTACAATGCAACAGCAAAACATCAATTCCAATACGTGAATAGACAACATACAAAAGGCTCCCGTTAGAAATACTAACTACATACTAAATGTAACCAACACATTGTAGGTACATTGATGTTCCCCTTCTTATTGAGACACCGCGCACCTTGAGGTGGGACAATGCACACAATGCGCCGCATTTAAGGATAGCTGTAGCAGAACCTATTCTGAAGAAGGGTGAAGACAGGACAAACACTGCCAATCTCCTGTCAAGTAATTAGTTTCCAAAATAAGCAAGGTCTATGAAAAGTTGTCACTGTTGAAGTGGGTCGAGGATAAAAAAACTATGTTGGTTTCGGGCGGGGATTGGCGTTCGGCATGACATGGTAAGAGGGACTTTTCTACAAGTTAACCAGGCGCAGAAAGCACAAACTAATGCCATATTTAATTTATTGTATGCTAACGGAAAAGAAGTTCGTTGTCAAGAGTAGCAACGTGACTTCGAGCAGTCTACGCATTAAAACTGTTTTACAGCAGGGGACGGGGCGTTGAATTCTCCAATCCTATTTAGCAGTTAGACGAGTGATCTGGTTCACTCAGAAATTTGATGGCACCAAACGACGATTTAATGGCATACAGAAAGGTCCTAAAGTCAGCATTTGTTTGCAGCGTTACTTCGATAATTTTTTTTTTAAGAGATATTCTGACGACTGCAAGAGGAAAATCAACTTTCAGAAGACGGAAACAGTCTTGTTCAGAACAACATTGACTGGGACCTAGGGATACCAAACGAAATTCGACATTAACCGACAAAATAGGCAGGCATTAGCGGTGAGAAGCGTATAGTTAGATATCTGGGTATTTGGCTGGAATACTACCTATATATATCACATATCGCTCATTTATTGCAATACCGTCATAACTTTGGAGCAGTACATACGTTAAAACTAAGGTCTTTTATCTTGTAGAAATTCATGTCTCAGCCTCAGAAATTTGCCAAGATATTGCACCGTTTTGAACTTCACAGAAAATGGTATGAAAATGGTGAAACTTTAAACACTTCTGCTGAAAAATTGAAGTTTTTGAGTTATGACTGTATTGTAAAAAATGAGCGATACTAAAAAAAACTTGAATAGAATTGCCAAATTCCATATTAATAGTCTAATCTCTTAAGCAACCGCTAGCATTTAAATCGGTCATCACATGGCTAGGACGATCTAAGAGACAAACTTCTGAAAACCGAAAAATCTTAGGAAAATCCTGATGGTCCCAAGTATTTATGCCGTTGTAGTATACAGTTGATAGGGCGATCAAATCGACAAACTTCTACTACTCCCATTTTGTTCTCCACGTATCGTCAAAATCTCAAAATAAATTATAGCCGCACTGAAACCAAATTCACGTTTTTCATGCTAAAGACCATCAAAGAATACACAAAATCCAAAAATTAAATAAATGGAAATCAATTGATACCAAAGAAAAATTTGTGAAGAAATCAAATTTTCTTAACCTCGCTGGTCTTCAAAATGAAACCTTCGTGAAGAAATCGCCAGTTAGACTTTTTCTTTGTTAAAGACTCTTGTACTAAAAGAAAATATTAGAGCTGTTATTCGCGAAATACAGCCGCAATTATGCAAAAACGTGATGAAAAATGTCATCAAAGAATGACTATTTGTAGGCAGGGCCAAAGCAGACATTTGGGATTTATTGCATTCTTTACTAACTTCAAAGTTGGTACTTCAACTAAAATAAAAGTATTACCCATTTTCAAAAAAAAATTGTGTTTTTCTATTGGTTTAAAACCACACCTGTTGTTGGAAGATCCTGTACCTATGTATGTACTGTACATGCTGTCAACAAACATCCATCGCCTAGCACAAAGCGTCACTGTTGTTAATGCTGGAAAACGCTATTTATTGGTCCTGTTTGCGAGAAGGTCAAATGGAGGAGAAGACACCACTTCAAACTCTTAAAGCTGTAACTGTCGACAACATTGGCTCGGCCACATCGAGATATTGGACAATAATGCTCCAGCCAACAAGATCTTTGATTTCAGCCCCCACGTTTGAGAAATCATGTAAGAGAACCTCTATTTTAAAGACCAAGTCATCGTAAGTTCACACATTCGCACCAAGGATTTAATATATTCTGTTAACCAATCCAACATTAATTCATATTCAATTGACTTATAGAAATTGATATTATATTTTTAAATAACTTTAATAAGGATTGTAACTACAGAGACACATACAAATAGCTTTAATAATACGAATTTGAGTTCTGAACTTAGAAGGGTATTAATAAAGGGTTTTTCAATAAGAGCGCTACAAAAGTTTTTTTTAAATAAAACAAAAACGGTTTTGGATATCAATGAAATTCTTTATTCTTGTGAAAGTACGTTCGATGCCATTATGTATGGGACTCGATTTCTTTTGCATGGCCACCACGGGCACGCTTGCAGAAGTCCAGACGCTGAACCCAATTTTCGACGGTTTTCAAGCATAAATCGGCCGATACTGCTGCAATTTCACGTTCGATATTCGTACGAAGTTCATCAATCGTTGCTGGCTTGTTGGCATTGATCATATACTTGACGTAGCCCCACAGGAAATAGTCTAACGGCGTCAAATCGCACGACCAAGGCGGCCAAGCGACTGCACCATTTCGTTGCAGCAGTATCGGCCGATTTATGCTTGAAAACTGTCGAAAATTGTGTTCAGCGTCTGGACTTCTGGAAGCGTGCCCGTGGTGGCCATGCAAAAGAAATCGAGTTCCATACATAATGGCATCAAACGTACTTTCACAGGAATAAAGAATTTCATTGATATTCAAAACCGTTTTTATTTTATTTAAAAAAAACTTTTGTAGCGCTCTTATTGAAAAACCCTTTACATCCTTAAAACAAAATCCAACAACAATTTGGAAAAACAGCTCCACAGTGCGAAGCTTTCAAAAATTCTATAGCAGAATAAATATATCACTTTAATTCTAAATTTGAATGTGCATTATATTTTATTGAAAGTTTATAAATAACATCTCAGGCTACAAATGTTTATATTAACTAAAATATCACCTTATCCAATATTTACAAGTTTATTTAAATATTTAACTTATTTTAGGCACTTGAAATACACTTTTATCCACATAATCCATCGTTATATTCGCTTTATACGATGACCATATTATATTTGTCTTATCTCTGGACGCATTTTTATCTTTCCTGTGGAACTTCGAATTGCTTGGTCTAACATTTCTTCGAGTTGCCGGAGTGGCTGATGATCGCACGCTTTTTGAGTCATTGAGATCCTTAAGATCATGAGTTATCTCTTTTGTTCCCGATTTTCCAAAATATGGCCAGGTTTGTCCATTAGGATCTTGCGAGTATGGAGTTGGGAAATTCATAATATTATTAAAATCTCCTTCCAGCTTCCCCCATTCATCCACTTCTTTGAGTAAGGGGCTGTGTCGAGTGACCGGCTTCGAAGAGAGGGACGAATATTTTCCTAGCTCTCCAGGTAAGTCGGTCCATTTTCCCATAGCAAAAGGTGAAGCGTCAGCAGTTGTTATTAGATACAGACCCTTTGTCATGGGGCTTATGTTGTCACCAGCTTCCACGAGAAAATTTGTTGGAGGACACATTCCTAGCAAATACGCTATATATGAACTACAAGCCCAGCCCCAAAAACCTTTTAAACTTCGAATTGACTCCGCGAAGTATGCAGGCGCTCTCTGATGACTGCACGCAAAGATATCTGCCAGAGTAGAGGTTAAACATTATTAGGTTTTGAATCAATTAACGTTTAAGTCATATACTTCCTGTACACCCGGGTTGAAATATGCCACCATTCATGTAAAAATCCACATGACCACACCTTTCCAATTTTCCCTGAACAAGAGCATTTGTGTGTATCACATCAACAAACGTAGCATCGGAGGGATCCAACTTGTCATTAGTGCCAGATGTAATGAAGAGCGGCATAGCCGGATCAAGTCCTTAAAACAAAAGAGTTTATGAAATTTGTTTTTTTGAATCGAACAAATGTTAAGATTATTTGGTGATGATATACTAAAACACATGCATTTGGAACTTTACATAGGTATTATAGGCAGCGTTTTATTTATTATGCCCTTTTGATAATCTTAAGATTTTTAGATTCAATTTAGAATAGGTTAAAAATATATATAATAAAAATATAAATAAGTCAAATTTGGTCTGGAATGGTCTTAGTGACCGAATCGAAGAGTTTTTTTTTACTTATTAGAAGTTTTTTTTTTGAATTTGTTATGCATACAAAAAGTAATGAACAAAAATACAACTGCCTTTCCTCCTATAAAATTAAAAAAAAAATGCAGTTAACAACAAAGTTAAAAAAAGTAACAAAAGCAAACTAAACCTCTTCTTAACTTAAAAAAAAAAGCATTAAAGTTTAACATGCTGTTAAAGTTTATTCTTGATCAGTTCCTAAATTTATCATAGTTGGGCGTTTTTGTGATGCCACAATGTTAATTTTTCGTTATAAAAAAATCAGATACCGTGTTAGAATGACGCTTTTTTCAGTGTTAAACCAAAATATATAACAAAAAGTAAAACGTGTTAGAGCGAGGCCGTGCTATAAGAAGTACGTGTTAAGCGAGGTCTACCTGCAATTATAAACAACCGACTATCAAAGTTTCTGGTGTCAATTGAATAACCCCTTGAAATATACCGCCGATTCGATGAAGCATTTCCCTTGTGTACACAAAATTAGCATGTACTTCCAGAGTTAAGAAGGATAGCATTTTAAACCGGTAAAGCGCTATTTTTTTCTTCAAAGTTGTTAGTCAGTCACCCGCATTCCACAAACAAATCCAAAAACTTTGTAAAATACACCTACTACGCCGATGTTGTTTGGTTGTGTCATTGAATAATTATAAACCGAACCGGCACTACAGCTAACATGCGCTACGCGCTTCGAAGTCGTTGCGGCGCTGCGATCGCTTTTAAGAGTTTTTAAATTTGGATACCATAGGAAATGAATATAGCAAAAGAAATATTCTATTACAAAATGCTCGATGGGTAAATTATTGTGTCATCATTGGCGCCCTGATCTTCATGTGAGTATGTGAGTCTTCCGGTGTATGAGTCGAAGAGATATCCATTGTTTTTTTTTTTTAACGTGAGTGAAGCGTGCCAGAACTTGACATAAATTACCAGGCCATATATAATATGCGATTTTACATACAAGGAGCTGCAGCGGATGACGAAAAGACGATGGAAGCTACATACGACATACCCCAACTTGACGTAAGTATACAAATTTGGGTATATATGTAAATAGTTAAGCAGACAAATAATTTTGACAAAATTCACCCACTGAGGAAGTCATATGTGGTTTTAAACATTCAATTCTATTTTTTTTTTTTTAAATTTGATGATCCAAAGCTTATAATTACTTTAATAGCTTTTGTTTAGTATCAATTTGCATTCTTAGGCTCTGCATGCATTGTAAAGATTTAAGAAAAAATATACTATATTCACACGTTTTAAATCGTAAAAAAAAAACATTCACTGACTATATGAAAAGGAAGCAACAACTAACCGGTTATCCTAGGCAGAAGAAATGATCCCAAATTTCGTGCTATATAATTGGTTAACTGAGCACCCAGTGAAAATCCAATCGCATGGATATCTGATGATCCTGTATCTAAGATGCGCTCCACCAACTGTGCCGTACAGGCTCCCACGTGCTTCGTATTATGCACTGAACTAAAGTAGCACGGTCCTGGAGTAAGGATACTCCAGTCAACATACATTAAATTGTATTCTCCTTTCTGCAGGTATTCTAAAAATAAGAAAAATATTTCTTCGAAAAAATAAAAATCTAACAACTTTCTCATATACCAACCATCCTTCATGTCTATCAACGAATCAAGAAACATATTCGCATTGTATCCATGAATTATAATTTTTGTTGGATGCAGTGGATTAAAAAATGACTGACTTATATTTGACTTCTCTAGAGTTTCATCAATGTACACTCTCTGACGGTTCATTATATTTTGTCGGGTGAATAAATAAAATTTTACATCCTCATCGGGGCACGATCTGTTTAAAATCCACTTGCACGGACCTATGCTCATCGTTTGCTGCGACTGAATGGGACTCGATGTCGTTGGTTCTTCACGCCTACCATTTTGTAAGGGAACACATTTCAAACCAGGAAAGAGTGCTGTAATGAGAATGTCACCATTGTATAAAATAATTAAAAAAACTTAAACAGACAACTTCTACATTTTACACTTTTTTTTAATTTGTATTGGATTTTTTGATTGGATATCACTTCCAATGCAATACTGCACTATTCCATTACCTAAAATAAGTTCCATCAGAAGAATTTTCAGTCGATAATCCATAGTAATTGATTTTTTTAGCGAACACTCCTCTGTCACTTTTTACGCACCAAGTGCACTGTTCCTTTTCTACAATCGGTTAATCCAGGTCATACTTGAACATACTCGTAAGTCGCGCCTTCTGCTTTGTATGAACTCAAAACACAAAGGTATTTACATCGTCAAAAAATAATGCCTCTAAAGGTAGCACGTCTATCGACTATTGAACATTTTAAATGAATGCCAATCTTCATATGAAAGTTCCGATTAAAAACGTGCGTAAAACAGAGTGAGAGCTGTGGTATTCACAAGCCATAAGCACGGTCTGTAAAGAGGAGAATCAGATGTTAATTAAAAAAGAATCTAAGAAAGAAACGAAAAAAGAGAAGGCATATTTCAAAACATTTTATGGACTGGAATCACCCTATCAGAGAGAAAAAAGAATCTCAGAAAGAAACGAAAAAAGAGAAGGCATATTTCAAACCATTTAATGGACTGGAATCACCCTATCAGAGAGTGCATTTACCCGTCAGTAAGAGAAGTAGAAACATTGTTTTGTATTGTTTGTATTTATATTTAATTTTTACATTCAAAGCGAAGTGCAACTTTGATGAACTGATTTTGCACTTAATGCACTTCAAAGGAAAGTACTTTGCAACTTTTTAATATTTATTTAAATATTGTTCATTTCAACCAGTAGATGAAAATTGAGATTCATTATGTTACTGTATATAATTATCTCTACATCAATTAATTTACCATTCATGTGAGACATTTAACATCTTGAAACTGTCAGACAAGGATACATGCAAATCCGTGGGTTGGCAAGGCTGGAGATCGCCGGTGTCGTGAAAGGATGATAAAACAATAATAGTGGGAGCACGCACTGGTCAAAATGGTAAAAATAACAGGCCTTAAATCTCCTGGATAAAACATATGCAAAACCACCAGCTTTTGATAAGTAGTTTTAGAATACAACGCGACTACTTAAATTTCCATTATGAATCTCAAACGATTCAGTCTTAAGATAGATTCCAATAAATGATCACGCTAAATGGAAATTAATAATTTGTTTGTTTTATTTATTTTTAAATCGTGAATCGAAAATATTTGCCACAGTTATGAATTGATCCGAAAACGGGAGGCTAGACAACATTGATATTATATTGAATAACTATTAAGTACCTATTCAATAAGACATAAAACTATTATTAAATGGATGTCTTATTTTTGGAAAAGATCCCACATGTGTATGTGCATCCATATACATATCCTCTTCTTCCTTAACAGCATGTAGGATTCACCGATTTGATCTCATAAGACATCGGCAGGCCCCTCGGTATCGTATCAATTTTTTAATGAACCCAATCAAATGCTGGTGTTTTTGCACGATTTCGACACGTGCACGCCCCTGTTATTGGTTATTATTTTATATTCCTTTTACATCACTGGCGATCCACAGATTCGCATGTACACTTGTGAGAAGTTTATTATGCTAAACGTGTCGCTAGGCTCACCGGGATGTTAAAACGGCATAGATGGGATATCTGTCCCCTTAATCGCCTTTTACGAGAAGTGCTGTTTATCGGGGTGCGCTGTAGTGTTATTCTTATTCCGTCGCTGCACTGGAAATTTATCTTCAATCTAAGTATGTATTTAAAACACCAAAATAAAACAAAATTATAGGTCAATTTTTTAATAAAAGTGACATGTATTTTATCTATTTTTAATTTTTTTTAGAAACTGTTATAAAAAATTAACAGATTAAAAAAAAACATTCAGCAAATATGGTAATTTGTCTAAAGAGAGAGGGCTGCGATCCCTTTGATTCTGATCGTAACCTCGCCGGAAAGGAAAAAGGAGATGCCAATTTGTTCTAAATGTTACTGTCTTTTATTAAGAAAAATATTCCAAAAACCAGAGTAGCGGGCAGGTAAAATCACTCGTTATTATTATTTTGAGAAAACAGTATGCGGTTTTCTTACCCTTACTCTAATTGTTCAATTGGTCGGTACAGCCGTTCTTAAGAAAATTAGTCTTTAATACACCCGTTGTCTAAGAAGGCACCCGTCGATGGCGGACATGCGAGCCGATACTGTCTTGTCTTTTAGTCATTTGCCATGTGAAGCATGCGTATCGCCAATAATAGTAATTGCGCCTTAAATTGATTTGTTCTTACTGGGAGAAGAGTCTTTAAACTGTGAGGTTTGAACTGGAATGATATTCGTTCGGCGGATTTTCATCTCGTCTCGGATACTAGGAAACCGGTAAAATCACTATCGCGTACACCACACATACATTCAAATAAAACAAATTGCAATTAATTTGGCAGCAATAATAACATATGTATATAAAGTTTTCATAAATTTACTTTTAATATTATAAATGAAAAGCTTTTATACATAAACGAGGACACACTCGAATTTCTGCTTTTATAGTAATACATATTGGCAATCATGCAAAAATATTATTTTTATGAAAGCAAGCTATTGCTATAGAGGTAGCGACAAATCCTTCTTTCCCATTGCAAATGGAGGCATGGAATTCGTATACACAAAGATAACGCCACGTGTTCTAAAACAAATCAAAAATAATAACCAAGTTAAGAAACAGAATTAAAGAATAAGTTCAATGAACAATAAAGTAGAAAAACCCAAATAATAAGAAGAAAAAAGAAAGGTTCAATGATTACTGTGTATAACATTTTCCTATAAACTGAATTCGTAGCACCCTTAAGGGATGAAATATAGAATCACAAAAGTTGTCGAACTGAGATGCCAAACCTATATTCGATATCGAAGGCATGATGGCCACATTTTGATGACAACAAATGTAAAAAAAAGTTTAATTTAGCAGGGAAAACTCATGACATTGATAGATTTGCTGTCTGGATACAAGTAGGTATCTGAAAAAACCGGCAAAAAACTTACTCACAGATACTGATATTTAAAAATTCTGCGGTGACTAACAAGCTTCATGGGACATATTTTATCTATTTATTTATTTGTTTTTCTAACATATCAATTACTTACAAGATACATTACTTAAGGTCATATTACACGCATAAAAATTACCAATTTCTAAATGCATGCCAAATGTTATAACATATGTTATGTACAGTATACCATAAAAGTATTATATTTATATTGCCAATAGCTTTATCAGTTACTTTTTGAGTTCAGTTACTTAATGACGAATTAGTATATCACACTCGTATGACAAAAAATTGCATTTATATCAAGGCAAACATATCAAAGTGCCCACTTTTCTTTATTGATTTCTTTAATATTTCGGCAAGCCACCTCTTTTTGTGAGAACCAAGTTTTTTCTAGAGCTAAAGTTAGAGTTTCAAGATTTCTAAATAACTAAATGCCATTAAATTATATTTATATATGCGGATAATATCTAATCGAAATCATCGGCCGATCTCGGTGTGCCGTGGTAAAGGCTTTCATGGTGAATGAAGAACAGGCGAAATTAATTGGCGAGGATAAGACCAAGTTTATGCTTTCAACAAGCAATCAAATATCTGTCCACCGACTAGGACAAAATGTCACTGTTGATAGCAGCGACTTCGAGACGAATGACATCTTAGTGAAGACCCAATTACCCTTGGAAACAGCTCCCACTTCAGTTTGTCAAAACAAAGGGCTTTAAAACGCCTAATTCGGAAGGTCAAATGAGAGCTTTACAAAGCTCTGATACTGCCAGTTCTGCTTTATGGAGCCGATAGCTGAAGGATAAGAAGAAGAAGACAATTTATAATGGGTTTCTTCGAAAGAAAAATTCTCTATCATATATTTGGTCCTGTGTCTCCCAAAATCATTATTCTAACATAACCACAACTAATTGATAAACTTACTTTAAGTATAAATATTAAGAGAATAATAGGCATAAGCACCTTCAAGTCTATTTTGTTCCTTGTCAGCAATGTAAATAAGATTGCTGAAATGTCAGGGTTCGAAGCTCTCGGTTAGTTGTCCATCACAATCTACTTGCTTCTGAGACACTGGATACAATGGCAAACCTTTTTTCAATAAATACAAACAGCGGTGACCTGATTCTCAAGCTGAAAATTTAAATAAACATAAACAAGAAGTCAAAGATGCAAACTAATGTATGTAAGAAGGTAGGTAGGTAGGTATTAACACAACAATGTTTTGCTAAATACAATGAATATAATATTCACAAGTACACGTATTGGGTACTGCAATGTGAAATCCGAGGTACATATTGGCGCAAATTTATAATCGGTTCAACACTCTAAAATGAAAATAGCTCCTGACAAAGTCTAAATTTGAGCATTTTAGTCGACATAAAGCGTACTTTATCGCTATCACCTCGTAATAAAGGTAAAGTCCCCGAAATCTTATATTATATATTTAATGTGGAGTTTGATCATCATTTATATGTACTTGAAATTCTATCTTCTTCTGTGTCTATCTGATCGTACCTTCCGCAGAAAGTATGTGCATTTCGATATATAAATTCTAGTTGTTTGTGTAATTGGGTAGGTAGATAAATATTTTGTCATTGCCACTTACGATAAATGGGCCGGTTCTGGTTAACATTTAAGGAAAGGTGTTCATACGAGAGAAATTTATTCAGATTGACTACAAAAGAGACGATTGAATATGAAACATCCGAGCAAATGAAACGGCTGCCGGTAAAATGCGAGAGTTTTGAATCGTTTGCTTGCTACGAGTATATACATAGTTCGTTCGTTCGTACGAAATTTTTTTTTAATTTATAAAATTAAATAATCAATAAGTTAGGTGTACAAGATAACGAGGCATACAGATGTTATTTGGGAATGTCTGAGGATTGTTTTCCTTTCCTGTTCCTAAACTATATCCAACTTGCGATCTTAAAACAAAACACAAATGAGAATGGCAATATAATCAGCCGAAGTCTTGTCGATGGTTTTGCGTACTGCCAACTGAAGAATTGTATCGTAGTTTAAAATACCAAATTCGACATTCTTACAATCACAGATGAGGTAATTCATCTGTGTTTACAATTGCACCAACAAAAGTGTATCGAATGCAGAAAGCATGTAAATATCGATGTGTACATTTAAGTGCATTGTTTGAGTAATTGGGTTGGTAGATTGATATTTTTTCGGTGATAACACCCTGTCTGCCACTTACGATAAATTCATAGCAGAAATCGCCAGCAGAGTACAATTTCGTTTGCTTGAAACCAAAGAATGTTTCGGAGCTCCGACTCCGAATCCGATATGTCGGAATATCCGGTTTAAATTGTACCTCCGAATCTGGCTCCGCTTCTGATAAAATCTAAACGGAGCTTTTTCGGAGTACCCTCGGTGACGAACGATCAACGACAAAGAGTGATTGAGGTTCAATTTTTGTCGGCTCCACCAGGGTCCGTTTCGACTCAAGGTCATTGCTGCGAAAGGCTGACCACAAGGTGGGGTACTCTCCCCCTACTGTGGTCCATCGAAGTTAATGAACTCCTGGTTTTACTCAAGGATGGTTACTATGTGCATCGATATGCCGACGACATCGCTATCCTAATCAGAGACAAATTTGAGAAGCACTTTCAGATTGCCTCCAGAGAGCTCTGAATATCGTTGCTGACTGATGAAAAAAGTTGACCTTAAAGTTTACCCCAGTAGAGGCACCATAGTAGCCTTCAGTACAAGAAAAAAATTCGACAAACTAATAAATACAACACTATTTATTGAAAAGATAGAGTTACGTACTAAGAGAGGCGGTAGCAAACGCCTATACGCTCATCTCAATAGATGAAAGCAACTCTTAACAATTTTATTTTTCGTAATACCCACTAAAGGGATTTATTACGACCCTTACAATGTAACAAAATTGGGGTGATAACAAAAGGAGAGATGCCGATGCACGTTGGTTTTGAATATTTGTAGGTTATAATGTGAAGGAAAAACAATGCGTGGAAGAGTATTCCACATTCGTGTTGTACGGCTGAGGAAAGATTCTTAGAACTTCACTGTACGTCCGAACACAGGCTTGCGGGTGAACTGATTAGCATTCCTTCCATGGAACTCAACAACCACTAAGACCTTTCTTTATGCGAGAATAAAGAAAACCAACTCCGTATTTCAAGGTGAAATATACACAATAGAACTTTGCATGAGGGAGATTCTAAACAGGAACATCATAAACGAGTTCAATTACATTTTCTCTGACAGCCGAGAGCCACTGCCTGCTATTAACGCATTTCACTTCAAAACAAGTCTGAGACTGCCTCAAGCTTCTCAAGACATTGGCTAGGACAAATGTGGTGTATCTATCAGCGCTTCTTATAGTTGCATTAATAAATGGTTAGAAAAAAACAATGAAAGCAATGTGCAATGAGGAAGAAGAAACAGCATAGCATATTCTATTCAACTGTGTCTGCCTAACAAAAGCACATCTGCGCATCCTAGGTAAACCCAACCTTGAAACAGTTGACATAATTACAGCTCACCCAAAGACGTAGGTGAATTTATCGGAATTATGAAATTCGGCCTCATTAGTGAGCTTTAAACTAAAACGAGGACATCACGGTGATAAGGATACTAGGTGCCACCTGATTAACAATCTAATCAAATTTAAGGGTCCGTTCCGAGTTGGTTTGAAACCCACTACGGAACAGATTGGACAGCGACAAAGCAGGTAATGGCGTTTTTCATTGAAGAAAAGATTTACTCTTTTGCAAATTTTTTTTTATTTTAATTATTTGACTGTGCGACCTCCACCTCCGACTCCGCGGAACTCGGTATGAGGCTTTCGTATCCGACTTCGATAAAAATACCTCCGTAACATCCCTACTGGACATCTCATACATAGCATACTTTGTTGAATGCAATCCGATCCGGATCAGATCACATGCGATACTAAAATGCAGCTATATGTGCTAAAATCGTCTCGACTTGAGATAATGAAAGCATGCATCATCGTATAATGTACTATCAATTCATTGTAAATGTAGACCGAGTGTAATATGGATCGTCGATATAGTCTTTTCCTTACTTTGTATTCTCCCTCTCAGAACTGTCACTTCTGAGGGAAGGGTCGTGAAAGTAAAAACTAGTTAGCGGCAGGTTAAAAAGTGTCTAAACATGGGCAAACGTTAGAACATGCTTTTTAATTGATAAAGTTGTCTTTAACTATGTAGTGTGGAGTTAGACTCCAATGCGAGGCTGACTATTTAAATTGCACCATTATGTAAGATGTGGTTTTTGGATGATATCTAAGGAAAACTGATTATTTTGCTTATTAACTTCTGAAAAGCTGAACGATAACCAGCTCCTAGAGATGCCTACAGATAAACGATTAAAATATTTTTAATAAACTGAAAGTAATATCTGAGGTATGTACATAAGAATAAGAACACAAAATGCAAAAGTAAACAAAACCATATTATTAAATGCTGTAGACTTACATAATGCGGGTTGTTTACATTTTTACGGTACAATGTGTTTGGAGACACATTTTTTTTATACCTAACACTGACCCCTATGAATCCTTAAAGCTTTTCAACACTTACACACATTTTTACAGCTCTGGATAAAAATAGCTTTTAATAATATATAGGTATCTGTTTTCTTCGAATAGCAGGCGGTTTAAATACGAGTATCTTACAATTTATTGAAAACAATAATGAACGAAAATAATAAGACAAACATAAATCATTAGTTAGTTGGCATAATTGACGAAACCCACTTTTGTAAACAAAAACAACAAAGACATAATGAAAGTTTAATACAATCTTATCACTCAACTGGCATAATTAAGTCGCTATCGATTTTTCATCAAATTCATTTTGCTTATAATAACCTCGTATTTGTATCTTATCTATCGACTTATTTCTCTATCTAGGGCATTATCAACTTATTAACTTAAGAACAACTTCCATTTCATTGGTAGAAAAAAATCTAAAATCCACACCGACTTACGTATTTGAACAGTGTTCGCCCATCAGTGCTATATCCGAATTAACGATAGTGGAGTTATTGCCGCACCAACCAAATATATACTGAAAGTAGCTTGAGCATCGCACACCCCAGAAGCCTGTCGTACTTTTTATCGATTCCTTGAAGTAGATTGGTGCCATTGTGTGACTACAGAGTGGAATATCTGTAAAATATGAAATCGGTCAGTTGAATATTTTCATTCCGTCATTGCTTAGATACTTTTGCTATTATTGCACCAAGGCTGCAACTGACCACCATTCATGTAGAAATCCACATGTCCACAAGATTCAATTTTACCAAAAATACCCACATTGGTATGAATAACGTCAACAAACTCAGCATCCGTGGAGTCAAGTTTGTTGTGGATGTGGGACGTTGCAAAAAATGGCAATGCGGGGTCAAGTCCTAAAATTAGTAGCAGTAGGCATACTATTATGTAATGTATATTGCTCACCTGTTATCCTTTGAACTTTTTTTCCGGTTAACTTTTCCAAAGAATTACTGGTAAAAGCTGCAACATGTGCACCTAAACTGAAACCGATTATATGCAATTTAATTGGATCAAAGTCGGTATTGCCAGCCGCAAGGCGCATCACAAATGTTGCAATACATTCGCCGGCTTGCTTGGTGTTTACTGCTGCTGATGGATAGCACGGAAGTGCGGCCAAAGTTCCCCAATCGACGGTTATTACATTGGTTGAAGGGTATTTCAAATATTCTTAGGATAAAGTGTTTTTAATTTTACTATTATTATTTATTATTAATAGTCGTTGAACTTAATATAACAATATATATTAGAATTAGTGAGAATTAGAATATAGTTTGACCAAATTTGAAAATGGAATGGAATGGATACATAGAAACAACATAAAATAACTTTCTCGCTTTAATAAGAACTGGTTTCGAATCACATTTTTTAAACTCGTTAAATCAAGAAAAACAAAATCCTAACAATGTCGATTACATGTAGATAGCTATATTTGGTTTGTCTTCTTTGCATTTCTGAATGGGTAAGTTAAAAAACATCTTGAAAGTTAATTTTAGCAGAGGTCAGAAATGGGTAATAAAAGCATAGTCGCAATTTATAGGGTATGAGTATGACGTATGAGTATGCACAATATGTGTGCTGATGATTAATATATGTAAATACTTTTATGAAAGATATGTGCTCGACATTGATCTCAATATCATGACTCCAAAAAGAAACAACTTGTTTCAATTTTTGCACGTAACAGATGTCACATTTTTAATTTAAAACTAAAACAAGGCGGATTCATAGACCGAATTTCCGGATGAGGTATACATAACGGTTGTTAACTTTGTGATATAGATCTTATGACCGGCTTTTGATTTGTCATAAAAGCTTTCGAAGTTAGTTTGGACAAAAAATTAGCGCGACGGTCTCAGTTGGGATTTCCATGTTCAAAGGAGAGCTCCTACGAACCCTGTCAAAAAGGCAACATCAATCAAAGTTTCCACACAAACGCCAAAGAGAGGCAGGCCTTAAAACTGCTGGATCACACACAAATTTGCCAAAACGCCAGCGAAGAAGAAGCTTTCTTTCGATCTTAATGTGTCTATTTGAAGCAAATAAATCCTTTCACCGACTGTTGAGATATTGCCGTGTCTCGAAAGTATCATTGTTTTAATGTTTTGGTAAAAACTGAGTATGCCGTTTTCTTACCTTTTACTCCAAGTATTTCAAACACCAACAGATATCAATATCGTTGAAGCCGTTTTTGAGAAAAGTGAAATTTTAAAAATGTTTGCATAAAATTCTATTTATTTATTTATACTTAACACTTTTTTTTATCATCTTAGTATGCAAATTTGTTCCAAACTATAGAAGAAACTTGATTGACAATTTTTTGTTTTAATTTTTATACCGGTTTTTGGATTATAGTTTTTTTTCTAATGTGCTGTTATTTAACACTTTTGCGAAAATCTGAGTATGCGGCGTTCTTACATTTCCTCCAAAAAATAAACACCCCAAAAAGCATCAAAGGCATTTAAGCCGTTTTTAAGAAAAGTGATGTTTTTCGAAATCTTAGCAACTGTTAAAAAAAAATCATAAAAAAGTTTTTAAAAAATATTTCTAATATTTGAGTATGCAGATTTCTTCCACATATTTGTATCTCCTAGCGTATTAAATTTTTTTAAAATTACTTCATCTGTTTTTGAGATATTGTTGGGTACCTAAGGAACCGGTGTACGAGTCTATATACAAATTGGTTTCAAATAGTACTATCATGTCTAAATTTTCGTCGAAATAACTTGACCCGTTTCTGAGATTTTCGCATTTTTGTAAAGTACCGTTATTCTACAATTTCCACAAAAAAATTCATCGAGGGCCTACAAACCCCAAATACGAAGTTTGAAGTTAAGCCGTTCAATCAAGCCTCGGTGACAGACGGAAAAGTGGACCGACGGACGAAAATTTGGGACAAACTTTTCGTCGTAATATCATACCTCATACTCAGTTAGAGTTCCAAATTTCAACACGATTGCAATATCCTTTCCTATTGTATACTAAAGTATACGAGGAAGTTAGAAATACACTTCGGCATGAGAAACTTTTAAAATGTTCTGTTCGAAATAGGCGTACAACTTTATGTCCTTTTCACTAAAAAGCTGGGTTTCAGGCCCTGCATGCAGTGTTTATGATGAACAAATAATTACATGTTGCAAAATACAGGAGCTATTATTAGAAATTCTACAACTCATCGAATGCATATAAGTTTACTGTAAAAGACTAAAAATCATGTGTAGATGTTAAAGTCATAAGATGACTATTTTTATTTAATTTTTTTACAGACCGATGCTGCTTAAAGAGTGTCACGTATCTTCGTAATAATAAGCCCCAAATTAAAAATAATATTTACCCAAATGTATCGCTTTTGTCTGTTGGTATTCAAGTCCTCCTCCGTATCCGTGTATAACCACTTTATACTGATTGCTCGGTGCAACCCATGTCGGTAGAATTGATCGTGTAGCAGTAATCAAATGTGGTTCGTATTGTGGATAGTCGCTGCTGGATATATAAAATTTAACAAAATCACTTTCGCACACTTGCATGTACTGAACGACACACGACCCAACAGTCAAATTAACCCCAGCAAAAGCGGGTAATACACCAAACCAAAGAGCATGAATAAAAATCCCAAACTTATAGGAAAGTATTGACATAATTCTCCGCTTATATTTTTGGCCACATCGATGGAAAGGAAGTAAAATATCCACTGTTGATCTTTCTATATGAGATCCAAACACAATAGCTCCAACAATATACTAAAAGAACTGCATTCAACATCGGCTATCATATAGAGGCACCAAACAAGAATGGAACACTTTTTGAATGTTAATGTCTTAACGGAGAATATTTGAAGTCTAAGTTGTTTGCGCAGACCTTTTCGAACAATGTTGGAACTCATATTTTCAACAATATATACACAGACTTGTATCTATTGAATATATAGTGAGTTTTTATCCCCCGGTTAGGACGTGATAAAATTACTAAAGATGTGGGGCAAAACATACCACAACTTTTTTCCGCGTTGTGCCGTAAGCTAAGAATAAATGAAAACATGTGTTCATTTATGTGTTAAACTACAATTAACGTGGTTGAAATGGTTTTAATTCATGCATGGGAGAGCGCACTCAATGCTATTGACCTTAATGTTTATACAAATGTCAAGTACTTGGAATTAATTTGGGATTTTTTGTTTATTAGTGAAAGCTAGTAAGTTCCAATGATAGAGAAATGAAAACAATACATAAGCTTGATTTGTTCTGTACAATATGACTTGCGTTGAAAATTTTGTTGGTGCTTGACTAAGGTAAGCAATGATCGATTAACTGGGCTCTGGCCACTGTCGTAACTAAGACTATACATCAACTGCGCTTAATTTACCTCCCCAGGTACTGTTCATGTCGCCCAGACTGAACTTGCTAAACTTATAATCGCGAGCGTTGAACAAGAAGCAGATAGCACCACTAAAATGCTCTTTCGAAAATAATTCCAGAAGTCTTACAGAGCCCGTCAGAGGAACGTACGGCTATTGGGTTGTGAAAGCTTTACTCAGCAACCAGCAAGACAGATACCTTCCATGAGCTTCGCCGACATATTTGGAACTGAGGTCACTAATTTTGAAACTGGCCCTCTTAGTCGGAAGTTATGCCCTCGGGGTAGATTCCCCACTACGTAAAAATTAAGTCATGAGACCAGCAGCATTGCCACGAAGAAAAAAATATTCAGAGCCTTTGTGAACTTGGGGCCACATTCCATCGAAGAGAATTAAAAACAAAAATAATAATAATAAGACGACATAATTTACTATTTTTTCATAATATTTGTAAAAAAAAAATATCTATAAAAAAACGTGTGTTTAAAGTTATTTAGTTATCATATTTGTTTCAATTCACTTTACGTATTCACCTGAATTCATAACTGTAAATAATTCAACACAATCCAAAGGAACATTATAAAAACATAAGGAAATGATACAGTCCGCTTAGGCGGACTGGATACCATATTCGGATCGTGTCCCAATCATCATGTAAGGCACTTTCAAAAGTTAATACAAATTATCTCCTAAATTATTGCACAAAATAAACAAAATAAATGCACTTATTTGCACAACGCGATCACTCATTGATTTTCTTTTCCTCAAAGTTGACCCAAGGATTTTCCTTTTTTTGCACACAATACCTTGTTTTACATTCGAGTGTGAACTGCTTTGTTGGCCAATGGGTCACAAATTATTTGGTGATCAACAGAAACCAGACAAAGCAGATGGTGTTGACGAAAAAGCCAGGGTTGTGATCACAATCCCAAATGGCCAAAATCCCGGTATGTGCGGTATACTGCAACCCCCCTGCTTGGGATTTGATGTTGGATTTCGAATAGGTGCAAATTCTTCATTTTATATAATATTTCGGAATTCGTTTTCGGGATTTCTTTTTCGGGACTTTGGGTTTTGGTTTTTCGGGATGAGGTTTCTCTGGATTCTGTCCGACTCCCAAAAGCTATTGTTCCACTCCTCCACTACCGCTTTAGATGTTTAATTATCTGAATTGCCAACAAAAAAAAACACTAGACCACTGTCTACCAATCAATATAACGTAAAATATATGTAGGTAAATGGAATGGACAAACACTTGTCTATTTCATTCAAAATTAAATAAAGGATCCCGAAAACGAAATCCCGAAAAATTATATAAAATGAAAAATTTGCGCAAATTTTTCATTTTATATAATTTTTCGGGATTTCGTTTTCGGGATTCTTTTTTCGGGATTTTGGCTGTTCAGGATTGTGGGTTTTCGGGATTTTAGTTTTTCGGGATTGTGGCTTTTCGGGATTTTGGATTTTCGGGATTTTGGGCTTTCGGGATTACGTTTTTCGGGATTCTGTCCGACTCCCCAATATAACTAACTTACTTGGGCAAACTGTTTTTATACCCAATTCCTATTCCTATCGCCCAAAAAGTTGGCGTGCCAAAATCTAACTATGAAATGTGGGGAACAAAATGGGAAATGTTAAGTAGGATGTTGTCTACATATTTTGTTATACAAAACTGTTTTTGACGTTTTTAAAGATTTTAGGTACAGAAAGAACATTGTTTTTTTGATAAACAAAACGCCTCTTAAAAGTAAGCGTGGCAAAAATCTTTGCTAGAAAGAATTTTTAAGAATGACTTTATCTACATAATGTGCGACGAATAGGATAATCATTTCCATTGGTTTAAATAGCGGGCGTGTCAGTAGGCGTATTTTAAAGTCTGCACTTGATCATTTCGATTTTTTCGATAACTTGTTTTTTTTTTGTAATGTTTGGACAATTCTTACACTACTTGATCATTTCCGGATCAGTGCCTAGACCCTAGATGTTACAAAATTTCAGTATTCTAGGTCAAAACCTAGAGCCTACAAATTGACGTCTACTCGTGTCACGGTATTTTTACATAATTAAGTAATAAATATATTTGTACACTCGCGACATGTTTCTATGCTACTATCTATTTCCGAATAGTTGCTTAGCTTTGAAGATGCAGTCGGTGCTTTTTATTCTTTGATGGATAACTGCATGAAAAAAGTGATTCCTATCAAATCCTCCAGGAATATGAAAACGTCCCATCCCTGGTATACTAAAGAGCTCAAATCGATACGAAACAGACGTAATAGGGCTTGGAAGAACTATTTAAAAAGTCTCTGCCATTCAGATCTTGAACTCTATCTCGCATTATTCAATGAGTTCAAATCTTTATCCTGCAACTTATATATTGACTATATAAGTAAAATGGAATGCTCTCTAAAATTGGACCCCAAACTTTTTTGGGGATTTGTTAATTCTAAGAAAAAAACCGATGGTTATCCATCGAAAGTTACTTACAATAGCTCTACAACTGCTGATTCGCTAGATGCAAGCAATATGTTTGCAGATTATTTCAGTAAGTCTTTTAGGGTGGCCCCTCTTCACATAGATGAGCAATATTTTAGTTATCTAACTAGCTGTTCCCAAATAAGTTTTAATAGCTTCTCATTTGACTTGGAAACAATTTTAAAATTTGTTTCTTCTCTGAAGAATGATTATTCATCAGGTCCTGATGGCATTGCACCGATTGTTCTTAAAAAATGTAGTCATGCAATTTCTCCATATCTTAAATATCTGTTTGAATTGTCCATTAGTACTGGTAAATTCCCTTATGTATGGAAAAGTGCTTTTATCATACCTGTATTTAAAAAAGGCGAACGTGGTGATATCACTAATTAAAGGCCTATTTCAAAGCTTTCGTGTATCCCTAAGCTTTTTGAACAAATTGTTTGCGAAAAGTTAATATTACTTTGTCGCAATTTAATTTGCAATGAACAGCATGGATTTGTAAGAAACAGATCCACTGTCACTAATCTGTTAAGTTTCTTGCATGATTGTTCTAATGCCTTAGAGAATAAGTACGAAATGGATTGCATATACACTGACTTCTCTAAAGCTTTCGACCAGCTGTCCCATGAAATAATCGAGTTTAAGCTCAGGACTTTTGGTTTCCCACGAAGTTTCATAAAATGGGTTAATTCATACCTTAGATCAAGGGTTTATCAAGTCAAATTTAGAGGATCGCTATCTGTATCTTTTACAGCTGAGTCTGGAGTTCCCCAAGGTAGTCACCTCGGACCAATTCTATTTATATTAGCCATTAATGATGTTAAAGCATGTATAAATCACAGTAATATCCTGATCTACGCTGATGATATGAAAATATTTAAATCTATCACTAGTCAGCAAGATAGAATTTTTCTTCAATCTGACATTAATAGCTTCGCCAATTGGTGTGATAAAAACGGTTTATCCCTGAACCCTACTAAATGTCAACATATGACATTCTCTAGAAAGAATATACCTTCCACCTTTCAATATTCTTTGTCTCAACATATTCTTTGTAATGTTGATAATTTTAAGGATCTTGGGGTTTATTTCGATCCCAAACTGGTTTTTGCCAAGCATATCAATTTTATTGTTAATAAATCTAATTCTATGCTGGACTTCGTAAAAAGGTGGGCGAAAGAATTTAATGACCCATACGTTACTATGTCATTGTACAATTGTTTTGTCCGTCCGATTCTACAGTATGCTTCACAAGTTTGGACGCCGTTCTACAACATTCATTCAAATCGAATAGAGGCCATTCAACGTAAATTTATTCGATTTGCACTTAGAGGACTTCTATGGGATGATCCTTTTAACCTTCCTCCTTACAGTCAGCGTATTTAGCTTCTTCAAATGTTACCCCTTTCTCAACGAAGGCTTAATAGCGATATCATTTTTTTACAGCAGCTTATATCCGGTCAAATAGATGCACCTGACTTGCTGTCGTTTATTGGCTTTAATTTTCGTGGTGGTGCCCATAATTTGCGCAGTGCTGAATTATTGTTTAGCCTCCATCATAGAACGAATTATGGGAAGTATGAGCCTATTAGTCGCATGAGTGGAATCTATAATCTAAATGATCATGTGATTGACTTGCATGTTAGTAAAATTAAGCTAAAAAATATTTTGCGTAATAATGCTTTAATGTCTTAAATTGTTTGCATTATTTTGTGTCTGTGTTAGTATTTTGTAGGTACATAATTATTGTATTTTTAATTGTTTTGTCCTTACTAACACCTGCACTAAATGATGAGCCTGTGAGAGCACTTTTTGTGCCGGCAATTTGTGCTCGTGATAGTTGCTTGCTTTAAGCACTCTACGACACAGAGCTGATAGTGTAATTAGCTATTTATTCGTGTTGCGGCTATTCTGACATCTAGTTAAACTCTTTTCTTTTACTTAATTTCGCAAGAACTTCCGTTTCCTACACGTGCAATGGCTTTCTCTTGTTATTTCTGACCTCTTACTTCTACTTCGAGTTAAGCATTTGAGAAAATAAAAGAAAATAAGTACATATTCAAAACTGAGTCATGGTCAGGGACGCAGCGCTGACAAGGTATGTGGTGAAAACTTTGAGGCCAATCCAATCCATAGCATTTGTTCTTATCGCGGTTGACAAATGTGCGACCGTTTTTGACAACTTCAAGCAAGCAAACAATTTGTATTTGATTTTGTATTCAAAACGGGCTACTATTGAAATCAACGCTTCATCGTCAATGTATGATTTAAATCAACTGACCCAAAAATATTGGAGCGGAGGGTGCATTGACTCTTCATCCAAATTCTAATTAAGATTTGAAATATATCCGTTCCTGTACGAATAGTAATCCGTACGTTTGATTATTTATTTTCCACTTTGCAATAAAAGACACGTCGTGAAGTCATTAGTGGAATATTTAATTTTATATTATTCGTTAACTTAAAGAATTCTAAGAATATACCAAGCTACTCAGAGGTGCCAAAATATAGTACACTTAACATAAACACATTTTAAATCGAGACTATCCCTTCTGGCACGTTTGCTTGGATATACGTTTTTAATAGACTTTTTGATTTTCTAAATTGATTACGAAAACATTTACGTTAACGCTCTATGCTGATCCTTCAGCCTAGTTTCTGCAGACATATTTGGAAAAGGGATTTATTAAAATAAAGCTTTTAGATATTTCCATCATTTGCTTTCAAAATTGTTAATTCTCAGGAAATTCATAAATTTGATCATGGTCGCTGACCTATGATAATCACTGCCCGTTCGTCTTTTTGTTATTTATGTACTTTTATTGGTTATCAATTGGTCACGTCCTTGCCCAAGACTAGCTATTAGTAGACCATGGAGCATTGTTACAAACGAAAGGATGATTTTTCATTCCAAATCATTTTATTTCTAAATATTTAGTATATCAGGTAGGTGCCTCTGTTTGATTTGTTTATTTTTTTGTTCCTATTCGATATATCTTATAGTTTACTTATGCGTTATGTAAATTCACTTAATAGTAACAAGTCTTATAAGAAAATCATGGTGACTGTCTCCCACTTAAAGTAATCTTCGAAAAAAACGTAAAGTGTTATCATGAACTTCTTCGGTGGGTACGGCTAAACAACATCTTGTATCGCCTATTTCATCAGCGCTCTTTGGACAGAATGGTGTTTCGTGATCTTTTAGGCAGTATGATCCAAAAGCACTGAATCAAAAATATATGTACATTTAATTAAAATTTATATAAGGAATTGCAAAAGTACCACCTACCTCATTGGAGTGTGCATTCCCATTGGAATCGCATTCCGTACATTATATTCTGCCTGACTTCTTGATATCCTACGCAATCCAGATGGACAACGTCTTGAGCATGGTTCGGCATGTGGTTCCTGACCAGTGAATATACTTTGAGCTAAATAGCAGATTGACCAAATGTGGCTACACAAATTGGCGTCTATGGAAAGATTAATTAGCATCATAACAGTTGAATTATTTTATTTTGGTACAAAAAATCGAGATCACTAAAAAAATTATTTGGAATGGATAATTTTATTTGGCAGCCTATAGACTCATATTTTTGGGATTACACGGAACCAAAATCCTGGATCCACCAAGTACACTTTAGTGTGCAATTTAGACATTTTCCTTACAGTGCCGTTTCGTGGCTTACTTGCCAGTTATGGACACGGGTAGATGTGCAGCGACCTACATACGTTTTCTTAAGAGAAAACAAAATTTGAAATAAACGATATTGTCGTTTGCCTACTGATTGCTTTCGAAGAGATAGCATCATTTGCATTTAGTTATACTTGATTTTGCATTTCTAAAGTTGTCATAAAATTGTAAATTCATATGCTGTTTCAATTCATAGTCCCGACAAAATATGTTAATACGTATCAATGAGTGAATCCCAATATAAGAATGCGCAAAAATCTTTATTATGCGTAGCGCGCAAATTTCACTCCGACTTACTTGAAGTGCCTCCGCAGTATGGTTGCCGCTTTCCGCCATTCACACAAAAGTCCACATGCCCAACCTTTCCAGTTTCTCCATAATATCCAGCATTTGTATGAATTACATGTACGGCCTTAGCGTCGCCGCTGTCAAGCCTATTGGAATTTCCAGGTTTAATAAGGGGACGGGCCGGATCAAGTCCTAAAAAACAGTTTATTTTCAACATCTAATAGTATAACTAGCTACGCCATTATCTTACCGATAATTCGTTCGATCCTAAAATTTACATAATTTGAAATCAATCCACATATATGAGCACCTAAAGAATGCCCAACACAAGTGGTCTTATCCACTTTCATTCCAGAGTTTCGCAAGAAAGCCAAGCTCTCAGCCAAACATCTGGCAACTGGCTTCAAATTATGTACAGCAGCAACATAGCATGGTGGTAAAGCTAAGGCTCCCCAATCAGCAACAAACACATTGTACCCGCCGTGCCGGAGGAAAGCTTTAAAAAAGAGGTTCGGTTGCCAATTTGCGCTCTAATAAGCTTCCATGACTTACCATCTCGCAGAACAGATATGGGAAGCGTATCATCTCCGCCGGCATAGCCATGAATTAAAATGATATTCTCGTTATGAGAATTCCATTCATGGTTCCGAAGCCAATCGCCTTGTTGCTGGTCCAACTGTAATGAAAGTAAATGATCTTAGCAGTTGTATATGCGTAATTGCAGATAGAGTAAGAAAATTTAATGTTTGCTTGCTTTTTACTCTTTGCTACACAAATATGTACCACATTGCTAATTCAGAAAGCAAGCAAACTAGATTTGACTTTCGTTGATTTTTTTTTCTCTTAAAACACTTTGCCGGACCTTGCGGGAAAATAAGTGAAGCGTTACCTCAATGGCATGCACCTTGATGTTAGTATTCTATTTAACCATATTGAACACAAGTATTTTCATGAAAATATTATTGTTTGGTGATACAGTAGAGCATCGATTATTTGAAATAATTGTGACCGAGGGTAGTTCGCATTAGGGATGTTACAGAGTTTCGAGTCTGAATCCGATATGGCTTAACCTCTGGTTTAAATTGCACCTCCAAAACCGGCTCCGGTTCTAATAAAATGAGCACGGAGGTTTTTCGGAATACACTCGGGGACGACCAATGAACGGCAAAGAGTGATCGAGTTGCGACACGTTATACGATACGACTGTCGTTTAACTCTTTTATTTTGTTTACATTATTACTTATCATTTGGAGAGTGCTTATGAATGAATATGAAAAAGAACATAGGGAAAGGCTGTATGTACCTACATACTTTGCGAAAAGTAGGACTATCATTTCCAATGATTTCTTCAATAAAACAATTAACTTTTTTAAATAGTGCGCGTGTCAGTTGGCGGATTTTTAAAATCTGTTCTTTTTTTATAATTAGCGTGCGCTAATGGGATTTTTTATTTTCCTGTAATTGATACAGTACCCTAATAATGTTACCACAGCGCAGGCATTTTTGTTACTGCAAGCAGCACCCAGCAAATGATTCATTGCTGGGTTTTGGGCGCTGCTTACTACTTGCAAGAATAGGAGGGTAGGAAAGAAGTTTTTGGTGCGATAGGGTTTTTTCTCTACAGGTGGCGACTTAATTACTTAAGGGAGATTTGAATTATTGTTTGTAGGTATTCAATTTTACAAAGCATGGTCCTGGTCGGTACCATCTCACCATTGGCACCCGCAAATGGTGTATCCATGTAATCCCAACAATTTTTTTTTTTTAATTGTGAGCGTATCAGTGCGCGAGAACTTTGGCCTCCCTAAAGACAATATATTCAAAATTTTAGCTTTCTAGCTCATATTTCAATTTTTTTCGATAAATTTGTTGTTTGAGATTGTGGGCGTATCAGTGGGCGGATTTTAGATATATGTTTCAGCTTTTGAACTAAACTTATTTCTTCAGATTTTATATTTTAATATTTTGATTCTGTGATATCCGCCTCCGACTGCGCGAAGGTCGGAATGAGGATTCCGAGTCTGGCTCTGACTCCGATAAAACAACCTGAACAACCTAGTTCGGATTATCAAATTTGATCAAAAAACTGGAAACAGAACACATAAGCGAAGCGAATAAAAAACAGGTATGCGGTAGCTCCTGAAATGCCCTCCGGTTTTTCATTGTTTTTCTCTTTTTTGATCCGTCTTCACTATCTAATCCCAGCGCAAATTGTATTATAAAGTTCTTTTTATACCCTATTCTAAGGGTATATTCATTTTGACGCATAGTTTGTAACATAAATTAATATTGCCCGTAGACCCCTAAAAGTTACTATATTTATGATCAGCATCGGTAGTAATGTCGATCTAGCCATGTCTGCCCGTCCGTCCGTCCGTCTGTCGGAGAAAATTAGGCCTTTAAACTGGGCCTAGAGAGCTGAAATTTTAACCATATACTCTCTAGGGTCCCGAAATAATCACGTTTACGAATTTTTGAGATCCGCCCACAGACACGCCCACAAACTCAAAAAAACAAAATTTTGGAAAAAATCGAATTTTGAGCTAGAAAGCTGAAATTTTTTATATATGATCTATGACTTCGAACACAATTAAATAAAACAATTTTTTGAAAAACCAAAATTTGAGCTAGGGAGCTGAAATTTATAATATATATTCTCTAGGGGGGCCTTTATGCTCATGTGTAAATATTTTCAAAATCCGCCTACTGACACGCCCACAATTTACAAAAAAACCTTTTTATGAAAATCCAAAGTTTTAGCTAGGGAGCTGAAACTTATAATATATACTCTCTAGGGGCCCTTTATGCTCATGTGTTATTTTTTTTTAAATCCGCTTACTGACACGCCCACAATTAAATAAAATAATTTTATTGAAAAACCAAAGTTTGAGCTAGGGAGCGTTTTTTTTACAAAAGCTTCGTTTTTTTTTTTTGATAAAATCCTCTAAATGTTATATAACAAAATATGTATAGCGTTCGTAACAATTCAACCATACTTAGACTTTTGTCACGCTCACTTATGAGGGATAGGAATAAGAAAAGGGTATCCAACAGTTCACCCAAGCGGACTGTAGCCCGTCCCTGTGTTTAATTTTAATTTAAGGCACTGTAGCTTCTTTATATTTATATTTTTCTACATTTGCTTACCATAATCAACTTTCACCTTTTTCACAACCTCATCAAGAATATCCCAAAGGAGGAGCTTTTATTTGTTGCCGGAGATTTGAAATGATATATCGGGAAATCAAAACAATACTTTGAAGGCTGTCATTGGTGAAGATGTTCTAAGCATATGTTTAAGTTTAAGTTTAAGTTTATTTATAACATGGTGCGTACAGTAAGATAACATCTTTTATAGTACTAAGATATTAAGATATAAATACATGATTACAACGGTATAAGGAAGAGAGCAGAAAAGGGAAAAGGATTGGGAGAGGATTAGGGTTGAATTGAGAGGGACGAAAAGTGGAGAATGCAATCTTTCTGTTGAACTGTTTGTAATTAGCAATTAATTTTATTTCAGACGGGAGCGAGTTCCAGAGTCTAACAGCACGTATGAAAAATAGACGGGAAGAGTTCAAGTAATTACTGAGGTGAGGAATATTATTGATACTTCTGGCGGACCGATTGAAAGAGAGTTTCGTAAACAAATATGATGGAGCTTTAAGATGAACTAATTTATGTAAAAATATACAGTTTCTTGCATTGATGTGTTGCTGCAGAGTGCAACCAAGAAGATTCTTTGATTCATGTCGTCGTAGCCCGTAGACATAGCGAACAGCGTCATTAAATGCTACTTATAACTTACGCTGAGATAGGGAGTCCAAAGCGCTGTACACGATTTCAGCATACGAAATTAAGGGAAGAACTAATGAGAGTATCAGTTTGCGTCGGGTTTCAACAGGGGTAAAGTGAGCAGAAGGCCACAGTTTTCGTAGGCATCCATAAATGCGACCAATAACCACTTTTGTATGTTTATAGCCAGATAGATGACGGTCTATAGTAAAGCCAAGGCTGGTGCAGTGATCGACTGCTATAATTTTACTGTCACGGAGCCAAATGTCAGGTAAAGTGCTTAGATCAAATTTTCTTTTTGATATTGCGATGACTTGAGATTTAGCTGGATTTAGAAGTAGGCCGTTAGCAATAGCCCAAGCATTTATTTGGTTGAGATCCTCATTAATAGCAATGGACAGTTCATCAAGCTGATGGAATGGTCTGGCCAGGTGAAGCTGAACATCATCTCCGTATAAATGAATCGTTGTTAAAAATGCAAAAGAGTATTGGACCGAGAATTGACCCCTTGGGGACTCCTTGAAAAACAGGTCTTGGGGCTGAGCATTTCCCACTAGAAATGACCCGAAGCCAAAGAAGTTTAGCAGTTTCTACTTGAGAACATGTCGAAAGCATTAGAAAAATCAAGCAGGCAGAGGAGATTCATATGACCCTTATCATATTCAATTCTTATATCATCAAGGAGATTTGTCATAGCAGTAGAGCAGCTGTGATTCGCTTGAAGCCCAATTGTTTCTCATATAGCAATTTGTTATTGGAAATATGTCTTAATATTTGCTTCTCAATTATCTTCTCAAAGACTTTAGAAAGGCAAGGCAGTATGCTTACTGGTCTAAAATCCGACGGAGAGATTGGGTCACGTTTCTTAGCAGTGGGAAGTATTCTGGCGATTTTCGAAGACTGGGGAATAGTAGTTGTAACAATGCACCAGTTGATTATATGAGTGAGATGGGTAATAATGTACGGCAAAATAAGTTTGACGAAACGGATAGGTACTCCATCGTCACCAACGGAGTCGGACTTTATAGCCATCACACATTTTATTACTTCATCTTCATTGACTACTTCAAAATCCTCCAGTCCAGCAAAGACCTTGAGGAATTACTTGCAGAGTTGACTCCTAATTCACCAACCGAGATGGTATCACCAAGAAAAAAGTCGTTAAGTTCGTCAGGATCGAGAGAACATTGAGGGCCTTTGTTTTTGCAGACACCAATTTTACTGAGATTGCTTCATAATTTTTTAGAGGGTAAAGAGGTATTAAGTTTGGATGAATAATAATTTATTTTAGATGTTCTAATTAAACAAGTGGCTTGATTACGGGCTTCCCTGAAGGCACTCCAATTAGCAGGTGTTTGACTGTGCTTCCATCGACTATGGTTTTTATTTCTATTTTTAATTGCAGTTAACACAGCTGAAGAGAACCAAGGGCAACATGCGTTTTGGACTTTTACCGTCTTAGTGGGAACATTTTGGTTATATAATTGGACCAACAAATGCTGAAAAGAGCTAACCTTATCATTAGCATTTGCGTGAAGACGACAACTAAGCCATGGGGCAGAGGCAGTTTCAAGATGTAAGTCATAAATAGATCCCAGGGTGAGGCAATCACCCAGCAACACCGTCTCCTCCTGACAGACATTTTTATGGAGAGGGAGACGAAGAGAAGGAAATAAACAAGAGTGTCTGCAAAAATCCAATAGTACAATCTGAACAAAGAGAGTGGTGAACAAATATCACCGTCAGATCATCGACGAAGTTAACGATGAAGAAAGCAGAGCATAAGACGATGGTTTGATCATTAAACCCAAGGCTCGGTCTTTCTTGCCTTCTCGAACTTGGGGGCAGGGAGTCGAAGATCTTCTTCACTGGAGCATTATTGTCCATTTGCCCCTCTCCCAGACAGAATCAAAGAGTCAGTAGTTTTGAATCCATACCGAAGCAGCAGGGAATTGCTAAGTTAATTCTCCATCGGATCTTCACTAAGGTGTGATTCGCGGAATTGATGTTTACTCCAAGGTAGATGAACTCGTTAACTACCTCGAAGATATTGCAATCAACAGTGACGTTCCGTCCTAGGCGGTGGACCGATGTTTGTTTAGTTGTTGGTAGCATGTGCTTTGAAGAGCAGAGACAAAGCGCACCGAAATTCAGGAAAAGTGTATGAAGGGCCTACAACGGGTATTGGAAAAACAGGGGCAGGGCTTAAACAGGGTCGCAACGACCTTTAAAATAGCCTCTTAGAGAAAAATAAATTCTCATCCGTTGGCCTAGGATCATTGCTTAAGAATGGCTTCTTGTGAAAGACAAAGAAATGTTAGCCGGGTGACAACAGTATTGTGAAGGACTTCTAAACAAACTGTTTCCCCGGATATACTTTCAAAGCGCCGTTTCTTACAATGAAGAACCAAAAGCGGTTGGGCCGGACGAAATACATTCTGAGTTCTAGAAAAAGATGTGAGACATAGGGTACAGATGGCTTATGATTCTCATATCCTAACTAATGACAGACGATTAAATACCTTATCAGGTAAATCAACCACAGATGCAATCCAAAGTAGAAGGATCATGATGGAAAATCATTGTGATTCCCTAAAGGATTCGCATAATAGTATTGGTTGAGTTGGTAGTCACAGTGATCTGCTATGGTTGGTGCTGAGAAAACGAGGAGTTTCAGAAACCTACGTACAGATGGCCATAGACATGCATGAGGGAGCAACTACAAGAGTGAGATGCTCAACTGGATGCACCGAGGAAATCGCTTGCTATTTATTACAGTCCTTGATTATCCGCTTGATGTAAAAGCGACGGACTCCAAACTGCATCAATTTTATCTTTGCATACGTCTCTGCAAAGACTGCTTGATGTATGGGTGAACGCTTTCTATAAATATGGGTGTAGTATTAGTTCGCAAATAATAGAATACTTGTGCTGCTACTCCAACCTATTATAGACAATTATTCGAATGGAAAAGTGGTTAACAAGTGCGAAAATTTATCCCCTACGCTGAAAGGAAAGCTCTAAACATCAGTTGTGTCCCCGGCGCTCACATATGGTGCACAATGTATACGAACACCATGCATAAACGTTCCTCTACAACAGCGAAAAAGAGCGAGGTCTTTAAACTTCTGGATTACGCAAAAACAATAATACCAACATTAACTGGCCACAGGCGCGAAGTGAAGAGAAACAATAACCTTTTTCCATTCTCTTAATAATTTTGTCCTTTTTTCGAATTGCTGAAACATTCTCTTTTCTTGTTGACGATATTTTAAAAATTAACTTTCACAACTGAACCAATCAATTTAACAATATTCACATGGATACATAATAATACTACCATAGTAAGATTATTACATTAATTTATCTGGCATAAAAGGTGCAACCATTGTTATGAGTCGAGGCTGGCCACAGGGGCATCTTCGGAGTAGTGGAGGAGGACGGTGGCACGCTCGCGGTTGCACGGCTATCGCTCGTCGGACGGGGGTAGTTCTTGTCACCCCTCACACTAAACCACCTGCTCACAAACAAAATTATTCGTGCCTGAGAAAAAAAATGAAGAAGAAGATAGGCAGAGAACTAATCGGACGGACAAAAAAGAAAGGAAAGAGAAGAGAAGAGAAAGATAGGATAGACGAAAAGAAAATCTCAATACCTTTGCCCTACCAAGGAGAGAGTACAGGAAGTCAGATGCATCTTAACTACCCTAACTATGCTAACTAATCCTATTCTAATCTAAAACGTAAGCTAAACCTTAATATAAATCCCTAATCTAACTTATATCTAACCTAATTCTAATCTCCTTTGCATCCACTGCTTCCTGATGTCGCTCCCCGGTAAGGTTCGTCTCGTTCCTGAGACTTGCCAGATGATGTTGGCTCTGGCTCGGCCTACCCACCCTATGTGTCGAACGACACTCCGTTGGCTATCTCTCTGGCCGAAAACAACGAGAGACAGCCCCTTGACCAGATTCCAGTCACTCGTACGTCAAATGTCCTGGTAGAGAAGAGTTTGTACGTCGTCACGTCCCGTCCTCATGTCCGTCGGTCGTCTACATGTCGTCTACGTCATGGCACAAGCGGAAGGACGGCCTTCCCAAATCTTCACACACCAAATCACAGAAAGTTTCTTTACTCCATTAAAACACAGATAATTCACTCTTTGAATCCAATATAATTCATTAAAAAAAACTAAAACTACGTTAAAATTAAAAAAAGGAATCCTATGGATACCTGTGTTCTGGTAAGTGAAAATCCTAACCTTACAACTAAGAAATTAGATTTGGCTTAATTCCTGCCACAAAAGGGAAAGTATGAAAAAAAAACTTACGGCGTATTATTCGTCGTCCCTCGTCGTCCTGCCGGCAGCACTTGGAGCGATGATCTCTGCAAAATTCAATATTGTTTGGGCTCTACCGCCTCTTTCTCGCGTTTTCACTTTTGGAACACTATATCCTTACACTATTCTTTTACTCTATTCTCAATCCAAAAAAAAAATCTATAAAACTAATCAACTAATTATTTAACTCTACTTCAAGTATTACTACTAATTCACTATCTTGTCTTTTGTTTCACTGTTCGTTGCGTTCACTATTATTGGAGATACAATGGCTGGTGACAATCATGTACTACTTCAATACCCTACAAACACTCGGAATAAGAAACAAGTCCAAATTATGGTGGGTTCCGGGTCATGTCGTGGTAGAAGGGAACGAAAAGGCCGATGTACTGGCCAGAAAAGGTTCAGAAACACCTTTCATAGGTCCCGAACCTTTCTGCTGCACTCCTAGATCAGCAGCAACGGCAGCAATAAAAAGCTGGGAACATAGAAAATGTATCCATCTTTGGGAAAGCATTCCAGGTCTAAGACAGGCCAAACGAGCCATTCGGCCCTTCAATCAAAATGCCAGCAAATGTCTAAACCTAAGCAGGCATGATATCAAAAACTTAGTAGGTTACCTTACTGGTCACCATGGTTTAAGATATCATCTACACAAAATGAGAATAGCAGACTCTCCTGAGTGTCGACTCTGTCTTGAAGAGGACGAGTCAGCTGAACACATTTTAAGTGAATGTCCAGCCCTTAATGGAATTAGAAAGAAGATCTTTTTCAGGGAACAAATGAGCCCCGAGGACATAAAGAATTCTTCTACTGGTAAAATTGTCCGCTTTACACGGAAAGTGGAAATTCTACTAGATTAAATTTGTCTGGCCCATACGGCACAAAAGATCTTTTTAGGTCGAAGTGCTCCCCTTTATAAATTTTTCCTGATGAAATATAAATAGAGTAAAATTCTGGGTATATTATATACTCGTACAAACAGTCGTCCCGCATGAATGCACTTCAGCATGGCCGTTAACTCAGGAACACTTGTTCGTTCATGTTATGAAGTTTTGTTTTCTCATTTTAAAGCTTAGTATAATCGACTTGATTGGCGTGCAGATATCTGAAGTCAATTTGCCTCTGATATTGCGTTCGGATAACTGACGTTTCGGTTAACTGACGACTGACATTATGCTTATTTAAAAAGAAAAGAAAAATAATAATAAGCATTAAAGGGCCAGATAGGACCTAGGAACCGAACTTTGAAGAAGGCAGTGGTAAAAACATCAGTAGTCCAACGCACAATCGCTGAGACCTGGTTAATATATATAGGCAATATTTAAATTCAGGTAAGCTAAGCGATGCATTTAACATCTTGATGCTCACCCACCAGCATGCAAATCCGTGAATTGACGCGACTGTATATCACTGGTGTTCTAAAAGGACGATAAAAAAAATAATCAAGAATAGAAGCATGCACGTGTCGAAATCGTAAGAAAAGTGGCAGTCATAAATACTCCTAGATCAAAAAAAAAACAGAACAGGGGCATGTACGTATCGAAATCGTAAGATAAGAGGCAATCATTATTACTCCTAGATCTCACAAATGCAATAACACCAGCATTTGATATAAATCGTTAGGCTATTTATTGAAGCCGAACCGGCGCGACGGTCCGCCAGGTGGTCCACACATGCGAGGCAGGTGTGGGCCAGTTAAGTAGCATTGTTGTGGTTAAATGTCATAGAACCAAAAGACTGTAATTAATATTGTTTGTATACTGAGCTGTTCTCAAATGTAATTTCAAAAGTTGACGAACAAATTTATCTTCAACATTTGAATCGTGCATCGGCATCCACAACAAGGGTTACATATAGAGAATTAAACCATCGCCTTCAAGCTGATAACTATTTTAAATTCGATCTCCCTGTGAAAGCTATAAGCACTATTTTTAGAGCAAGAGTGGAAATTCTTAGCTTAAATTATTTGCCTCATCGGTCAGACCTACCAACCTTGTGCGACTTCTGCAACAGATCCGAGCGAGACGATGTTTTCCATTTAATAGCTATATGCCCAATCTTGCAAGAGATCCGATGGCTTTACTTCCAACATAGTGTCCTTTCTAGAGCACAAGCGATACAAATATTAAATGGATCGGCAGGGTGGATAAACCTCTCAAAATTTTGTGACCATGCTCTTACCTATTCGAAATAGTTTTTGAAGTATTGGAATCTCAGTTGTTTAAGTTATTCAACCTTTTACTTAATTTAAGTACTATAATTTGTGAAATTTGTTAAATCATGAACTACCAATCAAATATTTTAAGCTTTATTTTATATTAAATGAAATGTCATTATCTGGCGGACGGCAACATGCCATGTCCATAGATTCTTTGAAAACCTCTGTAAACAAAACTGTTTGAAATAAAGAATATTTAATAATAAAAAATAATAAAGCTTTATATAGCAACAATATACCGCAGCTACAAACTGCTGCAGCAAGTCAATCATGTTTTACATTATTTTAGAATTGAAACATTGATCAATCGGCAATATCTTTGCCTTTCATGCGCTTTTATGAAGTTATTGCTTTGCATTTTAAAATTAAAAACCTTGTCTAACAAGGTTGTGAGTAGACGTTTTTAACATTTTTGCGATGTAAAAACATAGTTAATTTTTCACAGGTAATAGAACATTATGCTTACTAAGTTGGAATTAGGTATATATACTAGTACAAACCCGGTAAATTAGACAATGATCATTGAGAACAAGTGAGTGTATAATTATTAATGTTTGCAACTGACCACACCAGTAATCGAAGATGGAACAGATTTTGAACTCGTTGCAATTTATTGTTCTACACCAAGAAATTGTAATGCAAATATTTTTCTCACTTCGGCCAAGGAATTTTAAAGTTTTTTTTTCAAATAATATTTGTAATCCAGGGTAGTTTGGCGATGGAAAACACAAATGTGTTGAGCTAGCTAGTCTGTCAACACTGAAAATTGCTGCGATTGAAATTTGATTGCATTTTGCGCGTGTCAATTTAATTGGCTTACCACAGCCTTTTAATTAGCAACGTCGTAGTTTTCCCTGTGGTTACATACCAGGAATGTGTTGTTTTTGTTAATAATTTGCGTACGCTAAAAGGTTTTTTTTATGTAGTTACAGTACCTTTATAGTGTAAATGTTTGTTACTGTAAGCAGCACCTAAGCAAGTGGATCGTTCTCTGTTCTTAGGTGCTACTTACTACGTGTTTGAAAGAATAGAAGGATATGATAGAAAACTCGTGGCGTATTGCCAGGCTGATATTGTTCTAGAGTGTGATGACATACATATACTCTGGTGTAAGCAAAAGCTGGCGACTTATGCTGACATAAAAAGTCTTTTTTGGCATGGGTTTTTTATTTCCAAATTCTGCAACTAAACAATGCAGCCTCCATGCGTATTCTAGATTCATATTATTGGTAAACTGGATAATACGTTCAACGTCTTTGAATTTCTTATGCGTGGCATGCTTTGTTTGACAATCGCATTACCGAGGCACGGATTATATGACCAGTAATGATTAGTCGGTGGCAATCGTCTCAAATTAGTTTCATCTAATGAAGTGTTAATCGATCTCTGTTGTGCAAAATGGTTTGACTCTTTAATTATTAATTCAATCATTTCATGGCCAATCTTTTTTTTTGTATTACATTAAATGACTTCTGCTGAATAGCGATTAAAGGATCGGTCACTCGCCTCAAATTAAATTGAAACTCTTTGCGAATCATTCTTCTCAACCATTTTGGTTCGTAAACAGCATTTAAAATTTTTAATTTTTTTTTTTTTAATTTTTTTGGTAGGGGTGCTGCTGTTGAAGATGCTTGTTCATCATCTGCCTCATATGGTTTAACTTCAGCAGTTTCATCATCATTATATAAGGTTATTTCAAAGGAATCAGCATAATGGTGAAGTAACAATACTCGAAAATAGTAATGAAAATGCATTTGTTTTTCAATATACATTCATTACCAGTCATAGGAATATCGTCTTTACCAATAAGCTCTTCATTTGTCACATCATCAACATTATCCACCAGACACAACACAAACAGTTTCAATTGAATAATTATCATCGGCACCGATCTCAATCATATCTATGATTTCGATCATTGTCCAGGCTTTTCGTGTCGTTTTATAAGTTATCTTATTATAAAAACACACACACACTTATTCTTTTATATGTTTTTTGACTTGTATAAATACGGCCTCACGCTTAAATATCACTAGCAAAAGTGCTTTACCTTCCCAAATTTGTTGACTTTATTTAACGTACCCCTTATTTTACGAAAAAAAACCGCGTGAATGCATTAAACATGCAACGACATGAAATATAATACTGCAACAAAAATCTTAAATTGCGATGTTTACCGTTATATGCAGTTAAAGCGTTCGCAATGATCACAAATTGGTAATTACAAAAACCGTTAGTATTCAGGTTTTTTTTACATATTTTTATAAACAAAACAATATTTTAAAAAACATCTTAAAAGGGAGGTCTAATTACACGCCCTCTTACTTTAGGAGGGGGTTTAAAATCGAATCTTTCTTGTAATAATTAGATACTTAAATTTCGTAATTAAACTTAAAAAGCTTGAAAATAATTAAATGAAAAATGTTTAAACAAAACAATTTTACTGCCAGCAAATTCGAACAGCGGCCGAAAACAGTTTAAAGACCGCATCAAATCAAAACGTTGCATGGATGGTTGAGAAATCTGTTTTTCACGTAGGTATTTAGTAAAATGTTTCTTTATTTAAAGACTTTTATCGAAACAAAACCATTTTCGTCAAAAAAGCCCCATCTATGCATATGTGCACGTTCCAAAAATTGTCAGTATCTATATAAACAAAACCATCGTCTACGTATTTTAAAATTGCACCTTAAGTACGACCTTGCTTAACGCAACCCTCGATTAATGCAATACAATTCCCACCAAATTTGACTCAGCAAACCCTATTTTGAAAAGAAATTAACTCGCAACACGGTATGCTGGCTTATCAGTTTTCTATCTGGTTCTCTAGCCATCTCATTGTTTTATTTTTTATTTTTCTTATCATCTACATAATATTTAATGTACGAGCATGTAACTTTGTGTTAGTAGGTTGTAAGTGGTAACTATATATTTATTTTGTTGACCTTTTGTGGTTAGTAGGAAATTCTTTTTTTTTCCAATTTATAACTTTTCCGATAAAATTGTCTTTTTTTAAATATGGACATATCAGAATTACCAATTAGTAATTTGAAAAAATGCCCTAACTTTGACCATGAGTGAGTTTTGGGAACCGCCTAATATTATTGGGTGTCTAATAATAATTAACCCCCGGTGATGATACATTTAAGGAAATATGTAACGATTTCTTTAAATTGCCGTTCACAATTCATATTTTGTAAGATGGATTACAATCCAACACCTAGCCTCGCCGGTGATACAAAGAATATTCGAAAACACTTAAGACACTTAATTATAAAAGAATAACTTCTTTATTTTTTTTTTTATTTTTTATTTATAGCCCTTGCACATAAGGCCTACAATGCGACTTGACCCCTGTTGTTGAGCCAACACACTTAAATATTAATTATTCATTACCATTTGTTATAGCCTTAAGTCCAATTGTATATATAAGAGTTCAATAAAAGCAAAATGTAAATGAAAAATCTATTAATCGAAAAGGGTTTTTATCCAGGAGACGTACTACCTGGCAAGGTACCAATCAAGTTTGACTTTGTTTGACACTGGCTAGCGACCGCAGTGCATCGTAAAAACTCTTGACTGTCATAAATTGAACTAGACCACAGTGCTAGTAGTGCTGCTTGGCTGTCTGAGCATATGTGTATTCTGGCGCCCTTGCCCTTAATACCCTTTTCAAGGTTTATCTGGCATAGATCTCTATGGCATGGATTTCTGCCTGAAACACAGTGGGACACATATCCATAGGTACCGAGACTGGTGTTGGGGTTTAAAGGCACCAACACCGAGTCCGGATTCCATATTTGATCCGCCGCTAAACTAGACCAGACTACTACGGTCCAGTGGCGGAACATCATTAGCCCAATTCGCACGGTCCAAAATTTTCTTCCAAAACAATATTCCAAAACCATTATCTCCGGGATGGAATAGAACATATCCGTTTTTGGAATTGAGTCAAGTATTTTCAGGTGTCCCACGAAATCAGCTGGTTTAATAATTTGTAGCAGCCCGTTTAAAAGTGGTCCAAGTTAGGTGTTTTGGTAATCCTTGTCTGATTACATTGGGCAAGATTCAAAAAAACTTTTCTCCATTGCGCTTTTCAGATTTTGCTATCAGATCTCTGATTTTTCATGCCCAATGGAAAAGAAAACGAGATTGATATTTTCTTGTAAAAGTATTAGTGTCACAATTGACAACCCGCTTGTTATTGACAAGTAAATTATTAGAATAGTAAATTCCCATACTATTCATTGTTGTTAAGGAATTTTCTCTTAAACAAAAGGAGGCAAGAAGTAAGGTGAGGGTAAGGCGAGGAAGATAGTAAATAGACCTATTCGGCAGTTAACAGCTAAAGAACTTGCCAAGAAATTAAAGAAAGCATAAATATAAAAAAACCCCAGGATTTTATTTAATTACCGGGACATTTTAAAACAATTTCCACGAAAAAGTTTTAATAAAACTAGCGAACAATTTAAATGCTGCATTCAAGTTAAGAAAATAGTGAACGTCTGACAAACATCTAAGAGTATCAATTGTCATGAGAAGCTTCTCAAATGTGCCATTCGTATTCGGCTTAATATGGACCTACAATATTAAGCCGAATACGAATTCCACTTCGCGCAAGCAAACGGTAGAAAAGTTAAATTTTACGTTAATGACTAATATTTTTTTTTTCATTTTAAGTTAATATATGCTCCACCAAACTACCTAGCGAAGTAACCTCATATCGCCCAATCTCGATACTACCAATGTTCTCCAAGTTAGTTGAAAATTGCTGGTAAAACCTCTGCAGAAAATAATTGGTGAAAAATCACTAGTCCCAATTCACCAATTTGGACTAAGAAATAAACACAAAATCAAAAAAGGATTTGATGAGAAAAATGTACAATATTTCTTAATATGACACAAGCTTTCGATAAAGTCATGATTCATAAATTATAAAAGCAGCTACCGAAGCAGTATTTGAACAATCTGGAGTCATATATATAAAATAAATTCTTCAGAAGTAAACAGGAAACAGAGTACTCAGCACTAGGAGAAATAAGCAAGCCACAAAAAAAAAACTTAAAATGGCAATAAACTCAATAGTAATGGGCAATAGTCTCAGAACGGACTAAAAAATGGCAGATTAGATTTAATGACCTAAAGTCAGCCCATATTGATTTTACGTATAAAAACGTACCACACGTTTCGGTATACATAAACAACAATGAAGTGGAATACTCAAATACGGCCAAATATCTGGGAATGACTCAAGACGCTTTACTGAGTTGAAAAGCGCATGTAATGAAAAAGAGAGATGAGTTGAACATCCGATACATTAAAATGTATTGGTGTGTTGGGAGAACTTAACCCTGTCTAACTACAATAATTTATTGATATGCAAGCAAGTTCTGAAACTGGTATGGACTTTAGGGCTCCAGTTGTGAACATGCACATTTCAAACAAATTTACAAAAAATCGAGGTCTTTCAAAATAAAGTACTGAGTAGCATAGTTAATGCATTTTGGTACCTAATCAAGGTTGATCTACATTGAGATCTAAATATTAAAACGGTTAAAGATGAATTTAAAAAAAATCACTCAGGGCACAGAAATAGCCTTCTTATCCCCTTTACATAGAACAGAACTAAAAAATACTGACAATGTAATTAAAAGACTGAAGCGGATAAATTATACCAACAAATTAGGCAATAGCTTCAAACTAAATTCCTATGCGTGAATACGCAAGATTATCGCTTTTAATGTACTGAAAATGTGTAATGTGCGAGGAGCCATTTACAGTCATGAGAAGCTTCTCAAATTTGCCGTTCTCAGGAAAGCTGACGACATCGGAAACACTATTTATGTGACTGGTGAGAGCTACAGAATCAACGGCTTCTTGCTGCGACATTTTGACAATTTGGGTTTGGAGAACATGTGCTGCCAACATAACGGTGCAACATACAGCACTAGCATGAGTAGATATTCGGCAGCAAGCACTTTCCAGTCGCTTTATCTCTCAATTTGTCGACCTGCGTCTGGGTCTATTTGAACAAACCCTGTTGGACCTAAAGGAGAACATGCGGTAACAATTGGAGAATTTATCGTCAAAAGCTTTGACAATATTCATGGGAAATATTGTGAATCGAGACCGAATGTGCACCAATTCTGGCGGTGGCTCTTTCTCGTTAATATCTATGCGAAATAACAAAAAAAAAATTAAATGTCGAAAAAAACGCAATCAACCAACAGAGCCAGTTCTTTTTACTTAAAAACAAAGTTACGGCGCGCGTTAAGAAATCCAGTAAGGACTTTTTCGCCAAATACTTGGAGTTACCAACCAATATTTCTCATTCAAAATTGAATCAAAATACCATTCTCTTACATGGGGTATGAAATGCTGTCGTAACTTGCAGTATGCAATTTATTAACTGCTCCCCAGCTTTGTTCCCATTGCGTAATTTATGAAAATAAGCAATTTATAACAGAAACATGTCAATTTATGTAGACTAATGTAGAGACTGTCAAATACGAATGCTATTCACGAGTAAAGCTCACAACCAATCAGTATAGTTCAGAAAAGCAGTTATATTAATGAATCGCCCGTACCTGTTTTAAACATAAAGTTCTGGATTTTTATATGCAGATCAAGTCTTTCTGATTGATGAAAATCGTCAGATAGCCTACCAAAATTCTGCTTTTGAAGTAAAGTACAAACAAAATCATATTGCAGATAAGAGCTGAGAGCTGAGCAAAGACTTTAAACACGAAGCGTTCGAACATTTTTTACTTATTTTTTTATCGCGGTGAGAGACTTTCCACACTGGAGTACTCAAAGATGTAGTCCATTGTACTAATGTTGTAAGCGTTCGAACATAGAAGTAGTAGAAATTGAAAACATAGCGCCTTGTCAAGATCGGCCACAGTACCATATTAAAAAGAAATTCATAGACAAAGTGATGAGTAAATGTTGGCTACATGAACGGCCCAGTGGTTACATTCCAATCCTTTTACATTACCGGTAAGTAAACGAGTACCTTAAATGTATTCTACCATGGAAAGTTAAATTCATTACTCATCGTAGCCTATACATACTCGTATATGTTTGTTTTCATTTTAATTTAATATCATGATATTATACAACATGTAAGTATGTAACAGCCCAACAATGATTACTACACACTGCTTTCAGTTGTCCAGACCAAGCGCTCTAGAATCCGCAATGGCTTGATCTTAAAAACGGAGGTTGGTTTTCTTGTCGTCTTGAACTTGGAGGCTGGAAGTCAAAGATCCTCCTCGCTCGATCATTATTGGCCATTCGCACGATGTGGCCGACCCAAGGTAGTCGATGTATTTTAGATTTTTGGCCTTCATCTACATCTTGGTGCAGCCCATAAAGTTCGCGGTTATATCTTCCCCTCCATTCACACTCCTCGCACACAGGAATAAATATCCGGCGGAGTATTTTTCTTTCGAAAGAACCCAACATTATCTCGCATTTCCTGCTTATCGTCCAGCACTCTGCGCCCCAAAGCAGAATTGGCAGTATCAGTGTTTCCCTTGGGCTTCCGAGTTAGGAGTTTTGAACCCAAAACCAAAGTAGCAACGGTTTTTTAGGCTAATTCTCAGTCGGATCTCCACTAAGGCGTCATTTCTTGAGTTGATGTTTATTCCGTGGTAGGTGAACTCCCTTACCACCTCGAAGTTGCTGCTATCAACAGTGACGTTTTGTCGTATCCGGTGGACAGAGGTTTGTTTGTTTTTTGAACGCAAAGACAATCGCTTTGTCCTCGTTGACTTCAAGGCCAACCAATTTTGCCTGTTTTTTAATCGCCATGAAAGCCTGTAACACGGCACGCTGAGATCGGCCAATGGTAAAAAATATTTAAGGGTCTTTTTTAATATAGCGGCAGTTTCAAATTTGTGTGATCCGGGCTAACATTGGTTGTTTGCCTTAATACTTTCTTCACAAAGTAAGCTTAAAGCTGATAGAGCAGGCGGCAAAAGATTATTGTTGTGCCGTAAAAAACAATCAAAGCGCTGGCTGGCGCTGTTTTAAATCAAAGTATCTTGAGATTTGAGCAGTCTGAGAAACAAGTGCATCTATACTACTAACTAGGAAATGCCGATAATTTGATTTGTACATAAATACGTATTTTTGTAACATTTAATATTAAAATGATTTTCGTATTTGCTGATCCTTACTTAAAACAATCTTACAACAATTAATTTCTTGTTAGGCTATTAAGCATGTTTACCCGTAATGCATAGGTATATAACAAGAAAACAAGAATTTATTCAATAAAACATAATCTTTCCCAATATCAACATTTCACAAATCACTTTTCAATGAAGATATTTAAATTCACTCTAGACCACTGTTTATATAATCTAGCAGTGTCTCACAGTATCCATTACACGGAACTGGTATGTTTGCTTAGATAAAGTTAAGTTAAGGCAACTTTACACTACTTTATATGTAAAGTTCAAATAAATCAACGTACGGAACATCCTCGCCTTGACTTAATGCGTCAAAAAAATATCACACATACGCCCTAGAAAATACTCGTAGTAGGTTGAAGTGGCAGCCGGCCCAGACCGACACTCTTAGACCACTGTAGGGTTCATTGTGATAAGAAAATTCCAGCTACTTACCAAATTCCTGGTACCATTGGGTTGTGTGTATAGATACAACTTTATATCTGCATCGGGGCATTTGTCGTACAACTCATTGCCGCGCTTCCATATGCAATCATCTCTTGAAGTGTTAAAATTTGATGCGTCTCCAAGGTACAGTGACTGTAGAATTACTCGCTGAGCATTTGCATCTGGACAAAAACCAAAAAATATAAAACCTGGATCTACATACATTTTTTTCGATTAAACTTGCGAAACATTATCTTACAGTTTCCACGGCACACAATTATTACGAAACCGATAAAGAAAGTGACACAACTTGCACTGCACATGTTGGTTGAACAAAATAAATAGATTGTTTTTGGTTTCTTTCCTTTTTTAGAAAATTTATAAAAAAAACACTAATCTTGCATTTCGCAATTAATATACAATCTGTTTTTTCGTGTATTTATTTTATTGATGTAACTTCGAGTGTTGACCGTGCAGGTATGAGCCACCACCGCTGATTCCATCAACAGTAAACCTCTCATACTCTAAAAGTCTTAAACTGAAAAGTTTAACAGTGTGTGCGAGGTTTGGATTTTATTGCGTTTTCTTCTATTGGCGAGTAATTCCTCAAACCGTGCCAAATACAAGCTGTGACGTAATGGCTGCAACAGGGACTTGTATACTCAAACACTTCACTTGGTTAAACCGCGTGTTGCATTTACATTCCTCTTCCAAAAAAACACGAAGGGAATAATAATAAAACCAATGTCTGGACGAATGATAAGCACAGTTAAGCTCCTGCTTTGCGCTTGTTAATTGATCAGATTTTGTTTTGAAATTCAGTGTATGTTAGGTTGAATGAGCTTGGTTGGGTGCAAGTATATGTATTTATAGTGTAGTTTCATGACAATAAATGGTGTATTGACCGACATGGTTAACAATAAATTATTTCTAAAAGTTGATAGTAAGAGTAGCTTTTGGAGTTGTGGGCTCTTTAAGCAATGTGACTACGGTCAAAAGAAGGAAACAGAGTTCAGTGGCACTGATTAATGTGCACAGACTGTTCGTGAAAATAAATAAATAAATGCTTTTAATGTTACCATAGTTATGAATTATTCTTTGGAGCTCTTTCAAATATGCTACTAGGCTTGGCAATTCAAAATGGGAAAAACTACATAGACGTAGTTGGGTGGCGGATGTCGTAATTTAAAGTAGTCGTTTTGCTACGGTCCCTTTTCGCCCATATTGTGATGGTCGTGCTTGGCATGCTCAATATTCAATTGAATAATCCTGTCATTGTGCTCACAAATACAAATTGGAACGCATATTAAAGCATTACTTATTCCAAAAATGTTTAGGAACTAGCTAAGAGAAGTTAATATTTTACGAAACCACTCAAAGGTAAAGCTGTAAAAAATTATGAGTTTTAACAATCAAGTTAAGTTTTTAAAAGTCACAATCTGCAACAACATTAACTGCTATTCGGGGAACTTGACAATAAAGTGTTTTTTCTGTATTTGATTTCAATTTTCAGCGAACACTTTTTGCGAAAACTCAATACAATAGCTGTAAAATAAAGATTATAATGTGCCATGGACGAGTCAGAAAATTTAAATTAAGTCTTGACCAGGTGTGGGATTGGCCATGATCATAGGAGATACTCATTGACTACAATGGTATCAGCGTCATTGTTTTAATATACAGATCTAAGGAGAAACTTTTGACTTGCTTCTTGATTTGCTGCCGAAATTCAGAAAATACTGTGGCAAAATAGCTTTCTGAAAAGAGCCCACCTAGAGTTGTTAACTACCTGGATAACGACGACGTTGAAGCTCTACCTATAAGCTTTTGTTTGATGCTTCTAGATTTTGTTGTACATTTCTGAAACCGCTTCTGATAATACAATGATTTTAATGTAAGGTCGGTGTTTATTGTTAATGAATTAATATTACGGCGTGAATGCTATTAAAGAATGTTTAACGGCAGTAAAAACTTTAATAGTATTAAGTGATTGAAATCGAAAGTGTACACATTAAGGTCAAAATAGTATCTAACCTTGCTCATTAAGCAAACATGTTTATTTCATTGTTGTTTATCAATTAACTAACTTGGCGCAAATGTAGCTTTACAAAAACTTATAACTATATTTGTCCCCATACAATTGTCTTTCGTTCCGCTCTGATTCTTGTGGAGCGTACAGTGCAAAATAAAAAAGAAATACTTAACAACTTTTTTTCGGCAACTTTTATCATATTTCTCAATGCCATTCAATCCTCTTTGGTTAAAAGTAAAAGTTTTGCTACAGCCTTTTGCAAGACACTTGAAAATATTTTACTTTCTCTGCATCATCTTTATAAAGATGATGATGATGAGAAGATAAAATTCAATGGTAATGGACTTTTATTTCCTGATAAAGATGCAGTTACAAACCAGTAATACCAACGATGCAAATAACCAGCAGGCACCACGGTCAAACGTATAATATTGCACCATAGTTCTGACGACGGTTAAAGGTATTATCAATTTAATCATTAGACTTTAGAAAAAATGCCTTTTTTGCATTTGATTGAGATTTTCAACCCTTTATTCAGGAAGCAAGCATATTGTTTTATATTTATACATGGATTTGTTACTTGTATCGAGTTTATTTGTACATAAGTTATTTTGTTAAGAATAAAGAGAGCAGTGTATAGAGTCATTGTATATAAACTTTAAAGTCTATATACAATGATACGGCCATATATCCGTATATAGGAGCCTGTATACATGTAATTAAATTGCTCAAAGATGTTGCTATACAATAAAAATTTCTATTAGCGAGGAGAAATTCAAAAGATCTGAATGGATCCACCTGGCATCCGTGCGCACACTTTTCACGATTGAATGATTACTGAAACCTTAAAGCAACGCATTATCGCATGTATGCGCACCCCTTGCAAGTAAACAGTTTAGTCCGAATAGAATAGCATAACATGAGCAACCCAACTAATCTGTTCTGTTGCTAAAAGAATCGCATAAATTAATGTTCGCTCCCTGAGGATTTTTAGAGCAAGAGCAGGTTACTAAAATAAATCTTAAATGCAAAATACAATTATTCGTTAACTTTCTCAGGTTTTTATAGATCGTAGCTTGAAAGAGAAAATACACTTAACCGCTGTCCATCATGATGTTGAGATGTTATTTCATTCTTCAACTTGTTATCCTTCATGTCTTGTGAAGGTTTGTTACATTTTGATTAACTAAAATTAGTTGTAGATCAATGAGTATACATCCTTGGACACTCCTCTACCATCGTCATACGATTGAGAAAAACAAAACTAAAAGCATTCAAATGCTTACATAAACTTGACATTTGATTTCCCCCAGTAATAAGAAACGGACGATATTTGTTTCATGAGCTCCCTTACCACCAAAATATTTTCTTTAGTAGTATGTACAGAATTATTTCGATGCTTCTTTCCTTTCCTTATGTCCTTATATTAGATATTTTTCTATGATTTAACTTAACAAGTTAACTATGACTAGCCGTGCCTTTCTCTTGAACTCAATACATCTATACCTAGTAACTATCTCAACACGAGTTACAGCAACTAACGAACGACACAATTTGTAAATATGTTAAAGCGCCTAGTTGTATGAAATGAAATTAGTAAAGCTACCGTCAATCTCCCATAAATATGTTGGATATGCAGACAACAATCTGCGTCATTTATACAAAATGCAATCTTGTTCAACCAACACCAAGAGCTTTTTATAGCTAAAAACAATGCAGATCTAGAACCATTTTGAAAATGAATTACTATTCGCAAACGTTGGCTCAAATAAAAATGCTTAAGAAATGTTTTTTTCCTTTTTTTCGTAAAGAAAAACTAGAATTTAGCCGATGTTACAGTTAGATACTGAACTTTTACTTGCGTTTCTCTTAAAATCAGTGTAAATTTATTTACATAATCTAATCAAAAGAGTTGAATAGCGAACTGAACATCTGCATAATTCATTAGCCGCGTTTTATTATTGCAACTGATTTATATACATCATCCCATGAAAATAAATCGATCCGGATCATCAAACATTTTTGCATTGCAAGTTTGGCACGCGTGATTGACATTTTCCTTTCGGCGCATTTTATTTCCGTGCCATTCATGTTTCATTTTGTTTTTTGCAACTTTTGGAATTCTGGATCATTACACAAAACTGCACTGCACATCGAATTTATTTACTTTCATCAATATAATCAAAATATTTTCCAGTCTTACAGACTTAGATAGTACAAATGTAAGTATATTTATAGGGGGTATATAAATACATAGTATAGAAATAAAATATTAAAAAAAAAAAAACCCTTAATATCTCTAATAAACATCACGGATTTCATTTCGAACATTAGGCATCTGTAATTATAAGTAAGCTTATCAATTTTCCAATTCAATTTAAAAAAGCATATCGGGTGAAGCTTCATTGAATTTTCTAAATTTTGTAAGGCATATTGCGTTTTTGATAATTTTGGCACATAAATTTGTAAGAGTATTGCTCTGGTTGTAAGTTTTGGAATTACATTTTTGGTGTTGGAAAATTGAACCCGATAGAACACAGGATATTGTTGTACTGCGGGTAAACGGATGATGCAAATGGATCTTCTCTAATAATAAAACGAAGCCATTGTTTCGCTGTAATAACATAAAGATATGCTCGGAGAGTTTTGGTAGAGATATAGGTAGAAGAATAAAAATTCTTTAACTCTTTTCAGGCTAGGTTCAATCAACACATTAGTGGATTTCCCCTCAAACTTACCTATACATTAAAATTGTCCTGCGTCAACCATCTTACTGAGGAAAAACTTTGTTTTGCTGTCTTGTGAAACAATGCGCCAGTGTTTCAAAATACTAGATCCATACTTATTTTCTTTTGCAGAATATGTAACTAAGACTGAACAAAGTAACAAGTAAAAAAGTTCATAATTATTATGAAAATAATTTATTGTAATAATTTAGTAAATGCTCAGCTTGTGACATATATGTTTATCTCCTCGAAAATGCAGTTTAGCATTTAAAATGCAAAAACGGCAACATGGATCTAGAATTTAACCATTTCCATCAATCCATTTTCAGAATCGAATCATACTGTTTCATTGAAAATTGCAAATCTAGATTTTGAGAGCCATTCTATCTGTTTTCGATGAAAAACGATATTCGTATCAGCAGTGTCAAACTTAATATAACTGTATCCTGATGTTTTCGGTATAAGTATAAGTGGTTTCAATGGGAAATATAGTGTCATCAAACAAGAGGTAAAGTTTTAAATCAAAAGAAAAAGGACAGCAATCTTTATCCAAAATGCGGAGCAAAATGGTTGCGGAAAGGTCCAACTCCTGTGATTGACTCGAAATGGACACACTTGGGTTTTCAGTCACACTTTCAGCTACGGCAGCGATATTTTCAGCTGATATTAGCCGTGTTTCTTTGCACGCGGATATAGGCATGGCATTAAAAAACGACCATCGCCGCTTAAGAATTCATAAAAAAAACTTGACAGCACACATGCACCAATGACGTTTATTAGTGACACAGCTGGAAGTTGAGTTAAGAAATTTGTATTGAAAATCGGGAAATTCAAAAATATTAATTTCCGACAGTTGAAATTAATGCCAAACATAATATTCTAAAATTATAAAAAACAGTTTCACATTGACAGATTTACTAAATTTTGAAAAAAAAATAATAATAAAATCCCGAACAAAATATTCGGCGGGTGGTCGGCGGGATGTCAAACTTTGACATTTCCTGAAAAAATTCATCGCAACGATTCAACAGAAACGAAGAAAATGGGTTTTGGAAGCACTGTTTATCCCCGCTAGCTATCCCCGCTAAAGTTAGCGTAGTTGTTGTTGTGTTTTACATGCAAATTTCAAATTATCCCTATATCCGCGCGCAAAGAAACACGGCTATTGCAGCAAAAACACGAGTTGCATTCTTCACATCAGTTACCTGTCTGAGACGTTCAAATTAATCGATTAGATTCAATATAGCTATAACGTTTCCGCGATATTTTCACTTTGTTAATTTTCACTATTTCGACTTGTTGTGTGAGTATGCATCGATCCATAGTAAGAAACCTTCTCGTTTTTACTTATCAAAAATTATCGCAATTAATGTTGAATGTTGACAGTGGAGCGAAATTTAGGATGAAACTTCTTATTTGATGACCATTTTGAACATGTATATTTTCGGTATCAGGAGTTATTAGTGGTGGCCGTAGGAAATACTTCTCTTTTATCAATACGTTAAATATATATGGGATTGCCATATCTAATATTATAAGCGAATATCAAAATATTTTAATATTATCCATCCGAAAAATTGCTGAAAGTTTTTCTGTAGCTCAGCTCCTGACTGAAGCAGAAAGTTGATTGATAGCTGAAAATACTCGGAAGAATGTTGCTTTAAAAGTAATTATTTATAGATTTATTAAAGTAATGGGCTGGAGATGTATGATGTCTTAAAAATTCTTTTTTAACAAACTCTGTTTTCTAATAATTTTTCAATTCTCTACGACTAACTATTGAAAAATAGTTATATTTAAACAAAATAAATAACAATTATATTTTTAATCTAGAAATACTAATCTATGAATGTATGTTTGTCCTGACTGCAATAAATTATTATGATAACTTATGGTTCAAGAATTTCACTTATTTCTAAATCTAAAAACTAATGCAACACTGCATGCTATCCAACTTCTGTAAACGGGCAATGCCTTGCAAAAGGTACATCGAGGCAATAACAACCACTGGCACTGAAAATACAATTAAGATTTATTTTGTTAATTGTTAAATAAATACATTGTTACTTGTCTGGGGCATCATTTCCCAGTTTAAACTCGAGTAGAAGTGAATTTATTTCGAATGGGTTTCTCGTTGACACTGGTAACCGTCCCGGCCCAGATATTTGTACACAACCATTTGGGCACGGAACGCCTATAAACTTTTTGTGTTTGAAAATTGCATTCGCCAGGTAACAAATACTTAAGAAATGACTACAACGGGATCTTCCTGAAAACATTAACCGGTATCTAGTAATGTACGTTATCGAACATTTTAATGTACTTACTTATTGGATTTCCACGACAATATGGTTGATACTTCCCACCATTGATGCAATAATTTAAATGTCCTGTATTCTCTGTTTGTCCCAAGTAGCCTGCATTTGTGTGAATCACTTGAATGACATTAGCGTCGTCAATGGTTAAACGGAATTTGTCGTCTTTCTTCCGTTCAATCAATGGTCGAGCAGGGTCCAGACCTAAGAACAAGTATTTGTTTTGCATTTAATCGAACACGTCTGCTTTTATATTTACCAATTATTCTGTATTGTCTTTTCGTTAAATGATTGCTAACCATTCCGCAAATATGAGCACCTAGCGAATGTCCTATGCAGGTAATTTTTTCCCGCGGCATCCCATGGTGCGTGAGGTAGGAATATATCTAAATGATAATTTTACTATCGAATTACATAAAACCAGTGCGAAGAATGCGTGCATGTGAAAACCCGAAGCGATACTTTTTTTTATAAATCGGTAAAATTTATAAAGTAAAAATGCAATAATGTGCTCCAGGAATGTGTTATTTTATTACTGTAAGATTTCGTCGTTTCAAGTGATAAGCTAATTGGGAGTAATAGCATTCAAGAAAAGTACGTAAACTATTCGAACAATGAACATCTCTTAAAAAGAATAGCCATCCACCTAAAAAAAAATCCAACACACACGATTTTACTTCCTTATTTAACTTTTCTACCAATATTTACAGTTTCAGAGAAAAAACTTAGAAATAAGGTGACCTATAATGTTTTTTTTTTTTTAATTTTTTAAATATGAAAAAAATGCCATTAATTATCCCTTCTGAAAATTCCTTCTTAGTGCACCTCTACAGTATAAAAGATACTGCAAATTTAAAGTTGTAGTTCTATAGATACAGCGATCAGTAGGTGAGTGGTGTTTTTCTTTTATGGGGGTGCTCAGGAATACGGGTAGAGAGAAAATCACTGATAAATAATATAATTTTAAGGGAAAAATACATATTAAGAACTTGTTGTTATCCCGGTATGAAGTAATACGAGCAATACGTCACTGAATTATGTGAATTTGTAATGCAAAATTCACATAATTCAATCTCGGCTCGGTAACTAATGCGGTAATTCGGTCCCTGATTTAAATTTTGTTGATGTTTCCTTCTTCTTTCGGCTATAACTTAACCAAATCTCTGTTCCTGTGATTTGTCTCTAATCTCTATACATATATTCATGAAACACCCTGAGTTGTAAGAATTTTATTTCACTAACAGTTCACAAACTTACTTGTGCTGTACACTGAGAAGTTATTCTGGTGTTAATGAGAGCTGATAAATAACATGGATACTCTGTCAATGGCTTCCAATCCACTGTCACTACATTGTAGTCTCGTGATAGATATGCTGAAAGCAATGAATTATATATAAATCATATTATTTTTAAAATCTGTACCAACAGAAAAATCTTTGAATACCATCTCTTAAATAAGCGATGTGCTTGTCTTGAGCAGTTCCATTGAAACCATGTACAACAAGTACAGTTTCTCGATGCTTATAATATCCTGCCTGATAAAGACTCCATGGACTTTTGACATTCAATACAACTCCAACCCGTGGGCCCTTCCTGCAAAACAAATAAAAAAATTGTTAGTACCTTACCAATAACAATTTTAATGTGGAGTTGGAATAAGTGGTTCCATTTTTTTTTTTATATTTCCTTTCACATAAATTTCAAGTGTGCACTAAATTTGTTACTTGTACGGCCCACTGTGTTAACCTTAGCCTTAATTGTACAATCCTGGGGCCGGCAAAATATAATATTTAACTTATTGGCAGAAACAATTACTTATACAAATACTCATACATATATACGAGTAGAATAATTGAATTAATGAATGTTATCGAGACGGCTCAGGTAACTTCCTCTTCCTTTCCATGGTTGACTGCAGCGAAGGTGAAAGGCGGCTGCTTAAAACGCGCGTGCCGGCGCGATGTTTGGCACATTCCCACATATGATTCAACGCACAGTTTTTGAAGAAATTTAAATGCAAGTTGGGTATGTAAAACGTGTTAAAAAGTTCTTATAAATACTAGCCCATGTTACTATTTTGAGGCGAACAACTTGTAAACATGTCGTTATAACCAAGATGCAATAGCAAATAATTGAGAATTTATTTTCTGAAGAGGAAAAGCGAAGTATTTTGCATGCTATTTTGATTTAGGAGGGAACTCGACTAAGACCTAAGAGGTACCTCTTGCAATAATTTGTTTTTCCCCTCCCTTTCTCAATCGTTTCTTCTTGATAGTAGGTAGTCACTGACCCTTTTGTAGAGTTTTAGTACTTCAGCTTTCCACTCGTTTTGATTGGGTGGTGAGCGCAGTTGCTCAGTGGCTAGTGCATCAAAATACAGGAAAAGCTCGATATTTAAAATCTGGCCTTGGCAGAGAAATTTAATGTACAGTTGTCAAGCAATCCTATCATATTTTGATTTTCAAACTATGTGCTTAGATTCATTGATGGAAAACCCAGCAGCTAGAAAAAAAAATTCCCTCACTTTGGACGAACCAAACTGTTTTTGTGCAGCAACCATATAGGTACAAAATATAAAAAGGGAGGTACATGCGAGTTGTTGTTTTTCTCGATTCGGATGAAAGTGATAAATATGAAAAACAACATCGCGTATGTCACTTAATAATTTAGAATTTCGAAATATTTTCGTATTTCGAATCATGTAGTGACTTATCTTGTTGAAAGATTAAATAATAAATTAATGTCTCCAGCACACCGTAACAATGCTCTCAGCGTTAAAAAAAAATATTTTAAAAGATGTGTATTGGCTTAACTCTGGAGCTCAATATTACACTTTAGGTGGCAAAAAAGGCGTTGGCTGATAAGAACGCAATTTGTAGACCTTTAGTCACATCTGCTATAAATGAACGCGAATATGCAGCCAAAGTACCCTGCCCTGGAACTGTGAGCGACGCCAGCAAACGAACCATTTGTCGATCGGCCCAACAAACATTCTATTAAATTTTCTTCCTATGATGTCGAGAATAATGTCATCGCAAGCCTTCAACTATTTCATTTCCACCACCAAGGCCACTTCTCTTTGAATTTTCTGTTTTCGCCTGAACCTTCTGTTTTCGACAGTCTCTCAAATAATGCCCATGTTTTCGGATAAATATTTAGACTCATGGCAAAGTAAATATATTTGTCCAAGCTTTTTTTCTCACAAATTTTCAACAAAATCGTTTTACCTGTGGTTATTTGCATCCTCATTGTCTTAGTCTACACGTCACAAGAACACTTGCACTACTCAATTGTAAAAAAAAGTAAAATTTGTAAAAATTAAAGTTAGTTGTTTAATCTGCTTTGTTAACGCCTGTAGAATTATTAAATTGTAGTTTTGCAGTACAGGCCCCTAACGCTTCTTACACTGGGAAAGTCGCACGAACATCCGAAAGTATTTAAATGTCATGAAAAGCCTTACAAGTTGCCTTTTGAAACTGGCGCAAAATTATATGTCCCTTCCATTCGTGCCAAACATGTAGCTCTAACCACGTGAATTGTCTGCAATTTAAAATGTGTACTCTTTCAGCAGAATTTATAAATAAACAAAACTAAAAAAATAAAAATAGTAATAACATCACACAAATAATGCACATTTCAACCTACACAGTCGAAGTCGACGACTCATTTAAATGTTCTTCCAGTATTTATCGTTGTTGATGTTGATGTACACAACCGAAAAACAAAACACTTTACCCCTTGCTAAATTGTACTTTTTTACTCTCATCTCATGATTGTGCACAAACAGTTACAGTTACAGCCCACTAAAAACAGGATACCAGATGCATTCACTGGCTGACCTAATGCGTAACCTGTTTACCCATATTCTCCAACCAAAAAGTGGGTAAACTCTTGAACAGGTATTAACTACGTCGCGCCATTAGGATGACACCACGTAAAAAGTTAAACAAAATTACAGGAACATCCTCAAGTTTGGAAAGTTAGAATGCGGACGATTTTGTTGTTGCTGTTGCCATATGAGCATGCAGACCTAAGTATGTAGAAACGAATACTCGTACAGTGGTGTAGAAAAGCATTCAACATACATATTTGTAAATGTTAATCAATCAGACAAAAAACAAACATCGGTGCTCAAGAATCATAATGAACTCATGGAAACAGTTAATCGTAGTTTATCGTAACTTAAATAAAAATTGGATTATGAACACTTTCTGGCCCACTTCCGCTATTTAATTGTTGCATCATATACGCTGCCATGTAGTGTCTATCTAATATTATCGCATGTAAAAAAAGATTCGCTTTTCATAGTTAGCGGACTGTAATAAGTATGTGATTGGACATCCGAAAATGCCTTTTTAGGTGGCGATTATCGATTATCATCGCAGATGATTGATTGATTCCTTGCCCCAAGCTTTTCAAATTTTAACTTACTTTTAGCGCAGAACAATATAACGGATAGCAATAAAAGTGAAACTCAATAACTTGTGCTTACAAGCAGTAATGAAATGGCGCATTATGCTTCAACCATTATTACTCGTATGTCCATTTTAACAAAGATTTTTTTGACATATGTCATATCATACTCAGAACATATAATTCATCAATTCAATCATACACTTCGTTACTGTTATACTATCACGTAATTATGTTGAGAAAAAAAAACTTTTTAATTATGATTATTCAATTTATTATTATTATATCTTTTAATATAATATACATCGAATTCCTATAATTATAGATTATATAAAAAACTGTTTTGTTTGTTTTAAACAGTTTTGTTCTATGCAGTGTGGAACCACACAAACAGTGGTTGACAAAGTAAAGCCCTCACTATATACTACATCGTCAATGCCTGAGAAAATACACAATACGGAAATAAATTGTATGTGTGGAGCCCTTGAAAAAACGAAGACATATTTAGGCCATATTTTTCATTGAGGAAATCGCTTCTAACAGAATCAACTATTCCCATTTTTTTCGCAGTAAACTCAGAATGCGCCAAGGTGTTCGCTTCGTAGTTGTGACTTGGTTTATGGAAATAAGTTATGGCTTGAATGTGGCACTATGGAGGAGCATTCGAATCTTAATTTCTGGATGCAGGACTGTCTGTATTAATAAAGAAGTTTACATTTTTAAAGTATTTTACTGCCAAATAATGTAACAATAACAAAAGACCAGCACTTACGGTTCTTATGGTAGTGTCACGTGCTCATAAAGAACCTAGACAAACTGACTTTTTTTTAAAGTGGTTGTTGTATTTACATTGGCCAAGCTTCCGTTAACATTGAAAGGACGAAGTCGAAGTTGCTGCGATGAGCTGTTTCTACCATTCTACCAAACGTCAACACAACAGATGCGACGGATTGTATGGGCTGGACCTTCAATGAAATCTTGGAAAACATAAAGCATGTTTCTCATTTTTTTCCTGTTTTGATTTCTATTATTCCATCGTGAATTTTTTGTTGTTGTATTAATTGCACTTTGTTGTTGTCTCTTTGTTTCTGAAAAGTGTTCAGAAGGTAGCGATAAAGTGTGAAAAGTAAGCAAAAAAAAATATAAGAAAAGGTTGCAGTCTGCGAGCTGGATACCCTTTTCCTATCCCCCAAAAATTGTTAAGAAGGATATTGTCTAAATATTTCGTTACACATTACTGTTTCATTAGGATTTTATCGAAAAAAAAAATGTTTTTCTTAAAAATAAAACGCTCCTAAAAAGTAAGCATGGCAAAAAAACTTTATACATATATACCTAGAAATTATTAAGAACGACTTTATCTACATACTTTGTGATTTCTTTTCCTTTGATTTCTTCACTAAAATGGTTTTTAAGAATAGGCCTTAAGAATGTCAGCGCACGGATGTAGGTGATCAAAAATATTGTAACTTTTAGGGTCTACGAGCAATATTATGGAATGTTACAAACTATGGGACAACACTATTATACCCTTAAAATCGGGTATAAAGAATAAACAAATCAAAACAACAGTTGTACTTATCCTTTTCCGTATTCTATCTATATTCTTTGTAAAAAAAATAAGAAATAATTTAGCCATTGGGCTCGAATTTACTGGATCATACAATTGCAATAGCACCAGCGTTTGAATAATGGACTCTGCCGAAGTCATTCAAAACTGGGAGGCCTGTCAATACTTTTTGGGGTCAAACCGGTTCTGACCATTTTCTGCCACTCCAAAGTGGGAACTTTTTTGGTAGTTCGTGTTCATTTTAGTTTCTACCTCCTATCCAATTAATCAAATTATTTGTACCTACAGTAAGAATTCTAAATACCGGAATTGTATGGATTATTCCGAAGTTCTTCACACCTAACTTAACTTAAAATCTATATGTGGGCTCATTTCATGTCATGCCATTCGAAGACATGAACTCTTTCGAAAAGTATTCAATAAAATATCTGGAGCATTTATGATGAGTTCACATGTTTTAGGGTTCTGGAACTGAGTTGTGTGTTCAACAACCCAACAAATATAGTTGACAGAATAGAAATATTTACATAACAGATACCTATTTGCTTTTGGAGAAGTATTTGAACGTTGATAAAAACCAATATCAGAGCAGGTACGATTTTGCCCAAAATTAATTATGATAGATTTTTATGATTGTTTTACTTGAATTTGTTTAAAGTAAACAGAATTTCCTGATCCATGTCCAGTAAACTTATATGAACCATGAAATCTCCTGATTGGGTTGGCAACTTCTTGCTTCATTTATCTACTGAAGACGGCCAATCAAATGGTCCTAATATCCCTCGCTACTAATGATAAACGAATTTTTATAATGTATTCGCCTTAAGTCGAAGTGAATAATAAGGGAGTATTTATTATTTTTTTTATTCATTTAATCTACCATCTAACTTGTACAGTTTACAAAAACCTACCTAATTAAATGTAAAAGTAAATATTTACAAAAATAATAAGACAAAAATGTTGATTGTAACAATTTTACCAAATGTATTTAAAATCGGACAATTAAGAAATTGAGTTATCAATGAGGCGTAGCAGTCCCTTGAAAGATCAACAACATATCTGCAGACAATATTGATAGATATTAGGGCTTTAGTAATAGGCTCACTTTGGCTATAGATGGTTGCGTGTGTTGGTTAAAAATCAAGATCACGGCCTTTCCATGGTCTTTCAGGAGGAGGAGAGTACTTGATCGGATAACCTTATATCGGACAACTTTTGTATTCCGAGAAGCGTGCTTCATACGAAAGCCTTAAATCCCCCTAATTTAAGAATTTGTATCTCGTAAAGCCTATTTGGACCCTTCTATGCGGTTAATGTGAACTTGGTATTTGGTATTCCACATGACATCATATTCTAGTTTCGGCCTAACCAGGAAGGTAAATAGCGAAAGAAGAGTACGAAGATTACAAAAACTCTTATAATTAATTTCTTTTTATAAATTAAACAATTGTATTCGACAGTATAAGATGCACAGAAAAGTTTGGAAGCAATGCATACACCAAGGTTTTTAATTTTGTCAACTCTTCTTAAAACATTTGAATTAAGGCAGTAGTTATTAGAAATGTTCAGCTTCAAGCCATACCTGATAAACCACTTTGACAATGTATTGAAGTTTAATTGGAGTTTCCAATAATCCTCACTGTTTTTCAATTTTAAATACAACTCCACGTCGTTTGCGTACATAAGACAGTGACAATATTTATTCCATGTGCTAAACAATGTCGTTTAAAAGTAATAATAAACAAAAGTGAGCCCAAGTGGTTACCTTGTGGAACTCCAGAAGTATAGGAGATGGTGCGCGAGCAGAAATTCTCAAGGGAAATTATTTGGGTTCTTCCAACCAAAAACGACGATATCCACTTTAGCATTGCAGACTAAAAACCATGTTTTTAATGAACGAATGAACAACAGTATCTTCAGATTTATATCACGTGAGGCGAGGGCTGGATTTACACCGCTGTTTGACGGTTCGCCACAACCGATCATCGGACTCCTTTTTCTGTGGTGCTGGTCTTTTTGCCGTTCATTATTCTCGAAAAACCCTTTCTCCACTGGGACTCGAACCTAGACCATCATCTTCTCAAGTTTACTCGGTCTCTTTTATTTCCCGATTTATTCATTATTAGCCAACAATTCGTTAACTAAGTGTGAAAGGGAAGAGAGTGAACCCTTGCAAAGCGAGAGTAGCATTTTTTTAGAACAATTGCTGGAATCCCATCTACATCAGGGTTAGGTATAGGTCTCAGGCTTGATGCAGCAGTTAGAATTTCCAGTTCTTCTAGAAATAATAAGCCAGAATCAATTATTGGTGCAACCATTCATAGAATTGGTTTTCATGTGTGCCTGAAGGTGATTGAGTATGTTAAGACACTGACGATTTATACGATATACATAGTTGAAACTCTTGAAGCTTTTGTTTTAAATGTTTCAAGTAGAGAATACATAAATTACACCATGGAGAATTAGAATTTCAATAAATACTTTCCAAAATTGGAAAACCAGTGAATAGAAATTTAACGTACTATATACTAATTTTTATTACATATATAAAACATATTAAATGTAGTTTATTTGTTTTTGTTTTGTTTTTTTCAATAATGTTTATAATGGTTCTTGAATTGACTTATTTAAATATGACGTATGTATATAACAGGCATTTAATAAAGCAATGCTTATTGTTATTATTCAATAGTTTTCTTTTTACGTTCTCCCCTCATACCTAAAATACTCCCCTCTAATCATCGAAAGTAATCCCGTCTGAAATTTCAAAACGACAGCCCTGATCATAGTAGGTACTCCTACTTTATTGCATCTCTTGCTGGCCTGCCTTTAGGCTTTGCCGGTTTAACCTGTTTTTAGGGCTGCATCTTTTTGAACGATTTTGGTACGTACATGTTCCTGGTTTTTATTTGTCGTTTAATCTTCCTTCACGACATCTGGGATCTCCACTAGTGTCAACCCATACAGATAGGCATGCACACTTACCGGACAGCTTTAAGATATTCAATGGGTGGCTAGGCTCACCCGAATGTTAAAATTGCCCACAAGTGATTTCTCCCATTTGTCGCCTTTAACGATATGCGCTGTTTGCCGTGGGCGCTGCAGTGAAATTATTACTCCATCCCTGCAGAGATTAAACTCCCTAATAATAACAGGCCCCTAAAACTCTCACTTAAAATAAACTACGCATTTTTATGAAAATCCATTTAATAGTTACTTCAAACAAAAGAAAGATTTGAACATATTTTGTTGGCCTGTCAACTATGAATACGCTTATTTCAATTCAAAACTATTGCTTTTGACGCAGCTTTAACTATATTGTCCACAAAATATAAAAAGAGTCCAAATTGCTCTTCCCCACTGTAATAGTTTTAATAGGTCCTCTACTTCACTTCTATGCTGTATCCAGTATAAAGTTGAGTTAATGTTTACAAGTTGTATCAGATACACATACTTTAATCAAGGTAGTTTGATACTACGGCTGCCACAGGAGTTCAAAACCATCGAAAAAAAAGCTGAAAAGTGAGCTCTAAATAACAAACAAACACAGCAAAAATTACATTTGTAAAGTCAAAAGAAAGTATATTTTCCTGCCTATACCTAGTAACATATTTTTTATCTTTACTGGAAGTATTTATTTACTTAGTTAAATGCTTACAGTTTCCTTTTCTTAAATTCAATTAAATGAGATTACAAAACGTGAATTGTTGAACAATTTTTCATATATTTTTTTCACTTACGGTGTAAACATACGAAAGTTAACATCCGGATGTGGGCATACGTTAGTATTCTGCACAATGCAACGTAAAATATTTACATCAAGTACTCCACTTTTAAAAAGATTTCGCAAAAGTGTTTTATTAAAAATTATTCCGTCAGAACCTAAAATATTCACACGATAGATATTATTTTTTTTTTATTTTCGTCAAAACACTTTTCGAAAGGCACTACCTCCGGTAATACAGAAACAGAATACTGCCACAAAAATTAAAAAAAATTTCATTGTAAAATATTTCCTTGATTCACAAAATAGGTAACTATTTGCCGGAAATGTCCAATTTGTATTACAAAAAAAAAAACACTTAAGATTTGCACTTATACATTTCCACTTGTGAAACATATGTTTTTTAAATTAATAAAATTTACAGAATTCCGCAAAATAAAAGGAACCATTTAACTAGAAGCGCCAAACGGCTGGTATAGGAGCTTTTTGATGTTACTTTTTATAGTGCACAATAGCGAATGAATTGTTAACTGAATTTTCGCATTCAATTGGCACCGTAGACGTCTTTTCCGCAGACTTCTCGCACGCGCAATGTAATTGGGCATGGACAAGCCGTAGCAATGTAGTAGTCGGTTCAGCGTGATTCTGAGGTTCAAGTGCATCAACATGGGATACCATCGTCAAACGAGTCGATAAAAGAGGAAAATAAGTATCAATGGTTTTGATACTCGTATCAGAATGTCTTTTAGTATATAGTTTACAATGTTTACTTCGCTTACTTCGTTTCTTTTTTTCTATATTAACGTAAGATAATGTTCAGATAATTTCAACTGGTTAAAGGTAGACATTTTTTTTATCCAGTTATGTATATTAGAATTGCATAAATATTTTATATAATTAAGAGCATAAAATAAAAATGTGTAGAATGGCTATAAGGAGTTCAGATGGCTGCGACTAATATGGGTGCGTGCATGCTCATCTGGGTGTTAATATGGGAACTGGAAATGTAGAGTGAAAAAGACTGCGAGTAAGACTTCATTCAGATTTTCTGGGGCAACATGTAATCGCATAGCGTACAGGTCGTATGGTATGAACTGCAATCAATTTATTTTAAGTGCTTGATTTAATATTAATATGTATTAGCAGTAGTTAGAATATTGCTGATTTTCGAAATCCTATTTACACAAACTTTGAAACTTGAAATTATGATATGAGGACAAATAAAAACGACTTGGGAGTGTTAAAACTTCTTAATCCCTTGAGAAAGATTTAAAATTATTTCAAACAAAAATCAATTTGTTTAATTCCAAGAAACAAGATTAACATAATGCAGGGCTATTTTTTTTATAAAAGTCGATGTCATATTTTTTTTTTGTTGTAGTGTACGTGCGCGGGAGTTTGTGTTGAATATCCTTATAATGTGAGATACAGCGCGGGCTTTTTACCCCACTTCTTTGGGTATACATAGTAAGTTTCATATATATTTGTGATCAGTATCAAAAGTAATATCGATCTAGCTAATGTCCTCCCGTACCACCTTACCCTATTTTGAGACCTTTAAGTTTGAGCTAGAATAATGGAATACTCATACTCTTTAGACGCCAAAATTACACATGCAAAGATAATCCCTAATCAGGACTCCAATGATGATATGCACACATTTTATAATTAAAAAAAAAAAAAGAATATTTTGTCGACAGAGTTCATGAATGTAATTTTTATGTTTTTTTATTTACAAAATCCATTGCATATCACTTGATTGAGTTGCAACCATTTTTTGCGATGTATATAGAAATGTTTACCCGCAAATATTTATAAATATATTAAATCGAACACGAAGTGAAGTTCTATGGTTAGACATAATATGTTCAATATTCGATGCTATATTTTATTTTTAATGTGCCGTATTGAAAACGTTCCCAATTGGTTAACACGTACTTGGCATATCTTTACTTGTTAAACAATTCTTACCCTTTCAAAAGCTAGCTCAAAATGTTCAACTACAGCAACACGTGACTTCTTTCATATACCTATAAATTATTGTGTACTTTTGTACAAAAAGTAAATACAGTATGTTCGTATATATCTGTATAAAAAGAATCAGACCACTTCATGTTAGAAGCATTTCACTTTTCACCAAAACAAAAATGTATGTTTACAGGTATGTTTAAAGGTCATTATTTTATGGACAATGAAATTTCTCGTGTATATTAACTTCTTACAAAAGAAAATAAAGGTACAAATTGTAATCAGTTTATGGGATTACTTTAAAAGTATAAGTTTGTCTGTATTGTCTTGTAAACAAAGGTGTTTATACCCTATCCAAAGAACAGGCACGTCGTCGAGAGTTCAGGTTTTGCTTGCGCCCACCATATGAACGTAGCAGAGTGCGGAGACGATCAAGTGGAAGATACTCTTCGGCAACAGTTGGCCAGTGGGAACATTTTCTCTGGAGGTTTCGTTATGGTGTATGCAGGAGTTTCCATTTGCTTCTTTTAATGTGGAAAACTTCCTGCTGCCGCATGACAATGCCAGGTGCCTTAGCAAACTAGCGAACTTCGATCGGATGGAGGGGCTGAAGCCGCCGAAATGAATTTAAGATTTGGTTATTTCTGCTGTGGAAAACAAATAATATAATAAACATGTATACAAGTAATAATTTGAATAATATGTACAAGTTTATTCACAAATTTAAAAAATAATTTTTTTTTTAATAAATGTGATTTATTTATAGGTACACATATAGTTACAAAAAAATAGCGCTTACTTTTCCGTGTGTTGTTATTATTTTGGTAATGTGTTCCTATGTTTTTGCAGAGTTTTTTCGAAGGGGCTTACTAGTTTAATGATTTGGTTTTGTGCTTGTTTTCAAAGTCTATTTCCATCGCACAGAATAACTTCTGCAAGGTATGACCGATATTTGATGTTTGAAAGCCTTCGGAATCGTCACCTAAGAGCTCAACTGTCTCACTACATTCGAACCGTCAGACGACAGCCGCAAATACTCAAACGTTAAGGCAGCGATTGGTGAAAAGTGGCCCGACAGCAAGAAAATCTGCTTGTTTATCGAGACTCAGGGTACAGCTCAACGACGTCGAATGGAATTTGCTTGCCTTGACCATGATGGACAGAGACCGACTGGGGTAGCGTCTTTTCACATATGAGTCGAGGTTTTGGTGCGCTCGTTAGATGAAAGTAGCAGAGTATTGAGACAATCAGAGGAGTATGTGCTACCAATCGCACCGTTTATTGGGGAAAACTTTTTGCTCATGCAGGATAATGCCAGTCCAAACGTCACCAGGTTCGTTACCGAGCAGTTACAAGAAGTGGAAATCTTCGTAATTGCCTGGCCTGCGATGAGCTCGGAATTGAATTCCATTGAACACATTTGGGACCTGCTGGACTAAAATATTAAGATGCGACCTGACCCACAGAGGCCTATCTGCTCCGATGAAGGAACGGGACAATTTGGGCGACACCATGGTAACAATATATATATATATATATAATTAAAAGATTCTTAAAAACAAGTGGTTTTCTAACCTTACGCGAAACTTCCTAACTTATTGCAAAATTTGAAAGTGCGCCACTTTTTTTTGTTACTCAATGTTGCTTTATATTTATGATCAGCATCGAAAGTTATGTCTATCGATCCAAGTCCGTCCGTTCGCTCGTTCTCAATTTTGAGGCAAGCTAAATTCGAACTAGAAATATGAAATTTGGAACATAATTTCATTTCTTTGGTGTAGTGATTTTTAGAATTCGTCAACTGATATGCCCACTATTTCATAAAACAGTTTTATTGAAGAAATCAATGAAAATGAATGATGAAAATAAAGAAGTCGTTCTTTCCCATACAAGGATTTTTGCGCCTACCCTGTCGCCCTAATTCAGTCGTCGAGAAGACGTTCTCAGTGTTACATGCAGCAGAAAATGAATCTTCGAAACGATGACGTTGTGATGAGAGCTAATTTATAGGTAACATAAACCAAAAATATAGTAAAAACGATTTCGTCCCACAATCATCGTCTTATGTCTCTTATCCTCAGTTCAGTTTCTCATCAATTCAGTTCAGCTCGATTTGATCGAATTATATGAAGCTACTTACTTGGTTGGTTTATAGTGGCATTGGTGTTTTATTGTTTTACTAAACATTGTAAAAGCTGCGTGGATATAAGTAGTAAAATAAGTTTAATTGATATGATGTAATTTTAAAAGAATCAACTTCTTTTAAGGGTTCCGTAGCCAAATGGCAAAAATCGGAACCCTTATAGATTCATCATGTCTGTCTGTCTGTCTGGCTGTCCGGGAATGTCACAGCCACTTTTCTCCGAAACTATAGGTTAGGTTAGGTTTACGGGCTGATGGAACAGAGCGAATCTGCTACACCACACTTAGGTCCATGTGGTCCCATTGTGATACCATTTGTTGGGAGTGTTGGCCTCGCTATTCTGGCCTTGGTCCTTCGTCCTTGGTTTCCTTCCTACTCCAGTTTGTCCAGCCATTTGGATGTCCGTATAAACCTGTAAAGATTTGATAGTGAGACATCAGAAAGTTCTTGAATGTCTTGGAAGAAGTATCTTCCAAGTGTTCTGTTCCTCAGGTGACAAAGGCTTGGACAGTGACAGAGAAAGTGAGGTGTGTCCTCATGGGTTTCCTCATCACCGCAGCCTCTACAGATGTCGTCATCCTTGAGATTTAGTTTCATTGTGTGATTCCTTAGCAGGTTGTGGCCAGTAAGAGTACCGATCAACTTTGACAGCGATGTTCTGTCGTAACGTAAAAGTTTGTTGGTTCGGCCCTTATCATATTTTGGCCACAGCTTGCGTGATATGTCACAAGTGGTTAGTGACCACCACCTGTTGTCGGCTTTCATTCGTGTTTTGTATTCCAGTCTTTCTCTGAGGTTGCAGAGTGGTGGTTTAACCGACTGAAGTGCCTGTTCATGGTCCAGCGCAGACCAATTTCTTGCCAGTCGTTCCGCAGCTCTCTTCGAGATAGGGCGGCTAGTTATTGTTCAGCGGAAAAAAAGGAAAGTGTATCCAATATAAGCGATTTAGTCAAGCGATTTTTAAGTCCGAAGTTGGCTTAGTAAGAAAGGTGTCCCGCTCTGACGCCGGAGGCTCGGGTTCGATTCTCGGTCAGTTTTCAATTTTTAAATTTTTTTCGGGAAAATAGTGATAGAGACACAAAAATAAACAAAAAAAAAAAACAAAAGTGCCGCAACGTATCAGGCGATGGACCCCGGAAAATCGGTGGTCTCGCTTACGGGTGTGGGTGTGCCGTTGCGACGTGTTGTGCGAACACGTGAGCCGGCAAAAAAATCAGCAGCAACAATAGCAGTAATGAAAACAGCGGCAGCTTGTATGCCAAGGGCAGCTTTAAATGCCATTAAAGTGACACCAAGTTCAACAGCGGGTTCCGCGTTGCCCAGGCGGGGGTCTACGCAGGCAACACCAGCTACAACAACATCAACAACAGCAACAACAACAACGCCAACAATAAAAGCTCTCGCTACAACGCCAGCAGTAACTGTAAGCGAGGAGTATAGGACAGTGGAAAAACGGCGGCGGAAGTTAAATCCGAAGCCGAACCTTTCAGCCAAAAGAAGGTTAGACTTGGCAGGCCATAGTGTGGCATCATCGGTGGCTGCATCCGATGATGACGGAGCACACTCCAGCTCTTATGAGTATGATGGAGGAGAGGGCCGGTACGTCGGAGAGGGAAACTCCTTCAAGGACTTACCGGTCGATGACGAGGAAGTCGTCCAAATGGACGAAGAAAAAGAGGATGATGAGGAGGCGCAGCTGGACAAGCTCATAAAAGAGCTGCTGGAGAAGCGCGACCAGTTGCGCAGTAAGAAGCTGCAGCAACAGCAACAACAAGCTGTGCTCAAGCAGCAAGTGCAACAACAACTGGAGGTGAAGCAACAACAACGGCAACTTCAACAACAACAACAACAACAACAACAACAACAACAACAACAACAACAACAACAACAACAATCTAAACAGTCGCGGAAGGACAAAATACCACCCATTAACGTGAGTAATTTCGACATTGTAGATAGCATTAGGATTTGTAAATTAATAACAAAAAATTTCCATGTGAAAAGGCTTTCTGTTAACAATCACATAATTATATGTGAAAAAATAGAGGAGTACCAGAGGGTGCGCGCCGCTTTGGGAGAGGTGAAAACCGAGTACTTCACGTACACCCCAAGGCAGCAAAAGTTAAAAACCGTGGTACTGAAGGGAATCGATCCCTCAATTAAAACGGAGGAGCTTGAAAGAGAGCTAAAGAATTTTGAAAGCGACGACCTCCATTTCGTGGGGGTCAAGCCGTTTTCCTCCGCTGTGGCAAGGGGTGGTAACCGTCACTTACCATTCTTCCTAGTCCAGCTTACTCCCGACAGCAAAATCGACAGGCTGCGAAATATCCGCTTCCTGTACTACCATGCTGTAAGGTGGGAGAAAATAAAGAGGTCAGATCGCATACTTCAATGTATGCGCTGCCAAAGGTTCGGGCACGCCGCAGCTAACTGCAACATGCAGTTTAGATGCGTGAAGTGCGATAAGGACCACATACATGGTGAATGCTCTCTAGGTAAGGAGAGAGTCGAAGACCGGAGTGTACTCTCCTGTGTGCTCTGCAGGAACTCTGGACATCCCGCCAACTTCAGGGGTTGTCCAAAGTACCAAGAATTGAAAAAGAGAGTCCAGGCCCGCAAAAAGCAGTCTGAAGATGATAGGCGTCAGAGGAGTCGCTCGTTCGCAAATTTTGTGGCACCCAACGTGTCCTTTGCCCAAATGGCAGCTGGACCGGGTCAAGCCCACATGACATCAAACCAACCAAAGGTAGCCCAAAAGGCACCAGAGGTGGATCTGGACTTAAAATCGATCCTTCTGTCTCTGCACGGAAAGATCGATAAGTTCCAGAAACAATTAAATGAACAAGCGGCCCGAATTGACTTTATCTATTCGGAGCTGTTTGTGGGGTCTCGTGTGCCATAAATCTAATGGCTACGCTGGATGAGGGAGACTTAAAGATCCTTGCTGTGAATGTTAATTCACTAGTCAGGATCGAGAAAAGAACGTCACTTGCCAACTTGTTGAAAACCGAAAACCCGGATGTGCTTTTGGTTAGCGAAACTAAGCTAAATCAGAAGCACAAATTGGGATACAAAAACTATCATGTAATAAGAAGAGACCGGCCTCACTCCACTCAAGGAGGTGGGGTTGGAATCTTAATTCGAAAAGGCCTGCGCCATAGGGTTATATATAGCGGGGACGTACGTAGGTTCCAGTTGTTGGAGGCATGCATCATATGCATTCCTCTCCATAGCCGGAGGAGAATGTATGTGGTGTCGCTTTACGCACCTGCAGCACCTCCACCAAACCAATTTATGACAGAGCTCGAGACACTTTTTCGTGGTCTGCAGCTGAACTCAGAGGAGAATTATTACTTCTTGGCCGGAGATATTAATGCCAAACATGCGGCATGGGGAAATGTTACTGCAAATCCCAGGGGCAACCAGTTTCACGACTGGTGGCGCCTCAATATGATTGAGTACAACCTCGAGTTGTACGCGACGGATATCCCTTCTTTCCCAAGAAGCGGTGCTTTCCTGGACTTGGCCTTAACGGACGCAAGACTTCAACTGACGAACATAGATCAAAACACGCGGAACTGTTTGCGTGCGTTTGAGTACGATAGTGATCACTACGGACTCGCCGCCGCAATACGGATCCCGAACGAGCAAACGCTGCTGGAGGAGTACGAAGCAGTGTGTTCATTCGATTATCGGAGGGCACAATGGTCGCGCTTCTCCAGATTTTTAAAGCGAGATATACGTTCGAGTGGGATCGACCCACCGACAAACAGTAACATGACAAATGATGACATTGATCGGCATTTATTGCAAATGAACGACGCCATCAAACGAACTATGGAACGAACTATTCCTCGAGTAGGGCGTTCCGACGACGACCAGACAGAAAAGTACAGAAACCCTACAATCGACGCACTATACCGACAGAAAAGTAGACTGCTCTCGAGGCTTAAACGGCTGTACAGGCAATTTACTGATCGCAACGACCCGGAGGTAAGGATGCTGAATTCAGAGATCCGAATCCTGAAACAGCTGATAAAAGAAAATTACAAAAAATCTGTAAGTCTGTATTGGGGCAATAAAATTCGGGCTATTAAAACCTGTAGTCCGAATATGTTCCCACAGATAAATAAGTTGTTCAGGAGGAAAGATCACAATGATATTCCTTGTGTTCGAATCTCCCAGACAGCAGAGAACAGACAGACGGTACTGACTGCTGGAATAAGTCCAGAAAGTGTCGCTTCAAACGACGATTTTTTCGTGGTCGAGGACCCACAGGAGAAGGTGGATTTGCTGGGCGCTTGTTTCGAGGCCGTGTATACGGTGAACAATCCTGTTCGCCGTAACCACGACATTGAGAATAGGGCTCTGGTGAGCCACTTCGATCTGCGCACCGAACTTGAGAATTGGCGATCTGAGAATAACGGATTTACCGTGTTCACTGATGAAAACCATGCTAATGCAGTTGTCGCCAATGGCCGAGATGCATCGCACTTGTTCGTGTCGAAGGATGATCTTCTGTGCATCTTCGAGACACTAAAGAATAAAAAGTCGGCGGGGATGGATGGTGTCCCAAACGTCGTATTGAGACACCTGCCTCTGGAGGCTGTAGATATTTTCACCACGCTGTTTAACAATGCGCTGAATAATGCATATTATCCGGCGCATTGGAAGGTAGCTGTGGTACACCCTATCCCGAAAAAATGTAAAGATAGGACGAACCCTGCCAATCTCCGGTCAATTAGCTTGCTTCCGAATATTAGCAAGGTCTTTGAAAAGGTTGTCAATAGAGCCCTGTTAAAGTGGGTCGAGGACAATAACATAATTCCGGACAACCAGTTTGGTTTCAGGGCGAGGCATGACACTATTCATGCCGCGTCGAAACTGGTTTCCGACATTCAGTGGAATAAATGCAAGAACCAATGCACGGGTGCTTGTCTGGTTGATTTTGAGAAGGCTTTCGACACCGTATGGTTAGAGGGACTTTTCTACAAGTTGACCAGGCGGGGGATGCACAAACCTTTGCTATATGTAATTTATAATATGCTTATGGGAAAGAAGTTCGTTGTCAAATGTGGCAACGTGACTTCGAGCAGAGTCTTTGAAATTAAAAACGGTTTACAGCAGGGGGCGGTCAATTCTCCGATCCTGTTTAACATTTACACGAGTGATCTGGTGGGTTCACTCAGCCATGCTATAGCGTATGCCGACGATTTGGTGGCATACAGATCAGGTCCTAAAATCGAGGTCATTAATATCCTTTTGCAGCGTGACTTCGATCAAATTAAGCGATATTGCGACGACTGGAAGTTGAAAATCAACTTTCAGAAGACGGAAACAATCTTGTTCAGAACTCCATTGGCTGGGGCCTCTAGGGATACCAGAAAAAACTGGAAAAAATTGGCCATTATTGGACAAAATGGGCAGCCATTGGCGGTGAGAAGCGCAGTTAGATATCTAGGTATCTGGCTTGACCAGTATCTGTATTTCGATAGACATATAGTTGCTTGTCTTGCTGGGGCCAAGAAGGCTTATGCTCTAACAAGGAGACTGTTTCATAGCAGTCAACTTGACTCCAGAGTGAAGGTCATTTGCTACGTGGCCCTTATAAGGCCGATCATCGCTTATGGTTGTCCATTATGGTTTAATATAGCGCCTAGCTATATGGAAAAGATTCGGGTTTTGGAGAGACAATGTCTTAGGACCTGTCTCCGGTTGTTCCGAACGCCTGAATCCAACTATATAAAATACTATCCCAACAAGGTCCTATACGATGGGGCTCAGTTGAATAGGATTGACAATTTCCTCATTAAGGTCATTCGAAGGCACGTTGCAAGGGCGATGGCCAGCGACAATAGTCTGATATTTGGGGCTTACTACCCCAATGAAATGTACATAGAGAGTACGCTCCGGTCTGGCTTTATCCCGCCAGAGGCATTTATCCATATTGATTCAAAAGGGCTGGTACAGACGAGGGATGGTATCCCGGTCCTATACCATCGCTACCGCAGCGCGAGAGATAAGCGGCTCCTCCATGACGGGGACGTCGCCAATGCTCATGAGCTCCTCCGTTTTAGTACCGCAATATCGGAGAGGGATAGATTCGACACGGAAAAGCAATTCGCCGAATTTTGGTGGCTTGTTGAGGGGGGAGGGGTCAACATGCCCTCCCAGGACGGTGCGTTACTCTAGGTAACATCCTCTTAGCTTATAAGTTAGATTAAGTCAGCTAGGGCGTTTTTGGGAGAGGCCGGGCTCGCCAACGTGTGGTGGTGCTTCCGGGAGTTGACTGACGCTGTAAGGCTTCAGTCGGCTCACGGCGGCGCGTGTGCACGTTGACGACTGCCAGGCGCTCGGAAAGCAATTGGGATTTTGACCACTTATTGCGCCAGGCAACGAGTGCTCAGAATCCTAATTATAGTTAGAATACGTTAAGTAGTTTAAGTAAGTAGAATAGGTAGTTTGTAATTTGTTTTATATAAAATCTCAATAATGATACCGAGTTTTAGTAAATTTTCTCGAGGAATATATATGTAAGATTAGTTCGTAAAATAGTTCGTAGGCCGAAAGGCAATAATTCTAAGATATAGTTAAGTTTAGAGCGTTCGCATAAGGACCAATAAATAAGAATAAGTATCCTGTTAATTTTAAGTTAGGTTTAATCATTTTTGTCTAGTATGTAAGTAGATATTTATCAATGAATAAAAAAATGAATTTCAAAGTCAAAAAACCCCTTTCTTGCCAGTTCATCTGCTCGCTCGTTACCGGATATGTTCTTATGTCCAGGGACCCAGCAGAGGCTCGTTTTGTACTTCGCGCCAAGAGCTTTGACCTCCTCGCGGCAACGGCGAACAAGCAAGGACTTTATGTAGTCAGACATGTAGTCAGATATGACGTTGTTCCCTATGTACATGTTCAGAATCAGTGCATGTCCAAAATGACTCGGGTTCCAGCTGTTTGTTTGGCTGATCCTCAAGGCACTTTTTGCAGCCGATTCCTACATGTATAGATCCAATGGTGGCAGATTGAGAATGGCTTCCAAGCCAGCGGTTGGGGTTCTCATTGCACTGGTTGTCCCTATACATGCTAGTCTTTGTATTTTTGCCATCACCTTGAGATTGGTTGCCTTGTCTGTGGCTTGCCACCAGACTAGGCTGCCGTATGTGAGTATTGGCCGCACAATTGCCGTATACATCCACAGAATTATTTTAGGGTTTGGACCCCATTTTTTTCCGAAGATACGGTTGCATGCGTAGAAAGCGTTGGCCGCTTTCCTAACTCTGTCATCGACATTTGGCTTCCAACTCAGCTTCCTATCGAGGATAATTCCTAAATATTTCGCACTCTCCGCCACCTTCAAGGGTATTCCCTCAATTTCTGGTGGTTTGAATTCTGGTATTTTCCTTTTATTAGTGAACAACACCATTTCAGTCTTTTGTGGATTGATCCCAAGACCGCATTTTCTTGTCCACGTAGTGAGTGTCCGCAGGGAGTTTTCTAACAGTTCGCTCAGAGTTGATAGGAATTTTCCTGTCGCAAGCAATACTACGTCATCCGCGTATGCAATTGCTTTGACCCCTCTGTTTTTGAACTTTAGGAGTATTTCATTGACAACAAGGATCCAGAGCAAGGGGGATATGACTCCACCTTGTAGTGTGCCTCTGGACGCCACGACTCTTAGGTCATTATCACCTAGTCTTCCATTGAGCAGGCTCATATAATCACCTTAGTGAGAGACTGATCGACGTTGGAGTTCTGCAATGCTCTTCCACTGCTCGCGTTTCCACATTGTTGAATGCTCCTTCAATGTCTAAAAACGCTGCAAGTGTGTATTCTTTGTCCTTCAGGGACTTTTCTATAGTGCTGACGACGTCGTGTAGCGCAGTTTCCACTCCTTTGCCTTTAATGTAAGCGTATTGGGCGGTGGAGATCGCGTTATAGTCGAGTCGACTGCGAATATGGATGTTCATTAGCTTTTCAAACGTTTTTAGGATGAAGATGTCAGACTTATCGGTCTGAAGTCCTTGGCATAGATGTGACTAGGTTTTCCTGCCTTGGGAATGAATACCACCTTCACATCCCGCCATGCTTTAGGAATGTAGCCGCACTCCAGACTTCGTGTAAAAAGTCGTTTGAGAACCGGTATGATGACGGTCTTTGTCTTCTGGAGCATAATAGGAAAAATCCCATCTCTCCCAGGTGATTTGAAGGGAGATAGTGTACCAATTGCCCAGTTAAGCTCTTCTTCGGGTATTACTCCTTCTGGAACCGCTGAAACGGTTGTAGGAGTAATATCCGCCTCTAAGTTATTACCTAGACTCGGGGTGCACCCTGGAAAGTGAGTCTGTAATAAGAGTTCGAGGGTTTCTGTGCAGGACTGTGTCCAGTTTCCGCAACTGTCCTTAATAAAACCTGGAACACAGGGTTGTTTGGACAGAATTTTCCTAAGCCTGGAAGATTCCGTTGTGCTCTCGATGTCACTGTAGAATGTATGCCAAGCCGTGCGTTTAGCACTTACTATGGAGCTCTTGAATTACCTGTGACTGGCCTTGTACAGGTCCCAGTCGGTTGAGGAATTGGAGGCTTTCGCTGCATTAAATAGAGCTCTAGTTTTTGTCCTAATTTTAGACAAGTCCTTTGTCCACCATGGTGGTTGCTTTGTGTTCTTTATTAAAAAGTTTTATACCAGGGGTATATGTGTTGTCACCACTCACGGATGAGTGTGAACTTGTTGTGTTCTTTATTGTCCGTAAAGGACAGGCTTTAACGTACGCATTTGTCAGAATTTTGTTTAAGTATTCTGTACCTGCGTCGATTTCATCTGGTGTGACCAGTGTTTGTCGTTGAAGTTTCCTACTATTCTTTTCTACTTCTTTGAGGAATGTATCCCAGTTTGTTAATCTGGGATTCCTAATTTTTTTTATCGGGTCTGCTTTCTCGTCCATTAGGAACTCTATAATCCTGTGGTCTGAAAAGGATGCTTCAGTAGAAACTTTCCATTCTCGCACATTCATAGTTTGTGAGTTGTTACAGAGTGTAACATCTAATACCTCACGTCTATTCCTAGTTACGAAGGTTGGTTCATTGACACTATTGGCTATCAATATATTGTGTTCAATAATAAATTCAAAAAGGGACTCACCTATCACATTTATGTCGGTGCTACCCCATTGATCATGATGGGAGTAAGCGTCGCATCCTAGGACGAAATCCCATTTTTCACGCTCAGCTTTCACAACCAGCAGCCTGGTTAGATCGGACGGTGGACTTCCTGGAGAGTCGTGTGGCATGTAAATCGACGCGAGTATCAGCGGGCTTCTACCTGCTCGCTCCCATATGACTACTGCCTAGTCTGTATTGCTGTAGCTAGATAAGAGAAATAGATTAATCTGTTTTCTAGCGACAATACATGTGCGTTTCTTACTGTGATCTGGGGTGTTGGTGTTTTAGACGACCAGATCCTTATAGTTCAGCCCTTTTATCTCACCCCGGATGACCCAGGGTTCTTGAACCAGGGCGACGTCTTTACTTTTTGTTCTCATGAGGAGAACAAGATTGGCGCTGGCCACCTTACTGTGGTGAAGATTGATTTGTACTATCTTCATGACGGCCAGCTCCTTCTTTCCTGTCCTTCTTGTGAGTTGCCGCCAGTAGCCGTAGTGTACAGCGCGTTATGCCTACGCGAACCTTGAACTGTTATTTACGTAGTAGCGGCAACGATTTGTGGCTGAGGAGTACGGTAACTTCCATACCATTCTCAGTGTGTTCCCCCGTTTCCAGAACTTTCCACTCCTTGCTTTGTAATTCCGGGTTAAGGAACTGCAGGTTGAGTTCGATTCTTTCCACGGGCAAGTACGGTCCTCGAATAAGAATGCGTCCTTTTGGTCTTGTTATATTTAGATTTTCCTTCCTGTCAACGACGCGTAGGTCAGCGTTTGACCACGGTGCGTCTGTGTTGGCGACGAAATTCTTCAACCAGTCTAGGGTGTTGTTATTGTCGCATTCCATGATCTTAAATCCCTTGAAGGTAGTTAGCTGTCCCATCAACCTTCAGAATAGCGTCGTTGACACCATCTAGGATTCGAAGTTCGATCAGTTTCCATTGGTCTTCGGTAAGTCTTCGCTCTGGATTTCCAGGGTCGATAATTGCGACACGAAGACCTTCCTTCACCTTTTCAGCATATTTTGGTTGTTTAGCCTGCCTGCCTACAACCGGGGAGAGTGTATTGTCGTGCCGACCTCTTTTGAAGCAACCAGGAGCCCCCTAAGGTTCGGACGAATCCTTGCCTGGGGCAGTTACTGAGCGCATTGGACCAGCTGCAGTCGAGGTGAAAGGCGTTTGGCATTTCGTCCTTGCTGCAGTCAGTCTCACGCTAACCCCTCCAGAGGCCTGCGCCCTAGTTGAGCTAGGCCCTGACCTAACTTTTGGCAGAACCTTTTTGGAGTCGCCAGGTTCCTTTCCAGTTTGGGACGTATCCTTTGCTGGATCGGCACGTGGCTTTTCGGGTTCCGACCTACTCAAGGCGAAAGGCGTGTGGCATTTCTCCCTTGGTCCAGTCAGACTCCCTTTACCTGTCCGGTTCTGCGTCCTGTCTTGTAGGCTGCTACGCCACGCTGCCTCGGTCGACTTTAAAGCCTCCCGAGCCCTAGCTAGCTGTACCGTTTCCCTTTCCGTGAAGGAGCTAGGGTCACGGTTTTTAAACCTATTAAGCAGTCGGCGCGCGTTCTTGCGCTGCTTTGCTGGGTCCGACTGCTTTTTGTCAATCGCCGGGTTTACCTCCGTTACAGGTATGTTTGGCTTATCGACAACCGTGCGCAAACTGTCAAGCGTCGAGTTGGCCTCTCCCGGAGAAACGTTTTTTACCTCGTCTGCTTCCTTGGCGGGTTCAGATGCGACAGACCCGTGCCCCGATAGGCTATGGCATATCACAGGCATTGGTGGTCGCATGAGTGCACCCTCACTCAAAGCTTCGGGGAAGGCTGTCTTCGGTGGCGAGTCAGCACGGGGCTTGTCGCAGTCCAAAGGCTGGCCTTCCAGAAAGCCGTCGTTTCTCTCTGTCCTCTAGGGTATGTTTTTTCCTCAGCTTACTGATCGTGTTTTTGCAGTTTAGGAGTTTTTTCCTCAACGATGCAGTAGACGATATTGAAAATTTGGATGAGCTGGCGATGGAGCGATTGTCATCCTCTTCAAGGAAGAGTTTCTCAAGATTGCGATCGACCGTTCCTCCGCTTCCCTCAGCCGAAACTGCCCTACTAGTTGACGGTTCCTGGAGTAGACAATTTTCTTCCTCCTCCGTCATTTTTGTCAATGGTGTTGTCGTTGTTTGAGAATCGGTTTTTTGAAGTTCATGGTGCCTGATTCATTTGCACCAGTCCCTTTGTTTGTTTTTTGTTTGTTATTGTTAATTTTGGACCCACGAGTAAGGGGGAACAAGATGTCACTCTGTACTCACCCCCTGTATACAGAGAAGAGGAATTAAATTGAAACTAGAGATCCCCAGGTATCTAGAGTTCACCGTTAAAAGACACCATAACATTGTGCCATACATCCCATGGGCACGGTCGTTCTTACCCGGGATTACGGCTTTTTATCGAGTTTTCCGCTCTAGAGCCGTCATATTTAGTCGAAAGCAGTGGCACCTCGTGCAGGATGTGGTTCTTCACCACGTATGTAGGTCTTAGAAACAGCGTTCTTAGCCAGAACCATCTGTTCCTCTGGTTTCCTTTCCGAGCCCGGTGTCTGCTCAGCCTAAGCTGGCCAGGCACCAGATCTCCGGGATTTCTGGGCTGTGACGACTCACTCAAGGGGAGAGGCTGTGGCCTTTCCTCCTTGGTCATCTACCCATCCGACAGAAACCTTCGCCACCCTTCGAAACTATAAGAGCTATACTGTTTAAACTTGGTAAGTAGATGTATTCTATGAACCGCATTAAGATTTTCAAACAAAAATAGAAAAAAACAATAAATTTTGGGGGTTCCCCATACTTAGAACTGAAACTAAAAAAAAATTGTCATCAAACCCATAGGTACGTGTAGGGTATCTATGGATAGGTCTTCAAAAATGATATTGAGGTTTCTAATATCATTTTTTTCTAAAGTGAATAGTTTGCGCGAGAGACACTTCCAAAGTGTTAAAATGTGTGTGCCCCCCCCCCCCCCCCTTTAACTTCTAAAATAAGGGAATGATAAAACTAAAAAAAATTTATGATGTACATTACCATGCAAACTTCCACCGAAAATTGGTTTGAACGAGATCTAGTAAGTAGTTTTCTTTTAATACGTCATCAATCGTAAACCGCAATTTACCTTTCATTCAATCAACTCAAATATAAAAAAAACAACATTTAATTTCATAAACATAAACCTTATGCGTAAACCGTGAACCATTTCCATTTTCTAATAATAAATCTGTGGCCTAAGAAAATAATAATTATAATTCGCGCGGAACCCTTCATGGGCGAGTCCGACTCGCACTTGGCCGCTTTTTTTAAATTTACTTAACTGCAGCATCAATATTCAGGGATGGGCTAAGAATATCACTGCAGCGCCCCCCAAAAAAATAGTGCTAGTCGAAAAATGCGACTGAGTTGAGATATTATGATCCTTTAAATCCGAGACTATCATCAGTCGTTAAGAAAGAAGAAGACAAGGCATAACTTTTCAAGTCCTAAGTAAATGTTGAAGTTCCAACATTCGATATATTGCGATTGTGAGTACCAATTAAAAATTTTAACTTAACAAAGAATACAGCAACTACGACCTACCTACATGTATTCTTAAAATGTATCCTAAAGATCTATTAAAAAATATTTGAACTTTATGGCATCATCTTCGCGGGGGTCAGTCACCTTGACGTGTGTACCATCATTGCATTCGATGGTGCCGGTGCGAAGGCTTATGGCGCAGCTTCAACGGGCTATGCTGTCTAAGGGCCACCCATGACAGACAGGCTGCTGACGAGCGTCAACCAAGTATTGACCCGGACTCTACGTCCCCCTCTCCTCTTTTCTCTCTCAAAGCGCAGTTAAGTGTACCACTATGCGGCCTTTACAGGACAATACGTCCTTCCAAATTCCCCTCCTTTACCACCTGGGCTGGACGTAAGGTGTCATACGACCCGTGCCGAGAGTCAACCTGGCTGAGGGCCCAGTCATCAAATAGCTCAGTCGCGTACGGAGTATCCGGAAACCTGGCGCCCTCCGGATTAACTAGCCTTATCTGCACAATGCGGATCTCTGTGCAGATGGACCTCTTTTCTCCGCTACTCGTGGGACTTAATATGAAACCTAACAAAACAAAACAAACAAAAACGAAACAAAAAAATTTTACGGCCGGTTCCCCTTTAAAACCGGACGGTAGTACGGCGACCAAACTGTCTACCGGCAAAGCTCTTGTGGCACCAGCTAGGATTGGGACTGTGGATACACATGGTCCCTCCACTAGCGGTTGCGAGCAAAAAAAACCCCTTCCCAACAGAGAGAGGACTGTGCATCATGGTCCCCCCTCTGCTGGCCCTTCAACTACCACCGCGTCTGCAAGGCTGACTGAAGGAGGGACTGTGCCTTCTCATGGTCCTTCTGGTGTCGGCGCAAAACCCACAACCAAACCCAATTCTGGCGGGGGTGGGACTGTGCATCATGGTCCTTCCCACACCAACAGCGCCGGATCGCGTCATCGCAATCCGTCCTCGACGAATTACAAAAATCGTCGTAATGCCATCCGGATCCAGCGTATGTGTGGCAACATCGCGGTGAAGGACAGGACCCCGGACCTAATCGCGAAACTGGCATGGGCCCAACAAATCCTCAGTAAAACCAGCGGGGATTTGTCGACAAAACGCCAGAGATCAGTGGAAGGGACCATTTCGGTTCCCAAGAGACAGAGGGTGCACAACACCGGCAACCCTCCCACTACCGCATCTCACAGGCCTTTTAGCGAGGTCCTTAAGGACAAAATTGTGATCGCGGTTATAGACCGTAGTCACATAGACGGCACTATCTCCCACGAAAGATGGGATGATGTAATATCTGCGCTCTCGGGCAACTACTCCTCATTCATGAGAGAAAACCCGGGACCACCGCCGCTAATCCATGAAGGCGGGTGGCATCAAGGCCACATCAAGCTGGTCGCATGTAGTGACCAAAGATCGGCTGACCTCTATAAGCTTGCGATTAGTAGGCTTGGAGAGGTGTGGCCCGGCGCAAGGCTCGAGGTCGTAGCGAGGGAGGATATCCCCTGCCGGCCAAGATCGCGCATATGGATCCCCCCAAATCCATCCACTCCAGAGGACGTCTTAGACATTCTAAGATCAAGCAACCCCTCTCTACCGACCCATAACTGGAAGGTGGCGAAACTGGAGGAGCAAAAGGGCTCCCACAGATGTGCGGTAGTCATTATCAATCAGGAAACCCTGGCTCCCCTGGCAAAAACAGATGGCCTCATACGATTTGGCTGGATCGAGGTCAAAATGAGGGTGTACAAAAAGGACGAACTCGAGGCGGGAAAACTTCCTCCTCCTTCTCCTCACCCTGAACTCTCGAATGATGAGCCATCTACCTCGTTCCCTTCGCTGGAGGACGATGAATCCGCCGATCATGCGGCAACTGCAAAATCGTCACTCTCCGTAAGCGATATACAATCGGATATGGAAACTGACGATTTCCTTGACAGGGTTCTTCTGAGTGAAGATGAACTTCTTAGTTCGTCTTCGGAATTGGAAGGCCTAAATAACACCGTGGTGGAGGTGCCTCAGGATTGTAGCGACAATGCTGCAGCTAATCCAGATTAACCTCCAACACTCCATCAAGGCTTCGGCCGCTCTCGTTCTTCGCCTCTCTAAAGGCGGGGAAGATGTCGTCTTGATCCAAGAACCATGGATTGTACACAACCTGGTTCAAGGACTCAAGACTCCTGGATATTACTCACTGTATGTGACCGACAAAGGTAAACCAAGATCGTGCATACTAGTGAAAAGAAACCTTAATGCTTACTTACTCCCTAATTTCAGCGATCGGGATATAACTGCTGCGAAACTGGAGACTGCAGGCAGATCAGTCTGGTTGGCATCGGCATATCTCGCCCACGACCACGTGGGACCTCTCCCTGGTGATAACCTGGAGAGACTGATCGAAGAAGCAAGGAGGCAGAAGGCTGAACTCATAATCGGCTGTGATGCTAACGCACATCACACCGTATGGGGAAGCTCGGATATCAACAACAGGGGTGAGTCACTTTTTGATTATATCTTAAGCACCAACCTCATTGTATGTAACATAGGTAATGAACCCACTTTCATTACCAAAAATCGACAAGAAGTCCTTGACATTACTCTTGTCTCCGATACCATCAACGACATGATAACGGGTTGGAAGGTCTCGACAGATCACTCCTTCTCTGATCACCGTTATCTTCAATTCAACCTCAATGTTGATCCTCCCTGCCAACCCATTTTCCGCAATCCTCGGAAAACCAATTGGCCCAAATACAGAGAAACTCTTCGCGGACTAGTTACCTCTGAACTTTTAAGTCCACCCTGTAACTTTTCCGAGCTTGACGGCAAGGTCTACGAGCTCACCTCGGCTCTCAATAAAGCGATGTCCGCTTCCTGTCCCCTCATACGACCTATGGGGAAGAGAAAGCCACAATGGTGGAGCCAGGAACTGGGACCACTCAGAAATAATTGCAGGAAACTCTTCAATCGCGCTAAAAGCTCGAGATTACTTACTGATTGGGACTCCTATAAGGAAGCTCTCAAATTATACAAAAAAGAGCTAAGGAAAGCCAAAAGATCATCCTGGAGACTCTTCTGTGGTAAAATAGAAGAAGTCTCTGAGGCATCTAGGCTAAGAAAAATCCTAGCTTCAAATCCAACCATGCCCAGCTGTCTAAAGAAAGCTGATGGATCCTGGACGATATCTAGCGAGGAATCGCTCAATCTGCTACTTGATACCCACTTCCCAGGAAGCTCCAATATTACCGGGTACACTGATCTGAATAGATCACTGGCACAGGTGACTCTTTCTCAAGGTCTGATCACAAGGGACAAGCTGCTTTGGGCACTAAATAGCTTCAAGCCCTTCAAGTCTGCAGGACCAGACGGCATAATACCTGCCGAATTACAAATGTGTTCAGATATCATCACACCAGTATTGGAGATGATTCTGAACAGCTGCTTAAAAATGGCATATATTCCTCAGGCTTGGAGAGAAGTGAAAGTGGTCTTTATACCAAAAGCGGGGAAATACTCCCATGTCAGCCCAAAAGACCTGAGACCTATTAGTTTATCATCATTCCTCCTCAAAACGTTGGAGCGACTGATTGATATCCATCTCCGTACCAACATAAATACGCAGCTTCTATCTGCGTCTCAACATGCATACTGTAAGGGTAAGTCAGTTGAAACTGCCCTTCACTCTCTGGTACGCACTATTGAATACTCCCTTCATCACAAGGAGTACACTATGGTTGCTTTTCTGGATATAGAAGGCGCCTTTAACAACGTGGGTACATCTGCAATCACGAATGCACTGACAGCACTGAATGTGGAGGGTTCGCTTGGTGAATTGATTAATCTACTGCTCACAAGTCGGATTATCAACTCAAAACTGGGCGTTTCATCCGCCAGGAGGTCTGTCAGTAGAGGCACGCCGCAAGGCGGGGTCCTTTCCCCCCTTCTCTGGAATTTGGTGGTGAATGAGCTACTGATATACCTGGAAGGGGTGGGCTGCAGGGTGATTGCATATGCGGATGACATTGCTATAGCCGTCTCCGGGAAGTACCTTAACACTATAAAAGAACTCATGCAAAATGCTCTTAACAAGCTAAAAAAATGGGCTAATCGCTGTGGCTTGGGTATCAACCCCCACAAAACAGAATTAATCCTCTTCTCCAGGAAACACAAGATTCCGCACATCGACCCACCCTCTATTGGTGGTATAAGATTAGTATTCTCTGACGAAGCTAAGTTCTTGGGTCTTATCTTCGATAGGAAGTTAAGCTGGAAACCCAACATACAAGAAAGGGTAAAAAAAGCCACAGTGGCACTTTTCTCTTGCAAAAAAGCCATTGGCAACAAGTGGGGTCTACAACCCCGCATAACGCATTGGCTATATGTATACAATAACATTGGCCACACCACCATTCTGGACTCATTTGAGTCTCTACCAGGAAACATAGATTACACCATACCCCAATTACAGTTTGGAAAGAACTTTCAAGTCACTATTCCTTCCAGATCATTCTGGGAGGACGCTGAATTTGAGGAAGTTAAAGCGATCCACTTCTACACCGATGGATCAAAAACTAGTGACGGGGTTGGTGGCGGCGTTTTCTCCGAAAGACTAAATCTGAGTCTCTCTTTCCGTCTCCCTAATCACTGTAGCGTATTCCAGGCGGAGATTATGGCGATAAAAGAAGCCCTGACGTGGCTGAAGAGAAATGTGATATCCACAAAGGATATCCGTATCTTCTCGGACAGTCAGGCCGCGATCAAGTCCGTGGATTCAGTATCTTCAAACTCCATTGCAGCCCTCGACTGCCGTTCATCTCTTATGGAGATGGCGGAGCAGTTTAACATTCACCTCTGTTGGGTGCCGGGGCATAGAGATATTCCAGGAAACTGCAGGGCTGATGAACTCGCCAAAAAGGGAACCAAACTCCCCCTTTTACCTGAAAAGGGTTCTCTGGGTATCCCAATCGCTACCTGCAAACTTTTATTCAAGCTATCCGCAATCGAGAGAACAAACCTTAGGTGGACAGGTAGTAATACATGTCTAGCGACTAAGCACATCTGGCCAAAGCTGGACCTGCGACGCTCTAAGAGTCTGATCTCACTAAACCGACTGCATATTAGCTCCACTATAGGTGCCATTACAGGGCACTGTCTGATAGGCAAGCATGCATCGAGGCTTGGCGTTTATTCTAACGATTTCTGTAGAAGTTGCTTGGACGAGGAGGAGGAGGAGACTATACTTCACCTTCTCTGTACATGTCCAACTCTCTCCCATAATAGAAATCTTCATCTGGGAGATTTCTTGCTTAACAATCTCAACGACTTGGCTAACGCTGACGTTAGAAGTCTATCGCGCTTCATAAGAAGCTCTAAATGGTTTAACTAGTAGTGGGGAAACCCCTCGATCCGTGTGGCATCACAATGGACCTAATCCTGGTCTAAGTGTGTCGGCCTTCTGTTGACAGCCACTTCAACCTAACCTAACCTATGGCATCATCTATATCACTTTCGATCATTAAGTTTTTCCACTTTTTTTCCCCTATTACTGGATATACATACTTTGCCATTGTAACAAAAGTTATGTAAATAATATACACTTAATAACTCCCTTGAACCATGTACCAATAGTAAAACCATTCCTTTACTAACTTGGACAAAATGCAGTGCTCATAGTCTGGAACCCACTCAAGCAGCTAGTACCATGAAGCGTAAAAACACCATTATGTGGGTACCGATTATTTCCGCGATAGCTCGTTAGGCTTCAAATGTTAGCAGTAAACAGTTCAATGTCAGGAGGGTGCACTGCAATCGCTATTTCTTCGATGAGAGTGCAGTTTATTTGGTAACTCACTGTTTAGCATAGCAGATTATTTTTAACTATATATACATTTTTTAATAATCGTTTGTATATATAATTCAATTGCATGTAAACACTATTTGCTGGGAAATACTTTCTCTCGGTAATCAAAAGAAAGTCAAGTGTAAGCTGAGAGCCATACCTACGAGAATGCTTACCTTGTACTGTGCGCTTGTTTGTTACACAATTTACAATTTTAATCTGAAAAACAATTGAATTATGGCAAGATTTTCCTCAATATGCTTACCATCTTTCTACTCTCGAAGACTAAGTCTTTGCCTAGAGGGTTTTATGACGTCTCCCTCTCCGATCGCAGTGTTTTCCGAAATAACTTTAAGGACGATCGCACCATAACAAATAATAAATAAATGAATATTTCTTTATTGTGTTCGTAATAGCACGGAGAAATGTTGTAATTTTATAGATGACGTACACCACAGAGTGATAACATACGAATGGTTGTAACATAACGGACGCAGATATAACGTTGTCGCAAAAAGTGTAATCTCGAAAATCAGATGTAGATAGCTACCTATTTTTATTTTTATTTTTTGAGTGGCTTACTAATTAATTAACGCAATCATACATCTCTCATGATTACACAATTGTTACACGGCAAAAAGAATGAATGTCAAGCTTTCAAAAAAGAGTGTACCTATACATACACGTATGACATTTTAACAAAACATTAAAGTGTGAATGATTTGATTTGTAAAAGTAATGTATTTTGTGATTCATTACGCTATTGAAACCTGTCAAAGGTAAGAGGCTACATTCACATAAGTTGGAGGCACATACACGGATGTATTTGTTATTTTAGCATGGATACAAAAAGTAGAATCTAGCGCCATCTATAAGAATTTTCTAATAACATTACTGGAAAGCAGTAGCTGGCAATGCTGTCGTATTTCCGAAATAGGGAAATGCCCCACTCCTAAACCTTCTTTCATGAAAAACCCCAGACACCTTCAGGAACATTCAAGTACTTACTTTCAAGTAGTGCGTTTTTTTAATCTATATATATAAAAATCAATCCATATTTGAGTTTGTTGCCGCTGTTTGGCCAAACGCGTTAACCGATTCCAATGAAATTTTTTTTTCATGAAAGGTGACGTCTGTACAAAGGATGTTCGGTATGTGCGATATCTGTATCTGCATCGGTGTGTGAATTATGGGCATTTGAGTGAGTACACATGCATATGTGCATATGCGTGTAAATTCCGATGCAGATACAGAGACCGCACATATAAAAAACTATCGTACAGACTTCGCCTATTTTGTTATCCGAACGCGCATATGAAAGAGGGAGACCAGATCAATGTTTCAAGCCTATTGTGGTGTTTGTGCGCACTTTCATTCTTGAGATATCGTGTGGCTATGTTTTATTCAAATAACTCTTATTGAATTTTTTTGCATTTTTTTTTGTGAATCGGACATCGGAAAGTTGCTTTTCCCACATTGATAACAATCGGTGTGAAAGTGAATGAAAAGTGATTCTATCGAAGTTTTTTTCTTTACTTCTATACAGGTGGCAATAGTATTTAAAGCGAACATCTACACCTCCTATACTATATATATAAAAAATAGAAAGACGACATCGGGTTCAGATGTCTCATTTGGCCTTATGACGCTTTGGAAATGCTGCCACCCGCAACTACCCTGCTTGGGAAAGTGTTGGATTTGGAGTAAGTTGCGAGGTTGGGAATATTTTTAAAAAGTCCTGGAAAAAGAATTCGGAACTTTGGAATGTTTTTTTTCATATTCAAAAATAATCTTTAATGTGTACAAAACTAATTGAGATGTGGTGTAGTTGAGAGTGACATAAGGCCGAATTTTCAGATGAAGCTAAAGCAATGGTAAGTTGTCACTTACAGAAAGCGGCCTTCAAAGCTTGGTCAGCGCCTTACTTATAATTGAGAAGAAAAAGCTCGCCTAGGATTGGAATACAGACTTTGCAAGAGAATCGCGAAAAGAAAGTGCGCTTAAATTCAAGCAAAGTGTGTGGAGGACCTGTATCGGGAGTAAGAAGAATTGTCTTCTTCGGTTGCTCATAGAAATCAGGCTAAACAGAGGCCTAACCATTCTCAAAACATTGGCTCAGAGAAGGAGAAACGCTCAGCAAATCCGTTCGCTAAAGTTCAACAACTATTCTCAATGGCTGCTTATTGTGGATGACGAAAAAATACTACACAGGTGGCAAGTGTATTCTGAAGGATAAACATCTAGACATCGGGTCCAAATGATTCTTATTCCCAAACTGATGAGAGGTGATCCAATGTCTAACCACTGGTGGGAAAGTTATCGTCTTCTTTTGTACAAAGAAAAAAGCGATACGCGAGACTGTGGTATTGCGAGACTGTGGAATGCGAAAAATAATACGTCTATCTGACCAATGCGAGTTTGTCGCAGGTAAATCAACCACAGATGCAATTAAAAGTATAAGGATAATGATGGAAAACATAGGTGTTAGTTGATTTTGGAAAGGCCTTTGGTTGATAACCGAAAGATCTTTCAATGAGTTCCTGGAACCTACGTCAAGATGAGTAAAGACAAGAGTTAGAAGCCCTTCTGGAGTCACCGATCAGTTAGCATCGCAATCAAAGTCGATGTACACCACCAGTGAAAGGTTTTATGTTCCTTGATGTTTATTACAGTCCTTGATTATCTGCTTGAAGGAAAATTGACGGAGTCCAAAGTGTATCAGTTATTCTTTGCTGACGCCATCACAAGCGAGGATCAAACGTCCCTGCAACGACCACTCTATGTATTGGTGGATGTTTTGTAAGAAATTGGTATCGTATTAGTCCAAAAAAAACAGAGTACTTGTGTTGCCCATTCTCTTATCAACTCCGACGTATTCCAGATATTTATATGAATGGAAGAGTGATTTCCAAGTGCGAAAAGTTAAAATATTTGGGATCTATGATCAATAGCGACATTAATCGTCTCGTAAGCATAGGATGGATGGAGTGGCGGGAAAACTCAATTATCTTCTGTGACCATACAATTTCTCCTCAGCTGACAGGAATGCCACCGAAGTTGTGTGCCCGCTTACATACGGTTCACAACGTGGGACAGCGTACAAAAAGCATGACGGCAAATCAACGGCTTGTGAGATGAAGATGCTTCGCATCACAGCAGGAGTAACACAACTTGTTCGAATAGCAAGTTCAGCAATCAGAGGAAGACTTTATGTCAAAGGCCCTATCTCTAAGAAAATAGAGCCTCACCGGCCCGGTTGGTATTGTCATGTTCAAAGGAATAAAAAAAAGCAATATGAACCAATGTTCTTATAAAATAATAGGCAAGCCTAAGAAATCTGGATTACACAAATCCAACAACACCAGCATTTGATTGGCGTTAGTGATGAAGCGATTCGAAATCGGGATGCCTGCCAATACTTTTTGAGGTCAACCCGCCTATGGTAAAAAAAATTAGAATCTTATATAAGTAATGATGAAAAATGGGTCTTGAAAAACTTCAAAGTTTAATGGAAGAACAAAAAACTTTACATGAATATCAAAAAAATAATAAAACATAAACCAGAACAAGTCGTTTTGAAGTGTAAAAAGTAGAAGATGTAAAACGATTTAAATAGTTAGGATCAAAGATGGATTCATTGCTAAGTTTTGATGTACAAGTTGAAAAAACAACCAAAAAGCTTTCGTCAATTGCCTACTGTATCCCGGACAACATAAGAAACCAAGCTTTATTTAAATTCCTTCCAGAACCATATATATATTCAGTATAAATGTGATAAATAACATCAAAGAAATCCAGATTATCGAGAATGATGCCATAAAAAACATATTGGCAATAACAAGTACACACAAACTAAGACAAGGAACTAAATTTTCTTCTCGTCAACGAATTGATAAAACTTCATCTTGCATGCAGCTTACACAAAATTAGTGGCAATGAGTCATATTCTAAACTAGAACTAAATCCGGGGACAACATCACAATTTCAACACTCCGGAACAAATTCCTCAACTGAAACCAAGGACATTATAATTTTGGAATCAACTCAATTTTATTCAAATCTGTGCAGCTATACAATAATCTTGAATAATCTTGAAGACAAAGTATAAATGTTATCGCTATCTAAGTTCAAAGTAAGTTCTTTAAGTCTATTTCTTAATGTGACAATGTCATTAGGTCTGTTTTAACATGTTATTACTTAATTTGTCTCACTCTCTTATTGTTGGCGCTTTCAAATGTAGTTTTATGATCAAACATTCCGTTTAATATTTTGCTTTTACTGTCATTTAATTAAGTTCTTTGTTAACCTGGTCATTTTATTAACTTATTTTCGGTTACAATATTTTGGTTACGAAATACGAAAACTATACTAAAAAAATTAATTTAACACGAGAAATCTCTTTCGGCGCATATCGATGAAATAAATTTAAAAAAAAACCGCGAACCCCATAGGCGCACCAGTTGAGATGCAGTGAAGGGGGAGGGTTATAATTGCTTTAGTCCAGATCATGCCCTCGTGAATAAAGAAAAGAAAAAGATGCACGTGCGCATCAGTGTCGCCAGAAGCTGATAGTGGAATATGCCAGGTTGTTCGTAAAAATATCCCTTTTTGTAACACCACCCCATTATAATCTGTTCGATACAAATTGTATCTCATCCATTAAAAATGCTTTTTTCGTTGGCTGAAAATAAATACATTTGATTTGATTTGATAAAAATGACAATCCGATAATTGCTTTGAGGGCTTCAAAGCCAATCTTTTTTCTTTTTTGTTTCTAACATCATTTACTACTGAAAATATTCGCTCAGTATCAGCATTAGAATGTGGCCAAATTTTAACTGTCCGAGCTAAATTACGTTGACTTTGAGAAATTTTTTCGATTGTTTCCGGATTCTTTAGGTATACGGTTATCCAGAATTGTTGTACATCCAAATTTAACATACAGTCACTGGCAAAATTATTTACACATTGCATTGCTCGCACGTTAATCAACCTATAAAGCTGGAGAACTTTTAAAATAAGAACAAATTGTTTATTAACTTTTCTCATTTTTGATGTTTGCAGTTTTATTCAAAAAGTTAATAAAAAAAGTTAATCAAATTCCAACAAGTAACTGTTAAAATCATACAAAACTAAGTGGCACAATTATTTACACATACATTGAACACAGGCAAAATTATTTACACAAACAAAGTTTATTTCGTTTTCACTACATCTGGAAGAGAAAAAGAAAATATTTTTAAGTTTGAAGTTAACGGTTATTTAAAGTAACATTACTTAATAGGTTGTGTTTCCTCCTTTTGCCGCAATAACTTCTGCTAGGCGTCTGGGCATTGAGTCTATTAAGCCTTGAAGTGGCTCTACTGGAATGGTACTCCAAGCCGTTACAAAGTCCTTCTAAGTTTAATCTGCAGTTCTGCCAATGTTTTCAGGAATTTTAGATTTTACTATGTGCCAAAGGTTTTCTATAGCATTAAGGTCAGGACATAGCGGGGGCCATTTTAAAACTTCTTGACCCACTTCTGCCAAATACTTTTTAATGTTCCAGGATGTGTGTATCGGCGCATTGTTATGTTGAAGGATAAAATCGTTCCCGATATATCTTGAACCAGCAACCAGTGCAACATCACTTAAAATTTTCAGAAATTGTTACTGTTTCATGTTATCGGAGCACCTTACAAGAGGACCCACTCCACTATTTGATATGCAACCCCATATCATTATCTTGCCTCCTTTGGAATGTCGTGTGGGTTGAGTGACTTGTTGTTTGGCCTTCATTTTAGGGTTGGAATAATAAAACTTACGCCCATAGGTACCGTCCAAGGAACAAGCTGTTTCATCCGTCCAAAGAATGCTTCTCCAAAACTCTGGCGGTTTGTTGTTGTGGTCCCTTGCAAATTGTAGCCTAACTTGCTTGTTTTTGGGTGTTATATATGCGGCTTTTTCTGGATAACTTAGGCATTTATTCCGTTTTCTTTTAAACTTCGTCGCAATGTTCTCTCACTTATAATATTATTTTTGTGATCTTTGTTTATGTCCATGAGTACCTACAGTTTTAACACTTTCACGTGGGTTACTTCTGAAGCAGCGAACAATTTTAGCATGTTCTCTTTTTGATGTTACCCTTTTTCTGCCTCTACGAATTTTATTTTTTACACTTCCACATTCGTTAAACTTAGAATTTATATTATAAATTGTTTTCCGGCTGCACCGTATTTTTTAGAGAGTTATACTGCCTAAACACCCCCCTGGAAATCTGCAATAATGGCCGCTCTTTTTTCAAGGGAAACTTCAATAGTTCTTGCCATCTCGTATAAACTTTCTCTAGAATACACCTAGCAAAACTGACCACAATATTTGGACACAACCCAAAATGTCATTTAACTAAAGAAATTTAGAACCGATACTTTCTCAATGCAGTTATTTGCACTTGTGTAAATAATTTTGCCTGTGTTCGATGGATGTGTAAATAATTGTGCCACTGAGTTTTGTATGATTTTAACAGTAACTTGTTGGAATTTGCTAATTTTTTTTTTGTTTACTGTTTGAATAAAACTGCAAATATTAAAAATGAGAAAAGTTAATAAACAATTTGTTCTTATTTCAAAAGTTCTCCAGCTTTATAGGTTGGTTAAAGTGCGAGGAATGCAATGCGTAAATAATTTTGCCAGTGACTGTATCCGATTTTTCCTTTTTTTCGAATGCATTAGCAATATTTTACATTCCAGGGCAAATAGTTGTTTCATCGAATTTAAAAAAAAAACTTTGCTAAATTTCGTTAGTCTTGACTTGTTTGCGTTTTCAAAACTGAGAGCAATATTTGGGCACCGAAATTCCATCTCATCATATCACATTGAAGTGGCATTCTTTTTTTTATATCTTGAGCAGCCGGTAAAATCTCAAAGCATTTCCAATTACAAAAATAAAATAAAAATGATATTATTTATCTTAATGGACCGAATTGTCACTTACGTCGATATCTGTAGTTAAATATTCTGGCTTTATAAAATTTTGCAAAATTCGGATTTACAACTGCCTGCATTTTTTGACAATAAATGAATTAAGATACGAGTATCTTTGGACTGAAAAAGTTGGACTTAGCGTTATGAAAATCTTTATAATATGTAACTTGTAACGATGAATGCAAGTCCCTTAAATAGCTAAAATGTCCCTTTATCCCTACTTATAATACAAGGGAATTTACACAAGTGTATGTGCTGTAACGAAACTACTAGTCGACCGGTGATTCTACAAGTACAATGGGCTAATACTACAATTGAGAAGTTGTGTTATTATTTTCTTTCTATTACTCAGAGCTACTAGTGTAGAAAAAAAATAAGATTCACTTGTAGACTAGAAGATGAAATCTTACATGTGATTTAAGTCTTGTAGGATGCAGAAGTTTTAATAGGGTATAAACATTCAGCCTTTATAATGAATCATTATTTCAATAAATTTGTTCATCGTGATTGTGAATATTTTTTAACCGAAAAAAATAGTACCAATTTTTGTATATGTATGATCTATATGGCTGCTTGTAATAATTTGGCATTAAAGAGAAAATAATTCTTTTATACAGACATTTTATTTTTATAAAATTGCCTTAATTTGCCATTTTTAGAAACCTTCATCAAAACTTCATCATTTTATTGAGAATCAATTAAAATAAAAAATCATAGTAGGTAGTTCGTAACTTTAAAAATTGAGAACGATTGCAATTTAATTCAATTTGCAAGCCAACTGCTAGGTTGTTTTAACCTTCCTCATTGATCGAATAACGTGACCATCGTTTAGCAAGTGATAGAGGTTTAACTACTAGGGAACTCGTACTTGCCCTGCAAATTGAACGCGCCTATTACAATCAATAATTTTTTTTGGGTGAATGGGACACAAATACCATATCAATCACAAAGGACACAAAATAAAATGTACTTCTCTGATTCGGATAGTTTTAAAGACTCCTCAACAACAACCCCAATTATTGCTTCTGACTCGCTTCCAACTACGTTGTCACGCATAGTCAGCTCGAACTCCCTTCCCCCCGCAACAACCGGTTTTTTGTGAGTTGCTTAGTTTTAACTGTGAAGATCGGAATTGCAAGTTACACAGTAATGAGTAATGACAGTAGTTTAACTTTAAATTAAAAAAAAAATCTTTGGGCACAGGTCAGCTCTCGAACCAGACATTCAATCATTTCTGTCTCGAACTAACCTGTTCGAAATTTTATGATTCTGGCTATTTTTGGAAAAGCTTCAAGTTTTCTGGAAAATTAGCGTTGCGTTTTTGCATTGCTCGCTGAAATAGGTATTAAAATTCTTCAATTGAGATTTTCACCGTATATACAGCGCGGATCAAATAAGACACGGTGGGTCAAATAACACATGATCGTTGACAAGAATAGAAAAATGGGTAGTTTTAACGCGTTGTTGTGTACCTACTTTATAAGATTTGCGAAAAGAAAAAAACAATTATGTTGGAAAATTAAAAAGTTATTCGTATTTAACATTGACTGGTATTATTTGGACCAGTTGGTCTTATTTGGCCCACCCTGTAGTTAGTCAATATTTTTCTACACAAATTTAGTTCTAATTTATTGAATTAATTCAATAAATTTAGTTATTTATGACATTTTGGATGCAGTTGAGTGATGCATTTCTTAGAGAAAAATATGAATTGGCTGCAGCATTTTGCACACCGAATGCGTTTTTCTATTTGCGACAATATGTTGGTGTCGGTGTAAAATGTTAGGTCCCTTCCATTGTGCCAAAAATATAATTTCGCACACACAAATGGTTGGAGAAGCCAGGTTTAAGGCCCTATATTTGCCGTTAATGTAAAATATTTTTTTTATTTTGCTATCATTGAAACTAAAAACTACATTCGGGTTTCTGACTATTTGCAACATAGACTGTTTCCGAACGCAGCAAGGAATCCACGATAAAACTTCGAAAGTCTAATCGCGACATTTTTTTCGCATTTCTTTGAACATAAGCAATGCATTTTCTACGCGTTAACAGAATCCGCTTAGAATTCATTCAATTAAAGTGGCTAATACCCCTTCTTTTCGCGAATCCGTATGCGGTCTTGCAGTGTTATCAAACAAGTTCACTTCACCCATAGTTTATATTTCTAAATGGCAAAAATGGCACATCACGTGTTTCCTTTTTCTTTTCCGCTGCGCTTGCCTTATTGGTTGGTCCATCAAACGTTAAAATTTAATTCTTGTTCTTCACCAAAGACCTGGGAGTTCTTGAATAGATACAAGATTTAATAAAACTATTGATAACTGACGCAGTAAACAAACACACAAAAATTCATGAAAAAAAACTTTAAAACTGAATCAAAACACAACGCACTCCACATTAATAAGGCAAGACTGATTCACAACGCAACGCAATAGTAACCTTTTTAATAAATTGCTCCTAGCACAAGCTAGGGTTGCGAAAACGCAGCGCTGTACTTTTAACTCTCATAGAAATACTGTAAATGATAGAAATGAAGTCATATCTATACATAAAGCAAATTCAAACCTTCCCTTGGTAAATATGCAGCCCTGTAAAGGTATTCGTTCGGAAGAAATTCCGAAAGGAAAGGCAAATCCAATTCATTGCGCTCAAGGTATCCGTTTCGGGACAAAACAATTATGTGTTATTATGTTAAAAATGTGAAAAATTTTCTGATACATTTAATACGGTTTCAAACTAATGGATAGTGCGGCTCGTGTTGACCACTTGTCGTTATTCGCATTCTAGAATATCAAACAACTGAACAGGAACAAATTATACTTTTTTATTTTATTGTTTTCAATTTTCAAAACTGTTCCATTATACTTAAAATAATCCGCTGACAAGAAAATATCGGAGAGGTGCATTGCATTTGATCGGGGATTCAGTCCGATAAATGAATCGTAACGCATACCTCGAATGGAAATTCCCCGATTTCGTACATATCGGAGAAAATTTCGTTCTGAATGGAAAGGCATTGAAAGGCCGATTGAATTTATTTTGAAGTTTTATTTTTTTAACCATTTTTTTAAACACTAAAAATGGTGCCAAAAATTAAAAAAAAACGAAAACCGGTCAATTAGATAATTAAATAAATTTTCAGAGTCAATAATTGGTTCATTCAAATTCTTCATCAGATAAGATCTACATGCCGAAATCTAGCACTTCGCGTTTTCACAACGCTAGCCGAAAATGGGTTTATATGCATTTTAAGGAAGCGATTTGTGTAACATTCAAAGACACGTTGCAAAATAAAAATAAGTAAGTATTGTATGGTAAGTATTATATGGCGTGTGGTGAACCTAATTTGTATCAAGAACAGAAGAGGCATACAATTTACCTTCCTTCATTCATTCATTTTTGCAATATTTCTGGTTCTGAGTGTATTCCCTCTTTCTTGTTTCATGTAACGCCACGACTACGTTGTGTACGAATTTCCTCAAAAATGAAAATGCTTGTGGTCTAATACATAGGAATATAAAGCGTTAATTTCTGCTCAACTACACTGCACCACAATTAAAAGTCGCATTTTGTATGTGTGTAATCTAAGAATGTATATTTAAACAAAAAATGAAAACATTCTTTCATGTCTACCGAATACGCATTAAATGTGCAAATATAGAATTGTAATACTTTTCAATCTAAAGTACATGGGCTGACTTTTGCAGTCAAGTTTATTTACTATTACTAGTTTGTAGTTCGAAGTTGGAATATGTCCTTACACAGCTACTTGATCTCAACAGCTGCATCTTCTACCTCTTCCACTTCTTCCTCCTTGATTGCTTTAGATCTAATTTGCAAGTGATAAAGTTTCATTTCTTCATCAGAAATCGGAACTGGCGCTTTAGACAGAGGATCTTTTCCGAACAACGATTTCGGGAAGGCAATAACGTCACGAATTGATTTTGCCTTACAGATTACTGCCATTAATCGATCGATTCCGAGTGCAATGCCGCCATGTGGTGGGCAACCACTTTCCAACGCATTTAATAAATGATTTAAGTGCTCGTGAGGTATATTCAAAACCTTTTCTAAAACAAACGATTGCAACTCTCTATTATGAATCCGTATCGAGCCGCCACCCACTTCACTTCCATTAAGTACTAAGTCGTATGCTTGAGATCGAATGTTTTCCAAGTCTTCTTTATTTTGCAGCTTTACTAAGTCTTCCTCGCGCGGCGCTGTAAACGGATGATGTGCACTCTCATACTCAACAGTGCCAGGAACGGCGCTATCTACCTTCTTGAAGAACATTGGGAAATCGACGACCCAAAGGAATTTATTGATGGTTTTACGTCGCGGCAACAATTGATTTTCTTCTAACAAGTCGGCATAGTCTAGACGCAGGCGACCCATCAATGTTTGCTGAAAAATATAAGAAATAGGAAATGCGTCTATATAATTATGGATTGATGCATAAGATATTTAAAATATTCAGGGTATTCATTTAGTACTACTAGAGGTCGTGATTTGAAAATTATAGGGAGCAGAAGTATTTGAGAGTGTATGAAAGTACATTTTCCCAATGTCATGCAAAGACAACCTAATAAAAGACACTAGACCATACATCAATAACAAACAAATCAACCTAAACGGAGAAAAAAACCAAATCCGAGTTTCGTTTTGTCGTCATATCTAAAAGTTATCTCAGTAAAAAGTGATCCCAAACCAAAATGGCTGCCATTTGGTGGGTGGCCTCTCAGTCTGTTCTAGGCTGAATTCAGTTTATTACTCGGACTGCTGATTAAATTTTTTCTAAGCTCATAGAATGCGCTCTGACCAAGCTCTCAACGGAAAAACAACACTCTGTGCGCCTGAGAATAACATATTTTAACTCATTCAGTAAGTCCTATGTACAACGTAAAATGCGAGGAAGAAACTTGTCTATTGTGCTATTATATTTATACATTTTCAGTTAATGAGGTCAACCCGGTTACCGGTAGTTAAAGATTCCTCAAGTTTCGCACAAACAAAAATTCGAATGGCTACTTTCACTCCCTTCTAATTTATAGGCCGTTGAGGTGTTGCTCTTTTAATTGGCGGGAGCACTACGTTTAACACAATATGTATCTCGGGCAGCAGTTGCGTATCCCTTTTCGGTAGATTTTATGTTAAGCAATCAAGCTGCAAACAGTGGAGTTCCAATGGCGGTTGCAGGAACATTAACTTGTTAAATATAAACATAGGGACGGGCTACAGTCCGCTTGGGCGAACTGTTGGATACCCTATTCTTATTCCTATCCCTCATAAGTGGGCGTGACAAAAGTCTAAGTATGGTTAAATTGTTAAGAACGCTCTACATATTTTGTTATATAACATTTAAAGGATTTTATCAAAAAAAACGCTCCCTAGCTCAAACTTGGGTGCTTCAATAAAATTGTTTTATTTAATTGTGGGCGTGTCAGTAGGCGGATTTAAAAAAAAACTAACACATGAGCATAAAGGGCCCCTAGAGAGTATATATTATAAATTTCAGCTCCCTAGCTCAAACTTTGGATTTTCAAAAAAATTGATTTATTTATTTGTGGGCGTGTCAGTGGGCGGATTTTGAAAATATTTATACATGAGCTTAAAGGGCCCCTAGAGAGTATATATTATAAATTTCAGCTACCTAGCTCAAACTTTGGATTTTCAAAAAAATTGTTTTATTTATTTGTGGGCGTGTCAGTGGGCGGATTTTGAAAATATATATACATGAGCTTAAAGGGCCCCTAGAGAGTATATATTATAAATTTCAGCTCCCTAGCTCAAACTTTGGATTTTCAAAAAAATTGTTTTATTTATTTGTGGGCGTGTCAGTGGGCGGATTTTGAAAATATTTATACATGAGCTTAAAGGGCCCCTAGAGAGTATATATTAAAAATTTCAGCTCCCTAGCTCAAATTTTGGTTTTTCAATAAAATTGTTTTATTTTTTTGTGGGCGTGGCAGTGGGCGGATTTTGAAAATTTTATATCCCGAGCAGTTTTAGGAGTCATAGATCATATATAAAAAATTTCAGCTTCCTAGCTCAAAATTCGATTTTTTCCAAAATTTTGTTTTTTTGAGTTTGTGGGCGTGTCTGTGGGCGGATTTCAAAAATTCGTAAACTTGATTATTTCGGGACCCTAGAGAGTATATGGTTAAAATTTCAGCTCTCTAGGTCCAGTTTAAAGGCCTAATTTTTGCCGACGGACGGACGGACGGACGGACGGACGGACGGACGGACGGACGGACGGACATGGCTAGATCGACATTACTATCGATGCTGATCATAAATATAGTAACTTTTAGGGGTCTACGGGCAATATTAAGGTATGTTACAAACTATGCGTCAAAATTAATATACCCCTAGAATAGGGTATAATAAGAATTTTAAGTGCACTGCGGTGATTTAAGTTACAATCTTTAAGAAGCACTAAGATCAAGAGGCTTTTTGGATTAATTTAAATGGCTCTTTTTGTTCTGTTGCCGCGCAATACTGCACAGGATCAAACTGTCTTTTTGGCTTAAAAACATCCCAAGCTCGCTAGCGAACCACTCCCATTTTGTCGGTAAAACCAACAAATATCATCTTCAATCATTTGGAAAGAATTTCACAAGAAATTACAAGCCGATCATCCGCTGACCATTGCAGCAGCCAACTAACCAATTGTAGTAAAAGACCACAAAACAAAACACAGAAAAGGATTTCGTTTATATTTCCTTCTCCTAAGGAAGCGACTATGGAGAAGGAAGGACAAGAAGACCCTGCGTAGAAAGAAGATGGCATATGCAGTATCCAAGCTTAAGAATATCGAAGTCTCGCGATCGAAACAACATCGAGGGGTTTCATAAAAAGGCCAAGCAACTGGCTGCTGGCTTTAAGAACGAAACGCAGGCTCCTCGAAACAGAGAACAAAACCTAGTCACCGAAGCAGACGGAATTGTAGATGTTGTGTTTAAGTAGTATTTCCAGCCGCTGTTCCAGCAGCTGTTGAATGCGCATCATGTAGAGACAGTGATAAGATAAGAAGAGAACCCACGTCCAGTCAATGAAGAACCGGTTAAACCACCGAGTATTGGAAATGTTGGCATAGCTGTAAAAAAAATTAAAAAAAAAAAACGACAAGGCCGTCGGCTCTAATTGGTCCGGCAAATTGATCATAGACTAAGGCAAATCCTGGAAAAGACCAATTTAAGTCGAGACCCATCATCTTTTCATCGACTTCAAAGACGCATTTATCGTCAGGAGATCTGTATGGCGATGACCGAATTTGGAATCCCGGCAAAACTGATCCAGTTGTGTCGCGTGACTCTGCAAAGAAAACATGAGGTGCAATGTGCAGTATGGAAACGGCTCTTTCCAGCCTGCAACGGATTCGGCAAGGAGATGCGCTATCGTGTGATTTCTTTAATCTTCTTCTTGAGTAGTGAGGCACTATCTTTAATAGATACGTCCAACAACTGGGATACGCGGACTCGATATCGTTCTAATCAGCCGAACTCAGCATCCCGTGGAAGAGGCTTTCATGACGATGGAGGAAAAAGCTAAATTGGTCGGCTTTGAAGTCACCGAGAACAAATCCAAGTAGTTGCATTCAACAAACAAACATCTGTCAAACTGTTTCTACTTCGGTTTTGCCGAACAAGTGGGTTCAAAACTCCTGACCCGGAAGAACAAGTGAATCTACAAAACACTGAGACTGGCAATTCTGCTTTATGGCGTCAAGTGCTGGACGATAAGAATGAATTGGGAGCTAATACTGGGTTCTTTAGAGAGAAAAATACTAAGTCGGATACATGGTCCTGTTCGTAAAGAACATGGCAAATGGAAAAGAAGATAAAACCGTGAACTTTATGAACTATAGTCCGAAAAGCTATGATACGTCGACTGCTTTAGCTTGGCCAGATCGATTGGCTCGATCTCCAGCGAAGAGGACCATGGACAATCAGCCCCCCGATTCGAAACGATAAGACAGAACCTCTGCTTTAAAGACCCAGCCATTGCGGAAGCCAGCGCGGTTGATCTGGACAACTGGATGCAGCGTGCCCATGATCGCGCAGGATGGAAGGCTGCAGTGTCCTAGGCATTGACTCTACACGGGTGAGAAGGCCATTAGGAAAGTTAGTAAGTAAGTTAGGACACTGATAGAGAAAATCTTGTTGGTGTGTTGCTTTTCTACGTTCCTGCTGTTATTGTGACATGATTTCCTGCGATGTTGGTGGAATTTGAAAAGTTTTGATTTTGTTTTGTTGTATGAAGTTAAGTGTCTTTAGATTAGTTTGTCTATGCCAATACTTACAGCATCGTTTTTTTCGCCTATAGCTAGGAAAATTGTATCGTCCGCCTTTAAATCAAACTGGCTGACAATCTGCTCTGAGACTACCGGAGTCACTAGCTTGCCTAACCTATCCACAGCATCCTTACGACTCTGAAACAAGAAACAATTAAAACAAATCAAATATTAACCTGAATTCAAAGCAACTTACGTTAAATCGTCTAAAGTAGAACGTGCCACTAAAGTCTTTAGCTATTTGTTCTAAATGTTTTCTGGTTGGAGCGTCTAGTAACGAAATTGATTTGTCCATATAAATTATGTAGGCGCCGAGATCTGTGTAACGTTTGCTAAACGTATCGCTATTCTTAACTAAACTTGTTATGTCATTCAACTGTAATAAAGAAGATAGAACAAGAAACATACATTCAAGGCTCCGTGTGTTCTTACCAATAATTCAAAGCGTGTGTCCGGTTTGTCAACACCATACTTTGACATTGCTTCTTCGAAAGACATCCGAGGAAAAGGAACTTCAATCTTGCCCAGTTCCTTTGGCCAACAATACCTGAGAGTCTCTTCAATTAGAGACATAATGTCGTCGCGCGTTGTAAACGACAACTCAATATCCAGCTGAGTGAACTCCGGTTGCCGGTCGGGACGTGTCGCTTCGTCTCGGTAGCACCGGGCTATTTGGAAGTAACGATCAATTGCTCCGGCCATGAGCATCTGCTTGAACTGCTGTGGGCTTTGCACCAACGAATAGAAATGTCCTGGCTTTCTTGTAGGCACTACAAATTCCTGAGCTCCACCTGGCGTTCGTCGGAATAATGTTGGTGTTTCAACCTCTACAAAACCCAGATAGTTGATTAAATATTCACGCATCTTCATCAGAATTGATGAACGCAGGCGCAAGTTCTTTTGCATGTCAGCAAACCTATAATGTATAAAACATATTATGTTTCTTCTCTAGAAGAACTCGAATTGCAAACCTCAAATCCAGATACCGATATTCCATGCGTAGTGCTTCTTTTGCCCTCTGATAGCCACGCACTTCGAAGGGTAAGTTTTTCTTCGATGGATTGAGTACTTCAATGTTGGTCGCCTCTATTTCGATCTCACCAGACTTCATAGCTGGATTAATCATGTTTGAAGGTCGCGGAATGACTGTGCCTTCGACTTGAATAATTGATTCTAATGGGATGCCGTCGGGATGCTTGTCCATTGAAGTGCATTTGTTAGTGAGTAGAACTTGTGTTTGGCCATAACCGTCGCGCAAAACAAGGAATTTGCCCATACGTTGAAACTCTAGCCAACCGGCAATGGTAACCTTTTGAGCTACATTCTCACTACTCAGTTCGCCGCAGTTGTGTGTTCGAGTAGTAAACTTGCAAGTGTCGGCAATCCTTGGGATGTTTGTAGAAGATTCTTCCACAGTACCATTCTCGTCGCTGCTTTCAATGGACATCTTTTGTACTTTTTCTTTGATGGGACCTTCGTATGGCTCGTCGGGATTAAGAACTTTGACAGACTCTACAATTACTTCCACTTCGCCGGTTTCAAATTTCTAAAAAGTTTGAAAAGGGATTTTACTAAGGCTTATTTTAAACCATCAACTATGAGCAAACAGTTGATAAATAAAGATCTACTGAATTTTTTGGATATCTTGGTTGGAAACTATCATTTTAACAGACAATCGCACGTATCCTCTTCTTTTTCGTTAACGGCAAAGTTATCATCATAATAAAGGGGGCAATGACCTCCCCATTTTGCTACATCCCTACCTGTCCGCCTGTAGGGTTCGCGGGTTTGACCACAATTAACATCGACAAGGCTTTCGGTTTTAAATCACGTTTTACTGAGGTCAATTAAATGCTGGCGTTACTACATTTGGCTGATCTACAACGAGTTTTAGGCCTGCCTCTTTTTACGATCTAGACATGTACAAGTTCCTGTTATTATTTCATTTCATTTCGTCAAATTACGACACCGGTGATCTCCAGTCGTGCCATCCCACGGATTTGCATGCGCACTCGTGCGATATTTTCAAGATTTCGAATGTATCGCTATACCCATCTGAATGTTAAAAATGATTGGAAGTGATTTTTCCCTTATTGGAATAAAGCTGTAGTTTGTAGAGGTGTTACAGTGATATTCTTAGCCGTAACACTCATAATCAGCGCTTGAAACAATTACCGTGACAATTTTGTTCTTCTTCTTTTACTTTAGCGGCGAGGTTATGATCAGGATTAAAGGGATCATAACCCTCCCACTTAACTGCCCCCAATGGTCCGGCTGTGGGGTTCGCCGATTTGACCTCAATCAACATCGGCAGACCTATGACTTCTAATAACTTCTTAATTAAGGCTTTTTAAATGCTGGTTTTATTTTATTTTCACCAACTTTACAACAAACCTTACAAATGCCTATCTCATGTAAAGTGAAGAGACTTAATTTAATCGTCGATTTATGCTGTTAAGAGGTAGTTGGCTTACCGTATTTACATTGGTTTTTGGCCTGGCTAAGACTTTGCCCTTAATTTGTACAATTGTGTTTGGAGGAGTGGCAAGAAATGTCTCTTGCAACTGAAAAAGAAGAAATAGACAAAATTTTCGAAAAATGAATACCAGCATCAGCAACCTACAGACTTGTCGTCAATAATAATCTGGGTCTGTCCGTAGCCATCCTTCAGCTGGTGGAATTTGGAATTTGTTGTCGATGGAATCCAACCGACCAAACTGATATTCTTGCCAACATGATCTCTCCGCAAGTCGTTACAGGTGAACTCACGGTTCTCGAAATATTTTAAAATATTTTCACTTTCTACAAAGAAACAAACTAATGTTATGCATCAAAGTTAAAAGCTACTAACTCACTGGATAGCTTGTATTCGGTGCTGGTTATGCAATTCTTGTTGTCTGTCATCGTACTGTATGAACGTTTCTCTGCTCCGCGACGTCCGGACGATGATCGTTCTATATTCAAGATATCTTCAACTTCCACTTCGATATCCCCAGTAGGCATTGATGCGTTTCTGGAGTTGAAAGGCCGCAGAAGAACTGTCCCAACTATTGTCAGAATACATTCAGCCGGCATATTACCAAATCGTCGTGACAGGCGGGGATTCTAGCGGTCAAACAACTGATAAGACAATTTCACAACAAAATATCAGTAGCACTCACCCTGTCGTCGGGTATGACCAACTGTGTAGCTCCATGCCTGTCTCTCAGCTCGGCAAATCGTCCAATGCGTTTTTTAATGAACTTGCCAGTCATTTCCACATACTTGCCCTCGTGATTACCTCTCAGCTCGCCACAACCAACAATTAGCGGAGGTGGGGGCGGTGGGTTCGTGTTGAGATTATTTGAAAAGAATGGAAAGTTTGTCATCGAGAGCAGGGGATTCTCATCTAAATCAAAGTCTTGTTATGCACAAACAAAAATTAAAAACACTAGGTATTGAACTTACAGTCATTCCAATTACCACGGTTGTTATTGCCCCACATGTTATTTTTATTTTTGATCTGTATATATATATATATAAAGTGAAGGCATTTAATTCATATGCAATTCTTCGTAGCTACTTTTCTTATATAGACTTACACACTTTTTTGTTGAAGAAATTGGTGGGGGTGGTTCGTGATGATATATTTGGGCTACAGTATAAGATGAACGTTCAAAGAATTTGCGTTTATTCAATGATCTAGAAATTATATACATTTTTGGTTAGCCGGTATTTTGCTGCAACGGCGATTGGAAATTGGATGTGTAAATAAATATAAATAAAACCTTTTTAATAACCTCACCGGCATTCACTCTCATTGTGCAAACGAAAAATGTCACTTGGAATGACCGCATTCAGCAGAGTCCTTTTTTAATTTTTAAAAAGTCGATAATTCCGAACATGCGCTGTTACATTTTGAAAACTATCCTTATTTTATGGATAGCGGTATTTCCGAATGATTTTTTTTCCAGCCCCATAAATAAATACATAGGTAGGTACATTCAGCCCAATTTATAATATACGCCAATCGCTTCTTAACTCTTGTGATAGCTAGCATGTAGTAAAGATTCCATTCTTTAGTTAGGAACTCATATTCCAAATAAAATGTTCTCCGTATAACTAACTCTCATTTGACCTAAGAATTTTGCTTGAAAATGTTATCACTTACCTTAATTGTACTGAATTTATTACATTCATTATGAAAACGGTGATATCCAATTGACAACCGCACACAAACAACAGCTTTGGCAGACATAAGTAAACAGAGTGTCAAAATAGGATTAGAATTCGCTCTGAAATCAACAAAAAATTATTATTATCGCCTTTGCGCATTTATTTTAATTATTTCAAGAAGTATATTTCTGTTTGAATTTAATGTAAACATTCCCAGAAATAGTATATTCTTCTAAACAGGATGCCAGTGTCTGCCTGAGATAGACATAATCTAACTTGGCCTCCAACATTGTCTAATAACAATTTGGAAGCTCATAACATTTTCTTCACAAAAGTCTTTGCGAACCTAGGTACCTACCCAAACTATATACCTTCAGCTAAAATTTTGATATATTAAAAAACAACAATGATGTTTTTGAAAACTGTTCGAATTTTCTTCATAAAAGTAACATGAAACCCAGGTCGAAAAATAAACATGTGTAGTAACAAGAAAAATATTATTAAGATTAATAATATTTCAAGTCAAACCTTTTGTTAAAAGTGTACCATTAAAGTTAAGATAAAATTGTAACATGAGCGCATAGATGGCGTAAGTAAAAGAAACTGCGGTAGAAAAGTATTTCTGACAGTAGAGTTTATGGTTCGTTAAACACGAGAAAAACGTGAAAAGAAATAAAGAACCTTGTAAAATAAAATTAACTGAAAATAAACGTGAAAATAAAGAAAAATAAAGTGGCTATAACGTCAGATGTTGGGTAACACACTAAAATAAAACAAAAACTTGGTGTGGATGACCCTAACGAAAGAAGATTTGCTAAGATTAGAGATGAGCAATAAGAAAATCAACGTGTCACCTTCTGCGACTGTGGTGCAATTACGAACATTATATGAGCAGGTATTGGGTGCAAATATGCTTCCGGGTGAATTAAGTGAGTGCAAAGTCACTGAAAATGTTTCCGAGACTGGGACTCCTGCTCCGACCACTTCTGGAACTTCTGCGATCGCTTCTGTTACTTCCGCAAACACTTCTGGAACTTCTGCGATTGCTTCTGTTACTTCCGCAAACACTTCTGGAACTTTAGTTGCAACCACTTCTGGAACTCCCGCCGGTTTATTAACACAGACGAGTGTCGTAAATTCCGTTAAAAATAACCCGGTGGATCTTAAGGCAACCCTACATAGTGGAACTGCGGGCGCTACCAAAAGCAACGCAATGACCAATTCTGACGTCGAAGAGGAACTGGAATTGGCTCGTCTAGAAAGGCGTAAGCGTATTGCAGATCTTCGACGGGAGCTCGCCGAAACAGAGCCGACTACAAATCCAGGCAGGCGAGTCGACTTCAGTGACATTGAGAATGCAGTACCTTCCTTCTCCGGGGATGACTCTTACGGTGTTAAGAAGTGGATTAACGACTTCGAGGATGTGACACAATCCCTCGGAGGTGATGATCGATATTGAAAGGCACTGCTAAGATACTACTAAGAATGGTGCGGGTTGATACTTGGGAGGCCTTAAAGAACCTTCTGTTATCCGAATTTGAGAAACGCCTGACTCGACAGGAGGTCTATCGATAGCTTAGTCGTCGAGCCCGCCGTATAGATGAGACGTTACTGCACTATGTTCTTTCGATGCAAGAAATTGCCGCATATGCTGACGTGGACGAGGGTGACTTGATTGAATACATCATTGATGAACTTGCAGACAGCTCATCAACGGTATCCATTCTCTATGCGGCCAAGTCACTTCTGCCGCGCTACGAAAAGAGAAGAGCGCTAAAGCCAATTAATAAAAGCTCAAATTTGCCTTTGCCTCCAGCGGCAACTTCGATTAGCAACAATTCAACAACGGCGGCTAGTGGACAGATCAGATGTTTCAACTGTTCGTCCAATGGCCACATTGCTGTGAATTGCCCGAAGGAAAAGCGAGCTGCCGGATCCTGCTTTTTCGTTAGGTGGTGATAAGTGCTCAGATTTAATAAATTGTTTTTCTCTTCTGGACACCGGTAGTCCCGTTAGCTTCATACATAGGTCCTATTTGCCTGAAGATATTTCTGTTCGAATACCAACTTATTCGAATTACAAAGGGTTAGGAGGAATCAAGATTTATACTTACGGTACGATATATTGTTTTATCAAAATATGTGGAACGATAAAAAAAGTTTCCCTTATGGTAATTTCAGACAAGGTCATCCCTCTGCCGCTGCTAATTGGCCGCGATATACTTAAGTTATTTAATATATGTTTACGAATGAATTACTGTAAAAAAGAAATATCTTCAGAGCAAATATGTGTACCTTCTTCTTATGTTAATAAAAAATTAATTTCAAACCAATTGCACATGTGCACTTATGAATCAACTGGTGTAGTGAGTGGGACAAGCGTATCTTCAAATGATATTAGTAGTGAAGTAGATAAATCGTTCGATGGTGACATAGATGCGAGTTGCGAGGCTGATTGTAGGGAGGAGGATCTGTTCAACGATGATTGTGCTTCTGGGATTGATGTGGGTACTTGTGAAATTTTTAATATAGAAACTGAGGTGAACGAGGAGATTGATGTTTGCCCAAACATCGATTTAGTGACATTAAAACAAATTAAATACATTATTGCTGAAAGTTATGCATGTTTTGATCAATCTATGATAAGGCCTGTTGATTTCGAAATGCACATTCACCTTACCACAGATACCCCTTTCTTCTTCCGACCGCGGATATTGTCCTTTTCAGAAAAATAGGAGGCGAATGAAATTATTAGCGACCTTTTAGAAAGGCATATTATTAAGCCAAGTGACTCTCCTTATGCTTCACCGATCGTTTTGGTGAAAAAGAAATCGGGAGAAACTCGTATGTGTGTGGACTATCGCGCCCTTAATAACTTTACAGTTCGTGATAACTACCCACTTCCATTGATTGAGAACTGCATAGAGTATCTAGAAGGAAAGAAAATATTTACCGTGCTCGATCTTAGAAGTGGTTTCCATCAAGTTAAAGTTGCTCCCGCATCGACTCATTTTACCTCCTTCGTTACACCAAATGGGCAATACGAGTTTTTAAGGATGCCTTTCGGACTTAAGAATGCACCAAGTGTATTTCAACGATTTATTCACAAAATATTTCGGAAATTTTTATATGCCAATCAGATTATGGTCTATATGGATGACATAATTATCGCAAGTGATGATATGACTAAACATCTTGAGTTACTTGCCTCAATACTGCAATGTCTTTCAGAAAGCGGATTAGAGCTAAAACTATCTAAGTGTCGAATCGCGTATTCCATGATAGAACACCTAGGGTATAGAGTAACCCAGAAGGGCATCCAACCAAGTGATTCACACCTCCGTGCTATTGCCACTTATCCTATCCCGGATAATAGCAAGAAATTACACTCATTCCTTGGATTGTGTTCATATTTTGGACGATTTGTCGAATCTTTTTCACGAGTAGCGAAACCTTTATACGATTTGTTAAAAAAGGATGTCCCCTTTAATTTTACCATTGTATATAAACCTTATAGTAGTGCAACCGTGCGTAAACGACGATACGCCACCAGAGCGCATTCGCCCGCAACAAATCATGATAGTCTAGTTCTACACCATTCTCGTGCTGGGAATATGAGTAGGAGGATGATGCAGGTAGTGGCGGTGGTTGGCAAAGCAGGTTTCGTGTAGATTTATGGTATATTTTTTGTTTGCTTTGATGGAAGGGGTATGTTATGTTTTCTGGATTTTAACACAATTGGTATGTGTGTGTATGATCGTTGAAGGAGAGTCGCATTTCAGCAGTGAAGATTCTGAAATGTTTTTTTTTATAATTCATACGAGTATTTGCAAGGGAAAAGCAGATATTCATATTTAATGGTAGGGGCGATGGTGGATGAAGAGAGGTGGGATAATTGTAGTTGGGTAGATTGATGGTATATTATTTGTTTGCTCTGATCAAAGTTTTTGGGGTAGGTTATGGCATATTGCAATTAGAACAAAACCGTCACCTGGAACTTATTTTGTTGTATTTTATACAATTGGTGTGTATATGTTAAGATCGGCGAAGGAGATTCGCATTTCAGCAGTGAGGCATATCATATTTGCATGTGAAAAAAATTAATTGAGGCAGAGATAAGATGAGACAAGTTAGAGTGTGTGTACGAGCGCGTGCCCTGCTTATAATAATAGCTGCCGTAGGTTATTCATGAACAACTCAAATTGGTTTATTTATTGGTTCATCAAATAAAAAGGGCATTCATTCATAATCGGTATTCAAAGTCATATTAGGTTCATATTTCGTTTGCATTATGTTACACAATCGAATCTCCGAATATAAACAGAATTTTTTCATTTGGTTTTGCACAAGCACCTGAGTGCCTCAGTTTGGGCAGCTAAATATCATTGATTTAGGTATTCTTTTTGATACCTAGGTACTTCTTTTGATACCGTCATACCGACCACTAGCGGCCGATGCCCAAAAGGAAAAGATATTGCAGAGATGTTAAAAATAAACATCAGCAAAATAATGGCATGCGGCCTAAATGTCGTCGCGACAAGCTGCGACCAAGGATCAAACAACGTACTGGCTTACAAACTGCTAGTAGAAAAGCCTTATTACGATGTTGGGAATGAAAGGGTTTTCATGCTGTACGATTATCCGCATCTCTTCAAGAGCGTGCGGAATATATTGTTACAGCACAAAATCATAATTTCAGGAGAAATTATAGATTGGAACGTAGTTGTTAAGCTGTATGAAGAAGACTCGAAAGGAGTTTTGCAAGTCTTCTTCAAGCTTACTAAGAGCCATGTTTGCCCAAATGGTTTTGAAAAACTATCGGTTAAACTGGCAACACAAATATTCAGCGCTAATGTAGCTGCCGGAATTTTGTATGCAGTGAAAGCAAACTGCTACAAAACAGTTGAGGAACAGAAAGTTGCCGAATCAACAGCAACTTTCATACAAAAAATGAATGACTTGTTCGACAACCTGAATAGCGACAGACTGAGTTCCAGGAATCCAAGTCGTCAGCCAATTTCAGATTCAATGCTGTGATTGGTACCTATGCCTCGAATATCCAAATTGGTTAAATGAACATTTCTTTATCTTTAAACTACATACATAATATTCTCAGTATTTGTTTTTTTTTCTTTTAAGAAAGCAATGAAAACATATATTTTTGCATGTCTAAATAGGTAGGTAGTTTGTTGTTCAAATAATAAAAAAAAAAATGTAAATCGACAGGTGAGCTGCCTCTAACAGATATACGTATCCAACAACGTGTTCGCTTATAAATATCTGATAAAAAACAAATCGAATATTTCTGAATCAATTACAAAAGAAATGATAGAAATCGGTGAATTTTTGGACGAGATATACCCAAAATAGCAAGAGTCTAAAAAACCATAAACTCATAATTTCTTTACTTCTTACATGTTCAGTAGGTAAAGTAAAGGAACAAGACCAAACTGTGGTGGATTCCGGGCCACGAAGGTATTGAAGGCAACGAAAGGCCGACGACGGGTTGCGATATCACCTAAACATAATGAAAATAGTTGACTCTGCAGAATGCCAGCTATGTCTTGAGGAAGACGAAACAGCTGAACACATTCTAGGTTAATGTCCGGCCTCAGAGAACAACTGAGTTCCGAAGATATAAAGAAGTGGTCTGCTGGTAGCATTATCCTTTTTATACGGAAAGAAGAAATACTACTAGCTTAACATATTTCTGGCCCAGACGGTACAAACGACCTCATAGGTCGCAGTACCTTTTTCTTCGCCTTGGCGAACCAGAAGCTAAAAAAAAAATATATTGCAAATTTCAGCAGAACCATTTACCACAGGGCATGACAACTAATAATAGAACGAAACGAGGAGTAGGCCGTCTGATTAAAGCTCGGTGATTAAAAACACGTATATCTAATGTTACAACATGGGTAATGCGAAAGAGAACCAATCAAGCAACCTTCATTAGAAGCAAAAAACACAAACAAGTGACCTTCCTCAATGCTTTATTGCAAAGGTGCAGGGACTTTAAACAACGAAAATTCGTATTATCCATATAAATATTCATCGTGTAGGTACCTTTTGACCAATAAGTGGTGGTGCAGCATGGCACAATACCGACACAAAATAAATTATGTCATTGCTTTATAAATTAGACTGAATATTTCTAAATCAATTACAAAAAGAATGATATAAATCGGTACATTTTTCGACAAGATATAGCCAAAATAGCGAGAATCTAAAATGCGATAAATTCATAATTTCTCATTTGAAAGAAAAATACCCAAATCAAATTTTATTAAATTTTTCATTTCAAACGAATCGCCCCTTCCATCCAGAGAGTCGATAATACGAAATCCATTATCCATACGCCTATGCTCCTTCTTACAATCAAAAAAAAATGCATACACAATGGAATGAAATTCGTTCGGCGGAAAGATTCGAGAGAGACAAACCGGTTTATTTGGTCTTGCTTTCTTCGTTTTCAAAGTGTGTATTTAAAATGAAGATGACAGCAAAAGTTTAGATACAAACATTCTAGCTCAATTCATAACGCCATCTGCATTTAGTCGGCTAAAACAAAAAATTCGAGATGATGGCACTACTATAAAGTGTATATACAATGATTTTACTCAGAAATGTTTAGACGCTTTCTGTCAACTTCAGAAACGCCTGATATCCTCCCCAGTGCTTGCGATCTACAATCCTGGACGAGAAACCGAGCTGCACTGTGATGCTAGCTCTATAGGTTACGGAGCGATTCTTCTTCAGAGACAAGTTGATAGGAAATTGCATCCAGTAGCTTACTTCTCTAAAAGTACAACGGCTCAAGAATCGAGGTATCACAGCTTTGAACTTGAGACCTTAGCAATAATCTCAGCACTCCGCCGTTTCAGAGTGTATTTGCAGGGAATACCGTTTACGGTCATTACCGACGGTAGTTCCCTTACAATGAGTTTACATAAGAAAAATGTGAACCCAAGAATAGCGCGATGGGCCCTAGAACTCGAGAACTTCAACTACAAGGTAAAGCATCGTAGTGGATCGAATATGAACCACGCTGATGCACTTAGCCGATGTCATGTGGTTTCCGTTGTTAGCTCGGAAGATATCGATTTTCAGCTAAGAGCAGCTCAGGGTCGTGACCCTCAGATCTTAAAGTTAAGAAAAAGGTTGTGTTCTGAAAACCTGAAGTGGTTCGCCTTGCAGGATGGTATTGTCTTCCGGAAAACTCGGGCCGGCGAATTAAGGTTTTACGTCCCTCCGGATATGGAAGTTAACCTTATCAGAGATATTCATGAGAAAAATGGACACTTAGGGGTTACAAAATGTGCGGCCAAATACGTATGCACTATTGGTTCCCAAATATCCAGAAAAAGGTGGAGAGTTTCATCAGGAATTGTATCCGTTGTATAATGTATTCGGCACCCGCACGTTCGAACGAGCGTAACTTATTCAACATTCCTAAAAAAGCCGTTTCGGCCCTCTTCCGGCCATCCAATCAAAACGTAAACACATCCTTCTGGTAGTTGACGTATTTACGAAGTTTGTCAAATTGTATCAAGTATTATCAACCAGCACAAAAGAAGTGTGCGCCTCACTTAGCAAATATTTTGACTATTATAGCCGACCATCTAGAGTAGTGACCGATAGAGGCTCTTGTTTTACCTCCTTAGAGTTCAGTTCGTTTCTATTAGACCACAACATAACTTACGTTAAAGTAGCCGTTCACTCACCGCAAGCCAACGGTCAGGTCGAAAGAATAAATCGAATTTTGACTGGTATGATCGGCAAATTCAGTGAGTCATTAGAACATTCCGATTGGGTTCGAATGCTGCCTGAAATTGAATTTGCATTAAATAACACAATACATAGGTCAATTGCTACTACCCCAAGTAAAATTTTATTTGCAGTTAATCAGCGAGGTGCGGTCGTCGACAAGCTTACGAGTTTCTGAGCGAAAAGGAATTGAATGTCACTAAGAGAGACTTAAGCGAACTCAGGAAAACTGCTTCTGAGGCAATTGTAAAGGTTGGGGAAGACAACAGTAGACATTTTGAGAAGCACAATCACCCGGCAAACACTTATGAAAGAGGGGACTACGTGGTTATTAAAAATGTTGACACGACGCCCGGTACTAGCAAGAAGCTGCTCCCCAAGTTCAAGGGACCTTATGTTATTTACAAAGTATTGCCTCACGACAGATATGTCATCCGCGATATTGAGAATTGCCAAATCACACAGCTCCCATATGATGGAGTAGTTGAATCAAAAAATATTCGCCTGTGGAAAATAAACATTGAAAATTGAAGATAGATGAAAAAAAGAAGATAGAAGTAACGCTTATCATTATTGTTTTTAAGCTAAACCATTTGTGGTCTATTTTTAAGTTATCAAGCCTTATAGTATAAGACCTAACTATATGTTTTGTTAAGAAATATTGAGCGTGCGGTGTCCATGGGTTGACGGGTAGACTGTTGATCGAGGACGATCAAATTGTCAGATTGACCGAGATGTAGTATCAAGAAAAATATTATTAAAATTAATAATATTTCAAGTCAAACCTTTTGTTAAAAGTGTACCATCAAAGTTAAGATAAAATTGTAACATGAGCGCATAGATGGCGCAAGTAAAAGAAACTGCGGTAGAAAAGTATTTCTGACAGTAGAGTTTATGGTTGGTTAAACACGAGAAAAACGTGAAAAGAAAAAGAGAACCTTGTAAAATAAAATTAACTGAAAATAAACGTGAAAATAAAGAAAAATAAAGTGTCTATACATGCAACTTTTTTTTCATTGGCGCACATTTAATTTAAATTTATCAACTCGTTAAACACCTACGTAAACAAATTCAATATAACCTAGAACTCTTCATTTTAAACTGCACAATAGAAAAAACTATCCGTGTTTTATTCTCGCAAATGATCTATACAGATCATCAATTTATTTATATGCTTTACAACAACAACACATAATCTTGATTATAGTAAGAATCCTATTTTATGATCTACAAACTAGTTCTCACTATTTCCTACTAGGAAATTAGGTGCCAATTTGTTGTCATTTTATTCCTGAACTTATGTTACCATACCGAAATTGAAATCATTTCAAAAAGACAAACATTACAAATTTTTTTATTCCATGGAATGAGCATACCACGCTTCTTTAGATTACTCTTAGACTTTGAACCATTTTCAAATAAAATAAAAAAGGTATTATATTATTATGTTATTATTAAAAAAGGTGTCAAATTCATTCTATGTACTGCATCTGTCGAAACATATTTAAAGGCCGAAAGTGTTCAATTTTAATTTTATGAAAATTTTTAATTTAAATGGTAACTCCGGTCTAGACTTTAAATTGGAAATTCAGCTGTGCAAGTGTTATCACCGAAAATAGTCCTATGGATTTACACGGCTATGATAAGATAATTTCTAGCATATGCATCGGTTGTTTGGTGGAATAAGCTTTCACGTAAATACGTTACTGCTGCTTTCGCAAAACTCCAAAGGAAGTTCCTGGTTCTGGCCTAGATGCACTATTGAACTTCCCACCCCTTGATATTTACATCATGGGTTGTACAATTAAATCTATCTCACGTCATCTCGGATGCAATGACACCGGAACTTCCGCTGAAATTACGAAGTCGACTTTCCTAGTGTTCAGGACTGGCTCTGGCCAGACTCTGAGCGTGGAAAGGAATGCAGTCGAATCTTCACGGATGGCTCCAAAACCGATCAAGGATCTGGTGCTGGTGTTTTCATGGAGGGCGACAATATTAAATTTTTCTTCTCGTTAGGCAAACATGCGTCAGTCTTCTAAACGGAGATTTATGCTATCCTAATGGCTATGGACTATGCTGTGAAGAACAGGTAGAGGGGGCGAAGTATCTGCGTCGGTAGCGACAGTCAGGCTGCGCTTAAAGCCTTGCTCAACCCCTTAACCACCTCCAAAATAGTTCGTGAATGCAAGATCTCTCTGAATTCGGTCGGAAGGCTGAATTCACTTAGACTTATCTGGGTCCCCGATCATAACGGGATCACAGAAAATGAGATCTCCGATGAACTTGCTAGACAGGGCTCAAAGGAAGACTTTTCAGGACCTGGACCGGCGATGTGTCTGCCTGCGTCCTCTGTCTGGGTGTTCTTAATGCCCATTACGCGTTTACCAAGCATCTAAAGGTGCTAGGCTTAAGCGATGCCATCAACTGCGAAGCGTGTGGAGAAAGCGATGACACTGCGGAACATTTCCTCTATGATTGTCCTGCTTTTACTCGTATTAGGTGGCAGGTATTTGGTGCTGATGTGGTGAGTGCTGTAAACCTAAGCCCCTAACTACGTTCATATTACACGGTTCGAGTTAAAAAAAAAAAACGTTTATCAAACGTTTTATTATTATTTATTATTCATTTCTAACTAAGTCGGGAGCAGTGGCTCAGTGGTTCGGTGTGTCGGACTACTAATCGAAAGGTCCCTGGTTCAATTCTCGCCGGTGCCTAGTAACATCTAGAGTTTTTTCCACTGCCCCACCTGTTGCGAATATCTGACAAACATTCAAGAGTATCAATTGTCATGAGAAGCTTCTCAAAAATTTGCCGTTCGGATTCGGCGTAAAATTGTAGGTCCCTTCCACTTCGCATAAGAAAGTGGCTAGAGAAGCAAGGTCTTAGGCCCTATATGGGCAGTTAATGCCTAATATTTATTTATTTATTGTATTTCTAACTAGATAGGCCGCTGTCTAGTCGAGGCTGCACCTGTCAGGTTAGTTGTCGGTTTTTGAACTCACTTTACGCACGCAATATTGAACTATCCCACGATTTTGTAGTTGCATGGTAAGGGTTTCAAAAGGGAAAAAAGGAGCATATCCGTTTAAGATCGGTTTTGCATCAGTGTGTGCAAAAATGGCGTGAGAACCCGTTGTGGAATTTCGTATTGCCGTTAGGCAAAGAGGGACGTGGGGAATAACCTATGTAGTAGTAGGTTCGGGTGTAGTCTGCGACTTAACTACCTTGTCATTGAAGCGCATACTCATCTTCCTTAGGAAAACGATAAAACATTCAAACAGTAAACATGGTGTCTCTTCCTGGTAGTACAATGGACCAGTTTTGAGTCTGAGTGCTCCAGTGTAGAAAGCCTCGCTATATCATAATACTTTTTTATGTTTTATTTTTGTTCGGTAAAATAATGCAATGATTTGATAATTAATTAAGAAATACCTGCCTTTTGGATTTATTTTATTTTACTAAAATCAATTACTTGAGTTATTTTTATTATTAAAGGTTCTTACTATTGTGTTTCTATTATTTAACGGCTTGTCATTGTTAGCAGCACTATGCGGTCAATGTTAGGAACTATAGGATATAACATTGACCACCGTTTTTTCTAATAAACTCCTTTATAAACGCTACAATTTTCGCAACATTTTGGAAAAATGGTGAATAATTATGGTCCCCCTAGTCTGCAATTGAATTTACGCAGGTAATGCTTTGCATATCCACCAGTTAGGGCTCAGTTATAGCAATAAGTAAAATGTTTTATTCTATCATTTCTGTGAATTGACTGGGCGGTTTTTTCCATGCGGAAAAATTAATGAATTCGTTTTCTAGCCAATCTTATGTTCAAATTCAGTTTATAAGAATTATTCAAAAACAAATGTGTCGATTAGAACAGATTGTGTCGATCTATTCAACTGGACCAAAAAAGCAAATCAAAACGTTTCCGCTTTCATTTTACGTATGGCTATAACTCGCTATAGCTGTTAAATCTGCGTTTTCCAAATCGTTCAATTTTAGGGTATGTGACGATTGACGAACAGTTCTTTTCTATATTTTCTTCTTTGCTGTAAATATTCAAAAACTGCAAACATCACAAAATATATATTTATTTTCTTAAATTCAAACAAACAAGAATATTTTTTAAAATTATTTATCTATCTTTAAGCATCATAGAATATCTCTATCAATCAACAAGGGCATCCTTCAAATGTAACACAACATAGTCATGATAGTACATCATGATGCACAACGGTTGGCCCAAGATGATAGATGCCCAAACCACAATATTACCCATACGAGGACCAAAAGTCTTTTGAACAGTTCTCGAGAAAGATGACAGAGGAATTTGGCCCATCATTCCCATAAATGCCCAGATTTTGTAAGTTTGAAGAGGGACGCTTACCTGTAAAATAAATATATATATAATTGAGGGCCACAAACTACTGAAAGGCTTACCAAGTATTCGTGGAAAAATGCACTTATGAAGAAGACAATAACTGACGCTTTACGCGGGGAATAACCCATTTGCACTACTGGAATGTATAAATGTCGCACACACCATCTATTATGGATAAATAACATCAAAATACTTTCTTCAAGGCACTATTTTTTATAACAAACCTATGGACAGGCATGTTCCACGTCCTCCAAAAGGTATCAATGTTATTAGCATTCCACCAGTCACAGTAGAAGTTCCTATCTGCGAAATGTAAGAGCTCTCCACAAAGATTTAAGAAGGAATGAAAAGTTAAGTAGAAAAAGCATAACCACACCAAATGGTTTGGGATCTGTAAAAAGATTCAAATGTTATGTACTTCCTTTTTTATTTAATGACTTAAACTTACAGCTAGTTTAAGCAATCTCTCCGTTGCCAAGGCCACATCCATATTTGAAAAGGGAATTAAAGAATTTCTAACTGACGGGATGATCCATTGTTGAAATAATCCCATTAATACGTTCATGCCAAAAACAACCTCCAGTAAACGCTTAAGAAGGAAACGCTTACGAATTCTAGAGAAAAATTAAAAATGCCATCAATAAGCCACAACAACAAAACATTTTGAATATACCTTGTTGTTCTTGGAAAATTTAATTCGTAGCACAGTGTTGGAGCTCCGAGGAAGTAAAACAGATCTTTGTAGGTCAGGTTGTTTGGATATTGCACTAACTCTGGAATGTCTTTGTCAGCTGTTTCTGATTCCTCGGAGTGACCATTTGAATTTTCTGTGTATGCGTATTAATGCGTTATTTATTAAGCAAGCCAATATACAATTATAAAATGAAACTTACGTAGCTCTCCGATAGAAATACTCGGACTTCTTTTACGTGGCTGGTGTTCTTGATAACTTTTACGGCACCACATGTTGACCTGCACGTAGCTCCAGATTTTCAAAAATAAAATCGAATACAGGAAACAAACGGTTGTAGCTCCAACTAAAATAGCAAACGAAGATAGGGAATTGAATTTACCTGTATACATAGTTACTATACTCGCTATTATCTTTATTATTTTCTGAGATAAGCTAACAAGAACTTAAAGTACTTACTTAAACTAAACGCATGATCCTTGACGTGTATTATGACCATCGGCAGCAATACCAGGACTAAAATATTAACAACTTGCGAAAGCATCCCAGCGCTTTCTGGAATAATTTCCTTTAAAGAAAAAATAGAAAGATTTGGGAATAGAATGGTTTAGATCGAAGCTTACAATATTGGGCGATATCAACATAACTATTGGTGTGTTAGACCTAAAAATATTTCTATTTTGTTTATAGGCAATGCTGGTAGTCATGAATCATCTCAAAAACATACATATTTCCTAAACATGCGACTCACCAATGGGGATCGTGTATGCTATATTAGTTATGAACGGAACTTACCTTCTTGGAACTTGAAAATGAACGACTTTTAACGTTTGCCTTTATTGCAACATTCATTAGAATGGCCACATAGTTTGACTGTGCCAACTATGCAGAGTAAAGTATAAATGCACCAAAAGGATATTTACTCGGTAGGGATCGAACTCGTGAGAGAAAATATAGCCAAATAGATGACCTTATATATACGCTTGCACGCTTCGGGTTTCAACATAATCCTCATTATTTTATCACATTTTCTACCGTGGTGTAACTTAATGGTCAGTTGCAAACGAAAAATGTGTGTCGATTCATCCACCTCACTTTAAAATTTCGATTTACACTATCTGTGAAATACGGAACAATTTTATCGTGTTTTATCAAATTAAATCCCATTGCGATTCATATTTCATGTAGGAATTTAGCTTTATTTTTCAATGATCATGCCTGATTAGTATCAATACAACATTAAGTCATAAGGAAAGGCTACAGTCCGCTTAAAAGAACTGTTGGATACCATATTCCTATTTTGATCCTCAAATAAAGGGCGTGGCCAGCATCGTAGTAAGGTCGAATTGTTAAGGATACCGTCTTCATATTTTATATTTTTTTTTATACAACACAGTTTTTTTTTACGATACTTTAAGGATTTTATCGAAAGAACAATGCTTTTTTGAAAAAAATGCGAGAGCGGCGAATAAATTGTATTAAGAATTTTTTAAGAACGACTCTGTCTACTTTGGAAAGACCGACTTTCATATCGTCGATCGTTTCCAGCTTCTAGAGATAATATGATCTTAATTTCAGCTTTCCAATTGAATGTCGATTTCTTCAAATTTTGTTAGTCGTCTTCAAACAATAGCCGTGTTTCTTTGCACGCGGATATAGGGATGGCATCAGAAAACGACTATCGCCGGTTAAGAATTTATTAAAAAAAAACTTGGCAGCACACATGCACCTATGACATGCATCGTGACACAGCAGTAAGTTGTAGTTAAGAAATTTGTATTGAAAATCCTGAAATTGAAAAATATTTACTTCCGTCAATTGAAATTGATGCCAAGCATGTTCTAAAATTATGAAAAACAATTTCACATTAACAGATTTGCTAAATTCAATTACCCTTAAAATGAAGTTTGAAAAATAATAATAATAAAATCACGAATAAAATATTCGGCGGGATGTGTGAGTAGTCGGTGGGTTGTCAAACTTTGACATTTCCTGAAAAATTCATCGGAAGGATTCATCAGAAACGAAGAAAATGGATTTTGGAAGCACTGTTTATCCCCGCTAAAGGACTTAGCATCGATAGCTATCCCCGCTAAAGTTAGCGTATATAGGATAAGTTGTTGTTGTATTTTACATGCAAATTTCAAATTATCCCTATATCCGCGTGCAAAGAAACACGGCTAATAGAGTATTAAATTTGTAACGTGGGAGACGAGTTTTCCGCGAATATTTCACAATTTTTTTTTTATCATAAAATGATTACAAAAAAGTTTCCAAATTAAGAAAGAGTCTCCAAACACTATTTTTGAATACTAAACACTTTACAAAATACATAATAGGATTGTGTACAAAAATAAAAGCGATACCAAGAGAATCGCGTTGTTTGGAATCAAATTAACTGCACAATTTTCTGTACATACATTTCATACTTCTAAATACAAACGAACAAAAACCGTTACTTTAGAATAAAATTATACAAACAAAGAAATAATGCCTGTGAATTGTTGCATCAAGTGCTGCACAAATCATGGTCAACATGTTCACTGCTTTATTAAGGCATGTTACGAATTATGAGTCAAATATTAATAGCCTTATATATATTTCCGTATGTCTTGCGGAAAGACATACATTTGCGCGTTCAAAGACAACAATTCCAGTTTAATTATTAAGCAAGTTTTTTGTACCACCCTGCTATTTGACAGTTACTTATCTAATCACACCTATCTTCACACAAATTTCAAAATTGTAGAAGGCAAGGCGGTATTTAGCATCATCCTCCATTAAAACGCTAAATAAAAAAGGGAACATTTATTTCAAATCGCGAGTTTTGTTCTAATTTTAATTCTTAAACTGATTTCAATACATTACCAAGCATTAAAATGGAGATCAATGATGTAAATTTACTGCAATTGGGTGGATATTTGCAACAAACACTTAATCCAGATCCATCTGTCAGAAGACCGGGTATGTACCTTTTTTTATTCCAATTAAATCCCGCTAATCACCAGATTTTAATTTTGTAGCGGAAAAAATGCTCCAATCAATCGAAATAAATCAGAACTACGCAATTCTTTTGCTTCATTTAATCGACAAACAAGACGTGGACATCACCATCAGGGTAGCTGGGGCAATTGCATTCAAAAATTACATCAAACGGAACTGGGTGGCCCATGAAGTAAGTGGAGGAGTACATACATACGTTGCTCTCTGTGGTGAAATAAAATCGCATGACCAATCGAAACTATAAATAGGCGTCTCAAGTGTCGATTAACGTTTACTGCTCTTTTTTTTTATAGGACACTGGCGGCCCTGATAAGATCCATGAAACCGATCGCAATGCAATCAAGTCGCTGATTGTCACTCTCATGCTGCGGTCGCCAACTGCGTTGCAAAAGCAACTCAGCGACGCTGTCAGTATCATTGGAAAGTATGATTTCCCCAAGAAGTGGCCACAGCTGATTGACGAAATGGTCGACAAATTCTCCACTGGTGATTTTAATGTGATAAACGGGATTCTGCAGACGGCCCACTCCCTATTCAAGCGCTATCGTTATGAATTCAAGTCCCAGGCCCTGTGGGAGGAAATAAAGCTGGTCTTGGATCGCATGGCAAAGCCACTTACCGATCTTCTCCTCGCCACAATGCATCTGACCGAACTGCACGAGAACAATGTTCAGGCGCTGAAGGTCATATACGGAAGTTTGGTGTTGGTTTGCAAAGTTTTTTACTCTCTTAACTCGCAAGACTTGCCCGAGTTCTTCGAGGACAACATGCAAACGTGGATGAAGGCATTCCATGAGCTTTTGATTGTCGACGTTCCACATCTGCACACCGGCGACGATGAAGAGGCTGGCATTTTGGAGCACTTACGATCGCAGGTGTGCGAGAATCTAGGACTCTACGCTCAAAAGTATGATGAAGAATTCGGCACGTACATGCAGCAGTTTGTTACTGATGTGTGGGAGCTGCTCGTTAAGACGGGAATTCAAACAAAGTACGATTCGGTAAGTTACCTTGCATTGGCAAGTGTATTGGAGCTTATATTTTTCCTTTGCAGTTGGTTTCAAATGCCCTGCAATTCCTGTCAGTGGTTGCCGAGCGCAACCACTACCGAACTCTCTTCGAGGACCCTAAAATTCTCGCCAATATTTGTGAGAAGGTCGTCATACCCAATCTCGACTTCCGCACATCGGATGAGGAACTCTTCGAGGACAATCCCGACGAGTACATCCGTCGGGACATCGAAGGCTCTGACATAGAGACTCGTCGCCGTGCTGCCTGCGATCTCGTAAAGACACTGAGCCAAAATTTTGAGCTGAAAATCTTTGGAATCTTCGGTCAGTATTTGGAGATTTTGCTGGCAAAATACGCCGAAAATCCGGTCGCCAATTGGCGGGCTAAAGACACTGCAATCTATTTGGTTACCTCGCTGGCATCAAGGGGCGGCACACAGAAGCACGGTATCACCCAGGCCTCGGAGTTGGTGCCACTACCTCAATTCTGCCAACAACATATTATACCAGAGTTGGAGCGGCAAAACAGTAAGTCATCGTTTATTTTTCCAGCTTTAAGTTTTTAATTTTGTTTTTACATTTAGTCAACGAGTTGCCGGTCCTTAAGTCGGATGCGCTAAAGTTCGTCATGGTGTTCCGGAGTTTGTTGGGTCCACAAACAATTGTTGCTTGCATTCCGCATTTAATCCGACATTTGCAAGCAGAGAGCGTCGTCGTGCATAGCTATGCCGCTTGTGCGATCGAAAAGCTGCTCATTATGCGGGACGACAACAATGCTTTGCTGTAAGTTTGAATGGGAATTTGGCTGACAATCTTTTGTTGACATTTCATTTGTTTAGAATCTCTGCAGCGCAATTAGCGCCATATACGAATGATTTGCTGGGAGCGCTGTTTGCCACACTTGCGAAGCCAGGCTCACAGGAGAACGAATATGTTATGAAAGGTAAGTTAACATTTTTGCCAAGGGCATTTTGAGAAGGTAACACTTTTTAACATCAGGAACTGGGCATTTGAGTATTAGAAGTTGCAAAAGGCAGGAGTTGTATACGAGTGCTCCACTTTTTGTACATGTAGCTTTCCTTTGTCGCTCCTGAAAAACTTGAGGGAATGTGCAAAGTCCTAGAGGCAATCAGTGACTCAGACATTATTTCCGAACCCTAGTTGTAGTACAGTACTAAAGTTGTAAGCGTCAATCGGTTTTAAATAATTTTGAAAATAGTTGGTGTGTTAGTACTCTTTGAAAGTTAATCAAGAAAATATTTGGTCCTCTGTCATGGGGCTGACGAGCCTAAATGAAGCTGCACACTGGCAAGATGAATATACTTGTCTCAATAATGTTATAAATTAATATTCTACTTTCTTCTTTTCAGCAATTATGAGAAGCTTCAACACACTACAAGGCGCTACAATGCCCTACATGGCTGTTGCTCTGCCCCGGCTCACAGAGATTCTTACTCAGGTGGCGAAGAATCCATCTAAACCGCATTTCAATCATTATTTGTTTGAAACATTGTCTTTGGCAATCATGTAAGTTGTTTAACTCCCATCACTGGGTAGTGCAGCAAATTACCAATATTACGTGTTCTATTCTAGTATCGTCTGCAAGACTGAAGCGGCTGCGGTCAGTTCTTTCGAGGAGGCTCTGTTCCCAGTATTCCAAGGCATATTGCAGCAGGATATTCTGGCGTTCATGCCTTATGTATTCCAAATGCTCTCACTTTTATTGGAAATTCGCGAAGGTATTGGTTCCATCCCAGAGCCCTACTGGGCATTGTTTCCCTGTCTCTTGGCTCCTGCTCTTTGGGACAGACCAGGAAATGTTACACCACTAATTCGACTTATTTGTGCATTTATTAGACAAGGGTCACCGCAAATTAGTGCTTTGGACAAACTGGTAAGAATTGATTTGCATTCTATTGGACAACATTTCATTTTATTTTTTTTCAGAACGCCGTACTCGGAGTGTTTCAAAAAATGATCGCATCTAAAACGAACGATCATGAAGGATTCTACTTGATTCAAAATCTTCTAACATACTATCCCCTACCGGAATTGCAGGAAAAAATGAGGCAAATATTCGGTCTTCTCTTCCAGCGACTATCTCTTTCGAAGACGACAAAGTACGTTCGTGGAATCATCGTGTTCTTCTGCTATTATACAGCCAAGTTGGACGCACCCTCACTAGTGGAACTAGTCGATCACATTCAAAATGCCATGTTCGGAATGGTAGTCGACCGTGTCTTCATTCCAGACATGGCAAAGGTGTGCTCCGAAATGGATCGCAAGATTGTAGCAGTTGGAATCTCAAAAATTCTAACTGAATGTCCGGCGATGCTTGCACCGCCCTACGTTCAAAGTTGGTCACGACTCCTACAAGCTCTAGTGGAAATGTTTGAGTTGCCTCCAGATCAGTCGACATATGATGGCGATCATTTTGTAGAGGTGGATGACACACCAGGTTATCAGGCAGCTTTCTCACAACTTAACTTTGCCCAACCGAAAAGTCAGGACTTCTTGGCTGATATTCCAGATGGAAGAAAATACTTAGCTCAGTCGTTGGCTAAATTGGTGCAATCAAGGCCAGCAGATATTCCAGGATTGATTGCAACTCTAGAAGGCAATCACAGGCAAGTTTTACAGAAATATTGCGAGGGAGCCGGAGTCCAAATTGGCTGAAACCCACACGCACTGGAATATTATATATTTGTTCACCATTTATTTTTTTACATGTATGTATTTTAAAACTGGAAACCTTTATTTCGACTTTGTTGATTTGTTCAGAGCATGTGCTTGTTTTTGTATTTGCTAAAGTACAGTTCAGTTCTATTAAATTTGGTCTTTAAAAAATGTACGCTTTTCTATTTTAATGTTTATGAACCGAAAGGCACATAGGTCTTGCCCGTTTCTTTACCTTTACGCTGACTAAAATAAGTTAACTTGGAGATCTACATAAATTATAAATTTTATTAGACTTTAATTTGGAGACGACGGGGATAACTAGCTAAGACAACGAGGAGTACCAGAATCCTACGTACAGATGATCATAGACATGTATGAAGCAGGAAAGACAAGAGTTAGATGCCCCGTTGGTGTCACCGAGCAGTTCGCAATCAAAGTGCGGGAGGTAACTGTGCAGAATGACTGTATTCGCTTACTATCGGAAGGTCAAGAGTTCGAATCCCGGCCAAGTCCACTACTTTAAATCGATAACATGAAAACTTGAAATCTTCCTAAGCAGCTTAGACACCACTCGTGGAGAAAACCCCTACAACTGCACCAAAATATGTACTTCTATCCTATATCTATTCCTTCTAATAGTAAGTTGCACCTAAAAGCATATAATGAAATACGCCACTCCCACTGCTTGCTGTTAAACGCAAATGCTTGCGCTGTGTTCAAAGCACAATAATAAGCACTTGCTTTTGTTGTACCCCAATATCTGGGTCACCAGCTATAACCTGGGTTGAACCGACTTGGGCCATTGCACTGTGTCGACACAGTATTGCTGCGCTTTGCATAAGCTCACGCAGCCCAGCAATACTGTTTAACATTTGTAATTGGCACACGAGCAAAACAGCCGGGAAGTGCTGAGTGTACGATTCAGCGAGTTTCGATTATAACTACCGGTTTACGAATGAGTCTGATTTGAACTACGAAGCGCGACGGTCTTTTCTTTGAATATTTCGTACATAACACTTTCAACAAACAAACGAACACCTGTCCACCGACTAGGACAAAACGTCACTGTTGATAGCAGCAACATCGATGTAACCTACACTTTAGTGGAGATCCGACAAAGACTTACCCTAGGAAAACGTTGCTACTTCGCTTTTGCAAAGCAAATAGGCTCAAAGTCCTAGCTTGGAAGAGCAAGTGTAAGCTCTACACACATACATACATATTAGGCCTTAACGGCTCATACAGGGCCTGAACCTAGCTTCTCCAACCACTTGGTAAGCTCTACAAAACACTGATACTGCCAGTTCTGCTTTACCGCGCCGAGTGCTGGAAGATAAGCAGAAATTAGAGCTAATTTTAGGTTCTTTCGAAAGAAAAATTCTCCGCCGGATATATTTCCTGTGTGCTAGGAAGACAAATGGAGGAGAAGATACTATCGCGAACTCTACAACTGTACCAAGATGTGGATGTATTCCAAAAAGCTGAAATACGTCGACTACATTGGCTGGCCACATCGATCGAGCGACAATAATGCTCAGGCGAAGAGGATCTTCGACTCCCAGCTCGCAGCCTCGAGACGCGGATGCCAGAGCGGTTTGTCTGGACAACTGCGGAGCGGAGGATGGAAGGCTACAGTGTCTCGGGCAGTGACTATCCACCGCTCGGGAGCCCGTTAAATAAAAATAAAGCCTTTTCAGAAAAAGCCATTTAGCGTTAGCAAATTATAAAAAAAGTCGGTGTACACAAGGGAGGTGTCTTAAGTTCCTTGATATTTATTACCGTCCTTGATTATCTGCTTGAAGTAAAACTGACGGACTCCAAAGTGCATCTGTTATTCAAACGCCTTGGCAATGAGCAAATCATTTATGGGTGGATGTTTTGGAAAGGAATGGGTATCAGTCCGAAAAAAAAACAATATGTCTGTTGTCTGACTCACTCCAATTCATTCCAGCCAAGACCCAAGAGTGAACACTTCAAATATCTGGGATCTATGATCAAAAGCGAGGTAACCTGTGACACATCAATCAGCGCGTAAGCGTAGGGTGGCTGAATTGGCGGGAATACTCAGCCATCTCCTGTGGCCGAAAAATGTCCCATTAGCTGAAAGAAAGGCTCTACACCGCATTTGTGAACCCGGAACTAACGTCCGGTTCACAATGTTGGACAGCGTACAAAAAGTATGATGTCAAATTAACGGCTTCTAATGACAGCAGGAGCTATCAAGTTTGATCGAATAAGAAGTTCCAAGCCGAGGAATCATGCACGGCAAACAACGTTTCTCAAAGAAAATTACATTTTCGCACAACTACACAAACGCGTTCGCGTACTGAGAAAATGGTAAAAAGATGAACGAAAGAAAAATGTACCTACTTTCGTTTCTCAATTTTGTTATATTTACGTGAACCTCAGTTCTAGAATGTGTGAAGTGCAATTTTTGTATATATGCATATTTGAAGGTCATAAAAGTAGAAAGTAAGGCTACTTTATCCTTTGAAGTTAATGGATCCGTTGGGTATTGGCCACCATCCATAAGAATACTTTTTTTTCTATATTGCTCTCCTTTGAATCTTCGGATCCGTTGGATTAAAAAATTCTATGGGTTGGGCCCTTAAGAACTGTCATGTTAAAAGAAGAGATTATACGAACCCCACCAAAAAGGCAGTATCAATCATCTTTATTATTATATAATAGGATTATGATCGCTTTATTACAGATCATAAAACCGTCGTTAAAGAAAACAGAAGACATGATTTTTGTCGACAATCGCTGTTTATCGGTGCTACATTCTTAGGCCATCCCTGCAAACCAAAAAAGTTTTTAACGGCATCTGCCATAAAAAAGGTCCCCTTCTTGGGTAATAGTTTAACAATGTATAGAGGAATTATTGAAAAAATCGAGTCCTATCTTAAATGATATTTGGAACTTACTTTTCGAGATTGTGTGTGGGCTGAACTGTGAACTAAACGAGCTAAATTTGTTTGTACTCTTTTTACTTCCTTAATGGCAAAGCTATGATCAGGATAACGGGATCATAACCGTTTAAGGCATCACAGCTGGTCCGCCTGTTTGACCTCAATAAACCCCGGCAGCCCGTTCGGTTACGGATTACTTTCATACTGAGGCCAATAAAATGTTGGTATTATTGGAATTAAGTGATCTAGGAGTTTTTAGGTCTCCCTTTTTCTGATTTCGACACATACTCCATGGAAAAATGCTGTATGAATTTTGAATATCTCCATTTTGTTGCGTTTTGATAAGTAGTATAATTTGACACCTAAAAAAAAGAAATCGAATAAAGTCTTTAGCCCTTACCTCAGCTCAAAGGTTTGCCTTTTGGGAAAAAAAAGTGTTTGTTTCGTTAGATTTAGATTAATCCACAAGTTTGCAAAACTTCATATTAATTCATTTATGTAAAAAAACATTTCGATATTAGCTTTATTTAGACAAAAAACATAAAAAAAACCTCCTTATAAAAACTTAAAAATTCATATAAAAACTAACTAAATTTTTAGTTTTTAATGTTATATTTTTTTTTTTCGTATGGGAAAACTGCAAAATGCTTCGCGAATGTATTCTTGATCTTTTAAGCCAGTCTCAGGCTTTTTCACCAGCTACGGTGCTTGAAGCTTCGGTCACCGGCATCACGCAGCGCTCAGCACTTGAGTGTGACAAGGCTAGTTTGGAAATGACTTGTCAATTTGAGTTTTTTTTTGTGGGATGTCTTCCAAATCCTGATCACTTATTTTATCCAATAATGGGGATGATGTAACTTGTGATTAGGTCGAGATAATTAATTCAATATAATCTTTGGCATTGAAATTTTATTTCGGTAGTTTGAAGAATCTAACTGAAGACCAAATCCCATATTTTTTTCTAGATGAGATGATTATTCTTAAGTCCAGTTCTCTGATATGTGGTCTTTCATCATTTTACACCGCCATCAATCTGGGTGTGCAAAATAAGATTTGCGTTTAATAACGGGGTTAATTATTTCTCTTACGTTTGAACTGAAGCATCGTGGCAAATTTAATAACTCAAACAGGTGATTTGGGCCAAATAAACTGTCTTTTGTAACACTAAATCAAACTGGATCATACACTTTTTAAATGTATTCCGCAAGTATTTTCAAGTTATTAAGCCTCAGAATTCCATCCAGAGTGTGCCATTTTTCCTGGGTTACTGTTGAAGAGATCTCTAGAAAAGGACCCCAAACTTATAGCTTCACACATTTGTAACAAATATTTTTGATCCGTACTAAGGGTATCTTGGTTTTCTTATATCAAAGTAGGTAGGCTCCCTGGGATTGGTAAAACCTCGGCAACGGGAAGGTCAGCACAGTTTTTCAGCGCCGTTCCATTTAGTCTCGAATAAAGCTGAGGTCCTAATGTAGCTACATCCAATACGGCACGAGTACGATAACTAGGGCGCCAAGAATTGATAATGGTTTTTCGTAGAAGGGTCAAACATAAGCATTTTTTACTATGGGAGGTTTAGAAGGTAGGGGCAATTTTAGAAAAAATTACTTAAATTGAAAAAAAAAAAAATAATAAAAAACAAAGGCAACACTTACAATAAAGCTCTGGTTTTAAAAGTCAGATATCTGTTCTATTATCCTAAATTTCAATTAAATTATTTATGTCAATAGTTATTGAAAAATTCGCATGCAAACTCAAAAATTTGATAAAAAAATAAAAAAAAAGTTTAGACCAATATTTTCCAAAAATTGTGACATGAAGTGCTAAATAAGCTTTTTGTGGTCAATGTTACTATCAATTCTGAATCGAACACAAAAAGCCGAATCGTTTTATGTCTTCTAGTTTTTGAGAAAATTGAAAATTACCAAAACTACTTTTTTATGTATAGAACTTTTTGCTGTTGTTTTTTAATATTTTTTTTTCAATTTAAGTAATTTTTTCTGAAATTGCCCTACGTCCTTAACGGGGCGAGATAGACACCCCCCCCTTCCATAGTAAAAAAATGCTTGTTTTTGACCCTTCTATAAAAAACCGTTATCAATTTTTGGTGCCCTAGTTACCGTACTCTCCCCTCCAATTCAATAAATAAATGGCGCGGAGGTAATTCATTACCATGACGTTGGCAAATGGAGCAACCAGTCTACCCAACTTCAACTCCATAAGCCGGATAAATCCATTTTTCCAACCAGCTGTTTTTCCTGTTGCTGTACCATCGCAAACAACAGCGGACAATTTACTTAAATCCAGTTCTCTATCCGCAAGAAAGGAGATAATGGAATCCGCTAAGTTGTCCATTTTCCTGAGATTGTGGTTAGACGTCCTAGGTATTTTAAACCTGACTCACTAAATGGTTAAATATGATCCCTTACTTTGGTCACTCTATAGAAGCGTTGGCCTCGTTTTTCACAACGACGGCCTGAGAAACCCATTTCTCATCGACCATCACATGCACTTGGAACCGACCACCGAAGTCAGAACCGCAGCACAATATTTAGTCAAAGCTAACGATATCCTCCAGCGGCAACAGAAAATCATTTCTCATCGACCACCTTGGGACTGATCAACCAAATCGGAACCGCAGTACGAAATTGGATAGCTTCGATTGGCGCGGGAAAAATATTCAAAACTAAATATGTATAATAAAAACCATGAGTGAACCCTTTTTTTCCTTAACTGATCCAGTCGGCAAAAAAAAATGTTTTCGTTATGCAAAAATATTCTGCGCAAATTCTATGAATTTGTATTTAAAATACAAAGGGTCTCTTGAGAGTATACTCGTATATTATAAATTTCAGCTTCCTAGCTCAAACTTATATGTTTCGAAAAAAAAATGTTTTTACTACGTTATGGGCTTGTCAGTGGGAGGATTTCAAAAATCTTTAAACATGAGCATTAAGGGCCCTTATAAAGTATAAGGTCCGTTCGCGTACTTTATGTGTAGAAAAATGAAAACTGTCAAATCTCCAAAATCGAAAGAGAATCCTCTCATTTCAGAGAAAAGAACGCGAACGCTTTTGTGTAAAAAGATGAAAAACTCATAGGATTTCATCATTTGACAGTTTTCATTTTTTACCAGCTGAAATTCTGTGTAAAAGAAAGAAAACGAAAGTGCATTTTTCTTTCGTTCATCTTTTTACATCATTTTCTCAGTACGCGAACGCGTTTGTGTAGTTTTGCACGAAAGTTTGTATAAATTTATGTTTGCATATTAGTTCGCGAACAGACCTATACATTTTAAATTTCAGCTTCCTAGCTCAAACTTTGACTTTTCGGTAAAATTGTTTTTTTTTTTTAAATTACACACGATTTTTTTAAGATTTAAGATTCCTTAGAGAGTATATGGTTAAAATTTCAGCTATCTAGCTACAGTTTAAAAGCCTAATTTTGGACGGACGGACGGACATGGCCAGATCGACACTACTATCGATGCTGATCACAAACATCGTAACTTTTAGGGGTCTGCGGGCAATATAAAGGTATGTTGCAATCTATCAGTCAAAATTAGTATACCCTTAGAATAGGGTATGCAAAAGTAAATTTAAGTAGAACGGCTTATCGCATTTAAACATTTTTACAATCTTTTCTTTAGGAAATTGAATTAACTTTCTTTTTGATAAGAACATCTTTTTGTCTGATTTATACTTTTAGAGTTACAGGGCCGACAAAACCAATTGACCATTTGGTTATTTTGCATAACTTTGAGCTGTGGTAGAGGGCCAACAAAAGCGACATTGTTTTTTTTTTTTGTATGTATAGTTAATGTAACTATGCAAATTATGTGTAAGGAACATAAACATATTTGCGGAAGGATAAAACAAAAATGTGAAATTAATAAAAATGTGTGATACCCAATGCAAGAGTTAGGGTTTCGGAAAAGTACCTATAAAAATGTATTTACATCCGCGGTATGTGTGGATTCTCGGCTGACGTTATTGGTAGAAAATGTGAAGTAAAATTAGCTGAGCTTAGATATAAGCTAAGCTGATCTAACGGTAATGCAAATTATTTTGTTTGCGACAGAAAATATGAAAGTAATCAACTTGCGTAATACCCGATGATGCCCCGCGTATGAAGTTAGCTTGGATTTTCCTGGAAATATGTCAATATACATCACCGTTATGATTGACAACCGCAGATGTATGAATGAAACATCCAAATTCTTCGTTTCTATTACCTAGCTTATTGGGTTCAATTGGATAATTTGTCATACGCAGATCCCTTTGCAAGGAATGTTGCTGATTCGAATGGTGATCCACAATAATAAGATTGGAGTTAAAAGTTGTATGTGAGACCTTACAAATAGATGCGAACAAAATATTAATTTAAGCGTTTCTCTTAATTCAACATTTTGTATTTAAATATACATAATGTAGCTATTTCAGATATTTCAGCCCAATGCCGTAGATATTTTGCAAGCAGAAGCTATGTTCTTTATAGGTTATTTGGAATCTGTTCTTTCAAAGATAAATAATGAGAAATTGAGAAAAAAGAATCTCTAATTACCCACACTGATGTTTCCGCTTATTTACTTCGTACAAAAGCAAATGCAAATGATTAAGAGTATAGCCTCCTAGAATACAAAAGAAACGTTATCAATTATAGTATTTTGTAAATTTTTTACATTTCAAATTTTGTGATGTGCTGATAAACGTTGACCCACAATTCAAAATAGAATACATCCGCTAAAACCTATTTGATAAGGGCTCGAGCTGACGAAGACTTTATTATCGCTTAGATAAATATAATTCAGTCTTTAAATTTCAGCTAAAATACGCAAATTTTGTAATGTAACTTAGTTACACATAAGTTATAAAAAAAGTTCTGCATATCTAATTGTGTTTGTTTATTGTTTTCCAAAGCGTAATTTAAATGTTCGCAGATTTATTTTACTTGAATTTTATGGTCGGCAATAACTATTCTAAAATTATTGACCACCACAATTTAATTTTTCGTATAGTCAAAGAGACCGCAGTAAAATTTGGACTTACTTATTTGGATCCTACGTTAATTATGTTGCTTTGTGGAAATAATTCAAATAGCTATGCCCGTCTGGCAGCTAAGGGGACGTTATTATTTAAAAAAAAAAGAATAATTGATGCAACCACCTGAATACGCTTGTAAATAATTCATAATAATAAATACCGATTTTTCCTGAAACTTAGAATAATACAATGTGAATACAAATATGAAGGTCCAAGACGTTTTGGAAGTCGCGACCACTTGCCCGACGAGGTCAAAGTATTGACAAAATCACAATTAGGAATAATTTGTTGTCGCAGCCAAGTACTTTTCTTTTTTTAACTTCCCAGTGGAAGTTCTTGTAATGGGGCCGATTTTGTGAATCGCGGATTTTGACATATCTTCACGTTTCAAGGTCACCAGAATCCAAATTCAACGTTTTTATAGAGATGGCTGGGTGTATGTATGTACGTATGTGCGTATGCACGTATGTGCGTTCGGAATTATCTTTCGCCACGATTATCGAGAGAAAAAAAGATGATATTGACATGGGACCGGGTTCGAAGCGTAATTACGTAACTCAAAACTGATTAAGTTCCCAGCGAAATCGGTCCAGCCGTTTTTTGTTAGTAAATAAATAACTAAAATAATTTGCCTTTATTGGTACTTTTTATTGTCATTTGTCATTGAGCAAATCACTATTACATTGTGCTCCGCTATTTCGTATACATGTAAATTTACAGGTTTCTGTGTTGATAACAATGGCTGCATTAATATATATCACACTTCGCTGTTATTAACAACATTTAATTTTCATGAACAATATGAAAGAGCATTTTTTAATATTAAATAATTCTTAACCATATCTTATGGTTCACCACATTTCAAAATTTACCACTAATCAAACTCATATTGATGCCACTGGGAAGTTAGTCGTGTGGACCTTGCGGGTCGCACCCAGACCACTTTTTAAAATTTAGAGCTCGATTTCCTGATTAAAAATAAGTCCAGCACGTTTTATTTATAGTCAAGACCTTGCCTTGAAACCACATGAAATTTCTTAAAAACATAGAATGTTTCTGGTAATGCAGTCTATGTTTTGGGGAAATTGCATGTGGCTGCACCAATTATTTTTGTCAAAGTTTGTGTTAGGTTAGGGTTCCTCGTATTTCATTTTATGTTTTAGACAGATTTCATGTTGTTGTATCAATTATTTACAGTCAAATGTTATGTTTTTATTATGGATAAACGGGGCATTATGCCGAGTTTTATTCTTTGGCTGCATCTGACAACGTCTTGACTTCTATGTATATATTTGTAATCAGGCAGTTGATTTCTAAGTTAAAAAAAAAGAAAACGGTTGCATCTTATATTCCAAATTGGCATTTTGTTAATGTTTTGACTTCGACCAAAACTGTAAGGACCCCTTTGGTCCAGAACATGACCTCGTCGATAAAGAGAAAGAAGAACTGAATTTTAACATACCTACCGTTACGTTCTTAGCTTCCATTACGTACATATTATGATTTTCGGATATCACATCCAAAATAAATGCTAAACAGAATGGTGTATTTGTAACGTGTATCTGGTGCTGGGTATCTGTTTCACCAAGTTGAAAGTTGGTGAACTCTACGATACAGATATGCTCTTTTATACCGGGTACATACTTCGATACACATTGCGTTCGCACGTTTAAGGGAACAAAATTAGTAGCTTTTGTGAATACGATCCTTTAGTTTACTTGACAAAACTCGCACAAATTATTTGTTATTTCATATTGGTAAACATAAAAATATAAAGCATTTGGTTATTCTATTCTATGAGTATATTGCTTGAAGTAAATTTATCTTTAAAATCTAGATATCCTGCAATTTGCTGCAATTTCAGGCCACCTTCATTTAAATGTTATTACTGGGCATGTTCAAGTTCCAAGGCAACACAAGGCGCCTGCAAGTTAACATACGAAAAAGTAAAAAGGTGAAAGCAGTACAGCCTTTTTACTGCTTCAGCATTGTCTACTAGCTTTCACTCCAAAAAGATGTTATGGACCTTTTTATACAAAACATTGGGTTTGGATTTCAGAGATCCAAGTTCTATTCATGGATTATGGCAGACTATTATGGTTTTGCCTAATTGACAGAAGACAGCATTATGTTTCGGAAGAATTAAATTCCATTCTATTGGTTTTTGTAACCAACTTGAAAATGCTGTCAAGGTCGGAATTCAACGAGGTTAACATACATCACCGTTCCAGTTGCACAACCGAAAATGAGGGGCGTAAGACAGGACTCGAATATGAGAAGCAGAGGGTACTGTCACTGTTACTGAAGTAACAGACAGAAGATCATTTTTATGAATGAGAAAATCAGTCGAAGACAAAACACAGCTTGGGGAACACGGGTCTCTATTTTGGTAAGTTATGTAGGTCTGTCTAGGTACATGAAACCGTCCAAAACAAATTGAAATGACAAGTAATTTCTAATCCATTGAAGAAAAGAATCGTCTTTTCATATGCACAGATTTTCGATTGAAGAGCTTGATGTCAAAGTCCGTCAAATGCTTTGAAACATCAAGTGCAACCGTCTTACTTTCACCGCCATGGTAACGAGATTGGTTCCATATCTCGGTGAGATACGAATGTGTCAATCACCAGTGGACCTGTTGCTGCCAGCGAGTTAGTCCCACATCTATCTCATAATAATAATAATAATATTTAGTTAGGGTATATTACACTGCGACCTATTGGTCTATTGTGTCTCCTTGCTTGTGCCTCGGAGAGGTTCATGCCCTCTTTCAGAGCCCTCTCTAGATACTTCTTAGTGAAGCGTGTCGAGGCATTGCTCTGTTTTATCCTTGGCAGGTCACACTCCTTAGAGCACAGCGTCCAGTCCAGTTTCTTTAATGAATCTGAGAATGAGCTGTGGGTCCATGGTTTGTATGTCCTTGTCTGTTATTTGGTGCCTGCCCAAATACTTCATCCTTTTGTGGGCCAGTGCCCCACAGGATTCCAGTATGTGGTCTGGAGTTTCGGCGGTATCACTGCAGAATCTGCAGAGCCCATCCTCCGATATGCCCATTTTCCTCAGGTGTTCCTTGAGTCTGCAGTGCACCGTGAGGAGGCCTGTTAGGATTCTTAGGTTGTTTTTGTTAAGGCCGATACAAGCTTTGAATCTCTTTTGGTTTCAGGTCCTATAAAGGGTTCCTCTGCACCTTTTCTTGCCAGAGTGTCCGCTGCCTCATTGCCTGTAATGCCAACATGGCCAGGTACCCACCAGATGGAAATTCTGTTATTCTTGCCTAATCTATTCAGTCCGTGTAGGCATTCCCACACGAATTTTGACTTGATGACGTAGGCGTCAAGAGCCTTTATAGCTGCTTGGCTGTCAGACATTATTGCTATGTTGCAATTTCTGTAGTTTTTCGCACATCTATCTCATGCTGGGGCTCTGCGCATTTAAAATCGGGTCTAATAAGATAAAAACCGAAAATGTTCAGCTAGATATCTCCCAAAAATGACTTTAAAACATAGGGACGGGCTACAGTCCGCTTGGGCGAACTGTTGGATACCCTATTCTTATTCCTATCCCTCATAAGTGGGCGTGACAAAAGTCTAAGTATGGTTGAATTGTTAAGAACGCTCTACATATTGTGTGCGCTCTAAGGATTTTATCAAAAAAAACGCTCCCTAGCTCAAACTTGGGTGTTTCAATAAAATTGTTTTATTTAATTGTGGGCGTGTCAGTAGGCGGATTTAAAAAAAATTAACACATGAGCATAAAGGGCCCCTAGAGAGTATGTATTATAAATTTCAGCTCCCTAGCTCACTTTGAATTTAAAAAAAAAAAAAAAATAATTGTGGGCACGCCCACAATGGGCGGATTTTGAAAATATTTACATATGAGCATAAAGGGCCCATAGAGAGTATATATTATAAATTTCAGCTCCCTAGCTCAAACTTTGGATTTTCAAAAAAATTGTTTTATTTATTTGTGGGCGTGTCAGTGGGCGGATTTTGAAAATTTTTTATCCCGAGCAGTTTTAGGAGTCATAGATCATATATAAAAAAAATGTCAGCTTTCTAGCTCAAAATTCGATTTTTTCCAAAATTTTGTTTTTTTGAGTTTGTGGGCGTGTCTGTGGGCGGATTTCAAAAATTCGTAAACTTGATTATTTCGGGACCCAAGAGAGTATATGGTTAAAATTTCAGCTCTCTAGGTCCAGTTTAAAGGCCTAATTTTTGCCGACGGACGGACGGACGGACATGGCTAGATCGACATTACTATCGATGCTGATCATAAATATAGTAACTTTTGGGGGTCTACGGGCAATATTAAGGTATGTTACAAACTATGCGTCAAAATTAATATACCCCTAGAATAGGGTATAAACAAGGGTTATTTTATTAAGGATATCTTCAAGAAAGAAAAAAATATCTAAAGCAAAACGCCTCAGATGTAAATAAACAAAAATTGTGAGCCGGTTAATTGTTTTCCAAAATAATACATCATCTACCGGTCACCAGAAGTAAATTTCAAACAGGTGTTTTGAAAGTAAATTCCTTTTTATACCCTATTCTAAGGGTATATTAATTTTGACGCATAGTTTGTAACATACCTTAATATTGCCCGTAGACCCCTAAAAGTTACTATATTTATGAACAGCATCGATAGTAATGTCGATCTAGCCATGTCCGTCCGTCCGTCCGTCCGTCTGTCGGCAAAAATTAGGCCTTTAAACTGAACCTAGAGAGCTGAAATTTTAACCATATACTCTCTTGGGTCCCGAAATAATCAAGTTTACGAATTTTTGAAATCCGCCCACAGACACGCCCACAAACTCAAAAAAACAAAATTTTGGAAAAAATCGAATTTTGAGCTAGAAAGCTGACATTTTTTTTATATATGATCTATGACTCCTAAAACTGCTCGGGATAAAAAATTTTCAAAATCCGCCCACTGACACGCCCACAAATAAATAAAACAATTTTTTTGAAAATCCAAAGTTTGAGCTAGGGAGCTGAAATTTATATTATATACTCTCTATGGGCCCTTTATGCTCATGTGTTAATATTTTCAAAATCCGCCTACTGACACGCACACAATTAATTTTTGAAAATTCAAAGTTTGAGCTAGGGAGCTGAAATTTATAATATATACTCTCTAGGGGCCCTTTATTTAAATCCGCCTACTGACACGGCCACAATTAAATAAAATAATTTTATTGAAACACCCAAGTTTGAGCTAGGGAGCGTTTTTTTGATAAAATCCTTTAAATGTTATATAACAAAATATGTAGAGCGTTCTTAACAATTCAACCATACTTAGACTTTTGTCACGCCCACTTATGAGGGATAGGAATAAGAATAGGTTATCCAACAGTTCGTCCAAGCGGACTGTAGCCCGTCCCTATGTTTTTTTCTAATTACGAAAATTCAAACCAATGTTACCTACTTTCCGCGCGGGCAACGTCGTGCTTTTTTTCGTGACATATTTTGCAACAATTGGGCATGTTCAAGTTTCAAGACAACATAAGTCGTCTGCAAGTTAATTTACGACTAGTTATTAGAAAGCTTTGCCTAGGAATACCATCTGTTATTGCTATCAAAGTTCACAGATGTGGTGAAAACTTCTACACACGGAGTGGCTTATCATGAGCGAATTTTCTTCTCCGCCTAGGAATACGCAAACGAATCTTTCCTTCGTTTAATACAATAGTATGGCTTCAGTGCATTGCAGCTAAGGAGTGTAAAAGAGGACGACGTTCACTACGAAGACTGAAGCAAAATAAATCAGATGCTTTTGACATCTGTACTTCACTGACGAATTAACTGGCCAATCCATCGAAGCGTCGTTTCCAACGTAAAAATTATGAACTTTCAAGCCTCAATTAAGGCGGCCAATAACCAACGGATCGGCATCGACGGATAAAGATAAAGCTGTAGTAGAGAGCCGAGTGCAGAAAATAATGCGGCTATCTGAAGACCAGTGCGAGTTTGTCGCAGGTCAATCAACCACAGATGCAATCCAAAGTATAAGGATCATGATGGGAAAACATCGTGATTCCTTAAAGGAATTGCCTATAGTGTTGGTTGATTTTGAAAAGGTATTTGATAGACAACCAAGGGATTTATTATGGGTGGCGCTAAGACAACGAGGAGTTCCACAAACCTACGTACAGATGATCATGGACATGTAAGAGGGAGTAAAGACAAGAGTAAGACCCGTTGGGGTCACCGAGGAGTTCGCAGTCAAAGTAGGGGCACACCAGGGAAACGTCGTAAGTCCCTTGATATTAATTACAGTCCTTGATTATCTGCTTGAAGGAAAAGTGACGGACCCTAAAGTGCATCAGTACTTCCTTGCTGACGATGAAGCCATCATTAGCGAGGATCAAACGTGATTGCAACGAGCACTTGATGTATGGGTGGAGGTTTTGGAGGGGAATGAGTATCGTATTAAAAAAAGAATATTTTTCTGCCCCTTCTCTGATCTACTCCGATCTATTTCAGACATTAATATGACAGCAAGAGTAACAAAGATTGATCGAATAAGAAGTTTCAAGATCCGAGGAAGCTTTTTAGTCAAAGAACCTATCTCAAAGAAAATGGAGCGCGACCGGCTAAGTTTGTACTGTCATATTCAAAGGAGAGATCCTACAAACCCTATCAAAAGGGCAATATCAATCAACTTTCCAATACAAAGGCGAAAAAGAGGCAGGCCTAAAAACTCCTGGGTGACACAAATGCAGCAACACCAGCATTTGATTGGCCCCAGCGACGAGATGATTCAAAATCGGAAGTCCTGCCATTATTTTCTGAGGTCGAACCGGCAAACCCCAGAGGCAGACCAGTAGGGATGCAGTTAAGTACGGGGGTTATGATTCCATTAATCTTGATCATAGCCTCACTGTCATTAAGGGAAAAGAAGAAGTAGAAGAAATAGAAAACTGTCAAATGATGAAATAACATGAGTTTAATAGCCAAAAAACAGCTGTTGCTGCAAGCCACGCTTTGACGTTTTTTATTTTTCTCTGCGAAAGCATTCGCGGACTCTTATTTGAAATGAGAAGATTTTCACAGTTTTTATTTTTCTTCACATAAAAGTACTTATTGTCAATGTATATAATACCTAAATACGTTTTAAAAGCTACATACGAATACGTCCAATATGTAGTGAATCTTTCGATAAGCACCTATATACGCGTATTCAAAATGACGAATAAAAAACTATGATATTTGCACATGTAGACATGCAACTAATCAACCAGCTAATACACCAAAATCTTTTTCTTCACATAACAAATGTATGCACCTATATTTGTTCCTAAAGAATAGAAGAGAGATAATAAACTTACCGCAGCTAGTCCCTTTTCAATCAACAGACATATACTAATAGGTACAAGTGAATCTGAAAAATTATTAAATAAAATTAAATAAAGCTTAACAGAGTTTTTAAAAATACTAACATCCAACGAGCATCAAAGAAGGATGTCCCACCCCTTCATTCTTTCCACTCAACACGATATACCATTCCACTGGATTTATTCTAATTCCGTATCTTGAATTGATCATATGATAACAATAATTTGCTTTGGCTAATTGTATAAGAACTTACTTAAGTACGTTTTCTAAGGCCAATCTGAATCCCCCAATGGTCAGAAGTAAGAATCCCCAATTGACGAGACCAGTAAAATTCTCAAATCCCGAACTCCATGAGAATAGTGAATCTCTTGGTCGATGGCAACTAAAGTAAGAATTATAAAATTTAATTCCATGAAACATAGCAAAGTGTCTTAATCTCACGGTCGATCAGGCTGTAACCTCCTCTGTTTGTCTTCTTTTGTGGTTATTTCTTCTGCGCGGGTCACACTCTGTGTTCGTCGGTAGCGCAATTTTGTTTCCTCACTATCAGTATTGGTCATTGCAGTTGGTGGATGTGTCTACCTCGCTAAGTTGAGAAATTTAATATATTTTGTTTTGTGATTAATGCTATTTGATGATATTTTACTAAAAACTAAACAAAGAAACCTGGAATTGAGTTGAATAATGTGGTCAAAGCGCCTCCATTAATCGGAAAACCCCCGCCAAAAGATGCGTGTGGAAAAAACTTTGTATAGAGGAATAGTCCAAAGGTATATTGCGAACATATATTGCTACTAGCGTTTTTTTTTACATTTATTAAAGAATTACCCACAAAACAATGGTTTTGTCAAACGATGCCGAAAAAGTGGTTGCGGCAAATAACGTATAGTCGATTTTTAAAGACAGATTTTTTTTATATTGCAAAAAAAAAATGACCTTCATTTGCATACATTTCTTTTTGTGACGGTCTTTAATAAATAATGGTACATTTGATTATTTGTGGGCCCCAGAATGTGTTCCACATTTCAGCTTTCGAGCTCGAATTTGAAGGCTTCAAAATCGGTGATATGCGGACGTACTGACATAATAATGCTACATAGATCGATCATCGATATAACTTTCGATGCTGGGGCCGATTTACCGCATCAGTTAGCATTACAAATTCACAAATTTATCATCACAAATATAGTATTTTTTTTCATTACAAATTTGTGTAGATATGTAACATAACCCATTACATTACCTGCATTGAGCTCGGACCACAGACCCGGGTTATTTGACGATGAGAAGTGTGCAATATGTACAAGACTTAAATAATGGACTATGCAGTAGTGTTCGATCTGTATTAATATCAAACCTCCAAAACCTTCCAAATAACATTGAGAGTATTTAAAGAAAAGAGGATGCCGATTTAATTGTCACCAATTCTGCATGTAGACGTTTTCTATTCTCTGTTAAGCTTTTTTGTTACATCCTGGAAATTACTAAGGTAAGATCCATTTACCGAAAATATTGGAAAAGATATCGTCAGTCTTACTTTAAAAATCATGTTTCGGGTTTTAATAAATTAATATGTGAACTCATTTCCGCACATTGAAAAAACGAATGAATAAACCGCAAAACCTTTCTGGAATATTGCAAGAGTGTTAAAAACAAAAAGAAGGCAACTTTCTGTCTTGACAGATACAATCAATTTAAACTGCACTGATTGAGATAAAACAAACGTACGCAACAGACACACTGTTGCATCTTATTTAGGAGTTGCAAATACAAATATTTTTGTTAATAGCTCATCTCAAAGTTACTATATCACGCTTAGGTTACAGTTGTAGTCTCCTCCTATTCCTCGGCCATGCAGCTTCTACAGAAGTCGTTTGAATAAACGCCAAGCCTTGATGCATGCCTATTAGACAGTGTCCTGTAAGTACACCTATATTAGAGCTAATGTGCAGTCGCCTTAGACATGTATTACTGCTTGTTCACCTGAGGTTTGTTCTCTCAATTGCGAGTAGTTTAAATATACGTTTACATGTAGCGAGAGGTGTACCTTGAGAACCTTTGTCAGGTAAAAGAGGCAGTGTGGTTCCTTTTTTTGCGAATTCATCCGCACAACAGTTGGAATGCCTCTATCTCTATTAAAAATATCCACATTAATGGAAATCGGCAGAAAAAAAAATTGAGAGATACAGGCAAATTAGTTTGCTGAGCAGCCTCAGCAAAATCTATAAAAAAGAAGTCTTAAAGGAAAAAGTTGCCAAGCACAGGAACAATTTGGCCTTAAATCTTTTCGCAACACGTCTCTTCCAAGGCTTAGCATTTGCAACCATATCAAAAATCATCGTTCAATGGCAAATTCACTGGTATGATACTACTTGATATCGAAAAGTCTTTTGATATCATTTGGCATGGCATCCAAAATGATACATTTCAAAGTTCTGTAAAATTGTCCGCAGTTTCTTGACAAATCGTTGTTTTAAAGTGACCCTCAATAGTGATGTTTCCAACTTTGTGCACTGCCTTTCAGGCGTTCCCCAATGCTCACTTCTTGGGCCTTTCCTATAAAACCCTTCCGCGTCTTCCACATTGTGAGACAGCTATTTTCGCTGATGATACTGCAAATTCTCATCTCACGAATTCGCTCTTGACATTGACAGGAATCTAAAGAATTCGATGGAAATATTACAAGGATATTACAATAAATGGAAAATAAATTTAAATGCGGAATAAATAAAAGCTACCTTTTTCACTAGAAAGAGAACAACTTGCTTTCTTCCCAGTGGACGCTTACATGTTAATAGGAAAGACATTAGCTGGGAGCCTTCTTTAAGATATTTAGGAGTATATTCAGATACCAAATTGGCATTTAGTACTCATATTACAAATACCCTCAACAAAATTACGATTGGGATTAAAATGTTGTACTGTCTTATCAATAGAAAGTCACTGCTCTCAAAAAAAATAAAATAATTATCCATAAGTTAATTTTTTAGGCAATTCTGTTATACGGATATGTGCCAAATGAAAAATACAATAGAAATCTCAAAATTAATTGTTGAAAATAATGCTTAATTTACCGTGGTATCACTCAACGTTGGACATTCACAATGAAGCGAATGTTAAAATGATCTTAGATAGAATTGACTTAATTTACGTTCCCTAGGCCACTGTGAATTAGCTGACAATCTATGTACTTGTAAATAATTAAAATACCTAATAGTGGACATGCACGCTATTATCTCTTTGTTTTTGCGTTTTTTCCTTGCTTGTAAAACTATATTTACTTAATTGTGTATTTATTTATTAATTATTAATTAATTTATTTGTCTCACTATTTATTTATTTATTTTACTTATTTATTTCTTAATTGTTTATTTATTTATTACCTTAATTATTTATTTATTTAATTAATTATTTATTTATTTATATATTCATTTACTTATTTATTTATTTGTATATTGATTGAGTTTGAAGTCATAGGAGTGAAGATGCCAAGAAACTGTAAGAACGCTGTAAAAACCCATCTTTGACAAAAACCAACCGAGTGTTTATAGGGAGTAAATCCGAGTTAAATCCTATTTTTAAGCCAAGGTGTTGAGGTATCCGTGCCAAGGGCTGCATGATCAGATAGTGGTTAAATAGAACTAATCGAGAACGGTCCCACCGGCGCCCAGGCAAGGCCGGTTGTATGAAGTGCCTTATCCCGGTAAGTTGGACCAACCCTTCCGGGCATACTCGTGGGACCAAAAAATTAACCAAAATAAACTAACCAAAGAAAACATAAAAATAAAAATAAGAAAAGAATATCACTGGCATCTCATCAGAGGACAAAATATTGGCTTCCATCCAGGAACCCATAGTAAGTCACTCGACCGATCGGGAAAAGAGCCATTGTACCCCATGTCCTCAAACCACACCAATCACAACATCCAGATCATGAGCGAGAGGTACCAGACCAAGTTTATTTTAGCAAAGATTGCGAATAATGAAGCGGCCGATATCGCTGATGTAAAGACTCGAAGGATCGGCTGAGATGTCAGAAAATGGTGGATGAGTACCTACATCCGCCAAGAAACATAAAAAGAATGCGACAGGGCGAAACGAAACAGATCTCAGGACGAGACCTCTATCACCTCTAAAGGAAGCAAGGTGGCCATAGCCGCAGCTTCAGCGTCAACCCAGTGCCCAGCATCGAGGCTAAGCTTACCGAGATGACGGTGGATCACATCATTCAAAACCCCAACGACCAGATACCCGCTTTCGACTCAGATGAGAGGCTTCCGTCCAAGGATTTCCTAACATCCCCCGGATGACTTGTTCATCATCAAGGCCGAAAACCCACTTAACAATTCCCCCCTTTTTTATACTCTCAATCCATGAGAGGTGCATAGGGACATTGAAAGAAGCGGACAGGTGGCAATGGTGCGATGGTAGTGTATTCACTAAGTGATTGGCAGGTCGTGCGTTCGAATCCCGACCAGGGCCATGATTTTTATAAATTGAACACACACAACAAAAACAGATCTCCCTAAAACAATTAAGGCGCCACCTGTGTAGAAAAAAAAATCCCATCGCACCAAACTTCTTTCCTATCCTTGTATTCTTTCAATCATTTGCTGGGAGCTATACTTGCAGCAACAAACAAAATGCCTGCGCTGTGGTTTTATTAATAAAAGAGTACTGTGTCACTACAGAAAAAAGAAATCCCTTTAGCGCACGCAAATTATAAAAAAAAAAAACCTGAAGATGAGGTAAGGCACGTCAAACTAAAAAAATCAACTCGGCTGGCCCTGACGACGATTAAGTCGAAGTCGACTAAGCCGACAAGCTGTTGGAGGGCGTGTCGATTGAACCGGAAGACACGCAACAACAACCACTAGGAAACATATAAAAAACAAAAAAAGGCATTGATGCTGTGGATTAAAGCAATGCTTATTAACAAAACGGTGGCTCCGGGTGCGGATTATGGTCGTTTCTCGTTTTGTGAAGGCGAGGGAAAACAGGGGCTGCCGCAAAGCGAAGTTCTATCCCTAGTGCTAAGGTGCATGCTGGTCGACTCTGTTAAACACAGTTGTAACAGCTGCTCAGTCGTACACGGATGATGTTGCCGTAGTTTGTGCTGGATCATGCATAACAACTGTCTGCTCTAAAGCGCAAGCCGCCCTGGACGTGAACGGTGAATGGCGCCCAGTACGAGGGCATTTTCGGCAGGAAATGGGTCTTATCGCCGAAAAGAGCTCTATGGATTTACATATAGGACTATTTTTTTTTAGCATATCGTCGTTTGTTTTTCGGATTAAGCTTTCGCTTAAATATGTTACAGCTGCTTTCGCCAAACTCCAAAGAAAGGTCTGTCTCGGCTGCATGGGGCCTTCTCCAGCAAGCCTAGCTCCGCCCTAAATAATAAAATACGACGAACGATTGTCGTATGGGGGAAATACTCATATTTGAGAAAATGCACATGCACAGTCGGTGCATGAGCAGAGCAATAATATGACACCCAGTCACCCACGTGCCGCTTTCAAACTGGTAGATTAAGCTACATGTGAGTAATAAAGGCGTAAAATGTTTTGGGTGTTCAAGAGTCAAAGTTAGCAGAAAGAAGACGTTGTTTTCTTCAGCTTCTATACCAAAAATAGGATTTCTGCCTGGTAGCACAATGAACCGTTAACGAGTCGGAAGTTCCACAATGAACCTTTTCTTATTTCGAAATTTGAATCTGTATTGGAAATGAAGTAATTTTTAATATCATTTGGAAATGCACACCAAAGTGTATTATACTACGTTTACATTAGGGCAATTGAGCTCTATTGTATGAATTATATGTCTTTCTCACTCTTCTAGGTTAATTAGTAAGTAAGCTAGTTTAGTTTAAGAGGGTGGCGACGGTGTAGAGGTTAGTGTGTTGGCTTGTGACCCGTGCGGTGCAGGTTCAATCCCCATGGGGAACAACAACATACGCCACCCAATCACATGCCTCTACACCAAAAGGAGGATTTCTGCCTGGTAGTACAATGGACCGTTACCGAGTCTGAGTGCTCTGGGATTTGGATTTCCTTTTCATAAAAAAAAAAAAAAAAAAAAAAAAAGCTAGTTTAAGTAGAGTCAGTCACACTTTGTCTTTGTAACTATCAACATCAAGTCTAATAAAGAATACTTTTACTGTGACTAGAAAACGTTGTAATCATTCAAAGGACTTATACTACATGGTGTCAGATATGCTTATTTAAATAAAGTCTACAAAAAAAAAAAATACACTGCAGCCGACGCCGTCCAGACAATGTTCTAATGATTCGCAAGCATATATGACGTCAACGTTCACACCGTCAATTTTGCCACTGGACTTGAAATCAACAAATATGCCAGTAGCGTGGAAAAATTGGTATGCACATTTCCAAATATTTCTTCGTGCTTCCAGCTTAGATTCTCAGTCAAATCAAAGAAGGCTGGCTCTACTCCTTCACCACATGGGTCCAGAGTCTCTCGAGATTTTTCATTCATTTGATCTGGATCTTGGCACAGTCAAATTCGATGAACTTGTAGAAAGGTTAAAATCCTATTTCTTGCCAAAAGTCAACATTGCTATGGAGAGACACAAGGTCTTCACGAGGAACCAACGAGTTGGTGAATCAATAGATGAATATGTTACGGCACTTAAATTCGATACGATTAGAGAAGATTTGGTAAGAGATATTTTCGTGTGCGGATTAAATAATAATTGGACAAACATAAAGGAGCGCCTCTTAAATGAAGGAAATATAAAACTCCAAAAAGCGCTTGATATTGCAAAAACCTTAGAAGTTACAAAAGACCATACAAAACAATTAGAACAATGTGAGTTTGGGAGCTTTAAAGCAAAGCATAACAACACCAAAGAACATATGGATAATCTCATTGAAGACAATGGACCACGTCATCGATTGCCAAATTGATACCGGAGCACAAGCAAGCGTTATGTCGCTGTACCAATTCAATCAAATACGCTGCTCTTCTGTACAGTTAACATCATCATCAACTCGGGTTATGACATTCAGTGGAGAACCTTTACCCGTCATCGGCTGTACAATCTTGGATTGTTTATACAAAGATAAACAATATTCGATTCTATTTCATATCTTGGACCTGAAGTGTCATGCAGTTCTAGGACTAGACCCATGCATTAAACTTAAATTAATAAATAAGGTAGATGAAATCAAACTTGCATGCATTAATAAATCTAATTCTAAATTTTCAGCTTATTCTAAAACTGTATTAGATATAAATTCTTCAAAAAGTTTTAGTTGCAGATCAATTTTAGAAAATTTTCGTGAAGTTTTTAGTGGTCTAGGGTTATTAAAAAATAAATGTCATTTGAAACTTAAAACAAAAGGTCCGTTCGCGAACTAATATGCAAACGTAAATTTATATAAACTTTCGTGCAAAACTACACAAACGCGTTCGCGTACTGAGAAAATGGTAAAAAGATGAACGAAAGAAAAATGTACCTACTTTCGTTCATTTTTCTTCACACAAAATTTCAGCTGGTAAGAAAATGAAAACTGTCAAATGATGAAATCCTATGAGTTTGCCAGCAAAAAAAACAGCTGTTGCTTCTTTTCAAGCCAAACTAAGAAGTTTTTACACAAAAGCGTTCGCGTACTTTTCTTAGAAATGAGAGGATTCTCTCTCGATTTTGGAGATTTGACACTTTTCATTTTTCTACACATAAAGTACGCGAACGGACCTAAATATAACTCCTACAATTGATTGCCCACATAAAATTCCGTTTGCTCTAAAAGATTTGCTTAAAGAAGAATTAGACCGTATGGAAAATTTAAAAGTGATTCTTAAAGTCGAAGAACCTACAGAGTGGGTCAATTCAATAGTTTTGGTCAAAAAAGCGAATGGGAAATTAAGAATTTGTCTTGACCCATGAAATTTAAATAAAGCCGTTCTCAGAGCACATTTTGTTTTTCCAAATATTGACGAGATAAAATCCAAATTAAGTGGTTCAAAATATTTCAGCACGTTAGATGCGAATTCAGGATACTGGGTGATTCCGTTAGATGACGAATCTTCCAAATTGTGTACATTTATTACTCCATTTGGAAGATATCGTTTCTTACGTCTTCCTTTTGGAATCAACGCGGCACCCGAAATCTTTCATGCTGAAATTATAAAACATTTTAGTGATATAGAAGGTGTCGAAATTTACTTTGATTATTTTTTTGCATGCCGCTACGTTAGAAGAACATAATATAATTTTATATAAAGTTTTACAAAGAGCTCATGAGATTGGTCTAAAATTCAATAAAGAAAAATCTAAAATCTGTTTAAATGAAGCCAAGTTTATGGGCTATGTTTTTAATCAGCATGGTGTCCGTCCAGATGACTCAAAAGTCAAAGCCATTTGTGAAATGTCCCGTCCAACGTCCGTCTGTGAATTACAAAGATTTCTAGCAATTTTTTTTTTTTTTTTTTTTTTTTTTAAAGGAAATCCAAATCCCAGAGCACTCAGACTCGGTAACGGTCCATTGTACTACCAGGCAGAAATCCTTCTTTTGGTGTAGAGGCATGTGATTGGGTGGCGTATGTTGTTGTTCCCCATGGGGATTGAACCTGCACCGCACGGGTCACAAGCCAACACACTAACCTCTGCACCGTCGCCACCCTAATTTTCTAGGCATGGTTACCTATTTAGGTAGTTTTGTAAAAGGCTTGTCAGTTCAAAATAGTAATCTTCGTCAACTTTTAAAAAAAGAGGTGGCATGGCATTGGAATGATGCGCATGAAAAAGAATTTAACATGCTTAAAACTCTTATATCAACTGCTCCAATTTTAACCTTCTATGACCCGAACAAAATTATAACACTCTCAGTCGATGCGTCAAAAAGGTGCGGTAGATGCAGTGATTTCGCACGATAATAGCCTAATCGCTTATGCTTCAGCGACTATGACATCGAGTCAGCAAAATTATGCTCTAATTGAGAAAGAGCTATTTGCCATTCTATTTGGGTGTATCAAATTCCATAAATATGTTTATGGAAAGCGTGTCATTGTCGAGACTGGCCATAAACCGCTCGTTCCATTGTTTACAAGAGCATTATATAAAGTCCCCGCCCGTCTTCAAAGATTTATGCTCCGTTTACAGTCTTATGATTTGCAGGTATTTTACCAGGCCTGGGAAATATATGTATACCGCTGACACCCTTTCCAGAGCACCATTGTCAGAAGAAACACTAACTGAGTTTTACAATGATTTAACACTTCATTGCAATTTATTGATTTCAATGTTGTCTGTTTCACAAGAAAGGTTACAAAAAATCAAAGAAGCTAGTAATAATGACGATATTCTTTCAAAAGTTAAACAATACATAAAAATCGGTTGGCCAAATGATAAAAAATCTGTTATAAAAGAGTGCATGCCTTATTATAAGATCAAAGACGAGTTGCATGTGATTGATGATATTTTGTTAAAGTCAAACCGTAAGTTATTCCTGCTTCCATGAGAAGTGAAGTTTTGAAACTTATTCATGAAGGACACTTAGGTATTCAAAGATGTCAAAGCCTCGCAAATTGTTGTTGTTTGGCCAAATATTAACAATGATATTCAGAACATAGTGACCGATTGTGAAACATGCATGCGCCATCGTTCATCTCAGCCTAAGGAACCTTTACAACCGCTTGAAATCCAACCAATTCCCTGGTACAAAGTTGGTACAGATTTGTTTGAATTTAACAAGCAAATATATTTGCTTGTGGTCGACTATTGGTCAAATTACATAGAAATTGAGAACTTAAACTCTGGTTATAGCAGTCAGTTCGTCATAAACAAGCTCAAAGCTATTTTTGCCCGTCACGGGATTCCTCAAATAATGATTTCAGATAACGGTCATCCATATAACTCTGAAAATTTCAAAAACTTTTGTCAAGATTGGCAAATCGAGCATATTACTTCAAGTCCTTATTTTCCACGTTCTAATGGTTTAGCGGAACGCTCAACACAAACCATTAAAAAAAATTTGATAAAGTGTAAAGAATCAGGTACAGATCCGTATGTATCTTTGTTACATTATAGGACAATTTCCAAAGGCAATCTTCCTTCGCCCTCAGAACTTCTTATGTCGCGAAAGCTTCGAACCAAAATACCTGCAATGTCAAAAAACTATCTTCCAAAATCAATAGACTGTCAAGAAGTCAAAAAAGAATTAAAAAATAAATAGGATATGTCAAAGGTTTTTTAGGATAAAACTTCCAAATCTCTTAAACCATTAAAAGAAAAACAGAAAGTACACTATAAAAAAAACTCCTACGTCGTATTGGACTCCTGGTATAGTTATAAATAAATGCCAAGAGCCTAAGTCTTATATTATTGAGGATAACCAAGGTAACACTTACAGACGAAATAGGCAACACATAATGGACACAAAATCTGAAAAAATGTTAAATCCAACTACTGCTCTGAATGAGGTTGAGGAAACCTCACTCACAGAGGAAATTCTGCCTTCCTCAAGCACAACTAGTTTTAGGAAAACAACTCCAACTAAGAGGTTTACATATCCAAGAGATCACATCAAATAATTAAAAAAAAAAAATATTCGAAATGGATTTGCTATTACCATTCTTGCGATTTAAATGAAGTTATAATTATTTATTTTATTTTTTAGTCTCTACTTATTTATAAAAAAAAAAAAAAAATATGTAAATTGAGTTAACATGAACTTAGTTAAGTTTATTTTTCAGTTCCATTAACTATTCTTTTTATTATATTTAGTTTAAGAATAATAACAATTTATGTAATGAATTCTTATAGTTTGTTTTTATTCTCACAAGGGAAATATTGTATGAATTATATGTCTCTCTCACTCTTCTAGGTTAATTAGTAAGTAAGCTAGTTTAAGTAGAGTCAGTCACACTTTGTCTTTGTAACTATCAACATCAAGCCTAATAAAGAATACTTTTACTATGACTAGAAAACGTTGTAATCATTCAAAGGACTTATACTACAAGCTCATTTCACTGAGAATACAACAACTTAACGCAATGTCGAATTACATGCAAATAGTATAGTATGCACGTAATGGGGTTATGTTCGGTTTTGTCAAGCTTTCGTTATCTTCTGTGGGTTTACGGAAAGGCTAACTGACATGAGACATTTGGTCGGTTCGCTTGCTTTTATGTGAGGAAAAATAAAAACTGTCAAATCTCTAAAATTGCGACAGAATTCTCTAATTTCAAAGAAAAGTACGCGCACACTTTCGCAGAGGAAAATGAAAAACGTCAAAGTTTGGCTTGTAAAGAAAATTCATAGCATTTCCGCATTTTATGTTTTCAAATCCCCCTAAGGAAACATAAAGCTTTTTCACTGCGCACCTCTTGCGAAGTTTGATTAACGTCCAAGAGTATGATCTGTCATGATGAGAAGCTTCTCATGTCGGAGTCACGTAAAATTGTAGGTCGCTTTCCTTCGTGACAAAAATATGACTACACACACAAGTATCTTGAGAAGCATGGTACGTTTATAGAATTGTAATAATTGTAACAGGAGCATTGTAGCGGAAGAAATCGGATATCGGAACCTACTTCGCAATTAACGGATTTTGGAACCCAATTAGTTCGTCGCTCTTTGCCGGATTTTCGAATTCCCACTGTCGCGATTTGGTGGATTTAGAAACCAACTTGCTTCTGTTATCGAATAAATCAACCGATATTGTATATGAAAATTGATAGAATAAAGTCAGCTTATATTGTATTTATTGGAATTAAAATGTAGGGTATATGTACGTACTTTGCGTTCGATTTGTTGCGCATTTTATCATGTTTATGCATAAAAATAAAACGCTGGTGGACGGTCAAGCAATGGCTTTATCTTTTTCGAGATGGTGTCTCGATGAATGAAAATGAATAAAAAGATGCTCGACGGTCAAACAAATGGCGTTAACCACACACCCAAACACACCGAACTACCAAAGGCGCCAGTTCGGCCGCAAGGAAATGCAACCAAATCTAAAGCTACCATTAGGTGCTGGAAAATACTTTGAAAAGTATTGAGCTATGTAAATACATTTTCTAATTGTCCAATATATATTGTTGAACAAAAAAAAAAACAACATCCTCAAAAATTTGTTGATGTTTTCTTAAGTGCCAATTATATTTCGGTTGTAACTCTTACTGCCAAGCCAATTGTATTATTAGTTGCTGGTTTTAGTTATACTTACTCGCAAACATTATCAAAATTCAACTTTTCGCGACTTTCTTAAAAAAAAGGATTTAAAAGGAATTTTTGTACTTGGATTTTTTGGTTCTTAAAAATAAACACTAGAAATTCAAAGGGGTGAGTTTGAAGAGTTCGTAGTGTATACTTTAATTTAATGCCTTAAATGCGGATGTGATAATTTGAACAACTACTATTGAGAAAGCTAAAAAAATGAACTGAAGAATAAAACTTTTCCGGAGGCATCTCAATTTTAATGCACATTTTAGTTGATTTGTGAATTGAAGGAAATAAATAAAAGTATTACTGCGGGTAGAGTTATTTCGGGTAAATACAATTTTGAGGAAGTTTTTGGTTGTTTGATTTTAAAGCGCTAGCCAGTCGACTTACTATAGGTGGATTTTACAAAGTTTTTTGATTTGTTTGTGTGATGTGGGTAAAAATAAAAAAATGGCTAACGACTTTGAAAGATATAGCCTTATGCATAGATAGAAGGAAACATTAAACTTAAACAAACAATTTTTAACACGTATTTAAGTAAACATCAGCCCAAAGTTGTATAACTCTACGCGCGTACACACACATTTTTTTACAAATTTAATTTTGCCATCATACATTCGACAAAGTGTACTTAAATTGATTGATTATGAAAATATGACATTATAAAATATTGGTTGTTTATTGATAGCTATTGCTTATCTTATCTGTAAATCCTTACCTATATCTAAGGCATTGGGCGCATACCTAGTAAAAAGTGTTAACAAGTATAGAGTTACTAAACTAATTAAGATTGTTTTTGAAAAATGAAATAAAAGACATACCAGTAATTTGGAGGTAAAGGTGCTAACAATCGGATATTTAGGCATTGCAAATTTTTAGACCAAAATTGCTTAGAAGATTAATGTTTTTAATTGTTAATTATTTTATTTCAATTTTGGCTGAACATAAGCTTAAAAAGAAAATACAATCCAAATCCCAGAGCACTCAGACTCGGTAACGGTCCATTGTACTACCAGGCAGAAATCCTTCTTTTGGTGTAGAGGCATGTGATTGGGTGGCGTATGTTGTTGTTCCCCATGGGGATTGAACCTGCACCGCACGGGTCACAAGCCAACACACTAACCTCTGCACCGTCGCCACCCTAATTTTCTAGGCATGGTTACCTATTTAGGTAGTTTTGTAAAAGGCTTGTCAGTTCAAAATAGTAATCTTCGTCAACTTTTAAAAAAAGAGGTGGCATGGCATTGGAATGATGCGCATGAAAAAGAATTTAACATGCTTAAAACTCTTATATCAACTGCTCCAATTTTAACCTTCTATGACCCGAACAAAATTATAACACTCTCAGTCGATGCGTCAAAAAGGTGCGGTAGATGCAGTGATTTCGCACGATAATAGCCTAATCGCTTATGCTTCAGCGACTATGACATCGAGTCAGCAAAATTATGCTCTAATTGAGAAAGAGCTATTTGCCATTCTATTTGGGTGTATCAAATTCCATAAATATGTTTATGGAAAGCGTGTCATTGTCGAGACTGGCCATAAACCGCTCGTTCCATTGTTTACAAGAGCATTATATAAAGTCCCCGCCCGTCTTCAAAGATTTATGCTCCGTTTACAGTCTTATGATTTGCAGGTATTTTACCAGGCCTGGGAAATATATGTATACCGCTGACACCCTTTCCAGAGCACCATTGTCAGAAGAAACACTAACTGAGTTTTACAATGATTTAACACTTCATTGCAATTTATTGATTTCAATGTTGTCTGTTTCACAAGAAAGGTTACAAAAAATCAAAGAAGCTAGTAATAATGACGATATTCTTTCAAAAGTTAAACAATACATAAAAATCGGTTGGCCAAATGATAAAAAATCTGTTATAAAAGAGTGCATGCCTTATTATAAGATCAAAGACGAGTTGCATGTGATTGATGATATTTTGTTAAAGTCAAACCGTAAGTTATTCCTGCTTCCATGAGAAGTGAAGTTTTGAAACTTATTCATGAAGGACACTTAGGTATTCAAAGATGTCAAAGCCTCGCAAATTGTTGTTGTTTGGCCAAATATTAACAATGATATTCAGAACATAGTGACCGATTGTGAAACATGCATGCGCCATCGTTCATCTCAGCCTAAGGAACCTTTACAACCGCTTGAAATCCAACCAATTCCCTGGTACAAAGTTGGTACAGATTTGTTTGAATTTAACAAGCAAATATATTTGCTTGTGGTCGACTATTGGTCAAATTACATAGAAATTGAGAACTTAAACTCTGGTTATAGCAGTCAGTTCGTCATAAACAAGCTCAAAGCTATTTTTGCCCGTCACGGGATTCCTCAAATAATGATTTCAGATAACGGTCATCCATATAACTCTGAAAATTTCAAAAACTTTTGTCAAGATTGGCAAATCGAGCATATTACTTCAAGTCCTTATTTTCCACGTTCTAATGGTTTAGCGGAACGCTCAACACAAACCATTAAAAAAAATTTGATAAAGTGTAAAGAATCAGGTACAGATCCGTATGTATCTTTGTTACATTATAGGACAATTTCCAAAGGCAATCTTCCTTCGCCCTCAGAACTTCTTATGTCGCGAAAGCTTCGAACCAAAATACCTGCAATGTCAAAAAACTATCTTCCAAAATCAATAGACTGTCAAGAAGTCAAAAAAGAATTAAAAAATAAATAGGATATGTCAAAGGTTTTTTAGGATAAAACTTCCAAATCTCTTAAACCATTAAAAGAAAAACAGAAAGTACACTATAAAAAAAACTCCTACGTCGTATTGGACTCCTGGTATAGTTATAAATAAATGCCAAGAGCCTAAGTCTTATATTATTGAGGATAACCAAGGTAACACTTACAGACGAAATAGGCAACACATAATGGACACAAAATCTGAAAAAATGTTAAATCCAACTACTGCTCTGAATGAGGTTGAGGAAACCTCACTCACAGAGGAAATTCTGCCTTCCTCAAGCACAACTAGTTTTAGGAAAACAACTCCAACTAAGAGGTTTACATATCCAAGAGATCACATCAAATAATTAAAAAAAAAAAATATTCGAAATGGATTTGCTATTACCATTCTTGCGATTTAAATGAAGTTATAATTATTTATTTTATTTTTTAGTCTCTACTTATTTATAAAAAAAAAAAAAAAATATGTAAATTGAGTTAACATGAACTTAGTTAAGTTTATTTTTCAGTTCCATTAACTATTCTTTTTATTATATTTAGTTTAAGAATAATAACAATTTATGTAATGAATTCTTATAGTTTGTTTTTATTCTCACAAGGGAAATATTGTATGAATTATATGTCTCTCTCACTCTTCTAGGTTAATTAGTAAGTAAGCTAGTTTAAGTAGAGTCAGTCACACTTTGTCTTTGTAACTATCAACATCAAGCCTAATAAAGAATACTTTTACTATGACTAGAAAACGTTGTAATCATTCAAAGGACTTATACTACAAGCTCATTTCACTGAGAATACAACAACTTAACGCAATGTCGAATTACATGCAAATAGTATAGTATGCACGTAATGGGGTTATGTTCGGTTTTGTCAAGCTTTCGTTATCTTCTGTGGGTTTACGGAAAGGCTAACTGACATGAGACATTTGGTCGGTTCGCTTGCTTTTATGTGAGGAAAAATAAAAACTGTCAAATCTCTAAAATTGCGACAGAATTCTCTAATTTCAAAGAAAAGTACGCGCACACTTTCGCAGAGGAAAATGAAAAACGTCAAAGTTTGGCTTGTAAAGAAAATTCATAGCATTTCCGCATTTTATGTTTTCAAATCCCCCTAAGGAAACATAAAGCTTTTTCACTGCGCACCTCTTGCGAAGTTTGATTAACGTCCAAGAGTATGATCTGTCATGATGAGAAGCTTCTCATGTCGGAGTCACGTAAAATTGTAGGTCGCTTTCCTTCGTGACAAAAATATGACTACACACACAAGTATCTTGAGAAGCATGGTACGTTTATAGAATTGTAATAATTGTAACAGGAGCATTGTAGCGGAAGAAATCGGATATCGGAACCTACTTCGCAATTAACGGATTTTGGAACCCAATTAGTTCGTCGCTCTTTGCCGGATTTTCGAATTCCCACTGTCGCGATTTGGTGGATTTAGAAACCAACTTGCTTCTGTTATCGAATAAATCAACCGATATTGTATATGAAAATTGATAGAATAAAGTCAGCTTATATTGTATTTATTGGAATTAAAATGTAGGGTATATGTACGTACTTTGCGTTCGATTTGTTGCGCATTTTATCATGTTTATGCATAAAAATAAAACGCTGGTGGACGGTCAAGCAATGGCTTTATCTTTTTCGAGATGGTGTCTCGATGAATGAAAATGAATAAAAAGATGCTCGACGGTCAAACAAATGGCGTTAACCACACACCCAAACACACCGAACTACCAAAGGCGCCAGTTCGGCCGCAAGGAAATGCAACCAAATCTAAAGCTACCATTAGGTGCTGGAAAATACTTTGAAAAGTATTGAGCTATGTAAATACATTTTCTAATTGTCCAATATATATTGTTGAACAAAAAAAAAAACAACATCCTCAAAAATTTGTTGATGTTTTCTTAAGTGCCAATTATATTTCGGTTGTAACTCTTACTGCCAAGCCAATTGTATTATTAGTTGCTGGTTTTAGTTATACTTACTCGCAAACATTATCAAAATTCAACTTTTCGCGACTTTCTTAAAAAAAAGGATTTAAAAGGAATTTTTGTACTTGGATTTTTTGGTTCTTAAAAATAAACACTAGAAATTCAAAGGGGTGAGTTTGAAGAGTTCGTAGTGTATACTTTAATTTAATGCCTTAAATGCGGATGTGATAATTTGAACAACTACTATTGAGAAAGCTAAAAAAATGAACTGAAGAATAAAACTTTTCCGGAGGCATCTCAATTTTAATGCACATTTTAGTTGATTTGTGAATTGAAGGAAATAAATAAAAGTATTACTGCGGGTAGAGTTATTTCGGGTAAATACAATTTTGAGGAAGTTTTTGGTTGTTTGATTTTAAAGCGCTAGCCAGTCGACTTACTATAGGTGGATTTTACAAAGTTTTTTGATTTGTTTGTGTGATGTGGGTAAAAATAAAAAAATGGCTAACGACTTTGAAAGATATAGCCTTATGCATAGATAGAAGGAAACATTAAACTTAAACAAACAATTTTTAACACGTATTTAAGTAAACATCAGCCCAAAGTTGTATAACTCTACGCGCGTACACACACATTTTTTTACAAATTTAATTTTGCCATCATACATTCGACAAAGTGTACTTAAATTGATTGATTATGAAAATATGACATTATAAAATATTGGTTGTTTATTGATAGCTATTGCTTATCTTATCTGTAAATCCTTACCTATATCTAAGGCATTGGGCGCATACCTAGTAAAAAGTGTTAACAAGTATAGAGTTACTAAACTAATTAAGATTGTTTTTGAAAAATGAAATAAAAGACATACCAGTAATTTGGAGGTAAAGGTGCTAACAATCGGATATTTAGGCATTGCAAATTTTTAGACCAAAATTGCTTAGAAGATTAATGTTTTTAATTGTTAATTATTTTATTTCAATTTTGGCTGAACATAAGCTTAAAAAGAAAATACAAATTAAAAGAACAAACAACCTGAAGGTGATCGAATTTAAGAACACCAATTTGAAATCGATTTGAGTTAACCCTACGCAGCATACGGCAGAAGTGTACGTACTCGCTGAAAAAGGGTCCACGCTTGACTGCCGTACTCATAGAGTGGGCAAACAAACGTCACGAAAGAGCTAGAGAACTCGTTGGACCATCAAACGAACAAGTGATGAGTTAGCTTTAAGGATTATCTTATCGATATGCGAACGGAAATGCAAGTCTTTGTTGCAAAATATACCAAGTTCGCAAAATGGTTGATGAAAGGACTGAAGATAAGATCAAGGAAGAAATTGGTTGTACGATATTTGAAAAGGTAATAGATTGACATTGGCATTCGGCTATGTTAAATCCTTAGCACCTTATGTACAAATTTATGACTTTTTTTTTATCCTGCAAATTAGCTCTAGTTTTGTCAAGTTTTAGCCGTGGTTTTAATTACGACAAAATACATACTATTATTTATTTGCTGTTAAAATGCATTTTGTGCATATAAACTTATTGCTCAGCTTACGATAATAATTTTAATTTTCTCCCCTGTAGGGACGGGTTAAGAATATCACTGCAGCGCCTCCCAAAATACAGGGCTTATCGTAAAAGGCGACTAAGGGGAGAAACTACTTAAGTGTGCGCGAATCCGTGGGTTGTCACTACTCGAATTCAAAGAGTGTCGCAAAAGGACGATCAATAATAGTCAATAACAATAGCGTTGCAATAACACCGTCATTTGATTGGCCTCAGTAAAAAGAAGCAATCCACATGCGAACAGGAAGGAAAGTAGTAAAGTGGAAGGGTGTTGGTACCTTTAATCCTCATCATCACTTCGATCTTAAGCAAGAACAAGAAGACGGTAAATAATGTTGAGGAGCTATCGCTATCAATATTATTACACACATGAATATTTTAACAGTTGCCTGTATTCGTTTACTAATTTACGGCCCTTAGAGGGTAAATATTCCGAATTCCAGCTTTCTAGCTCGATTCTTAGGGCCTAAAAATTTTCGACGGAGGGACATGACTATAGATTGACTTCGCTATCGATGCTGATCACAAACATAGGAACTTTTAGGGGTCTACGAGCAATATTAAGGTATGTTATATATTATATTAATACCAGAATAGAGTACCTATAAAGATGATTTTAATTGTAATTATTTCTATTTGAATAACAGAAATATGGCTGTACGAAGGGAGTTACTAGGGATTTGAACCTGGGATCTCTCAGTAGTCCAACGCACTAACTACTGACAACCTGCATCCACAATAATTATAGACGTATTAAACAAAATCAAATGTATTTGGTGGAAACACTTTGGCAGTCCTTTCGTTTTGCGTACTAAATAATACTGTGTGTAGAAATCGGGAGGTCAAATCACTATCTTTTATGAATGGCACCAATATCATAAAAATTTAAATATTTGCAAACGGTTCACTTATTGACAATGGAATTTTCACCACATTCTGGAATTTGTCGATAAAGTATCTATGCTGCTTACCAACAATAGTGGAGTTGAACGATGTGTGATTTTCTATTCATTCTATTCTATTTTAAATTTGAAACTCTTTGAAATATCGGTTAAAATATCATATATGAGGGCTGACAATCTAGGGATTGGCGAGAGTTTAGTGAGTATTGTGTGTGTTTGAAAGTTATTTATCTTCATCCGTCATAATGAAGCGCAAATGTACTCTATTCATGTATATTACGATAATGTAGTCACAACATTATGACCCAAACTAAATACAATACACCTACATATATTATGTATGATCAAAACACATGGTTAATTTAGACTTTTTTTAATTTAATAAAATTAAATTCTACTTGCATTTTATTTTTCCGTTCGCTCATAAACGAGAGATAGAGAAATATAGGATTTAGTTTGTCCCGGGAAATATGAAAATTTCATAGATCGCAAATTGTATCCGTTTGGGAATTATCTATATTTTTGGTTCGTGAGAAGATCGGAAAAACTGAAAAAGATCCGTTTTTAAATTCGTCAACGATATTTTATGAACCCTGTTTAACATTGTCCGTGACCTGACATTGGTAAAGGAACCGGTAAATATATTTATAACTCATAAAAATCACGAGAAGGCCAATGTTTGTTTGTATACAATTTTTTGATTTTTTTATCTCAGACTATATTAAAAAGAGTTTCTGGATTCTATAAACATACAAGACATCTCTTTTGAAATGGAAGAAGCGCTTGCGCCTGAAGTATTCGATTTTATAACACCAAAATGAAATTCATATGCGCAATGAAAGTGAAAGTTTAAACCCAGAGTTTTTGATAAGTTCTGTTTCTCTTTCATGTCTCATTCTTAAATTAACTTTATTATGCCCACACATTTGAAAGAAAACGTCAGATAAATTACATACATCTACAGGGAGACTGTATTCGGTAGAGTGCATACACACATAGAATCATCAACGACGTACTGCATGTGCTATGTATGTTCTAATGGTGATTACTGGATGCATGCCTTCCCGGTTTTGAAAGATAATTGAAATGGTAAAAAGCTATTTCATTCGCAAGAGCGATTAAAAAAGAATGCAAGAAAGAGTAACATAGATTGACTTTGAACATTTTGATAAGGCCCAATTTATTGTAAAGCTATACCGCATTTTGCTAACCTCAAATTAAATTCACGAAAAAACAACAACTTATTATTTATATTTGTATAAAACAAGTTTTTTTTTATATGCAATTGAGGAGTATATTCAACATTTTTGTTTGTAATAATTTTGTATTCGGCTCGCGTACTTTATCTCTGGTAATTCGGCGAGATGTTCACAATTAAACCGAGTCGATCTGACTGACATGCGCGAAGAGACTGCCGCAATTGGTATTCTCCGATCATCTAGAAATTTTGTTTGCCCCCTTTAAAACCTCATTTCCACTGTTGAAGTGTTGATACTTGATAGCAGCTAGGTATAACAAATAGGAATCAGAATGCTATGGTGTACAGTACATTCGATAATGGGAATGGGTTATTCGTCACCTATTCTCCTTTTCGCTTGATCAATCATTGAAGAGAAATATTAAAGTGTATATTTCAGTATATTTCGTTATCATTTAAGAGTGTGTATAATGTTGTGGAATGTCATGTATACTATGAAGGGGAAATTATTAATATTAACCTCTTTATTACTTAACTATTGTGTACACCAACTAAATGGCTTAGCAAAACACAACAATTAAAGTCATTCGTTATTTTATTTTTATTGTTTTTTTACTCGTATATACTATAGCTATAGGTACCTATACTTACTACTGAGGTTGACGTAGTTTAGCTTTTTGGACTACATCCACTTCTTGAAACAGCTCATAGAGTTCGCAGTTTTACCTTCTCCTCCATTTCCCCTCTTCGCACACAGGACCAGATATCCGACGGAGTATTTTTTTCGAAAGAACCCAAAATTAACTCTCCTTTCCTGCTTATCGTCCAGCATTCGGCGCCCCAAAGCAGAACTGTCAGGAAGTCACATGAAAGCGAATCTCCTTGCCCGGAATCCGGTGCATGTTTGCAATAGTTCGGATGAGCTCTTTCGATACTGCACATTACGTGTTTTCCAGCGTCGTTTCCGCGTAGAGCTACTGGCGATGAATACTATCATATGCGTCGATGATGCTGAGTCTCTACTTAAAATTCATTGGTCTTTTCCGTCGATCTGATGGAACGGTTTCAGACGTTCACACAGTATGTTGGATAGGATCTTTTATGCGACATTTAGCATTGATATGCCCCGATAGTTCTTGCAAGATAAAAGATCGCCCTTTTAGTAGATGGGGCATTTGAGCTAATAATTGAGTCATCGGGCATGCTTTCGTCCATTTATACTTGGTTGATGATTTGGTGTATGCACCCTATCAAAACATCAGAGCCGGCAGCCTTGTTGTTAATTAGCTTTTTTACAGCTGTGCTAACTAACCTCTGCAATTTTGGTAGTGCAACCGGTTCTTCGTTGGCTGGGCGTGGGTTCTCTTCTTTCCTTTTCACTCTCTCTACATGATGCCTATTAAACAGCTGCTGGAAATGTTTCTTAAACACATCTACTATTCTCTGTGCTTCGGTGACTAGGTTTCCTTCTCTGTGTCGAAGATTTGCTTGGCCTTTTTACAAAACCTCCGAATGTTGTTTCGGTCGCGATACTCTTCGATCTCCTTGAGCTGGGAGACTGCGTATGTCCTCTTCTTCCCTTGCTGCCCTAGTTTGGCGTTGCAGCGTTTGTACATGTTCACGTTCTGTCACCATTTTTCGGTGAGCGCACTCATCATCATGACATGGGCTCTTTCTTTGGTGTGTCAACTGCTCTTGGACATATTATTGACGTATGTGGGTTTGAGTTTTCAGCGGAAAATCTCTCGTTCGGACGCTCTCTGTAGACTATTATAGGTATACTTGATCCATACATTTTTTATATTTTATTCGGATGTCCATTACACATACGTACACTTTGCTTCACCTGAATAAGCACAAACATTTTCTAAGCTACGTTGTCCGTTTTTTCAAAAGCTGTTATATATATATATCTTTTGATGAAGCTAACTGTTTGCTTATGATGTTGAGAAAATAAATCGGAAAGATAATTCAAAAAGTACCGCTATTTTTTCTCTGGTTCTCTTAAAAAGCATTCAATATAAATTCAATATAAAATTCAGTTTTATTTTGCGTCAACTGAATAGACACAAATATTGAAATTGAAAATAAAAGTTATTGGAATTAAATGAAACAAGTTTTTCTTAAAATAGTTTTTTATTGGTTAATTTTAGTAGTGGGTACTGCAGCCTTTATTCGTAATAGTATCGTAAATTCCATCCGGGATGGAATCGTACAGCCTCTTTATGTAGTCCAGCGAAATTTCCCTCCAGGACAATTTAATGGCTGCAATAAGAGATTCTCTGTCCTCAAAGGTTCAGGTCCGGTGAGTACGGCGGCCATTGAAGCAATTTCCCATTCTGCTCCTCTATCCAATTTTTTACTATGCGCGCGGTGTGGATGTCCTGCTGAAAAATTCACTTTATGAGTGCAAAAATGCCTGAAAATTTAGGGAAATTTCTTTCCAAATTTCCTTTAGATTTTAATGCAGTAATTTTTGGGGTTTGGAACTCAAGCTCAACAGTGCCATAGTAGCTAACTGCTCCCCATACCAAAACACCAGCTTCTCGACTGTGATGCCGCGCTAAAAATCGTTCTTCTTTCCTCACATCGTGGAAGTAATAATTAAACCCATCAGGGCCATCAAAATTACACTTTTTCTGATCCGAAAAAACTAGGTGACGCCATTCATTTTTCCAACTCATATGGAGTCTAGAGAATTCTAAGCGCATACACTTTCGTTTCTCGTTAAGTAGTGTGTAGTGGTTTCTTTTGAATCTTCATCCGTTTTAGACGTTTGCCACTACCTATTGATAACGCTTCGCACTGTTGAAACGCTTGCAGTAACACCGGCTTTCTGCTTTATTTTTGCCGAAGAGTCGCAGGAATTGGAAGCACATCTTAAAATTGCTCTGCGATCAACTGCTGTTGTTGCCGTTTTTTTGACCTCCTTTCATGTTTTTTTCCGTACGAATCGTTGCTTCTCAAATAATAATAGAGCACACTGAAACTTCGTCCAATTTTGTCAGCTATAGAACGCCCGGTTAGTCCTTGTTCTTTTAGTAAATCGATTTCAACACTATTTAGAGATTTTGATCTACCCATTTTTCTTTGAAATACAATTAATCAAATAAAATTCACTTAAAGCACTTCAACTGTTGATCTAATGTGTCAATCTCCACAGAATACTCATCAGCAGTGCAAATAATGACCTTGTGTCTATTCAGTTGACACAAAATAAAACTGCATTTTTCCATATTGAATGCTTTGCAAGGGAAACAGGGGAAAAATAGCGGTACTTTTTGAATTATTCTTTCCGATTTATTTTGTCAACATCATAACCAAACAGTTAGCATCATCAAATGATACATTACGGCACAAGGTTTTGAAAAAATTAACAACGAAAATGTTTGTGCTTATTCAGCGAAGTGTACTTCGTCATACTATTGCATGTGAATTGCATATCTCTTTATATCTAGGTACTAAATAAAATTTAAATTCATAAGTTTGACCGCGCAATCTTCTAGTCTTCCGAAAGGTTTATTCGTTGCACAAAGTTTAAGACACTCTAGGTACCTTGTAAGTACTTATACATATTTGAATCTGCAAATTTCAGTTTTGATTAAAAACGATAATACAAATACTTTTGTTTTTGCTAACCAAAACAAATTAAGTCTTAAACAAAAATCTTTTAAATTTTGGATAAATTATATTTTTGAACCTAACTCTACGAGTATAAAAATAACTCCAAAAAAATCGAATAACCACGGTTCAGCCTTAACCATTAGACCTACAAATTTTGAAATTCAACGTGGTGGTTTTTTATATGCTCAAGACGGGAAAAAGGACTGGGTTTTAAAAATGCAGTCTTTCGGTGTAAAAGGGGCGCGCAAACTTTTTGTTCTTTGACATCACGTCCTTCAATTTGTCATTCCATTCACAAATCTCAATCAAAACCAAAATGCGTAAAATAGTTTTCTCTCCTGATTATTAAGGCTATCACTCAACCTTTTCCTCCATCTAGAAGCCAAGCTACAGTTTATTTAAAAAAAAATTGCCTGAATTCTTGTTACACAAAGACCCTACACACGAACAATGCATTGACAATGAACATTGAAGGAAACCAAACCGATAACTTGACAAAAACATTTGAGAGCATACAAACGATCAATGTTACTTGAAAGATCACTCAGCTGGCAAGTAATATAGACGTCTTATTTTGGACTTGTAGGATTGGCACAAAAGAACGATAATCGCCGCTAAAGAATTCATAAAAAGCTGCATAGAAAAGTACAGAACAGATCAGAAAAGTACAGGATTTGGGGTTCCATGGGTAAAAATCTTGAAAATTCACATTCTACTGGTGTCAACTGATTTATTTGTTTGGCATCAGATATCGTATTTCTCAGTTTAATGTTACAAATATTCGCATATTTATAAAAACAAAATCATAAGAATAACTTGGTCCATCTCAAACTGTGATCAAATCGACATCAGACCAAACATTGACGGTACAATGCTCAATCACAACGCGAAGTTCACTAGAGAATACAGAGGATCGTCTATTTGAAACTTAACAGCTGGGAGGCGATCATCTGACTCAAAGCTGTACTTTTATGTTCTGATTTGATCTGACCGCTTTCACTCACTTGTGATGTTCTGTTTTCGTGCATTAAACACAGCTATTAAAAACCCTGAAATTGAAAAACATTAACTTCCGCCAATTGAAATTGATGCCAAACATATTCTTAAGATTTGCCAAATTAAATTACCTACCCTTATAGTAAAGTTTGAAAAGAAATAAATAAAACTTAAACCAATTAAGAATGGATAACCCAGAAAAAGCTCATGTAAAGAAATTAATACATAAGTACACTTGATTCCAAAAAGAAAACTATTTATTGTCTTAGATAACAAATGTATTGTTGCATCCAGGCTAGGATTCGAAAAGATAAAACGTAATTTTATTTAATTAATCTTTATTAGTTCTCTTTCAATGTCTTTTACTTCTTGATTATTATTCTAATAATTCACTTATTTAATTCAACAATTCACTTTCACAATTAATCACTTTATTTGTTTTGAATGAATAGCCTTACATTCCTTACCACGTAAAGTGGACGGCTGGAGTTACAGCGCTGTTTCACGGTCAGCCACAACCGATCATCAGACTCCTTATGTGGTGCTGGTCTGTCTTTTTCCTTCATTTATCCCGAAATTCCATTTTCTTCCACTGGGATTCGAACCTAGACCAGCGTCTTCTCAGGCAAGTACTCTTGCACTGTGCCATTGAAGCCACGAGTTTATCCAGTTTTTATTTGCAATTTCGTGGACAAACTTTTGCTCCTGTAAGTATACTATGTTATTCATTCAGGTTGTTTCTTTCTGTGTTTTCTCTAATTCTATTCCATTTCGACAAGCATAGTTGGACTGAAATGGGTGATAGAGAGGGTGAAAGACTTTTGACATTGTTTTTTTTTTTTTTTTTTTTTTTTTTTTTTTTTTGTCGAGAATTTTATGATTAATGGTTTTTTATGTGATACCACACAATTTTTCCTGGTTTTAATTTTTGTTTTCCGTCAATTCCTTTATTTGTTTTGAATGAATAGCCTTACATTCCTTACCACGTAAAGTGGACGGCTGGAGTTACAGCGCTGTTTCACGGTCAGCCACAACCGATCATCAGACTCCTTATGTGGTGCTGGTCTGTCTTTTTCCTTCATTTATCCCGAAATTCCATTTTCTTCCACTGGGATTCGAACCTAAGGAGTCTGATGATCGGTTGTGGCTGATCGTGAAACAGCGCTCCTCATCATCATCAGACTCCTTATGTGGTGCTGGTCTGTCTTTTTCCTTCATTTATCCCGAAATTCCATTTTCTTCCACTGGGATTCGAACCTAAGGAGTCTGATGATCGGTTGTGGCTGACCGTGAAACAGCGCTGTAACTCCAGCCGTCCACTTTACGTGGTAAGGAATGTAAGGCTATTCATTCAAAACAAATAAAGGAATTGACGGAAAACAAAAATTAAAACCAGGAAAAATTGTGTGGTATCACATAAAAAACCATTAATCATAAAATTCTCGACAAAAAAAAAACAATGTCAAAAGTCTTTCACCCTCTCTATCACCCATTTCAGTCCAACTATGCTTGTCGAAATGGAATAGAATTAGAGAAAACACAGAAAGAAACAACCTGAATGAATAACATAGTATACTTACAGAAGCAAAAGTTTGTCCAAGAAATTGCAAATAAAAACTGGATAAACTCGTGGCTTCAATGGCACAGTGCAAGAGTACTTGCCTGAGAAGACGCTGGTCTAGGTTCGAATCCCAGTGGAAGAAAATGGAATTTCTGGATAAATGAAGGAAAAAGACAGACCAGCACCACATAAGGAGTCTGATGATCGGTTGTGGCTGACCGTGAAACAGCGCTGTAACTCCAGCCGTCCACTTTACGTGGTAAGGAATGTAAGGCTATTCATTCAAAACAAATAAAGGAATTGACGGAAAACAAAAATTAAAACCAGGAAAAATTGTGTGGTATCACATAAAAAACCATTAATCATAAAATTCTCGACAAAAAAAAAAAAAAAACAATGTCAAAAGTCTTTCACCCTCTCTATCACCCATTTCAGTCCAACTATGCTTGTCGAAATGGAATAGAATTAGAGAAAACACAGAAAGAAACAACCTGAATGAATAACATAGTATACTTACAGGAGCAAAAGTTTCTCCAAGAAATTGCAAATAAAAACTGGATAAACTCGTGGCTTCAATGGCACAGTGCAAGAGTACTTGCCTGAGAAGACGCTGGTCTAGGTTCGAATCCCAGTGGAAGAAAATGGAATTTCGGGATAAATGAAGGAAAAAGACAGACCAGCACCACATAAGGAGTCTGATGATCGGTTGTGGCTGACCGTGAAACAGCGCTGTAACTCCAGCCGTCCACTTTACGTGGTAAGGAATGTAAGGCTATTCATTCAAAACAAATAAAGGAATTGACGGAAAACAAAAATTAAAACCAGGAAAAATTGTGTGGTATCACATAAAAAACCATTAATCATAATCACTTTAAATAAACAATCACTTCTCTTATTCAATATTCTCTATACTTTTCACTACTGTCATCTATCGCCCTTCTTTATCGCGGTTCACAACTCGAATGTCTTGGGTGCTCCTGCGACATCTATTTATATCTCCTAGTGACACCTCTCGAAATTTCCAGATTCGTTGAGAAGGTTCGTTAAGTTCAGAAGGTTCGAGAACAACATACCAAGTTATACTACAGCTACTCAAACTGCTATTCCAATGCTGCCAAAATCGATAATATGGCCACTTTCTACTAGATGGCGTAGTTGACTAATTAATGCTGAATGACACAGTTCAAGCAAACATGCAACAATATCCCCCTCTTAAACTTGTTCGTCCCGAACAAGCACGTCAATATTTTCCCCATGGTAGCGATGGAGACGATCCACATGGACAACTTTCAGCTTGCCTCTTCCTCGCTGGATCCGGTGGACAACATCGTTGATGCGCTTCACTATCTTATAGGGTCCTTCCCAATCCTGCTGTAGTTTAGGTGACATACCTTTTCGGCGATGAGGGTTGTATAGCCATACCAGATCTCCTTCCTGGAATCCTGTGGTGGTCGCTTTTGTATCGTACCGCGTCTTCATGCGGTCGCTGGATATCCGAATCTTATCTCTAGTTTTCCGATGAATGTTTCTGATGATTTCTCTGAGGTCCGCCACATAATCATCCTCATTCGTTGCTTCATCAGTCGGAGATCCAAACATCAATTCACTAGGTAACCGGATGGTTCGACCAAAAAGGATTTCGGATGGAGTATGTCCTGTTGTGTTATGAACTGCGCTTCGATAAGCTAATAGGAACATGGGGATGTCCTTGTCGCAGTCCCGCTGGCAGTCGCCAACAACCTTAGAAAGGTGTTCGTTTAAGGTTCTATTGAAGCGTTCCACCATTTCGTCCGATTGTGGATGAAGCGGGGTTGTACTTGTCTTCTTAATCCCTAGTAGCTGGCATACTCCTTGAAAGATCTTCGACTCGAAGTTGCGACCTTGGTCCGAGTGCAATTCCATTGGTACGCCAAAATGGTTGCCACGCACTTATTTTGTCCGATATAGGCTTCCACTGTTAGACTCTGGTTTCCTCGTTTGGTTTGGGAGACTTGAATTGTGGTCCTGGGGTCGTCGATTCCGGAAACCAACTTCTGCCCCACGAAGCTGGTCCTTACACGTTTTCCCGACTGCTGGTTATGCGAAGCTATATCTGCAGGATGGTTGTTATCCCTGCCAGATGCTTCTTCGTTGCCCCTCCTAGGCCCGCAATGCGGACAACTGCCTCGTCTGGGTGGAGCTCTGCACTGTCTCTGTAGGTGCCCTATTTTGTTGCAGTTCCAGCAGCGCATTTGACCTCTGTTATATCTGCTCCGGTCTACGACGTCTGCTCTTTGACATGAACATTCAACGGCTGTCATTTCCCTTACGCGGTGGAACACATGCGATGCCTGATCAGCAGCTTGCATTGTCAAGGCAAATGCTAGGGCCTCAGCGAGAGTTCTCTTTCCAGCCATTCTTACGGCCATTTGCAGTTGTCTATCTTCAATGGCTTGGATAAACGCCTCCACAGCCATTTCATTGATGAGAACCTCACCAGCATTAGGATATGACAAATGTGCCAGACGTTCGATATCTGCTTGCAGCTGTTGAAGTGTTTCTCCCCGCTTCTGGACGCCTTGACCAGGGCGTCGTAGTCGTGTTGCTTCTCTTCTGAGACGGTTTGGAGTAACTCCGCAGCTGTACCTCTTAGTGCGAGCGTTAGCGCAATCGACTTTTCCTCGTTGTCCCAGCTGTTCGCCATTGCAGCTGCTTCAAACTGTTTCTTATAAATTGGCCATGATGTTTGACCGTCGAAAACAGGAGGCTGCATCTCTTTCCTTCTCGGGCAGTCCGCAGAATTTTCTCGAGCCTTCTGCTTCTTCACTTTCTCCAGCTCTCTAGCCAAGTTCTCGAAGTTTGTTTCATGCTTGCAAAACGTCTGATGGATTTCGTCGAATTTGGTTTCAACCTTCTCGAACTTGTGGTCAATTTCTTCGAGTTTTCCTTCGAGAACATTTTTAAAATCTTCCACAGCGCTCTTTTGGGCGGCAACTATGGAATTCTTTTGTTCTTCGAATTTAGAGTCCATTGACTCCAATTTCGAATCCAGAGAATTCTTCTGTTCATTGAACTGAGAGTCTATAGAATTCTTTTGTTCATCAAATTTAGAGTCCATTGATTGCAATTTGGAATCTAGAGAATTCTTTTGTTCATCAAATTTAGAGTCCATTGATTGCAGTTTGGAATCTAGAGAATTTGTCTGTTGTTCTAGAGAATTCTTCTGTTCATCTAACTTAGAGTCCATACAGTCGAATTTCTGATCGAACTTGGCCAGAAGTAGTTCCATCATAGCAGTCATATCAACGGCTGTACTTACTTGTTCTTCTGCTACGTCGAACAGAACGGACTTGGGATTTTCTCCTTCGTTTTCTACAGCTTCCTGCAGTCGAAGCACCAGATCACTTTTTCCTCCAGCTGTGGAGAGATTCCGCTTTTCTAGCTCAGCTTTTAACTGCGGTATACTGAGCTGTAGTAATTTCAATGTGCGGCCCATTTTTCTTTCCTTTTTTTTTCACTAAATAGGTTTTTTTTTTTTTTTTTTTAAACTAATTCACTTCACTTTAATTTCCACCAATGTTGCATCCAGGCTAGGATTCGAAAAGATAAAACGTAATTTTATTTAATTAATCTTTATTAGTTCTCTTTCAATGTCTTTTACTTCTTGATTATTATTCTAATAATTCACTTATTTAATTCAACAATTCACTTTCACAATTAATCACTTTAAATAAACAATCACTTCTCTTATTCAATATTCTCTATACTTTTCACTACTGTCATCTATCGCCCTTCTTTATCGCGGTTCACAACTCGAATGTCTTGGGTGCTCCTGCGACATCTATTTATATCTCCTAGTGGCACCTCTCGAAATTTCCAGATTCGTTGAGAAGGTTCGTTAAGTTCAGAAGGTTCGAGAACAACATACCAAGTTATACCACAGCTACTCAAACTGCTATTCCAATGCTGCCAAAATCGGTAATATGGCCACTTTCTACTAGATGGCGTAGTTGACTAATTAATGCTGAATGACACAGTTCAAGCAAACATGCAACAGTATTTATGGATATGTCAAGCAGTCGCCGTCAGAAGAACGAAAAGCAGATGAACGATCTATTTTTTGCGAATCCAGGCTTATATATATGTAGATATATATGCCAAGATTCTAATTTCAATTCCCAAAAAATCATTAATCGGTTTTTTGATTTGGGAACGAATTCTAACTTCAATTCTCTAAAAAGTGTCTTAAAGAAACCAAAAAAGTAGTCTTCCACACACAGATCTCAAGCTTAGTTCGTCAGCGCATTTGTGCGCTCCACTACACCACTGCTTTTTCTCAGGAGCACCACTTATACAAAGGTGGGTATGCCAAGAAGCAGTTTAATATTAAGCCGTTCCTGATCGAGGAAAAATATGGCTATCACTAGCCGCAAGTGTTGATTACATTTCCAGAGCTCTTCGCTACAAAGAAAGTGTGTTTACCCTTTCGATCCGGATGGGACATAGAACAAAGGTGTTTTTATACCTTGGATGTCCCATCCGGATCGAAAGGGTTAAATACTCGGTCCTCATCCAGTAGTTCATGTACTCACTTCGATTGTTCACTGCCATTAGTTCCACAATAACTTTAGCCATTTTCGAAACAAGTCTTCTTATCGTTCGGACTTTTGTAAATGATATACCAACGGCGCTGGGGCTTATATATAGATTCAGGCTTATATATAGATCACCTTCCCAGAGCTCTTCACTGCAAAGAAAGTGTGTTAAATACTCGGTCCTCATCTAGTAGTTCATGTACTCACTTCGATTGTTCACTGCCAATAGTTCCACAATAACTTCAGCCATTTTCGAAACAAGTCTTGTTATCGTTCGGACTTTTGTAAATGATATAACAAGACCAACGGCGCTGAAGCTGCAGGAAATAGCTCCTCAATGAAATAACTCCTGAAATTAAAATTTAATAACCACCCAAAATTTGTATGGAGGCGGGGATTTTTTCATATGAAATAAACCTCCTATTTCATGGGATTTTGGGGACTTCTGTCATACTTCAAAGTGGGGGTTTATTTCATGATGAAATAAGTCCCCAAATTTCTCCAAATCAAACAGTGAGCCCAAGGAGGCGGCGGGGGGCATTGCACTGTTTATGGGATATACTACTTTTGATTTTGCAACCATCGTGCAGCATTTTGCGTATGAAGGGGCATGCTGTCCCCCAGCACCCCTCTACTGGACTTACTGTTTAAATACTGTTCAAATTTGGGGACTTATTTTACACCTTTTTGGAGACTTATTTCATCGGTGAAATAAGTCCATAATTTTGGGCGGTAATTTTTTTTTCATTTTGGGAGGTTTTTTAATTGGGAAGTTGTTTCCTACAGCCTGTTTATGAGAATCCCTTCCATCCTCTATGCTAGCTCGTAGTTTGATCAGTTGTTCTCTTCCGTTTTACGCATTTGTTCGAGGGCGGCATAACACAATTGAGGTACCGAACTATTACAGCATTTTTCATTAGAATTCGCTAATACACCTTTGAACGTTCGAGTAGCGCGTAACTATTAGTAAGAATTTAACGTTGCATAAAACCTTATTCAGAAAAAAACATTTTCAACCCGTATTAGTTACACAGGCTTTGTGTCAGATAAAGTACCAAAAAGAAGAGTTCAATTACATTTAGCTGCTCAAAATGATAAACACAACTCAGCTGTTTGTGAAAAAAATCAAATTGAAATATTGTGGTTGTTACTGGTTGGAAAAATAGCAATACTCGTATGTATGAAGCTAGAGAGAAAAAATAAAAGAAAACGCGGGAAAATTGAGACGACCAAAAGCAGGACAATGACATAGGAAGGAAAGGTGTTGTTTCTCTCGTGTTATCTATATCCTTCTTACAAAGATATCCTCCATATACGGTGCAATCTAAGGATCGCACCTGTCTTGGAAGCGTTGTATTTGGCTGCCTTGTATGCTTTCAGTAGCGTTTCCCTTCCAAGGCAAAGGTCGCTATTGCCTAAGTCTGAAAAATGTCTAGCTGTAGAAGAACGTAGGTACATAATATTGAATTATTTTAGTTACTTACCGTGACTGCTTGACCAATCAGATATTCTAGAAGATTTGCATACTCAAATCTTTTCTTCCGGCTGTTGCAGAACTCGTCTTTTCGTGCTGAATAGCACTAAAGTAGACAAAGGGTCTCTTCCATTGTCCGCAGCTTGCTTTTGTTTTGCACAAGCATCTTTACAAACCATTGTTTATGTTTAACATTTTAAACACTTGCGTAATTGCAATAAGTGCAAATTATGATAATAAAATCGCGAAAAAAACATTGGCGGGATTTGTCAGTCGTTAGCGTAAAAGGATAAGTTGTTGTTGTATTTTACATGCAAATTTCAACGTGCGTGCAAAATGAAAACCACTATTGATCGTGTTAGAGTTCTAAACACACATGTATCATTTTCTCTTGTGGAAAGTAAAGAGGCAAAAATATGTAGCCTACGACAGAATGACGACACATCAGAATATTGAACTGCGCAGCTCTATTCAGATACACACATATCTCTGTTAGGCCAAGATACATGTGCAGAAGTTCTGTATGCTTCACAGCATATGTGCAGAATTATTTTACGTGCGGAGTGGATAGTGTACTTTTATACTTTTTTATGCCAGAACACAAGAGTGCACACAAAAAAAGGAAAACCAAAACAAAACCAAATTTGCTTCTTTTCTCTTTCGAAGTGTGGTAAGATTGTCGACTGTAGTGGATTTAAAATTAGAGACAACTTACAGAACTGCAGTGGCTGCAGAATCTACATGTGCAAGAAATATTCTGCACATGTATTTTGGCCTTAAAGTTGCAAAATAAATGCAGCAATTGAATCCTGCGTCATAGATAGGTACTAGCCAGGCGGGCGGCTGCGGGGGGCGCAACATATTAGAGGGCGCCACAGCCTACTGGGTTCAGGGTGCTGGGGAACAGGAACAACAAATTAAAATATGATGCTAACTCACATAAAAAAAAATTCACTTAATTACGAAAGGCGCCCGCAAAGATTAGAGTTGTGTTTAGAGATTGAAAACTACAAACACCAAATAAAATCATTATTGCGTGATTTAAAAATTGCAGATTACATTGCAGCTCTTAATTGCTATGAAGTATATAGCTTTTTTTTCGGGGTGTGTGAGACTTTCTGCACTGGAGCACTCAGACTCAATACTGGTCCATTGTACTACCAAGTATATAGCTTAGCGACCAGTTATCCCAATAAAGAGATTGCACTTCGCCTAGCATTGACGCTACTTGTGACTTCTGCCAGCTTTGATAGATCTTTTTTTAAATTTTTTTCTTTAAAATTAATATAAAATTATTATCCATATTATTGAGAAATTGGCCTCAGAAGAGCCAGACAATGTTTAAGAGATTTTATAATGCCTAAATGAACGACTTCATATTGTTTTGTTTCTTTTCCAACATAAAGGCCCATTTAGACGATCATTTCAGTTTCAGTTTCAGTTGAGCTATCAGTTAAGCTTTCAGTTAAACTGATGTTTAAATGCAAAAATTGAAGCGTGTAACTGAAACTGAAACTGATGGAATTCCCATAAGTTGTCGGTTCAGTTATTAGTTAAACTGATGTGTAAATACGTTTCAGTTCAGTTGTCAGTTCAATCGTCATTTCAATTGCTTTCATCGTCCGTTACGCAATGTATTTCTTCTGTCTTTCGACTGCTCACAAGAAAAATGAAAGCTCAACTGAACACTGGACTGACGTCTAAATCCACTGTCTTTTTTAACTCAACTGACAACTGAACTGAAAACTGAAGTGATAACTGATCGTCTAAAAGCGCCTTAAAAGAAGGAAACGCATATTATCCAGTGCGGCTTCCAGCCCGGCATATCAACCAAATCTTAACACAAAGGTAAAACCTGGGAAATACCAATGAATTTCAAGTCTTGACCCACCAGCAGCTCTACGTAGCGATGGCCAAAGCCAGCCAGGCATATCGACAATAGACAAATCTTCACACTAAGGCGAATCCTGGAAAAGACCAATGAACTTTAAATCTAGAACCACCATTTTTTCATCGACTAAGGCCGCATATGATAGCATTCATCGTCAGTAACTCTACGTAGCGCGATGGCCGAATTCTGCATCCCGGCAAAACTGATATACATATATGTATGTAAAGTATAAAATTTTTAAAATCCCCCCAGATAACACGCACGCAATCTCAAATAAACGAATTTTGAGCTAGAAAGTTTAAATTTTTAATATATGGTCTTTAGGGGTCCAAATTGCTCGGGAGTTAAATTTTTTTAAATGGTTTACAAAAACAATTTCATTGAAGAGTAAAAGTTTGAGCTAGGAAGCTGAAATTTATAATATATACTTTCTAGAGGCCCTTAATGCTCATGATGAAAACAAAATTAAATACGCCTACTGACACGCCCACAATTTAAAAGAACCCGTTTTTCGAAAAAAAAACAGTTCGAGCCAGGAAGCTAAAATTTCGAATATAAACTCTCCAGGGGCTCATGAGGAAATATTTTTAAAATCCTGAAATGTCCACTTTAAAAAAAAAAAAACATTTTATTGAAGTAAAGTATGTATAACAAAATATGATGATCCTTCTTAACAATTCTTCCATACTTAGATTTTTGTCGCGCCCACTTAATAAGGGATATGAATAGGAATAGCATATCCAACAGTTCGCCCAAGCATTTCCCGAATAAAATACATACTAGGCATTAACGGCCCGTACAAGACCTAAAACCTAGCCTCTCCAACCATTTTACTTGTGCGAAGTGGAAGGTACTGTTACATCCAGGCTAGGATTCGAAAAGATAAAACGTAATTCTATTTAATTAATCTTTATTAGTTCTCTTTCTCAATACTGTTACATCCTGACTCTTGATTATTATTCTTTCACAATTAATCACTTTAAATAAACAATCACTTTTCTCTTATTCAATATTCTCTATACTTTTCACTACTGTCATCTATCGCCCTTCTTTATCGCGGTTCACAACTCGAATGTCTTGGGTGCTCCTGCGACGTCTATTTATATCTCCTAGTGACACCTTTCGAAATTTCCAGATTCGTAGAGAAGGTTCGTTTAGAAGGTTCGAGAACAATCTAATTATGTATGTACTAGTTATTCCACAGCTACTCAAACTAATATTCAAATGCTGCCAAAATCGGTAATATGGCTACTTTTACTCTCTACTAGATGGCGCAGTTGACTAATTAATGCTGAATGACACAGTTCAAGCAAACATGCAACAGTACCTACAATTTTAAGCCGAATCTGAACGGCAAGTTGAGAGGCTTCTCATGACAATTTATACTCTTGGATGTTTGTCAGACATTCGCAAGAGGCTTAAACGCGATTGATGGTATACTTTAAGAAACGAACAATATTTCAAAAACAGGCGACGGAATTTCAAGGAAATTTGATACAGTAGTAGAATACAATTAAGACAATTGTAATACATATAGCTATCTACATGTAATTGTTGAGATTCTTTTTTTGTGCTGAAAATGGCTACATGAAAACATGTGATTCGAAACCAATTTTTATAAAAGCGGGAAAGTTATCGGCCCAGTCCAGCACTTTATTGATATATTTTTCGATTCATCTCTGTCGTTATTTGAGTATGAATAAATTGACAGCTTATTTCGTTCCAATTGGCTTTTTATTCATCGCGCGCTGAATAACGTGCTGGGATAGGTACTTAAATGGTTTGATTGATTTGACAAACTTCCAAATGCACAGACAAAAAAAATTGATCATTTCGAAATCCTGGAAAATGTATGGCAAGATGATGAACAATTCGGGTGAAATGTTGAATTTGGCTGAAATTTCGATTTTGGTGTCTGTTTAAACGTACTACATATAACATCTCTTACCACCACAAATCGATGAAGAAGTTTCGTATGAACAGCATTCTACTCACGTGTGAACCGGGCTATTGAAAGAAACCGATAGCCTGTCTCCAGATTATGCCAGTTTCCCCATAACTTAAACACCTATTATTATACACCTATTTATTGACGAATTATGTCCCAACAATGGTTGACAGCGCTGTTACTTCTGACATTAAGCTGACAAACCAAATTGTCTCAGATTGTAGTGTGGGCACTTTTAGTAATTACGAAATTGAGGAATGGAAATTACGCATTTTGGACAATGGGAAAACAGGCTATTAAAAGCAATATTCTTTTGATTTTCAATGGAAACCGCCATTCCTTTTTCTGGTATTATAAATTATCATGTTCAGTTAATGGGAAACCCAAGAGTATATGGCCCCGACTGCGGTTGCCGATTACCAATCGAAGCGACATTTTTTGTCGATTGGATCGAATTGGTGTTGTTTAAGCAATCGAATGAGCAGTGCTCTTTTGTGATAGGCTCGCTAAAAATTAACATCTAAAAGTCGGTAACATTTTTAAAGATTAATTCTGAAAAATTTTGTGTCATAAGCTAAGAAAAATGTATGCAGTTGTATCAAAGTGTATTGAGTTGTAATTGTAAAAAAAGTTGCCTAATTTTAAATGTTAATCATTCAGCAGAATATTAAAAAATTACAATCGACAGTAATCGTTTGTGAAATAGAAAAATGGCGGCCACAGTCGACAATCGATCAAGAAATCGACAACCGCAATTGTTCTCAAAAGTTCTCAAAATCGAAAAATTGCATATAGGTACCTACCTTCGGCGCATCAAATTTCCGCTTCCGCTCATTTTGTTAAGCCACTTAAGATTTGTATAGTTATATTTTCATACATTTATTAATTAGGTATTTAATTTTGGACAGATTCTTATTTTCCTTGTCATATTACAAGATATTTATCACCCCTATCGTGGAATCCATCGGGGGGAACGATCCGCTAATAGTGAACAAGTTGCATCGTGTAATCCGCAAACGTGAACCATCCACATATCAGTAACGTGAATGAAATTCATTGTATCGTGGAAAACGAACGGATCGAATCTATCCATGCATTTGACATCCGCAGTTTTTATTTTATTTTCACTGAATTTAATTTTTACAAAACAAATGTGTTTAAAATGAGCTGTCACAATTGAATTTCCTAATCACCAATAGTAGTCGGTAAGTGAGAGTATCCGACGGATCCCACGATAGCAATTTTCTGTTCACGTGAATCGAATAAGTGAAGTGAATCTCAGATCCGACGGATTCCACGATAGGAGTGTATATTTTATTTTATAACAACATCAAAAATATTTTTGATTGCGTTTTCAGAAAAATATTAGATTTCAGTGGGTTGTTGTGCCCTTTCGATGAGGATTAATTATAGCACAATGACAAACGTTGACATTTTTTTAATTTAAGGAAGTTTTTCCTTTTTAAGGAGCGTTATCCTGCAGAGTGAGAAAAATATTATACAGTAACAAGAAATGACTTACATATGCATCAACTGAGCAACAAGTAGTTACCACCAAGGGCAAAGAGGCAAGCCTGAAAACTCCTGCATCTCACAAAGGAAACAAAACCAGCCCCAGCGACGAAGTGATTCAAAATCGGTTACTATTTGAGGTTAAATCGGCGAACTTCCCAGGCGGACCAGTAGGGATGCCGTGTAGTTTGAGGCTTGTGTTCCCTTTTGCATAGATCATAGCCGTCGTCGTTAAAGAAAAGAAGAAGACTGTACTTTTGGAACAATTAAGGGACCCTACAACGATACGCCAATTTCGAATGACAAATTTGCAAGGAGCGGAAGTTGTGAAACAACCTAATGTTTTTACTAGTGAAATTCGATTCTGGAACCACTGGATCAGAGCACAACTAGATCCCTACGTTCCCGTTAAAGATTACGACATAAAGCGCACCAATGTTTCGTGACCTGATTGGTATAGGTATCAGTTTAATAGGAAAATTTGTATTTTCTCAAACTTCATACATTTACCTTCTCTTGCCTAAAACGAATTAACTGTCCCCAAATAAGTACAATCATTTTGTAACACTTTACGAAGCAACAAGCTCAAATCTGCGAAATCTTAATTCTTTCAACCGCTGACAGGTTAAACAAATATATATACATAAATACAAATATGAAATATTTTCCACAATAACGAACGTCTTTAGTAAGTGTAGTGCGTAAGAGGAGCAAGAATGTTCTGTAGTCTCCCTTATTTGACATTGACTGCTGCTGTCCAGATAATCTTTGTGCATGAAATCGATTTGCCAATCAATTTAATGGCAGCTAACTTCATACATTTAAAAAAAACAATATCAAATCAAGGATTAAAAGGTATATTGATTCAATAAGTTACAATAGAAAATAAATAATTAAAATACCTTACATGATAGTTTGTCGTTATTTACACATGATAAGCAAATGAGAGATATTTACTTACATTTTGAATAAATTGAAAATTAGTTAAACAAATAGATTTGGTGTAGAGCACAGATATTGAGATATGCACGTGTATCCTTTCAAGTCTTTATCTCAGATAAGTTTAAAGTTCAAACGTGTAAGTTTGATTAAATTCAAATTTAGCTCCGTCCTATCTAGTTTCTTTCTCCGCTGTGATGTCAGTTTCTGTTGATCTTAGCCAAACTTTAGGCTCTATACCACCTTCATCATCAAAGTCTTTTATTGAGGAATCCCTAAATCTTGATTCTGGCAGTTGATCGTAGTCAAAGATTTGGCGAGCACTCCGCGGCGAACCAAGCTCCATAGCAGTCGGTGGATATGAGGTGGTTGTGGTCACAAAAATGGTCGGCTCCGCGTCAAGAGCGGATCCAGAGTAGAGGGCTCCCATTTGTTCACCTGTAGGCTCATTGATAAAGAAGTTTCCAAGGGATGAATCGAGAAGGCTTAGCAAGCCTTGCATTGATGCACTTTGTTTGGCTGGAGGTGGTTTTGATGACGGTGTTGTTTGTTCTTTCAGCTTTGAATCGGTGGAGGGCCTAGAGGTTGTGGTAGTGGTTGTTGTTGTTGTCGTACTTTGTTTCGCATGAAGATGTCTCACTTGAAGTGTGTATCTTGCATCGTCATGAGACGTAACATGTCTTACAACAGACTCTTGTCGCGGAGTGATGGGAACGATTTTTGGCTGATGAGTGGATGTTTCATTATCGTTCTTTCCATATGTCTTCACTTTCGAATGTCCTTCAATTATTTGGTACATTGAAACTTCGTAATGTCCCTCTGAACGTTTGAAAGGAGGTTCAGAGGTAATTTCAAGTGGAGCAACTGTTGGGTATAGAGGCGCTGATATGGAGTTGGGTTGGTATGAAGGATACATCGGTTTATGAGTGGTTGTTGTCAATGGAAAGCGAGGGGTAAATATAGTTGTAGGTGGGGCATAGATAGGCGTTGAAGTTGTCGTTATGAAAACAGATGAAGGGAATGTATCAAAGACACTCTTCATTGACGTATTTGGCATAGGTTTAGGTGGGTTTGGCTTTGGTTTGATAAGTTCCTTTTGAAGCAATTCGTGCACCCATGGCTTTCGAGGCGTTGTCATCCCAACGAAATCATTCGGATTTGATCGTATATTCGAATATTTTGTATCTGGTCTGCTGAAACTCACGAACTTAATAGGATCGTCATGCTTTGAATCAAAGGGCGATTTAGTCCGATAAAGATTCGAGGCAGATGTTGTGTAGTAGTTTATGGAAGGTGGATATTGCGTTGGATAATGATGCATTGCTGTTGTTGCCGTCTTTTGTCCATGAGATTGCATTGGTGGTGGCATAAGTCTAGTGGGAAGGTGTCCAGCATAATAGCTTCTTCTAATTGAGGTGTATTTTTGTTCCTTTTTCATATTTTCTCGTTTTGATGGAACACCGAGAAGAAGAATGTCTGTTTTATCTTTATTTCCAGCTTCGTCCTTCGTTTTATTATTTTCCGCCCAGTAACGAACTCTTTCCAAAGCTGGTGGACTGTAATCAAATGTTGGATCATTTTTTAAAGGGTCTCCTTGGCCTAAGGGTTTCCATCCGTTGTGATCCAGGCGAGGACTAAGTAATCTCCCCTCAAAACCTATAAATACAAACAAACATTAGATTAACTTGAAGTACAAATATTAAGATTCACTTAATACAATTTTGACTACAAAAAACTCAAAGGAACCGTTGGTCTAATTGTGCTATGGGTAGCTTAGATCTTCCGTCAAGATACATAATCATACAGGGATGAAGTTATTCGCAATAAAGTTGATTCGCGTAAAAATAAAAACCGAAACTATGCTTTATCGAGGTCCTCAAACTTAAGATATTCAAGGCCAAGGTCAGACTAATTCTTCAATGCAAACTAAAATTTATATCTCCGAATTCGTTTGATTAAGCCGAAAATTAGTTATTAAAAGTCCAACTCAACATACTTAACACAAGACAACCCAATCAAGTTCCTCAACTTATATTCCTCTTTTTTGCATGTTCTTACAAAATTAGTGACCAATTAATACTGCATCCAGTTGGTTGGATTAAAACCGGATGGGTAAACGATGCATGGATAGACAAACAGGCGTCATTTCAATTTTGTTAACAAAGATCTTACCTTCTGGCGGGGTATTGGACACATCTCCTCCATCTGCTCTTTTGAGTAGAATCGGAAGAAGTCGCAGCCACAAAATTAGTGTTTTGTAGTGACTTGTAAGCATGTTTTGGTGAGAAGAATCTAAAAATAAAATTTATTTTGCAATATCAATAAAGTTATTTTTATCGGAAACATATTATTCGTCTTTAATATAATGCAATGGTTAACGCAAATGAATTATAATTATAATTGAGCAATTGCTAAGAAAAATGCTCAGGAAATTCTTGAATTCTTGAGGTTATAGTAATATGTAGGTATAGGTATATACATAATATGTATCTTCTTTTTCACCAAACCGTTTAATTAAACATACTGATACCATTCAGTCGGCGGCGAAATTATGGGTTGTTGTTTCCGAAGACATTTCGATGGCTTAAGTACATTGGCTTAAAAATAAACGATTTCGGTATTAATTCGGCTCGTTCTTTCTTTGAACTCTTCGTTTCTGTATCAGCAACCCAAAAATCTCGGCAAAAATCTACACCGCTCCGGACTACATTAACGCAATTCCGCATTGTGTTGCAAGGCCTGCATATTACGACGCGACGGCCGGCAGTGCAATGAAGGATGTGAGAGTAATCGCCTTATGTAGAATGAAGTACAGTCAAAATCGCTTATAACGACATCGGTTATAACGACGTATCGGTTACAACGACCAAATTCTTAGGTCCCGAATCATCGCCATTGTAAATCCATTGAACGACAATCGCTTATAACGACATATCGCTTACAACGACCGATTTTACCCTTTTTCACATTTAATATCGGTTATAACGACTAAAATCGACGCAGCTGTTGGCGCAACTGATTTTTTTCTAAAACGGTAAACTGATTCTCTGTAGATGCGATGTATCTAAGTTCGTAGAATCTGGGATAATGTTACAGTTAGCGTTTGTAGACGTTATTTTTGTTAGTGCAAATTTTTCAGTGTGAGAAGTGGTTGTAGAAGTTTAATTTAATTTGAGTTATACTTTCTTATCGGAAAATGAGTCAAAAAAGAAAATTCTGTACTAAGCAATTAGATATTTCCACTTTATTTAATAAACAGTAAACGTATATTTGTAAATGTGTACCTACTCTTATTATTTTATGACTCAAAATCAAAGAAAAATTAGGGGAAAAAAGTAAGTATATACATATATACATAGCTTGATATCGGTTATAGCGACCTGTCGCTTATAACGACTAAATTCGTCAGTCCCTTGAAAGTCGTTATAACCGATTTTGACTGTATATCAAAAGAGAGATCACAAAATCGGATAAACCCGCTTAAAAAATTATACCATTGTCATATCAAAAAGAAAAAAAAATTCTCTTGGCATCCTGTTACGAATAAGAATTATTTTTGTGTTCAAACGTTATGCCTTTAATAACTCAGATCAAAAAGAAGTAATTAACCCGACAGTTTGGTTTATTTCATAAAGGCACGCAAAACAAGGTTTTGCAGATGAGTTTGTTGGCACTTAAATGGAGAAACTGTTAAATGCTGTGAATTGTTTAACCTTTATTTATATGTTAGTAAGAGAAGGGGTTTACGTTTATGAAGTTGAACAATTGAAATAAAATAAACGAAATAGAAGGCATTAACGTCCCATACAGGGAATAAAACCTATCTCCGCCAATCATTTACTTGTGCGAAGTGGAGAAAACCTACAATTTTAAGACGGCTCCCAAGGCAAATTAGAGAAGCTTCTCATTACAATTAATATTGGCTGAAATCCAAAACGTCGCATCGTGTAAGCATCACTGCCTTTTTGATTTTTTTTTGTTTAATATAGAACGCACTAAAGGGATTTATTAGGACACTTATAATGTAATAGCTACACAGCGCGGGTATTAAGGAAATTAGGGTGGGAAGAAAAGGAGAGATGTCGATGCACGTTGGTTTTGAATGTTTGTAGGTTATAATGTGAAGGAAAAACAATGCGTGGAAGAGTATTCCACATTCGTGTTGTACGGCTGAGGAAAGATTTTTTGAACTTCACTGTACTTTCGAATACAGGCTTGAGGGTGAACTGATGAGCATTCCTTGCATGGCGGGTATTGCGGTTGAAATGTTCAAGGGGAGGAATGCAGTGTGATGGCATAAGATGGCGTTATTGCGATGCTTTAATTTGCTATGCTTTTACGATGCAATATTGACATTTTTTAACGACTTCCGGTGAAAATAATTTTCTTTTGTGACAATAGAAAGCCACTTTGGCGAACTGTTGGATACCTTAATCGTATCCCCCCAAAAAGTGGGCGTGGCAATAGTCACCCATTCTATGACTATGATTTGTTAAGGGGGATGTTTTTGTTATAGGTACACAAGTATTTTTGGCTTGATATTTATGTATATTAATACTTCTTATTGAAAATATATACCAAGTCGGAAGACGATACCTAATTCAATTTAATGAAAATAACCTTAACCACAGAAATAGAGTGCGCGGTTCCTGAGGACATCTTGGAAAAATTTTCCTTTTTTTTGGTTTCATTTTAAGGGTTTCAAGGACCTCTTGGTAAAATAATCTTGACCATGTATCTTGAACATTATGTAAATTATCCTAACTATTTTTATATTTTATTTGACTTGAAACTTCTGTGTCGGGTGCAAAGAAATGTAAACATATTGAAATTTTGAGAAACCAGAAAGTAAATGTTGATTTTGCTTACAATAATGAAAGTAATATAATTTTAAAAATACATTGTTCACATGAATGTCTTAGAAATGTTGGTACTTATTCATTCTTGTATATATTTAATTAAACTCGCGGGGTTTTATTCGAGGCGAATCAAAAAGTGCTTGGGTGAAGGTTAAAGAAAACTATATACAACTCTTCGGGTTAAACGTGCCAACGCCTTCGGCTTCACATAAGAGCATCTGCATATCAATGACAGATGGTAAAGCTGAAGCATACTCTACCACTCCCACTTATGAGATGAGAATGGTGGTTGAGTTAAGTTTGAATTTTTATCAAAAATACACCTCATTACGGTGGTTTACATTTTTTAGGGGATTTGATTGCCGCGAAATCAATAGTGTTAAGTGTAGGTTGACATTTCCTTACCATTGTCATTACATTACGTTTACACGTAGCAAATATTTGCCAAGAAAGGCGGTTGCAAAAAATTGGAAAGTAAAACGTGTACACCAAACAACAAATACTTTCGCAAATACCTAGTTTTATCGGCAAATAATTGCTGCGTGCCTAGACCTTGCTTGGCCTGCAAAATGTACGGCAGAGAAATCTGTGCTTTAATGAAGTTCTGAAAGAAATTGGGGATTGTAGCCAAAATATTCCTTCGGAATAATATGAAAATTTTCTTTTAAAAGTGAAAATCAATAATTTGTTGTAATATATTGAAGGATTAGGTAAAGCAGTTTATGTTCTATTGACTTAAGTTGCTTAGAATCACAAAAAAAGTGCAGTTATTTCCCACTCGAGGTGAAGTTATTTCCCGTGTGAAGTTGTTGCCCGTGAAGTAATTTCTCTGCAATTTCAATTAATCCTTCATGAAAAGTGGTGCTAGGAACATAATTAATAAAAAAAAGGTTTTTTCTTATGTACCTAGGTACTATTTTTTGAGAAACAGGTTCTTATAAATCTGAATATAACGCTCGAAAGCTAATGATCGTCGAAGTCACAATCAAAATCTTGCTGTCTCTTTTCAATGCGGGTACATAGTTACCTATCGTCGCAGACTAACTCAGTCACCGATGCGCTCTTTCGAATGAGAGTTGTGCCCGTGAGAGTTGTGTCCGAAAATGCTGTGTTTTCAAAGACTAAAATAAATTCGAATATGTATATTTAAATAAAATTGCGTCTTTTATTTGGGAACATGTTTATTTATATTTCAAAAAGAACAGTAACCATATATGAATTATAGGATGCTAAAGACGAATGATTAGCTTATTAGGGGAAGCAGTGGCGGATTAACCAAGGGGCGGAAGGGGCGCCGGTGTTGGGGGGCCCCCAAATCCTTCAATCTATACTAATATTATAAAGAGGAAAGATTTGATTGTTTGTTTGTTTTGAATAGGCTCCGAAGCTACTGGACCGATTTGTAAAATTGTTTTACCATTAGAAGCCGACATTATCACTGGTGAACATAGGCTACGTTTTACCGCGGAAAAATGCCTCATTCCTACGCGAAAACGGGTAATAGGACAACGGGTAGGGTTGTGATGTGATCGATATTATTACTATTCATTAAGATATCCTTACTATAATAAAACTGTAACTTTTTTCTGGCTGTAAGGTGATGAAAAAAGTACTGCACGAAATTGATTCCGGTTTTCACAGTTGTATGTAGACATGTTTTACCATTATCCGCTGTCCGGAGGCGGAGATCTAAGCTGATATCTACGAAAAGTTGTATATCTCGAATGCTTTCTAGCTCCTACCTTTGGAATGACTCATCCAAATGAAATGGGATTTTTTTTAATATATGTAGGTAAACTTCAATTATGTACAAAGATTTTAAGCAACTTTGTAGGTTACCCTGAAGTTGAACAATAAGCATTAAACTATAAATTTTAAAGTGTTCGATTGAAGCTAGATCGTTGGATTTTCCCAGCGTTGAGTGGATCAAAATTTGTGTCTGTATGCAGCACAAATCTGTTTCTCTCTCTCTACCTTTTGTGCTGTTTGCTTTTTCTTTCTTTTTTTTATGCATCTTTTGTAGCTTGTGTTATTTTTTTTGTGGCGCATGGGATTGAGAAAGATATGCTATGAAATGTAATTGAGATTGAGAGGGAGTCACACACTGAGAGTATATCCATAATAATGAGAAGGGACACTCTCGACGTTTTCTTTATCAGTTTTTATCAGCAAGTATTTTACTTTAAATTTGAGAAGTGGCAGACTGGCGAAGCAAGGCGAGCATGGGTCAGCTAGTTTATAATAAAATGGAACTTCAGTGAATCGTTACCCTGTATATCGCTCATACCTCAATACTATCTTGACCATTTGCATCTCGGTTGCATCATGCGAGACTTGTTTTTCGGAACTTAAACTAATTAAAAATTATCTTCGATCTACAATGGATCAAGAGCGATTGGTTAATCTAGCCGTGCTTTCAATAGAAAGAAAAATTTCCAAAAAAATCGATTTCACAGAAGTTATTGAGGAGTTCAGTAAATTGAAGGCACGAAAACACATATAACACGCTACACAAAAAAAAACTATCTTTGATTTATTTTATCTAATTTTTTTTGTCGGTCGATTCGTATTTTATTTCTCATTTCCATTTATTCCAATAATTTAATTCGAATTAAAATTTCACTTGCCAGAATTTAACGAAATAAACATAAACACTTATTTATATAAACAAATGTGAACTGAATAAAAAGCTTTTAAAACTACATTTTTTTAAAGCTGGGGAGCCTCATTCAGCTTTGCCACCCCGGGCCTCTGACGGGCTTAGTCCGCCACTGAGGGGAAGTGAACAACGTAAGGTTTCTGAGATGTGCGCTCCTTAATTGTCTCTCCAAAATGTACAAAACTGTTTTTGTAAATTTAGAAATTAATCCATTTTTAGCGGTTATACCTCCAAATCGCAGGTGACTCACTTCGATGGGATATACTGAAAAGGGGTGAACATATCTGGCCTTCTCAGAGTCGACCAGGCATGTATCCGTGCATTGGTTCATGCATTTATTCGACTGAATGACAAAAGCAGTTTCGAATCAGCATGCATAATGACATACCCCACCCTGTAACTAAATTGGTCCAGAATGATGTGTATGTCCTCGATCCACTTCAACAGGGCTTATTGAGAACCAAAATTGGCAGAGTTTGTCCAATCTTTATATATGATAGCTATCTTACAGTGCGCCGGATAATGTACATTATTCAGCGCAATGTTAAATAGCGCCCACCGCCGCCGACTTTTTTTTATTTTAAAGCGACTCAAACATGCGCAGGAAATCATATTTCGACACGAACAAGTGAAGTGTATCTTGTCCATTGGCGTCAACTGCGTTTGTACGGTTTTCATCATTGAGAACGGTGAGCCCGTCATTATCAGATCGACCATTCTCAAGTACGGTGCGCAGATAGAAGTGATCTACCAACGCCCAACGTTTTTGGTGCAGACAACCAACTGGTTACTTTTTATATATCCGATCAATATCTAATATTGAGTCAGAAGTTCCATGATCCAGTTGGTTCTGTTCAAAGGAGAGATTCTACGAACCCCGTCAAATGCAACAACAAAAGCATTTGATTAGTCTCACTGATGAAGTGATTCGAAATCGGGAGGCCTGCCTACATTTTTAGAGGTCAAAACGGCGCACCCCACAGGCGGACGAGTATAGGGATGCATTGAAGTGGGACTGTTATGATCTGGAGATCATGACCTCGCCGTCAAAGAAAATAAGTTCTACATGCTCGCAACACGGATAATTTTTATTTTTTAATTTTCTCCCAGGTAATGCGAACCTGTAACGCTACAGCAACGCCTCAAGATGCTTGCAGATAGGTGTTGATTTTTAAGGTGATGGCATGCTTTAGTCTTTAGTTTGGTTTGCTTGTTCAATATAAAAAAAAAGTTGTTTGTATACACTTGTCCTGGAGCCTGTAATACAATAAATATAAAAAGTTTTGTTAAACTTGCTAAGTTCAATATTATATTAAATTGAAATGAATTTCCCTTGCTCAACCAGAGTTGTTGTACCGTGTAACAAGCCCCTGGCATCTCCATCGATAAGTGAAATTATCAGATGAGGTGCATTTGCTGCCTGCAAAGTAGGACGAGCAAGCAAATTTTTTTAAAAATTTTAAATTTCTCAAAATATTTCATTTCTAAGACAATAACTATACATAAACGACAAGTCTTCCAAGAGGCACTGGTTGAATGTCACTTGTGGATCACCAACTGGGCTGCTTGTCTCTGAATACTGTCGAGAGTTTTTAGAGAATTTTTGGATCTGAACTTCCTATGTGGGAGCAATACTTAATTCGTTTCTTAATTTGTGCGTTATGAAAGAGAGGGAGCTGCTTCCGGGTAAAGTAGCTCTTTCAATAAAGCTTTATTCAGAGATTTACGACAGCTCGCAATCACATCGAACTTATACATTTGCAGTGTTAATAATCAAATACAGGTTTGACTAACACATTTTTGAAAAACTGAAAGTGTACCAGGTCACATCTCAGTGAACAATTATACAAACTTTGAACCAATTGACAACTTAGACAAATTGTACATTGTTATATGTTTCCTGTACCTTCCACACTTTTTTCCACACAAATGTCTTCAGATGGATCGAAAAGAGAAAAACACACATCCGCGTCTGAAATTTTGACCAAAATATGGACAATCAGAACGATTAGTTTTATAACGAAACTAATTCTCTTCTTTGCGATGATTTGAACTCGTGCTAAACATCTGTGCAAACTATTTTTCATAAAAAAATGTGCAGCTCATTTAAGAATCATATATTTGAACGGGGAATTTCAAATTCAAAACACATGAATCACATCCACATTTGCAGGCCAACCAAACAAAATAAACAATTTACATTAGAAAATCTACCATGCACTTCCGGTGTAAAGTTAGTCCACAATATCGAAGCAAATAAATCTGCAAGCTTAGAACTCAAACGAAATATTCACTACGTTTCTGATCAATAATTCTTATTTTTATTTTTTTGTTATTCTGCAAATTTATATTTAAATATGTTTCACAAGTCGCACCACCACATATTGCAATATTCAACTGAGTGAGCATATATCCTTTTTCGAATTTCACTTTTATTTTTCCCGTCAACCGTCCGATCAATACAACGCTATATGAAAAACTGAATCCAAGCCACTTTAATCGCGCGCCCCGATACCAGTTAGCAGACAGCCGTCCAAGAAAATAACTCGGGCTATGGTGTTAACAACAGTCAAGGAGGAATATGGTCTTTGGTGGCTTCTTCTACTGGCTTATTGAAAAGAAAAGCAATCGAATTCCAGCAAGGTCTGTTATGGCAGAGGCAACTTTCTTGATTGTTTTGTTGGCTATGGTTAGGAGGCTAGTGTGTTGAGCTACTTGGCCACCTCCATGTTCATCGGTCTATTTTTCTACTACCAGAATGGTTAAACTCCACAATTACTGCAGACACTGTGCAGCAATAGTATTTATCAGCATAACGAAACGATACACGAATATTGCGATGGTAAATGTTTTGCGCCAAGTGAGAGCATTTACATTTTATTTTCATTGATAAATTTAAGCTGTCTGGCAAGTTTTAATTTTGTGTGCACAGCACACTGTATGATTACTTGCACATACTACACATAATAACTGTATTTATGTCTTGTCTTATTTGTGGTGTTTAGTTTTATTTTTTCCTCTTGCTTCCGGGATACTAAATTCATTGATCAACGGTGTTCTCTACACACTTAACAAATAAATAAAAAAAAAACTTTCCCGTTTTGCAAAAGATGTAACGTCTGTTGACGGTCTGTTTCAGAAACATGCTTCTGTAGGCTTTGCAGACGAAAACATATCCGTATTTATTGGTCATTGACCATGGTGACAATTATTCTTTCGATAAAAATAGCAAAAATAGAAACATACAACTGTTGAAAATGATAAGAAAATTTTTTGAATTTCTATGCAAACGTTAACCTTCGAAAGTAGATTTATAGTTTTTGTACTGTATGACTAATGAAAGTCATGCCAAATCAAAGGTTTTTTTGAATTTCCCTCACACTTTTGCAATTAGGTTGACGACCAGGGAAAAAAATATTTTTGTTTGAGGAAAACCCCAAAAAGCCTTTTATTTAAGCAGCAACAACAAATTAATGGATGGATATATAGGTTCATATCTGAACCTTTATAAACGATAGCTTTCAGAAAAGCGTAATAATAAATTACCAATAAGATTGAAACATAACAATAAATGAATATAGTATACTACGAATAAATTAACACCTAAAACAAAGTAAATAAATAAATTAGACATTTTGCATGTAAAAATTGTTTTATATTTTAAGTATCTACATAAATTGATATATATAAGTAAATATATATGTTTACAATTAAATAAAAAAATTAACAAGTAAATTTATAAATGAAAAAACAATGTTCTTTTCTTTCACGACGAGGCTGTGATCTGGACTAAAGGGATCATAACCCTTCCACTGCACTGCATCCCAACTGGTTCGCCTTTGGGGTTGGCCAGAAGTAAATAAATAAAAAAACATAGGGACGGGCTACAGTCCGCTAAGGCGAACTGTTGGATACCCTATTCTTATTCCTATCCCTCATAAGTGGGCGTGACAAAAGTCTAAGTATGGTTGAATTGTTAAGAACGCTCTACATATTTTGTTATACAACATTTAAAGGATTTTATCAAAAAAAACGCTCCCTAGCTCAAACTTGGGTGTTTCAATAAAATTGTTTTATTTAATTGTGGGCGTGTCGGTAGGCGGATTTAAAAAAAATTAACACATGAGCATAAAGGGCCCCTAGAGAGTATATATTATAAATTTCAGCTCCCTAGCTCACTTTGAATTTTCAAAAAAAAAAAAAATTATAATTGTGGGCGTGCCAGTGGGCGGATTTTGAAAATATTTACACATGAGCATAAAGGGCCCATAGAGAGCATATATTATAAATTTCAGCTCCCTAGCTCAAACTTTGGATTTTCAAAGAAATTGTTTTATTTATTTGTGGGCGTGTCAGTGGGCGGATTTTGAAAATATTTATACATGAGCTTAAAGCGCCCCTAGAGAGTATATATTAAAAATTTCAGCTCCCTAGCTCAAATTTTGGTTTTTCAATAAAATTGTTTTATTTTTTTGTGGGCGTGGCAGTGGGCGGATTTTGAAAATTTTATATCCCGAGCAGTTTTAGGGGTCATAGATCATATATAAAAAATTTCAGCTTCCTAGCTCAAAATTCGATTTTTTCCAAAATTTTGTTTTTTTGAGTTTGTGGGCGTGTCTGTGGGCGGATTTCAAAAATTCGTAAACTTGATTATTTCGGGACCCTAGAGAGTATATGGTTAAAATTTCAGCTCTCTAGGTCCAGTTTAAAGGCCTAATTTTTGCCGACGGACGGACGGACGGACGGACATGGCTAGATCGACATTACTATCGATGCTGATCATAAATATAGTAACTTTTAGGGGTCTACGGGCAATATTAAGGTATGTTACAAACTATGCGTCAAAATTAATATACCCCTAGAATAGGGTATAAATATACATCAGCCTTATTCATAAACGAATTATAATGAGTGCATAAAGTAATGCAGGCGCTGTTATGCGTCTAATCGCATAAACCTTATTAATAAAACTTATGCAAAGTTGTATAGACGCTGCATAAGTTCAACGCGTTTGGAGGTTGATTTGCCCATATTAGAATGCTTTTGTATCGAAATGCCATTTTCTCCTTCTCTCCTCCGAGATGTTAAAATTAATTCGTATTTTAATTCAATAACGCTTAGTATTTCAGCGGTGAGCATTCTTAAAAGAACTATAAATCAAATATACATTTGAAAAATAATTACTTGAGGCAGAGAAAGGACATAATTATTTATAGTGGCACAGACTTTAAAGCATTGGTGAACAATTTAAGTTTGTTTGTTCATTAAGAAAATGTTGAAAGATGAAGTGACTCCAGATGAATAGCGATCCTGCCACTAGTGCAACATCTTTTGTATTCCTTTGTGAGTGTGCCCTATGGTCGGAGCACTTCACAAGTGGTCACACACCAGAATAAGATATGCCTCACCATACAATAATTGTATCCCCTTTGTTATGTCATAGGTCATGCTTTGTTGGTTGTGTAATAGGATTTTAGACGTTTGTTTAGGTATCGGAGTAATGAAATGTTCGGCCAAAGATATTATCCACAAACAAGCAGTTTCATCAGTCCAACACACTCTTCTTAAAAAATCCGGCGGCTTATGAATATGCTCCGGAGCAAATTGTAGCCCCACTTTTGCTCGGGCTTTTGTTCGATGACGTGGGCTTGAATTTTATTTTCCTTTAACCTTCGTCGTAACGTTCTTTTGCAACACCGGTTTGGAACTTAGCAACAATAGCGTGTCTCCGTTTTAAGCTCCTTATTCCTATCCATTTGAACAGCTTCCCGAAGAAAAGATGGTACCAATTTAAATTTAAAAATTACTTATTGTATCGCTTAACACTAATTAGTCGAATAATGAAACTCGCGTTTAACACTCAAAGCAGTCGATTGCACTTGTGCAAATAATTTTGCCGGCGTTTAGTGATGCAACAATAACTTTGCCTCTTTTTCCTATGGCTTTAACCTTAACAGTTTGAAATTGGTTTAGTTTTTGGTTTAGATATGGTTTAATTATTGCATGTTGCAAATAATTTTGCCAATGACTGTATGTGTATATGCCGCTACAATTTCCGGCTTATAAGGTCAAATTTAAAACAAAATGCAACCATAACAAAATATTTATTGTTACACAGGTCGTGCATATTGCATCATTGGACCATGTTTTGAGGGGAGAGGCACCAGACAGTTCCCAACTTTAAAAGAGTTAAAATTCAAAAAATCCTTTTGGATTAACTCGTAACTAAGTCATCCTATCCAATTAATGGTAAATTGAAATAAAACTATTAACAAAGTTTGGTTAGACATACTTTCACTTTCTCCCTCGGCCCCGTGCCTTTAGATATTTCTTGCTATCGCCTTTTGCTGCAACACATGCACCCACCACTCTATAGCCTACTGCCTTCATATTAGCAAACGAAACATTCCAATTGTAGCTCTGCGTTCACTCACTTAAAGCATTTTAATATTCAAATCATGCAGCAACATTTTCACTTGTCACAGGCAAATAGTTTTGCAATTGAAAAAAAGAAGAAGACAAAATGCTTGGTTGTTAGCGAAATACTGAAACCATTAGCATTAGCTGTCTAGCGGTCGTCGAATATGCAAATACCTACATAAATAATATCGATGGAAGTAGTGCACTGTACCATAATATGCATCTGTACTTATAATCAAACATCAGGTTGTCGGGCATTCACTCACTGGATTGCTTGATGGATATAACTCACTTCCTGCTGTTAAATCGATGGAATGAAAGGCGACTTGCAATCTTCGTCATATTTATATCTCAGACGTATCAGAAAGATACACCTTCCCATCGTTTGCGCATATCGACGCGGCTGGAATAGTAATGTCGTGTGCAAAAGAAATTTAAGCAAATTTCCTATTCACTCCAGCAAGCATTTTAGCTTACCTTTAGCAAAAGAAATTCAATACAGAATCACCGTTGGACTCTTTTCAAATTCGGAAGTGTGCCTAAAAATATTTGTTGGCAAAATACAGCATGAAACCGAAGTTACAAATAGAAATTTTGTCATTGGTTGTGAGTATCTATTAGGATTACTGTGTGACATGGAAAGTCTTAAGCTGAATTACGTGACATTAGATCCTTGAGTCGTGGATTACATCTAAAATTCGACAGCAGTAGTTTAATTTGAAGAAATGAAAGAGAACGTTTTTTCTGTTTATGTTATAAGAATTGCGGATTTGTTAAAAATAATGATTAATGTGCAAGTTTTCCAAATACTTTAAAGCTTGTTGATCGACAAAGGGTTAGTTTTTGTTACATAAGATTTTATTTTATCTGTGGTGAGTTAGGCTGATCTTGAATTCGCATTCCGAAATAAACAATTTTAGTATTTAATATTTGAATTTTACGGTATGATGAAGTAGTGAAATCAAGCCTCACGTCCAGAGGTCATGGAGCCTATCGAAGGGTTGTGGTCATAGGTTAGGCTAGGTTAGGTTTATGTGGCCGTCGGCAGAAGCCGACAGACTTAGACCAATTTAGGTCCATTGTAATACCACGTATATTATCTACCTCAACTCTGTAGATGGGACTGGCCAACGACACGCGGCTGTTCTCAAACGGTCCCCCATCTACGTACTAACCGCGCCCAACGTCGTTTAATTACGGTGATCTGACGTGGTATGGTCGTTGGTTTGGGTTGTGGTCATACATACATTTTGGCCTTAACGGGCCCTAGAACCTAGCTTCTCCAACCACTTTCGTGCAAAGTGGAGGGGACCTACAGTTATACGCCGAATCCAAACGGCAAATTTGAAAAGCTTTGACAATTTGATACTCTTGGATGTTTGTCAGACGTTCGCAAGATATGCCAACAACACGCGGTATTCCCAAGTGGTTCCCCATCTAAGTATACTAACCACGCCCTACGTCGTTTAATTGCGGTGATCGAACGAGATCCGATCGTCTATTACGATATCTCATAAAATAATTTCGAATGAACAATATTTAATTAAATAATGATGGGTGATGGCTGAGTGCGAATTAGAAACAAAATAATATGGGTAGTTCTTCGACTCACGATCTGGGAGGAATTCCCGGGCCCTATCTCTTAAACTTGTTGACAATAACATTCAGATCGTCATGAAGGAAAAAAAAGAAGGTGTTTTGGGATTTCGGGATTTCAGATTTACTGGGCTGTGCGTTTTCAGCATTTCGAATTTTCGGGATTATAAGTTTTCTTGATTTTGTATTTTTCGGGACTTGTCCGTCTCTCCGTGTATGTTATATACATTCTGTATTTTTTTTGCCGCAAACGTATTAAGGCTTCAAGTTAAGAAATATCTTTTTTCTCCATAAAAGTGCTGAAATCCGTCGCAGACCTACTAACTGTATCGCCAAATACTTCAATACCTTACAATCGAAAGTGGTGTGGTTCCATTTCGAGCTTGTTTGTGTGGAACGTTATCGGCAGTGTTTTAACTTTTGCAGCTAAGTTCGTTCCGACCTTTCAACTTGGGGGCATCTTCCTAATGGACTAACCAAACACGTTCACTCAAACCTTGTATAGAAAGGAAACGAGCTATCTTTAAAAGGATATGCCGCATCATTTATGATGCCAAGACCTTTTTATACGTATACAAATACGTCGAGAAAAGAGTAGCTCAGGAGAGGTTTTAAACAAGCGCACGAGTACATTCCTGAATCTCAAACGTTTAAGCAAAATTCTTTAATTGACTGATGTTAACCCCCCATTAAAATAAGATAAGTTTGGTAAGATAAAATAACGTTGAAGTGGCAATCTTCAAAAACCGACACACTAAGACCAATATAAGGTCCTTCGTGAGACCACGTGGATCATATTCCAAACTACTCATTGAAGCAGTTAGAGCTTTCTCTGTAGCGGAAGAGGCTTTCAATGTTAGTCTTGGTTAAATCATTGAGACTATTGTAGAAGAAAGCTCCGTAATGGTGTTTCGCAATAGCGGGAGACCAGGACATTCACAGAGGAAGTGGAGAATAGATTCCTTTTTCTCTTCGTCAAAGCAGCTTCTGCAGAAATCAATTGAATAAAGCCTTGTTGAACGCTTGCCTATGAGACAGTGCCCAGTGATATAATACCAATTGAAGCAGCAGGTACACGCTGTTAAGAAAGATCAAACGGATTGAGCTTTGCCCAGATGTGTTTTGTCGCTAGAGAAGTTGTATCACGTGTTCACCTTAGGTTAAATTTCTCTATGGTATCCAGCTTAAACATAGGTTAACACTTGGCGAATGGTATGCCTTCGGCACCTTTGGTAACGTAGGCAACTTAGTTCCCTGCTTGTCCAATTTATCATCCTTGTAATTGTATCAATTGAAACATAGTATCATGAATGATGAATTGTGTAGAAAGTGGAAATCAACCCAGTCACAATAACAGATAGGGCTAGTTCGAAAAATCCGGTTTTGCTAAACAATAAAAAATATATCGATATGTGAAGAAGGTCGTCGGTTGGTAGCTTTTCCAAAAAAAAACAGTCGCTTAGCTTTAATACTGATCAAAATAATCAATAAACACTCAAATCATTTATTTCCACTACAGAATTTCTTTTTTATTACCATCTGCCGCTCACTATACCAGGCGCCTCTTTTTCATTGGTCAAAAATAATCTGTCTCTTTTCGAAATTACAGACTTTCGGATATGTCTGTGACATTGGTTAACGGGTACGGGACATTTCGGTGGAAAATTCGCCAGTGATATTTTTCCTTTCCATTCGTCAGTGGTATTTTTCCATTCTATTCGTCAGTTGTCTTGCTCCATTCACCCTTCAAGCAAAATCGTTGATCCAATTTTTTCCAGTAATTTTTGGATCAGCGATATAATATGCAAAGAGCAAGAAGACGAGGAAAGAGTGTTACGTTCACATACAAGGTGTGTTCCCTTACTTTTTAAAGTAACTTTAATCTAATCAAAGTTACTGAAAATTGGCTTAAAGTTGTTCTCTAAAACACAAACTTCGTTAAAAAGAGAGAGGCAACTGAAAAAGTTTCGTATTTTAGACCAAGAAATTTCTTTGGGCAGTTTGTAAGACAGTTGTCAACAGAACTTAAAATGACAGTTGATATTTAAGTTTGCTATTTTTCGTTTCATATACCTATATCTGTATGACTTTTTTCAGATTTAATTGTTGGACCAACTAATAACGATACTTAATTAAACATTTTCCATTTTCATTTTCAATCAGATATTTCTAATAACCTCAATATCACAAATATTGTTTTGATTCTTCGTTTGATAATAGGTTCGTTCGCGTACTTTATGTGTAGAAAAATGAAAAGTGTCAAATCTCCAAAATCGTAAGAGAATCCTCTCATTTCTAAGAAAAGTACGCGAACGCTTTTGTGTAAAAAAAATGAAAAACGTCTAAGTTTGGCTTGAAAAGAAGCAACCGCTGTTTTTTTTGCTGGCAAATTCATAGGATTTCAACATTTGACAGTTTTCATTTTCTTACCAGCCAAAATTCTATGTGAAAAAAAATGAACGAAAGTACATTTTTCTTTCGTTCATCTTTTTACTATTTTCTCAGTACGCGAACGTGTTTGTGTAGTTTTGCACGAAAGTTTATATAAATTTACGTTTGCATTTAAATTTAAATTTATATAAACTTTCATGCAAAACTACACAAACGCGTTCGCGTACGAAGAAAATGGTAAAAAGATGAACGAAAGAAAAATGTACTTTCGTTCATTTTTCTTCACACAGAATTTCAGCTGGCAAGAAAATGAAAACTGTCAAATGATGAAATCCTATGAGTTTGCCAGCAAAAAAAAAAACAGCTGTTGCTTCTTTTCAAGCCAAACTAAGATGTTTTTTTCAACTTTTTACACAAAAGCGTTCGCGTACTTTTCTTAGAAATGGGAGGATTCTCTCTCGATTTTGGGGATTTGACCCTTTTCATTTTTCTACACATAAAGTACGCGAACGGACCTATTGATGGACCATATGAATGACGAATACGAGAGCATCATCGAGAATGACGTAAGATTTCTCATTTCATAAATGGTGACAAATTGTCATTTTCAGTGATTTCCATGGGCGCACATAGGAATTCCGATCAAGAGTCAAACTCTAGGAGTATCTATATAAGATGATGGCAATTTGGAGCATCAAGTTGAGAATGCACTGCAGCATTTGATTCAGCGAATTAACTAACCCAACAGCAAGAAAAAAAACCTACATGCGCTAAGCCAGAAGAATTTGCACGTACGTTTAACAGTTCATGGCTTTTTCGAATTCATAAGAACATTCAATGGCAGGAGTTTTTGTTGGCGGAGATCTTTAGCTATAACAAGAAAACGATACACTAAAGGCGACTTCTCTAAAAAAACGACTCTTCCAAATCGCCACTATGCTTGTCGTTTTACACGACAAAGGTCTGATATTCGAATGTCTTTTTGTACTAGTTTTGTTGTCGTCGCACGACTCGTCTTTACTTTGATTACCTAAGAAAAGTCAAAACAGATAATGGCCTAAAATGCGACCTCTTTTGTCGTCTGCAATTTTGCTTCCGACACTGTTTGTGCGTTTGTAATCGTTTGTTTTTTCAAAGCTAACTATTTATTTCTTTTGAATGGAAGTAGGTACACAACGGCATGCGTTCGTTTCTGGTGCAATATTGCCAAAATATATACTCCGTTGATCAAGTTTGACTTTTAAAAAAATGTAAAAGAAATAATAAATAACTAATAAAAAAGTGAGTGGTACTCGGGGACTGCCGCGGTAAAGCTATTGCATTTATCTTTTTCTTTTTAGCTCTTTAAGTTTTTCTTTTCTATAAAACGAAAATAGCTAGGTATAAATAATAGGTATACATAATTAGGTAGGTATAAATAGTGTAATTACACACCAAAAAAATTCTTCATTCAAACAATTTGAACAAAAAGAACGTTATTAAGAGTTTGATCATCGAATTTCGCGCGATGTACATTTATATAGATATAATATACGAGTATCATATATACTTTCTCTGCGCAGCATTAATGTGTATTACCTATACATAAAAAGGTGTGACCCACGCTGCACTCACGGTATAGTTGATGTGTAAACATGTAGGCTCGTCGGCGTTGCATTAATTTAAATTGTGTCAATGGGCGAATTTGGAAAATATTTACACATGAGCATCAAGGGCGCCTGGAGAGTCTATATTACAAATTTCAGCTCCCTAGCTCAAACTTTGGCTTTTTGTCGTCCGACCTGAAAATCTGACGATGACGGTGACGCTCGATATTTCCAACTAGCCCCTACCGAGAGCAAAGATGTTTACATATCAAAAAAAAAAAAAAAAAAGAACGACACGCAGTTGTTCTCAAACGGTCCACCATCTACGTCACAGACTACCTATACCTATATACCTATAACGTACTAACCGCGCCCTACGTCGTTTAATTGCCTTGATCTGACGAGAAAATCACGTGGATAGATACCTATACACCTATATACTTTCTCACAAACAGCTGATATGTTTGTGAGAAGGTATGGGGTGTTAGGTTTTATTTTCGTTGCGGAATTTCTTGATTTGATCGCCGCGCCCAAAGCCCGTGATAAAAGCTATGCAATAGCTTAAAAATAGTCAAAAGTTCTTACTTCATTAATCGAGAAGAATGAACATCTCAGCAATGATTTAAATAAGATACATTTTAAACATTCTCGGAACAGTGTTGCTACAAAAATAAACCGCTATGGCCCTCCAACAAGAGATGGCAGATCATGGCAAAAGGTATATTTAAAAAAATCAAAAAAATTTGTATATAATTAGATTTTAGATGAACAGTGTTTTCGAATTTAACTTCCAGGTTTAGTGTTCACTTGTTTGACATGACAATAACCGTATATTAAAGCGCGTGCTATTTCCGAGCCACTTGTTCTGTATGGGTCAACTATATACTTTTACTGCCCTACACAGTGGTATAATTAATTTGAGTAGAATTTTGGAATTTAATTTTCAGGTTTAATATTTCACTTTTTATTTCATAAATTAGTAATACAAAAATATTTGTTAACATAAGGAATTCGTCAAATCCTCTTGCCTTGCGTTTTAGCTCTATGTCCTTTGCTGGCTGCGCAAGTGATCACCAGCTTTCGACATCATCTCTTGCGTGGACCCAGCAAAAGTGTTTTCGCATTTTTTCGAGTTTCTGATTTATTTCCAACTGGCCTACGAACGCTCCATCAAGCAGTTCCCAAAGCACTTCATTGGCTTTCGATATGGTAACACAATAGTTCCTCTCCGGATTGGATAGCAATTTACTGAAGTAGGAAACTACTCTCTTGTGGTCATCATGGATCTGAGACTTCGATCGCAACATAATTAGCGTCGGCATCTGCAATAAATGTTTTTCCTGGAGTAGGGTACGCTAGAATAGAAGCATCACGCAGTTTTTTTTTTATTAATAAACCTGCCCACATGACTGACACTGCGACCTGAAAAATCCATTGTATCTTACGGGTTAACTATTGGAAGAGACGTATCACTTTATAAGGGTCAGCACGACCTTGGTTGCAGAGTTTTTCAGCTCTGCTGTTAAACGTATTTCTCACAAGTTCATTTTGTTAAGATGAGGCCTCAAGCCACAATGGCTTCACAAGAAGCTAACCAGTTTCCTAATACTGGTCTTATATATTATAAGAATTTCCTTATAGGAATAAGGCCTGATTAATCTACGAAGTGTTCCCAATTATTACTCAGTCCTAGAGCGGTCCAGTTGACTCTGCAATAACGTTATGGTCATGCTAACGCGTATTATGAGTCAGCCCTAGCTATTCGTCGCCTGTAATTCCGCGTTGGCCAGGTATCCAACCAAGTTTGACCTTGTTGTGTCTGGCTAAAGATTGCAGCAGTACAGTGCTTGAAGAGCAGCTTAATAGCATCACAAACTTGGTGTTTGAGTCCCTTGAAACTCTCTTCCTTTTCACCTGACCATTTGAATTGTTTTCACTTTTCTGTCAGTTGATGCAAGCTCTTTGCGATCCCTGCAAAGTTCTTAACAAACCGTCTATAGTAAGTTCCCCAGGAAGCTTCTCAGTTGGTGTTTGGACAGTTTTTCACTGCATAGTCCTTTTCTGGATTAGTCAGATGTGCCCCAGATATTTGACCTCAGATCCAAAGCAACACACTTTTTTTGATTAAGTTTCGATTGCGCACTTCGTAGTCTCTGGAACACCTCCTTCAAGCTACCCCAATGTTCTTCAAACATCAACAAAACACGTTCCATTAGAAGCTCAAAGGTTGCCGGCGGGTTACACAGTCCAAATGGCGTTACTCTGAATTACCAGATCCCGTTTCCTGCTCTGAAAGCCGTTTTCTTGCGGTCACCCAGATGCACTTGCCAGTAGTCACTCTTCAAATCAAGAGTGTATCCAGTTTAGCTGCAATCCTTGGTAGAGGGTAGCTATCCTTTTTTGGCACGTTATTCAGTTGGCGACAGTCTGCACAGAACCGATGCTGACGAATTGGTCTCGCATCTCCGGTGTTGTCCAAAGTGTGTTGGGATATACTCGCCGTCCTGCAAAGCGAATATATCAGCAAACTCGATGATGAGGTTCCCTGCCTTCTTCTTCGCAACACCTCAAGTGATGATTTCATGGTGGCGGTAATCAGTACACACTTTCCAATCACCTCTCCCTGCTTCAATTCATTCTTTCCAACCACGCAGTTTTGGTAGTGGTTGTCTTCTGGTTCAACAAGAAAGAATCGGTGGCTCCCAGGATCGCCTTCGAGCTTTGTCCCAATCAGTGTCTCTGAAGGTGGTAGGAACTCGTCATGAGGTTTTGCGGTTAGGTTATAGTGGTAGTCGGCAGAAGCCGACACACTTAGACGAATAAAAGGACCATTTTGATACCATATGGATCTATCATCTTCCTACTCGTTGAAACAGTTGCAGCTTTTAATAAAGCTTGAAAGACTTTTATTGTTTATAAGATCATTGAGATCATTATAAAAGAAAGATCAAAAATGGAGATTTTGTTTTTGGAGAGAGCAGGGTAGGTGCAGAGAAGGTGGAGAATAGTCCCCCTCCTCCTCGTCCAAGCAGATTCTGCAGAAGTCATTTGTTTAGACGCCAAGACTTGTTGCATGCTTGCCTATGTGCTGCCACTTGTCCACCTGTTAGTTCGCTCGATGGCCTTCCTCATAAACATGAGTTTGCATGTAGCAATTGGAATGCCTAAGGTACCTTTATCAGGTAGAAGGCGTATGGTTCCTTTTTTGGCAAGTTCATTTGCCCTATAGCTACCTGGAATATCTCTGTGTCCCGGCACTCAGCACAGGTGAATGTTGAACTGCTCCTCCATCTGCGCGAGATATGATCAGCTGTCTGAGACTACGATGGAGTTTGTAGAAACAGAATCCAGATATTTCTGCGCCTAAAAGGTAAAACATCTTAAGTCGACTTAAGTTGTTTTAGCTGTTTAAGGTTATTTGAATTGTGTTCTCCTTACTCTATTTCTTAAGCCACACCAGGTGAAAAAATTGCGCATAATGAGGAAGTTATAACTGTTTGTAAAATAGCTTAAGTCATCCACTGTAGTGCCTGCATAAGGTAAAACAGCTTATGTTTATTATTTGAAAAGCCAAAGTAGCTTAAGTACCAATATTTCCCTTCATTTGAAAAATAGTGTAAACAAAATTGTAGTAAAACATCTTATGTCTGCATTATTTCCCTGATTTACCTTACAGCAAAAAAACTTATTTGCACCTAAGATTTTTTACCGCGAGAAAAGTGACGATTTCGTTATTCTTAGGTCGACTTAAGTTGATTTACCGAATTACAATTTCAGAGCGCTGCTTAAAGTTAAAAATGGCTCTCCTAAAAAGTGTACAAAAATGACATAAGATGTTTTACCTTTTAGGCACAGATTTAATCGCAGCTTGACTATCTGAAAAGATTCTGATCTCCATAGCGGATACCACGTTCCTTTTCAGCTACGATAGGTCTTCTTTAATGGCCATAATTTCCGCCTGGAACACACTGCAGTGATTAAGGAGATGAAAATAGAGGTTGAGGTTCAACCTTTTAGGGAACACACAATCACCAACCCCATCGTCGGTTTTTTATCCATCGGTGTAAAGGTGGATCGATTCATTTTCGACAGGGTGACTTCATCCCATTCATTCTCGGACAACTGGAAAGTTGCTTTAAGGCGGACAACCGCACTAGCAGCCGCTTGCTTGTCAGGTGAAACAGAATGTCCATTGCAGCAGAGCGAGTAGTGCGCAGTGCACCCTTCGTGCAGATATGATCGTTGGACTTTGCTAAGCTTATCGCGATTTATCGCTTTGTGTAAGGCAGTCAACCAAACAACTAGCCCGCACATAAGTATCGGTCTTATAACCGACATGTATAGCCAGTTAATAATGCTGGGTTAATACCCCATTTATTACCGATGGCTTTTTGCAAGAGAAGAGTGCTATCGTAGCTTTTTTTTTTTTTTTTTTTTTTTTTTTTAACTACACTATCAGCTCTGTGTCGTGGAGTGCTTAAAGCAAGCAACTGTCACGAGCAGAAATTGCCGGCACTAAAAGTGCTCTCACAGGCTCATCATTTAGTGCAGGTGTTAGTAAGGACAAAACAATTCAAAATACAATAATTATGTACCTATAAAATACTAACACAGACACAAAATAATGAAAACAATTCAAGATATTAAAGCATTATTACGCAAAATATTTTTAAGGTTAATTTTACTAACATGCAAGTCAATCACTTGATCATTTAGATTATAGATTCTACTCATGCGACTAATAGGCTCATGACTCCCATAATTCGTTCTATGATGGGGGTTAACCAATAATTCAACACTGCGTAAATTATGGGCACCACCACGAAAATTAAAGCCAATAGACGACAGCAAGTCAGGTGCATCTATTTGACCGGATATAAGCTGCTGTAAAAAAATGATATCGCTATTAAGCCTACGTTGAGAAAGGGGTAACATTTGAAGAAGCTTAATACGCTGACTGTAAGGAGGTAGGTTAAAAGGATCATCCCATGGAAGTCCTCTTAGTGCAAATCGAATAAATTTTCGTTGAATGGCCTCTATTCGATTTGAATGAATGTTGTAGAATGGCGTCCAAACTTGTGAAGCATACTCTAGAATCGGACGGACAAAACAATTGTACAATGACATAGTAACGTATGGGTCATTAAATTCTTTCGCCCACCTTTTTACGAAGCCCAGCATAGAATTAGATTTATTAACAATAAAATTGATATGCTTGGCAAAAACTAGTTTGGGATCGAAATAAACCCCAAGATCCTTAAAATTATCAACATTACAAAGAATATGTTGAGACAGAGAATAATGAAAGGTGGAAGGGATATTCTTTCTAGAGAATGTCATATGTTGACATTTAGATGGGTTCAGGGATAAACCGTTTTTATCACACCAATTGGCGAAGCTATTAATGTCAGATTGAAGAAACATTCTGTCTTGCTGACTAGTGATAGATTTATATATTTTCATATCATCAGCGTAGATCAGGATATTACTGTGATGTATACATGCCTTAACATCATTAATTGCAAGTATAAACAAAATTGGTCCGAGGTGACTTCCTTGGGGAACTCCAGACTGAGCTGTGAAAGATACAGATAGCGATCCTCTAAATTTCACTTGATAGACCCTTGATCTAAGGTATGAATTAACCCATTTTATGAAACATGGTGGGAAACCAAAAGCCCTGAGCTTAAATTCGATTATTTCATGGGACAGCTGGTCGAAAGCCTTAGAGAAGTCAGTGTATATGCAATCCATTTCGTCCTTATTCTCTAAGGCATTAGAACAATCATGCAAGAAACTTAATAGATTAGTGACAGTGGATCTGTTTCTTACAAATCCATGCTGTTCATTACAAATTATATTGCGACAAAGAAATATTAACTTTTCACAAACAATTTGTTCAAAAAGCTTAGGGATACACGAAAGCTTTGAAATGGGCCTATAGTTAGTGATATAGAATGATATATTATACGTTCGCCTTTTTTAAATACAGGTGTGATAAAAGCACTTTTCCAAAGATTAGGGAATTTACCTGTACTAATGGACAATTCAAACAGATACTTCAGATATGGAGCAATTGCATGACTGCATTTTTTGAGAACAATCGGTGCAATGCCATCAGGACCAGATGAATAGTCATACTTCAGAGAAGAAATACATTTCAAAATTGTTTCCAAATCGAATGAAATACTACTAAAACTTATTTGGGAACAGCTAGTCAGATAACTAAAATATTGATCATCAATGTGAAGAGGGGTCTCCCTGAATGACTTACTGAAATGATCTGCAAACATATTGCTTGCGTCTAGCGAATCAGCAGTTGTAGAACTATTGTAAGTAAGCTTCGATGGATAACCATCGGTTTTTTTCTTAGAATTAACAAAACCCCAGAAAAGTTTGGGGTTCAATTTTAAAGAGCATTCCATTTTGCTTATATAGTCAATATATAAGTTACAGGATAAAGATTTGAATTCATTGAACAAAGTGAAATAGAGTTCAAGATCTGATTGGCATAGACTTTTTAAATAGTTCTTCCAAGCCCTATTACGTCTGTTTCGTATCGATTTGAGCTCTTTAGTGTACCAGGGATGGGACGTTTTCAGATTTCTAGAGGATTTCACAGGAATCACTCTTTTCATGCAGTTATCCATCAAAGAATAAAAAGAGCCTACTGCATCTTCAACATGAGATAACGCAGTAAGATTAAAATTAAAGCTGTTAATTTCATCGGAAAGCCTTTGAAAATTTGCTTTCCGAAAGTCAAAAGATTGCGAACGGTCATACGAATTACTATTTTCGTACAAATGTGCGCCTAGCTCAATAAATACATCCAAGGGTGGATGATTGTCATCTATGTTAGTTATACTGAAGTGGGATTCCAGAACCACAGTACTAACAGAGTCAGAACTATTTCTTGGTTTCCAGCTAAGTTTTTATCCAGAATGAGACTTAAGTATTTAGCTTCATAAGAAAAGACAAAGCATGTGTCCCTGATTGAGGGAGGGTCAATGTGTGTAATTTTATATTTTCTAGTAAATAGACCAAGTTGTTTTGTGGTGGTTGACACCTAACCCACAACGATCTGCCCATGTCGTTAGCTTGTTCAGAGCGTTTTGGATAAGTTATGTCAGGGTGTTTAGGTGCAGCCTTCTCTTTCCAGTCACATTAGCAGGTCGTTCACCCCTAATTCATGGGATGGGGGGGAAATGGCTCTGCCTTGCGGGGTTCCTCTACTGACAGATCTTCTGGCAGATGTCACACCCAGTTTTGAGTTTATAATCCGGCTTGCGAGCAGTAGATTAATTAGATCACCAAACGAGTTATCTAGTTTCAGAGCTGACAGTGCATTTGCGATCGATCGACCTTACTAATGAGAATGACTGTCGTAAGCTATGCGTTTCAGTACTTCATTACTTGCATATAGGCTTCCTCTTTTAGACTCTGATTTCTACAATTGGTTTCGGAGACTTGAATTGTGGTCTTGGGGGCGTCCATTCCGGAAACCAACTGCTGCCGCAAAACTGGCCCTTAAACGTCTACCAACTGCTGGTTATGTGAAGTTGCATTTGCAGGATGGATGTTATCCGTGCTAGATGCTTCTTCGTTGCGCCTCCTAGGCGCGCAATATTGATATCTGCCTTATCTGGGCGGAACTCTGCACTTTCTCTGTAGGTGCCCTATGTTGATGCAGTTCCAGAACGGATTTGGCCTCTGTGAGCAATGTTTAGTCCTATATGTATCATAATTGCATAATGCCAGCAAAGTCGCTATAGATGCAAAACAGTGAAAAAGAAGTAAACCACTTTATTGAAAAACATTAAACATTCAAAAGAAAATTATTAAACCAACAAATCGCCTTCATGGTATTCATCAACATTGTCATCATCATCAAAGTCATCGTGCTCTGCATCGCTCTCCTTCCTACGTAACTCCATCTTATAAAGATCTTGAAAAGCTTCAAACTCTGCCATCGTTACGTGAGCAATCTTTGTCGCAAATTTCTTGTCAGATGTGTCAGTTATTTGATACAGGCGAGGATTTTTCGTGGGCTCATCCGGGTCAGATTTTGGTGGTCTTGGTTGAAACAAACTTAACCGATCCAAAAATACATGACGACTCTGTATTTCAAAGATGGATTTAGAAAGTGCTTCCGATTTAACAATTTCTGGGATCTCAATCCGCATTATCTTTTTGATGTAATCAAGCTTTTGACAAATCGTCTTCTCCGACTGTTGCATCAAATCTGGAGAATTCATGAGTAGTTTCCATACATTCTTATTAGTTCCCAAATACCCCTTGAGAAAAGTTATGTGCTTTAGGATTTTTCTGCCGTCGGAAACATCTAAGAGGGTTGGATACTTTGTAATAAACAAATGAAGAAAACTTTCTCCAAATTGACAACTACGCCAAATTTCCAGGCTGTCTATAATTTTGCTAGGTTGCCTAGCTAGGATTGATGGGTTGCCAGTGATTATCCGTAGAAAGTTGGTAGTTTTCAGTCCATGATTGATAAAAATCTCATGCGATTGCCTCCATAATTCCACACTTGCAGATGATAGGATTGGTGTTATTTTGATAGCCTCATCGATGTGTAATTGTTCCAATGAAGTTTCATTGGGTTTTGATGACTAGAACAATTCGTTTTGTTTTCAGAAGTTTATATAATGTTTCTCATTTAAACTTACAAAACCATTGACTATATTTTTGAAAAGATTTTGAGATCGAAACGTAAACACCTTCCGCAACATGTCGCAAATTAGATATGTCAAGTAGAATTGTCATGAGAAATGTCATTACCGTGCATATTATCACGTGGTCATGTTCCTAGGATGCTTCCAATAAAACAGGTAGCGCTCGCTAACCGATTTTTTTAAGGTCAGAGCAGTGTACTGAGTTGTCCAAAAAAAAACAGTTTTTTTCTTTTTTTAGCTCAGAGCAAGCCATTCCGAAGAAAACTTGTCTTTATCTGATTTAAGAGCCGTGGTGCAGAAGAAAGAAATCTTTTTTTTAGATTTTAGACCACTTTTGCTAATCTCGATTTCGACATTTGGCATTTGCTTAGCGGACGCAATTGATAACCGAAAAAATAAATATTTAACTAGGTTTTCTAAGTCAACTACAGGAATATGTAGCAGGCGTATCAATAATGTAGTTTTTCCCAAAAAAAAAATGGAACTTCAACCATATCCTGGTCACTCACAAGCACAACGAACAAATTTCAATCATTTCGTATTTTTCACCTTATGTTTGACAGCTTCAAATACTTTTTGTATTTTGATTTTTCTTTTGTTTGTTGCTCAAAAAAGTCATTCATATGAGAGCGACCAATAGAGTTCCCCGGGTGACTGTCAATTTTTTTTTGTGTCAAATGTCAGCAAACCATTTGGATGTTAAACAAACAAAATCATTGGCATCAGGAATCAGTAAAGAAAAGAAGTTTTTTTATTAATAATCAATAGTTTCTCGATTTATTTTCAGGAAAATGTATTTATTTAAATATGCAAAGAAGTTAAAAGCAGTAAATAGAAAAAACTGTACTGCAAAGTTCTTTTTATTTGCAAACTTTCAGGTGATGGCGAAGAAGGAGCTGTGGCTTCGTGTTAGTAAAGAGTTAAAGGCAGTCTTCTTCAAGATGAAGGTAATCTAAATACCAAAATAAAGAGAAAATTCTAATCATTTTTCAAACGGCTTGTCAATGAACTTGGCAAAAACCTATATGGAATCGATAATCATCTCGTAGAATGAATAAGGAAAAAGAATTGGATCGAATAGAATAACATTGGGCGCTTTCAATTAGGAAGGCAACTACTAGCCCCTTCTATTTTACCTTTCCCCATCGACAAATAACAAAAGTGACCATCGTTTGGCAAGTGATAGAAATTCAATAAGTAGGGAACTCGCCGTTGCCTTGCAAATTCAATGGCCAATTGTCTCATGACCAGCATTACCACTTAAATCAAAAGCAGATGTAGTACATAAGCCAAAAATATGAAGCACCAACAATTAATATTTTTTTTTCCTATTTATTGAACTCACCGATAATAGGTACTCTAGTTAAGTATTAACAAAAAGTAAATATATAATTAACATTATGAAAATTCGATTATACAGTGAACTCCCTCTTAACGGACACCTCTCTTATGTGGACGATTCCCTTAAGCGGACAATATAAAGTGGATGGTTGGCTGCGATGATTTTGTTTGAATTTTTCTCCTCTAAAGTGGACAATTCTATTAAGTGGACATGGACAGTATTTTCATGTTCATTTGGTTAAAATATTCTCTTAAATGGACATGCATTTTTCACATAAGCATGATATTTTCTGTTCTTTTATTTACTCGTTCATTCTTTAGTTTTCATTGCATACTCGTGCATGTATTTGTGCAACTGTAATAGTAAGCGCGTGGTGCGTGAACATTATACAAACAGTTGTCGGTATAGATACACACAGATTGTACGCAAAATCGCGACAGAGTATTCTTTGCTGGTGCTCTCTCATTCAATTTATGTATGCTAAAAAGAATGAATGCAAGTCGACAGGCACTGTCTTCTTGATTAACCCCAACATAGAATGATACATATGAAGACCATATTGCTCGTAAATCGTTAACTTGTAGAAATAGATTTTCATTTTTTAAAGGTAGACAATGGGAAAGTTTAATTTTTTGGTAGCTGGCTCAGAAAATTGTTTTGTTTTTGCTGCGTTAATTTGTATTCTATAAAAAAAAGTATCCTCGCTAGTCAGACAAAACGGCTGCAATCAAGTCGATTACTTACGGCCATATTATTCACTCCCTTTAATCCGGGTTAAAGGTTACACCCGGATTAAAGATGGTTCAACCCAAAAATTAAACCCAAGTCCATAATATTCAGTCGTTAAACCCAAACATAAACCCAGTTTTTTAAACTTGACAGCGTTTAATCCGATTTAATTTAAACTGCACTCCGGAGACCAGTTTAAGTACTTTAAATCGGGCTAAAACTCTATTTCATAATATTGACTGTTTTTGTCTAGGTCGTATTTTTGACATTTCTTTGCTCGCAGGAGGCAGGAAATAAAAAATTAAAATAAAATGAAAAAAGCTGGAAAAAAGTACCTATCAAGACGCTGAAAAATGGATTTCATTCGTGATATTGACTAAATGTTGATGTCTTCGTCGTCGGACGATGAATTTATTGAAGGGCTGATGGAACAGCAGATGGTGAGTCGACATCGTTCTAATCGTTGAACGTATCGAATGCACAAGCGGGCTTGTGTAAAGGATTACGATACGTTAGATATCCGGAAATATTTCCGGCTAAAAAAAGAGGCATTTTGGAGGTTATATAGAGTATATCGCATGCGAGAAAAATGTTTAGACAGATGAGGGATGGAATGAGAACTTGACCGAAGATGTCTTAAGCGTTATTAGTGTGAATGACGAAAGTAACGATAAGGAGCACACTGAAATAGATTTTTACTCCTACAAGAAGGCGTTGAGCGCTTGTGAATCTTTGTGCAAATTCGCTTTAATAGCTGGGGATGTAAAGGCAATGCAGCTGACATCTTTTCTCCGATCTCACACTTAGTCAGTTGTAGCTAGCGGTTGTAATCTTCATCAGAGCCGGATTAAAGATTTTTTTTCAAAAATAATTATATTTTTTATATTTTATTGTGTGTTATTTCAAGTTAATTATTTAAAAAAAAAAAATTATCATTTCATTTAACAATTTCCAGGGTGAAATCCATGTTTATAATTTTCTCTTGTGGACATGAAATGCCCCATCGATGCTTGTGACAGAAAGATGTTATGAGCAGCGTTGCCACTTCTACCATTTGTACTACATGCAGTACCATACTACAAAGGTGCATGTTTTTGAACTTCGTACTAAATACTTTCTCTAAAAAAACAACATTTTTAATGTGTTGCTTTTTTGTCTTCGATTTTACATATTTTATATAAACAAAAATACGTATAGGAATAGCAACACGAAAATATAATGTGTTTCCAAAAAACAATAACAATATATATCTGTTTTTGTTTGTAAACCAAAATTTTTAAAAAACGAAATGTCGTTAGTAGAATTTTCTTTTTTTGTGGAAAATAAAATACAAGAAAAGCATCTTTTATAATCCTTATTACAGAATGAGAGTAAATTTAAATGCCTTAAAACTAAATAACATTAGGTTGAAACAGATAAGAGGTAGGTATAAAGGAAAGGGATAACAAAATAGTGAGAGGTATTAGATGCGAGAGATAGTCAATGAAAAATAAAGACAGCAATTTTAAAACTTTTGTAAGTAGTGATGGTTTTGATTCTGGTAGGCAAAGACTTCCATAGCCTGACAGCGTGAATGAAGAATTAACATGAGGAATTGAGGAGCGTGTATCGAAAGGGGATAATATTCATAGGAAAAGTGCCAACATTTTCAAAATTATCTATTCTAGTTGAATGAAAATGTTAGATTTTGTTTATAATTACAATTTGTTGCTAGTTTTGGCTTGGCACGGATCTATTTGTTCCATTTTTTTGATTCTTTCTGCAAATTATTCTGGCAGCTCCAGGCTGTTATCGTAGTAAGAGTACCAAATTTCAAATATAAAAACAAGGCTGCTACGGATTGTTATAATAGAAATTAATACTTCAATATGGATAGCTTTCCTAACAAAACCTATTATTTTGCATTTTTCTGCACTTTCTACATGGTTCGCTAAAAAATAAATAAAAGTGTGGCATATTTATAAGGAACTAGGTGCACCCACCCGGCTTTGCCCGTGCCCGAGAATTCTATTGGCCAATATGTTCGAGTGGACTTCCTTATTATTGTCTATAGCGGGTATCGGGCGTATGTTGCTGCGCCTAAAAAAAAAGACCGATTTTGACTAAATTTCACAGGAACACTCTCTGTCCAATACCGAAGATTGCCTGATTTGAGCTCAACCGGTGAAAGGGACTGCACGTTTTTCTCCGCATGGCTAAGACCGCTCACGCAACTTCGTTGTTCCACTTAAGGTTGTTACACTTATTCCGCGGGAAACTAATTAGGCAAATGGAAAACAAAACCACGATAAAATTTAAATAATTTGCAGTCGCTACTGCCGTGACCTCGCAGGTGCCACTCATGAAAAGAAGGGAATGGGGTAGGACGATAAGGATGGCAGGTGAAGCTTGTTGCGTGAAAATATTCCGCAACAAGGTAGGTGCTTGTTGTCTGGCAGGCGCCTATGTCAGCTTAGTTGTGCGAATCAAACAACAAAGCGAAAGTAAAAAACTTCGATAGAATCGCTTTTCATTCACTTTCACACCGATGGTTATCAATGGGGGAAAAGCAACTTTCCAAATTCACAAAAAAAAAATTGCAAACAAAATTCAATAAGAGTTATTTGAATAAAACATTGTACACACGATATCTCAAGAATGAAAGTGCGCACACCACCATATGCGCGTTTGGATAACAAAATAGGTGACGTCTGTACGATGGTTTTTTATATGTGCGCAGTCTGTATCTGCATCAGTATTTACACGCATACGCATATATACATGTGAACTCACTCAAAATGCCCATAATGCACACACCGATGCAGATATAGACATAAAAATCTTCGTACAAACGTCACCTTTCATGGGAAAAAAATTCATTGGAATCGGTTAACGCGTTTGGCCAAACACCGGCAACAAACACAAATATGGATTGATTTGTATATATATAGATGTGGCATATTTTTGCTGAATAACGTGGTGAAGTTAATAGCAAATATGTTCGACTTTCTTCTGTGTATATAGACACTTGATTTAGAATAAATTACATAAAATCAAAATTCATTTAGCTAAATCAAGTGGATATAACTAAATCACGTCGGTGGGAATGTTGTTAAATATCATGTTCCACCGACGTCAATTAGTCAAATGAATTATAAATCACGATAGGCGAACGAATAACCGAACGATACTTGATTTAGTTTGACATTTATTTAATTCTTTTTTGCAATTTCGACTTGGTTTGTTATTATGCAGTGCGTAAAAAGTGGTACAGTAATTTTCAATTTCTCAATTATTTGTGACAAATAGTTTCACAATTCATAAGCAATATTTTAAGATAAAGATTATGTCGATCCATTCATTTGAACTGGACCAAAAAAGCTTATGGCTATTACTTGTGCCAAAGTCCAGTATGATTGGCATTGATTCCCAATTGAAACCGTGCGTGCACTCGCCTTGAAGTTAGCGGGCAACGCAGTGTGGCGAAATGCAATACGAGTTTCGATTGTTAATTTTCTCAAACTTAAAAAATGTGGATGCAAATCCGTATGGTGAAAACGTGATATCATTTTCGTGTGAATGAACGACTTGCTTCATGTAACATCAAAAACGAAACCGTTTTTCGTTTGAGCCAAGGATAAAAGTAAAAACCATTTCTTGATGTTTTCGTTTACTCTTTTTTTTTATAATTACTCTGCTTATGAAACTTGAAAAACGAACGAATTTTTCGTCTACACTAAAAAAAAAGAGCAACAGATATTTCCTTTACGTTTATCTTTTTTAGCGTTTCTTTGGTAGTTTTAACGCTCAATAAGTACGGTAGTGAAGCATTTATAGCTCTCTCTCCGTATTTAATGAAAACTGATTTCATACGGCTTCTTAAACGTTAACGATAGAGAAGTAGAAACCGGAAGGAGTTACATGAAGCAAACTTTCGCATTCGTGTGATTTCTTTCGTTTTTTGGAATGCAAAAGAGCTTTTCGTTTTGGTTTTTACAGAATCCCACCCGGAGGAAACCTGCTGTTCTTTGTTGTCATTGCAAGCACGGCAGAAATGTCAAATATGGTAGTGTAAGTGCAAGAGTGCTCCGAGCGGTTCAATAAAACATTTTGGAAGTACCTTTTTCTATCTGGAAGACGAAAAGGGTACGTCCGACTCTGAGTGGACCAATGGTAAACGACATTTGAGTGCACTCGGAGTAACAAAAAAGTTACCAATCGAAATTTACATTATTTTTAGAATTGGTTCATCTATGGATGTACGAGTATGTATATTCACAATAACGAGCCGATGAACTAGTGACAGACAATCTTCGCGTTCAATTTGCAAGTCAACTGCAAGTTCACTACTAATTAAATGTCTATCACTTGCCAAACGATGGTCACGTGAGTTATTTGATCAATGAGAAAAGGTGAAATAGTAGTCACTAGTAGTTGACTTATAAATTGAACGCGCCCAATTATTTCGTTTCTTAAAACATGGGTTTTACCTATTCCACAATCCACAACTTTCTGATTACACTTCTACAATAATTTTTCCTGAGAAAAAAGACAAATCTCGAAAAGATCTGTAAGTGAACACGCCTAGCAGAGCAGAGCAGAGAAGCGTCAAAATCTTGCGCTTCTTTGCTGCGTTTAAATTATCTATGACTGAAAATGTCATAATCACTTGAGTGAAACATGTGGGCTACCATTAAATTTTCTTAAATATTTTATTAGCCAATATTGATAAAGAACTTTTAACACCAAACAATTTCTTATTAAATAGAATAAAAAACTAGCTTCAAAATGTTTTCACTTCTATTCCGTGACACTGCGAGATCTCTTCGGAGCTGTCTTATTTCCAAGTGCAACCATCCCAGTGCCGTCATCGCTTTCGATTACTCGTCATTCACCACTGCAGACTTTGTATATGAAAGTTCCGATGTAACTGGAACTCTTCTTACGCGATTTATCAAGTATCTCGCCATGGAAAATTCCCGATTCGATCCACTTGTCCCCACTACCATAAGGTATCCTGATTTCTTCCCAGTTACAGACACTCGCGCTTTTAAAACGGAATTGAGCAAGGTTGATGTTGCACAGATTCCACATTTAATTGTTTTCGCCTTTACCTACAAGTCGAATGGTGATCCACAGAAATTCGTAAGAATCATTAACGAAGTCGACTGGTTTTGTGAGCAGAACTTGAATCAAATGGATTACGACACAATTCAACGCACCTTGTACGCTTTCATGTTTCTGCTGCCTAACAAAATTACAAAGACGAATTTCTACAATCAAGCTATGGATCAACTGGTTAAACATTTCGACAAGGAATATCCAAAAGAGAAGTTTGTTAAAGCGTGTTTCTACTTGGGACTGGCGAAAAAAAATCGTTCAAATGTGTTGAATAAGTTTTTGAAGACGCATTTGTCGCAGTATTTGCCGGAACTAACTGCAATGGATCTATCAATTATTGGCAACGCAGCATTCAAGTCGAGCGTGTCTATTGAAAATGCAGATTTTCTCAAAAAGATAGCGTCAGAGGTTATGCAGTTGGATTCTGTTGTGGACGATGCCCTACTGGTCAATCTGACAAAGATAATGCGACATCACAGAATAAAATCCAAAGAAGTATGCGAGAAGCTTGATGCGATTTGCAGCGAGAAAGAAATAAGAGGATTGCAGACTCAAGGAATTGCCCATATATTCGCCTATTTCGCTGAATGCCAGTGGAACAACAAGAAAACGTGCACCAAATTTATCAACGCGGCAATGTACAGGATAAGGGCGTCTCCCGAAGATATACGAGCCAAGGACCTGTCAACATTCCTTTGGTGTTGTGCCCAACTGCAACTGGGTGATTTCCTGCCACCTACGGATCTGGCATTCATAGATAGGGTGATAGTGGATAAGATTGAAAACGACGAGTATAAATACTTTTCGGACCAACTGATCGATACTGCTCTGTCGCTCTGGATGCTGGGCCACTATTCTAGAGGATTGGTTGCCGAGGTTACTAGTCTACGGATTAGTCCAAGTATCAAAAATCCGGATCGGGTGAAGCTTGATACTCGGCACCAGGTGTTGATAAGCTGCATTGCCATCGAACAACCCGAATGGTTAATGCGGGAAACGAAGCAAGTTTTTATTGAGGATCTAGTTGCACCGGATTATCTGCTTAAAAATAGAGTTGGTCTCAGCAATGCCGTTGATAAGTTAACGGCGGAGGGGATAGTTGCAAAGGTTGTCTCACCAATTGAAGGCATAAATGTGGCTGGAATTTTATTGGAACCCTTAAAAGACCAAAAGTGCTATCTAGAGGTGTTGGAACAAAATCAAGTACTTAGGTTCCATGATGTTCCGACTGCAATAGTACAACTCAAAATAAGACTTCTCAAGCATTTGGGTTACAATGTTGTTGTGGTAAGATTAAATTTGGATTAAAGTAATTTTGATGGATGGACTTATATACCTGTACTTTGGCTTTGTTACAGATTCGTGCGAATGAACTGGAAGCGCTAGGAAGCATAAGGAATCTGGTTACTAGATCACAAGAGCCGGAAAAAAAACAGAACGTAGCGGCGTAAGATTTTTTATTAAGTTATTACTTTGTAGATACATACACAAATGTACTAGATAAATAAAATCTCAAAAAAAGGTTAACTATATGTTTGTAAATGACTGTGCTCATAGTATGACTGCAATACTTACCCTTTTTGTTTTAAGATCGGCTCTTTTATGGTTTTTGTCATCTAACTATAAAGTTATAACACACAATTTTCTTTGATAAACTCTGCTTCGTCTTCTGGCCGTAACGACGAGGTTATGATCTGGCTTAGGATCATCACCCTCTCACTTTACTGCATCCCTACTGGTTTGCCGGTTTGACCTCAAAAAGTATCTGCATGCCTCCAGATTTCGAATCACTTCGTCTCTGAGGTCAATCAAATACTTTACAGTTTTTTTTTTTTTAGTATTTAGTATTTTTATTGAAAAAGATACAATTAAGTATCTATAAAGATGAAACATTATTTTTAATTGATTACATAAAAAGTTTAAGTAGAACTATGTACATTTATTAGTAAATATAATTTTGAGTCAATTGCCATACCTATAATACCCTATCACTGCCGGCCAAATATGCAAAAAGAGAATTTTCAAAAGCAACCACGAAACAGACGTAGAATGCTAAGGGGAAGGGAGTTCCACAAGCGAATAGCATGCACATTAACTTCGTGGTTGTTCAGTGGTTGTACATGTAGAACTTGAAGGAATAAGAGTTAATGAACGAGATGAATTAGAAAAAAACAAGTTTCTCATGTAAATATGTTGACCGCTTGGTAAAAATGATTTTGTAAAGGAGTTTCAGAGTACGGAAAATAAGATAGACATCTAACGAACATCCAAGTATTCTTGTTCTATACGCCGATTTTTTTAAATTTAGCTGTGAGCTATACAAATCTCAAGTCGGCTAAACCATTTGTATTCATTTAAAAAGGAAATTATTAGAAATTGTTGAGGCCTCAAGCCTTAATACATACAAACATTGTTTTAGAGCGTCCAACGTCGACGGTAGAATAAGCCAAATGCAAACTCACCATCGCATTTGTGCATTGTCTGGTAGGTTTCTTAAGTTCAATTTTGTTTTTCTTTGTGAATGTAAAAGTTTTATTGTCATTTTCCATTGGTCCACTGGGAGTACAATTTTTGTGTTCCGAAAATAATTTCGGAGTGTTTTTTCCACTTTGGAAGACAATGAGTGCTACAAATGGTCCAGTAGAAAACGACATAATGCATCAATGGATGCCATGGTTAAGGGGGTGTTAGTTGAGGGGGTTCGGTTGTTGTTTATTTTGAAATTCTTTCCAAATGGTCGCATATTGCATTTCACGGTTTTTTAGGGCTCTTGTCTCTAGTACATATATGCATTTTCCATAATGTTGATGTGATGACATTACAACATACATATACTTAACAGTAACAATCATAGATATTAATATAAATTAATTCAAAAACTGCTGCAGTTTCACTGAACATATAAATGTGCTAAGATGAGTTTGGTTTATTTTACCACTGTTGTTGGACAAACTCAAAAAGTGTAATTGACGACATGTGTCCTTTTCGAATTCGGGCACTGCGGTGCGTGCATTCGTTGCGTGTGACGTAATATTAAACAATTGGCACAGTGGCTCAGTAGTTATTGTGTTGGATTACTAATCGTTTAAGTTTTAAATCAAACCGTCGCCAAGTAGCACCTTAAGTCTTATTTTCCACTCTCAAATCTTTTGCGAACACCCAAGAGGATCAATTGCCATGAGAATGTTCTCAAATTTGCTGTTCGGAGTCGGTCTAAAACTGTAGGTCCCTTACTTCACACAGCAAATGGTTGTGGAAGCAGTTTCAAGGCCGTGGTTTATATTTTATTTTTATTTAATAACTGCTGTTTAATACAGACGTCCAAATTTAATCTGTCTATTATGATTATGCCGAAAACAGATGTGCGGCAAGGACGCACGCAGTTATGCATGCATGCATACATTCAGTATGCTTCTGCCCCGACCTATATATCAAAGAACGATCAAACAGACTAAAACGCTGGGTAATATCGTAGAATTTCACATCACGAAACGTCAACCCGGAAAAATTATACCAAATTGTCCTGTTCTACTACAATCGGTGTATTGGCGTCCGGCTTTTTAAATAAATGGAATTCCTCATAATTATATATACAGTAGGCTCTGTGAACACTGGATAACGTGAACATATTTTTTTTTACCATTAACATGACCAAATCATGAACACTATTAAACGTGAACATCAAATTTCCCTCTAACAGTAAAATTGTTTTTACTTTAATTGTTATTGATTGCCTTTTTTGCTCGGTTTTTCTTTGGGTTGTCTCTCATTTGTTTTAAACGCGCTTTGTTTTTAGCTTAAACGTTTTATGCGTCAACAATCCTCAAAAATAAAGAACATTTTTGTCACTCAAGGATAGTTCAACAGAGTAACAAGTTTGGCATTAGTTTCCTTAGGCGCAGTAGTCCATTGTAATGGAACATATTTTTATACCAAAACTTTGTATTTATACACCTATGGAATAACTATTTGTTAAAATGAACAAAAATGATTCCAAATGAAAGTTCATTATGGTAAAAACTTACTATTTTTAATTTGTTAAAAAAAAACGTTTTTAAATGAATATCTACTGTGCGATTGATCTACTCTTTTGTTGAAATTCATCCCTCGCAAACTTGAATTGGCTTGGTTTTTAATTATTTACGCAATAGAGTCTACTTTAATATGATATATAATGCCTAAACCAAAATTACGTGAGCTTTGATCTTTGACTCAAATCAAAATTCCAAATATTACTGAAGACCGCATCCTATGCCAAGAAAAAGCTTGTCAGTCCATACTTTCTTTACAGATGCGTTACGAAACATTAAGTTTTGTTTTTACGGTCTCATTTTAAAGTCGGAGCACAACTCAGCTTAGTGATTGGGTTTATTGATTTCCTATGGTTCAACTGGATGCGCTTGTCAACGCAACGCGAAGCTCCAAAGCGTGGTTGTGTTGCAACCATAACGCGGAAGAAAAACTTTGTGGTATGAACAAAATCCATGATATAAAGACAGATCAATAATATTTTTTTTTTATATTGAAGAAGTGTTTGCGGGCAGTTGTAGGGTTTTTATTCACGGGTGGTATCTAAATTGCTTAGGGAGATCTAGTTTTCATGTATTCGACTAAAAGTAATAAACTTGGCCGGGATTTGAACACACGATTTTTCAATCAGTAAGCGAATACACTACTACTGCACTGTTGCCACCCGCATTATAAAGAAATGGGAATCTGTCGCCAAAAAAGAGCAAATTACAAGTACGTCATCTGTTGAAATCTCTGTAACCCGTAAGGAATTCAACCCAAACACTGTTTGATTGGGGAAAAAATCCATTTCCTGGATATGGATGTAGAATCAATGTGAATTTGCATTTATTTGTATTTAGAAAGGCTAAATAAAGCCAAAAAACAGATTTGCGAAAATTTGGCTTTATTTCCACTAGTTTTTATTTCAATATTGGCAGCTTGGCGTTATTTCGTTTGGCGTTATTTTACGTCACTTAAGTTTTTTTTATAGCGTAGTCAACATCTTCTATACCGTCTCAGGCAGACATTCGTCACGGGTCAGGAAAGAAATAATCAATTTTTTTTAATTGAAAATAAATTATAGTAGTCCTTTGTACGAGTGCTTCCCACCGGTCATCTCTAGTCGTGTCAACCGTTTGTATGCATCTGATGTTATAAGTAAAGTTTATAAGCTTCCACCATTTTTATACAACTCACATCTTGGTTCGTGTGGTGGCAGCAGGATCGGAATGAGCCTTACAGTTAAAATGCTTAATACAATGTCATTTAAAGATTCCGTTATATACTGAAATTAATTTGATTGACGAATTTTACAACGAACGACAAACTTTGTAAGGTTACTCAACTTCCCTAGCTCAGAACATACGCAAAATACTAGATAGTTGGAAAGAAGTGATAGAGTAATAAGCATCCATAGCAAAAGTCCACATGAAACATCAACAAACCATTCAAAAAAAAAACTTCACGAACTAAAAAAGTATCTAAAAAGCAGAGTCAGTCTTGATTCGGTTGGAATCAGTTTCAGCGGAATTGTAGTCAACGATAATTTTGATATCTACATATGGAACCAAGAGTTTAAAGACCCTTGAGCAGAGTAAATGTTTGGTCTAACGCAATACAAATTAAGATTCCCTATTCTAAACTTTTGTGGTCTTACCAAACTTTTAATGAAAGTAATCATCTACAATTAAGATAAGAAAAAAAGACAAATCAGCTATAAGACTGTCGCATTTTGTGTGAACACTTGATTTATATTCGGTCATTGATTTTATTAACACAATCATAGAAACTATGATAAAAATGTTACGAATCACATAATTTTCATAATTTTTACATAAACTCTTTTAACAATAACATAAAGGTAGCTACATTCATTAGCTATTAGGTATGTAAAATTGAATAGGAATAGATATTTCACAATGTTGCATTTTAAATACAAAAATAAGTTAAATGGAATAATACAAAATTAATAATTAAATTACATATCACAGTAATTGAAACAACAAAATATTTTCTTAAACAACTAATCAAAACATTGTTAGATATTTCGTAACTAATCCCATGCTCAACATGAAGGCTAATTCAGCTGTAAACTTGGTTACTTTTCTTGCACCATTTGCCACTGTTGTAAATATTTCCACTTTTGTCCAATCGCTGAGCCCTGCCAAATTCTTTGAAGCTGCTCGCATATAGTATGTAGTGTTTCTCTCCATTCCATCAACAACTAACTTTACACCTGTAACAAATAATTTGTGGATGTCAATTGAATTGATGCACACAGTACATAGTAAATATTCCCTAAAGCCAAGAGAAACAATTCTATTCTTTATTAGTACAAAAAATTAAAATTACAGAAAAACAAAAAAAGTTAAGGGGGAAGAAGTCATATGTTGAATTGTCATATCTAGTCTTCTAAAATCTCCTTGCCATATTTGAAATCGTAGGAATATACCCTCAAAATCACGGTCATAGAGCTACGTTTTTTGTGTCGTAATGATTTGTTTTCTCGTAATCAGATCTGTTTAAGGGCTTAACTTACGAATTTGTAGGAATGTGTACGAATTTTTACTGCGAGAAATGTCAAAATTCTGTGTTGTGTTGCATTAAAAAGCATTGGTTCTAAAAATTTTGCTGCGCTTGGCAAAATTGCTGTTATCTTGGTAATGGTTTTCAGCTTTTGCCAAAGAAATGTTCGCCTGAAACACAATCACGTTTTGGAGCGTTGACAAACGCATCCAGTTGAACTATACGAAATTAATAAAATCTATTGCAAAGCTGCGTTACGTTTCAACTTCTTTTATGAAAAGATATGTCTGCTCCCTTACTTTTCAAGTAACGTCAAGTAATTCTCAAATTTCGAGTAGTGAATACAATTATCTCTTCTCAGATTGTAGAAATACCTATATGAAAATGTGAAGAATAAGCTTTTGCAGTTGGATGTAGTTAACAAACTGCACGACAGGCCGAAATATCAACTGTAATATAAAGTACTGTTTACAGCTGTTTAAAACCTGCTCAAAGAAGTTTCTCAAGCAAATCCTTCAATTTATAATAAAATGGGACTTCAGTGAATCGTTACCCTCGCTCATATTTCAATACTTCTTGACCATTTGCATCTCGGTTGCATCATGCGAGAGGAGTTTTTCCAAATTTAAACTAATTAAAAATTATCTTCGATCTACAATGGACCAAGAGCGACTGGTTAATCTAGCCGTGCTTTCAATAGAAAGAAACATTTCCAAAGAAATCGATTTCACAGAACTTATTGAGGAGTTCAGTAAATTAAAGGCACGAAAACACATATAACACTCTACAAAAAATAAAAAAATATCTTTGATTTATTTTATTTAATTTTTTTCTCACCAATATTCATTTCATATAGGGATCCGGACTTTTTTGACAGATGACAAATCGAATGTAAACAAATAAAGTGGAGGGTAAACAAACAAAATAATTTTCAGTGATAGGCGGGAAAATAATAGGAATCAGCAAACAAAAGTAAAATTTTTATTAATAATCAATAGTTTCTTGATATATTTTCAGGAAAATGGATTCATTTAAATAGGTATGCAAAGAAGTTGGAAGCAGTAAATAGAAAGAACTACTGCAAGTTCTCTTTATTTGCAAACTTTCAGGTCAGCCCCCGCCCACAAAAAATCAAACTAGCTTTGATTTTACCGAGCCTAAAATATTTGTATACACCCGAAAAATCACCTGATACGATATACATATATACATAAACTTATTATGCCCAATACAGTGCCTTGCTGCTCCAGACATTCGCGTATCTCTGAAGTTACAGTAGTGTGCGAATTAATGTAAACAAGTCAATTTTTTTTATTAATTCAAGGGGTCAAACACGCACAAAAGAAGATGTTTTGGAGCTGTTTCTCCTATGATGGTACAGGATCTCTTGTACTACTTCAAGAAATGATGCATAGCCAAAAATATAAGGAGCTCCTAGAACGGAAACTGTCCGCAGAGCTGGAAAAAGGTGATGCTAGCAGTAAAGCCGACTTTAGCCCCATTGAAGCTTATGATGAAACATTTCAAAGCTAGGAGAAAAACGTGCCTGGACTAGCCCGAAAATTCACCGGACCCACTGAGAATTTGTTGGCAGTTATAAATCCAGGCTTGAAATGATCGCCCGCACAGAAAAAAATGATGCTCATAGAAGTAGTAATTCAGCTATGGTTTTGGGGCGACCAGATATTAGAAATCTACATAAACCTCATTGATTCCATGTCAAAAAAGAATTCAAGAAGTCATTGAATCAAATGGCAGACACATTTCTTATTAAAATTTTTAAGAGTTGTAGTGTTTATACCCTATTCTAAGGGTATATTAATTTTGACGCATAGGTTGTAACATACCTTAATACTGCCCGTAGATCCCTAAAAGTTACTATATTTATGATCAGCATCAATAGTAGTGTCGATCTAGCCATGTCCGTCCGTCCGTCTGTCGGCAAAAATTAGGCCTTTAAACTGGACCTAGAGAGCTGAAATTTTAACCATATACTCTCTAGGGTCCCAAAATAATCAAGTTTAAGAATTTCTGAAATCTGCCCACAGACACGCCCACAAACTCAAAAAAACAAAATTTTGGAAAAAATCGAATTTTGAGCTAGAGAGCTGAAATTTTTTATATATGATCTATGGCTCCTAAACCTGATCAGGAGATACAATTTTTAAAATCCGCCCACTGGCACGCCCACAATTAAATAAAACAATTTTATTGAAAAGTCAAAGTTTGAGCTAGGAAGCTGAAATTTATAATATATACTTTCTATGGGCCCTTTATGCTCATGTGTAAATATTTTCAAAATCCGCCCACTGACACGCCCACAATTTAAAAAAACCTTTTTTTAAATCCAAAGTTTGAGCTAGGGAGCTGAAATTTATAATAGGTATATACTCTCTAGGGTGCCGTGTAAATATTTTCAAAATCCGCCTACTGACACGCCCACAATTTAATTTTTTTTTTTTTGAAAATCCAAAGTTTCAGCTAGGAAGCTGAAATATATAATACATATATACTCTCTAGGGGCCCTTTATGCTCATGCGTAATTTGTTTTTAAATCCGCCTACTGACACGCCCACAATTAAATAAAACAATTTTATTTGAAAACCAAAGTTTGAGCTAGGGAGTGTTTTTTTTACAAAAGCTTCGTTTTTTTCGACAATATCCTTTCAATGTCTTATAACAAAATATGTAGAGCGTTCTTAGCAATTCAACCATACTTAGACCCTTGTCACGCCCACTTATGAGGGATATGAAAAAGAATAGGGTATCCAACAGTTCGCCCAAGCGGACTGTAGTCCGTTCCTATGTTTTTAATTTTATTTAATTTCTAATCTTAATTAAATTACTCTTGATTAATATTTTTTTAAATATATACCTTATGTTCACATTCGTTCTTACACTACTATAACTATATTATATTTGTTGGCAGAAATGAAGGTTGGCTGGCAAACAATGTAGTCATGTATAGTACATACATACGTTCGTATATAAATTCTAAACACATGAATTGCCATACACTTTTTTCTCACCTTTAATAAAGTAAAAGTCCTTCTTTTCGGCAAAACTCCAATTGCCAGCTGCGTACTTAAATTCATTTTCCGTCAAAAATTCCACTTGATATCCCAACGTGTTCATATTTTCTGGAATGTCTGTATACTTAACAGAACGAATGTCAAGCTCAAAGCCATCTGTATATAATCGACGCACTTGAAATCTATACGGTGACACAGGTTTGTGCCCCTTTTTCAGTCGAAAAGTTCGCTCTAGTGTTCCCAAAGAATTCGCCACCTTACACTTGTACTCGCCAAACTGAGATTCGTTGCTCACTCGTATTTGTAGAATTGAACTGTAGTCAGCGTGAAAAATTCGGTAATCGGATTTTATATGGCTACTGATGGCTTTATTGCTATAGACCCATGTAAAAATAGCTGGTGGTTCCGCTACTGCATCACATGATAAATTTCTGAAGCCGCCTAGGTATGCATAAAAGATACTTGTGGTGTCGTTATTCGCCCAAAGGGGTTTGTCTGCAAATAAAAAAATTTTTATACAACATAATCCAATTTTTTATGATGAATTATTATCTTTTAATTTCAAAGGTTATTTATGTGTGGAAAGTGTGGAAGAGCAAAGTATAAATTAGGGCCGTAAGATATGAATAAAATATAAATATTAGGCATTTTCGGCCCATAGGGCCTAAAACCGAGCTCCTCCAACCACTTTCTTGTGCGAAGTGGAAGGGACCTACAATTTTACGCCGAATCCGAACGGCAAAATTTTGAGAAGCTTCTCATTGCAATTGATACTTTTGGATGTTTGTCAGACGTTCCCAAGAGGTGGGGCAATGGACGAAACTCTATATGTTACTTGGCCCCGGCGGGAATTGAACCGGGAACCTTTCGATTACATAGTAGTCCGACACACTAACCAGAACCACTAAGCCGGAGCCCGACAGATATGACACTGAGCGTAAATTCGACAAAACAGAGATAGTTTTTTTCAGGACCAATTAATGAATTTGGATGTACATACCATACATAATAGCTGTGTCTAATGAACGAAAACTAGATCAGAACGGAACAGAACAGTGCAAGTGAGTGGAAACTGTCAGATCAAACCAAAATAGAAAAGTACAGCTTGGAGTCACTTGTTCTTCTCTCAACCGTGAACTTCGGGTTTTGAGTTACGATTATAACGTTAATGACCTGATCACAATTTGTTCTTGTTCCATCTTATTTTCTAAAATTTTATTAATAAATATGGGAATATTTGTAACATTTAACCAAGAAATATGATGTCTCATGCCAAACAAATAAATCAGTTGACATCAGTACAAGTTGAATTTTCAAATTTGACACTTCACTCCCTTGTTCAGGTTCACTAAACACAACTAATATGTAACTACTAATATGTATTTACTGTTAGCAGAGGAAGAGGTTTTCCATAACATTACACATTTAAGATTCCAAATGTTTATTTTTTTTATTCGTCAATTTCCTTTGCAGACAATATAGAATACCAATTTATGCCACCCATGCTTACAAACTAATTAATCTGTATTTGACTCTCAGAAATACAACAACACATAGACCGGTAACAATAACAAAATAACTGTGCAGCTTAAATTTGTAGTCCCTTTCACTCATATGCACAAGGAAATTCAAATGAACGGGACAACTAATTTAAGTTCCACATTAAATGTGTTATTGGTATGGCCCATAAACTTCAAACTCAAATAAGATGTGTTTGCTTGTTCCGTTGGCTTCCCGGATCGGAGACTAATACAATTGAACAATACCAGCAGCCTTATTAATTACGGGAACTAGTTAGAGGTAGGCCTACACAAACTCCTGAGTGACCACACAAATTCAACAACAACAGCGTTTGAGAGCAGGAAACCTGCCGATATTTATTGAGGTCGCACCGGCGAACCCAGCAAGCGGAACAGTAGGGATGCAGTATAGTGGGAGCGTTATGATTTCCTTAATCCTGATCATAACCTTGCCGAAGAAGAAGAACAAGAACAACTAGTTGTTATTTCTAACTAAATGTCGCTTTACAATGTTCCCCCCTTCTAGAGAAACCTTATATGGCAGCGACCCCATTGAGTCTCAGTATCGTCCGGCATTTTCTTGAGATAGCTCTTGGCAATTTGAACCATGCGTTACGCTTGTCAATTTGAAGAGGGATGGAATAGAGCACACCGTATGTACCTAATGTGGTTGTAGTCCCAAAATTGGAACTCTTCTGACGTGAACGCGGTGCCGTTATCAGAGATAATGCTGTTTGGTAGCCCATGTGTAACAAAAAGCATACACAAAACCTGAACCGCACACTTTGAAGAGGTTGTGTGTACATGAACATGATGGAATTGCAGCCATTTCTAATGAACCAACAATTAGAAAGAATTTCTTCCTTTGAAAAGGTCCGGCAAAGTCGATATGAAGTCTTGACCACGGATAATTCGTCACTTCCAAGGAATGGATGTCTGCCGGTCTTTCTTTGGGTCGAGTTTGTTGGCAGATTTCGCACATCTTCACCGTGTGTTCAGTCATCCAAGATATATCATCCGCACAATGCCCGGATGCTCAGCATGAAGTGCACACAGTATTTTTTCTTGGTCAGATTTGGGGATCATGTTACTGTTTCCCCACAACAAACATCCTTTGAGTGTCGATATTTCGTTGCGTTTGTTAAAAAAAGGGTTGCCACTTCTCCTCGTTTGGTGGCTTCTCCGGCCATCTCCCTAACACCCTGCTAAGAAACTGCGAATATATTGGGTCCTTTGATATCATCCTTGCGATTTCTCCGGGGTGAGAACTGGACTGTTCAAAGTTTCCAGCGTTAGGACTTCTTCAAAGTCGTCAGCTTCGGCAGTTTGGTTCTGTAATGGTAGGCGAAAGTCAGCATTACCCATTTTAGACCCGCTGCGATGAATGATCTAGTAATCGTATGCATTGAGAAAAATTCGCCATCTTATCATCTGCGCTGATATCACATTCGGAGTTTGCTTATACGGGTAAAATATCCCTAATAAAGGACAGTGATCAGTGATGATTGTCATTCGCCGGCCGTATACAAATTCATGGAATTTTTTTGACTCCAGCGATAATCGCAACGCTATCCCTCTCGAGTAATTCCGTTCTCCCTTCGAAACTGTCCTTGAGTAGAAAGAAATTGGTTTTTCCGACCCGTAAACAAAGCCTACTCCATAAGGCGAAGCATCACATACTATGCGAAGCGGTAAATTGTGATTAAAATGAATGATAATTCCGTCTGCTGAAATGAGGGGTTTGAGGTTATTAAATGCCGTTTCGTGCAGCTTTGTTTATTCTCATCTTTGGTTCTTGTCGAGTAAACGGTGAAGTGGTTCCGCTACTGTTGAAGTTCCGCTATACTTGAAGTTATTTCTTATCACTCGGTGGTGATGCCACGTCGATTGCTTTTATTTTGTCTAACATGGGGCGGATACCCAGCCAATCAATCTTAAATTCCAAAAAATCGACACTGTCTAATCCGAATTGACATTTTTGAAGTCGTAATTTGTACTTTGTACCAGTTTTCTGAAAATAGAAAATATTTCTTTGAATCAGTCCTGCTGCTAAGTTTATTGTATGTACATAGGTATATGTATTTATTACATTATAAGGGTCCCAACAAATCCCTTTAGTGTGTGTACCTATATTATAAAAAAAAACATCATGACCTGTGACAACTATGTCTTCAAAATATGGTAGTACCTACGCCTTCGAATGCCCTGAGCTGCACTAATCCCAAACTGAAGCCCTGTCACCCGATACGCTCCCTGCTGTATCACAATGGTTTGACAGTATGAATTTTTTTCGTCTACGATAAATTGTGTGTAAGCTTGACCCAAATCCAATTTGGCAAAAACAATCCCGTCTTCGATTGACGCCTGAAGTGTGCTGATGGGTTGGATTTGCAAACAACTTCGCTTAAAGTTGTTTTGTAGTCCCCGCAGATTCTTATGGAACCGTCGCTCTTCACCACCGGAACGATTGGTGTTGCCCATTCCGAATATTCGACAGGAACCAGTACCCCCTGCTGTGTCAATCAATTTAACTGGGCTTCAACATTTGCTCGCAGGGCGAGCGACACCCGACGGTTAGGTAATCTTACTGGAGGCACTTGGAGACACTCCAATGCGATTTGAGGACCTGTATAGCAACCTAGTTCCCTGACGAAAAAATCGTGCTATTTCGTTATGAAGTCATCAATGATTACATCGTTGGATACTATATTTACCCCCCTGTAAACTAATACCCAATTGTGCAAACCGCAGGGCGAGCGGCACCCGACGGTAAGGTTTTCTTCCTGGAGATACTTCCGGGTCTCTTTCCAATGCTATTTGAGGTCCTGTATAGAAACCTAGTTCCTCGATGAATAAATCGTGGTATTTCGCTATGATGTCATCAATTTCATCGTTGCATACCATATTTACCCCCTGTAAACTAATAACCCAATGGGGCAAACCAATTTTACAACAGCACGCTAGATTTGTTGCCCTTCACTACTACGAATGGGAGATTGAAGATAGCGGTGCCGTTGAACTGAATATCCACATATCGGCAACGCCAATAACCGGAATGTGGTTATTTTGAAAATTGACAAGCTGGAGATCGTAGTTTTTGAAGTGAGGTAGCTTCCCAGCCATATTTTCTTACAGGTATTCATTGAAATTATAGTGTAACTGGAACCGGAGTCCGCTTCGAATTTGTACTTTCGGTAGTTAATAGAAACAGTTATTCTGTTCTTCAGATCAATTAGCGGGTGGATGTGGTTAATCGTGGATTTGTTTTTGCAACACTGACTTTTGTTCGCTGCTGTGCTGGACGATGTGGCTTTTGGTGATCCTCAAACACACTGTAAATGTCCCGACTTACCGCAATTTGAAATGCTATTTGGATTTCGGTATGGGCAAGATATCCTACCGTAATAAATATACGTCCAGAATTTAATGTAATTCTTCTTTATTGCAATAAAAACTTAGTTCTAAATTTTGGAGTAAGTGATGTATTCGCCACGATGTCAAAACAAATAGGGGCCATCCACTATCTTATGATGCGTAGCTGTTCTTGGCATAGTATGTATAAATAACGACGAATAGCGGATGCAAGAAAGAGAGTAAGCATTGCCAGTGATGCTACATCACACATAGGGAAATGATACAGTCCGATTGGGCGAACGACTTTATCTAGATACTTGCGAAGAATAGGATTATCATACCGGCGGATTTAAATTTTTTACACGTGATCATTTTGGGCCACTGGAGGTATTTCTAAAATATGTATGTTCAAAGGCCTCCAAATTGACAACTGACGGAGGAGGACATGGCTAGATCGACCTACCTACCGCTGCTGATCCCAAATATAGTAACTTTTGGGGATCTACTAGCAAATTACAAACTATAAGCCTGAATTTAATACCCTTATGTCCAGTTTCACAGTATTCTATGGAAAATCAAACGCTGGTCAACTAAATGTAATTTAATTAACTGATTTTCAATTCAAAATTATTTTGGTAACAGAATTGATTTTTTTCGAATTTTTCAAGGAATTTCTTCCAAAAGTGATTAAGCAGAATATTAAGCCATGCGCAAGGTACCATATACCTTGAAGTCAAATATATGTTATGTTGTCAACAAAATAAAAAATCTATAAAAGTTAATAATTGATGTCACAAATCACTATTTCTTTGCTTTGTTTTTCACAAAGGAAGTGTAAACGACGGATAGCCTTCGTTTAACTGGAACTATTTATTGAACTCAACTCAATGTTTCAACGCGAAGTGTGAAATAAACTTCAGTTAAAAAAGTAAAAAAAATATCCTTGGGATGAAGGGATAAGTGTTATTAAATTAAACTGTATTATAGTTGTAAGCATACACAGATGTAGGTAAAACCTTCATCTAAGCTTAATCACAAAATCAAAATTTCGACAATACTTACGTTGTATTCTTAGCACTATAGCTCTTTCCTGGACATCTGTCACAGTTGCAGATATTTGGAAAGCTCGACATGTATATTCGCCATCATCTGCTTGCGTAACCCCTTTTATGAAGAGTCCATCAGACAATTGTTTAAATTTTTGACTAGGAACTGCAAAGACAATATTGAAAAATACCAAAAATGAGAAATTATGTTTTAATGAAATAATTCAACCAAATAATCCTATCTTAAATGTGACCATGACAAATTAGTTAATATTGAAATTAACTAAACATATGCTGTTTAAAGAACGAATTATTTACGTTTTATAAGATCACCATTCCTATACCATGAAATTGTGGGCTTTGGGTCACCCCTAACTTTGCAAGCAATTGTGGCATCTCTATTTTCCTTAACCGACTGCACTGATGCGGTGTCCTCAAACGAAATTTTCTCTGCAACGAGGCATACAATAAAATATATATATTTGTGGTAGGTAAGTCTATAGACATAATAACATCATTTCATTAAAACGACGTACGATTTACGAGTAGCTCGAAAGATCTTTGGTAATAATCGTCCTCTTTAGTAGTACGACATGCCCATGTACCCTTATCAATTAAGGCGATATGCTCGAAAACAAGTGCTAACTGGCCTGTGAAAAGAAGATCAAATACTCGTACGGTTTTAATATTTTGATATCAATTAAATTTTGATTGGTGGGAGTTTGTTAATAGCAATATTTGTTTATTTTTACCAGGCTTTTCTTCGATGTGTACTCTCCCCTTAATATTGTCTATTACTATGCCCAATGGACCCTGCCATTGTATACTTATATCCCTATACTTTGATCTGCAGAATATGATAAAGGAAGAGTTTACGAAGTGACTGATTTCATCAGAAGACGGAGCCAATGTAAGCATGTTTTTTAAATCAGTTCCAAAGTTTGGTGCTGTAAAAATTTAAAAATAATGTTTAGTGATTATAGCTTTTGTAGTAAATATGTGTCAAAAATCAATTTTATTAATTATATTCGAAGATATATTTATAACGATCCGCAAAACTAATGGAATGAAGGAAGCTAGGACCTACTACTACGTTTTTAGGAAAGCACCCCAAAAAACTCAACGTGTTTGAAGAAAATTCAGGGGCCAAATCACCATTATGTGAGTATGGCATTATGGCTGAAGATATCGAGTACGATTTCAAGTATCGAGTTCGATTGGTCGATATTTCCTTGTCAGTGATGATGCATTTTTTCATCCAGTAGCAGTAATTCAAGTATGGCTAATAAAATAGTGCATGAAATAATAAAAACGGAAAATATTCGTTTGATTTTTGGAAAGAGCTCAATAAAAAATTTAACTCAAAAGTCCACTATAAATATAAACAAATAATCATTGCTATGCACAATTTAACAGCGTATTTCCAAATACAAGGTGGTTCAAAAGTAATGTCATAACCGAGAGTATCACTGCTGTGGCCGTGGACATCCAAAAGGGTCCACAGCTTGGGTCCGAACGACATTTTCGATATTGAGTAATTTTCGATACTTTTGGGACTCGATACCGATACTGAGTACCCAATACTATTTTTTTAGTTTATTTATTTTGTTATTTCCAGTTCGATACTTTTTACTCGACGGGTCGATACTAACAAATACTCGGTATCGACACCGATAGGTACTTCGAACCCTATCCACAGCACAAACATCGACGAGATAAAGATGCGAATATTCTATCATCGGTAGACGTTCGTTGCGAAATTTTGGTGAAAGACCTTAGGATGAAAGTACAATGACATTTGTCGCCGATTGTAAAAATTATGGCACATTCATATCATGGCATTACTTTTGACCCACCTTGTATAAAAACTTAAATAGTTTGACAACTCAAAATAAACCATTTAACCTTCCTCCTTACAGTCAACGTATCAAGCTTCGTCAAATGTTACCCCTTTCTCAACGGAGGCTTAATAGCGATATCATTTTTTTACAGCAGCTTATATCCGGTCAAATAGATGCACCTGACATGATGTCGTCTATTGGCATTAATTTTCGTGTTGGTGCCCATAATTTACGTAGTGTTTATTTATTGCTTAGCCCCCATCATAGATCGAATTATAGGAGGCATGAGCCTATTAGTCGCATTAGTAGAATCTATAATCCTAATGATCATGTGATTGACTTGCATGTTAGTAAAATTGAGCTTAAAAATATTTTGCGTAATAATGCCTTAGTGTCTTAAATTATTTGCATGATTTGTGTATGTGTTTATGTATTTTATAGGTACATAATTAATGTCTTTGTGTATGTTTTACTTTGCGTAATGCTTGCACTAAATGATGAGCCTGTGAGAGCACTTTTAGTGCCGGCAAATTTCTGCACGTGATAGTTGCTTGCTTTAAGGTTTAAGCACTCCATGACACAGAACTGATAGTGTAATTAATAAACATCCAATTACAAATTGTACCAGCATTATGCTAGTACAATTCAAAATTGTTTTCGATACGGGACGCTTTGTAACACATCATATCAATGTAAACAAAAAAAAGAAATAAAAAGCCCTGCAGGACCTAGCTTTTCCAGCCATTTGCTTGTACGAAGTGGACGGGACCTAAAATATTAAGCCAAATCCGAACGGAAAATTTAAGAAGCTTCTCATGATAACTGTTACTCTTGGATGTTTTGTCAGACAATCGCAAGAGGTGGGGCAGTGGAAACAACTCTAGGTGTTGCTGGGCCCCGGCGGAATTTGAACAGGGGACCTTTTGATTAGTAGTACGAGTATAATACAATAACCACTGAGCCCCGATCATCCCAATGTGTTTCTTTAATTATTCGATAACTTATGGAAGTCACTCACTCGTTCACTGATTCGATAACTAGGTCCCAGTAGGTATATAGATACATCCATGTCCATCTATTCCATACATATGCTTTCAAACTTTCTTAATTAAGTTTTACCACGTATTATTGGTTGTAAAATGAGTCATACAATTTGAAAAGCCATAAAATTTGAAACAGCTAAATAAAATAGGAACACTGTCAAGTCAAATTTTTATTAGAATTGTGCTTATAACCTATTCTAAACGTAGATTAATTTTGCTTCATAGTTTGTAACCGTCCGTCCGTCCGTCGTCGAAAATTAGGCCCTAACACGCGAGCTAGATAGCTGAAATTTGAACTAAACACTCCCAATCAAATGTACGACTTAAAAAAAAACTGTTTTATCGAAAAGACAATGTTTGAGCTAGGAAGCAAGAAATGCTCATGTTTAAATATGTATGTTTAAAATCCACCCACTGAAGTGAATACTATTGACAAAAAAAAAAAACATTGTAAATGAATGTCTTATTCATAGCAAAGTATGAAGATAAAGTCGTTTTAAACAATTTTTTTATGTGAAGTTTTCTGCTAGGCCCACTTTTAAGGGGAGTTTTTTTTACATTAGGTTTGTTATTCCGATAAAATCCTTTAAATGTTGTGTAAAAAATATGTAAATCGTTCTTAACAATTCTGTTATACTAAGATTTCACTTTATAAGGAATGGGAATAGGGTATCCAACAATTCGCCCAAGCGGACTGTAGTCTTTCCCTATGTTTTTACTTTTCAAATGTGTCAGATATTCATTTTGTTGTTTGTATTTGAGTTAAGATCTCTTTTTATATCAAATTAACAATAACAATTTAAATTAAATTTATTATAACCATGTTTAAACCAATAAATAATAATTTAAATAAAATGGTTAACACCTTTTTCAACAAAAGGAAAACGGACAATATTGAAATTTGAAAATATGTAATCTTTATTTGGTAAATAGGAGTATGGAATGGGGTATGAAAACAATCCTGCAAAGCTGGACGGTTTGGAGTGGCAGCACATACTTTTAAATAAATATACTCAATCCGTAAATAACAGTCAGTACAGCGCTTATGGGGAGAGAGAAATATTGTCAGTGCGGTCGCTACGTTCTCAAGTATGCCACCATTTGGTAGTCTCTTTGATTTGTGACGGGCAATATTGGAAGCTATTTCAACCCTGACAGAGCTTTAAAGAGCGAAAAGTTTATGTAAAGCATTATAGCCAGAGGGAGAAGCAAACGTCCTATCTTCACTGTACTGACTATTAATTCCGGACAGAGTATAGATGTATTGAGGGCAGTATTTATTATTTGAAACAAGTTGTAAGTTCAGTCGTAAACTGTTATAAATTGAACCCATGACTCTTCAGCCTGATTTAAGGCACAATGATTTAATCTGTAGATAATGCCAAGAATATGTCTATAAGCTGACAAAAAATATACACACAAAATTCAACTGGATGGATAGAAAGTTAAAAAACTCACTCATACCTCATTTCTGCTACGCTCACTTTTTTGTGAATAGGTGGATAGAAACGGTTATTGAACAGCTCGCACATGGACTAAATGAAGCCTTTCCTTGGATTTCTATTTATAAAGGCAATTTAATGAATGCAGCTTTGTTTTGAAATAAACATGGTGCTTGTAGGAGTAAATAGTTTTAAAAGGGAACTGCAAAAGGGATCAAGTCTCGCTATTTATTCAAAATGATTGTAGAAAAAGAAAAAAAAAGAAACATCGCCGCAAGATTTATAACACCGGTCAACAAAAAAAAAATTTGCGCATGGGTTTAACTTAATATATTTTGATTTACTCGTATATAAGCACATATGTATATAAAAAAAAGTGATTACAAATCGAAAATATTTGCTTTTTACGAACTTAGAGCGATTTGACCATTTTTGAATTTCGCGCCCAATGACTGTCGGACTATCATCAATTTTCCAAAACTTTAAAACAGATCGAAATCGGTGGATGGTGGATAACATTATTTGAAATTATAGAACAACAACGAAAATAACCGCAAGTTATTAGACCAAAATCCCGATATGCGAAGTTTGGGGAAAATTATTCCCGGGCTTTGGTGCAGGCCTGGGACAGACAGACAGAACGACGCGACGGATGTACTGCGGGAAACATTTTTTGCATTCTCTATAGTCGTACTAAAATGGCTACATGCAATTCGGCCCCAAAGCAAAAATTAAAAATACAACTTAAATTGGAGCTTAATTTCAAAATGGATTTGTTGAATGGGGCTGATATTCAATATTTTTCGGCTTACTATCGTTTATCAGCTTTGCCAGAAATTTCGCCCCAATGGAAAATTACTCCAAAAGAGTGTATGGAAAAATCTCGCCAAACATAATGGTAAGGATCATCGAATGGTCCAGGACCAGGATTTTCTTCCCTATCGGATGATTATCGTTTGAAGAACGAACATGAGGTTGGATCCACATCGTGTTTTGCTAGAAAACATGTTACATCCGTATCTTGGAGGAATCTTTCCAACACTCACATCATATAAAATAATTTTTTTATTTTTAATTTTGTTTATAAGTTGTTTGGTTAATGGCATACAACAACTTACTGTTTTGAAAAAATACCCCCAAAATGTTGTTCCTGGGGCCATTTTCAGAATGAAATTTTATTCCAAAGAGAAAAATGAAAAAAAAAATTTAACTGGGTCAAATTTCATGTATCCTCGTATATTTATCGACAAGGAAAGCAAGGGAAAAAGGACAATTTTCTATACATACAGTGCCGCTCACTTGAACCTCCCATTTTCTTCGACTTCCAAGTTCAATAACTTAGTAGTAGTAGTATGTAGTAGTATTATAAAGTTTATTTTTAAGTTATATCAAATAGTTCACAAATGTACTTAGCATACTTATACAATAAATAATTATAACTAGAGAAAATGTGAGGCATTTTTATATTTCTTTATAAGAAATAGTATCAAATGCCACATCATAAAAGATAAATAACAACAATTTGAATAAGTGGGTGGGGTGACCCTCTCAGAAAAGTAAATTCACAATTTCAAAATTTAAACAAGAAATTCATTGAGCTTTAAGTAAAATGTTATACATTATATCATTAAAAAAAGAACAAAAACCAAAATATCAAATTGAATAACAAAATTCATTTAATATATAAATTATAATTTCATTTTAAGAAAGAACGAAACACCAAAACATCAGAAACATCCACATCAAACTACGAATGAGAACTAAAAACTGACTCTAAACGTTTAATATCATGAGCTAGTAGCCAATGTCGTACATGATTCATAAATTGATTAAAAGGACTAAGACTCCTAATCCAAAGAGGAAGCTTGTTAAAGAGACGGCGCGATGAAACTGTATAAAAATGCCTATAGGCTGTGGTTCGAGATTTAGGAACAGCTACTAGATTCAAGTGATTACGACGTATATTATAATTTTCAAGAACTCTAATATTCAAGTTACCGGATTTAAAGAAAAAAGACTTTAGAACCTTAAAACAGTATAAATGCCGAACAGGATGAATTTTCAGATCGTAAAATAATGAAAAGCTTGGATATAAGCGATTTTTCCCGCAGATTTTTCTTATAATAAATTTCTGTAAAACAAGAAGTGGTTGGATTCTGTTAAAGTATGCCCCCCCCCCCCCCCCCAACAAGTAATGCCATATTGTAGTTCAGAGTGAAAAATCCCAAAATAAATTATCTTAAGAAGGTTTGTTGAGCAGACATTTTTCAGAAAAAAGAAACTCCTAAGCGTCATGCGAAAATATTGCCGTAAGTTGTCAATGTGATTATTAAAACACATTTTAGAGTCAATAATTAGCCCCAGGTATTTAAATTCTGTCACGCTTTCAATTTGAAAACACAATTCGCTGCAGTTGAGATTGCTACAAAATGGTTTAGCGGAAGGGCTGGTGCTACAGAAGCAGCTCAACAGTTTAAACCTTTGGCACTCTGGTGCATGAAAAAAAACTTCAGCGTCAAACGACTTTTGAGTTGCCAGGCTGTAAAACATTATTTTTGTTTTGGAACTGATCATCAGTCTGTGTACAGCAAACCAAGTTCTAAGCAGTTCTAAGTCTGAATTAATATCAGCAATTAACTTTTGTAAGGCACTCCTTGGGGAAAACACCGGAATAAAACGCACAAACACTGTTAATTTAAATACTGACTTTATTACTCTAAAACCAACACGTCCGACCAGGTTTAATATTCAAGAGCAACTGAACTCGTTGCCTTGTTTTAAAATGAATACATGTATATGTGTAACAAATTATAACCCTACCACCGGCAGCTCTAACAAATTGTTTTCTCTTTTTTTCTCTTGCTTACAATTCGGCCATCCTGACTTACAATCGTCCCGATTGTCCTCAGCCTTTTTACCAAAATCTATATACGATTTCATATTAGCCGCTTCCCAAAATGATTTTTTCCTGGTAGTATTCTTGGAACGTCTCGGTGGGTAGCCATTTCTTCGCTTCAAATTGGCGTTTCAGGATCAATTTACTCGGACGATCGTCAAAAACATCCCTCATTTCTTCCAATAAGGTTTCGAAGGGGACTATAGTTAAATCATCCCTTGAGTGAAACCAACGTAGCGCTCTCTCCCTCAGTCGTGTTGATATAAGTATTCGCATATTTCCATCATTTAAATCGTAGGTTTGCTGCACGTTTTTTAATTGTTTCTCAAAGTGTTGGTATGCATCGCCGTTGCCATAGAATTGGCATACCAGCTCTTTTATTTCGTTATAATTTACTTTTCCGTTTTTGTCACTTTCTTTTGCTTGACCTTTTTGCATCCACTCATTTTCTTTCCTCAGCCACTCATTTTCTTTTTCTTTTATCTTCAGTTCTTTCTTCATCACTTCCAATTCTCTTTTCAATAGTGTCCACTGCCACTCATTCACTTTTGTTTCACTCTTTTTCTTGTTATCACTCATTTTACCGTCGATCTTTTTCTCGCCACTCTTTTTCTTTATAGTTTGCTGTTCATCATTAATGTCATCTTCTACTTCATTGTTGTCTCGTTCATCATTACTGCAGCTGTCGTTGTCTTCCATCTCATCTGCTTGGCCGGGTGTGACACTAATACTGTCCTCGTAGTTGTCTGAGTCGTCATCCTCTTGTGTGTACTCGTACGGCGTGCCTCGTTCCACTTCAGGGATGGAGAGTAACCGTAAAAGCAACTCGCTCTTATTCCCGGTTGTTTTTTTTTATTTAGTTTCCCCAGCCACGTTTTCAGTTGCGACGCCGTGAATTTTTTGAATTTTTCGATGTCTGCCATCTTTCTTTTTATTTGACCACTTTAAATTATTTGTTTCTAAATGCTTTTCTTTCTTTTAACTATAAATAACTTTTCTTTCTTTTAACTCTAAATCACTTTTCTTTATTATTATTGTTTCCTTTTTTCTTTCTTCTTTTTTTTTTAAAAAATTTGATTTTGATCACTCACAATACAAAGGGGTTGTTATACCCTATTCTAGGGGTATATTAATTTTGACGCATAGTTTGTAACATACCTTAATATTGCCCGTAGACCCCTAAAAGTTACTATATTTATGATCAGCATCGATAGCAATGTCGATCTAGCCATGTCCGTCCGTCCGTCCGTCCGTCCGTCCGTCGGCAAAAATTAGGCCTTTAAACTGGACCTAGAGAGCTAAAATTTTAACCATATACTCTCTAGGGTCCCGAAATAATCAAGTTTAAGAATTTTTGAAATCCGCCCACAGACACGCCCACAAACTCAAAAAAACAAAATTTTGGAAAAAATCGAATTTTGAGCTAGAGAGCTGAAATTTTTTATATATGATCTATGGCCCATAAAACTGATTGGGACATACAATTTTCAAAATCCGCCCACTGACACGCCCACAATTAAATAAAACAAATTTTGGGAAAAATTGAATTTTGAGCTAGAAAGCTGAAATTTTTTATATATGATCTTCGGCCCATAAAACTGCTTGGGACATAAAATTTTCAAAATCCGCCCACTGACACGCCCACAATTAAATAAAATATTTTTTTTGAAAAACCAAAATTTGAGCTAGGGAGCTGAAATTTTTAATATATACTCTCTAGGGGCCCTTTATGCTCATGTGTAAATATTTTCAAAATCCGCCTACTGACACGCCCACAATTTTTTTATTTTTTATTTTTGAAAGTCCAAAGTTTGAGCTAGGGAGCTGAAATTTATAGTATATACTCTCTAGGTGCCCTTTATGCTCATACTTAAATTTTTTTTAAATCCGCCTACTGACACGCCCACAATTAAATAAAACAATTTTATTGTAAAACCAAAGTTTGAGCTAGGGAGCGTTTTTATTTACAAAAGCTTAGTTTTTTCGATAAAATCCTTTAAATTTTTGCCACGCCCACTTATGAGATATAGGAATAAGAATAGGGTATCCAACAGTTCGCCCAAGCGAACTGTAGCCCGCCCCTATGTTTTTTTTTTCTTTTTGTGTGGTAATCCCACTTCTGAAATTGTAAGGCACTCCTTGGGGAAAACACCGGAATAAAACGCACAAACACTGTTAATTTAAATACTGACTTTATTACTCTAAAACCAACACGTCCGACCAGGTTTAATATTCAAGAGCAACTGAACTCGTTGCCTTGTTTTAAAATGAATACATGTATATGTGTAACAAATTATAACCCTACCACCGGCAGCTCTTACAAATTGTTTTCTCTTTTTTTCTCTTGCCTACACTTTAAAGGGCTTGCTGAGCCATATGTTAAACCAACATCATCTGCAAAAGCAGTGATAAGACCTTTGAAATTTTGCTCAAACAATGAGTTGATATAGATCAGGAATAAAATTGGTCCCAATACAGAGCCTTGAGGTACCCCTAGATTCATCAACCTAATTTCACTTCTAGTATCATCAATTTTTACTCTTTGAGATCTGTTTTCAAGATATGATTTGAACCACTCAAGAATAAAACCTCGAAAACTAGCATTTTGTATTTTCCGCAACAAAATGGAATGGTTAACCATATCAAATGCTTTGGTAATATCGACGAACAAACCTGCTGTACACTTTTTATTGTCTAAATTATCGAAAATTTGTGACCAAAAATTCAGCAGTGCATCCTCCGTACTTTTACCTAATTGAAAACCATATTGAAAGGAACTGAAAAAACTTGTTTTGTTCAGAAAGCTTACAATCCTATTTTTCACAACTTTTTCAAAAACTTTGCTTACTGAAGGAAGGAGCGAAATAGGTCTGTAGTTGCTTACATTATTTGCAGTACCTTTTTTGAAAAGTGGAACTACATCTGCAGATTTAAGAGCTGTGGGAAAAACTCGGCATAAAACGCTTTTATTAAAAATATGAGCTAAGGCATCAACAACAAAACATGCAATGTTCTTCAATATCCGATTTGAAATGCCATCTATGCCGCAGAAATTCGAGCTTTTTAGAGAACCAATGGTTTTCAACAACTCTAAACCTGTGATAGGCTCAAAGAAGAATGTACGCCTCTGAGAAGTATCAAGAGGAGCACATAAAAAACCAGAATTCCTGCAAACGGATGTAGTTGAATTCGAATGGATGATGTTGGCAAAATAATTATTGAATATATCGGCAACTTCGAGCTTATCAGTGACAATGCGATCATTAAAGAGAATCGTGGTAGGACTTTTAAAAGAAGAGGGCTTATTGAGAATGCTATTAACTAGTTTCCATTCTCCTATTATATTTCCTCTATTTAAGCAAAATTGATTTTTGTAAAAGGTATCACGGCAAATTGGAATTTTATTTTTTACTTCCATGCATAGCCTTTTGTAATTCTGTTTCAGATTTGTATTACTAGGGTGTTTATAACATTTCTGTCGCAGTCTATTTTTCTTATTAATTAACTGTACTAGCTCTGTAGTTATCCAAGGTTTGAGCCTTTTAGACGACCTTTTAATATTTTTCGTAAAACTACAAATTTGTATAAGATTAGTAAGGCATTTAATAAAAAGGTCATACGATTTAGATGGATCTGGCTCCGTAAAACATATTCCCATGACTCGAAGCTTAGAATAGACTTTAATTTGGAAAAATCAATTTTAGTTACCTGATTGTGGGAACTTGACTTATGGTTATTGCTTTTAATAATCGTACTTACTAATAAACCTGTCATTAAATGATCAGTAATTGAAACATCCAAGACACATTTTTCACAAGCGTCAAGAGAAGTATTGGAGAAACGTCCGTAAATATGATCTAAACAGCTACCTGATGGCAATCTTGTCGGTTCATTTATAACAGACTCCAATCCATGAGATGGCAGTAGGGCCATATATGTTGCTACTGTGTCATTTTTTTCAAGAATATTAAAGTTAAAATCCCCCAATATTATAATTTTTTTTGATTTTTCACTATCTAATAAATTTGCGAATTCTTCCACAAATACCGAAAAATCATACTTGTGAAGCCGGTAAACACACAAAACAACAAAAGTTGCTTTGTTTACTGAGAAACACAATTTCAAAATATCGGCACTTAAGAAGTCAACAAGATACGTCGGTACACAATCATCAAATTCGTCTTTAACAAAACAACCTACTCCGCCTGCCACATAGTTCTCATTGGTTTTAGCAAAAAATGCATAACCCGGCAAACTATAATCTTTTTTCTCGAATTCGTATAGGTATCCAAATCTCCGAGACAAATACAAAATCCGGCAAAGAGACAAAAGAGTCTACATAAGTGAGATACCAGCCGAATGAAGTTTTCTCTTAGACTTCTGATGTTTTGGTGTTTGAAAAAAAGTTTGTGTGCACAATATAAATTGGATAAAAAAGCTTGTTCACAATTAGTATCAATACGGTTGGAGGAAGTTACATCATCGAGACAATTAAAATCGGAATTCATGTGAAATTAATTAATTAATTAATTAATTCTTTATCAACAGAACAATTTAAGATCGTCGAAAGATTTTATGACGATGATGTTACTACCTTCAACCTTTTTCATGAGAACATTGTTTTTGCTAAACCACACATATTTAAAGTTCTTCTCCTTTTTTACCTCTTTCGCTCGCTACTAATGCTCGCTATAACGCCTGGTTATATTTAGTTAGAGCATCATTGATGTACACGAATGTTCGTCTTCCTTTGCTGCTGCTGTTGTTGTTACCATATTGGCACGAGTGAAGGTTTTGCTTTTTCTTCTTCTTTTCAAGCATAATCCGCTGTTTGAGAGCGAAGTCCGACAGTTCCATACATATGATCGGCTTGCTTGAAACACCGCTGTTTCCATTATTGTCGTTTCTTTTATGCAAATTTTTTACATAACATTTCGTAAATTGGTTGTCAGCCACTTCGACGCCCAGTGCATCACGGAAAATACTCTGTGCGATATTCTTTGCGTTGTTGTCGCTTACGTCAGATAAACCAGCGATTTCAATGCAGTTACGGAGTGAATTTTGTTGTTGCCAATTTAGTCTGGATTCAAGTCTACTTATTTTTGATTTCAAGGTATCGTTCTCTTCACGAAGTTCACTAAGAGTTTTTAGGAATTCTTTGTTTGTGTCTTCCAAAATAGATAACTTCATATAGACCATTTGAAGCGTAATATCACCAGGTGGTTCAATTAAAATTGGTTCTTCAATGATCTTTTTTTTTGGTATTACTTGGTGCATTTGCACTTCTCTTTGGTTCGGTCTGCTTGTTCATCAGAGACGATGAGGGCAAATTTAGAGATCTTCGTCTGAGTGCAGCACATTTATCACATCGAAAAGGTGTTCCACTATTCTTCATAAATTCAATGTCCTGTTCGAAGATATTTATGCACGCCCCATGAAATAACCCTTTGCAGTCATCACAAGATACTTTCAAAACACAATTTCTTTCAACTTTCTCGGAACAAACCGGACAATTCATTTTTAAATTGAGAATGTAAGGTAGCTTTCAAATGAGATGTGCACCCCACGACATTCAGAAGAGAACTCAATAAAGAAAACAACTCAATTTCTTTTTTCAATTCAAGTTTATAAAATTATGTAAAACATAATAAAAAATAGTGTCTATATTGAAAGTGATAATTTTACTATACAATTTAAAGTGATAGGACTCAAAATATTTGTATTAAATTTTAGCTCACTTGAATAGAACCCCCCAATATAATATTAGTTTTCACATGCAAGCCAAGGCAGGTAGTTATGCAAAAGTTGTCTCTAATATATTTTAGTTATTTTTAAATAATTACGGTCAAAATGGGACCTGGTTAATCATTGGCCGGGGACGAGAAAGCTAAAATCAAAGCTTATCGGGAGTGTGACTTGTCTATTCACTAAATACGAGTAGCTAAAAAAATGCACCGAAGCCGCAAGGTAATATCAACATTTCTACACAATAAGTCCACCTATGGTAAAAAAATGAAAGAGCGAACTTTTTGTGCCTTTACCGCTGCTGACCAAAAGAGCAATTTTGCGACTCGCGTCAAATTCGCAGGATTCTGCAGTCAAAATAAAAGAAAAAAGTGGTGTTATAGCTAGTGCTTCTACGGTAAAGCGGGTTATTTCAAAGGCTAAACACTATAAGTGTTTAAAGTTAATAAAAAATCACCGCTTAAACCGTCCCGTAAGGAACAACGTCTTTGTTCCTGTCGCGCTAACATGACCTGGAGTAACGAATGGATCCGTGTTGTTTTCTCCGATGAAAAAAAAAATAATTTTGAGGGTCCTGGGCGGATTTAACTACTAGTTCCATGATTTCCGAAAAGAGGAGAATCAATTGGATCGATTACACACCCGAGTGGGCGTCGTTATGGTTTGGGGAGCCATAACTTACTATGGCACTTTAGAATTGCATTTTCTGACTCCCCTTATGAATGCGCAATCTTACATTGGCGTACTCGAGAAGGTTTTCCCTTCCATGAATGAGCTGTTTGGTGCCTTGCCGTGGAAACTACAACAGGATAATGCACCAATACACAACGCCAGAGTAGTAAAACTTTACCTTGAGCGCCAAAATGTCTGAATTTTGAACTGGCCACAATACACGCCCGATTTGAACATCATCGAAAATGTTTGAGGATCGCTTGTTTGGAAGGTCTACGAATCAGGCAAACAATATTCAAATAAAAATGAACTTATAGAAGCAATTAAATGTAGCTGGACCTCCATTTCATTGAATTATATCAAGAAACTGTATGATTCTCTGCCTAACAGAGCTTTTGAGGTTATTCATAACCAGGGTGTAAGCACCCATTACTAATTTTTGTTATTTTGTTCTTAAATTGTAGTTAAAATTGTGTTCCTTAATCTTTACCTAAACTTAAGAGTGTTAAACTATTCCTAAATGCATTTTTTTTGTGGGGGTTCTATTCAAATGAGCTTAAATTTAATACAAATGTTTTGAGTCCTATCACTTTAAATTGTATAGTAAAATTATCACTTTCAATATAGACACTATTTTTTATTATGTTTTACAAAATTTAATAAACTTGAATTGAAAAAAGAAATTGAGTTGTTTTCTTTATCAGTTTAAAAGTTATTGAACTTGGAAGTCGAAGCAAAGGGGGGGTTCTATTCAAGTGAGCGGCACTGTATATGTAAAAAAAGGCCAACGACCTTACCACGTCGAATCAATCGGTTCTCGTTCGATCACCGCAATTAAACGATGGGAACCACTTGAGAATACAGCATGTTGTTGTCATCTCTTGCAAACGTCTGACGAATATCCAAGAGTATTATACTGTCATGAGAAGATTCTCAAATTTGCCGTTCGGATTCGGTGTAAAACTGTAGGTAGCCCCACTTCGCATGAAAGTGGTTGGAGAAGCTAGGTTCTAGGCCCTGTATGGGCCCGTTAAGGAGAAAATTTGTATGCATATGTAAAAAAATTAAATGCTTTTCGTTAGCGTCCACATCACTCACCAACGGCATGACGGATTTGCTTGATTTATTTTATTTTGTTTGTTGTTGTCTGTAGAAGGCTGTTGGAAAAATAAAAAAGTTTAGAAAAATTCGAAAAAATATCGAAAAACTGATATGTTTTGTATGGGGAATGATTAGAATGATATAGCAATGATTTTGATGACATTGCGAGATAAAATGATCAACCACTCTGACATTTGTTTGTTTATTACTCTGCGGTTGCATCTTTTTTGTCGCGAACCAAACATCGGAATGTTGTTTTTCTCACCACGAATCGGTTATTTCAATAAAAGCAATTGGTGTGTAAGTGCATGAAAAGTGATTCTATCGAAGTTTCTTTCTTTCGTGTTGCTGTTTGATTCAAAAAAGAAACTTGACATAGGCGCTTGCCAGACAAATAGCACCAACCCTTAGCAATGAAGTTGCGTGGGCGGCCTAAGCTATGCGGAGAAAAATGCGCAGTCCCTCAAATCCCAAAACCGATTGAGCTTTGCAATTTAGTTTTTTTTACTAAAAAAGGGATTTATTTCTTTATGTTAAGTTCGACAATGCATTCGGGGTAGGTACCCGCTTAGGTACGAACAAGGCCATGTGGCTACAGCTGGTAATCATATAAAATTTAATTTTCCCTTGTTTGTTCCGTACACGCTAACAAACCACTCAACCGATCTTCATGAAATGTTTACCATGTTTTATTAGTATTAAAGGCATCATTTAATTTGATTAAGGAAGTTTCCACTTTGGACGATAGGAATATGGAGCGAAATATGAAATACTAGACCTAGGTCGGGATGGTCTGCTAGTTGTACGGCAAAAATAAAAAATAAATATCTGCCTCCATCATTTTTGCAGTATGCAACATTTGGCTGAGCTTTGCGTTGAGCTTTCCGCTTATTCCGCCAGGCTCGCTCCAGCACACCAAACTTCTTCGACACCAGGCATAAATATGTCCTCCTTAGTGAAATTGTGGCGTTTTTTTAACTGCCTTAGTGAAAAATCAATAACAGGATCATTTACAATTTATGTCAAATTCGTACAAACAGACGCAGTCGGAAATCACACATTTGCAACAACACCAGCATTTGATTACCATCAGCGACGAAATGATTAGACCCTGGGAGGCCTGTCGAATCCGGCAGGCCAGTAGGAATGCAGTAAAGGGGCAGAGCAATGGTAAAGGGTGATTTTTTAAGAGCTTGAGAACTTTTTTTAAAAAAAAAACGCATAAAATTTGCAAAATCTCATCGATTCTTTATTTGAAACGTTAGATTGGTCCATGACATTTACTTTTTGAAGATAACTTCATTTAAATGTTGACCGCGGCTGCGTCTTAGGTGGTCCATTCGGAAAGTCCAATTTTGGGTAACTTTTTCGAGCATTTCGGCCGGAATAGCCCGAATTTCTTCGGAAATGTTGTCTTCCAAAGCTGGAATAGTTGCTGGCTTATTTGTGTAGACTTTAGACTTGACGTAGCCCCACAAAAAATAGTCTAAAGGCGTCAAATCGCATGATCTTGGTGGCCAACTTACCGGTCCATTCCTTGAGATGAATTGTTCTCCGAAGTTTTCCCTCAAAATGGCCATAGAATCGCGAGCTGTGTGGCATGTAGCGCCATCTTGTTGAAACCACATGTCAACCAAGTTCAGTTCTTCCATTTTTGGCAACAAAAAGTTTGTTAGCATTGAACGATAGCGATCGCCATTCACCGTAACGTTGCGTCCAACAGCATCTTTGAAAAAATACGGTCCAATGATTCCACCAGCGTACAAACCACACCAAACAGTGCATTTTTTGGGATGCATGGGCAGTTCTTGAACGGCTTCTGGTTGCTCTTCACTCCAAATGCGGCAATTGTGCTTATTTACGTAGCCATTCAACCAGAAATGAGCCTCATCGCTGAACAAAATTTGTCGATAAAAAAGCGCATTTTCTGCCAACTTTTCTAGGGCCCATTCACTGAAAATTCAAGCGTTGCTCGTTAGTAAGTCTATTCATGATGAAATGTCAAAGCATACTGAGCATCTTTCTCTTTGACACCATGTCTGAAATCCCGCGTGATCTGTCAAATACTAATGCATGAAAATCCTAACCTTAAAAAAATCACCCTATATGTTCCTCTAATCCAGAATAGATTCTCGCCGTTGAAGTAGAAGAAAAACGCTAATTTAGGTTAGGTTAGATTAGTCAGGGCTATGACACTACTGCCATAGAACACTAGGCACAATAATGGGCCCATCGCGATCCCTAAGCGAACCATTTAATTAAAACGTCAGTCGTCAACCTAACCCTCCTCCTCAAAGCAATTTATTTTCCTGCAAAAACTGTCTAATTTGTTGCAGTCAATCGACGCTACCTCTTCTAGACTATCAAAAAAAGTTGCCCACGCGTCTTCTGCTATATCGAGCGATACCATCTTCCGTGATTCAAATATCATTGCAATATCTGCCCGTGTCCTTTTCGGAGAACCCTGATGTACTTCCTCAGAACGCGATGCCCGGAAAGGATACCAATTCTTAGCTAACATCTACTTAGTTTAAGAATCGCCCCAGTTTTCTTTTTGTTTAAGTTGGGCCACAGGGCCTTGGATATCTTTTGCCCCACTTGTGACTCCCATCTTTGACTAGCCATTCTTATGGCCGCTTCGGATAAGTTCCCTTTGACTTCACAAAGGGGAGGTTTTATGTCCACTTCCGCGAGCTCTTTCCCTCTATGTCGCAGTGCCCAGGCACTCAGTACAGTCTAACACGGCGCTGTTCGCATAATGCCCTAATCATTGTGCGACAATACCAGACTATTTACGATCTGATCTGATCGGATATCGACTTCATTAGCAGTAGTTCCGCTAAAAAAACGCTATGTAGCCTACCCATTACAACTACTTTTATTTAGCGCAACTTCCGCTTCCATTGGTAATTTACTCACTGCTGTTTCATCTATAGATGCCTTTATATGGATCGCAATTCTACAAAGGAATCGAATATTCAGCAACATAAAGACCTTGCTTACACTCGTTGGAAACGTTTCCGTTTGGTAGGGTATCGAAAAGCCTACTGTGTACTTCGCAATAAAGTTGTTACTGCAATACGAGCAGCAAAATCTAACTTTTATTCAAGTAAACTAAACGCCTTATTAGGAAGTAAGCACTTGTGGAGTAATCTGCGCAATATTGGCAATGGTAAATCCAAAAACAATAACGTTGATGCTCCTGATCCTAATGAACTCAACTCAAAATTTATTTCGTCGCAGAAATTGTCAAATAGTTTGCAGTCATTTCTACGTTTACGCAGTCATCCTACGCTTGCTGTCCTAGTTTCTGCTTTACAGCTTTCAACAGCGCTGATGTTGTTGAAAGCATTCTATCTATCAAATCGAATGCTGTTGGCCTTGATGACATTCCTCCATCTTTTCTAAAAATCGTATTACCCATTTTACTACCTTTTATTACCCATATCTTTAACACTGTGGTGACTACAGGGATCATTCCTAGGCAATGGAAATCAGCAAAAATTATCCCCATCCCAAAATCTTTCAAGTGTGATGAGCACAGGCCGATTTCAATACTCCCTTTTTTGTCAAAAGCCTTTGAAAGGATCCTCCAAAAAATTAGCCGTCATCTCGCCATGTTCAACCTATTATCATCTAAGCAATCTGGTTTCCGACAAAAACACAGTTGTATCACTGATGTGATAGGCGTGTCTGAAGATATTAGGCAAGCTCTTGACGAAGACAAAGTGTCCTTCTTAGTCCTTCTTGATTTTTCTAAGGCGTTTGATTTGGTTGACCACTCTTTTTTGTACCGCAAGTTGTCTCATATATATAATTTCGAGCCTTGTGCTATAAATGCAGTATCGTCATACTTAACTCACAGATTTCAAGCCGTAGAAGTTAACAAATCCCTTTCAAACCCCCTGCCTATCATAAGTGGTGTCCCTCAGTGATCCATACTAGGGCCTTTGTTTTTCTCCCTTTATGTCAACGATCTTCCTTATGTCATCAAAAACAGCTCAATTCATTTGTATGCTGATGATGCTCAGCTCGTATTAAGCTGTCCTCTGGGTTTAATAGAGCACGCCGCGCAATCGATAAATAATGATCTTGCCGATATAGTGCAATGGTCTCAACAAAATGGACTGATATTAAATCGAGATAAAACTAAGTGCATCGTGATTTCGCGAAAGCCCCTAGATCTGGCTTATTTTCCTATCCTCACACTTCAAGATGCTCCTATTGAGTATGTAGAATCCGTCAAGAACCTTAGGGTGACCTTTAATCGATTCTTAACTTGGGACAACCACATTAATCTTGCAGTCGGCAAGACTTATGGAGTTATCCGAACGTTGTGGGCGACCCAATCCTTTACACCCTTTAAAACACGAGTCTTACTTGCTAAAATTCTAGCCATGCCAGTCTTAACATATGCTTGTGAAATTTTTGCGAGCTGGTAGTTATGCATCCAAGAGGAAACTTAATGTGGCATTTAATTGTATTGTGCGATATGTGTTCGGATTGCGTAAATTTGATCGAATATCACTCTACTCCAGCCAACTTTACAATATGACTTTCGACAATCTTCTCAAATTTCGAACTCTTTGCCTGTTTTCGGACATACTTTTAACACATCAACCGACTTATATATATGAAAAAATAAGATATCCCACCTCAAGCAGATCTGCTCAATTGATCCCTCCTCGGTACTCTTGCTTAACTTCTGAGCGTCAGTTTTTTATTCACTCCACACGGTTGTGGAACTCCTTACACTACTCTATCCGAAGTTTAAATAACACAACTAAACTTAAAAATGAATTAAAATCGTATCTCTCCTTGAATTCTTAAAATTTTGTATTGATTTTTTGTATATTTTCGTGTAAAAATTGCTTATGCTTTACTTTTCATTATTTCTTTTTCCCATCAACATGAATTCTTCGTTTTGTAACTCATGTAGCTTTTTATACTCGCTTCAACTATTGTATGCCTTTCACTAGTTTATAAGATATTGTATCTTACTGTGTATAGGTAAATCACTAAATAAATAAAAATAAATAAAAAAATAAATAAATAAACAAACAAGGCCATGAATAACAATCACAATTAAGTAAGACAGTCAGGCCTTCAATTAAAAAGGTCAATAACCCGGTCGGATATCGACTTCATTAGCAATAGTCCGTCCCGCTGAAAAACGTAATGTAGCCTACCTATTCCATTGGGAATTTATTCACTGCTGTTGCATTTATAGACGAATAAATGTGGATCGCAATTCTACAAAGAAATCAAAAAATATTCAGCAACATAAACAAAATAGGCCATAAAGACAATTAAGGAAGTTAAACTAATTACGTATATTTTTAGCAAGATTTTTCACAACTTTGTATTCAGGGAGATATCCTAGACCAGCTTGCTTCAAAGCAAAAGGAAATCCAATGGTTCTACAACGTCTCCAAGCCCTAGATCCCCACAAAATCAAAAAATGAAAGGAGAGATTTTTAATTTGTGAAATAAGCTCTATTGCCGCAGAAAAAAGAACGTTGGTCCAATGAGCTTATAAAAACGGAAACTCCTTTTTTTTTAACGGCAAGGATATCATCTGGATTAGAGAAATCATAACCCTTCCATTTTGCTGCATCCCTACTGGTAAGCGTGTGGGGTCCGCCGACGGCTCAGCAAAAAAAAATTTAAGGCGTCGTTAAAGAGAAGAAACAAAACAAGACTTGATGTTAAATGACTCTACTGAATGTTAAAATAGAGTAGCCTGGATGCGATTTAGGGCTTGACCACGCAGTGAAGGAGAAGCTACATTGCGATCAAACTCTGAGCGACAAAAAAACAGTCATTCAAAATATTACTATGCAAGCAAAAATAAAAACAATTACATAGATACATTTATGGTGTTTGATGTTTGATCCAACGTACCTTGGTTTTTTTTTGAATGAATTTCGTCGTTTAAAGCTCTCGAACATAACAAAATATTATAATTATTTAATATTTTGCATCTAATTGAACCCTTAAATGCTATTTGCTAATGCTAATATGATCTTTTATTAATTAATTTGACATGGCCGCCCACTAACTTTGATAGCCAAGCAATGCTGATGCATAATCCGGCTTTTCCATTAATTTTGTAGTTTCTTAAAAACAGTAAATCTTTTCAAATAAATAATTTACCGAGCGGACACAAACAAAATGTAAGAAAAGTAAGTTTGGCGACGACGTTCACACGCCACGCCGACTGGTTTCAATGATAGGGCAAGTGAACGGATAAGTTTTCGCCGTACCACAGTCTATCAGCGGGATTGAATGGTTGGCGTGATTATTATGATAATGGCCTTGTTGGAAAGTACATAGTATACCTCTTTCCGTTGCCTTTGTATTTAACAAGAGAACAATAGTTTATTATCAAATTAATCCTTAAGACTATACATTAATTCAAACCATTATGATGCTAAGCCGAATAATTTTATCAAAGAAAAATGTTGGTTTATTTAACATTCAAATAATACATTGAGTACAAATATGTAAAGTCATGCGTCATGCCTTATTTTTATGTATTGATTGCATACAGATTGAAGCCAAGACCTTGTGGATTATTAACGCTAACTCGGTGCCTGCCAACCACCCCTTTTACGATTGTCAATTGATAACTGACTAATTTCAAAGTCTGGCATTGTGAGTGAATAATTCTGGATGACTTCGCAGTCAATTAAAAAATGCGATTGACAAAAAAATAAATGAAATTCTTTCAGACACAATCGCACACTTTGAAAAAAGTCAATTATGAAAGTATCAATTGACAATCGTAATAGTTAATGATTTATTTTGAATAAAAACGTAAGATCGTTATAGATTCATCAAATATTGAAATCTAACAAAAGACTGAATCAGTACCTAAAATACGAGTACCAAAATACATACATTTTTCAAAGAGTCAAATGCAAATTTCACATAATACATTTAAAATGCATTAGTTTGAAAAAAAAAACAAAATACTTATTGAAGTTAAAGCGTTTTAATCTGTAAGTGCATAGAGAAATCATTTTACTTAAAAAGAAAACAATATTTTATTTTTGATAGATGAATAATCCTTACCAATGACTGTCAAAAAAACTACAACTGCCAATTTTGGTAAATCCATTTTTATGTTTTTGATGAAAAAGAAAAATAATCCGTTTACTCCTTAGTGTTAAATGTTCTTATCCATTGATTTTTATTTAAACTCGTTATGAAATATTTTCATTTTTTTATAAGTACAAAATTGATTTATATATTTTTTTTTATTTGAAATAATTTATGTGAATTTTTCTTCACATTAGTATGATTCACTAATAATCATTTTATAATGATAAAAAGTGGCCGGCCTGTTGTACATCACACATATGGAAATATCGCATAAATTTACCGTCATAAGAATTTCCTTTGATTACAGTGGAACATTCGTACACACATTCACTATCACTGACCGAGTAGTTCGTAGGAAATATTGTTTATTAACATTTCCTTAGCAAATATGTAAGACAACTCCCAAAAGAAATGACATCATCTGAATACTACGCACCTTGACTAAAGGATATAAGGTTATTTGACTAAAAATGTACTTGCCAAATATGCCAATAGTGCTTAAAAATTAAGCTTTTATGTACCAAGCTTACTAGCTACTTACTATCTATAGTAAGAAAATAAAGCAATTTTTAATCACGTGAACTAATTTGAACAATCGGGATATACGGAATGAAAAGGGTCGAAGCGTTTCAAGTATCAGAAATCTGAGTTGTACTGAAGGGACATCGGAAAGAGATAACGGAAGCATCCTCCAAATTTATTAAGGAGAAGTTTCAAATTTGTAAATGTTTCGAGTATCGAAAGAGAGATGTTGCTAATGAATGTGTATAAAGGAGTGGTACATTTTTGTGAACGCATGTCCGAAAACATTCGAACTAGAAGTTTCTGTAATCATATCCACAAAGCTCAATCCGAGGTAAAAACTATGTGGATTCTACTAGGAAGATTCTATTCCAATTAGTCTACTCATTTCTATACACTTTGTTTTTAAATTGAATTGGAACTCGTAAGGTTACTGTTTTAAATCATAGTACAAAATCAGATTTTTAAATGAATGAATGTAATACCGTCAGATTTAAATAAATAACTAACTAATAATCTTAGACAATGTGCGCATCCGTGTCACAGAGAAAAGCTTTAAGGAAGCGTTAGTTGTAACTGTTATACCTACCCAATTATAAAACATTACGAAATTCTGTAATTTTTGAGTTATTTTGCTTAGAGTACTCATACACTAATAAACAAAACTTACATCAAGATTAAATTTGAATTTGTTTGTATACATTTTGAGATCCTAAAGGTGAACCGCACTTTATCCGATATAGATTTAATTAATGTTCTTAAACATAAATATAAACTCAAAATTAAGCGTGCGAGGGAAAAAATATTTATATTATTTACTGAAACCTTTTGACAGGTGAAGCAACCTGTGATGACGACATTAATCATCGCGTAAGCGTAGGATGGATGAAGTGGAGGGAAAACTCAGTCATCTTCTGTGACCGAAAAATACCCCCTGAGCTGAAAGGAAGGCTATACACCGCAGTTTTGTGGCCACGCTCACATATGGTCAACAATGTTGGTATACTGTCAATCGCGAAAGAAAGGTAGGCCTAAAAACTCCTAGACCACACAAATGCAGCAACACCAATATTTGATTGGCCTCAATGGCGAAGTGATTTGAAGTTGGGAGGCATGCCGTTATTTTTTTAGGTCAAACCGGCGAATAACACAGGCGGACCAGTAGGAACGCAATGAGGTGGGATGGTTGTGGTACTCGTACCTTTGGTCCAGATCATAACCTCGTCGTTGAAGAGAAAGAGCACTGACACTTTTGGTCACATGTGAAATTAAAGGGCGTGATGTTGAAAAGTGATTAAGGGAGGAAATCACATAAAGTTTACTTTAACATTCGAGTGAGCCTTGCGACAAATAAAATTTCTTTAAGCTGTCCCGCAAGTGTGCACTCAAATCCGTGAGTTGACACGACTGCAGTCATCGGTCTCGTAGAAAGAATATTAAATAACAAATCAGTAACAAGAGTGCAGTAGGGATACAGTCAAGGCAAGGGGTTGATCTCTCTAATCCAGATCTACAGCACACCGTTCCAGTTGAAGAAGAAGATTGAAACTCTTTGGCCATAACTGAATAAAACAAAATTTAAACTTTTTGGCGCTATTGTTTATTATTCACAATAGACTTGTTATTGACTCGCTATACCTCTGCAGATACTAAAACTCCTTTTTTACAAGAAGCTTTGATATTCAGAATCTGGGTAAAATTGAAAGTCGTTCCCATTCTTCTAAAAAAATATAGCTGGCCACGCACAAGTAAGAGAAGCTATATATTGTAGGCCATCTATAGGTGGTAATTACTTGATAGTTATTTTGCTTAAAGTTATGTAAGTAACTGTAAAGAGCAGGTTAAAGGAGTGAAATACAAACGAACTTCTTTTGACATCTAAAATATCCGATTGCAGTGACTCTGGAACTTTCTGAATTAGCATGGCTTTTATCCTCAAGGCTTTAAAAAGCAATCGTTTTATAATAAAGTGAAGAAATCAATCCTTTTTTCCTCTTCGATTGCCATGCTTTTGTACATCTTAAGCTGCATCTGAATACCTTTTTATGTGATGCCGTTAGAGTAGATCCTGAAATATCATTGAACCTACTGCAGATAGATTCCAACGAAGAATTCAGGTAGGGTATCTTTATTCATTATTATGTATAAACGTTTTCACATGCTCACCAATTTATACTCAAAAATATTAATGGGTAACTATAACTGTAGATTTCTCTATAAATCTTAAGTCTACCCATAAACATTAGATCCGCCTTTTGAATTATGATCAATAAAGAGCTTGTATTTCAGCTGTTATCTACCACGATATCTTGCGTTGCGCTCAATTAAAACTAACAACTTCTTTAACATTCCTAATTTTTACCAATCGTCGCCGATTTTCTATGGCCTCACTACGCATGTGTAACGTGACTTCCACGCAAATTAGGTATTTGGAGAAATAAATTGCCAGACAAAGCAAAAATATAATGTGAATATATCTATTATAACCTTCTTTTCGATTCTTCTTAAAAAAATTTCCGATCTATCAGATGCAAGCAGAATTCTAAATAAGTTGAATAATGTTAAGATTAAAAAAAATCGCATTCTGAACTCAATAAATTGACTATTTCTGGTTAAGTATAAATACTTATCCTCGATTTGAAAATCAACACTAAAGCTTCAACAGTTATTTGCAAAGTTTCATTTCACAGTTTAAAAAAAAATCAATTTCAAGATGATGATGAAATTCGTAAGTGCTTAAAGTTGTCCTTCAAATACGGTACCTAATTTTATTCCGTGTTTTGCAGTTTGTTCTCATTTTCGCTACTTTGTTCGCCGTTATTAGTGCTGCTCCTTCACCAATTCCCGGACCAGCTCCAGGACCATCTCCACAAGTTGTATATCAAGCAGGTTATGGCTACCCATACTCTTATGGATATTCATCCCCCTATGCTTATTATGGATAAAGTACTTTTTTGAATATCTTATGAAAACAGCCGACGACTTGAACTAAACATGGATAAACCGAAAGTGATTGAATCATTTTAAAGAAGTATTTGGTTGTTATTTTTTGTTTGTTTTTGTCTTTTTAAATAAAATTTAATAGCACTCAACATTTTAAATTCTTTTCAATTAAAAGCTAAAAAACCAGCGGCGTTTTTCCTTCAGATTTTGAAGTGAAATAATTTTTAAAAGAATTTAGTGTTCCTACTAAGTCTATTGATTGTGTTGAACTTCGAGATGACAGTGTTGAGGTCACCAGTGTTTAATTACCCTTTTCAAGTCAAGATTAACAGTGTGGGACTTAAACGCACTAAAAACACCAGAACTAATATATGGAAGATCATGATATGATCTTTCATTTATCAATTTAAAATCGCACAATCTTGGCCACACAGTAAAAAACTATGTGTTTTTTTAACTTTTGCTTTTTTTGCAACCTACCAGCTATTTTCAATAAATTTCTAAAGATTGTGTTCACCTTTGTTGGGATTAAAGCACTTAACGTTGAGAAAAAACTGGTTTTAACATTAAAGGGTGTAACCGAAGAGTCGATATTACACAGATGGCAGCAGTATTGTGAAGAACTTCTGTATAAAAAATGTCCTCGGATATATTTTCCGAGAGCCCTTCCTAACAATGAAGAAGTACACGACATTACTGTCGAAGAAGTTAGGAAGGCGGTCAAAGACTCAAAACGGAAAGCAGTTGGTCCGCACGAGATACTCTCAGAGTTCTGGAAAAAGATGGGAGACATTGGGTCCAAATGGCTCATAATTTGCATCTGCAAAGTGATGAGAGGCGATCCAATTCCTAACCAGTGGAGGAAAAGTTTTGTTTCGGAAGAACATCGTGATTCCTTAAAGGATTTGCATATGGTGTTGGTTGATTTTGAAAAGGCCTTTGATAGACAACTAAGGAATTTATTTAGTTATTGGTGGTGCTAAGACAACGAGGAGTTCCAGAAACATACATACCGATGATCATGGGCATCTATGAGGGAGTAAAGACAAGAGTAAGATGCCCCATTCACGTCACGGAGGATTTCGGAGTCAAAGTTGGTGTACACCATGAAAGTGTCTTAAGCCCATTGATATTTATTACAGTACTTGATTATATGCTTGAGGAAAAAGGGACGAACCCCAAAGTACATAAGTTATTCTTCGCTGACGAATAGCGAGGATAAAACGTCCCTGCAACGAGTATTTGATATGTAGTGTGGTGGTCTGGGGTGTATGATTAATAGCGATGCAAGCTGTGATTTCGACATTTAGCATAGCGTAGACTGAATGAAGTGGCGGGAAAACTCACAATCTTCTGTGACCGAGAGTCCCCTAATCTGAATGGAAGGCTCAACACCACAGTTGTGCGGCCGATGCTCACATACGGTTCACAATGTTTGACAGCGTAGTATGAGGGCAAATTAACGGCGGCTGAGATGAAGATACTCGTAGTTCCCAAGACAGCAGGAGTAACAAAGCTTGGTCGAATATGAAGTTCCAAGATCCGAGGAAGCCTTCACGTTAAAGAACCTATTTCGAAGAAAATTGACACGAACGGCTCACCTGTGAAATTAAGGGGGGGAAACACATAGGTAATTTTATCATTCAAATGAGCCTAAACACCTTGATTACCGTTGTCGTTTCCGACTCCAAAATACACTACTGTCCTAAGGCTTGTCGTTTTTACACGACAAAGGTCGCAAAAATTGTCGAATGTTTTTTGTACTAGTTTTGTAGTCGTCGCAGGACTTAACTGTAATTGTTTTTGTTTCAAAGCAGAATATGAGCCTTATTGCGAAGATCAATCGACAGTTGATAATTGACTATTTTCAATAAGTGCTATTGTGAACAAACGATTCTAAAGGATTTTGTCAATCGCAGTCAATTAATAAAATTCCATTGACAAAAATACCAAATGAATCGTTAGTTCACAATAGCACACATTGAAACTAGTCAATTATCAATAATTGTCGATTGATCTTCTTAATAAAGCTGTATATTTCTTCTCAATAGAAGTACGCACACAACAATCACGCGTTCGTTTCTGGAGGGCATTTTTTTTTTTAATGGTCAGTCCCTTGGTCAAGTTTAACATTTTAAAAAATTATAAGAAATTAAAAATAACTAAAAAAAATCGTCAGAAGTTCTTATTTCATTAAAATGAAAAAAATGTACGTACCTATGGCGAAAGGATAGACCAAAGGCTTAAATAAGATCAATTTTGAACATTTTCGGAACTGTATTGCTAGGGAAATAAACAGCTATGGCCCTCCAACAAGAGATGACAAAACGTGCTTATATGGTAAAGGCACTAGTATCCGGAGAGTTAAAGCAAATTGTTATAGTGTTTCTGAGAGTGTAGACAGTTTTTGAGAATATAACATAAAACAAGAAATAATAAAACAACTGTGATTAGTTGAAAATTATTTTTTTTTGTTAAAGTACGATTTGCTCTAGTGGTGTAAATAAAACTTTTATACTTTTTATAAAATTCCATAGGAACTTTGATTGTATTTTTATTTAATAACAAAAACATGAAAAATGGAAATGAAATAAAATAGAATTCATTTTTAACAATTAAAGATCAAAGAAATGGTAAATTAAACCAGAAATGGATGGGTTTTCTCCTCTATCTTCATGTCAATTTTAGATACTCGGGACCAGATTAGAGATTCTTCTTCTGACTCTGTACCAATAAATCCAAAATTAAAAAGGGCACTTAAGAAGACAACCCTCCGATTTACGACTATAACTAAACCGCCGATGTCCAAAATTGACAAGGATTGAGACCATTGCTGCCAAGCATGACCCAAAGACGTAAGATTGTCGCCATGGTAAAATACGGCATTAATCTAAAATATTCAAAGAACAATGGGCGGATGAGTTATGCAAACGTTCTTGCAGCTAGGGCAGCTCGAGGCGTTAACCACATGCCATCGAAAAGACTAAGATCCACGGACAATTTGCCCAAAGAGTAATAGACTAGAAAGCCAACCTAAGGTTATGATCCGGATAAAAGGTAATAAAGATCATAACCCTACCAATTTACTGCATCCCTACTGATCTGCTTATGCGCTATTTCGACCTCAACGAATATTGGCAGGCTTCCCGATTTCAGATCACTTCATCACTGAGGCCAATCAAATGCTGGTATTGTTGCAGTGTGATCCAGCCTTTTTTTGGGTCTGGCCAAAAAATAATTTCGACACGTACAAGGCTGTCCCGACAAATTTTTTTTCGGAGTATCTTAACGAAAGACCCCGCAAAAGTTGCGTTTTGAATAGCATATAACGAAACAAAAAAACAAAAAAAAATCGGAGGGTACTTTTGGGCCTATACCGTTCGCTGAAATCTTAAAAAAAAACTATTTTTTCCTTATTTTTATTGATTTTTTTTTTTAAAGATTATCTTAACGAAAGACCCCGCAAAAGCTGCGTATTAACTAGCATATAACGGGACAAAAAAAAAATGGAAGGTACTTTTGGGCCTCTACCGACCGCTGAAATTATTAAGAAAAACAATTTTGTTCTTATTTTTTACATTTTTAATTTTTTTTAAGTATTAATTTTGTGCATTGAAGATGTAAACTTTACCGTTTTATCAAAGATATCTATTGATCGCTGATATTTATAAAAATAGAGATATTCCATCAACAATTTCTGCAGGTACCTACTTGAGTAGTATTTTATCATTCTAGTTTCTTAAAAAAACCGTTAAAAAGTTTTTTTTTAATTCCTTATCTTCCCTTTATCTTTATAAGAACAACTGTTTTATTTTTATAGTCGCATCGTATTATTTTTATGTTAAGTAGCCTGTTTTTTTTTAAATATTAAAATCATAAAATCAAAGTAGGCTTTGAAGACGTCGAAAAGAAAAAATGTGGCTTTGTATTTGTTTTGTGTCGTGTATTGTTGTTATAACTCTCTAAACAAAAAGTGTTTAATTTTGTTTCGTGTTAAGTTGTGTTGTTTCTCTGAAAAATATTTAAAAGGTAGAGTCACAATGAGTTCTGGACCTCGTCGACAAGAAACAATGTGTCCCTTTTTCGGCCCCTTTAGTGAACTAAACAAAAATAAGTTACCAACAGTAAAAGATGTAGTCAAATATGTACTTTTCATACAAAGTGATCTGAAAACAAAATACAATGGCATAAATCCATCTAATTCCGAAGTTTTTGTAATTGTTAGTAAAGAAATCGAAAAGATATGGAAGAATGCGTCGATTCCAATTGTATGTCATAGTCGAATACTACAATTAATAAAATACTACTTTGATGAATACATGACACTTAAAAGATACCCACATTCGAAAAAAAATACAAGCTATCACAACAGATTGCAAGGTTTTACTGCATTTTCAAACACAAAATTGTTTGACATTGCATCGTGTAAGTGTGATTCCTTTAATGACTGTCATTGTGTAAAGGATAAAAAAGTGCCTTTAAGTGAAAGATCATTTTTAGTGGACCAGAGAAATGGCAGAAAAATGGTGATCGGTGGTATTGAGAAGGTTGAAACTCAAAAAATTCAAAAGCGACTAGATAGAAAGCGTAGTGCATTAGGCAGTCAAAGAGCTGAATCTACTACTGTATCAACTTTTTCCGAAACAGTAGATTCAAACGAAACTTTAGAGCATGTCAATACAGTTCATCCAATCGAAGTAGTGCAGTCACAGCTCTTTTTATCAGAGCCTTCAACGTCAACATCATCAGGTAAGCGGAATTTGCTTATTCTACTATCCGTAGCAAGAGTTTGTGATCGTTATGGCCTTTCCGTACGATCTGCTGCAGCAGTTGCTTCAGCAGTACTCCAGGATGTTGGAATAATTGAAAGCGCTAACAAGACTCTAGTTATTGATAAAAATAAAATACATCGAGCTTTGAAAAAATCGAGAGAAAGCCTATCAAACCAATGCGATAATGTCGTTATTCGCAGTATTTATTTTGATGGGCGAAAGGATAAAACTCTTACTTCCAAAGAGAAAAATGGACGATACTATCGGAAGGAGGTTCTTGAAGAGCATATTTTCATTCTTGCAGAACCAGAATCTATATTCTTAGGCCATATAACGCCTAAATCTGGTAGAGGAAGGGAAATAAGTAATTCGATGCTTAATTTTTTCGAAAACAAGGGATTTGATTTGAAAAAAATTCTTTGTATTGGTTGTGACGGCACTGCAACCAATACTGGCTGGAAAGGAGGGATAATTCGGTACTTGGAAATGGAATTAGGTCGACCATTACAGTGGGCAATATGCTTACTTCATGCGAATGAATTGCCACTACGACATCTCTTCACGAAATTAGATGGATCTACTTCGGGCCCTCGTGAATATTCTGGCCCTATCGGTAAGTCACTAACCGATTGCGAACTTACTGATGTTACTCAATTTACACCTGTGACCGGAAATGTACCTGAAATCGAGCAAAAAATTGTTGATCAATTGAGTACAGAACAAAAACTTTTCGAAATGTGTCAAGCTATAAAAACAGGTCATTGTTCTCCTGGACTAGCAAATCGACATCCTGGGAAAATGGCACATTCAAGATGGGTCACAACTGCAAATAGATTACTTAGACTTTACATTAGTTTAAGTAGCCCATCTGAAAATCTTAAAATTCTTGTGGAGTATATAATGAAAGTGTATGCACCAGTGTGGTTTTCGATAAAAAACAACCCGTTATTGATAGATGGCCCGCGACATGTTTTTCAGCTTATCTCTTTTTCAAGATGGTTGCCAGACAACTTAAAGTCAATCGTTGATCCTGTCATTGAGAAAAACGCTTTTTTCGCACATCCTGAAAACGTTTTAGTGGCAATGCTCTTCGACGAAAGGGTCTATGTCAGAGAGCTTGCCTTAAAACGAATTATAAAAGCGAGGCAAACCCATACATCAAACCGAATATTTAAGCCACCAAATATTAAATTTAACGCTACGGACTACATGGACATAATTTTTTGGAATGAATGTCAAATTACTCCACCACCTTGCCTAGCTGAATTCACTGATGATGAACTTTCATTGCTGGTGCAAAGAAAAGAACTGAAGAAACCGGAATTTCCTTGTCACACACAAAGTGTCGAAAGATGCATAAAATCTGTGACCGAAGCAAGCCAATGTGTTATTGGAGCAAAGTCGAAGGACTTATAAGAAATAAAATAGTATCACGAAGCGAAATGCCTTCTTTTAATTTCAAGGGTCAATTTTCAATGTAAATATTTTTTTTTAAATTTTTGCAATGTAAATATATTTTTTTTGTTAAGTCCTCTCATAAACTTTTTTTTATTTGTTTCAAGGACACTTAAATATGTTTTACTTAACCTTAACTTTAATTTAATAAATCAAAACGATAAATTAGAATAATAAAATAAAAAAAAATAAAGGGAAAAAAATATAGGTTTTTACTTTCTTTTAAGACCCTTAAGCCTCGGTAGAGCCCCAAAAGTCATGTCCAAATCAAAAAGTAAGTACATATTCAGAATCTACTCGTTAATACGCAACTTTTGATACCCCTTTCGATAAAAATTCATGAAATTTTTTTTCTTCATACAACGACGGGACACCCTAACGTACAATACACCGGTGATCTCCATAACCCATGGATTTGCATGCACACTTGCCGGACAGTTGTATGATGTTTAACGTGTCGCTACACTTAGAAAACATATTGGTAAATTAGCTCAATTTTTCGGTATAATGCAACCATAATTATAGGCGTTTTCGTGACTTCTACTTTTTACTGTTACAAAACCCAAAAAAAAAATATTGGATTTCCGACAATACTTTATTGGTACTGAAAAGTTGTTATAGGTTTTTTTCCAATACATATTGTATTCTTTGCAATTAACTATAGGTGGAACGTCAATTTTGCATAGGAAAACATCTTTTTTAGCTTTTCCTATAATTCTAAAAAAAAAAATTCTCAGATATCCTAATTTTTATAGTGATTTTACAAATGATTATTGAAATATTACAGAAATTATTGTTTAATTACCTATAATTTCCGTAACAATACTTTATAGGCATAGTTCCCGCTCACTTTTTTCTCAGTGTAGGCTCACAAAAATGTTAAAATAGCCTAAATGTGATTTCCCCACTTTAGTCGCCTCTTACGACAATAACTGTTTGTTGGGGGTGCTGCAGTGGTATTCTTAGCCCGTCCCTACACTGGCAAATAAAGAGCAACTATTCTTTACCAAAATATTTTAAAATGATTCCCATTCCAAAGATCTCGCAGCGGCCCTTCCTTATGCTAAACTTGTTCACTGTATATCCTCTTTAGCCTTCGCTAAGCTTCCTGCGTATAAAAAAGATTTGTCTGGATAATGAAAATCGGCGAGAGAAATACAACTCTCTTTAATTTAATTATTGCTTTTTTCTCTTGCTTCTGTTGTCTGCTATGTGAATTTATAGTAAGTGGAGACCAGCGTTGCCATTTTGACTGTTTTCCAGTCAGATCTGACTGGATTGAAATGAATTTAGCTGGAAGATTTTTTGAAATCCAGCCGGCTGGTTTTTTTAGCTGGATTCAATTTTTTTTTGACTGCTTTTAACTTCTTTTCAAAATGGCATTTTTTTCAACCACCACCAGAACAATTTCAAATTCAATGTAACCATATAAAAATAATAGTAGAAAAACAATTTTTACTGTTAGTTGACTATGCTCTGAACATGACACGTTTCCATATCCGACCAACACACTGAGCCAATTCATACACATTTGTTTGTTTTGCTTACTTTGGGATAACTGACTCACAAACACCAGTTTGAAAATGAAAATTCTGCAGGTATACGGTTGGTGGCGAAAAGGTGATGTGTGTGATGCGAGTCTCTGTCTCTGTGCGCTGCCCTGCTTCGTTATCTAATGCAGAAGTGGAAAGAATATTTAGTCACCTTAATATCGTAAAAACAAAGATACGAAATCGGATGAACCTGCATTTAACGAATTCGATTCTGATAATTAGAAACCAGTTAAGGTTTAGCGAATGCTGCTTTAACTTTCCTATACCGACTGAAGTAACAAAAAAAATTGGTACCAATATTACTTACGAAAGTAGCAGTACAGTATATCACGAAGATGCAAATGATGATGATGAGACTATTGAAGCACTAAGTGATATTAATATATAAGAAATATTCTTGAAGAAATTTGAATGGTTTTAAATCATTAACTTATTTTATTCTTATTATCAGTTTTTTATTTCTTTTTTTAAGCATGAAGTCTGTTATTTTTGTTTCGAATAAAGTTTATTTATAATTTTGTTTTGCAATGTACTACTTATTAGAATGAATTTTAAGACTTGTGTGTATATTTACAATTCTTTGTTTTTTTATAAAAACAACTTTTATTTTCTTATACTTAAGTACCTACCCTTTAATGTACAAATATGAAAGAAAATGGATTCTGTGTTATTTTTATTGAATAAAACAATTTTTTTTATCTTAGCTGGATTTTTAGCTGGATTTGTGTTTAAAATTCTTTGACTGTTTTATTTGACTGAATTCCAGTTTTTTGACTGCTTTTTTTCCAGTCAAATCTGACTGGAAGAACGGATTTGAAATGGCAACCCTGGTGGAGACGGCGTGTAATGACAAATGACAACGGTACCTGTAGTGAATATCTTTAAGCTGTCCCGGAAGTGTGAGTTTAAATCCGTAAGTTCACACGACTGGAGTAGCCGGTTTCGTTTAATACCAAATCAGTAACAGGAGCATGACGTGTCGCAATTGTAAAAAGAAAGAGGCCGACCTAAAAACTGCTTAGTGATATCGGGAGGTCTGCCGATGCCGATACTTTTCGGGGTTGAAGCGGGGACATGCTCAGGCGGACCAGTAGATAAATAGTCAAGGCGAGGGGTTGATCTCTCTAATCCAGATCTACACCTCGCCTTTAAAGTTGAAAAAGAAGATCGAAACCCTTGGCCATAACTGAATGAAACAAAATGTAAACTTGCTGGCGCTATTATTCAATATTCGTTATAGATCTCGTATTAAATCGCTATCCTTCTGCAGATGCTGTCGAGATACTAAAGAAACAGAAGCACCTATTATGCTCAAGTCTATATCTACCGACAATAGTTAGCTGGGTTGAGCATATCCAATAGGATACGGTATACATATGGAACTACATACTATGAATGACATTCGAAAATACGCGTATTGAAAGGCCTAGGCGGAAATCTAACCTATTCTTGAGTTGTTAAAAGCAGTCAGTTGGTGGTTAATCCGTTGGACTACGACAGAGGGGGCCAGGTTTAAATCACCTCAGTAACACCGTAATTTGTTTCTTTGCCTCACCTCTTGCGAAAGTTTGACAAATATCCAAGACTATATTTGTTTACAATACGCTTTGCCATTCGGAATCTGGGTCAAATTGAAAGTCTTTCCATTCGTGCCAAAAAATATATAGCTAAGCACGCACAAATGGTAGAAGAAACTATATGCTTAAGGCCCGTACAGGCCGTAAATACTTGATATTTATTTTAATTAAAGTAATGAACTTAACTGTGAAGAACAGCTTAAAGGCGTGCAATAATACCGAACTTCATTTGACTAAATTAAGACACCGGAAATGTCAGCCAGGAGTGACTCGTGCTTTTGTACATCTTAAGCTGCATCTACATACCTTGTTATCTGATGCCTTTAGAGCAGATCCTGAAGAATCATTTCACTAACTGCCAACGATGAATTCAATATTATGTCATACGTTGACTCAGTGATTTAGTGATGCTCAGTGATTTATACTCAAACATACGTTGTATTATTGGTTAACAAAAACTGTAGATTTTCTTTTAAAAACTCAAGTCTACCCATAAACTTTATAGCCGCCTTTTGAATTATGATAAGTGCTTGTATTTCATCTGGCATCTACCATGATATATTGCGATCAATTAAAACTAACAACTTCTTTAACATTCCTAATTTTTACCAATTGTTGCCGATTTTCTATGGCCTCAGTACTCACGTGTAACGTGACTTCCACGCAAATTAGGTATTTGGAGAAATAAATTGGCAGACAAAGCAAAAATATAATGTGAATAAATCTATATTAACCTTCATTTCGATTCTTTTTAAAAATTTTGGCGATCTATCAGATGCAAGCAGAATTCTAAATAAGTTGAATAATGTTAAGATTAAAAAAAAAAACAAATCGCATTCTATTCATTGAACTCAATAAATTGAGTATTTCTGGTTAAGTATAAATACTTATCCTCGATTTGAAAATCAGCACTAAAGCTTCAACAGTTATTTGGAAAGTTTCATTTCACAGTTAAAAAAAAATCTATTTCAAGATGATGATGAAAATCGTAAGTGCTTAAAGTCGTCCAACAAATATAGTACCTAATTTTATTCCGTGTTTTGCAGTTTGTTCTCATTTTCGCTACTTTGTTCGCCGTTATTAGTGGTGCTCCTTCACCAATTCCCGGACCAGCTCCAGGACCATCTCCACAAGTTGTATATCAAGCAGGTTATGGCTACCCATACTCTTATGGATATTCATCCCCCTATGCTTATTATGGATAAAGTACTTTTTTGAATATCTTACGAAAACAGCCGACGACTTGAACTAAACATGGATAAACCGAACGTAATTGAATTATTTTAAAGTAGTATTTTGGTGTTATATTTTTTTTGTTTTTGTCTTTTGAAATAAAATTTAATAGCATTCAACATTTTTGTTTCTGTTCAATTACGAGCTAAAAACCCGTCAAAAACGATGGTAAATTGCAGCATTTTTCCTTTAGATTTTGAAGTCAATGAAGTCAAATAATTTTTAAAAGAATTAAGTGTTTCTACCAAGTCTATTGATTGTGCCGGAAGATTTCGTAGTACTTCGAGATATAGCATTGTGAGGTCACCAGTGTTTATTTTACTTTATTTCTTTTTTGCAACCTATTCCCCAATTACTTCGAGATAGGTTCTTTAATGTGAAGTCTTCCTCTGATCTTGGAACTTCTTTTTTATACCCTATTCTAAGGGTATATTAATTTTGACGCATAGTTTGTAACATACCTTAATATTGCCCGTAGACCCCTAAAAGTTACTATATTTATGATCAGCATCGATAGTAATGTCGATCTAGCCATGTCCGTCCGTCCGTCTGTAGCCAAAAATTAGGCCTTTAAACTGGACCTAGAGAGCTGAAATTTTAACCATATACTCTCTAGGGTCCCGAAATAATCAAGTTTACGAATTTTTGAAATCCGCCCACAGACACGCCCACAAAATCAAAAAAACCAAATTTTGGAAAAAATCGAATTTTGGGCTAGAGAGCTGAAATTTTTTATATATGATCTATGACTCCTAAAACTGCTCGGGATAAAAAAATTTCAAAATCCACCCACTGACACGCCCACAAATAAATAAAATAATTTTTTTATACCCTATTCTAAGGGTATATTAATTTTTGAAAATCCAAAGTTTCACCTAGGGAGCTGAAATTTATAGTATGTACTCTCTATGGGCCCTTTATGCTCATGTGTAAATATTTTCAAAATCCGCCCACTGACACGCCCACAATTAATTAATTTTTTTTTTTTGAAAGTTCAAAGTTTGAGCTAGGGAGCTGAAATTTATAATATATACTCTCTAGGGGCCCTTTATTCTCATGTGTTAATTTTTTTTAAATCCGCCTACTGACACACTCACAATTAAATAAAGCAATTTTATTGAAACACCCAAATTTGAGCTAGGGAGCGTTTTTTTTTTTGATAAAATCCTTTAAATGTTATATAACAAAATATGTAGAGCGTTCTTAACAATTCAACCATACTTAGACTTTTGTCACGCCCACTTATGAGGGATAGGAATAAGAATAGGGTATCCAACAGTTCGCCCAAGCGGACTGTAGCCCGTCCCTATGTTTTTGATTAATCTTTGTTTCTCAGCTGCCGTTTACTTGCCCTCATACTTTTTGTACGCTGTTCGACATTGCGAACTGTGTGTGAGCGCCCTTTCAGTTTAGGGGGCATTTTTCGATCACAGGAGCTGCCTGAGTTTTCCCGCCACTTCCTCCACCCTACAATTACGCGATGCTTAATTTCGTCATCACAGCTTGCTTTTCTATTGATCATAGTTCCCAGATATTTGAACTTTTCGCAATTGGGAATCACTTTTCCATTCATAATTCTATTTTTTCGCACTCATCCGATACCCATTCCCTATACAAAACTTACACCCATATATCAAGTGCTCGTTGCAGGGACTCTTGATCCTCGCTAATGATGGCTCTTTGAAGAATGCACTTTGCGGCCCGTTCTTTTCCTTCAAGCAGATAATCAAGGACATGTATGTAAAGAGGAGTTCGCAATGTACACCAGAAAAGTGTCTTAAGTCCCTCGATATTTTTTACAGGCCTTGATTATCTGCTTGACGGAAAAATGACGGACTGCAAAGTGCATCAGTCGTTCTTTACCGACTATGGAGCCATCATTAGCGAGGATCAAACGTCCCTGCAACAAGCAGTTTATATATGGGTGGAAGTTTAGGAGGGTATCATGGAATGGGTATCATATTAGTCCGAAAAAACAACTACCCATTCTCCAGACTATTATATGAATGGAAAAGTAATTTCCAAGTGAAAAAAGTTCAAATATCTGGGATCTATGATCAATAGCGATGCAAACTCTGATGACGACATAAAGCATTGCGTAAGCGAAAAATGTCCCTCAACTAAAACGAAAGCTCTACACCACAGCTATGCGCTCTGTGCTCCCATATGGTTCACAATGTTGGATAGCATACAAAATGTATGAGGGCGAATTATCGGCAGCTGAGATGAAGCTGCCTTACATGACAGCAGGAGTAACAACGATTGATCGAAAAAGAAGTTCCAAGATCCAAGGAAGGTTTCATGTCAGAAAACGTATCTCGAAGAAAATAGAGCGCGACCGGATCAGTTGGTACTGTCATGTTCAAAGGAGAGATCCTACGAACCCTGTCGAAAATGCAATATCAATCAACCACAATCGTGAAAGAGAGGCAGGTCTAAAAACTCCTGGGCCACACCAGCATTTGAAATCGGGAGCCCTGCATTTTTTTTGCTGAATTCAAACCGGCGAACCCCACAGGCGGGCCAGTAGAGATGCAGTTTAGTGGGATGGTTGTGATCCCTTTAATGTCGATCATAGCCTCACCGACATTAAGGAAGATGAAGATGCTATTAAAAATACCAAAATGGTAAAAGTATTCTACACATAAAAGCAACACATTGTTACATATTTAAGTAAACCATTCGAACAGATAGCCCCGCTGGGCTGGTGTCGGCTACTGCTTTCAGATCCTGTTTTTGGGCCTGACTGGTTATCTATATGGTGGTACCTACCCCTATTTTAAGTCCACTTCATAAGCAGTAACTCCGCAGCCTTATGTACAGCCAAAACCTCCGATTCGAAGACAGCCACCAATTATCTTGGTATAGGATTATCGCTACATTATGTTTTTACAATTTCATAGAACACAATGTGAATTAAATTTTAAGGCCTTAACATTTTTGATTTCGTCATACGCATACCCTGAAATAGGTCTAATTGTGGCACAGTCGCTTATGGTTTTATTCAATGGCGTTTTGTCTGTCCTATTGAAAACACATGCCATCCGAATCGTTTACAAAGAATTATTTTAATACTCGTACAAACGCACCCTTAAATTTTTGTATGATCTGTCAATATCAAAATGTCTGTCAAGGTTGACATTTTTATCATGCCTGGAATTAATTACTCTGTGTTTTGTTTAACATAACAAAATTGTCCATACGAAAAAACCCCTTACATACGACATAACGCTTGGCCAGCTCAGGTTCGCTTTGAATGTTTGTTTATGAAAACAAACAATGCAGAGCTTTGTAAGGTCGACGATTACCAACTCGCCCAACTCTTCATATGTATACTATCTGTGGTCCTCAAGATTTGTTATATGTTATATATGGGCTTTCAATATACTTTTAAACATTGAGCTTACTGCATTCATCGGATCAAAATAAAACTCTTTGATGCCTCACTTGTGTTTAAAAGAAACGCTTTATATAGTTTGCTTACTTATATATTTCTTTTGAAACGAAAAATTAATAATACATAATAATAATAGAAGAAATTCGACCTGCACACAATTATAATTTTCGGGTAGACCATTCTACGTTCGTTAGTCAAAGATCGCTTGTTTCCAAGAACTGCCTTTAAATACTTTACCCGTAATATACATAAGGTGATGCGCCATAAGAGTATGGGTAGGCATACGCTCCAGGATAAACAACTTGTGGGGATGGTCCTGGAGCTGGTCCGGGAACTGGTGATGGAGCAGCGCTTATGACGGCGATTAAAGCGGCAAAAACGAGAACAAACTGGAAAATAAAACAATGTTACTGTTTTTGCTTGCCACTTTTAATCATCCTTACAATTTTCATAAACATTTTGAATTGAATTTACTTTGAAACTTTCAGATTAACTGTTGAAGTTATAATGTTGATTCGTTGGACAAAGTTAAGTATTTATACCTCGCCAAAAAATTCAGTAGTTCTTACAATTTTTAATATTTTTTTGTTTATGTTTCTATTTTCAAAAATTCCGACTTATTATGAATTCTAACAGCGTAAAGTAATATGCAGCTTGAATTGGTCGGGTATTCGTCATCACTGAAATAATTCTTTAGCTGGGCGCTATTGATTGTTGATAGTTTGTTTGTTTCTTGAAAACACTTTGGGTGAAAGTCACGTTGGAAACAGAATTTAGATATCCTATCCCAATTTTATTGCTACGTCAGCTTTAGAATTAGTTGCATGCTGATCGGATTATGCCTTTCGCATTCAGTAGTCGTCCATATTTCAAAAACATCAAAACTGTGTTCTGTCGAAATTGAAATTCAATTCGCATTCTTTACGTGACATTGTTTTGTTATTCCGTAATTTTTGCCGGATGCTAAAGCAAAGTCATTGAAAGTAAAAGTAAGAAGTACCTATATCGTATCATGTTATTCTATATATCTTGGATTCAAAAGTTGAATGATTTGATACTAAATAAAGCATTCCAGAAATATTTGTGCATAATACTCGTACATTATGTATAAATGAAAATTATTTTGTTTCAAAGTAGCACCTAAGGTAGGTAGGGAGGTAGGTGTGGCGGTTTGATAAAAGAAAAGACAAACCCAATTAGCACCGAGTGCCGTTTTGTTACCACAAACTCACATAAACCTGGGTATTATCGTTTGGTGGAAGAGACTAAATCCAACCTGTGGAGTTCAGGAAAGTTATCAGTTCCTTGATACTTTTCTCGGAGACTTCCTCAAGTGTATTGAAAAAGGGCTTCCCAATGTTCGTAGTCTGGTCCTAGCTAAAGCCTTACAGGTGCATAAAAAGTGAATTAGGGTTTCTTTTTTAGTTGTCACTTTGCAACTGCGGCAGTGGGTATTGTGTGGGATGTCTAGCTTGGCCGCATGGTCTCCTATACGCCAGTGTCCCGTGATGATCGTTGTTGTTCTTGCAATATCCTTTCGGGTACATAGAAGGTCTGTTGTTTTTGCCTTGTTGTAGTTTGGCCACATTTTCCTGGATGTGACGCATGTAGTCAGCCTGCTCCATCTGAGGTTGGCTTTCTTGAGGTATGCTGCGGTGATATTTGCCTTAACTGCTCCGAGCGGAATGTGGACTAGTTCCGCCAATGAGCAGTGGAGAGCGGAGCATTGCCTGGCCAGTTCGTCGGCATGTTCGTTTCCATAATCGTTACTGTACCCTAGAACCCAGATCAGGTAAGCTCATTACGGCATTCTAGTACAAGGTGGCGCAAAAGTCATCATCCTATCGGAAGAAGCTATAATTTTTGCAAATGGCGGCAAATGTAAATTCTACTTTGACATTTGTGAAGTTAACTATACAGAAAAAACTTAAGACACCAATTAACATAATCCAAAAACAGAACCAAAGTTTTTCATTCATAAAAAAAATTACAGCGAAAGAACATCGGGTGACAACCTTTGCGCCACTTGACAACTTTTGCGCCACCTTGTACTAACTTGGAGGATATAGTGACTGAAGCGATCGCTGTAATGGCAGCCTGGCTGTCAATAAGTATAGCGATCTTTTGCCATCATACTTTTTGTATGCTGTCCAATATTGTGAACGGCTTATGAGCATCGGGTCCGCAACTGCGGTGTAGAGATCAGGGGACATTTTTCTTTATGTACGTTTAAACCAACACCATGTACAAATCCTTTAAGGAATCACGATGTTTTTCCATCATGAAGCTTTTGCTTACGATTGCATCTGTAATTTATTTACTTGTGGCAAATCTGAACTGGTCATCAGATATTGTTTTCCGCAATCGGCATTCATTTCGTCAATCTGTTGGATCCGTTGATTCAACGGAGAGCAATATAGAATACACGTTTTCTTATGGACGGAGGCCCCTAACCAACGGATCCATGAACTTCGATGGACTTTATACTTTTCTGTCAGGCGGCGTATGCTGCTATACAAAAATTGCACATCACACATTCTAAAATTAAGGTTCAAGCATTACAAAATTGAGAGAGGCACAATCATTGTCAAAAACATTTGAAAAAAGAGAGAAAACTGTAGTTGCCGATTGACAGATATTTCAGTATATCACAGCTCGACTGCTGATTGGGTGATTGGTTAAAAATTGCAGCGATGTTTTTGACATTCGACTAGGTTGAAATGGCTTAAAATTATAGGGAAGTTCTTAACACTAGCAGTGATAAAAAGTGTAGAGAAAAATCCCTACATGTAGGGAATTCTAGATCAAAAGTGAAGCCATAGGAAAAAAAGACAAATTTTTGAAATCATCCAGAATTTAGGTAGGTACTTTGCAGATTTTATTTTCAAACAAATTTTGTTAAGTTTTAGTTATGTTTTATTTTAGTAAGAATTCTTTCAGAACTAGTTTGATAACATCATGAAATCCTTAATGTAATCTTACATTGATTGCATTGCACTATTTTTTTGAAAGAAATTGAACAAAGGTTGTACATGCTAAATAATACAATATTTAAAATCTTCTAAAATCCTAAACTCGTATTAGGATTAGATGGTGACAGATCTGAAATTTTATTTTATCGTCTTTGCCAAAAATTCTCTTTGGACTTAAACGAGCTTTCGTTAGAATGGACATCCATTGTATACAATTTTAACAAAGTAGAAATAAATGATTGATTTGTTGTGGTTAAAAATTAGGAAGCTTATTTTGCAAAATACGTCCCGAGTCCTCCTCATTCAAATGCTGCCGAAGAAAGAATATTTTCAGTAGTGACAGATAAGAACCAAAAAAAGAAGAAGAAACTCAGTCATAAAAATTTCAAGATATTCCTTTGGGATTTTCTTGATGAGGTTGTGAAAATCTAGCCAGAAGGCATATTTTTCTCTTTGCTCGCTTTTTACTTGGGGAGCATATGCACTGACAATGACCAACACCTCACCTTGCATCACCAGTGTGAGAGACATCAAACGATAACTGGACTTTGTAATAGTCAAGACGATGCCAAGTACCTGTGCCGTAAGGATGATACCGACTCCGTTCCTTTCCTGTTCCCTCCAGTAGTAAGAAATCTTGTAAGTCTTTGTCCTAACTTTCAAGAAACACGTCCGATATGCGGTATTTTTTGAGTACGCAAGATGCCTACTTGACTTGTAATGAACATCTCTTCAGCTCGTAGCTACATAAAGTTGTAAAGAATTCTGTACTTTTTGGGGGTTTGCAAGAAAACTTTTTCTTTTTTATAAAATCATCCACGAAACAAAGGCTTTTAAAGGAACAATAGGTGCTTTTTATTTTGATGTCGCTTTGCAATCTTAAGGACGGTTTCTTCGATTTCTTAAATAAAGCCGCTTTAAGTGTGTTTTGATACACCAATTCCAACTTAATGCCCCCTAAGGTGGGTTTGGCTTTCGCCCAATGCCCTCGTTCCTTTTGTAACAACTTTTTTGGTTTTCTAACAAAATTATTAAAAGCTTACAGAAACCTGTACGTATTCCAGCAAGGAGATACGCTATCATTGGAGTTAAAGGTAATCATAGTAAGTTCATTTGTCGGTGCGGAAAGGAGGGCGCAGACGATTTTCGCTTCTGTGATTTCACTGTAGCTTTAGCTAAAATCCAATCAGCTCCACATTGAAATTTATTCGCTGACTGTGATAAATATTGTAAGCATATAGGTAACGTAATAAAAAAAGTAAATAGCTCCCAGCTGCTGTAGACGAGCTTTATATACAATTTTACACTAAATAAAAGTACACAATTTATATTTGGTTGTATAGGTAATCGGTTAGAACATGTACATTGTATTTACATCTATATCCACTTCTTATCTATATACCTAATTACGAATATTATTCTCATAGATTAATGCTGTACCTACATTTAAAAATGTTATCTGTCATTTTGTCATAACTATTTGATTTTTGTTAGCAAAATACATTGCCGGTCAATAGAATTGCCTCGCTAGTTTCAAAAACAAGAATATATTTTTATCGTTATTGCTATTTTTTTCTGCGATTTTGTGCTTCTTTGCTAACATTTAAAATGCTTTTTGAAAGTGGCGAACCTATTCTATTAGCCGGCAGTGTATGTACTCGTACATATTTAAGAATCATCTCAGTTGCGGTCTTTAAGGAACCTAAATACCTAACTGTATTATAAAATAAACAAATCAAAAGTTAATGAACCATAATAGAATTAATCCTACATTTTAATAGGGTAAACGAATTCTTAAAGATTTAATAGCAGCCAGTAGTTTCATCTTCTATTTGAATATTCTGTAAATTTGTCACTTACGCTATTTATACGCCTTAATCAGCTTTAACAATGAACCTTACTGGCAATATAGAAAATTACAATCTATTATAATGCTATTCCAGACACATGCGTAATTTTGTTGGTTTCCATTTTGGTTTATGCATGAGATACATTATGTACATAGTATTTATTTCGGGGGAAAGCTTAGCTGGCGAAATAGCATAGAGCTTTATTAAAGCGTTTCATATATAGATACATTTTTACACCATGTGAATGTAAATGCATTTCATTTTCAGTGCTGACATTTGATGGGATTGGTTTTTATCATTGTTTTGAATATTTGGCCGAACCTATCAAATTTACATATTTCTTAAAAAATCATCGCAACAATTTATAGAAAACCCATACAATGTCATTTGTAAGCATTGTTTTATATCCGCTTAACACTTACCGTAGATAGATATCCCCCGCTAAGTAGTAAGCGTATATAGAATAAACTGTTGTTGTATTTTACATGCAAATTGGAAAATGAGCGTAAATGCGCTTGCAACAAAACAGTACTATTGACGGCTAGGTATTATAGAATGTAGTACCAATACGTAGGGTGATGGCACCAGTAGTCGGCCCCTTAACTTTAATTTTAGGTTTGACTTGCTTTTAAAAATCCGTTATATAAAAAGTGAATAGACTATTTGGCTTAAGTAACTATTTGAAACGTGTAAATTAGGTAATTCTATGTTTTTTTAATATAATTGTTACCCAATTTAAACTATTTATAAAAATGTAAATGAAACCACATTCTTCAGTAGTCGGCCCCCCTAACTGTAGTAGTCGGTCCCCATTTTAACTTCTGTATTTTCAATGTTTTGACCAAGTTAGGAAAGCAGATTTTTTTTTAATTTTGAATATATGTTAATTTATAAAAACAATAATAATACAAACTCATTTAAAAACATAGGGGCGGGCTACAGTCCGCTTGGGCGAACTGTTGGATACCCTATTCTTATTCCTATCCCTCATAAGTGGGCGTGACAAAAGTTTAAGTATGGTTGAAATGTTAAGAACGCTGTACATATTCTGTTATATAACATTTAAAAGATTTTATCAAACAAAAACGAAGCTTTTGTAAAAAAAACTTTCCCTAGCTCAAACTTTGGTTTTTCAATAAAATTATTTTATTTAATTGTGGGCGTGCCAGTAAGCGGATTTAAAAAAAATTAACACATGAGCATAGAGAACCCCTAGAGAGTATATATGATAAATTTCAGCTCCCTAGCTCAAACTTTGGATTTTCAAAAAAAGTTTTTTTAAATTGTGGGCGTGTCAGTAGGCGGATTTTGAAAATATTTACACATGAGCTTAAAGGGCCCCTAGAGAGTACATATTATAAATTTCAGCTCCCTAGCTCAAATTTTGGTTTTTCAATAAAATTGTTTTATTTTTTTGTGGGCGTGTCAGTGGGCGGATTTTGAAAATTTTATATCCCGAGTAGTTTTAGGAGTCATAGATCATATATAAAAAATTTCAGCTTTCTAGCTCAAAATTCGATTTCTTCCAAAATTTTGTTTTTTTGAGTGTGTGTATTCGGATTTCAAAAATTCGTAAACTTGATTATTTCGGGACCCTAGAGAGTATATGGTTAAAATTTCAGCTCTCTAGGCCCAGTTTAAAGGCCTAATTTTTGCCGACAGACGGTCGGACGGACGGACGGACGGACGGACATGGCTAGATCGACATTACTATCGATGCTGATCATAAATATAGTAACTTTTAGGTGTCCACGGGCAATATTAAGGTATGTTACAAACTAGGCGTCAAAATTAATATACCCTTAGAATAGGGTATAAAAAGAAATGTTTATTACATTAAATATCATTTGAAATAAATTGCACAAGGTATGCCATTTCCTGACCTTATAAATAAACGAAAAACACAATAATTTCCTTCAAAAATTAAAAAAAAAATGGCTCTTTCAGACATTATTATAGGAAAAAAAGAAAACAAGTTGGAGTTCTCCTGGACTGGCTATCAGACAGGTGCCGGTTATGGTTCCATCTACCTGAGATGGGCCCGATGGTGTTGATGTAGATGGCAAGGAAGCCGCAATATCCATAGGAAGCTCAATCATACCATCTATGGCCGTCACGGTGTCATGATTGACTAAGGTGACTACGCTCCATCTCTTCTACTATCTTTATAGTCAACGTTGTTTTTAAGAAATCCTTTCTTTGCCAAAGCTAGAACTTTCTTCGTTTCATCGAAACTATGAGCTGTGACTACTATGTTTTCCGTATTTAGGTGCAGCTTCTCCAGTACGTTTCGCACACATTTCGAGAAGTCGATGGCATCAGGTTTTTTGATTATTTCACTTCTATCCAAGCTTTCCAACACTAGCCTCAGAACTTTGTAAATGTTTATTTTGGTGACGGCTTCCCCTACATTGCCAGGTATGCTTTGACATTTATGAGCTGTGGTCTTATATTCCTGCTTAAGCCCTTTGAATGCGCCTACATCGGCTGGCTGGGTAATCTGTGTCGTGTTTGGCAAAAGGGTATACAAGATAATACCATTATTCCAGCAGAAATCGTTCAGCTCCATGGTGAGATTTGATTTGTGACCATCGACAAGAAACAACCGGCTTTTTGATGTTGTTTTCTCTTAGCCACCCATTCAAACTGTTCGTCACGTACTCATAACAGGTCTCAGAACGCATTCAGCCACTTTCTGATCTACCTAACATCAATGTTGGGGGCATGCTTTTTATTAGTGCTTTCGGGAGACGCACGTATGGAAACACGATCTGAGGTGGTAAAGTCTTGCCATCACCACTGAACACAAACAGAAAGGGTCACTGTTTCCTTTTCGTTTCCGTAGCTTACTTTGTAAAGGTTTTTCCAACCCTTTGGCGCTAAGACAACACCAGTTTTCGGAGATAGGCAAAACGATGTTTCATCCCCATTGAAAATTCTGGAAGGGTCTTCCAGAATATCTAGAGCATCTATTTCATGAAGATAATTCCTTAAATCTTCAAACAACTTCCTAACTGACTCATCGGTAACAATTGCCCGGCCTTTTGACAGACCCTCTGGTGTTCTGAGGGACAGTTCGGGATGGCGCTTGAGAAAGCCGTAATACCAACCCTTACCTGGCAATTCATTATCGTTAGGTTTTTGGGGAAAGCCACATTTCGCCGAATTCACTAGCCAATCTACAAGACTTATTTCTTCGGCCGTACTCAGCACAGTATCCGGCCCATTTGCCTCGGTACTCAACTCAACTGTAGACAACTCAAATAAAATCATAAAATGCACTTACCGATAGTATTTTACTAGTTATGGAGGGTTTCTGACATTCACTTGCACTATTTTTTTTTTTAACTCAAAATGACAAATTTACCACTTCCAAGAACTTGAATCAAACTAACAATTATCAAGGAGAAACTAGCAGCTGCATGGCATCCTGACTTTGCTCACAGACAGGAAAACCGTTAGCCTTTTGGGGAAAAAAATTGCTGTGTGTATTTTACAAACGCATTTGCTATTACGCATCATTTTATGGCGCGCCGGCCGACTACTGAAGACGGCCGACCTCACATGCCATCACCCTATACATATAGCAAGACTGCACTTAAATTTCTATTAACTATTTTATTTCAAATGCCTTTTTGTGAATGTACAGATAATGAATTGGTGAACCGAATGGCAAATTCGAATAAAAAGTAACAAACAACTTTTTCTAAATTGCTTCTACTTTAACTTAATATGATCGAGTGCTCAGAGTTCAATATCTAAAAGAAGTGCTGCAGGACAGAACTGTTAAGGAATTAATTGCATATTTTAAAAACAATAATGTTGAGATAGTTTTAAACTTTTAACACCGCCAGAAAGATTCCAACAATCTTCAATATTTGAAAGCGCTTCTAAAATTATTCGAAAAGTTTTGACTGGGGTCTTGCCATAAATCGCCAACCTTACTGCCTTTATACAGGCCCTCCTGTGGGGTTCACTGGTTTGACCTCAATACACATGGGCAGGCCTTTCGGTTTCGGGCACAGAATTGATATTCTTAGCCCGTCACCATGAATACAAACATACAGAAATATTTTTCTTATCTCTTATCAACAGTCACCAGGAAATTATAAATTTATTTTTTTTGAGTGCCTGTCTCTTTACATAATCACGGTTAATCACTTTACCATAGAAAAAAAAATTGCAACAAAAGATTCCTTGTTGGTTACAAGGGGGAGATAAAATTAGAGTAGTCATAGTTATAACAGTGGGGTTTACTGTAATTAATAATTGAAATTATTTTATATTAAAATATCAAGCAACCAAAATTTGTTTTAATTGGTATTAGTTTAGACTAGAGATGACAAACGTGTTGATTAAACAAAAATATCAGGCAATTTGTACATGGTTGATCATCATGATATACTCGTGTGTACTTATATGTACAATATGCTAATTGGCATTTTAATTTCCAAAAATAAAAATACACGTATCTACAACCTACATCTACATTATATAAAATAGGCATCCAATTGAAATTGGCTCATACAAATTGACACCATTATCATGTCAGGTGGATCTGTTCCAGTTTTAAAGGAGTTCGTAGTGGGCTTTTATTTGATACCCCCACTTAGAATATTTTCTTCTATTGTGATTTCCTCTATTGGAGGTAATATAAAGGGTCCGCCAAATAACTTTTTTTTTTTGAAAATGCTATAAAAAAAACTACTGAATATTTTCTCAAATTTCTTTTTTTATTTGAAAGTACAATCCTTCCGGTTAATAATGGAAAATAATTTCATTCAAATGCTGTATCCATTAAACCATAAATGCGAACATTTTTGAGTACACTAGTTTCCGTCAGTACCTTTTACTAATAGTATTTTACTCCTTCTTTCACAACACTATCCAACATTTCATTGTCAATTCTCCCGCAGTTTAGAAGTGCGCAGAGAAAATCAGTCAGTTTTGTGTAACTTGTGCACTTGTGCTTTCTGCTGTCAGTGAATCGTCATTATTCTCTCCCGCAGTTGTGTCAAACCGAAAATGTTGTGTGTATAAACAAAAAATAAAATAAACAAATTCCGTCTGATTTGATAAATTATAAATAATGTCAAAATTATTATGTCTTTCTCGTGCGATGAACAATCAAAAGTGATTCATCGAACCAAGTCTTTTCTACTGGAAGAGCTAATTTTAAAACGAACAACTAATCGTGTTTGTGTGTTATGCTCTTGCGGTTCATGAAAGTCTTCGTCGCGGTTATTTTAAGTTCAATGTTTACAGTTTCTTTGATTAAATTAGTTCTATTAATCTGGAATGGTTACTCCATTACATTTGATGAAGACAATGTTGATTTGTGGCTGGAGGAAAATAATTTGACAACTTATAAGACTTTATTTCAAGAAAAGGGTGAGTTTGTTGTCTGCGCTATGATTGTACTTGTACCCAATACTTCCCACTTTCAGCAAAAGCTTATGACCGACGAATAAAATATTCTATTTTGCCGTTTGTTCATTCAGACGGTACATGAAGCTTTTTTGAAAAAGCGTATGTACTGGTGTAGTTTTTTCGTTTTCAAAGCAAAAAAACAAACCTCAGGTTCCACCGAGATTTGAACTCGGATCGCAGGATTCAGAGTCCTGAGTGCTAACCATTACACCATGGAACCGGTTGAGATTCTGTTGTCAAAGTAATTAAATAAGAAAAACAGGTGTGCACTTGAAGTTTGAAGACCGGTAAAACAAATTACAAATTGTTGGTTTTTGTTATGATTAAAACAAATATTAATACCCCTGCCAAAAGGGCAGATATATCGATTGTAACTAAAGGGTTGAATATTCTAAGAGCAGTACTGCTTCCCTTATAAGTTATAAAGGTCAGCACATTCTTGGTGGCAGAATTTTTTATCTCTGCTGGCGAACGTACCTATTACTCTGTGAAAGAAATGTTCTGTTAACCAATGTATTGCTGAGGGCCGCATTTTCATCGCCGTACGCCGTTCAGTCATGCTTATCCTGAGCCTTATTGCGAAGATCAATCGACAGTAACTGTTGATAATTGACTATTTGTGTACTATTGTGAACGAACAATTCTAAAATATTGTGTCAATCGCAGTCAATTAAAAAAATTCGATTGACAAAAATACCAAATGAATCGTTCGTTCACAATAGCACACATTGAAAATAGTCAATTATCAATTGTCGATTGATCTTCGCAATAAGGCTGCATATTTATCTATACTAATATTATAAAAAGGAAAGATTTGATTGTTTGTTGATAGGCTCCGAAACTACTGGACCGATTTGAAAAATTGTTTTACCATTAGAAGCCGACATTATCCCTGATGAACATAGGCTACTTTTTACCGCGGGAAAATGCTTCATTCCTACGGGAAAACGGTCAATAGGACAACGGGTAGTAGGATTGTGACCGATATATTAGGCTGAAAACACACCGGATAAAGCAAAACGTTTTTGATTCGGTAGTCAAAAAAACATTTTTTATTTCAACACACACCAAGTGAAACAGAATGTAACAAAACAAAACGTTTTGTTTTCTTGCTTTATTTGGTGTGTGTTGAAATAAAACAAAATTGAATTCGCGACTTGCTTTTAGTGTTGTTCAACATGTGGTCGGACTCAGACTATTTCTATCTACAGCTTATCAATAGTAACTTTATTAGCATGTGCCTTATCTCTATATTATAGATAGGGCTTCTTGCCTCGATTAAAAAAAAAACAATTTTTCTCCATCTGCGTCCATATTTGTTAAAATTGGCGCACAGAGTAAACCAGAGTATATCCATATATTGAGTGGGACACTCTCATATTTTTGACTGAAGGGTTATTGTAGAGGTTCATAATTTGGTGTAATCATTAACAAAAACAATCAGAAAAACCAGCCATACACCATTTTAAAAATAAATCAGGTACCACTGCACGTAGTGAAAAGGATCAAGTCATGCGTCTTCAAAAAAGTATTAAGAAAAACCCCACAATGTTTTGCAGAAAACAACAGGTCAGCTATCGACAACGAGGCACGTTTTCTTGTTTTGCTTTTGTTTTTATGTTTCGTTTCATTTGGTGTGTGTTGCCCCATGAGAAAGTAGGCAATTATCGTCAACGACGCTGGGCCGAAACAGTTTTGTTGCATTCGGTGTGTGTTGCTCGTATAGAATGGCATGTATTTTCGACAATCACCACCGAAACACTTCGAAACAAAAATCTGTTTTTTGTTTCGTTTTCTTTTGTGTGTGCGCTCTCATAAGAAACAATGTTCTCTTGTTTCACGAAACAAAAAAAAACGTTTTGCTTTATCCGGTGTGTTTTCAGCCTTACCTACTATAATAAAACTGTAACTTTTTTTCTGGCTGTAAGGTGTTCACTGTAGCATTGAAAATTGTCGAGATTACAAGATAGGATAGGTTAGGTTAGGTTAAGGTGGCTGTCGGCAAAAGCCGACACGCTTAGTCCAATTTAGGTCCATTGTGATACCACGTATGTATTATATACCTCAACTCTGTAGATGGGACTGGCCAACGACACGCGGTTGTTCTTAAACGGTCCCTTATCCTGGTAGGTTATCCTGAAGTTGAACAATAAGCATTAAACTATAAATTTTATACAATTCTAAAAAAGGAAAATGTTCGATTGAATTTTCCCAGCGTTGAGTGGAGGAACATTTTTGTGTGTGTGTGCGGCACAAATCTGTTTCTCTCTCTCTGTACCTTTTGTGCCGTGTGCTTTTTCTTTCTTTTTTTATGCACCTTTTGTAGTTTGTGTTGTTTTTTTTTGTGGCGCATGTGATTGAGGAAGATGGGTATGATATGTAATTGAGATTGAGATTTGAGAGGGAGTCACACTGAGAGTATATTCATATAAAAAGGCATACAACTTTTTTTTTAAAATAAAACAACAAATTAATGAAATGACCAAATTTTGGCTTTATTAACTCACGAATTTCATGGCATTTAATGTTTAAAAATAATTTCTGGCATATGGCCTCCACGACTACAACTTTTGAACGTCAGCCAATTCGTCAATAATGCGTCGAATGTTGGCTTTTAAGTGATCAATCGTTGCTGGTTTCTCAGCATAGACCAGAGATTTTAAGTAACCCCCCAAAAAGTAGTCCAAAGGTGTCAAATCACACAAACGAGGTGGCCAACTCACAGGTCCATTTCTTGAGATGATTCGGTCACCAAACGTTTGGCTCAACAAAGTCATGGTTGCACCAATTTTGGAAATATATTTCCGCGATTAGTAAACGTTGTTCTGGTGTAAGTCTTTCCATGGTGATTTGCCAAAGTATACTGAAAAAGAAAGTCAAACACACTTTATTAGTATGACAGCAAACTAGAAAGTTATCCCTATCAGAAATTGTATACCTCTAAAAAAAAAACACCCCCATAGAAAGTGTAGTTTTCACTTCAAAACCAGCTTAGGGAAAAAACAGTTTTAGCCGCAACAAATAAACAAAAAAATATAATAAAGTTTGATTTATAAAAGAAAAGCGATAATGAAAAGCTTCGTTACATCGCTGCTTTCACAAAACCTGGATCAATATCCTAACCGATAGTAGCGCGATAGCTTAAGACCTTTTAGTTGTACATTGCATCGGAGGGGCTCACGTATGGGTTCGGAGCATTGAAAACAGATCAAATAAGTTCATTCTTACAGACATAAGTATGTATGTAACCATGAATTAAATATGTACATACCTATCATATATTTCATTCATGGTTTCTATGTGCGGGCGTTTTATTACCAAATTAAATAAGGGTGGGCCATATTTGCTGAATTGTCACTTACTGAATGGGAACAGTTCTCGGGGAAAATGTATTCGCGAAAATCCTGGTAAGATCTATTTGTCTTTAATGATCACATTTCGAGGGAGCATTCCTAGCGGCGTTCGGATTTAATGATAGAGGTGTATGTGCTCATTCTTCGATGATGTCATTGGTGATCTATACTTGTAAATTAAAAAAGAACATCGTATGCGAATTCTGTGTCTTCGCACACTTTTCTTGCCTTTATACTGGTTGGAATCGTATTGGTGCCTCAAATGTGACGTCATCTAAAAACTAGATGTATGTGGTCTCTTAATTGTAATTATTATGGAAGAAGATAATATTTATAGTATATAGCTTATATAGCTGGTCAAAATGCGTACCCGGATAATACCACAAAGTGAAAAATGAGAAATAGATAAAAGGGATCTAAATCTGATGCAGTGCGGATTCAGATCCCTTTTTTCTATTTTAAGCGACTTAATATTTTTACTAACATTGGCCAACAAATATGGCTGTTAGTTACTCAAATGAAATTCAATTATTAGAAGATATATTACTACATGTCAACCGCATTCAATTGGAGAGTTGAAAACTTATTCATTGCTGTAAGATAGTTATGTTTACAACTAAAGGGACCATAATCCTCCCACTTTACCGCATCCGTATCCGTACTGGTCCGCCTGTGGGACTAGCGGGTTTCACCTCAATAAACATCGGCAAGTATTTCGGTTTCGGGTTTCTTTTCTGAGGCAAAACAAATGCTGGTGTTGTTGTATTGGTAGGATCCATGAGCATACGATTTCGAAACGTGCATGCTCCTTTTATTGATTACTATTCGATCGTTATTTTACGACAGTATTGATCTCCAGTTGTGTCAGCCAACGGAATGAATGCACACTTGTGTAGTTTAAAGGCTATAAACGTGTCGCTAGACTCGACTGAATGTAAGATTTTGCCCTTGAACGCCTTTTATAATAAGCTCTGTTTTTGTGGGCCGCTGCAGAGGTTTTATAACATTAATTATCATATCACTACTAAAAGAAATGTATTTAGCAAAAGCGGATGTGCCCGTTGCCCCATTTTCGATTTGAGAACTGAGTAAAAAAAGCTCGACGACCTGTTCGACATGTTTTTGTTTATAAATTGTATTTCCTCTCAAAAGCTTAACTTGGCTGTCTTTTCCTAAGCTTTTGCTCCTCGGAAAGAAAGTTCCTTCAACCATATAAAACTAAACTTCAAATATACTTTACATGCTCAGCTCAGTTGTTTTATTTCCATTGTCCTGTACGAAATCGAGCGGATAAATATATAAATATTCACGAAGAATATTTTTTTTTTCTTAATCCATGCATACATTACATACATATACTTTAAGTGTCCTGTGTTCAAAAATTGTTTCCTTTGAAACTTAAAATATTTCTTTAAGAGTGCATAAAATGTAAAAGTGAAAAACCGCTTCGCGCCCTTAACCTGTACAATACATAAATTAAGTTTATTGTTAGTTCCATGCAATCGTAATTATAGTGCTGGTAATTTGTGTTAACCCTGTAAAAAATGAAACACATTCGAGTACGAGTATCAGTATGTACATATTATGGCTATATCGCTTAAATAACTAAGCATTTCGTCGTCACCTATGTAACACGAATTGTTCAGGACAGGATCCTTTGCCTGTGCTCTACCGCATTGTATTCCTTTGCGTGAAAAAAAGAATAATAATATTCGACAACCAAGCCAAGGCAAAACGGAAATTATCCTTTTCGTGCTCCTTTTTACTTTCCATTTTATTTATTCTTGCTGCAGTACCAACCAGGTACTGGGCGCGTGAGTGTTTTGTCTATATGTATGTTTACAGTTTTTGTTGGGCTTTTTTTAATGTAGCCTCATACAGAGAAACGGAAAGTTTTTATTACTTTTGGCAGTAAAAACAAATTATATAATAAATTAAAATAATAGAAAGCTCTCCTTTCTGCATTGAGTACCTAGGTATACCTGCCTGAAAGTATTTTACTGAAATGTGTACATCATGTGTGTTTGACTTACATACCTACATATATCGATACAACTTTTCACCCTGAAAATACTGCTCTTTGCGCTAAGTTTTTCCCATTAACTCATATTATTCTTCTATGGGCAATAATCGCTCGTCTAGTCGTTATTGTAATAACGTGGAGTGGTGTGCAGGTGTCGTTCCATTGTAGGCAAGTTGCTTATTGTTGTAGATGGAATATAGCATAAACACCCCATTACCCCATTCTCAATAAAAAAGAATATTTCTCCTTATGGTGGACTCGTTATTGCTATTGTTCGCTTCATTTTGAATGCAATTTGCACTTTGAGTCCTGTGCATGTTTTACCCAACTCTACATTGTTCACATCTATTAAAATCTTACGTTGAAAGTAAATCATTTGGTCCTTTTACGATTGCTTGGTATGCAGTCGAAGGAAAAAGTATGAACTTTGAATAGGTGTAACCGGTGGCATTGATTTGGCTTGTGTCTTGAACGGATACAGAACAGAAGCTTTTGTGGTTAGGGTATGTACCCTTTAGTGAAATATTAAAGGTCAAGCAATTTGAAGAATGTACTTGTTCTGGCATCAATCAGATAAGGCGACAGTTTTACGATATTTTGTTAAAGAATTTTTATAAATGTTCTCGGAATTACATTGAGACATGCAGTTATGAGTATGCATATGCTTGCTTTACATCCACCTGAATATTGAAGTGATTATTCATTTTGATTTATGCATTATAGTCACGATTTTTAAATAATATACATAATGTAGACGTTCTATGATACCATCCGATTCTGAATTTACCTGAAGAATTAGACCAACATTTTTTTACAAATAAAAAAGAAAATGCTTCTTATTGGTAATAAAATCAACACATGCAGGACATTCTCATGAGATGCGTTGATAAATTGCACCCTTATCTCAGTATCCAAGTATTTGTGTATATGGCTTTAACTAATACATAATTTCGGAGGGAAATAATAGCCGCGTTTTATTATCCCAATGATCTTGATACGGATCCGATCTGATAATAAAACGATCTGGATCATCAGTGGCAAGTTGTGGCAACAGTTGTTTTTAACACATAACAGACGATACCAGGTATTTCAAGTTTCGATTGGCACTCAGCCATATTGCAAATATAGGGTACAATGTGACGTCACAATATGATCGCTTGTTGTGTCGGGGCTGTTGCCATTTGAATACAAATCAACATACATTTTGCACTCAATATTTTTTTTCCAGAAACTATGTTCAAATGTTATGTTCAAATATGCAACATATTAACAGTATTGTACTGCTAATATTTCCATTAATTTTTGTGTATTATATTACGAAGCAAAACGTCTCAAAAGTCGCAGTAGTAAATTATTCGAATATGAAAATATGCTAATTGATTTTTTGTGTTATTAATAGTGTTTCATATTTTGGTCTGGCAATATTATTGTGTTCCTATAATTTCCTATAATTTAAATAAGCAACGCCACGAAAAAACAGGTAGTGAGTTTTGTAATTATATTTTGGATCACGATTAATGATCCCGATAAATAGCAAGATCCTGTGTTGTTTTTGTTTTACGTATTAAATTGATCCAGATCCAGATCCGCATGGATAATAAAACACAGCTAATAATACCTAAATTGAATATTTATACCAATGTATTTTAAATGTAACTCACAAGTTCTATGGGAATTTCAATTTACCCTAATAGAATCTAAGATGAAACGCGTTCTTATTTTGCTGTTATTATCACACTGACATATTAATGATGAAATCTATTATCTCATGGTAAACGGGGATTTTTCTGCAAAAATGCACTCACCTTTTGCTCTAAGTGCCGCTTTGGATAACTCTGGAATTCTTGAGCAAAATTTCTCTTAGTACACTTGGTTGTCAGCTTCTTGAAATATACAACATACTTTCTTACAATAATCGATCAAATATTTTTGATGGCTTAATGTCAAAGTTCCAAAACTGTACACCTACAGCGAATATACAATATGTGTGTTTTTAAAGTGCTTCAGGGATTCAGCACTAGGCCTGTTAAAATTATGCACTATTGGAACAATTAACTTCCTTGCAATTACCTCCTTGAAAACAAATCTTATCCAAAACCCATTTAGAAAATTTCAAACCCTAAAAGGGACATAGAGAACAATGCAATCCCATTAAATTCATTCAAATAAAACAAATTAAGTACTTTAAACTAAATATTAGCTTCTCTTTTTTAAGTTGCGTTGTTGTTTCATTTTTATTGCTCTTCCAATCGCGCCTTTGTCTGCATGCTGAATTCGCTTCGCGCCCACCTACAGTGTTAATTATTCTAATTGCTTGAGTTAATAATTTAATGAACTTATGTTGAACTTCTAGTTAAGTGAATAACAATAAAAGTGGCACAACTGCTTAAATTATTAACGAAAAAGAGTACAGCAAGGTAATCGATACGGGTTCGATAAAACTGACCCGTTCCATTTTTGTGACTATATGCGTTTTCCACGAGAACGAATTATTTAAAATAATGACTTGATACAACTGCGGTGTGATTTCGAATTATTGTTACATTTTTCAACAATCCCGTTTATGCCTTTATCGACAACGAAACAAACATGTGGTCACCGGAATCGGAAATAAATTCGATTGCAATGGCAACGATGCGCCATTCGCAGTCGGCATCATCAGGTTTGTATTTATAAATAAATATGTAGAACATTACTTTGTTTTTGAGTGAAGCATATGATTCACCTACATCTTTATTATTTGTTTATTCGGAATAATATTTAAAAAAGTCACAAACTTACAATAGTAGCTTATGGTTTTGGCTGCATAGTGGCTTTGCCCGCTTTGAGGATGAATATCACCCGCACCTGTTTTCAGGTTTCTGAAGTGAGTCCTTACTCCTGGCAGCCTTTTCTTATTGCTTGGAGCCATAGTATAGTTGTACGGTTTGACTTTCATGACCCTGCTATTCTGTCTTTGTTAGTGCAGTCGCTTATGATCAGTTCTTCATCCGGAAGTGAAAGGGTGCTTTCAATAAGATTGTGTGACTACCCAGGTTTGGCTTCCCGGAAAGTAAGTTCCGAAGAGCAGCAGTAAGGTTATTGCTGTCCAACTACTATATTTCCGGTAGAGATAGCCCATGTGAGAAGGGTTTCGCTAGAATTTTGCGGAGTCTAGCAATTTCTGTAGTAGATTAATTGTCTCAACAGTAGTTTGAGCAGGTTGTTGTTTTAGCTGCTCTGGCTTTTCGTTCAAGGTCATGCGTTATTCTACCCAATGTTATTTTTCAGTTTATGTCAGTTTTGCTCTTATAAACAGTTTCCTGGTATTTGTACTGAGAGGTGGTAGTTCCTATTCCACTAAGTTGAACTTCGAGTAAAGTGAATAAAAGTTACACAAGTGCAAGGTTATGTTCTTTAATTTCCTCAGGTTTTATTTTTGAACTCGTTAAAGCTAACGATATCTGAAAAACCGGTTCACTTTTCAGAATAATAAATTTCCCTCGACTTTTAAACATCATTCGACAAGTGTTCAATGAGCAATGACAAAAATCGTGGAGGGCAAAAAGATTGATATGTATTTTAACTAAAATAAGAGAGGAGAACGTTAATCTGTTCGTTGGTTTCTTCACTAGCGCTTTGTCTTTGCCTGGTGCTAGACCTTTGTCTTTCATCGGGTAGTGCCGCAAAATGTGCGAATAGCTTTATTAGCTCCGGACAATCGCGGCAGCGAAAAGCCAAGAGACTAAATCATGTGCCCGAACAAAGAAGGCTTTAGCGAAAGGGAAACCGAGGATTCCACTCATAATGAGTACAGAAATGTGCAAGATATTAATAATCCAAACTCTTATGAAGTTAATTTTTTGGAATGAAGTCGCCCTTGCTCTACCTACCTTTCCTTAAAGGGGTGTTTTTAATGCGAACTCCATTTCCAGTGAAATCAATCAATGATTTTAATGCAATTAACAAATACTGCAGAGTTACTGTTCCGGGGGAAACCCCAATTTTTTCTAAATTCTCTAATCTTAAGAGAATTGATACAATAATAAGTTACGACTTTTTGAAAAACATCGTAGGCAAACTATGCATAATCAATAACATTTTGTTTCATAAAAAGCGGCAGGAAAAAATAAATCATTTTTCTTGCAAACAAGTAAACGCGTTGGAGCTGGACGGTACATTTTCCTGGTAATTGATCTGACAAACAAAAAATGACCAGTTCGAAATAGCAACAACAGATCACAATCGCGCTCAAATGTCATTACAAGAAAATGTTCATCAAATTTCTGAAGAGTACTATTTTCCTGATATTAGAAAGATTTTAAAATCAATCTTAACTAATTGCGGCAGACGGCAGAATAGCCATGTCCGTATTCCTAAGCAAAGTATACCTTGTACACTATTTTATCGTTAAAACAATAAAGAAGAAGATAACAATAATAAACAAATAAAAATAATAGCAAAATCTGTTTAAAGAACAAAATATTAAGGAAAGCCTCCTAGATTATATACTAGCAAAACACCGATTCCAAAGTATTCAGGTGAAATACTTTCACATTGATACTCGTATATTTATAACATATAAATAACTTTTGCTTACTTGCATAAACACATTTTGAAGTAAAACCCATATTTTCTCGGTCATCTGTTGTCTTTTCAGATAACGATAAAGCTTTCATCTCTTATTTGATAAGAACTTAACTAAGGGACAATTTTTCAATTGAACAATTATTTGTCCCCCACACTCCACAGTGTAAGTAACCGACATATTGAAAAATTCTATTCAACCTAGGTGGAATTAGCTAGGTGTATTAAAGCACAACAACAAATGGGTGAAGCTTCTGATCTAATATTATTAGCAAAGCATAAATATATTATTAGTATTCATTCTGCATAAATGTGAAACCAGTTTATGTTCTTCACAATTCTTCACCCTTCTAAGCATAAGGAAGAAATAAATAGAAACATAGGGACGGGCTACAGTCCGCTTGCGCGAACTGTTGGATACCCTATTTTTATTCCTATCCCTCATAAGTGGGCGTGACAAAAGTCTAAGTATGGTTGAATTGTTAAGAACGCTCTACATATTTTGTTATATAATATTTAAAGGATTTTATCGAAAAAAAGGCAGCTTTTGTAAAAAAAAAACGTTCCTAGCTCAAACTTTGGATTTGCAAAAAAAATTTTTTTTTTTAAATTGTGGGCGTGTCAGTAGGCCGATTTTGAAAATATTCACAAATGAGCATAAAGGGCCCCTAGAGAGTATATATTACAAAATTCAGCTCCCTAGCTCAAACTTTGGATTTTCAAAAAAAGTTTTGTTTTTTTTAAATTGTGGGCGTGTCAGTAGGCGGATTTTGCAAATATTTACACATGAGCATAAAGAGCCCCTAGAGAGTATATATTATAAAATTCAGCTCCCTAGCTCAAATTTTGTATTTTCAAAAAAAGTTTTTTTTTAAATTGTGGGCGTGTCAGTAGGCGGATTTTGAAAATATTTACACATGAGCATAAAGCGCCACTATAGAGTATATATTATAAATTTCAGCTCCCAAGCTCAAACTTTGGTTTTTCAATAAAATTGTTTTATTTAATTGTGTTTTATTTTAATAAAAAGTGGGCGGATTTTGAAAATATTATCTGCCGAGCAATTTTAGGAGTCATAGATCATATATAAAAAATTTCAGCTTTCTAGCTCAAAATTCGATTTTTTCCAAAATTTTGTTTTTTGAGTTTGTGGGCGGATTTCAAAAATTCGTAAATTTGATTATTTCGGGACCCTAGAGAGTATATGGTTAAAATTTCAGCTCTCTAGGCCCAGTTTAATGGCCTAATTTTTGCCTACGGACGAACGGACGGACGGACATGGCTAGATCGACATTACTATCGATGCTGATCATAAATATAGTAACTTTTAGGGGTCTACGGGCAATATTAAGGTATGTTACAAACTACATATCCGTCAAAATTAATATACCCTTAGAATAGGGTATACAAATGAATGTTGCTCCACAGAAAACACTTCAACGATTTAATAAAAATGCTTTAACGAAAACGAATAATCCAGGAGAAGAAGTATTTTAACGGAGAAAAAAGCTTATAGGAAATAAGTTTCAAAAATGAATAGAAAAAAACTTAGGAACACAGTCTTGATAAAAATAAGAAAAAATCCTTAAAGGAATCTTCGTTTCTTGTTGGCAGCATATGCCTTAAATTTTTAATACTCTTGAATTTTCCATACGATTTGCTTAATCCGCTTTAAAATGTATAACACGAACACCGGATCAGAGTGATTACAATTTTTTTTCTAATAAAAAAGAAATCCAAATCCCAGAGCACTCAGACTCTGTAATGATTCGTTGAACTACGAGTACCAGGCAGAAATCCTTTTTTTGTTGTAGAGGTCGGAGAAACAAGATGTTATTTCCTACGGGGATTCGTACGACTTTTAAATTGATTTGTTATTGCTTATTAAATATCAACTTACATACTAGACACAAATGATTAAACCTAACTTAAAATTAACAGGATATCTACTTACCCTTATGCAAACGCTCTTAACTTAATTTTAACCTTATAATTATTGCCTTTCAGCCTAAAAACTATTTAACGAAGTAATCTTACATTTATGTTTTCATCGAGAATTTTTAAAAAAAAAACTCGGCACCTCTATCAAATTTTATATTTTAATTTAAAAACAAATTACAAACCACCTATTATTCTTACTTAAACTATTTAACGTATTCTTACTATAATAAGGCTTCTGAGCTCTCGTTGCCTTACACAACAAGTCGTCATAATCCCAATTGCTTTCCGAGCGCCTGGGAGTCGTCAACCTATACACGCGCCGCCGTGATCCGACTGAAGCCTTACAGCGTCATTCACCTTCCGGAAGCACCACCACATGTTTACGCGCCCGGCCTCTCCCAGAAAGGCCCTAGCTAATGTTCTGTCTTTCGATATCAAAATAAGAACACGGACTTTATTAATTCAATATGATTAGTTTGTTATGATTGCCAATACAAAGTTAGGTTATTGCTTGAGCTAGTTTACTAGTGGACGACTGAAATGTGAGTGCACTTCATAATGCTAATAAATACATACTTTTCATAGTGTGATGGTATCGTTTAGAAGATACGAGGGCGGGTCAATAAGTCCGTGACTTTTTGAATTTCTGACCTCTTTACTGAAACAGCAACACTGCTCCTGTCAACAGGCATCTGTCAGTTGACTCCTGTCAAAATTTAAACTTGCTGCGTCAGTTAGTTTGTGTTTGACAGCTATTTTTATCAGACTACTCACTAATTTGAGGAGAAAATGGAAAAAAGTGAATTTCGTGTGCTTATTAAGCATTATTTCTTGCGAAAAAAAACCATTACCGAGACCAAGGCTAAGCTTGAAAAATACTGTGGGGACTCTGCACCATCGATTTCAATGGTAAAAAAGTGGTTTACTGAATTTCGTTGTGGCCGTACAAGCACTGAAGATGCCGAACGTCCTGGACGCCCAGTTGAGGTCTCTACACCCGAAACAATCGAAAAAATTCACGATATGGTGTTGGCCGACCGAAGATTGAAAGTGCGAGAGATTGTGGAAGCCGTAGGGATCTCGCATGGCTCAGTGGTTTCAATTTTGAATGATCACTTGGGCATGAGAAAACTTCCGCAAGATGGGTGCCGCGTTTGCTCACAGTCGACCACAAACGCAATCGTGTAACAACTTCACAGGAAGGTTTGGCGTTGTTTAATCGCAATATGGAGGAGTTTTTGCGCCGTTTTGTAACCGTGGACGAAACATGGATCCATCACAACACACCAGAGACCAAACAACAGTCAAAACAGTGGGTTTCTAAGGGTGAATCGGCGCCAAAGAAGGCCAAGGTGGGTTTGTCAGCCAATAAAGTTATGGCGACTGTTTTTTGGGATGCACGCGGGATAATCCACATTGACTACCTTCAAAAGGGAAGAACAATCAATGGGGAATATTATGCCAACTTGTTGGACCGATTCAATGACGATTTAAAAAAAAACCGACCTCATTTGGCCAAGAAAAAAGTTCTTTTCCACCAAGACAATGCAAGGGTGCACACATGTGCAGTTGCCATGGCAAAAAACCATGAATTGGGCTATGAATTGCTCCCTCATCCACCCTATTCTCCAGATTTGGCTCCGAGCGACTACTTCTTGTTCCCAAACCTGAAGAAATGGCTTGGTGGAAAAAGATTTGACTCCAATGATGAAGTCATCTCGCAAATAAATGCCTATTTTGAGGACCTCGACAAATCATTTTTTTTGGAAGGGATAAAAAAATTGGAGAAGCGTTGGACAAAGTTTATAGAGCTCAAGGGAGACTACGTTGAAAAATAAAATTATTTTTTTATCAAAAAATCTGTGTTTTATTCCAAAAGTCACGGACTTATTGACCCGCCCTCGTAGTAGATAATGTCATGCTGTTGTGTTAAAGTTAAGACTAGATACATAACAGCTAATTTATTCTAACTTTTGACCTAAGAGGATATTATCTAGTGTAACGCGCTCTTGGGAGGGCATTTTGACCGCTATACGAAAGCAAGCCACCCCAAAATTCGTCGAATTTCTTTTCCGTATCGAATTTATCACTCTCCGCTATTGCGGTACTTAAACGGAGGAGCTCATGAGCATTGGATACGTCCCCGAAGTGGATGAGCCGCTTATCTCTCGCGCTGCGAAAGCGGTGGTGTAATACCGGAATACCATCCCTCGTCTGGACAGAGCGTACTCTCTTTGTACATTTCATTTGAGTGGTAAGCCCCAAAGATCATTCTGTTGTCGCTGGCTATCGCCCTTGCAACGTGCCTTCGAGTCACCTTATTGAGGAAATTTGCATTCCTATTCAACTGAGCCCCATCGTATAAGACCTTGTTGAGATAGTATTTTATATAATTGGATTCAGGAGTTCGGAACAACCGGAGACATGCTCTAAGACATTGTCTCTCCAAAAACCGAATTTATTCCATATAACTTGGGGCTATATTAAATCACAATGAACAACCATAAGCGACGATCTACCTAATAAAAGCCATGTAGCATATGACTTTCTTTTTTTCTTTTTTTTCTTAAAAAAAAGAAAGGAAATCCAAATCCTAGAGCACTCAGACACGGTAACGAAAACGATCCATTATACTACCGGGCAGAAATCCTCTTTTTCGTGTAGAGGTTGAAGAAACAATGTGGTATTCGTTTCTCCCCTTTAATGGGTGGCATATGTTGTTGTTCCCATGGGGATTGAACCTTCACCGCACTGGTCACAAGCCAACACAGAACCCTCTACACCATCGCGACCTTCATTTTGGAGTCAAGTTCACTACTGTATAAACAGTCTCCTTGTCGGAGCATAAACCTTCTTAGCCCCAGCAAGACAACCAACTATATGTCTATCGAGATATAGATACTGGTCAAGCCAGATACCTAGATATCTTACTACGCTTCTCACCGCCAATGGCTGCGTCAAAGACTCTGCTCGAGTCGAACTCACGTTACCACATTTGGCGAACGAAACGAACTTCTTTCCCATAAGCATATTATAAATAATATATAGCAAAGGTTTTTGCATTCCCCGCCTGGTCCACTTGTAGAAAAGTCCCTTTAACCATACGGTGTCGAAAGCCTTCTCAAAATCAACCAGACAAGCACCCGTGCATTGGTAATTGCATTTATTCCACTGAATGTCGGAAACCAGTTTCGACGCGGCTTGAATAGTGTCATGCCCTGCCCTGAAACCAACCAGTCCGGAATTATGTTGATGTCCTCGACATACTTCAACATAATGTGCATTCTTCAGCGCATTCTTAAACAGTGTGGTGAAAATATCTACAGCCTTCAGAGGCAGGTGTCTCAATACGTCGATTGGGACACGTTCTTTAGTGACTCGACGATGCAAAGACGATCATCCTTCGACACGAACATTGGCGACAACTGCATTACCATGGTTTTCATTATTGAATACGGTGAATCCATTATTCTCACATCGCCAATTCTCAAGTTCGGTGCGCATATAGAAGTGGCTCACCAGGTCGCTATTCTTCACTATTGTTCACCGTATACACGGGCTCAACACAAGCGCTTAGCACATCCACTTTCTGCTGTGGGTTCTCAAAATCTCAACCACGAAAAAACCGTCGTTTGAAGCGATACTTTCCGGACTTATTTCAGCAGTCAGTACTGTCTGTCTGTTGTCCGTTATCTGGGAGATGCGGACACAAGGAATATCATTGTGCTTCTTCCTCCTAAACAACTTATTTATCTGTAGCCAACGCACTAACCTCTACACCGTCGCCACCTCGTGATTACGATTACTTTTCACAAACTTTTTATTGAAAATTAATTCTCAACTCCCAGAAGAAAAATTTATGAGTTCAAAACTTATTAGCGTACTTATTAAATGAACTAAAATAAATAAAATATATATCTTTTTAAGCATTTATCTTTTAAGTCATAGTTGTAAAACAATTAAATTTGATGTGACCAAAGCAAAGCAAAGTACTTATCAAAACTACTTTAAATAGATGTAACCAAATCAAAGTAAAACGAAGAACTTATTGAAAGTACCTAAAATTGAGAAAATATGTAATTTTTTTTAACATTTATCTTGAAGATCAAAGCTATAAAGTACCTTATAAAGTTAAATGTAATCAAAGCAACAAAACGTAAAAACCATTTACCAACATCTAACGGATTACAACCACGCAACAGCAATGCACATCTGCGATGGACTTCTGCGTTATGTATTTCATAATAAGAACTCTGCTGTGTGTCCCACGGGAAGCTTATGTCATCGTTCCATGCATACAACAGATCGAAAGTGAAATGGTGCTTCTTAACGAAGTTCCACCGATCAAAAAACGGGATCTTCCCGGACCACAAAACGAAACTTTAACTGCCAAATCCATATTAAACATAGGGACGGGCTACAGTTCGCTTGGGCGAACTGTTGGATACCCTATTCTTATTCCGTCCCCAATTTTGGGGGCTTATTTCATATGAAATAAATCCCCACCTCCATACAAATTTTGGGGAGTTATTTAATTTTTCATCTGGGGGGTTATTTCCTGCAGCCATTTAAAGGATTTTATCGAAAAAAACGAAGCTTTTGTAAAAAAACGCTCCCTAGCTCAAACTTTTGATTTTCAAAAAAGTTTTTTTTTTAAATTGTGGGCGTGCCAGTGGGCGGATTTTGAAAATATTTACACATTAGCATAAAGGGCCCCTAGAGAGTATATATTATAAATTTCAGCTCCCCAGCTCAAACTTTGGTAGTTTTAGGAGTCATAGATCATAAATAAAAAATATTTTTTTTTGTTTTTTTGAGTTTGTGGGCGTGTCTGTGGGCGGATTTCAAAAATTCGTAAACTTGATTATTTCGGGACCCTAGAGAGTATATGGTTAAAATTTCAGGTCTCTAGGTCCAGTTTAAAGGCCTAATTTTAGCCGACAGACGGACGGACGGACATGGTTAGATCGACATTACTATCGATGCTGATCATAAATATAGTAACTTTTAGGGGTCTACAGGCAATATTAAGGTATGTTACAAACTATGCGTCAAAATTAATTTACCCTTAGAATAGGGTATAAAAACATTAACAACATCGATAAATTAAAGGAAGACGATTCAACTCAAAATACTCTATGGTGATCAACATTCCCGACCTTTTCCGCTGTAATAGTTGTCATTTTCCTCAATCTTAGATTACAAACGAAAAACAAAGCGAACGAAATAGCAAACACAATGCAAAATAAAGATGATTTAAAGAGTCGAAACGAGGCCTTCTCGGCCTTGCTAAATGAAGAGTTAGCACACCGCATACGACATCCGAATCATCTTGAACTTCAAGTTCATACCTGCCTTGAACCGCATTCACCTTCAGACAGCAACGCAGCACCATGGCAGAATACCAATCTTCAGACATCAACCCAACACCATATAGCAATAAGCACACAATAACTAAGCAAACTAGGCCTTATATTACATATCTTAAGGCAATTTTAAGCTGAACAAATAAATATCAGTTTTTATCAAGTCGTAAAAGCGGATAGGTACAGGTAGACATAGTTTTCTCATTGTCTTATACAATCAGCCTTTTTCATTTTCTATTTCATTTCATTTATTAAATTTAAGTTGACATTTACAAGTATATACAATAGAACTTCTAGATAAGTGCAAGAGCTAGTGCCCATTCAGCTTTAATATTAATTACATATATTGATATTATCAGAAAATGTGAACGTGAATAATATTACATATTTGGGAAAACTTAAATATGTATCTGAAAACCCAATTTTTTTTTCTATAAATAATAACAACTACTAACTTACTCTAACTTACTAACTAATTTGGCAATAATTGCGTAACATATGGATTTACAATTTTTTTTTTTTTTTTTTTTTTTTTTTTTTTTTTTTTATGAATAATAACAACTACTAACTTACTCTAACTTACAAACTAATTTGGCAATAGTTGCGTAACATATGGATTTACTGACAATGAACATTTTTCAAAAAACTTGCATGCCAGGGTGTTAATTTTATCCACCACAAAGTCGACGTTTGACATATTATGTAGTTCAGATGTGGAGAAATGCCACGGCAAGTCGAGAATCATTTTAAGGATCTTGTGTTGCATGATTTGCAGCTTATTAATATGAGTGCGTGCGCAATTATACCAAACAGGGGAACCATAAACCATAAAGGCCTGAAATATGACTTTGTATATTATCAGCTTATTTTCAAGGTTAAGTGTAGATCTCCTATTTATAAACGGATATAATATTTTGATTAGAATTCCAGCTTTACTTAGTACATTTCTTATGTGGCAACTATATGTCAGGGTAGCCTTTTTCATTTGAATTCGCTAAAACACTTTTTAACGGTTGCATAGTATTTAAACAGACTTTAGTTAGGGTATATACAGACTTTATACATCGTTGTATAAATCCTTATTCATAAAACATTTTGCAACAAAAAAGAAACTTACTACATTCAGCTGCTCAAACTGATAAACACAACTCAGCTGTTGTGAAAAAAACTAATGAAAATATTCTGCTGATATTTGTTGTAACATTTATATGCAAACAAAATATGTAATAGTGTTTTTAATATTAATAATGAATGAATGCCCCTTTTCTTTAATGAACTGATAAATACACAAATTTTCAATTGTTCTCCAATACGCTACGGCAGCTATTATTACAAGCTGAACACTCGCACGCACACTTCAACTTGTTTCTGACACTATCAATAATTATTTTCTCCTATCTCTGCCCCAATTAATTATTTTTCACATGCACATTTGATTTATGATTCTTTTGAGAATCATCACGGCTAAGCATATGTAGGTATAGGTGTGGCGGTTTGTTAAAAACAAACCCAGTTAGCACTGAATGCCGTTTTGTTACCACAAACACACGTACAATTTATGAAAGTTATTAGTTTATGAAAGATATTAGTTCCTTAATACTTTTCTCGAGTTTATTGAAGAAAGGATTTCGTAATGCTCGTAGTCTGGTCCCAACTAGTGCCGGACTGGCGCATTATAAGTGAATTTATTTTTTTTGTGTCTTTATTTATTTACAGAAAATAATCTAAAAGTTGTGTTTATCTATTTTTGGAGTTGAATTTTCTTTGAGAGAACGTAGGTATTACCTACTGCATTTATTAAGGTTTTGACCCCATTCATTTTTTTTCTGGGAATTGAGAATTAATTTTCACTAAAAAGTTTGTGATCACGAGGTGGCGACGGTGTACAGGTTAATGCGTTGACTACAGATAAATAAGTTGTTCAGGAGGAAGGAGCATAATGATATTCCTTTTGTCAGCATCTCCCAGATAACGGACAACAGACAGACAGTACTGGCTGCTGAAATAAGTCCGGTTAGTATCGCGGTTTTTTCGTGGTCGAGAACCCACAGCAGAAAGTAGATTTGCTAAGCGCTAGTGTCGAGGCCGCGTATACGGTGAATAATCGTATTCACCGTAACCACGACATTGAGAATAGCGACCTGGTGAGCCACTTTTATATGCGCACCGAACTTGAGAATTGGCGATGGGAAAATAATGTTTTTTCAATTGTGTCATGGCCACATGGTCTCATATAGGCTAGGGTCCCGTAATGATAGCTGTTATTCTGGCGATACCTTTTGGCTTCTACATAGGAGGCCGATTGTTTTTGCCGTGTTGTAGTTTCGCCACATCTTTCTGGGGATGACGCATGTTGTCAGCCTACTCCATTTAGGGTTGGCTTTCGTGATGTATTCTGAGGTGATATTAGCCTTTACTGCTCCGAGCGGAACATTTACTAGAGTCGCTACTGAGCAGCGGAGAGTTGAGCCTTACCTGCCAGGTCGTCGGCATGTTCGTTTCCATACACGTTACTATGCCCTGGAACCTAGCAGAGGTAGCTCATTGCGAAATTCTAGTACTAATTTAGAGGATAATAGTGACTGACGCGATCGCTTTAATGGCAGCCTGGCTGTCAATAATTAAAGCGATTTTTTGCCTCGGCGTTTTGTTTGAGTGTTCTTTGATCTTGCTCCAGGCTTGCCGGACAGCTATAAGCTCCGCCTGGAGACTGCTGGCGGTATCCGGAAGTCTGTAGGATTTTGAGATTTTTAGAGATCCAGAATAATACTATGGCCGTTTTGTTTCGTAGTACAGCATGCAGACTCTCTGAATCTGAGCGCGCTGTGTGCTGTGATGTTTGTTATGTGTAGGTCTAGAGGTTAAAAATGCAGTAAGACTGTACGGCCGTCTGACGGGGCGTTTTTTGTACCTTATTAAGATTGATTTTGTTGTAGTTTTTCTTTAGAGCCGACCACCATTGGTCATACAACGGCTGTGTACATCCACAGGGTCAATTTTGGCTGCACACCCCACTTTTTGCCGAAGGTTTCGCTACAGGTATAGAAGGCTATATATCACTTGTTCAAGCATAAAACTTTCTACCTGCAAGTCGCTTACCTGAAATTGGTCGATAGTCTTAACAATTACAGTTGGAATTATTGTCATAAGCTGAACGTAAAGGAAAACTTCTCTATCTTAGAAAAAACAGAGCTTGGTACTTCTTGTATTTCACTATACGTCCGAATACAGGCGTGAGAGTGAACTGATGTGCATTCCTATCATGTCGGATATTGCGATTGAAATGTTCTAGGGGTGGAATGCAACTGGCTATTTCATTTGAGCACTTTGGCGGAAATACCGATAAAACAACTGAAGACAAGAGACATTGCAATAATGAATAAGAGAGTCAAGCCATTTCCAAATGTCTCGGTCTCCAATAAGTTCCATCGCTCGTTTTTTATTTCTCTCTAGTAGCTCGGTAATAATGTTATTGGGGCACCAACCCAGATATGAGCGTAATACTCAAGTTTGGGGCGAATAAACGCCTTGTAAATTTTAGCCGATCAGAGGGGGTGAAATATTTCTTGCATCGCTTAAGAAAGCCTAGATATATTGCAGCGTTCTTGGCGGCATCGAATGCGTGGTAATTCCAACGTATTTATCAAAACACACGTTCCAAAAATGGAAAGTCTTTCGGTTTCAGCGATGCAAGTGCCATTCATTTTGAGATTTAGCTTTAATCACAGAAGACAGCATTGTGTTTTGGAAGCATTAATTTAAAAAAAAAAACAATTCCTATTGGTAGTACCCCACTGAACTGTGCTGTCAAAATCGCAATTCCGAGAGATTTACATACATACGTTGCAGTTCCATACCCGAAGATGTGGTGAGAATATTGGTGAGTTGTAGACTTCAAACATCGAAAACGACTTGAACTAGCCTGGAACCAGTTTCTAATCCATTAATGAGAGTATCGTCGATTCCAAATGCACGCCTTTTCGACAACAGAGCTTGGTGCCAAACTCTGTGAAATGCCTTTGTAGTATCTAGCGCGACGATCTTACTTTCACCACCATGGAAAAAAGTTTGATTCCATTTTCGGTTAAACAAGTCATCGAATCACCAGTGGACCTGTTGCACAAAAAAAGTACTAAGCTGACGGTTAATTAGCGTTTCCATGACCTTGGAAAGAAAAAACGTCAATGCTAGGTGGAAGCAAAAGAAGAGAAGAGTATAGGTGGAAGGAGAAGAAGATTCAGTATTTTTTGGCAGACTGGTCAAATGCTGTTTTTCATCTTCTCGGAAAGAGCGCCGAAGAAAAGGATGGATAGAAAAGCTTTAAAGCTGGTTTTCCCAGTTAAATTTAATTGTCTTTTTCAACACATTTATTTGATATGATCAAAAAATATATATTATTTTTTAACGATCTGACGGGTAAGCCTAACTATACATTTGACTTCTAACAACTCTCAAGGTCAAACCGACAAATTTCACAGGAGGACCAGTAGGGAAAAAGTAAAGTAATAGAGTTGTGGTCCCTTTAATTCTGATCATAACTTCGCCGTCAAGAAAATAGAAGACGTAGAATGGCTTTTACAGGTTCCAAAGCCTATAGCTTCTTCAACCATTCGTATTTTTGAAATTATATTTTTGACACGCATTGAAAACACATGCATGACAGTTGATACTTTTAGACAGTTTCCTCGGATGCTTGTCAGACAAAAGTCAGAAAAAAGTCTTAGTCGCAATTAACGAAGACAACTTTCATATTGGATGAGTTATATAAGGTGAAATCAATGGATGAAGTGAGGTTTAGGGATCGAATCAGAACGTGACAATTTTGATGCTAAACGTGAGTTGGCAGATGTTCGAATTTATGAGTGTGCTTTGAGAGGGAAGTCCAGGGCCCTATTTCACCAGCCTCTTTTATTTGTAACTATTCAAACAAATAACTTCTCGCAAAGTAAATGTGTAAACTGTTTCAAATTCAAAGTTCCGAAGACTTTGCACTGCGTTAATTTTCAGACCTTTTTGAAAAGTAAAAAGTGTAAACGTTTCACCAATTAAAAAGAGAAATTGGCATTTATAATCGCACTTTGCACGGTTGCAAAGTGAAACATAAGTACTATAGTGTATGTCTTCAATTGACTAAAAAAAAAGTGAAATACGTAAAAAGATATTCTATTAATAAAAAGTCCGGATTGGTCCTTACTTACCTACTTAACGGGCTCCCGACCCGTTAAGAGTCTCTGCCTGAGACACTGCAGCCTTCCATCCTCTGCGATCCCGGGCACGCTGCTTTCAGTTCTCCAGACCAAGTACACCGGCATCCGCGATGGCTTGGTCTTTAAAACATAGGTTCGGTCTTGCCTTCTCGAACCAGGGACTGGGAGTCGAAGATACTCTTGGCTGGAGCATTATAATCCATTCGCTCAATGCGGCCGAGCCAATGTAGTCGACGTGATTTAGCTTTTTGGACTACATCCACATCTTGGTACAGCTCATAGAGTTCGCGGTTGTATCTTCTCCTCCATTCGCCCTCCTCGCACACAGGACCAAATATCCGACGGAGTATTTTTCACTCAAAAGAACCCTATATAAGCTCCCCTTTTCTACTTATCGTCCAGCACTCGACGCCATAAAGCAGGACTGGTTAAATTAATTACGAGAGAGCATGCATTTTGTCAGATTCGAACCCATTTGTTTCGCTAAACCGAAGTAGCAGCGAATTCCCAATTCAATTCTCCACCGGATCTCCACTAAGGTGTCATTCGTGGACATGATGTTTACTCCTAGGTAGAGGAACTCCTTAACTACATCGAAGTTATTGCTATATTGCTATCAACAGTGACGTTTTTCGGCTTGAAATTCATTGGTCTTTTCCAGGATTTGCCTTAGTGTGAAGATTTGGTGGATTGTTGATCTGCCGGGCCGGAAGCCAACCTGGTACATGCCGATTAGTGTGTTGCAGAACGGCATCAGACGTTCACACAGTACGTTGGATCGGATCTTATATGCGACATTAAGCAGGGATATGCCTCGATAGTTCTTGCAAGACATAGGATCGCCTTTTTTGAAGATGGGGCATATGGAGCTGATAGTTCAGTCATCGGCCATGCTTTCTTCCACCAATACTTGGTTAATAATTTGGTGCAAGCGCCCTACCAAATCATCACCTCCATATTTGAATAGCTCCGCTCGTAGACCATCAGAGCCGGCGGCCTTATTGTTCTTTAGCTTTATTATAGCTAAGCCAACCTCTTATATACTGGGTGGTGAAATCTGTTCTTCATTGACAGGACGTGGGTTCTCTTCTCGCACTATCACTCTCTCTACATGATGCTTATTTAGTAGCTGTTGGAAATGCTGCTTAAATACAGCTACTTTTCCCTTTGCTTCTGTGACTAGATTTCCGTCACTGTTTCGAAGAGACGGCGTTCCGGCATTAAAGCCAACAGCCAGTTCCTTCGCTTTCATAAATCTCCGGATGTTGTTTCGATCGCGAAACTGTTCGATTTCCTTGAGCTGGGAGACTGCGTACGCCCTCTTCTTTCTAAGCAGGATCTTCTTCTCCTCCCTTCTCTTCGCTCGATACTTTTCCCTCGCTGTAATTGTTTTGCACTGCAGCGTTTTTAAATGTGCATCTTCTGTCACCTTCTTCCGCTAAGCGCTCTGGGGTGGCTGGTAACCTACGGTGATTTCAGCTACCTCCTGGATGATGTCGCGATATCGGTTCCACATATTGTTGGCGCTTGTGGGTGGTGAATGCACAGAGGAAGCTTTCTCGCTCATCCGCTCTGTGTAGACACTGGCTACTCCAGGTGAGCTAAGGCGTCCAACGGCGAATTTCTTCTTATGGGCAGTTCGTAGCTTCTTGTCGTTGGACAGTCGAGCTCTAAATTTAGCCGCAACAAGGAAATGGTCAAAGTCGACGATTGCCACTCGGAATGTGTGCACGTGCCATGCGTGCCTCGCATCGATAAGCACATGGCGGTTCGGCCATCTGGAGAGCGCCAGGTTGCTGTGTCGATCCTGAGCTTGGGAAACCTAGTGCTACTTATTACTGTATTACGAGCTGCTGCAAAGTCGATTAGTCGGTAGCCATTATCTGTTGTCGTGTCGTGAAGGCTGTGCCTAACAACTAATCCGCCGAAGATGTTTTCCTTATCGCTTTGGCATTATAATCACCGAGCACAACTTTGACATCGAACTCCGGACAGGCTCCGCCGTCCAGGCGGTCATAGTACTCCTCCTTGATGGGATCTTTAGTCTCGTTGGTAGGAGCGTGTGCACATATGAGCACACGTTAACTCCGATGTATTGAGCACAATTTCCTATCCAACGTAGTGGACATAAAAGTTATTGCAAATTCAAAGCTAGTCTTTGTTAAACGGAAACTTTCCAGAGTTGATAATTTTTTTCAAAATTCAACATCCGTTCTCAGTTTGGAAACTCTTTGCACACATTAGTTTCTTCTTCGACATCAAAACATGCTTCCAAACGGTTAATTTTATTTTTTTAATTATTTTAACGAACTTTGCACTATAAATGCTCAATTACAAATGAAAGATAAATGATCTCTAACAGGATTGTTGTTTCAATTTCCAATCCTATTGGATTTCAGTGTAGATACAAAAGTAATTTGGTTTTGTATTTTGTATTTGTTTTTACGTATCTTTATAATTTGATGTGCAATAAGAACAACATTTCTTTAAGAGTGCACAGCTAACACGTGGATATACACGGCAACATATTTTACGTTTATAGAAAGCGAAAAATAAAAACAAATATGGAAACATTTTAAGTTAAACTAAAAATAAAAATTGTTTTATTATGGAAATAATATGGACATTCTCATTAAAAAGAAAAGTTAAGTTACCTTAATCGGGAAAACCATCAATGAAGAGTACTAAGATAAGAAAAGACTAAAGACAAAAAACTCCTTGACCTTGGTGCTTATATTAAGGGGAAGTTGATTAAAAAGGCGAATGACATGAACCAAAAATTGCCTACGTGATATCGTACAATTGTAAACATTAGGCCTTATACCACTAGAACGAAGAGACTGAGAGAAAACGATTTTACTGTACAGATAAGCCGGTTGTTTTTCGTTTAAAATTTTAAATATCAAGCTCTAAAATTTAAATATTGCTCAAGACTGCAACCTAATATTTGTCGAAACATGATCGTATCTACGTAGATTGCGTACAAATCGTGCGATTGAATTGAAAGATACGTTTAACCTACGCCTGGAGTTAGCATCTGTGCTAGCAAACAACTCACAGCCATACATGAGTAGTGGTACGATCAAAGCCTTAACCTATGACAGTAGTAGGTAAGTTGTCTCGACCAACTGATAGACCCCGCAGAGGCCAATACATTTTGGATATCACTGAGTTAATGTGGTCACTCCAAGTGAGGTTATTGTTGCAAATAATGCCAAGGTTTTTAATCTTAAACACCATTTCTACCTGAATACCATTTAATAAAATTGGAGGTAGGCGAGACGACAGTTTTTTGTTTTAGAGGGATTTAGGAGAAGCCTGTTGCCAGAAGACCACCTGACCATACAAATGAGGTCCTCATTCATTCTTTCCACAGCGTCGTCCATCAAACCAATTGGAAAATAAATATAAATTTGTACGTCGTCAGCATACATATGAAAACTAAATTTTTTAATCACAAGTGGTAGGTCAGCCTTGAGGTACACCACAATGAACAGGTAATGCAGACGATGAGGTGAGGACTGATTGTGGAAGACGGATTGAACTCTTTAAGTTAAGTAAGACAGTGTTAACTTTACAGAAAGGTGAGGCAAATAAAAGTTAGATAAAGGTTTATTACAATGTATTTTAGGACGAACGGAATCGAATGCTTTCGAAAAATTATCAAACGTTACCGCAGTTACTTCATCCTAATAATATGACCAGCTGTGATTGATAATGAAAAGAATATACAGGGTGGCGCATGAATCGTGCTATAAAAACAAAACATAATAACTTTTTTTCTGTGAGTAATGGGCTTATATTTTTTTTTATTCGGCAGGTTACTATTTAGATTTATGAAAATGAATGCTTGGGTACCCAAAAGAGGATTTGGATAGTGCAGCGATACCACCGTCCAAAGGGAATTTAGGCGGGAGTTCGGCGGTACACCCCCGAGTAGATGGACCATTATGAGGCTGGTAAGCATGTTTGCCGAATCTGGAAGCATTGCACGAATACCGTACCATCGAAATCGTTGTCTTCGGGCTCAAGACACAATCGCGGCTGTAGCATCGTTCAGGAAAATCCCAGCGTTTCGACTCGAAACTTATCGGCGCAAGTTGAAGTTAGCAGACGGACATTACAACGGATAATTTATGATGACTTAAACTTGTTTCCGTACAAAGTCCAAATTGCGAGCAAATTAAACCCTGTGGATTTGCCTATTCGCCTGGAATTTTGCCAAACAATTATTGAAATGACCGAAGAGGACAACAGCTTGATAAATTGCTTATTTATGTCTGATGAGGCCCATTTTGATCAATTGCCGTATTGGAGTGAATATAATCCAGAAATACTCCATGAGACGGTACTGCACCCAGAATGAGTGCAGTTTCATCAAGGTGCATTGTGGGGCCATACCTCTTTGAATGTAACAGTAACTGTCAATGGGGACCGTTATTTAAAGATGTTGAAGGAGTTTTTTTTACCCAGAACTGCGCCGAAGAAGTATCCGTTTCAACAGCATTTGGTTCCAGCAAGATGGAGAAACTGCCAGACCGGTTATGGCGGAGCTCCAACGAAAATTCCCAAACAAATTAATATCCAGAAACTCCTCTTTCCACTTGCCCCCAAGGTCACCTGACCTGACTGCCCCAGACTTTTTTTTATGGGGTTATGTCAAGCAAGAGGTGTACAAAACGAAACCAAGGAATTTAACTGAATTGAATCTGTAATATCCGATCTAACAAATGAAACGCGCTGGTTGGAAGTTCAATACAGACTGCTTTATTAATTCACTTTATTCTGACATCTGACATAACATAATTATATATATGTGTGTGTATAACAGGGCTCTCAAATAAATATTACATAGTATTGTTAGTAGTTAAGTGTTATATGTGAGTCCGAATACAATCTCATAACTCTCATGCAGCACCAGGTATATAATATATAACACCCTCATCCTAAGCTTATAAAGTCATACATATTTCTTTTATTCATAAACCCCTTTTTTTTCTTTTATATATATATCCATTATCTATGCATATTATATACATGGCTAAAACTATTTACATTTCCAACTTGAATTCATTACACCTATTAACCATGTTAAATGTGTGTAAATGTTTAAATACCATAATAACTTAAAGTAAGGTACATAATAAGGATGTATATATATTAATATATGGTAGTAGCTCCTTTGAATGTTCATGCGTTCATATCTTTCAAGTTACTTTATAAATTTGACATCTACTCCTTACATGACTTATTTACTAACAATTGATTACTACAGATTTAGTTTATTTGGAGCTTTTATTTTGCTTCTCGGCCTTAATAACATTTTGCTTTGCCGTAAACTTGATGTACATATTCCTTTACTAGAGCTTGAATTGTCATCCTCGCCTACCTCAGCTCCTGTATAAAATCTCCTAGTCTTCATCATCTGATCCGCATGTCTCTTTGTTGATTTCCTTGTGTTTGTATCTTTACATAAGTATATCGCCGAACTTAATTTCTTATCAACCACCCTAGGACTCCAACCTTTACGGAACGGATTCGCATAGTTTCTGAAATAGACCTGGTCTCCCTCTTCCATCCGTTTTTCAATCGTTCTTCCTTTATTATAATTATGGACCTGCGCTTCGTTACCATTACCTAAATTCGGACGGATCCGATCAAAACGCAAAGATACGTGCCTTTTAACATGAGCATAGAGGGTTTTTCTCCGGTGGTACTGTGCGGAGCATTTCTATAGCCAAATAGATACCTCTGTAACTGTGTATGTAACGTTCCCCTGCTCTCCCCAGCTAACTTCTTCATTGCACTTTTAAATGATTTCACGGCATTTTCCGCCGCCCCATTAGTAGCAGGGTGATATGGCGGTGAAGTTAAATGCTCTATTCCGTTCATCGAACAAAAATGGTTGAACTCGGATGAAACGAATTGAGCGCCGTTATCGGTCACCAAAGTATGTGGTAATCCGAAACGAGCAAAAACCTCTCTTAATTTTATCAGCGTATTCTTGGTGTCAGCTCTGGGAACTTCGAAAATTTCCGGTCACTTACTAAATGCATCGGTTATAATGAGAAACATCCGATTTTCAAATGGCCCCGCATAATCAACATGGACTCGTTCAAACACAAACTTGGCACTTGGCCATTTAGTCGAATGCGATTTCACTTGCCGGGCTTGGCCTGAACGCACAGCTGACAGTTTTTCGATAACAACTCTATTTCATCATCCAACCCTGGCCACCAAAAATATGACCGTGCCACTCCCTTCATTTTCGTTATTCCTAGATGAGTAGAATGCAACTCTTTTAAAAGCACTGTCCTTAGCTTCACCGGAATTACAACTCGGTAGCCCCACATAATAACCCCTTCTTCCATACTTAATTCATTTTGTCTTTTAAAATACGAATTCAAATCATCTCACACACATCCTGGCCACCCATTTTGAATATAGCGACAAATTTTCACCAAGACTGAATCTCGTCTGGTTTCTTCTCTTATTTGAGAAATCTTCATTGGAACAAATTCTTCTACCCAATGCACATAATCCAAATCTTTACTCTCTCTTGTATTATCGCCCACATTTAATGTAAGCCTAGATAGACCATCCGCCGCACCATTCTCCGTACCCTTTACATATTTCAATTCATAGTTAAAATAAGCAAGATACGAGTACATAGCCCAACGCTGAAGTCGCCCTGCGGGCATATGTGAAATATCTTTCTTTTCTCCAAATAGTGCTTGTAATGGTTTATGGTCTGATTTTATACAAAACCGACTTCCCATCAGATACTCGTACAATTTCCTTACACCCCAGTAAATTGCCAAGGCCTCCTTTTGTATCACGGAGTAATTCCGTTTGGCCTTTGATAATGTTCGCGAAGCAAACGAAATTGGCCTTTCACTACCATCGGGCATCTTATGCAATAATAGCCGTGTTTCTTTGCACGCGGATATAGGGATGGCATCAGAAAACGACTATCGCCGCTTAAGAATTCATCAAAAAAAACTTGGCAGCACACATGCACCTATGACATTCACCGTGACACAGCTGTAAGTTGAGTTAAGAAATTTGTATTGAAAATCCTGAAATTGAAAAATATTTACTTCCGCCAATTGAAATTGATGCCAAGCATATTCTAAAATTATGAAAAACAATTTCACATTAACAGATTTTCTAAATTCAATTACCCTTAAAATGAAGTTTGAAAAATAATAATAATAAAATCACGAATAAAATATTCGGCGGGATATGTGAGTGGTCGGTGGGTTGTCAAACTTTGACATTTCCTAAAAAATTCATGGGAAGGATTCATCAGAAACGAAGAAAATGGATTTTGGAAGCACTGTTTATCCCCGCTAAAGGACTTAGCGTCGATAGCTATCCCCGCTAAAGTTAGCGTATATAGGATAAGTTGTTGTTGTATTTTACATGCAAATTTCAAATTATCCCTATATCCCCGTGCAAAGAAAGCTAAAACAATTTCGTACTTTGGATTGAAATGAACCAACACTGCATCCGAAGTTAAAGCTTTCTTGCTGCTATTAAATGCTTCCTCACAATCTTTACCCCAATTAAATGCCATTCCTTTCTGCAACAACTTATATAAGGGAGCGAGTAAGGTCGATAAATGTGGGATGAATTTCCCATAATAATTTACCATTTCGACAAATGCTCGAGCCTCCGTCGTGTTGCTAGGTCTTGGTGACTCGATCATTGCTGCTACCTTTTCAGGATCTTTCCGCAAGCCATCCTTGTCTACCACATAGCCCAAATATTTAATTTGTGGCTGGAAAAACACACTTTTCTTTATTTAGTTTAAATCCTGCTTCCGAAAGGACGGCTAACACCTTTCTTAAATTTTTGACATGCTCATCCACATCTTTCCCAGTCACCACGATATCATCCAATAAGTTTACCGTACCCTTGCATCCCAGCAGCGTTTTCTGTACCTCTCTTTGAAATATTTGACGGGCCGGCTTCGTTCCGAACGGTAACCGAAGAACCTTATAAATACCTTTATGTGTACTCCATGCTAGCCTTTTACCTGTAGCATCATCGACTTGAATCTGATTATATGCCGCGGTAAAATCAAGCTTCGTACATAATTTACCTCCCTCCAACGAATTCAAAATATCGCAGATGAGTGGTACTGGGTGATTAACATCTTCCAACTGATCGTTTACTGTCACCTTATAATCCGCACATACTCGAACTTTACCATTAGGTTTCAAAACGGGCACTAATGGTGTACCCCACTCTGAGTTTTCGATCTTCTCTATAATACCCTCTTTTTCCAATCTATCCAGCTCCCGCTCAACGTCCTCTCTAAACGCTAAAGGTATTTTTCGAGGTTTTCAAAATGTTGGCCTTGCATCAGCTTTAAACCCTAAGGAAATAATTAAATGCTTATATTTGCCTAGTTTTCCATTAAACAAACCTCGAAATTCGTCGCATATGGTTTCAGCTAAACTTTCAAGTCTCTCATCTGACGAAAATGTTCACTGACGATGTCCTTACCACCAACACTCCATGTAATACCCAGCTGTTGCATCACGTCACGCCCTATTAACGGTTTCTTTTCACCGCTCCCCACGTCCAATATTTGGAACCAACTCCAAACTTGCCTGCCCATAAAATTTACTTTTATTTTATCTTTGCCTACAGGTGTTAGTAATCCATCGTAGTTGCGCAAACAAGTATCACTTTCGCCAAAGAATTTTTTTGTACTGATTTTCTTACATATACACATTGGCAATACTGAGGCGCCTGCACCCGAATCTAACTCTAAAGGCAACGGGAAATCATTTAACATCATCTTAAGTACTACGGGACTGACTTTTAAACTACCATTACTTAAACTATATAAATTAATTTCATTAAATTCTTGTGATAAATTATGCATGATAGAAATAAGAGAATTTCAAACACAAAACCAATCCGCACAATTCTGTGGCGCATCTACTCGCGACGACTCACACGGTTCAACTACCATTGAGCACACACAGATTTGTATTTCTACATCCCTTTTTTTCTCTCCTTTGATATCTCTCTCTTGATATCACTCATCGTTGTGGTGTTTTAAGACTTACTTACACAAGTATGTCATACTCTAACACGGCCATCCTGCAAAATTCATCGCTCTCGATTGAATGAAACAATAATCGGCGCGTTCAATTCGCAAGTCAACTGCAAGTTCACTACTAATTAAATGTTTATGACTTGCCAAACGATGGTCACGTGAGTTATTTGATCAATGAGAAAAGGTAAAATAGTAGTCACTAGTAGTTGACTTGTAAATTGAACGCGCCCAATGCCTTTTCCTTTTAACAAAATTCATTTATAAAATTCATTTGATTAAAACGTAATCTTCAAAAAAAAAAACAAAACAATTCATTTAAAACATTATTCATTTAAACATAATTCATTTAAAACATAATTCATTTAAACATAATTCATTTAATTCGTCCATTGCATTGAAACATTATCTTTAGAACGATACTCTCATCTGTTCGGTTCAATAATCTGCTGCCTCGGCATTCACTCTCAATAGCCACAGCAAGACAACAAGGATCTGTAAGATATTGAAATTGCTTTAACCATTTATCACAACAGAACTATTATCGTATAATTACACAATCCTGTGACCGCGGATGGAATAGCTCAGAGGCAATATTAAGCTTGTCTAAACCACCACAATCACTCAGATTGTAATACAAATCACAAACGCTCAAGGATCATAGCTTGTTCAAACTTTTATCAGCCGGAATCCAGAAGTACAGCTCAGAGGCAATCTTAAGCTTGTCTATACTTTTGTGCCCAATGGAATAGCTCAGAGGCAATCTTAAGCTTGTCTAAACTTCTGTGCCCAATGGAATAGCTCAGAGGCAATCTTAAGCTTGTCTAAACCACCATAATCACTCAGATTGTAGCACAAATCACAAATGCTCAAGGATCATAGCTTGTTCAAACTTTCATCAGTCGGAACCCAGAAGCACAGTTCAGAGGCAATCTTAAGCTTGTCTATACTTATGTGCCCCGACCACGAACTTCGACTCAGAGGCCAGAATCCAACTACTATTCAACCGTGAGCATTATGACTCAGAGGCGATATTAAGCTTGTTCATAACCATGGCTCAGAGGTTTTGCCCTACGACACAAAACTTGTCTATTTAATCAATATTTTTTTTTTTTTTTTTGTATACAGTTTAAGACTTATTAAACCTTACCCCAGTTTATGCGTCCATAGAAAAACCACTCACGGCTCCTTCCTCGCCTATTCAACGAATAACTTCTCTGGTAGCTACTATAATGGCTCTGGAATGTTCTTTCTTCAATTTATAGCGATCATGGGGCAAAAAACCGATGACTTCATACGGTCCCTTATCGCCAATTTCCAAGGGTCTCGGCTTACATTTTCCCTTATCGAATCTCACTTTCATACATCGTGCATTTTCTTGAATCCTCTCATCAGCTAAAGCGCGTATTGCTTCTAGGTCTTCGTATTCCGGCTCAATGTTTAGTTCCGATAGAAGTGCTCCGATCTCCGGAGTGCGCCCAGCTACTCCTGTCAATACTTTCAATGGAGACAACCCTGTTGTTTTATTTATGGTTGTATTTAAGTCTAATTGCACTCGACTGACATAAGTTGTCCATTCTAAGTTCATATCCAAATTGGTTCTTAAAAGGTTGGCGACTGTATCGACATATCTTTCAGCTTGTCCATTTGCCCTACAAGCTCCTGGGGCAATTAGGTGATGTTCTGTGCCAAGTGATGCACAAAACTTCTTAAATTCGTTGCTTGTGAAGTTTGACCCTCTATCACTCACGATTTTATAAGGCGCACCAAATAACATCACATAATTATTGAGGTCTTACAAGGAAAGAGGACAACAAATTTCGTGAAGGCGTCCACAATTATGAAGATATATCGATGATCCTCTACATTTTTTGCCTGAATTGGACCCATGAAATCCATATGGACAGTATGAAACGGTATTGATCTCTTTTCGATTGGATATTGTATTGTATTGTATGTGCAGTGGGGTCATCAGTAGATGACAAGCACTTAGACCTATTGGTCCATTGTACTTCAGCATAGCTGCCCGCTCGCTGGTTATTGGCGATTAGTAAGATATAGTGAGGGAGAACCTACCAGTAGCCTTGACAAAGCGAAGAATGTTAGCAAGTTCAATGTCCCCCATCTCATCTTCGTTGACGAATTGTTTGCCTAGAGTGGTGAGCCCGGTTCTGGCGAAAGCCGGACATTCACAGATGAAGTAAGATACCGTTTCATCCGCCTCCAGGCAGCACTCACATAGGCCCGAGCTTCTAATGTGGATGGTTTTGAGTGATGCTGAGAGGTGCTCGTTAAGAGGACTGAAACCGGTGACGAGACCAATCAAGGGTCTCAAGTCTTTCCTGTTTAGTCCAAGCAAAAACTTAGCTCTGCTGATTTTCGGACCGTCCACTAGCTTCTTCGAATACCTGCATGAGACCAGGTCATGCCAGTATTCGGAATGCTGTTGGCGTAGAGCCGAACCCATTTCACGTTTGTGGACGGATGAGCAGCATCCTATAGATGGTTGTGGGCCAATGAAGGCTGTTGAAGAGCCCTTCCTGGCCAGAGCATCCGCTCTTTCATTTCCCTCGATACCTGTGTGCCCAGGAACCCAGGCAAGTGATACCGAGTTACATCTACCCAGACGGTTAAGCTTAACCATGGTTTCCTCAACTATTTTTGACTTGAGAGAACCAGCCGAACAGGCTGTGATAGCGGCTTGGCTATCTGAGCAGATGTATAAGGTTTTACCCTTAATCCTTCTCCTTAACAGGATATTTGCGGCAGTAGCAATCGCAAAGATTTCTGCCTGAAAAACAGTTGTTTGTCTACCCAGATGCATTTATCCGACAGTCTCTAGAGTAGACCCCGGCTCCGGAGATACCGTCAATGAGTGAGCCATCGGTATAGACGATGACATCACCCGGCTTAAAACCATTCCACCCCTCACTGTTCCATTCCTGCCGTTCAGGAAGGATGACCTGAAAACGGCGCTCAAAGACTTGCTTCATGCACACAGTGTCAAGTGCTCCTCCCCGATGGCCAGGTAGGCTGTCATAGAGAGCTCTGTACCTAGCACCTCTGGCCCCATCGCCGAGATTGACCTGCCGTCCAAGTACTACACACATACGGTATAGTGATTTTCTGGCCTCACTCTCAGCAAGGAACTGCAAGGGCGGTAAACAGAGCAACACTTCCATAGCAGCAGTGGGAGTTCCTCTCATCGCACCTGTAATGCATAAGCACGCAAGGTGCTGTAGCTTCGACAGTTGACGTTTGAGGATGTGAGCTCTAGCCCACCATACAATCGCACCATACATAAGGTATGGCCTAACAATGCACGTGTAAATCCAGTGAACCAGCCTGGGACTAAGTCCCCAGGTTCTGCTGAACATCCTACGGCACTGCCAGAGAATGTTAGTTGCCTTCGAAATCCTAGCAACCAAATGTTCAGAAAAGTTAAGCTTTGGATCTAACACAATACCCAGATACTTAACCTTGCTTGATAGCTTTAGTTGAGTGCCCTGGAAGTAAGGCCACCTCACTTGAGGTATTGCCCTTCTACTCGTGAACAGCATCATCTCAGTCTTCGCTGGGTTGACTGACAGAGCTTGCTGGCGGCACCAACTCCCAACACTATTGAGCGCTGTTTCCATCCGCTCACAAAGAGTTGGTAAAAGCCTGCCGCTGACAATAATGCACACATCATCAGCGTATCCAATAACAGGGTGACCTTCCCCATCAAGTCTTCTCAACAAGGAGTCGACCAACAGGTTCCACAATGTAGTGGAAAGTACACCGCCCTGCGCAAAGCCTTTAACAGCGCGCACAGTTCTGACGCAGCCGCCAACAGCAGCTGTAACTTCTCTGCTCCTAAGCATTTCCAGGATCCATTCCACAGTTGTAGAATCGACGCCCTTCAGTGTTAAGGCAGACTCAATTCTGCAAAAGGTGGGATTGTCAAAGGCACCCTCAATATCCATGAAGACAGCAAGAGCATAGTTCTTGCGGTCGAGCGCCCTACGCACTCTGGCCGTCAGATCCGTTAATGCCGTCTCAGTGGACTTGCCTTTTTGATAGCGTGTTGGCTATCATGAATACCCAGCGAAGTTGGAATGCTCTTAAGCCGTACGTCAATCAGTTTTTCAAGGCCCTTTAACAGAAATGATGAAAGGCTAATAGTCCTGAATCTTTTGGGAAGATCATAGGCGGCCTTTCCCGGTTTGGGAATGAAAACCGCCCTAGCTCTTCTCCAGGCCAAGGGAATATGTCGCAGAGCCACGCTGGCTCTGTAGATTCTTGTTAGCAGTGTGAGCAAAATCTCGATACCCTTTTGCAAGAGTATGGGATAGATGCCATCAGGTCCAGGAGCCTTGAAAGGAGAAAAGGTCAGGATAATGGCTCTCGCCCTCTCTCTCGTAACAATGCTCGCCGCGACCCGCCACTGCTCAGTGGTAGCTCTGCTTTTGTTTGGCCACACGCAATTATCCACGGCTTTGCAGCCAGGAAAGTGTTTGTCCATTAGCAGTTGAAGTACCTCCTCATTGGAGTTGGTCGAGGTGCCATCGGGCTTCCGAAGGACGTCAAGCCTGGCTCCCGGATCAGCTGAGAGGACTCTCTGCAATCTCGAAACCGCGCTAACATCCTTCAGTTCTCCGCAGAACCGCTGCCAAGATACCTTCTTAGCGCTCTTAATTTGCCTCTTGTACTCCTTCTGCGCATGCGCATGAGAAGACCAATCGGCTACCAGGTTAGACTTCCTGGCCCTGTTAAACAGCCTCCCCACTCTTTTCCTGAGAAGGGATAGCTTAGCGTTCCACCATCGGGTTGGTTTCGCACCACCAGCCTCCTTCTCCGGGCAAGCAGTATGAAAGGCCGTAATAATACCGCTGTGTAGCGTGTCGGTCGCCTTATCCAAGTCGTCGCTACTAAGGATCCTGATAGGCAGGGAACCTATCTGACCCCGCAACTCCGTGGAGTAGACGTCCCAGTCAGTGCGTCGCACATTCCTGATATTTCTTCTGATCGGTCGATCTGCACTTAACTTAAAGATAACATACCGATGGTCAGATGCAGTTTCTTCCCTTGAAACCCTCCAGCCCGAAACGATGCCAGATGCAGCAGCGGTTGCTACTGTCACATCAATAACTTGCCGCCTCAGCCGAGTGACAAAGGTTGGCTCATTACCAGTGTTCAGTTTATCGAGCTGGCTGGCACCAAAGAAGTTTAGTAGGGATTCACCCCTGCTATTTGAGTCAGTACTACCCCAAACGCGATGATGCGCGTTCGCGTCCATACCAACGATCAAATGCTTGTTACCTCGTCGGACATGCTCGACAAGCCTTACCAGTTCCACCGTTGGAGGTGGGGCCAGTGAGTCGAATGGGAAGTACACTGAGGCTAAAATAATCTCAGTAACCAACCCTCCTCGATTAAGACACATTTTAATAGCTGTACAGTCTCGAGAACTGAACTCAGGCATAAGACTAGCATCTAAGCCCTTTGCTAAAAGATGCACGTGCGAGTATTAACAATCCCAGGCTTTACAAAAATTGCTCCTGGTACACCCGAGATGCCACTTACCGCCCCCTTATACAGATAAGGTTCCTGTATGAGGCACACCTCTGTATGCAGTTTTCCAAGACGACGACACAATGCAGGTGAAGCCGCCTTGGAATGTTGCAAGTTAATTTGAAGGACCTCCAGTGATGAGCTAGCCATAGAGTAAATTACCACTGGAAGTTCCAGCCTTCTCTCCCCTCTTTTCTGGCCTGAAGAACAGGTTACCAGTGAGGAAAAAAGGCCGGTAAGAGCACTTCCCAAGCATCTTCGCCGAATCGTCATCAACACCAAAAGTATACAGACGGCCATCCTTCATTTTGTTGAAGTGATAGACCCTCCACTTATCGGTGGATAGACCCGGGTTTTGACCCTTGAGAAGATCGATGATTTCCTTAGTCTCCAGATCAGTTTCCGGGACAAAGACCTTCATCTTGGTATATCCCACTAGCTCTGACGGGTGAAGACAGACAAGGTCACTCCCGTCAAGCTTAGGGAAAATCCGAGCAAGATCAGCTCTGACCCACGCATTTGTGGCTTCATCACTACAGCAGAGGACAAAGCCTCCATTAGTCTTGATGATGCGCTCAAACGCCGGGCTATTGCCTTCCTTGACTCGCCTCCTCACAGCGTCCTTCAAGGCCTTGTCCAGAACGCAGATGTTTTCCGCAGTATACTTCCTCAGGTGATCACCCGGTAAAACAACCGCCAATCGCAAACCAGACAGGGCCGAGTCCGTGTAGCTCTTCTTTGGTAGGGGGCGTCCTGCATCATTGCTAGTGCAAGACCTCTTTGTGCCTTTGAATGCTGTACCAGCTACCTTGGGTGACCCCTTAACCACTCTTGTGTCCGTCACCTTCACAGACTTCTCTGTTTCCGTGACCGTCACTGAGAGATTGGGAGCAGTCAGATCAGAGGCAGTAGGTACGGGGCCAACAGGTTTGGGGTCGGCATTTACTGCAACCCTACTCTCCGAGTCCACCATTCCTCCTTGCTTCTTCCTCTTACCACGCTTCCGTTCCTTTCGCTTCCTACAGCCTGATTCCTTGGTGGTTTCAGCGCTAATCGATTCGCAGAGCTCATCAGTCGCGGAATCCTCCGAGGAGCAGCCGGAAGGAGCCTTCTCGCATTCCTCAAGAGAGAGCTTCTTCAGCTTTTTCCTGAGGGCCGCCTGCTTCCTGGAAGGGCTGCGAGGGGAGCATCACTAGACGTGCTGGACAGGAAATCCCGTGCTCGCTTCGTCAGGTTCTCCGTCCCCGCGTCATTCACAGGAGTAGTAGGTTGGTTGGTTGAAAACCGGCCCTCGATGAGGATACACTTAGACCAGAAGTAGGTCCATTGTGCTGCCGATGTGTAAGGTGGGTGGGTCACCCTCTTACTCAGGGAACCATTTGCTCCTCTGAATGAAGGAGCTAATCCTTGCTGTGCAGGCGTTGTTAAGATCGTTTAGATCATTGAAAAGGTATTCACCCAATGTAGCCTTCCTAGTGTTGGCGAGTGCAGGACACGTGCAAAGGAAGTGACTGATGGTCTCCTCTTCTTCCTCGTCCCTACAGATTCTGCAGAAGTCATTGTAGGGGATACCCAACCTTTGTGCATGTCTTCCTATAGCACAGTGCCCGGTGAGGGCGTTTACTAATTTCGAGAGGGTTCCTCTCTTATGCCTCAGAAGTCCGATGGACCTGGATTTGTTTAATGTCGGCCAGAGTAGCCTTGCGGTGTTGCACTGGTCGAGTTGGTGCCAACAATGGTTGGCTTCGTTCACCGCATTGGTGTCTATGAGGTTTTTAACATAAGACGTTGGCGCCTCGATGACGGTGACCAGAAGAGCCTCGTCGGGCCAGTTCGTCAGCTTCACAATTCCCTCGTATGTCACAGTGACCCGGCACCCAGCAAAGGGTGAGGCTATACTGACCGGCTATCTCGTTAAGAGATGCACGGCAGTCTTTCACTGCCTTGGATCTTGTAATGCTGGATGCAAGGGATTTGATGGCCGCCTGACTGTCGATGTATATTACAATATCTGATTTCGATATCGTATTAACCGACAGCCAGGCAGCGGCTTGGCGGACGGCGGTGACTTCGGCCTGAAAAACGCTGCAGTGTTCTGGAAGGTTAAAGGAGAGGTGAATGTCCAGGTCTTCAGAGAAGACTCCGGCACCGACTCCGTCCTCCGTTTTGGACCCATCCGTAAAAATTGACAGCGATTCGTGGTGTAGGACATGACGTTGTGTCCACTCGGTTCTGTCTGGGATTTGATGTTTGTAGCCCAGGTTGAAGTTGTATTCAGTGGGCAGGTGGTCGGTGACCTTAGGGAGATGTCGATACATCGATAGTAAATTGGCATGTCCAGTTTGTTGCTCTGTCCATTGTTTGGAGCTTCTCAGTCTTATTGCTGAGCTGGCAGCCAACTGTTTGCCGACGATGTCGGTCGGGAGAAGGTGGAGCATGGCTTGGAGCGCCGCAGTGGGAGAGGTTCTCAGCGCACCGGTGATGCTGAGGCATGCAACTCGTTGAGTTTTGTCCAGCAAGGTTAGGTTGGACTTCTTCTCCAAGGCGGGCCATCAGACCAGTACTCCATAGAAGAGAATCGGTTTAACTACCGACATGTATAACCAGTGCATAATTTTTGGTTGTAGGCCCCACGTGGAGCCTACCGCCTTTCTGCAAATGTAAAGAGCAGCTAGGGATTTCCTGGCACGTTCGACTACACTTTCCCTCCAAAGTAGCTTGCGATCAAGCTTCAGGCCTAAATAGCTAGCGCTATTTGAGAGTGCCAGAGGAGTGCCTCTAATCTTCGGGGGAGTGAACTCAGGGAGTTTATGTCTTCGTGTGAACAGGACCAGCTCAGTCTTTGTTGGATTGACTGACAGGCCGCATCTTTCGGTCCAACCTGTCAATATGTTGATAGCAGATTGCATGACATCGGCCAGCGTCTGCGGGTATTTCCCTGTTACAAGTATCGCGACGTCGTCCGCATAGGCGATAACTTTGCATCCAGTATGTTCAATGTTCAGAAGGGCTTCGTTGAGCACTAGATTCCACAGAAGTAGAGACAATACTCCCCCTTGGGGGGTGCCTCTGTGTGCACGTCGTTTGACAGTGCTACTTCCGAAGGATGCGGTTATTACCCTGCCTTTGAGCATGTATTCCACAAAGCAGCAGATTGAGTCGTCGATGTTGAGCCTACGTAGGGCGTTGGTAATCGAATTGGTTTCAACGTTGTTGAAAGCTCCCTCTATGTCGAGAAATGTCACTAAAGCAAGTTCTTTGATAGAAAGGGATTTTTCGACGTGGTAGACGATAGAGTGCAAGGCCGTTTCAACAGATTTACCTTTTTGGTAAGCGTGTTGTGACGTGGATAGCAAGTTGCTATCAATGGTGGCCTTAATGTGAAGATCTAGAATTCTTTCTAGAATCTTGAGGAGGAAGGATGTTAGGCTTATGGGTCTAAGGTCCTTCGGGGAAGTGTGCGATGTTTTTCCTGCCTTGGCTATGAATACCACTCTTACTTACAGGAGTAGTAGCAGCGTGAAATTTTTGCAGGGAAGCCCGCTCAGAGGGACTCAAGGACACATTTGTAGCGTCCGAGCTCCTCTTAGCAGACACCCCACATAGTTCACTCTTACCAGCAGTCGCATCCTTGTGCCGGCCAGGATCGGCCAGTACGCTGGGTGCATCCGCCAGCTTGAGCTCCGAGCTTGGTCTCGTATCAGCGCTTAGCGCCGGAGTGGTATTCGTCTCGTCCTGTCTTGTGGCCTGTTGCGTCAGTTTGTTCAGTTCTCGTTGCTTGTTCCGATTCTTGTTCCGTTTCGTTCGTGATGTCCTGTTTGTCGTGTTTGTCATGTTGCTTGTGTGCGCCGCTGGCGACTTATCGCCCCCAATAGCTGGAGGCGCCAAGCCCGTGCCGGTAGCCGCGGTCTCTACCGACATTTGAGGGGATATCTCCACTCGAAATTGTTCCTTTTCTGTTGTGTCTTTCATGTTTTTTTTGTTGTTGCTTTTTTTTAGCCTAGTTTTTCATCTAGGGGTCAGGATTTTACTAGGGATAGGATGATGTTCCCCCCGTTACCCTAAACCCTCCTCCTTTATCCGGGTTTGGGACCGGCATAGAAATCTATGGCGGAGTTAATCGATTGGATATAGTTCACTTTGTTTTTTTCCTGAGGGTCTCTTTGCTACGAGGCAGATTATGCAGGATTCGACAAACTTCCTAACACTTCGTGTCATACCCGGCATCCAAAAGTGTTCCTTCAATTTAGCAAGTACCTTCTCCCACCCAATATGGCAGTTGTCTTCGTGAAACCGTCTCATTAAAGTTAGTCGACACCGTTGTGGTATAAACAGTCGATCTATTGATTGTAACTTTCGATAAAGTAATCCACCACGAATCGTATATTGTGATTTTATGCCAGTATCACCTTTGTTCGATATGCAGCCAAGTCTCGGATAAACTGTTCAACGCGGGGCAACAGGTCTTTCTTTTGCTTCTTTGCTTTAAGAGCGTTACAGTCGGTAACTATAATGAACCGAAAACCCAAAAGATAAGTACGGAAATGTCTTAGTGCATTTACAACCGCAAGAGTCTCTAGCTCATAGCTATGGTAGTTGGTTTCGTAGGGCTTCGTAGCCTGACTGTAATACGCTACTACATGCAAGCGACCCTCAATTCGTTGAAACAGGACTGCACCATATCCGATGGAGCTTGCATCCGTATGCAATTCAGTGGGGAGTTTGGGATCAAATATTATGAGTAGAGATCGTGACGTAAGCTGTCGCAATATGTACTGTCTCGCTGTTTCACACTCATTTGTCCATTCGAATTTGGCATTGATTTTGGTTAAGGCAGTAATGCAACTAGAGTTTGCAGCGAACTCTGGGATATACTTCCGAAAATAGTTGGCCAATCCCATAAACTGACGTACTTGCTTTACACTTTCTGGGGTTGGTGACCTTACCAATGAGTCAATTTTAGTTTTACTTGGCCGGACTCCGTTGAAAGTGATTTCCCGTCCCAAATATTCAATTTTAGTCTGCAAAAATTTACATTTCTCAAGATTGATAGAGAACCCGTTAGAAGTTAACGCCTCTAATACAACGTCTAGCTTTTTAAGTCCACCTTCCACGCATATCGACGGAATGAGGAAATCGTCTAAGTAGACCAGTGCAACAGTATCTCGAAGTTCGCCCAATGCCGTATTGATTACCCTCTGAAATACGGCTGGAGCATTAGTGAGGCCAAATGGCATCCGCAGATATTCGAAGTGTCCATCCGGCGTAACGAAAGCCGTTTTCTCTATGGAGTCATCTGCGATAGGGATTTGGTGGAAGCCTGATGCCATGTCTAAAGAAGTGAAATATTTGTTGCTTTTCAATCTATCCAGTTGGTCTTCTATTCGGGGTAACGGATATCGATCCCTAACAGTGAGTCTATTTAATGCCCTAAAGTCAACACAAAGCCGATTTTGTCCGTTTTTCTTTCTGACGAGAACTACTGGGCTCGCGAATGGAGACTTACTATCTCTGACAATGCTACATGACTTTAGATCACTGATTAATTTTGATGTTATCTCTCGTTCACTGTGTGACATTCTATATGGTCTATATAGTTGATGGTGGCGTCTTTGGATAAGCGAATAGAAAGACAACCTGTCGTAACCTTTGACACGGGGAGGCCGGTAATAATTTGTTGGGAATACTTGTCTAGAATGCTTTGCAGTTTCTCCAGGTCCGGAGGTGGTATTTCCGGAATGGCGTCTACCTGGGTTGTTAAACAAACGGCTGATTCACTTTGTCTCAGGGTAGATCCGTGCCTATTGACGACTATTTTCAAAGAGGAATCTATTAAAACGTCCCTACCAACAATCATTTCATTTTTCATATACTCCCCCTCGATAACATGGAAAGCTATTTCCACTGTCGCTTCCTCAAATTCTACCACAAGATCTACTTGTTCGGTTAATAGAATGTGGTCTTTACCAATTCCTTGCACGGAGAGAAAGGATGATATTTTCTTTGCAGTAATTTTATCGGCAATATCTGACCTAATTAGTGAGCAATCCGACCCTGTGTAAGTGCCTCGCGACAAAGGTTAACGTTTTTCTTTTCAGCCCGTTTTTTTGCCCAACATGTGTTCTCTTTATGACCAGTTTTTGAACAAAACCCACATTTTTCACCCCTATCAGTACTATTTGGTAACTTACGCTTAGGAGATTCTTGTCTGGTTCTGTTTTCCTGGGATGTCATCTGTGGACATTTTGCTCGAATATGTCCCGATTTTCCGCAGCCGTAACAGCGTCTCTCTTCCACTCGAGGACGTTTGGATGGCAAGTCCATACTTTCTTGTCTACGCGGAGTAAAGTGCCTGCCAACGCTTAAATCTCCCCCCTGACGACCACGGCTTGGCGGGTCGTGCTTGTGACGAGGACTCTCACGAATTGAGGACAGATGGTCAATTAAACTCTGCACCGATGCCGGCATAACGAAGGTTAATGAATTTCGTAAGCCAACCTCGGAAATGCACCCTATAACGATTCGCACAATCTTGTCCTCAGGAATATCGAAAGGTAGGCGATTTATCTGAGACACCTTCTCCATTGCAAAGTCGCATGGAGGATACAAATTCGTTGCTTTCGGAGTTCGCAACTCTGCGCAGCTGATTGACGATGTCTGCACCACTGGAAAACGAATGGATCAAGGAAGCGCGCAAATCAGCCCAATCGTAATGTTGGAAGCCATATTTTTCATACCAAGACCTTGCCCTACCCAACAATGCTGCTTGGACTTTGGGAATGACATCAAAATTTTCTAAATGGTCACGCTGCACTCGTAAGTCCACATCATCACACCATTTCTGAACGTCAACCCGAGAGTAGTCTGGATCGAAACAGGGAAATCCAACAACGCTATTGCCTTTATTGCCTTCACGTTGGTTGTTTCGAAGAATATCGTTTATGGCGGTTATAACTAAACCCTCGCTAATCCCTGCATTACCCTTTTCCGTCCGATCAATGACAACATCCTGATCCTTATCGCTCAACTCAGTTGTCGCCTTCCTACCCTTCTTCATCGAACTACTATTTTTCTCGTTCATCACTCACCGACTCAAATAACTGCAATCGTATTGTTTCCAGGCAAACAGTTCAGCGGCTCTTACCCACTCAGTCACAGATAGGACACACAGAATACCTTATGTCAGTGGAAATAAACAAACACGCAGGAACACGACGGGGCAAAGTGCGAACGGAATTGGGAAAAATAATAATAAAACAAAAAAAAAACTTCAACCGAAAACAAAACACACTGCCACTTGTGATAACAAAGGATTCAATTTATTTAAATAATATTTTTATTTTTTTTTTATAGAGCACTTGGATTCTATTATCCCACTTCTGATGATAGAAATAAGAGAATTTCAAACACAAAACCAATCCGCACAATTCTGTGGCGCATCTACTCGCGACGACTCACACGGTTCAACTACCATTGAGCACACACAGATTTGTATTTCGACATCCCTTCTTTTCTCTCCTTTGATATCTCTCTCTTGATATCACTCATCGTTGTGGTGTTTTAAGACTTGCTTACACAAGTATGTCATACTCTAACATGCATATGGCTTGGACTTTTACATACGCTTTCTAAATGTCCCTTCTTTTTACAATTTCTACATATAAACTGTTTATAGTTGCATGTTTTGAAAGTATGTCCTGCTTTCCCGCATGCGTAACATAATCTGTCCTCTTTTCCTCCACTGCTATGCTGCTTTGTTCGTTGTTGACTGCCTTGGTTCTTCTCGCTGCGCAAGTCTACTTTTTTCCGCTACTCCTCTGCAACCGATTTAAATCCACCTCCTTTCCTTTCATTCCCGTTATACTGCCACTTTTAATATATCCGATACCGTCTTATCCACCTCCTCCTCGCACACCCGATCAAGCACTGGGCCTTTGATCAATCCAGTTATGAAACGGTTTTTCACAAACTCCTCCAACAAATTTCCAAATTTGCAATACATTTACATTGCCACACTCTTAACTCTTACCAACCAGCCATTTACTGTTTCCCCTTGATTCTGTTTCAGGTCGAAAAATTCAATTCGTTTTCGCACAATCGATGAAGTCGTTTCAAACTGTCTCTTCATTAATTCCATTAGCTCGTCGAAACTGAGCTCCTTTGGTTTTTTTGGAAACACAACTTCTCGCAACACTTCATAGGCACGCTGGCTTATTGTCGTTAACACCACTGGTACTCGTCTTACATCCTCGACGTAGTTTGCCATAAAATATTGCTCCAACCTCTCCTCGTAAATGTTAAAATCGTCATCTACGTTGAATGATGGAACGGAACCCACATGACCCGCACTTCGAACTATTGTGGGCTCTGTCACTGCTCCTCCTGGATTTGTCATTTTCACTAATTTATTCGATTGTTGCTTTGTTTTTTTTTTTTTATTTTATCCCAGCAAACTAAACCTTTGGTTATCTAATACATAAAAATTAATTTTCGATTGTTCGTCTTCTTTTGGTACGGGCTTCGTTCATTCGAACGAGTTGGAAACTTAGTAAAGTTGTTGTTGGCACTTACCTATGTAAAGTCTTTCTGGCATAGGTCCATCAACGTACAATATACCATCAACATACAACACGTGACACGCGAGTAAAAAGAAGATTTCCAAGACGAATGTTAAAGATCAACACATGCAGTTGGGCAAGAGGCTAACAAAACTTAATATTTTGTTAATATGTTACAACAAATTTAAAAAACATTAATATTTTGTTTTCTTTTACCGGTTTGCGTATCCTTCATCCGATTGAGTAAAAGCGTAGGGATTGGCTTTTGCCTGGAGGTTTCTAGCATAGTACCACCATCGAGCAATATACCATCAACATATAACAGGTCACTCGCGAGTAACGCATTGATTAGGTATGCCAAGTGGTCATTTATCGGTTCAAATTTAACAGAAAACTGCCTAAAACGCTAATTTTTTCTGCATTTTTGCCAGTTATCTGTTAAATATGACTTAATAAAAGACCGCTTGGCATAGAGTATAATATAGTTTGAGACTCTAATACACTCCGTTCCAACTGAATAGGTACAAACTTTTTCAAATCTATATGGCTCATTATTTCCACATAATGTACATGAATCTATAATTTGATGCTGCTAACTATTTGTCTATAATCTTGCCAAAAGAAATGAGAAAGAATAATGCAAAAAGCACCGTTGCTTTTTTTTTGCGTCAACTGAATAGGTCATTATCTTCATTGTTGATGTGTGTTCCGAGAAGATTAACCCGTTTAAACGACGCACGCGCGTCGTGAAATCCAATTGCGTTGAAACTTTGTACAGTTGTATTGTTGGCATTTGTACCCTCAACATTACAAGAGATGGCGTGCGAGTGTGAAGAAGACTTCATAGACAAAATGTAAAAGTTCTACTCTTGCTGTATGGAAAGAGGGAAATATTTTAAAAAAAATTAATAATAACCTTAAAAAGGGCATTGCAACGCATGCCGGGCCTTAACTAGTTATATATAAAATATAAAGAAACAACAGGTAAATGATGAGGGGAATATTGTTTTCCATTTCATCAAAAGCGATTAAATTTAGCAGGATGGCCGTGTTATAGTTAAAAGTACTTTATACGAGAGATCAACACTTGCACTCAAGTATCAGATGGTCAAATGTCTGTAAAAGGTTTGGGCACTTTTTTGCTTTGCAGATGTGAGACTAGATCCGACGCAGCTAACATGGAGAAGGCAATGCAAAATCCTGAATAATTGCTAAACTCTATTTGTCAACTCTCGGAACACGTTACACCTATAGAAGGCCCACCAACAACAATATAATGTGGAACTTAAATAAGTGGTTCATATGCTGGTGTTGTTGCATTTATGTGATCCAGGAGTTTTAAGGCCAGCCTCTTTTTTGCAATTGTGAATTGTTGATTGATATTCGCTAACATGATAGTACCAAGTGTGCCAATCGCGTTGTACATTTCTTTCAGACAGGTTCTTTGACGTGAAAGCTCCCTCGGATCTTGCAACTTCTTATTCGATGAAGCTATAATACACCTGCTGTCATGCGAAGCATCTTCATCTTAGCTGCCGTTAATTTGCTCTCTTGCTTTTTCTATGCTGTTCAACATTGTGAACGGTTTGTGAGCCCCGGGAGCACAATTGCGGCCTAGAGTCTTTACAGAAGATGGCTGAGTTTTCCATTGATTCAGTTCATCCACTCTATGCTTTAGCGATGATTGATGTCGTCATCGAAGGTTGCTTCGCTTTTGATCATAGATCTCAGATTTTTTAACTTTTCACACTTGGGAATCACTTTTTCATTCATATAAATATCTGGAATAGGTCGGAGTGGGTCAGAGCGAAACAGGTTTTTTTTCAGATATACCCATCCAAAACATCCACCCATTTTCAAGTGCTCGTTTCAGAGACGTTTGGTCCTCGTTTATTATGATTTCATCATCAGAAAACTGATGCACTTTGTGAGTCTGTCACTTTTCCTTCAAAAACTGTAATCTCCTACGAAAACATTGATGACTTGCTCTGACCCTATAACCTGCTTGAAGCTATAAATAATTCAGCGAGTATTTCTTCAACATCAGTTTCTGGGTGAAAGAAACTAGATATTACTGCATCGGGGCCTAACCCTAATGCCAAACTTAATCTTCGGAGTCAACTTTATAACCATAACGATGCTCCTAAATTACGTTCATGCAATGATCTATTTCACAGCACAGTAAATGCAATAATTATTGAATCTATCTCAAAACCTAAACCTATTTTTATCTCCCAGTTAAAACCAAATATCTACTTCCACAGACAATGTCTTGAACCATTTGGTTTTGAAGAAACTAGTTCCGAATGAAGACTCAGTTAAATGGACTAAAATAATTAACACTGATGGCTTTGTTGGCTCATTCAAAATTATTGCCCTGTCTCCTTATTTTAGTTTACTGTGCGATAGTAAAATATGGCTACAAAACACGCTCCGCTTATGAACGCAATAGAGCTCGTCCATCCGTCTACTACCAAAATGTACGTTGACTCCTCACTAAAACCGCAAAGTTTTATTTCAACTTCTAAGACCGCTCATATGGAATCTTTTCTTTGACGGAAACATGGTTTAATGCCCGGATTTTAGACAGGGAACTCTTTTTTCATGAGTGTTCAGTTTACAGAAAGGATCATCATCAAAATGACTTGAAAGCAATTAGTCCTGACTGTTGTTCGAACTTGTCAAGAGTGCATTAGGATTGATTTCCCATTCCCTATAAAACTTGAATTCATCTGCGTTAAAATTAGGTACACTTAAGAATAACAATTTCTATGTTCCATCATATCGTAATTGATCCTTGTATTCTGAACTTTCGATGGCATTAGACTATATTTTTGACTTATCTTGTTGTTACAGTACTACTCGTATATTGTTGCTTGGCGAATTTAATCTGCCTCACATTGGATGGTTGCCCTCTGAGGATGATTACCATTTCATTCCCTACATTGGCTCTGTACAACAAGATCTACTTTTACTGCATAACATTTTATCTTTCGAATTACATCAAACAAGCTGTATAAAAAAATGTAACAATCGAATTCTCGATTTAGTTTATTCTTCTGAATCTGTTAGTACTGTTTTTCTAGAAGAACACACCCGTATTTCTAACACAGACAAAAAGCATCCACCTTTGAATGTAATTTATTGAATAAAACAGACATTTATACGAAAATAGTATTTACCGTTCATATTCATTTGAAACACAAAAAGCTGAATTTCGAAGGCTTTCCGGAGGAATTAAAAAAAAAATACCTGAAAAAAACATCGATGATGCATTTCGCTTCAGTTTTATTTTGATGAGTGACTTCATGAGTTGAGTTATTCCTGTCAAATCATCTAGAAATGTCCATACGTCGCACCACTGGTATATGTACTACAGAGTTCAAATTGATAAAAAATCAACATAATAGAGCTTGGGAGAACTATTTAAAAATCCTTTGCCAATCAGACTTTGAGCTTTATTTATTTTCATTCAATGAATTCAAAGCCTTATTTCTCAGTTAATAATTTAAAAATATAAATAAAATAGAAAGCTCTTTAAAAAATTACCCTTAATATTTTGGAGACATGTTAATTCATTGGAAAACTCGGATGAATATCCATCTAATTTAACTTATAACAGCAGTACTACTTCTGATTCGCTAGCTGCAAGTAATATGTTTGCTGAGCACTTTAGTAAGTCATTGGGCGATACGCCTGTTCAAATTGATAACCATTATTTTACTTATCTAAATAGATATTATTAATTTTTCATTTGCTTTGGCAACGGTTTGAAGTTCATTTCTTCTTTATATTCTGATAATTCATCAGGGCCCGCTGGCATTGCTCCGATTGTTCTAAAGAAATGTAGTCATGCTATTGTGGACTGAATAGTGAATAATGCTAATCTTTCTAAGGCTTTCGACCAGGTCTCTTTTGAATTAATCATATACAAACTCTTGGATTATGTATTCTCTCCTGAATTCATAAAATGGGATTATTTATACCTAAGTACAAGGGCTTATGAAGTGAAATTTTGAGGTTCACTTTTAGAATATTTCAATGCTAGCTCTTTAGTTCTTCAAGAAAGTCACTTAGGCCCAATTCTTTTTATACTAGCTATTAAAGATTTCAAAGCAGTTATAAAACGCAATAGTGTTTTGATATACGCTGATGATATGGAAATATATATATAATCTGTCAATATTCAAGATGGCAGAAATCTTCTTCCAACCAAAATTTATATAGCTTCTCCAGTGTGTTAAAAACTGTTTCGCCCTGAACCCAACTATATGACATTCTATGATATTTTTTCGAAAGCGTATCGCTTCCACCATTCAATATTCCCTATCACAGCATACTCTTGTCGTGTTGATAATTTGAGGGATCTTTTTTTTATTTTGATCCCAAGCTCGATTTCACAAAGCATATCAATTGTTTCATTAATAAAGAGTTTACCAAGGAATTTGACGATCCTTCTGTTTCTCTGGCATTGTATAATTGCTTTGTCCTTCCTTATCTAAGGCATGCTTCAAAAGTTTGGACACCGTTCTATAATATTCATTCAAATTGAATTAAAGCCGTTCAACGTAAATTTATTCGATTTACACTAAGAGGACTTCCGTCGAATCATCCATTTAACTTTCCTCCTTATAGTCAACATATCAAGCTTCTTTTCGTACTACAAATTATATCCGCTATTATGTCTGCTAATAGTTTTCAGTTCCGTGGTGGAGCCCATAACTTACAAAGTGTGACTTATTGCTTAGCCCTCACCATAGAACGAATTATTGTAGGAATGAGCTTATTACGAGTAGTTGCATGAGTATAATTTATAATTTAATCGATCATGTGATTGCAAGAGAAATTCAATGTTGACTTGTAAACAAGACCAGAAAGTGCGATTTTAATAAATATCAGGGGACTTAAGACACTTCGCTGGAGTAAACCGAGAACTCCTCGGTGAGTCCTTCGGGGCATATCACTCTTGTCTTTACTCCCTTACACATGTCCATGATTATCTGCATGTAAATTTCCGGAACTTCTCGTTCTCTTAGCGGCGCCCATAACAGATCTCTTGGTTCTCTACAGAAGCATTTTCAAACTTAGCCATATGCAAATCCTTTAAGGAATGTCAATGTTTTTCATTCGAAATTGGCATAAAACTGCAGATCCCTTCCATGCGTACCAAATACCTATATAATTTCGAGCACTCGAAAGGTTGGAGAAGCTATTGTTTAAAACTTATGTATTACCCATTCTTCTTCTTCTTTTTCTTCGATAGGGACTACAACCTTGACCTCAATAAACATCAGCAGACCTCTCGGTTTATCTTTTTTGATTACCAAGAAGATGATATTAAGAATTTTGAAGAATGTGTCTCCGACCTTATTATTAGGCATCTTCTTCTTCTTTAACGACGATGTTATGCCATGAAATAACGGCATCATAACCCTCCAACTCAATGCATTCCTCTACTGGTGCAACAGTGGTTTTCCCGCCGTATGTTGATGCATGTACTATACTGCATATTAAACAGATAATAATGAGCCTTATTGCGAAGATCAATCGATAATAATTGATAATTGACTATTTTCATTTGGTATTTTTGTCGATCGCATTTTTTTAATTGACTGCGATTGACAAAATCCTTTAGAATCGTTCGTTCACAATAGCATACATTGAAAATAGTCAATTATCAACTGTCGATATGATCTTCGCAATAAGGCTCAATATTGCGCAGTTTGAGAGGAACGATGAGATTTTCAAGAAATTGAGAATTAAATTGAATTGAATTAAGAGTTAAGTCGAATAAAAATCTCTTTTGCTCAGGTTCGAGCAATCAATGTCTATCATTTTTTTCATATTCAATAAAAACTGTTGTTATTCGGTTTATGACATAATAATTGTGACTATGACCCACCTTAGTATAAGCCGTAACTCCACAGGAATTTCTTGTAGACCCTCCGGATGGATTGTATTATTAGTTCTCAGTGTCAATATTGTTACTAGATGTGGAAATGCAAATGAATTAAGTTATTTAAATATAAATATAGTCTAAAATAAGTATAAGCTTTAAAGGCCCCTACATGGCCTAATTCCTAGCTTCCCTAACCATAGGGGTGGGGAGTGGAAAAAAAACTTTACGTGCGACTTGGGCCACGGCGTGATTTGAGCCTGAGACCACTCAGTCCAAGTATTGTAGCGTTATAAGTAAAAATTAAATTTTGTAAGTAAGATTTTAAAAATAAAAATAATTATGTTAAGAATAAAATATAATATGTGGAAACAACCGTCATCGGAGCAAAAAAAAAAAATACTGCATGGGACAAAACAACGTTCGTCGGGTTCCGCTGGTATAATACAAAACATAATTTTAACAAATTTCAACTTTATAGCTCAAACATTTGAATGTACTTTATATGAGGAATCCCTCGGTAGAATCAACTTAATGAAATTAAAAAACACGCTTTCACTAATCCCAACGGTAAACCATCGCTAAGTTTCCTGTATGTTTAAACAATTACTGTCTATTAAATTTCCATATGACTTTCTATGATGCTATTCTTATTTTATTGTTTACTTTGAGGTGAGCGGTTGTCTATATTATGTGACAATAACCGCGCAGTCCGTTGAAAAATATTGGTGTTATTTTCTTGGAATAACCTTTCGGGAACTTATCGTAACCGATTGGAATATGGACCTTTCCAATAATAAATTTAATATGAATTTTAAAAAAATGGGTCCCGTACATTTAAATTGCCCAAGAAGTGAGAGGGACTGCAAATTAAATCGCCACACTAAGCTTTCTGGTACGAGCGGCAATTGTGCAGGCATTTGAAAACGCTACAGCTCAAGACCCGTAAATTTAAAACATCTCAATACCTCAAACATTTTAATAATAAAGGATCAAACTTAATAATAAAGTCTCAAAAAAAAATCAAAAAACATTATGTTACCATCAAGTAAAGTACATATTACATTCTTAATACATTTATGCACAATTATATTTTTAGGAATTTCCTCGTTATCAAGTTGTGGAGATCCTGAACGCCTACCCGAACTACCGCCGGGCGATGAGCAACGCCTACAAAGAGCCGCTTTACACTTGCAACAGAAATTAATTCTACGCGAGTGGTTACGTGATCATCGTTTACAACATCATTATTCACGTTTACTTGCGGTTGAAGTTTCCTCTTTAGAGGATGTGTACTGGTTGGAAGATTCACGCGCCAGCAAATTATTGGGCAAGGATTGGCAAATTTGGTCGCAGGCGAGACAAAATCTACCCACATCGAAGTCACAATTGGAGTCCCTGAAAGCTCAATTGTGGTCGACTGTGGTAAAGTCAAGTCAACATCAAGACGCTTGGACATGGGGGGGAATGTTGGTTGTATCTGTTTCGGTAGCCGGACTAGTAACATTAGCCGCAATGACACAGCCATCGTTAGCTCCTGAGGCACGTCATTCATTGTTGCAGTATGTAACCGGCAAATATTTGTTGCCAGCTAATTGTAAAGTTCATTGGGATTGGAAGGATCCACACGTTGTTGGCGGTACAATGTGCTTTATTGTTCGGTTCTTTCAACGAAATGGACAGCCTTATCCAATCTGTGATACTGATCAATTTTTTGTTGAAGTCACTGAAGGGACACGAAAGGTAAAATATAAGTTTAGTTTTTTATGTGAAATCGAACTCAAATTTGATTTACTTTTCTATTTTGTAGGTCGTGACCATTAGTGAACTTGGTTCTCCAACAGATCCAAATAATGCAAACATTGCTAAAGTGAAATTCACCGTACGAACTGCGGGACAATACAAAATATCCGTTTTAATTGGTTCTAGCCATATTGCTGGAAGTCCGTTTTCAAAATCCTTTATACCCGGTCCTATAGACGCGAAACGTTCACGGTTCATACGGCCAGCGACTACTGTTATTTGTTGTGCTGGCGCTCCCACTTTATTGCACATTGAACCAAGGGATGAATTTGGGAATGCTTGTATTTTCGACAACAATGAAGATCCAGTTAAAGTACGTAATAGAGTAAAATAATGTGTACCTACCTATACATTATATGCATAATTACCTTAAATGCCGATTTCCTATGACCTTTCACACTCATTCGTATGTGAATGTTCTAGCAGTTCAAAGATACCATCAATTTGGTATTCCGTTTTCGTCGAGTAACTTTTTAACATGTTGTGTTTCCGCAAATCTCTCGGCGTGCGCCATGTATGAGTCATTTCAAAAACATTAGAATATCCGTCGTTTGAAACAGTGCACTTCCGGATGAAAACCATTTTCCAAATGCTGTCCATATCAGCAGTTCGAAACTGGTTTTCATTATGGCCACTTCGGATTTAGTTCTCATATCATAATGTATTGAAATATTAGAACTGCTTAATACTCCTTAAGGTCTTTAAAAAATATTATTTTTGTGACAACTACATTATTTAACATTTTAAATTTTCTAGGGGTATCGAGTGGATATTTACGATCTTAATGGAAATCCTATCGAAAAATTACATCATGCCGTCTCATTTACATATGATAGAGTTAACTCCCGTGTTTCAGTAACCGCCCTATTTCCCGAACCGATTTGCCTTCGAGCTGTTATTAGTTTTCTAGAGCAAAAACTACCAAATGGTGACTTCGATATCATAGTTCTAAGCAGTATGTATTTGTATTCATAATTTGCTTATCATATGTTCTTAATACCTTTTAATTATTGATTTTAGGTAGCGACACAACATTAGTTCATAAGAATATCGCATCCCGCAAGCACAATATTTGCTACGAAGCAAAGCTCTTAAGTATTTTCGGTCAGAATAAGTCTAAACCTCGTAAGGTTCTTTGTTATGTTGGCCCAAAGCAAGTAAGTAGTTTGAATATTGACTATCGTTAAGAATGCAGAGTTCCTTATCGTACTTATCTAGAATTCGTTCATATTTCAGGTTACTATTAAGGAAATGATATTAAAATTTATTCCAAAACGCATCGCAACGTTTCGGCTGTGTCCTTCAACTAAGTTTCATTTTCTACCACAATTCCTATCCCAGGCGCATGGTCCGGTCTTCATAATCGACGATGGATCGCAGCCAAAGATCGAACTGGCATCGAAAGATCGTAACATTATTGCGGCGACATTTACTCATTTCCTATTAAAAAATATTGGCGGATCAGAAACGTTTAAGGATAAGCAGGATTTCTTTTACCATGAAGTCCGAAAGTTTCACTCTAATTACTACCACGAAAAGTTGTCACTGAAGGTGTCGAGGGATAAAATCCTAGAAAGCAGCATGAAGGCAACGAAGGGATTTTCCGTGTCCGATTGGTGTGGTAACTTTGAAGTGACTTATCAAGGCGAGCAAGGTAGGTTCAAGTTCTTAATATGAAACGGACTGCTAAGTTAAATATTCCTTGCAGGTATTGACTGGGGAGGCTTACGTCGTGAGTGGTTCGAGTTGATTTGTAGTTCTCTGTTCGATCCTCGTGGCGGATTATTTTGTACATTTCATGATAAACATCAAGCTTTAGTTCATCCAAATCCACACAGACCTTCACATTTGAAACTAAAGCACTTCGAATTTGCTGGGAAAATCGTCGGGAAGTGCTTGTACGAGAGTGCCTTAGGAGGTTCCTATCGGCAATTAGTACGTGCTAGATTTACACGATCTTTTCTTGCTCAACTTATCGGCTTAAGGGTGCATTATAAGGTAAGCTAGGGAAAGCTTTAAAAATAAACTTTTTCATAATTTACATTTGCAGTACTTTGAACAAGACGATCCCGATCTATACTTATCGAAGATTAAGTACATTCTAGAAACTGATTTGGACGCCAGTGATTCTTTAGAGTTGAATTTCGTTGAAGAGATTTACGATATAAGTGGGCAATTGTCAAAGACAATCGAACTCATACCGAACGGATCTAAGGTTCGTGTTACGAATGCATCCAAAAATCAGTATTTGGATGCGTTGGCGCAGCAACGTCTATGCAATAGCGTTAAGGATGAAGTGGATAGCTTTCTAAAAGGACTGAATGGTATAATTCCTGATAATTTGTTGAGCATTTTCGATGAAAACGAATTAGAAGTAAGTTTGTTGAAAACCTTACCAAAAATCTTTAAGTAGAACTCAGTCGTATGTTGTTAGTCTTTCTTTGTTCCTTACAAAGTTTCACTCAGGGATGGATTAAGGAAATCGAGACTTTACCTGCATCAAAGTTTTTAGATTGGCTGTTTTTTTTTTGTCAGAAGTTTTTCACTTTTTCTGAAGCATTAAAAGCTGGTCTACTGTGTGTACCTAAACACTTTCAGACAGATATGCACCTCCTTTTATTATAGCAATCTACCGGACTTTTAAAGAAAGCCAAGAACGCACTTATGTGATGATGTGCTTAGAGGTTCACCATTCACTACATGGAGCCTGGTGCGAGTAAGGGCGTGACAGTTACAAGAGCGCTCCGCGATGGTATTCCAGGCTTTATTAAGGACAGTTGCGCTCCCTCTTTACAAGTGTAGCAAATGGTCCCATCGCTGAAGCCTATCGCATACTTCCCGCAGACATTCATACGGACTACTTTTGTCGACTTGCATCTAACTAAGAACCATTCTCACAACCTAACTAATAGATATTATATATGTTGTTAATATTAAGTTAATCGGTGAAGTGCAGGTATGGGCTAAGAAAAGAAAAGGCGACTAAGGGGAAAAACACATAGCAAATTTAAACATCCAGGTGAGCAAAATAATCGCCATCACATCATTAATGAAGTTGAGGATGAAGAGTGGAAAGCGCAAGATATTTGGAATTCCCTTAGTCGGATGGAGGCAAATCACTGATAGGGGCTTCAAAGGGCACTATCAACACGGCAAAGAAACATGGCTAAAGCAGTGACAAGTGACAAAAACCGATAATGGAAATGAAAAAGCTCGACTTTGTAAGAGGCTCGCGAATAAAAATTCAAACAAAGTGTGTGGAGGGCCTGTATCGGGGGCTAGAAGACATTTCTTCTTCCGCTGCTAATAGAAACCAGGCTATCCACGAACTCCGACAAAACAGCTTTAACACGGGCACGAACGTTTTCAAAATAGCCGCTCAGTGAAGGGGAAATGCCAAGGAAATCCGTTTGCCAAAATTCATCAACAATGCAGTTGTTTATTTTGCGAAGCATTCTTGGCATAGGTTCGTGTGGGACATATTCGGTACGATAGTAGGGAAAGGAGAAACATGGTATAGATCTAAGACGACGAGGGTTTGTGTTATGAAAAACTATTTCGAGGAGAACTGATGGGCTGTGGATACAATCAGTTAATAGCTAAGAGTTTAACGTTTGTAGGCTTTAAAATTTAAGACGGTCTTTATAGGGCGGTTAGTTATATGGGTCATTCCAACCCAGCCCACGTAAGGCAAATCGAATAAATCTACGCTGAACGGCTTCAATGCGTTTGGCATGGACGTGACCAGACTTGTGAGTCATATTCAAGAAGAGGTCTAACAAAGGTTACATAAAGAGACTTAGTGACATAGGGGTTAAAGAATTCCTTGAACCAACGTTTAACAAATCCAAAGGTAGATTTAGCTTTACATATCGTCGCTGTTTAAGAAAACCGGCATAACTCGAAAAACTTGATTTTTTAGTTTATTATACCAGCAAACTCAGAAAAAAATTCTCTACACTTCTGTAAAATCGGCATAACTATAATGCTTCAGAATACCGCTAGGGGGATAATGTGCCAATTTTCACTTCGTTTTATTTCGTTGTGTATTTATTTGGAAAATGGGCATAACTCAATAACTGCCAAATGTTGAAAGAGAACGGACCAATGTTTTGTGTTGAAAAGTGACAAATTTTTGGTTGTGCGCTTAAATTGTTTCCAAAGTTTGTTAAAAAGTATACTATTTGTAGTTGGGTCGGTTTTCTTTATAAAGTAAGTGCACTTTCATAAATTTTTTCTTGTATTAAAATGAATTATGCCACTCTTCTTGATAAATATGGAATTTTTGCTTTTTTCATTGACATTTTAATGACTTATGCCACTTTTCTTTAAAATAAATGTTCGCATTATATCGAATGCCGTAAATAATTACAACTTCATAAATAGTATAACGCATAAATTCTTGGTCAAGGGTCATACACAAAATGAAGGGGATTCCGTTCACTCAGTAATCGAAGGGCACGTAAGTCGTTTATTAAGAGGTGGACCAATTTACAAACCAGAACAGTACTATGCCCTTATTCGTAGTGCAAAAAAAAACTGGAAGACCTTACAATGTAACTGAAATGAGCTTCAGCGATTTTGTTAATATAAAAAACCTGTAACCTGAAGGAATTTTCGGAAAACACAGCGTTAAAGTAGCTGAGCTACGAGTTATAAGATTTGAAAAGGCAAATCCAAATAAAAAAAATTTAAAAAATCCTTTCCTTTGAGGAATCTTTTTCAAAAATTGAGATAAGGTGTTGTTGAATAAGTAAAAATACCAACGAAAAACTTACTGTATTATACACAGGTAAATTGCCCATTGGGGATAAAAAAAAGAAGAAAGGACTGATTACCCTACTTGAGAATAATCTTATCCCACAGTATTACATTGAATTTTATAAGAACTTGTGAATGCGGATCTAACTTAAATAAGTTTCATTTCCAATCTATTATAAAACTAATAATCTAAGACTGAAGTAAACGTTTATTTTTATAGCTTACATAAAAAATATCAAAATTTAATTATTTGAAAAATCAGTTCTTAAAAAGACTGTGGAAACAAAGCAACTTAGCTTTTTGTTACAAAAAGTACAAAAATAAGACTTATTTTCAATAGAATATCATCTCTAAGTAAATAAAATTAGTACCTTGAGTAAAAAGTTCTAAGAACTGTTTGATTTTTAAGTTTCTCAAAGTTAAATGTGGGTTTTCCTTGCTCTATGATGAATTAACTCCGAAATTATAAAAAAAAAGATTAACTTTTCATCGTGAATTTTTTTCGGAAAAGTGGCACAAGTTAGAAGTGGTAGCAAAATTAATAAAATTTGCAAGCTTACCATAAATTTTTGCTATTTTAATTTTTATTTTTCACTTAACAATATATCGAAATAGCCAAATAAAATGCGACTTTTGAATAAAATAATGCTAAACATTTGAAAAAAATAAAATTATAAAAAAATGTTCAGGCTCAGAACCTTTAAACTGCTCCCCTGAAAAATTCAATTTTTCGAGTTATGCCGGTTTTCTTAAGCAGCGACGATATGATGCTGTCAATGTGAGGACGGAAGTTAAGCTTAGTGTCGCAGATTACACCTAATAATGCCGTTAAGATAAAGGGTGGCGCTTACGAGAGTAGGTTATAGCTTGACATTTTTTTATGCTTAGAGATCCGCATGTCATCAGCATAAATTTCTAGGTCAGATCTTGAATGAAAAAGCTCGATATCATTAATGGTTAGCAAGAAATTCGAATGTCCTTAGTGGGTTCCTTGAAGAACTCCTGAAGTTGCACGAATAGGGTTTAAAGTGCAAGATCAAAAAAGGACGGTGCACAGACGATCACTTATTACAGTCATTGATTATCCGCTTGAAGAGAAAGCGACGGACTCCAAAATGCATCAGATATTCTTTGCTGGCGATGGAGCCATCATTACCGAGAATCATACTTCCCTGCAACAAGCACTTGATGTCAGCTGAAAGGAAGCAGTTGTGCGCCCGGCACTCACATTCGGTTTAAAATTATGAGGGCAAATACTCCCAGTAATTGTTTAAATCCCGATGTCGAGAAAACTTAGATATTTGGAATTAAGCTTAAGACTTTATTTAACAAAAAAATTGAAGTTCACACATAAAAACAACTCCGCCTGACATTTTTGACTTCTTTTGGCTAAACTTCATTAAGACATTTAAGAAATCATATGTATACCATCTGAGATGCTTCTAGATCTTTTAAACAGGCTTTCGGCACCAGAGACTCGCTCGCCATATGCGCCTATTTCGTAAGTGCCTTTCTCTGTGAGAGAATAAATCCCAACCACTGCCATCTTGGCAGTCTTCTCAGTTATTACTACAAAAGTAAAGGAGAATGTTGATTCATCAATCAGAGAGTGATGATTTATAGCTTAAATGAATCAGGGATGGCTAACTAAAAACTAGTTTCTTGTTTCTAAATTCAACAGCCCAATTTGGTGTAATTGCTGTGCCACTAAGAACTCTAGTCTCCTATAAGTGTAAGAGCGAGATAAAATCAGATCTAATTGTTAAAACCTTATCCAAATCCGTTCGTTGCTTCTCGAGATAAGCGAGGACAGACACATTTTGGGGACTTTCTTTTATACTGTGTATAGATAGATTTTTTTTTGTAATTCAGTCACTGAGATTATTCCGATCATGGGTGATCGTGTGTTTTATGAAGTAAAATCACGCCATCAGTATAGCTAGAACTTCAGTACACCTTTTTCCGAATAGAATGCATTTAAAAATAAAGTCGAAGAAGATTTCTACCGTCTTGGCAAGGAGCCTATTCAGTTTAAAGCTGAGACCCTTTATATAATTATTATCTGCAGCATTCCTTCCTTTGTTTTACCATTTTAAATGATTTCCTTACAGCTGTTAATGTGTGGAACTGGTGAATACTCCATAGCCGATTTCAAGTCACATCACATTGCTAATGGAAACTCTTCCGAATTCCGTCGAGTCTTGGGTTGGTTTTGGGCCGGCATTAGTAACTTTAGCCAAACAGAAATGGCTCGACTTCTTCAATTTACCACGGGCTGCTCGCAGTTGCCCCCAGGAGGATTTCAAGAGCTGAATCCGCAATTTCAAATCACATCTGCTCCAACTTTTGGTAATCTTCCTACCGCCCACACATGGTGAGTACCCATAATGGGAATGCTAACAACTTTGTTATTTCAAAACTCTCTTTCAGTTTTAATCAGCTTTGTCTACCGGATTATGAGAGCTACGAGCAGTTTGAGAAAGCTCTTTTAATAGCAATAAGTGAAGGCAGTGAAGGTTTTGGAATGGTCTAACACAAATGATTTTGCACGCTATAATGTGTTGTTGCAAATACACTGAAATAGACAGTATACAAACTATGAGTTATTCAGCTTACAAAGTGCTGCATAGCTTTAAACAATTCCAAGTCTTAGAAAACTTTTAGTGAGAAAAACATCGAGATTGTGACAAATTTGCAATTTAAAGGACTACTTTATTTATTTTTTTAGCATATTCTTTTATTAATTTATTTATATAGTTAATTATTTCATTTAAGTGTTATGATTTTTAGCGGAGTGAAAGAATTCATACTAAATAAATTTTAAAATTGTTTGAAATATTTGAATAGTTCAGTATTTGGAAAGAAAAGTAATTGCGATATTGTATGATTTAGATCGTGAATTGAATAAATAATAAAAATTGAATAATTCCAATCAAAATCGCGTAAAATAGTTTCTATCTTTCTATTTCATCATAAAAAATCTGTTTTAAAATTCACTTAGCGATACGCGTGGGTGAAAGTCGAAAGTAAGTATAAAACATATCAAATATTGTTATGGTGTGTTATAAAGTTTACACATTGATTAGACGGTTTATGTAATATTCGTGAAAAGTAGTTCGTTTTATTTGTTCAAATGGTGTTTCGTGTCTTGTATCGTTTCAAATACAAGTAAAAAGAAGACAAATAATTGCGGAACAAATGTCGGGCAGATAATGCAACACGATCACTTTTTTTTGTTAGGAAATGTGCTCCTTTTTGCGCCCATATGCAAATATTTTAACTCAGATTTTGTTTATATTGTGGATGATGTACATACCTAAACATTGACATACAGTGCGGTTCAATTGAATAGTCGTATCTGAGTTATGTTTTAGAACTTAATTTTTTGTTGTATTATTTGCACCAATGGAAAAACCAAACGCATTCAGCAGAAAGGACCATAATACTGAATAAAGTAAGCATAACTTCAATTTGATAAATGGATAAATGACTTCCGTTATAGTTACTGTCTTTTTCCTATACCCTGCTAAAATGCATGCATTTTTTCGGTTCATTTAAATAGTCGCACCTGCAAAAATGTCAAAAAACAGCAAAACACCATTTTTTTTAAAAATATTTTTGTTTATTTCAATCAATTATGTGCAATTTTAATAATATCTGCCGCATCCACAATCGGATATAACCTTAAAAATTCGATTCTTTATATAGTCATATAAACTTTTAAGGTACCTAATTCAAAGAAATGTTGGCCCAAGAAGCTTTAATTGCCACAATTAGCTCTGGATCGACTTTATACTGCTTGCCTCATCTATAAAGTTCGCACAATAGCCATCCCCAAACATTCTCAATAACATTAAGATCAGACGAATACGGCGGCCATTCTATAGGCGCATTATCTTTCTGGAATATCCACGGAATGGGTCAAAACAGCTCCTTTATTGCGCGAAAAGCTAATTCCAGAAGAACTTTGTAAGGAAAACCACTCATATTGTTGGAATCGAATACCAATTCAAAAGCGCGATGGTATGAAGTTGCGCCCCATACCATAACTCCTCCTTGTCTCGAGTGATGAACGTTAAAAAACATCCGGAGATCATAAAAGTAATAGTTGCAGCCATCGGTCCATAAAAGTTAACCTTTTTTCATCCGAAAAGACAACTTTCCTTCAATGTCTTGAGACCGATTCAATGTCCACATCCAATGGCATGTGATCCCTTGCAAATTCAAGGCGCTGATGCTTGCGTGCGCGTTTAAGCGGTGTTTTTTTGTAGTTTTGTAACCCTTAATTGTGGACACTCACGATAACACGACTCACAGTGAAACCCCAGCAAATTCCTTTATTTTGTTTGTGGATTGAGCGGAATTAGAAGCTAGTCTTTGAATTTTTCGCTTGTCAACAGAAGATGCACGATTTTTCACAATATTTCTTATTAGGTGTGCACTTTGACCAATTTTAAGATCTGTTTCAAGGTTTGAAAAGCCCGCCGAAAGGTAAACTCCAACTTTAGCCCTTTCTTCCAAACTCAACCCTTTTTGGAATTTTTTAATAAAATTCGTTAAAAAAAATACTTATCACACTTCCAAATTAAATTGTTGCAAATAAAACAACAAAAAATTAAGTTCTAAAACATACCTCAGGTGCGGACTGTACTTCACTCTAATCACTCGAATTTTTGCCGGCTTATTAACCAATAAGTTTCTGCATCAAGTTGTATTTCGTTTGTGTTGCAGTCGTGTACTTCAAATTATCCTACAAATGAGAAGCAAATGGCGTCACAATATACATCGTGCCTAAAATTTGGTGTAGGCACTGAACTGCTGAGAAACAATTTTTTTTTTATAATTTTTTTACGGTTTTTCCGTAAATGTAACAGTACCCTTATTGCGCTATGAACACAATGCAAGCATTTGTGAACAGCAAGCAGCACCTAGCAATATTATATTTCATTGCATGCTTTTCGGTGCTATTTACTCGTACCTTAGAAAGAATAGAGAGATAGAAAAGAAGTGTTTTGGTGCAGTTGTATTGTTTTTCTCCACGGGTGTTGTCTAAGTTGCTTAGGGAGATCAAGTTTTACGTATATTCGAAATAAAGTAATGGAGCACGAGCTACCAATCACTAAGCGAATACACTACTACTGCACCGTTAGCACCCGCAACAGGTCTAGTGACAGAGCATTGTTCCTCAATAGGCATGATAACTAGAGGCTGCAAGAAATAACTCCCCAATGATACAACAGTGGGAGGGGGGCCTTAAGCAAAATTAAATAACCCCCCAAAATTTGTCGGAAAAGGTGTTTTCCGGTTTTTCAAAGAAAACTAAGTAAAAATGGAAATTGATAAAAATGCAGAGCAGGTCGATTAGATAATGACCCAAACTATCAAAATTTATATTTCTGAACAATACTGCGACTAAATACTTAAATAATATTGCGGAATTAGAAAAAGCATTAGCCACGAGCAATCTATCTGTTTGAACATTAATTAATCGATTTATTTGCCGGTACGAAACCAATGATAAATGAATGTGAAGCTTAATTTGTAGTCCCTTTTACTCATATGCAAATGGATATTGAACAGAACGGGACTTTAATTGTTATTGACGATTGGAGGTAGACGTCCTCTATGCATTTATTGTGTATGAAAACCATGTATTGCAAATCGGGTTCGCCTGGCTTAGGATACATCGACGTTTAATATTTTAATATTCTCCTATGAATTAGATATATGTTTGTTATTTTAGTCGTGCAATTGAAAATTAAATGATTACTTTTGGTTATGTTGGGTTATGTTTATTGAGAACATTCAAGAAATACTTATTCTTCTGCCTAATCAATGAATGGGAGCAAAACAAATTCAACAAAAAATTTCACAAGGCCAAGTAAACGATAGTTTTTATTTTTTTACTTTCCGAAATTCTGTGCAAAAAAAATGAACGAAAGTACATTTTACTTACAATTTTCTCAGTACGCGAACGGGTTTGTGTTGTTTCGCACGAAATTTTATATTTATATATTGTTCGGGCGAAACTCACAATAAAGCTGTTTAGTTTTTTTTGTTGTTGTCGTGGTGTTGAAAAACCAATGTATGTGTGTCAATAGTTTTTTGGGGTGGCCCTCTTAGCATGGTAAAATAATTTCGCACTTTCAGACACCTTCTTGACTCATACACCGGAATCGGACGGCGTTCGTCCTTACGCTAGTGATCAGAGCGCCGCTTTGCGGCGTTATATTCAGTTATCGAATATACAAACATAACCAAAAGTATGTATTTAGTTGATAAAAAAAACAAAGAACCATCAAATTCATAGGCGAAAAAATAATTATTAAACCATTTTTTTTTATAATTTGCTTACGCTAATGGGGTTTTACCGTAAATGTTACAGTACCCTTAATGTACTATGAACACAGCGCAAGCATTTGTGAACAGCAAGCACTACTTAGCATATTTAATTGCATGCTTTTCGGTGCTAGTTACCTACCTTAGAAAGAATAGAGAGATACGAAAGGAGTGTTTTGGTGCAGTTGTAGGGTTTTTCTCCACGGGTGTTGTCTAAGTTGCTTAAGGAGATCAAGTTTTACATATATGTATTCGAAATAAAGTGATGAATTTGGCCGGGATTTGAACGCACGACCTTCCAATCACTAAGCCACCCGATTGGCTTGGTATCGGCAATTAAATCGATTTATTAATGTTTAAACAGGTTGATTGCATCCCATATATATTTTAGTATTTAGTTGCAGTTTAGTTCCGAAATACAAATTTTGATGGTTTTGTTCATTATCTAATCGACATATTTTTTATCAATTTCGATTTCTACGTGGTTTTCTTCGAGAAACCGCAAAACACCTTTTTAGGAAAAAAACAAGAAACATTTCGGATAGGAAAATGAATGCAATAGAACTCCCCGGGTGAACAGAACCTATTCCATGTCCGTTGTATAAACTAAACATTTTGGGCACAACTCGCGATCTTTCGCCGTGAACCGAAGCGAAGATAAATGGTTTAGATATCGGCCATAAATGGACTACAACCTCATTTCGGTTTACTACTATGTACTAATATTTTGCATTATCACCCCATACGGGGCCTAATGCCTAGCTCCTCCAGACAATCGGTAGTTGCGATGTTACATTTTTGTCATTAATGAAAATGACCTACAGTTTTACACCGATTCCGAACTGCAAATTCGAGAAGCTTTTCAAGACAGTTCACTATATTGCTGTATACTTGGCATACTTTTGCAAAAGCTACTTATGTACTAGATGTGTTTTAGGTTTTACAGCTTTTTTTCTTTGTTGACAGCATGAAAGGTAATTGGTTATGGATTTGTTGACTTGAACTCAAACCAATTTAGCCTATTCTTCAATCACCGTGAAAGTCTCTATCCTAAGGCAATATTAAAAATAAGGTACTATACATGTGATCAGCATCAAAGTTATCTCTATCTTACCAAGTCCGTCCGTTCGTCACCACTTTTGTGAGGCCTTAAAATTTTTCATAGAAAGCTGAAATTCGGAAAACATATTCTACGAGCCTGTATATTCAAGTGTATCCAACAACTAACATGCCCCTTTTTAATCCAAAAAAGTTGATACAAATTGAGTTCGTGTTTTTCAAAAAGATATTAGGTACACAAAGTCTTTCTTTTTAATTCGGCCATACAAAGTTTTTTGCCAAGTTCACTTTTTGGAGAAACTTTTGACAAAAAAAATGTTTTTTAATAAATTCGTTAAAAAATGCAAAAAACGGAAGAAGCAAAATGCAAAGATAATGTCCTTCTTCGTAGTTGGTTGTGCATTTGTTGTCTTTAAGTCAAACCAATTTAGCCTGTTCTTCAGTCACCGTGAAATCTCTACCGGGACACACTGTAATTGGCTTACAACGTCTATAAATGCAGCATAAAGTGTGTCATATTGCCTAACATGTACATTTTTTTTATAAAATAAAACCGAATTATTTTCTGCGCTTTGGATTTACTTTTGTGTTTTTAAATATTATAATATAGTACTATTGGTTGAGATCTCGACCGATCACCAGCCGCCGACACAGCAGGTACAGACCCAATCTGGTTTCCCAGATATTCTTACCAAAAAGGGAAACAGACAAATGATCATCAATTTGGAGGCAACACTTTTCTAGTTGTTATATATATGTAGGTTAAGCAGAACTACTCTACTAATACATTGATTTAAAATGGCACTAATAAGTATGTACATCGCATCAGAAATAATCGCCTGTAATACCAACTTATCGTGCAATACAATATCCACGGCTAAAAAATTAGTGTCGATCTAAGTATTCGGATAAATATTTACTCTCTCTTGGAAACAGAAGGAGAAAGTAAAACACTAACCCTTTTAATTTAATATAATTAAAATTAGAGTACCTGCGGTTATGAATCCAATGACATACGTTCAACAAAAGCAACAACTACATTAAAGCAAAGAGGTTCAACATGTAAAGAAGCAAGAGTTGACCTATACCTTGTTCTTAAAACTAGGAAAGTATAAAAGAAAATACTGCAATACAGGTCTAAGTTCGTTACCACTATAGTAGCCGCGCGTAATTTTGTAAAATCTAGTAAAGATGGCTTAACGTGAAATTGTTTGTCCTATAAATCGCATAAACTGCTTTCGGTGCTGAGGTCATTTTAGTTATTTGTCTATGGAATAGTTCCGGGAAATAACCTGTTGAAGCATAAAATTCACCTGTTCGCAGGGCATTGTTTTCCTATTCCAATGTCTCTCAACTGATTCTTTATTATATGAAGCTGGCCGGAATTAGGCAAATGTATGCCAATTCTAGTACCCAACACGTATTTTGTAATAGTTTACATTTGGCTCAGGCCGATATTACGCTATTGTGGGGATCTGTTCCTCACTATATGGCATTCTATAACATATCTGACATTCATTGTCCTCACATAATTCACTAGATAACCCTGTTATTGTATTTACTTCTCATCGTTTCTATTCATTCTATCCAAGTAACCTAAAGTGTGCGGATTAATAAATATTATATATTAACAATATTGGTAACTGTGTATTATTGGAATTGCCTACATTTTCAGGGATTATTACATTGGTGACGAGTTAAATATAATTAATTTCAGTTATATTAAATATTCTCCCAATAGAATAGTGTTGGCAAAAAGTTCATGCCAAATAAATACGAATATCCTTTCAGCAGGGAAAGAAAGTACATAGATTTGGAAAAAAATAAATAAATTATTTTGTTGTAAAAAAGTTGATACAAAATCGATAAAAGGGACTAAAAAGGTTGCAAAAAAAGTTGACCAACGTTGATATATTAAAAATTTAAAAAAAAAAAAAGAATTTTCAAAACTATTTTTTTAAAGGTGAAAAGGAGACCAACGAAGTTGCAAAAAAGTTTATGCAAGCCTGAATAGAAAACGAATTCATTGGATGTTGTATTGCACACGTGTCATTTTCATTGAAAATGGAGAAATGATATGATACAAAAACAATATCAGAATTTGAAAAGCGAATTGTTTTTATAAGAAATATCACAGGATGAATGATACGATAATGAAACCCTTTGTGTGCGATACTATCGACAAATCACTTATAAGATTGGAGGTAGAAAAATGGCACAGAAGTTTCTTATTGTTTCTCATGTCCGGAAAATTGTTGATACAATAAAGAAGAAGAACAAACTTCTTCAATTGGGTGGACCTCCGATTTAAGAGGTAATTTTCATTATTCCGTGTGTATTGGTTGAGGAAAATGCCGGTGAAGATGTATTTGCTATTTTGGTAGAAAAATTGAATGGATATTTTTCGCCAAAGAGAAATTCAATATTCAAAAGGCATTTGGTTCGATCACGAAGCCAGAAGAGGGGGAAAGTTTCAACAAATTCATGATGGCTAGGACGCTAGGAAAGTTCAGTTTGTAAAGGAGGATGTGAGCGACAAGGAGATTGTTGGCAAAAATGTCAATGAATACGACTGCTTACAAGTTACAAACGACTTTCACGAGCCCATGAGTGAGAAAATTTATTGTTATATTGGAGGTGTTAAATTGCAAATGCTTAACGATTCTGGTTCATGCTTTGATTTGTTAGAAGAAGACTATTGGGAAAAATTTAGATCCAATTCAGCGATTCTGGGAAATCGCAGAACAAAATCGGAAAATCTATTCAGGCCATATGCTGGTAATGAGCAACTTGAAGTTAAGTTCGTTTTTGAAGCTCCAATAAGCGTGAATGGGCGAAGAGAAATGATTGCATCTTTTTTTGTTATCAAGAACGGCAAACAATCTTTATTGGGTCGGAAACAGCAATAAGACTAGATGTCTTGAATTTAGGGATCGATCTGAATCAGCTTGAGGTTCTCCAACCATTTCCCAAAATAAAAGACACGATAATACGTTTGTCGATCGACATCTCGGTAAGGCCTATTCAGCAGCCAATGCGACGCGTGCAGTCAACGTTAAAGGAAAAAGTTGAGGCGAAACTGAAGGAGGCAATAGAACTGTGCATAATTGAGCCGGTGCAAGGGCATAGTCCCTGGATTTCTCCTATTGTGATTACTTATAAGGAAACTGATGATATTCGTTTACGTATTGACATGCGCCAAGCATACTTTGCCATTCAGCGAGAAAATTTTCCTCTTCCTAATTTTGACCATGGTTAAATTAAAAGGAGCGCAATATTTCTCTCGATTGGGCCTGAAAAATCCATTTCACGATTTGGAGTTGGACGAGGGGAGTAGAGAAATCACTACCTTTATAACATAAAGGATTTTTTCGATACGGGAGGTTACTCTTCGGGCTTAATTCCGCTCCAGAAATATTCCAGAAGGTTATGGAAAATATTTTAGTCTCTTGTCAAAATGCCCTCAACTATTATGACATAATTATTTTTGGACCGAAAGAAGAAGTGCATAACAAGGAACTTAAAAATGTTCTCAAAATTTTCCGTAATATTAATGTTACTCTTAATCAAGAAAAATGCGTTTTGAAAGTGAAAAAACTAAAAATTTTGGGAAATTATTTTATCCGACCCTGGCATTTTGGCAGATCCTGAAAAAGTAAAATCTGTGCTTGAATTCCGCTCACCTAATTCCAAAGAGGAAAGACAAAAGTTTTTTTTATTGCTTTTAACATATTTGGGAAAATTATCCCGGACAATCCGACGTAACAGAACCTCTATTGAAACTTATAAAAAAAGGTGTCTTGTCTTATTTCAATTTAAAAAATCTTACTCGTTTGATAGCCGATGCAAACCCAGTTGCTCTGGGTGCTGTATTAATCCAGTTTCAAGGAGATACCCCAAGTGCGATTTCATTCGCTAGCAAGAGTCGTTGTTCAGTTGAAAAACGATACTCTTAAACGGAGAAAGAAAGTTTGGCATTAGTTTGGGCTATCGAACGTTTCTACTAATACCTCGCAGACATTGAGTTCGAGTAAGTAACTGATCATAAGCCATTAGAAGCTATTTTCAAATCAACATCCAAACCAACGGCGCGGATCGTACGGTGAGTTCTAAGGCTACAGTCGTTTAAATTTAGAATTGTCTACCAGCCAAGAAAGTATAAAAAAGCAGATTCACTTTTACGACTCTGTAAAATCGAAGATGATTGTTTATTCGACAGCATCTGTGAATACAACGTTTGTGCTATAGTAGAAGCAATGGTTCCAAGCGCACTTACCATAACTGAAATAGCTCAAAATAACGTCGTGGATAAAGAACTGATGGAAGCAGTAGAAAACACAAAAAAGGATGAGTGGAGTTTTAAATCTCACTCATGAAGGGCACCCGGGGGAGACAGTCATGAAACGCAGACTACAAGCAAAAGTTTGGTGGCCGTCAATGGACAGAGACGTTACACATTGGGTGAAGTGTTACTGCGATTGTTTGTTACATGTGGAGATCTGTTCCTCACTAAACGGATAACATATCTGACATTCATTGTCCTCACATAATTCACTAGATAACCCTGTTATTGAATTTAGTTCTCATTGTGTCTATTTATTCTATCCAAGTAACCTAAAGGGTACGGATTAATAAATATTATATATTAACAATATTGGTAATTCTGTATTATTAGAATTGCCTCCATCTGTCTGTTTATACCCCTGTGACCGAGTCTCCAGTTACAACGAGTAGACGAATTTACTTTAAACTTCGTGCGGTTTCTAGGCTTATATCTCGCGGTAATTTTTTTATTATATTAAATAACGGTACTTACCATACAGCTGCTTTTTATAAGACTGATTTTCTCATAGCTGGATTTAACGATGTTGATAATTTTTAAAATATAAAATAATTTAGGTAATTGTAACAAAATGGCATACGCGGTTTTTGCAAAAAATATGCTTATATGTATTTTAATGACTGGTCAAGTTATTCAAACAAAAATGTACATACAATGATTTTCAAAAAATTGGCGTATACATTCTGAAATATTAAAAAAAACAAATAGGGGAGGACGGGGCACAGAGGACCAGCGGGGCACTTAGGACTTTCTGTTTAAAACGTTAAGCTTAGCCAAAAAGTTAAACGAAAATATAGAATTAAGCTCGATTATTTTTGATTGTTTTTGTTCCAGATGGTACACAACTATAAAAAAAAAATTGCAAACAATTAAAAAAAAAAAACACCGGCACTAAGGGCAATCCCAGTCGCAGAAGCTCGAGCTCATCCTAGGAAGACAACAATGACGCCAATACTTGTTGCATTTATTGCACCGATACATTTTTTAAATCAAAAGAAAATGAAGGCTGGATCCACTGTCGTGGTTGTAAAAAGTGGGCACATGATGCTTGTGCCGGAGCAGAGGACGACGACAACTATATAACGTGTTTACATTGCGTTTAAATACAGCTTAAAAAAAATATTTATAACATTTATTATTTTTATTTATTTAATTTGTTTAATTTTTACTAATGAAGTTAATAAAATGTTTAAGTTTTTATTGATTTAAAGGAATAGAATAAATACCTACATACATTGTTCGTTCTTTTACTTTTGGAGCAGAAGATGTTTCATAGTGGGCGTAGAGGACCACCTAGGTCCTATGTGCCTCAACAATGGGGCACAGCGGACCCAAATCACTTTGTATGCACTTTTAATTTTTAGAACATAAGTGATAAAGTTGTGGTAGCAATTATTGACTTATTTAATGTTGACACCTAAAGGTATGTGGTAAGGAAATTTGAACCTTCTTCCTTCGTTCAATGTATTTTAATAAATTGACAAACGTTAAGTGGTCCTCTCTGCCCCGTCCTCCCCTATTCATGTATCTAACAGTTTATTGGATTTTTGAAAATTTCACTTTTCTCAAATTCTTACGGTTTTGATCTGTGTTGGTGTTTAAATACTTGAAGTGAAGATATAAAAGGTGCATACTTTATTTTTACCAACTCTTAAACATCTGAACTTTCGAATCAAGGCTATATCTAAAAAAAAAGCGGTCAAGTGCGAGTCGGACTCTTACTAGATCTCGTTCAAACCAATTTTCGGTGGAAGTTTGCATGGCAATGTACATTATATTTTTTTTTTAATTTTATCATTCTCTTATTTTAGAAGTTACCGGGGAAGGGGGGGGGGGGCACACATTTTACCACTTTGGAAGTGTCTCTCGCGCAAACTATTCAGTTTAGAAAAAAATGATATTAAAAACCTCAATATCATTTTTGAAGACATATCCATAGATACCCCACACGTATGGGTTTGATAAAAAAAAAAATTGAGTTTCAGTTCTAAGTATGGGGAACCCCCAAAATTTATAGTTTTTTTTTTCTATTTTTGTGTGAAAATCTTAATGCGGTTCACAGAATACATCCACTTACCAAGTTTCAACAGTATAGTTTCGGAAAAAAGTGGCTGTGACATACGGACGGACAGACAGACAGACAGACATGACGAATCCATAAGGGTTCCGTTTTTTGCCATTTGGCTACGGAACCCTAAAAACGAGTGAAGTGATTCTAATTCAAATAACAAGACTGTCAGGTGTATTTTGCAGTCATACAATTGGGATCAGTGTCGAAAAGACAAAGTAAGTTGCTCATCAGGGTCGACGAGGTTCATTAATGAATTTCGTGCATTTGAAAGCAAAAATAAAAATTCCTTTTTATTCAAACTGAATTTTTTATGCAAGTATTATATTTATTGAAATTGCTTTTTTCCTAATATTAATAGAAAATGGCCAGCAAGAAAATGCGATTCGAAACCAATTCTTATAACAGCGAGAAAGTTTTCGTACGAAAAAGTCGTGCACTTTATTTCTGCGGAAAATATGTTTTTTCAATAAAAAAGTGTGTGTTATCTGAATTCACAGTCCGAAGCATATAAATCCACCATCGACAATTATTGGATTAAAACTTCGTCCAATTTATTTTTATATGAAAATAAAAGAAAATGTGTAGTTTTTATTTAACAAACTATTTATTCTACTAAATAACAAAAACAAATGAAGATTGGGCGCTCCCAATTCGAGGTCGGATCGCTTCGATTTTTCGTACTTATTTTACATACAACTGCAATTCTCTGTTGACGATTTTTTTTTAAACTTATAAATAAAATAAATTAATAAATATTCAAACTATTGCTTAGCTTAATTATCTAGTATTCAAATACACTTGTTCGACAGCGTGCACATCCGTGTCATTGGACAGAACATCAATCCTTCTGAACACGTCATCTTGTGACCCTTCATTACACCTTGTGCATTTTTATAACACACAAAGTAATTATATATCGACGTTTGATCGGCAACCTTGTCGCCCTCCTTACAATAGTATTTTCTCTTTTTGGTCGCCATCCCTGTACTGCTGGATACGTGGGGTCGCTGTGTCACTGTTGCTGTCGGCTGCAATATCACATTGTTATTATTATTACTTCCGGCACTTCCGGTTGCTAATATCGAATTCGATTCAATTGCATTTTGCAAGAAGTTGGACAGGACTTCCGATGAATACTGTGATGGTGGCTGAGGAGTCGATTGGGAATATCCTTTGTCTCCTTTTTTTTCGTCTCCGTAGCGTAATCGCATGGCGATATTCTGGGCAGCAAGGGCTTGCTCGCGAAGTCGTTTTGCATCCTGAATCGCCTTTATGGCTTCTAATTGTATTCGACGGTTTTCGGAGACTGTATACCGACTGATCACCGCGTTGGGATGACAAACGGCGTAATATTGTGCATCGCAGATTCTTGTCTGTGGATTGAAGGCAGTATATGTTGGACAAGAGTATTGCATTACACTACCGTCTGCCTTGCTGCAAACGTAGTATTTGGTGCAATCGGTGGCGTTGGGTTGCCTCACGCCAACTGGACAATTTGTCAAGTCGGGCTTGGATTTGTCCAGGTTGGTTTGGAATAAATCATAAGAGAATAAATTTCCATTTAGGCTAATCAATTGACTTTCATCTTCGTTTTGATGCAGCGATTGAGTGGCAGACGGCAACCTGCTCCTACTGGGCTTGCTAACGCTGTTATACTTTTGTGGCCTATTAGCATTCAGTTGTTCCATATACTGTGCTAATTGATTGGCCATGATTTGTTTATTTGCATTGAATTGATTGTAGGTCTCGGAATGATTATCATCACCTGCGCCCGTCGCATCTTGATCATCTTCGTCTTCGGAGTCGTCGTTGTATTCGGCGGTTTCATGTTCCATACTTTCCAATTTTTGGCTATTTGGACGAATTCTCACCTTAGACGGTTCAATGTGACTGGGAAACAGTTGAAGAACTGATTGCTGCTGACTGGGCTGGTAGTAGTTGTGATAAGGATTTCGATTCTGCTGGTATTGTGGGTTTTTTAGATTTTGTGAGTTTGGTAGATTGTATTCAGGATGATGGCGATTGTAGTGGGATTGGGAATATGTAGGTCGGGCTGGAGAAACGTTTCCATAATTAACGGTTGGATATCTTTCTACTTGGAAGACGTTATTCACATTTGTCTCATCTAAATGAGGGCTGGGAGTATAGTAATCAGTGAGAGTTGAACCAGAATCACTGATGTATGGCCTGGAGGTGGTCGTAGGTCGGTAACTCTGCTGGTATTGGTAGTTGTTTTTGTAGTTATCGTTATAACTGTTATAATGTTGCCCTAAGTTTGGGCGGATTGTGACTAGCTGGTTGTTTTCGTATCGATTGTTTACTTTGTGGTTCTGGAATCCCGATGATTCTCCACCTTCAAATTGATAATCCAAAAGTGGTGGATATTTGTTCACCTTTTGACCGTAGCTATCGACTGGTTCGCTTATTTCGTCAGAAGAGGACGATGATGACATATGAACTGGTATAACGTTGTTGTGAATGATTGTAGTTGCAGGCTTATCTGATTTATCATGCTGCGGAACATAGTACGTGGAAGATGCTTTGTCGTATTGTTTGTCCTCGTACCTATCCTGCTGATGCTGATTATAGATATTGTTGCTAAACGGAATGGGTGGTGGCAGATAGATTGGCTGCACCACTTGTGGATAAAAAGCTGAACTTGGAAGAATTTGTCGCACATTTTGATTCTCAATCATCTGTTTCGAGAGCTCAAGAACGGTCTTAAGAGTTTCCTCAGATATCTTTGGATCATATCGGTGATCGCTTTGAGAGTCTTGTGGTTGATTTCCAAGCGTAAAAAGCACTGATCCTTCTGGCTTATTGACAACGATTTGTGAATTTGAATATCCGTCAGTTGGTCGAGGATTGTAAAAGTTATTTGGCAATTGATTTGTAAGAACAACTTTTGTTTCCGGGTCAAGTTGAGTGTTTGCCGATGTTGTGGATGATATCTCATTTAAATGGGCCTCCTCACTCTTCGGTGTCGTTACTTCTTGTTCAGGATTCAGGGAGTCTAACTGGGATTTAATGTTATAATGCGCCAGGAATGCATTAAGCTGATCCGGTCTCATATCCGACACTGCCGAATCCTTATTCTGATATGTTTGCTTAAGTCCGTCGATTAACTGCGACAAGCGTTGCAGGTGTGCGGTAAGATTCGGATCAAATTTCGTTGGAAGTGGTGGTTCATGTAGCTCGGGATCTGCGGTATTTGTTTTACTCTCGGGCGATGTAGTGTCCAACAAAATATAATCAGGACCAACGTCATCACCACTTGCTTCAAATTCATTTTCATTATTGTAATCACTTCCACTTTCCACAGTGATATAGTCCGCGCCTTTGATTTCATCTTCAGCACTATTGTCACTTTCACTATTATTATCACCATTTCCTTTGTCATCAGTATCTGATAATCCACTTAACCCATCTACACCAACTCCATACACTACATTATCATCATCCACGTCGGTGTTTTTATTTAAATCTCCTAGACTGCACTCCCAATCGTCTCCCGGAAGGACGCACATTTGCAAATTCGGTTCGTAAATCAGTCCCTGTTCGCATTTCTCTGGAGCCCAAACATGGCTTTTCGATGGCAGCATTACACACTTAAAGTAGGCATCGCAGCGGGTTTTATGAGGTCGCGTCTTCTCAGGACATGGCTTACCTGTGGGAAAAATAATAGCAACTCTATATAAATGTCCTTTCTAAGGTACCAAAACTATTTTTCCATACCCTCTGAAAAATAAAATAATCCACAGGTCACTATTAATGCCAACAACCGCAGGCGTTCCATAATGATCTATCCTTGTCAAAAGTATCCTTACAAATCGGGTTCGCGTCACCCCGGAGGCTATATTACTCGTTTGGGAGACAACGTATGAATAAGTTCAATTACCCAAAGCAAAATATAGAAATCGTTCAAAATGAAGTGCTCTCTAAATCGTGAACATCTTTCTGGCTCTTATATAGTTATCACTCTATGGTGGACGAATTCGTATGACTGAAGTTCGAGTAACATGCTAAATAATTCTTCAGCTTTGTCGTTGTTAAAGTCTTCTGACTCAAAAAATGAAAAAAAAAACTCGTTGCATATGTGTAACAAAATTGTGTGTGATCTTATTTTTAGTAGGTGATACGAGTGTTATACCGAAATTAATTGGGTAAACAGCTTTTGGCCAAAAGAAATAAAAGAACGTTACTATGTAAGGTTTATTACCATTTGGATTGCTTGTAGAGTGAAGAATGTTACATTTAATAATGTTAATGAAGAGTAGGTACTTGCCTACATGGCATTTTTGTTATATCTTTACATATATAAATGTATACATATAGGGTATGAATTTTCACTTTTTTCTTCATTTCGCGATGAAGTTTATACTCTAAATTATTTCGTGTTGTTAAATAAGATTTCATCACATAAATATAGCTAATTAGTTGGGGGAACAGCAAATGAAAGTGGAATTGAATGTCATGGGAAATGTTAAGATTTGGTGACACTTGAGGTCTAATTTGATTGAAGCCCTGTTCCTTATTAAATTTTTTAATTGTGCCAGTCAAACGAATGACTCACGGTTCTCAGCTTTTCATTTTTATTTAATTTCTTTTCGAGTGGATTTCCCATATAATTTTTTTGATCTGATCCCTTCAAATAAGAAAAACTATCTTAATTCTAGAATCCATTTCAATTGATTGAAATACGTTTTAACAACGGTAGTGGAGATTTTGGTACTGGTTCTAATTCGGAGTCACATGTACAAATGAGAACATCCTGGATTATGCTTGAGTTTAGATTTCAGATTTGGTGTTAAAGGCACGTACAGTGAAGTTCAAAGAATCTTTCCTCAGCCGTACAACACGAATGTGGAACACTCTTCCACGCATTGTTTTTCCTTCACATTATAACCTACAAACATCCAAAACCAACGTGCATCGGCATCTCTCCTTTTCTTCTCACCGTAATTTCCTTAACGCCCGCGTTGTGTACCTAATACATTATAAGGGTCCCAACCCCTTTAGTGCGTGTTTGTTAAAAAAAAAAAAAATTTTGGTTGACGTTATTATCCGATACAGGGCTTCAAGCTTATGTAGCTTCTTCAGACATTCGTGTGCGCAAAGTTATATTTTTGACAGGAATGGAATGGAGCTTCACTTTACGCTGATTCCGAATGGCGCATATTTGGGAATCTGCTCTTGACAGTTTATACTCTTGAAAGTTTACCAGACTTTCGCAAGAGGTCTGGCAGTGAACAAACGTTTAGATGCCCCGGTGGGAGATTCGAACCTCAGACCCCTCGCTCAGTAGTCCAATGCACCAACCAGTGAGCCACTCGCACATCATAAAGGAACTATTATATTAGATAATATTATTTTGCCGTTCAAAATATCAATAACAGGTGCAGGCACGCATGGAAAACGAAATAAAAGAGGCCGGACTCATAAAAACGCCTCAGTAAAGAAGTTATCCCCTGCCGATGTTCATTGAAGTCGAACGGGTGGACCTCACAGCCAATAGGCACGCCATTAAGTAGGATGGTTACGATCGCTTTAATTCTAATCACAATAACAGTCCATACAAGGCCCAAGTCCTAAATTATCCTCACGTTTCGGCAGCTGATTTAATTTTTAAAAATGTTGGCAAGTTGATTTTTTTTAAGTTAAGACTATAAAATCTCTTATTTAAGTAAATTTTTTTCTGAAAGCCTTATCCCTTTTACCTATAAAAATATTAGGCATTAACGTCAATATATGGCCGTAAAACCTATTTACGATAACGATTTGCTTGTGCAAAGTGGAAGGGGCCTACAATTTTAAGCCGAATCTTCTTATGACATTTGATACTCTTGGACGTTTGTCAGACGTTCGCAGGAGGTGGCGCAGTGGAAAAAACTCTAAATGTTACCTGGCCCCGTGGGGATTTGAATCGGGGACCTTTAGATTAGTAGTCCAACACAATTTTTTTACTTTTAAATTCATTATTAGATATCAACTACATACTAGACAAAAATTATTAAATCTAATTTAAAATAACAGGATACTTATTCTAAATTAATTGTCCTTATGCAGACGTTCCAAACTTAACTATAACCTTATAATTATTGTCTTTCGACCTAAAAACTATTTTACGAACTAACTTTTCATATTATATTCATCGAGAACATTTTTAAAACTCGGCAACAGTATTTAAATTTTATATTTTATATTAAACAAATTACAAACTACCTATTCTACTTACTTAAACTACTTAACGTATTCTAACTATAATTGGGATTCTGAGCACTCGTTACCTTACGCAACAAGTTGTCAAAATCCCAATTGCTTTCCGAGCGCCTGGCAGTCGTCAACATGCAAACACGCCGCCGTGAGCCGAGTGAAGCCTTACAGCGTCAGTCACCTCCCGTAAGCCCCGCCACAAGTTGACGAACCCAGGATCTCCCAGAAATACCCTAGCTAACTTAGTCTAACTTATAAACTAAGATTATGTTACCTAGAGTGATGTCTTGGGAGGGCATGTTGACCCCTCCCCCCTCAAAAAGCCTCCAAAATTCGGCGAATTGCTTTTCCGTATCGAATTTATCCCTCCATTATAGACCAATATCATTACTTCCAACGTTGTCTAAACTATTTGAAAAAGTAATGAAAGAGGGCATTTTGTCATTTTTAAACAAGAATAATTACTTATGCTATCAACAGTTTGGATTTCGGGAGGGTTAATCTACAGAAGATGCTATTTTAAAATTATGTAGTGAGATATGCAGCGGTTAATCAACGAGTAAAAACTAACAGAGTTTATAGTAATATGTTGCAGTTACGGATGGGTGTACCTCAAAGTTCGGTTTTTTGTCCTATTCTATGTCTTATTTATATAAACTCCTTATTCGAACAAAATTTGAGTAGTAATAGAACAGCTTTTGCTGACGATATGACATTTACATACGTAAGCAGATCAATATTTGAGTCGGTGGTAAAATTAAGGACTGACGTTAAGGCAATGGTTTGCAAAGCATGAACTTATTGTAAGCGCAAAAACTAAGCTTTTGTATGGATCTATCCTGTTGCTCAAATTGTTTTCAAATAGAATCTGTTAAATGTTATAAGTATCTTTTAGTATCAATAGATAAGCTTTTGAAAAATCCATGCAGCTAATTTAAAAAAGCATAACAACCTCATTGTTTTGGAAAACTTCTCACAGTTATTTACTACGGTCTTGTTAACTCAAAACTTCAATATAGTTTAACGAGTTGTGGTGGAGCTTACAATAATACAATTGAACAACTTCAAACAGCACAAAAGTATACATATTGTCAGAATTATTTTTAAAAAAAGTAGATTAACAAGTAGTTTGCCTTTATTTCGTCTCCTTCACATTTTACCATTAAAACATCCATATGTTTACAAAGTTCTTAAAGTGTTTTTTATGCGTAGCGGATACAGCTCAATACTAAGAAATTCAAATATATACAGGTTAAGGGTAAATTCTCAGCAACAAGTAAAGGTACCGGTGGCAAACAAGAACATTTTTTATAACTTGTATACTGTATCAACACCTAACATTATTTAATCAATTACCATACGAGATTAAAATAATTAATACACAAAGTTTATTTAAAAAAAGTCAAACTATGGTTATTTAGTATGGATATTTCTCAAGTCAAAAATTTGTTTTTGAGCACTGTTTGGCTTTTTTCTTTTTTTATAGTTTCCGTAAATGTATCTTACTGTTTGCATATAGTATTAAATTATTAATATGTTGTTTCCTTTTCAAGTGATTGCTGTTTCAAACAAATATTATATCTATATTCTCTTAATTTTTATTAAATCTTAAATTAATTTGTTTTGTTCATTATTCTTATTATAAACAAAAAAAACCCACAGCTATTGTATATTTATTTAACTAATGGGCCATTCGCCTCTGTCTTTTCTAATCCTGGTCTAATGGACTTTTGGTTTGTTTAAGTGTCAACAAAATAGATTAAAATGTTGGTTCTTAGCCTCACTCTGTCAACGAATTCCATGGAGAATTCACAAGTGCCCACAAACCTTTCATTACCGACAATTTAAAAAAGTGCGTGCATTTTGGAATTTTAGTCATTTATTGTGGGTACATATATTATTACAAAATTTTAAATTTTTTTTTTGAAGAAGAAACGCTCTTAGTACCCCGAAAAAAGACCCACACATTTGTGTGAGTTAGTATTGTCTTAAGATATTAATATAGTTTTTTTCAAATTGAGTTTCGTACCTTTATATATAAAAATGGAGGTTTGTATATCCGTTGGAGATCATCAGGTAAAACTTTTTGATCGCCTTCTCCTCGACTTATTGATCTGTCAGTTGTGTCCCAGTTCCATTTATTTTAAAGTCTTTCGGTCGAGTAAAGATATACAAATAGCGATAAAAAAAAGCGAGTTAACTGGATAATTTCTTTCGTGACGATCGGTTTCTAAGAGGGTCTGAGCTCCTTGGTTAACCAGAATGAGACCAGGTAGGACAGTTGTGCGGGTCAAATTTTAAATGCGTCTATTTTAGTTGCATTTAATTTATAAAAATTACTTTTTTTTCTAAAATATTGACGAAAATGATGAAAACCTTTACCTACTAACTATTGGGTTTTCTCGGCAACTCAGACATCGCGACTTCCTCACTTCACTATACGGACAAACCTTAAATTTGCAAATATTATTTCCCCAAAGTAAAAATTGTTGCAGAACATATTCAGAAATTATAATAAAAAATTCCATATCAACACATTTTTCATTTTCAAGTTCCAATAAAGCAAAGTCCAGCAGGTAAGTATTTTGTTTCAGATTGAAAGAAAGCTAAAGTTATTTTTGCCAAATGTTTTTTTTTAAATTAAATTCACCACGAATCACCTTTGAAATTCACTTCACAATAAATACCTACGCACTTACATAAGTTCAATTCACAATGTTCACAATCAAAAAGATTGCAAACGTCACAAATCTGTCAAAACAATTTTTATTCGGATATATTTTATTGTGAAATCTTTTGATCTGTTTTTGTAATTTATAATGTATGTCTTTCAATAAATATCTTTTTTAAATAATTGTAAAGATGTCAGCCGGTGACGCGTGCATCTCCGAACAACTAGATAATGAAGAGGTTCGTGAAATCCTCAAGACTGGTACTGATTTGCGGCAGTATTCGCGGCAGATTGAACGAGATTTTAAAGAAGTGGAAAACAAATCCATAGAAGATTACATTGCCGAGAGTCAAAATATTGCTAGTCTGCACAATCAAATCGGCGAATGTGATGACATTCTCGAGCGAATGGAATCCATGCTGATGAATTTCCAAAATGTTCTCAGTAACATCAGCTCAGAGATTACCACTTTGCAAAAGAAATCAGTTTCCATGTCTGTGCAACTAACGAATAGGCAATCTGTAAAGGCGCAGCTTTCGCTGTTTATCGAAGATATGGCTGTTCCAGAAGAGATGATTACCACTATTATGGAGACCCCAGTCACCGAAAAGGAGTTCATACTAAAGCTGAACACGTTGAACCACAAACTGAATCTCATCAAGGAGTTGAACTTCAAGGAAAGTAAATCAGCTGGAGATGTCGCTGACGTTTTACATAAACTAAAGGTGAAGGCAATGGCGAAAATTCGGACGTATTTGTTGGAGCAAATATACAAATTCCGAAAGCCAATGACCAACTATCAAATTCCCCAGAATGCTATGTTGAAGCATAAGTTTTTTTTTGAGTTCATTCTATCCAATGAGAGGCAGGTTGCGCAGGAGATTTGCAATGAATACATCGATACGATGGGTAAAATCTACTACAGTTACTTCAAGGCGAGTTTCTTTAAATGCTTATAACGATAATTAAGATAATTGGCTTTATTTTTAGAGCTACTCATCGCGATTACTCGCTTTAAAATTCGAAGAATCTGTGACCAAAGACGATCTAATGGGAATCGAAGATACGGCGTCAAAGAGTTTGTTCTCAAAGACCACTAATCTGAAGCACAAGAGTACAGTTTTTACAATTGGTAAGCGAGGTGATATTCTGAATCAGCAGCTGGAAGCGCCGATTATAGTGCCACATGCGCAGCTGAAAAATAGGGTAAAATATTAATGTTTTACGGTGATTTCTGAGAAATAAGCTGACATCTCATTTCAGTACACGTATGAAGCTCTCTTTCGGTCGGAGCAATACGCTCTGGTAGATAATGCGTGCCGAGAATATTTGTTTGTTATCGAGTTCTTTATGGTGCGCGGAATTCAGGCACAGGATCTCTTCAACCAAATTTTGGGCAAAACTCTTACTTTTATGATTGTAAATGTTTTTTGTTCGTTCATGTTAAATTGGAGTTGTTAGTCTTTCTTTCATTGTAGAAAAATCTCGAAAACAGCATACAGGATTGTTACGACACCATTGCGATGTTTTTGTGCATCCAATTGATATTCCGCTATCAACTTATGTGTCATAAACGATGCGTCCCAGGACTGGATAAGTAAGTACATTGATTTTATTAATTCCATTTCATGTTTGTTGAATGCGTTTTTCCTTCGATGACATCTATGCGAATTGCTCATTTAGGACGATAGTTTATTGCGATAATTTATTTTACTAATTTTATTGTGCTAAAATATTCGTCAGTTAAACTGTCGTCACGTAACTGCCGGCTGAATATCCACATAACTTCTATGGTTTCAGCCTACAACTCACAGAAATTTCCTTCTTCATGAGTTAAAAGGCTCAAAATGTCATATGCGTACATGCACATAAATAAATTCAATTCACTAATGCGGTCACAAAATATGTCTATCGGCCTATCAATTACTTACTTTTCTTAACATTTAAATATGTACTTCTTTTCTTTTAGATATTGGGACTCAATGCAAGCAGTTATCTGGCCACGATTTGAGCATGTTTTTCGATTGAACATTAAAAGCATTCGAGACTGTGATCCGACAAAGTTCAGCAAGGAAATGGGTCCCCATTACGTTAGTACTAAACGCCAACGCTTTTTTAACATTTTCTCAAACAAACTATTTCTAGATAACAAGGCGATACGCTGAATTTTCTGCCGCAATTGTAGGCATCTCCGAGCACTTTCCGAATGAAGTCGTTAGCTTACTTTTACTTGAATTGCAAAACGAAGTAGAGTGCTTCATTCTTCGGATGGCAGCTATATTTCAGTCACGCAAGGAACAACTTATTTACCTCATCAACAACTACGATCTAGTATTGGGCGTCCTTATGGAACATACCCGCGACAACTCTAAAGAAGCTGAAGCTTTCCGTGAACAATTAAACGCCCGTAGTTCAGAGTACGTTGAGGAAATTTTAGCACCCCATTTCGGTGGAATCATTCAATTTGTTAAAGAGTGCGAGCACTATTTTGAAAAGGAACAAATGGACGAATTGCGAAAACAAGAACGAAGAAGTCTTGCTCTGGTCGCCAGCTTCTCGGCGAATTGGAAGAAATCCCTTGAAGAGCTAAACCGTGAAGTTCTCCTCTCATTTCCATCGCTGCTCACTGGTTCGCAGTTGCTGCAACTCGCTTTGGCGAGTTTAGTGCAATATTATCACCGATTTCATAAACTGCTGACACCAAATGCTAGAGCGCAGCTTACAAATATTCATGTTGTTATGGTAGAAATTAAGAAGTACAAGAGTAATTATTAATTTTTTTTATTTTTTTTTTTGTGTGAATAAAATTTGTCTTAGGCTAAACATTCCAATACATGCATGTGCGTTTGTTTAATCCTCATCAGTTAGAAGCATTTCTACGAGATCGCCGTTTGAGCAACTTTCGCCATCTAAACGTTGTGGTGACTTCCAACGCAGCAAAGTAGGCAGGAAAACCAAATGAGTGCGAGGGTCTTTGCGGAATGGGCAATTTACGTCTTTCCAGCTGAAATTATGAAACAAGTAAAAACTTTAATTGGCTTCGTACATCTTTTTTAGAAGGAAGTGTAGGCTGGGAAGAACGTGAAATACGAAACATAAAATAGTTAAGCTCAACAAGAACTTGTTCTTCCGCGTACATAAGTACTTTCTTATGTCGAATTTAAATATTTTATGTTTCGTTTCAGCGGTTCTCGCACTTTTGCAATAGAGGTTCTTCGGCGTAGGATGTATCCACACTCGATATCCCGACTTTACCTAATAAATAAAATCTCATAGCTTCGAATCAGCGGGTGTTCAATCCAGAAGACTGCAGTCCGCCATCTATTGGTCAAAAACTGACCAGAAAGTTGAATTGCTGGGCCTTATTTTTTAAGCGGTCTTTATTGCAATTTGTGTGAATTCACCACATTAGAATAAAATCATTGACATTAAACGCAATCAAAGATAGGATAGGTGGGCGTAGTGGCGCAGAGGTTAGAGTATTGCACTACTAATCTAAAGGTCTCGGGTTGCACAAGCAAATGGTTGGAGAAGCTAGGTTTAAGGCCCTGTATGGCCGTTAATGCCCAATATTTATTTTCTAAAAATAGGATACGCTTAGAAAGTAAGTACGACTAGAAATCGTTTGTAGTCCCATAACGGAAAGTAAAAAGTTCGCTGACTTACTTCAAAGGTTAAGACACATTCCATTTAGTCCTTAAATGCGAAGAAATTATTCGAAACCCCTCGCAGTCTTGAGTTCCAAAAACGTATTCATCAGCGTATCGTTCCTCGGAGTTTATCGAAGACGGAATTTCTGTTAATCTGACAGCCAGCCCCCTATCGCGAATAAATTCTCCCGGGAAACCTTTTCCATTAAACAATTTTATTTGTTCCCTAACAAGGGAAACTTCTGGTTTCAGTTTATTTGCGATAGCCCCCTGTTCAGAGGTTTTCATCTATTCGTGGGTTATAACTCCTGCTTAGTGATGCCTTTTAGCTTGTTTTCTTCTTATAAAACTAAAAAGCCAAGTTTAAAAAGTTTCACCTAAGAACCATAATCCATTATCCACCAATCACCAATTATTTATGAAAGAAAACATTTATTAACTAATTTGTTGACACTTCTACAGACACGGAAATATTTCCAACATTGGTAGATACGGTAGGTACTCAGACATTATTGAATTTGTAGATTAGCGCTATTACGTAAGCCCAATAGAAAATGTATGTACATGTGTATTTTAACATACAGAACATGTTTTCTTTTAGTATTGGTTTGGTGTAAAAGTGAAAATCACCCAAACTGATTATTTATTTTATTTAATCTATTAGTCGGCATAAAACACGTCAGACGTCACACCCTATTACTTTTTATAGTCATCAATAAAGCACTATATTGGAGAGTGACTGTTCAAATGTGGCTAATTCATTTTCAGTTCGGACTTGGAACCCTTAATTTATTTGGCAACAGATTGAAAAACGATTCGAAAACAAATATTAATGAAAAAACATCCAACATAGAGGTCCCTAGTATAATGAAAACGTAAAAATTTTGATTTGCTTTTTTGGTTTAGTTAAAATGAATAGATCAACACAATCTTCGTCTTAATGTTGCTTATGAATTATTAAACTAATACCTGTCAATTTTTTGTGACTTATATCATTTTACGTATGGGTATGGCTATAACTGGGGCCTTAGAAGCAGTTTTTTGGCGATTCCTTGAAAATCATCCATGACGTAAATTACAGCGTTTGAACAGTCATTCTTCAATTGTTGTCTAATGATCCCTCATAAAGAAAATAAAAAAGTCTCTTAAGCGACAAAACGGCGTTAAGTTTTTACATAATTCTCGTCTCAAGACTTCTAGATAATTTCAGTGACCTTTTTTTTAAAAACAAAAGTATAGGTACGATAAATTTGTTAATCATTTGTTTACTTACAAAGGCTTTTCGAGTTCGACATGAACAAAATGACTCTTTTCAGCGGACTTCTCAATTACCTCGTTAATAACCGGTTCCGCTAAAAAATTCAAAACTTTATGTATATGAATGATCGTAATTTGTCAAATTGTCCTACCTTTTTCACAATATGGACACCAGCTTTTACCATTTTCATCTTTATCTCCGCTGACGAGAACATGGATTGGTTCACCGGACGATTCCAAGCTCTCCACCAGTTTGGTAAAATCCTCATAATTTCGAACGTGGTGTTTGATTACCATTGTTTGTTAACGTTTTTTGATACTAGCCAATGTTTCAGAACAACCGAGTTAAACAACTTGAGCTCCGTTTTTGTATTCTTAAACTGTAATTGCGCTGCACACACTAAAGTTCGGATGTGGTTTCAACTGTAGTCTCTTGTGAAATGCTGTGATTTGCTAATGCCAACTGCTTTTAAGTGAGAATTGAGTGGATTGATCATAATTAGTAGATGATTTTGATTTTTTTCGCCACCCCATTTCACCACTAAAACTAAACTACACCAACGGTTGGTGTGGTTTAGGTTGGTGACCAACCTATTCGAATCAATCGAGCGTTAAATTTTTCAGCTCAAGTGTCAAATAAAAGGCAACAGATAGGTGATGGGCAATAGGTGCATTCAGTAAGTCTTTTGCCTAACCCAGCCAACTGAATGACCAAACACTCTTAAGGTAAGATTAGACTGTATGCCACGTTGGCATTTAATGACCGTTTTTGACAGTTCTCGCTGTCAAAATAGGGTCATGCAGTGTAATCGGCATATCTCAAATGACCTAATGAAAAAATTACCACAAATGACCATGCTGATTTTGACAGATAAAAATGACAAAATTGCATGCAGTGTAATCGGACAATAAGCACCAATGCCAGTATAATGACCTAATCACCATATGCAATTTATTGAAATTTGGTTATGGCATTGCTGTCATTTTTGTCATCTGAAAATTGTCATCTTTTCCAAGCTTGCAGTTATTTAATACTTCAATAACATTTTTGCGTGATAATAAAAATATTTTTGGATAACATTTGCCGTAAATTGTTTTAATAATTACATTTTTATTCTACTTTTGTTCTGTGTTAATTAGTGGTTTTATTGTTATTTTTATGTGCATGGTTTAGTATTTGCTGTGTAATATCTAGGTATTACTTTAATGTTTCCGATTATCGGTTTTATTTATTTTGTTGAACAATTAAGTTTCGCTTTAACATGTACGGCGTTACCACAACTTACTCTGAAAATATAACAACAAATGCCTTTAATGACCAGCAGGGCAAAAATTACCAAAATGGCCATTGTGGTCACGTAGTCTAATATAATACCTTGACAGGTCGGAACTTTTGGTCATTTGACAGATAATCTTGTCATTTGGCTGTGGTCATTTGAATGCCAACTCGGCATACAGTCTAATCTTACCTTAAGTAAGACTGTGGCATACTGAATGCTCTCAATTTAAGCACACTCGGCTTGTCGTGCTATGCAATTTAGGATTGGAAGTTCATTATTTTAAAGTTCTCTATTGTGTTGCATGGCTAACGCCATCAGGTATCTCAGAGGAACTTATTATAGAGATTGGCAGCTCATACCATGATTATGTTCGCCACCAGGTATCGCAAATGAACTTAACCATTACCCAATACTTACACTTTCTATAGCGGTTTCAACACAAATGGAATTTTGTAACGAACACTGGACTCTATCAGTGCTACCATGATCCCAATTTGAATCCATATGCTATGTACGTACCATCGAAGATGCTACATTTCCAGAAAAAAAGGGAGATGGTAATAAGTACTTACCAGCAATTGATTTGTATTGTTAAGAACAACAACAGCAACTTTAGCAGCACGTATTAGATCCAATGGTTTTTGTTTCGATACATATGATCTTTAAAATTCGACATTGCTTTGTAAATTCTGATATTCTTCCGACACAGTTTCCCCAATTATCAAATGTCTATATTTGAGCGAAATCTTTCCTGCTTTGTATGGATTGGTATTAGAAGGCTGCAGTGTCTCAGGCAGAGACGGGTCGGGAGCCCAGAATGTTGTCGTTCGAATATTACTTTGATTACTTTTTTTGGGAAATCGCATTTTTAAGCTTAAGCCCTTTGTCCTTTTTTCGGGGTGCGAGACTTTCTACACTGGAGCACTCAGGCTCAATACTGGTCCATTGTACTACCAGGAAGACACACGACTTTTACTTTGTAAATTTACCCGTTTTCCTAAGAAAGACAAGAGGTTGCAGTACAGAGAATTACTCTAATGGTGGATTTACACGGTCACACATTCCTAACATGTAAGATTAAAGGGATGCTAAATACTAAATATCCGTGTGACTGAAAGGGACAGCATTACCTAACATGCAAAAAAACGTGACACGTAGTCAGGTCGGCCATCTTGTTTACGTGGTAGGAATTATGGGAAAGCTATGCATGTTGATATTTTTATAGCGATGGCTTACGAAATTTCGATTTCCTATAAAACAAAATGGGCGCTGCTATCATATGTTTTAATCGCCATAATACATTTTTGACATTTCTCTGCTTCACATCGCCGATTGTACCTACTCAAGATGGAAAACACTATTAATACGGCAGCCTTTACGAGATCCATGTTTTTATTTATTTTTTAATTCTACTACAACAAAACCGATGAAAATAAATTTGTTTGTTTACATGTGATCTGTCAAATCTCCATAATAATGTTATAGCAAGTTAAAGTAAGTGATCTCACTCTTACACCTTATTAGCATTGACTGCGGATAAACGGATCTCTCTTTTCGGTTTTGTTGCAAAAATGCGCGTGCGTGATGGTGTAAATCCACCATAAAGAGAAAGCACAAAATTTCAACGCTGTGGCTACTTTATTTTACACTGTCTTGTTGGCACTGAAGTACTTCTTCTTTACTTTAAAAACGTTGGTATAATCTTAACTAAAAGGATCCTATAACCTTTCTACTTTACTGCATCCCTACTGTTCCGCCTGTAAGGTTTCCCGGGTTGGCTTCCAAATTTGGAATCACTTCGTCGCACAGGGCAATCAAATACTGGTGTTGAAGCATTTGTGTGATCCAGCAGTTATTAGCCGCGTTTTATTATCCCAATGATCTTGATACGGATCCGATCTGATAATAAAACGATCTGGATCATCAGTGGCAAGTTGTGGCAACAGTTGTTTTTAACACATAACAGACGATACCAGGTATTTCAAGTTTCGATTGGCACTCAGCCATATTGCAAATATAGGGTACAATGTGACGTCACAATATGATCGCTTGTTGTGTCGGGGATGTTGCCATTTGAATACAAATCAACATACATTTTGCACTCAATATTTTTTTTCCAGAAACTATGTTCAAATGTTATGTTCAAATATGCAACATATTAACAGTATTGTACTGCTAATATTTCCATTAATTTTTGTGTATTATATTACGAAGCAAAACGTCTCAAAAGTCGCAGTGGTACGAGTAAATTATTAGAATATGAAAATATGCTAATTGATTTTTTGTGTTATTAATAGTGTTTCATATTTTGGTCTGGCAATATTATTGTGTTCCTATAATTTCCTATAATTTAAATAAGCAACGCCACGAAAAAACAGGTAGTGAGTTTTGTAATTACATTTTGGATCACGATTAATGATCCCGATAAATAGCAAGATCCTGTGTTGTTTCTGTTTTACGTATTAAATTGATCCAGATCCAGATCCGCATGGATAATAAAACACAGCTATTATGTCTATGCCTCTCTTCCGCGATCTAATAGGAACCTTGATTGGTAATGCCTTTTTGACTATATTTGTAGGATCTCTTATTAATAAACGTTATAATAACAACTGAGCTCGCACAATAAATATTGCTTTAATATGTAATCAAAGAATTGACCAACGACAAAAATAAACTTACATTACGCTTCACCTTATCTCATCTGCCCCATATATTTTTTTTTTTTTTTTCTAAAAAAGGAAATCCAAATCCCAGAGCACTCCGACTCGGTAACGGTCCATTGTACTACCAGGCAGAAATCCTTTTTTTGGTGTAGAGGCATCTGCCCCATACTCCAGGAGTGTACTAATTATATGGCTACATTCCATAATAAGGTTATGCCGAAGAACTGCAACGTCAAGCGTTCCGTATTGGCTGAAACTGATGTGCAGCAAGAACGGCGCAGCAAGATGGTTTTGTATGTAAAATGACACATTACTTACTGCATGTCAATTCTGGCTGCGAGTTGTCTCTATTTCTAATCTTGCTGCACCGATTGTAGTACAACAGCACAGTTTGGTACAATTTATCCGGTTTGACATTTCGTGCTGTGAAATTCTACGACATTACCTTGCATTTAAGTCGATATTTAGGTCAGGCAAAAAGCATACTGAATGACTGCGCATGTGTTTCATGTTCGTCACTGCATGCATAACTGCGTGCGTCCCTGCTGCACATCTGTTTCAGGCATAAAGCAACATTACTGTAGTGATGCAATAAGGGTAGGTGTAATATAATAAATTTCTGCAGTGCTTAAAGTGAATACTCTTCGGAAATGTCATCCCATAAATCGCGGTAAGTCGACTGATAGTAGCAACAACAATTCAATCAGCTGCCCGGAAAAATCTGCGTAAACTAAACTTTATAAAAAATCTGACACTTCAATTACGATACGAGGCACATATTTAAATACAAAAAATGTCTACAATCTGCTTTTACTTTTGGGAATGCATTCGCATTCTCTCACAAAAAAATCTGTTTCGGTCTTAGCTAGAGCACTCAGCTTGTGTTTCTTTTTTCCCTGACTAAGCACGGCCAGAGAAAGAATAAATTGAGAGAAAATAAAGAGAAAATAATTAAAATGTCTGTTGGGGTTTTTTTTCGGCGTTAAATGTAATACAATTTTATAAAATAATTTTTGTTTACGGAATAAATATGATTGCCCATCATATGACAGTAAAGTGCTCAAGTGTGTTTCATAAATAATTCGTAGTTTAAAAAGAGAAACACTCGGGATGTGTATCCTGTCCTAGTTATACACATACGTAAAAGGGATATGTAAAAATTTTGGTTTACATTTTTGGTCTAGATAAAATAAGACGTTCGACACAATCTTTGACTTAAAATGTTGCTTAGGAATTATTTAACTAATATTTCACAAAAATTGGGAATTGAAGAACCAAATTGGCTACAAAACAAATCAATAAAATTGTCCATACGAAAAATTTTGTCTGTTCAAGTTCTCAGTCGATACACAGAAATGATACAAATCGTTCCTATGATATTTTCGTTTCAATGTGTTAACTGTTCCACTTTTTACGTATTGCTGAGCCCTACCTGCATAAAGTGGCATTTTTATTACACACAGAAACGAATCGAAGAGGCTCCTCAAAAAGATATTTGTCCTCACAAACAAGATTGTCAAAGTTACACACCTAGTATTTTGTTGGGGTTTTTTTTTCACTCCGTCACAGTTTCCTCAACTGACCCCTTTGACCATCACAAATCGATGCAGAAGTTTCATATGAACACCATTTCACTCTCGTATGAACCGTTTTATAAGTCATACCTCCACGACGTCCGACCAGTGCCCATCACCTCGATTACCGTTGTCATTTGTCGTTTCCCGAGTCGTGTCGGTTTTCAATCCTTATTACCTAACGCACACGACCCGTCAAATTCGTAGCAGATTTGTACACGACTAGAATGTAGTAAAATCTTTGAGAAAGATTGGTATCACTCTTGTGGAACTGTCAAAAATTGTATCTTTCGATCTCCTTTAACACTTTCTCAATGTTTTTAAAACTTTTTTTTTTACATCTGAGTACAAATTTGCATGCACTTTGGTTTGTTTAATTAACAAATTTTCTCTGTTTTCCTTAAAGCGGTGATTTGATTCGTCGGAGTTGGATTCATTTCAGCCTCATGTGACCAGTGAGCGGATTGAATGTCTGTTGTTGGCGAGTTTGGCAAGAGAGCTATGGATGTTGATTCCGAAAATCGTTCCACGTAGAAGGGATTGGTGTGGAAACTGCCTGCGATGTCGACGGATAGTCAATATTACAATCAGGCGATTGTGACTGAACTATTGAAATAGTTGGAGCCCCAATAGCCACACCTTTTGGATTTAAAATTTTTTCGAACGAGAGCAGATTCGAAATAGCCTCCTCTTGAGGCGAAGATATCGCCTGTTTATAGTTGCCTCCTCCAGTTGCACGTGATTCCTTTTTAATTTGCACTAATTTTTTTTTTACTTTGTATTTTAAATCTGCCCAAACCTTAAAAAAAATATGTTTACAACATTTATTACTCAAATGTTTGTAAGTCGGTACATACCTTTTGCCAACCTTTTCCATCTCTTGTTGGAGGACCATAGCTGTAAATTGTTGTAGCAATACAGGTCCAAGATTTTTCGAAATCGATTTTATTTAACCCTCTGCTGAATCCTTTTGCCAGATGTAAATTCTTCTCCATTAATGAAATAAGAACTTCTGACTATCTTTTGTTTGTAATTTTTAATTCTTTTCCATTTTTAGGTATTTCTAACTGTTGAAGTTGATCAACGGAAAAACGCAAATAAACTGAATATTTTCCACTCAAAAACGAATGCGTGATTGGTGTGGGTATTTCGATTCAGAAGAAATGACTTCTGCTTAAAAAAAATACATTACAAACGCTGAAATACAGTCTAATTGAATTACACGACTATCTGTCGGGAGCAAAGTTGCAAACGACAAAAAAGTCGTTCTTAAGGTCATTAGTGGTGTTGAGTTTTCTTAGGTAATTAAAGTAAAGTCGTGAGACGACTTCAAATCTAGTACAAAAAGACATTTGACATTTTCATCCGACCTTTGTCGTGTGAAACGACAAGCATAATACAGATTTGGAAGAGTCGTGTATTTTGGAGTCGAAAACGACAACGGTAATCGAGGTGGCACTCAAAAATACACGACTCTTCCAAATCTGTATTATGCTTGTCGTTTCACACGACAAAGGTCGGATGAAAATGTCTTTTTGTACTAGATTTGAAGTCGTCTCACGACTTTACTTTAATTACCTAAGAAAACTCAACACCACTAATGACCTTAAAAACGACTTTTTTTGTCATGAGGCTGAAATGAATCCAACTCCAACGAAATCAAGGATTCGAAATGATTCAAGGAATCGTACTAAAAGTCACCGCTTTAAGGAAAACAGAGAAAATTCGTTAAAGGAGAGCAAAAGATATAATAGCAAGCGGTTCAAAATAGAAGAGGAGCGCCTTACAATTTACAAGGAGGAAGTACAAAAGAATGATCAATAAAGAATGAAGGATACCAAATGGGAAATGATGGACCCTGAGTTACGTGCGAAGCGAACTTTTCAAAATATAGACACAATTTTTGACAGTTCCATAAGAGTGATACCAATCTTTCTCAAAGATTTTACTACATTCTAGTCGTGTACAAATCTGCTACGAATTTGACGGGTCGTGTGCGTTAGGTAATTACTGCATGAAAGAATAGAAGGAAAGGAAAGAAGTTTGTTGCGATAGGGTTTTTTCGCTACAGGTTGCCCCTAAATTGCTCCAGGGATATCTGTTTTGTTGTGTATTCAATTTTAAAAATCATGGCCCTCGTCGGGATTCGAACACACGACCTGCCAATCACTTAGGGATTACACTACCATCACACCCTTGCCACCCGCTTTATTCAAATTAAAAATTAGATAAGGAATGTGTGTCTTTTTTGGGGGGGGGGGGGGGGGCGACATTTGTAAGTCAATAGCCGTGTTTCTTTGCACGCGGATATAGGAATAATTTGAAATTTGCATGTAAAATACAACAACAACTTATCCTATATACGCTAACTTTAGCGGGGATAGCTATCGCCGCTAAGTCAGTTAGCGGGGATAAACAGTGAATGTGAAATTGTTTTTCATAATTTTAGAATATGCTTGGCATCAATTTCAATTGGCGGAAGTAAATATTTTTCAATTTCAGGATTTTCAATACAAATTTCTTAACTACAACTTACAGCTGTGTCACGGTGCATGTCATAGGTGCATGTGTGCTGTCAAGTTTTTGTTGATGAATTCTTAAGCGGCGATAGTCGTTTTCTGATGCCATCCCTATATCCGCGTGCAAAGAAACACGGCTAATGTCTTTCTTTTTTTTTTGGTCAGCCTTCCAAACAGTTTTGCCCAGTGCACCAAATGCCACCACCGTGTAAATTGCTGAAGCCATGGATGAAATTAAAAAGTATATAACAAGTTTTTTGTTTTTCTTTTATTTTACGAAATATTTCTAATGCAAATTTCTTTGAATACACTTTGATTTTAGTTTAAAATTCCAATACACTCATACATACGTGTGCTTAATCCTCATCAGTTAGCAGCATTTCTACGAGCTCATTGTTTGAGCAGCGCTCGCCATCTAATCGTTGTGGTGACTTCCAACGCAGCAGAGTTGGCAGGAACACCAAATGAGTGCGAGGGTCCTTGCGGAAAGGACAGTTTGGGTCTTTCCAGCTGAAATGATTAAACAAAAAAGTTTTTTTTAATTTACTCTCCACATATCTTATTCAGAAAGAAGTGTAGGTAGACTCAGGATAAAGTTTACCTAAATCATGACATAAAGTCAAAGGGCCCTTCCTTCGGACGAACGATCCTTATAGACAAGTATTATTGAAGATCTTGTTTGCCCAATTAACATTGATGAAAAATAGCCCCGTATCAATATTTTTGCCTAAATTCTTTCCACTCGATTCATATGTACCAACTTCTTTATATTTGCCTACATTCTCATATCATAAACAACAACATTGATGTACCCAACGAAACACGGCCATAGGCATGACATTAAAAAACGACCATCGCCGGTTAAGAATTCATCAAAAAAAAACTTGGCAGCACACATGCACCTATGATGTTTATTAGTGACACAGCTGGAAGTTGAGTTAAGAAATTTGTATTGAAAATCGTGAAATTCAAAAATATTAATTTCCGACAGTTTAAATTAATGCCAAGCATATTCTAAAATTATAAAAAAACATAGGGACGGGCTACAGTCCGCTTGGGCGAACTGTTGGATACCATATTCTTATTTCTATCCCTCATAAGTGGGCGTGACAAAAGTCTAAGTATGGTTGAATTGTTAAGAACGCTCTACATATTTTGTTATTTAACATTTAAAGGATTTTATCAAAAAAAAAAACGCTCCCTAGCTCAAACTTGGGTGTTTCAATAAAATTGTTTTATTTAATTGTGGGCGTGTCAGTAGGCGGATTTAAAAAAAATTAACACATGAGCATAAAGGTCCCCTAGAGAGTATATATTATAAATTTCAGCTCCCTAGCTCAAACTTTGGATTTTCAAAAAAATTGTTTTATTTATTTGTGGGCGTGTCAGTGGGCGGATTTTGAGTCATAGATCATATATAAAAAATTTCAGCTTTCTAGCTCAAATTCGATTTTTTCCAAAATTTTGTTTTTTTTTTAGTTTGTGGGCGTGTCTGTGGGCGGATTTCAAAAACTCGCAAACTTGATTATTTCGGGACCCTAGAGAGTATATGGTTAAAATTTCAGCTCTCTAGGTCCAGTTTAAAGGCCTAATTTTTGCCGTCGGACGGACGGATGGACGGACATGGCTAGATCGACATTACTATCGATGCTGATCATAAATATAGTAACTTTTAGGGGTCTACGGGCAATATTAAGGTAGGTATCTTACAAACTATATTACTCGTCTTTAAAATAAGGACAATTTTTGTTAACTTGCTAAAGGAGACTATAAACAAATACATATAAATATTGGGCATAAACGTCGCATACACAGCCTAGCTCCTCCAACCATTTGCTTGTGCGAAGTGGAAGGGACCTACAATTTTAAGCCGAATCCGAACGGCAATTTTCTTCTTCTCATGGCAATTGATACTCTCGGATATTTGTCAGACTTTCGCAAGAGGTGGGACAGTGAAAAAAAAACTCTAGATGTAGTTTAACACACTAGTCAACCACTGCGCCAGACTGCAAGACTATAGGCTGTAAAATTTAACGGCCCAACCCATACAATCAACAGATCCGACATATCAACAGAGAATTCTCTCACATTTTAAAGAAATTATGAAAAGTAAAAGAACGCTTTTATAGAATGCATACTATACAATCCGTTAATCCAACGGAGAACAATATAGAACAGACGCATTCTTTATTAAGGTGGCCCAAAACGAAATGATCCGTGAGCGTCGACGGATCAAGAAGGCTTACTTTCTACTTTTCTGTCCGTCGAAATATGCACACATTCAAAAATTTAAGTTCACGTATTACAAATTTGAGAGAGGCAATGGGCCCATTCATAAATGCAAGGATTGCAAAGCAAACGTACGGCAAAGCAGGAAACACTGCGCAAATTGAAACGAAAGTTTCCTGCAAAGCATGCGCTTGCAAAGCGATGTTGATATCAGTTAAACTGATGTCTAAATGCAAAAATTGAAGCGTTTAACTGAAACTGATGGAATTCCCATAAGTTGTCAGTTCAGTTATCAGTTAAACTGATGTGTAAATACGTTTCAGTTCAGTTGTCAGTTCAATCGTCATTTCCATTGCAGTTGGCGGTGAATCAACATTTAAGATTTCCTGTTTTTTTTTTTTTTCAATATATCGGAACGGAGCGATAATATGGTCGATTTCATTAAAATTTATCGGCTTTCATCGTCCATTACGCAATGTATTTCTTCTGACTTTCGACTGCTCACAAGAAAAATTAAAGCTCAACTGAACAGTGAACTGAAGTCTAAATGCACTGTCTTTTTTAACTGAACTGACAACTCGTAGCCTTAGTGACACAAAAACGTATGTCAATATTTGCTAGTTTTCAGGAGAGACGATTTTGTGATTTGTTTTACTATTTTTCCTACTATTTTTCGAAAAAAATTTTGATACAGCAAGTGCTAACTTCTAAACTACTTCACCTAGAGGTACAATTTTTGCCACAATATATAGAATGATATATGAAGAAAGGTGTCATACCCAGTCCAAAATCGTAAAAAATGTAGTTACGTTCTTGTGTCACTAGGGCGAGGAACTGATCTGAAAACTGAACTGATAACTGATCGTCTAAAAGGGCCTTTAGACTAATAAGCTAAGCGATAACTTAAAAGATTTTACCTATATCTTACTTTGAATAAGCTTTCAATGAAATAAATAAATATGAAAATTTAAATATTTCACACCTTAGGAAATTTCATTGGAGTCGTGCGAATGCTAATGACGATTATTGCGCTACGGCTATCCTCTGGGCGATGTCATTTTGACCGGTTCAATAGCGCAATCTCTTTTCCGCAAATGTTATGTGATGTCATTTCGATTCAATATTTTTTTCGTTTACGGCTAAGAACATTGAGCTTTGAATAGTGAAAACGATATCGTCCAGAAAAAATGGGATTTCTAAGGTTGCGAGATGTATGACTAATGGTCAAAACGATCTTATCAGCCGAAAATCGATTTATGGAATGAGTACCAAGGATAAACGCAGAGGAAGTGTTCCAAAGTATAGTCACATAAAGCACTGATTCCATGCCACCGACGGCGTGGTAAGTCTACAAATCTCAATGAATGGTTTCGCCAATGACGAAGGCGATTCTAACTAAGTCTTGAAGTTCTGAAACGTCTCAAGTTTATTGGCGATCTCATTTCTGTGAAAAGCAGTGATAATGTATTTAAAAGATGGACAGCTCTATGTAAACATTTTATAGACTAGTCTTTTTCTTCTCCCACAGAGTCAAAAAGTTAAATTAAAAGCATATTGCTTGTCCACCAACTACCGACTATGTACATGAACTTTCTAATATTGATTAATATAGTCAATTAATTCTGGAAGACACTAATACGCCCATATCTTTTAAATGTAAAAAAATATGACAGTAGAAACTGAGCCGGCGCTTCATTTTCGTCGAGATAGTTCTTTAACATGAAGGCACACATTCTCTATAGCAACTTAAATTTGCAGATAAGCGATATTAAAATAATAAAGCTGATGAAAAAATATTTGTACATACGTTTGTACATGTGAATATTGACATGCTATATTTAGATCTTTTTTGGAATGTTAATGCAAATCACCACCTTGAGCTGTTTTTTTTTTATGTTATCAGCGCTAAAAGCACATACCTAGGTCTGAGTCGTCCTTAAATACGTCAGACGTCACACCGATACCCATGCAAACAAAGTAATCAATAAGGACAATTTTGTACCTATTCGAACGCTAGAGCAACACATTTGCATTTGTAGTTTTTATAATTAAAATTTTCAAGGCTTCTGGAGACTACCATGACTTAATTGCAGCTTTTTTAACAATAAAACCATAAAATAAATTTGTTTGTACGTTAAACAGTTGTATACTTACAAAGGTCTTTCAACTTCGACGTGAACAAAATGACTCTTTTCAGCCGACTTCTCAATTGCTTCGTTAATGACCGGTTCCGCTGAAAATGTTTATCTTTTATGAATGCGAAGATTTCTTATTTAAAAATATTTATACCTTTTACACAATAGGGGCACCAGCTTTTGCCGTTTTCATCTTTATCGCCGCTGACGAGGACATGAATTGGTTGACCGGATGTTTCCAAGCTCTCCACTAGCTTAGTGAAATCTTCATAACCTCGAACGTGGTGTTTGATAACCATGTTTTTTATTAAATTTGTTGATATCTTGTTGATATCGGAGAATAATCGAATAAGCTTCGTTTTAACAGGATTGAAACTGAATACTGAAGTAGAAGGCAGGGGAGCCACTCAAAATTGGATAGAATTGTAGTTTCTTGTCAAACGTCACCGTCATGCGAGTTCGAGCTCATGCCACAGAACACAGATGAGTAGATGAGCTACATTATCAAGGTCATCGTGAATGAGTTCGATGGATTATTTTCCTTTGTTAGCAATGGAAAATAAAATTGCTGAATGGAAAACAGTGACTTAAGATGAGATTTTAAAATCCCACCAAATTAACAAAAAAAATAAAAAAGAAAATTTAATAACTATTGCACTGGAAAAAAATGTGTATGCATATTTATTTCTGTCGTAACTTGTAGGGCTTTTCACCAAGCTATCTCTTTCGTCAAACGTCAAAAGCAAATTGAATGAAAACAATGTCAGGGAGGTCCGTTTCTGGATTTCGTGGAAAGCAGACGTGAGAAAAAGTGCTCGTGTAAGAAAGTGAAAAAAAAAACAGTGACTTGACTTGATTTGAAACAATGAGTTCCGACTCAAAAAATCTGCCTCAACAAGGGCATCATCCCCTTGAACCAGACAAAAGTAACAAAAAACAATTTATACCACCATCTCAACTTCTATCGAAAATAGATATTGAGAAGATAAATGAAATCTTTGAAATTCATAACAGTGAAAATGGCGCGAACAACAGCGAACACATGGACACCTGTGATGGTGTTAGTGTTGGTATTATGAACAATAATGGGATAACCCAACCCAATAAAGTAAATGCAAACGCGGCAATGCTGCCAAATCGTAATAACAATGCAAATTCAAATGTTTCCAACGCAGAAATTCTAACCAACAATAATGGACAAAAAAATAAATTTAATTCAACTGTTTCCACTACGATCTGGGGAAATAATAACGTTTCATTGTTTAATAATGAAGCGGAAAACGATCTTCAGAGGATATTAAAGAATGACACGACTACTTACCAAAAGGTAATTAACCGTAAAAGAAGCTCTGGCCATCCACCAGCCACCTCTTCGAAAAAAGCTGCCCTTGCTGATAAGTACGCAAGCAATAGATTCTCCATACAGGACCAGGACAACAACTCGCCTAGTCAGCATCAACCAAACATCCAGCAGGCCAACATCAACCAATCAATCAATCAACCCATCCCGAAAGCGAAGGACGAGTGGTGCCCCGCAATTTTCGTGAAGGGCTTAAGCTCCAAAACTATATTGGATTTTCTAAATAAAAATTATGCAGGTAATTTAGATAACATTCGCTTTGAGAATAGAGGTCTAGGCAGAATGAACATTTATATTAGGGATGTAGATTTACATTCTTCTCTTATGAAGATACTTCGAGACATGAAAGCTGAGGCCTTTTCTTTCGTGCCTCGACAACTAAAAAAGTTTTCGATACTCCTTAAGGGCCTTGCAGACGGCTTTTCTGTGAAAGCCATAGAAAAGGAAATTTTGGCGACCGACCCGTCGCTAAGGGTGCTGATCAAGCCATTCTCGACAAAATAGTCGAAAGAGAATGAAATCGATCTTGGCATATACGTTTGTACCGCCGACGATAAAGAAACGCTTAATAAACTGAAAAATATTAAGTATATATTAAGACATAAGATTCGTTGGGAATCCATTAAACGGAATAATATTCTGCAATGTTTTAAGTGCCAAAGATTTGGCCACGTGAGTGCATATTGTGCGTACGAAAACAGATGCGTAAAGTGTAAAAACGTGCATGAGCCCAATTCTTGCTCGATCACAACTATAGTTGACAAATCTGATTTAACTTGCATTAATTGTGGTTTGCCGGGTCACCCTGCTAATTACACTGAGTGCCCTAAGAGAACCGAATATCTCAACAAATTACGAAAGACTGCGGTAAAACCCCCCAATCCGATTATAACCTTTACAAACCCGATTAAATCAAAAAACAATGTTACTGCTGGCGTTTCATACGCGGACATGTGCAAAAATACAGAAAATACCATTCCATCTGTGGGTGGTCGAAACGTTAGTAACTCTAATAAGGAAAACTCAACTTTTGGTGATTTCTTAAAAGAATCAATCCGTTTGTTTGGATTGCCAATAAATATTTTAATTATTCGCGTACGTGAATTTTGGCCAAAATATTTAAAATTAAGTGATTCCGATAAGCCAGGGGCATATCTGGAATTTATCTCTCAAATTTCACCATGATTTTAAAGCTCCTTACTGCAAACATCAATTCCCTTATTTTACATGACAAATGCGCTGAACTAAATCTGCTGCTGGGAGATATCTCGCCAACAGCAGTTTTTGTTCAGGAAACACTTTTAAAAAGTATTCATATAAGATCTTTTGATAAGTATATACTTCTCAGAAATGATTCCGGAAGGGGCACTGGGGTCTTAATTATTAATACTTTTAAATATAAAGTTATTCCTTTTAACAACAATACTATTTCTGCAACTATCGTTTCTATTTCTCTAACCCAACCTTCAGGTCCTAACAAAACCTTAGCTTTTGTCTCTATATACATCCCTTGTAATACGGGGGCAGCTTTGGTCACAGCTATGGATGAATTGTATCGCATTCTGTCTGGTTTTGATTTTTTCATCATTGGTGGAGACTTTAACGCCAGACATAGTTTCTGGGGTGACCACATGATAAACCTCAATGGAAATCATCTTTTTTCTTGGTTTCAAACCGTTGCCTTTCTGAACTCGGAAATTATCTCTCCAAGAACACCAACCAGACCAAGCTCCTTATCAATTATCGACTTTTTTCTTGTCTCAGCTAACCTCATAGCCCCACCACATGTTCAAAGAAATTATAGTTGCGTAACGACAAACCCCTTTTCTGACCACTTCTCAGTTTTTCTAGCTCTTGAAAAATCAGACATCTCTCCCTTCGCGATTGAACCCCCTTCAAACATCTCTTTTAAAGAAACAAACTGGCAATCCTTTAATAGTGATCTCTTTCAAAAACTTGATTCTCTTAACATTCCAACTAACAGAAACCTCTCTAATGATGAGATAGAACATTTTGTGAGCTTATTTTCCAATTCTCTGGAAGACTGCATTAATTTACATTCTAGAAAAATAACTCATAAGAGCTCATACAAAAATTTTACTGATGACATAGTTAATTTGATGAAAATAAGAAAATTGTGGAAAAGTCAACTTAAACGAATTTTCCACAGAGTAGGAAACCGTTTTAACCAAGCTTATTCGTGCCTCTCTTCTCAAATAGCTTGTTTAAGTAAAATAATCAAAGACCAGATTAGATCGCATATGAATCAACAGTTTAGAAAGAGACTCGAACAACTCAGGCCCTCGCCAGCTGTTTTTAAGGAGATTGATAGAATTACGGGTAGAAAAAAGACCTCTAACCATGTGTCCGCTCCTATTTTGTATGAAAACATTGCATATCAATCCATTGAAGACAAATTATTAGCATTTGAAAAATTTTACACTGAGCTATACTCTCATGTTATACCACAGGATAGTCCCAACAACCTCTTAGAAGTCGTAACTCGTAATAGTACTTTTTTGACTTGGAATTCACAAAACGAAATAACCCAGTTTTCTAATAATAACACTTCTTCCACTTGTACGGACGAGCACTTCGCTTCTTCCGATCTGATAAAGACAATAATACACAATCTTAATGGTAAAAAATCTACCGGAATCGATAAAATCTCCAATTTCATACTAAAAAAATGCAAAGACTCTATACCTTCATTCTTAACACCATTAATCAATAATTGCATTAATAACGGGTATTTTCCGCTCATTTGGAAAAAAGCCAAACTCATCCCCGTGAAAAAAAAAGAAAATTCTAGCGATATAACTAATTTTAGACCTATTTCCCTTCTCTCAAATGTCGGTAAAATTTTGGAAAGGGTTCTCTACATAAAAATTGAAGATTTCATCTCAGAAAACCATATAATTCCAAACACGCAATACGGATTCAAAAGCAAACACTCAACTGAGCATGCTCTTTTGCATCTGCAAGATGAGGTCTTGGTGAACCTCAGAAATAAAAGTTGCACAGTGGCCTGCTCGCTCGACCTAACCAAGGCCTTTGACCTTGTTTGGCATGATGGTTTACTCTCAAAACTAATCTCATTAAACTTCCCTACATTTTTTGTCAAAATGATCTTCAGCTTCCTAAAAGACCGTTATTTGAATGTTTTCCTTGGAAATAAACTCTCTTCTCATGTTCCAGTAAGATCCGGTGTTCCCCAAGGCTCCATCTTGGGGCCTCTTCTATTCAACATATTTTTGCACGATTTTCCCTCTAGATTTCAAACCTCTAAATCCATTTTATATGCTGATGACACAATAATTTTCGATTCTAATGAAAGACCACACGAAGCCCTTCGTGGCATTCAACAACACCTTGAAATTGTAATCCCCTTTTACAAAATGTGGGGCATTAATCTAAATTTCTCCAAATGCGAAGTCATTTGCTTTAGGAATGCGTCTACCAAAGGCCACCACCTAGCGGTTAGAGAAAGTAAGCAACTAAAGCTTTCGATTGAGGGAAACAACATCCCTATTAAAACAAAGTTAAAATATTTAGGAATCTCCCTACACGAAAGGTGGAAGATGAACATTCACGCTAGACTAGCTTTAAATAGATCCAAGGCAGCCAGCTCAAAACTCAAAGTTTTACTGAATTCCTCAGAAGTCGAAAGAAAAACAAAACTCCTAATATACAAAACCCTTATTCGGCCAGTTCTAGCTTATGGGTTTCCGATTTGGTTCCAAATCTCTCCAACTGTGGCAAAAGAATTACAAACATTTGAAAGATCAGTTCTGAGAAAATGTGCCAACAAATACCGCAGACCCTCCGGTAAGTGGTTTAGGAACAGGGTCCTCTATGACGCCTCAGGAGTTAAACCTTTAATCAGTTATTTGCTAGACTTAGCAAAAATAAGGCTTACAAACCTTAGGATCCATCCGAATCCCTTCATGCAGCAAGTCTTTAATGGAAATATTAGATCTTCACTGCTCGATCGATATTATATCTCCCCAGTTAGCATCCTTTGCGACGGGTCGGCTTATCAACTTATGATTGGAGATGATATTCATCTTTTGCCGAACTTTTACAAGAGGAGCAGTCACCCTACCTATAGAGGCTAATATTACAATAACGAACGAAAAACAAAACATTAGAATTAGAGAAGGAATTAAATCTACATCCTATTACTTCTGAAAAAAAACTCATAGCACCAATAGTCTAAAGACAAACAATAATGTACATATATTTAAAAAAAATAAAAAAAAAAAAAAAAAAATAATAAAAAAAAAAAAAAACCTTTAAATATTTAAAACTAGTATTTAAGACATAGCCCTAAGTAAACTATAAATTACCTATAATAACGACGAAATGTTCAATTCTCATTTAATTTAATTTAAAACCTAACTTACAAATTAATATTTATCATTAATCAAACCATGTCTTTCTTTATACTGATCGTTTAAAAAAAAAATATATATATATATGCATATACCTTTTTTGTATTAAATTGTCCCATCATTCATCGACTTGGCATGACTGGTGAACAATTATTTCCTTTGTTTTATATCTCTCTCCCCTTTGTTACCTAGTTTTAAGTCCATTATCAAATGTCACGTTTATATTGAGCAAATGTGTTTCCCACCAAAAATAATATCTATTTTGTGATTTTAGTTTTCTTGTTTAATTCAACATAGAAATAAGTGTATCTTTCTGCTACAGCCAGACCAATTCTAAGTCGGCTTTAAATTAAGTTCTTTATGTAAACAAAATAATAATATGCTATCAATGAAGTCTCAATAAAAATTACATACATACATACAAAACAATGTCAGTGTCAAAAGAGCAAAAAAAAAAAACAAACAAACAGCTGAATGAAATGAATAATCATTGTGATTGTTAATAAAGTGTATATTTAAGTGAAAACAGAAGCAATTGAAGATTAAAAAGTACCAGCTTATAGAGAAAAAAACGTGAGAAAGTAAATTAAAGTAAAAAGTTGCTTCGAAACAGAAATATTTTTTTGCCACAAGGCTATTGTCACGGTTTCACTTTTATTTTTTGTACAGAATCTTAATGTATTGTTATGTTTTGAGTATTCCAAAATAGTGTTTGGATACTCCTTTTTAGTTCTGGAAATTTGTTTTTGTTATAATCCACTTTAATATAAAATTATTACGAGATCTTTGCAACAAAAACATTTTTTGCCACAACTACGATATTCTCACTTTTTCACTTTTATTTTTTGAACACAATCACATTATAATGTTAACTTTTTAATTATCCAAAACGTGGTTTGGATACTACTTCTTAGTTCATTTTTTTTTGTTAAAATTGGCTTTGTTATAAACTTTTAGTAACTATTCGCGAAGAACTTATTTCCCGCCATGCAAATTCGCCATTGTTTTCATTCATTTCATTCAGCTGTTTGTTTGTTTTTTTTTTCCCTCTCTTTTGACACTGGCATTGTGGTTTTTTTTCTCTCTTTTGACACTGACATTGTCGTGACAAGCCCTATACACTACACTACACGGCAGAAAATAACGAATTCTGCAGTTGTTACAATAGGTCCGTTCGCGAACTAATATGCAAACGTAAATTTTTATAAACTTTCGAACACAAACGCGTTCGCGTACTGAGAAAATGGTAAAAAGATGAACGAAAGAAAAATATACTTTCGTTAATGGTGGATTTACACGGTCAAACATTCCTAACATGTAAGATTAAAGGGATGCTAAATACTAAATATCCGTGTGACTGAAAGGGACAGCATTACCTAACATGCAAAAAAACGTAACACGTATTTAGGTAGGCCATCTTGTTTACGTGGTAGGAATTATGGGAAAGCTATGCATGTGATATTTTTATAGCGATGGCTTACGAAATTTCGATTTCCTATAAAACAAAATGGGCGCTGCTATCATATGTTTTAATCGCCATAATACATTTTTGACATTTCTCTGCTTCACATCGCCGATTGTACCTACTCAAGATGGAAAACACTATTAATACGGCAGCCTTTACGAGATCCATGTTTTTATTTATTTTTTAATTCTACTACAACAAAACCGATGAAAATAAATTTGTTTGTTTACATGTGATCTGTCAAATCTCCATAATAATGTTATAGCAAGTTAAAGTAAGTGATCTCACTCTTACACCTTATTAGCATTGACTGCGGATAAACGGCTCTTCCTTTTCGGTTTTGTTGCAAAAATGCGCGTGCGTGATGGTGTAAATCCACCATAATTTTTCTTCACACAGAATTTAGGCTGGTAAGAAAATGAAAACTGTCAAATGATGAAATCCTATGAGTTTGCCAGCAAAAAAAAACAGCGAATCCTTCTTTTCAAGCCAAACTTAGACGTTTTTCATTTTTGCACACAAAAGCGTTCGCGTACTTTTCTTTGAAATGAGAGGATTCTCTCTCGATTTTGGAGATTTGGCAGTTTTCATTTTTCTACACATAAAGTACGCGAACGGACCTAATTTGAATTGCCTTAGCATTGAAAGATGCGAAGGAAGATGAAATTACACCACAAACAAGAAAAAAAATGGAATCACACATGCCGCAAGCACAACCATAACCCTTCAGTTGGCATGCCCAATCACTTGACTGTGCATGCGTGCAAGTGTGGTATGGGCATACTTACTTTTACTTTACGCGATCCCGACCAGTGAAAAGTCTCTCCCTGAGACACTGCATCTTTCCATCCTCTTCGATCGCGGGCACGATGCTTCCAGTTCTCCAGACCAAGTGCTCTGGCATCCACGATGGCTTGGTCAATAAAACGGAGGTTTTAGAAGCACTGCTTATCCCCGCTAAAGGACTTAGCGGCGATAGCTATCTCCGCTAAAGTTAGCGTATATAAGCCGTTTTTTTTGCACGCGCATGGATATATGATTGGCATACAAAAACGACCATCGCCGCTTAAGAATTCATCAAAAAAAAAAAACTTGGCAGCACACATGCACCTATGACATGCACCGTGACACAACTGTAAGTTGTAGTTAAGAAATTTGTATTGAAAATCCTGAAATTGAAAAATATTTACTTCCGCCAAATTGAAATTGATGCCAAGCATATTCTAAAATTATGAAAACGAAATCCAAGATTTTGCGAAATCAAAGATTTCCCATATATGTACATAGTTGAAATATTTATTTTAAGAAATCTCTCACTTTTCACCCAAGTTCGAACTATTCTAGAACTTTTTTTTCGAAACTGTCACATAGTTTTTTTGCGGTGGGTATATAGACTTCATTTATAATTTAGTTAGGTAGTTATGGTGAACTTTTTTTTAAACCAAAACCAGGGCCTCCGCACCCGAGACTAATTCCACCGGCATAAAACCGGTTTCATACCATACTCTGAGCGCACACGGGATGAATTCTACCGGTAGAACAAATTGCATACATGAATCCCATTTCATTGTGTTAGTATTTCTGTCAAAATTGACAGTCGTGACATTACTTGTTGACAAATGCTCAGCATCTTGTATTTTAAGATGATCCGGGTGCTGTGCTTTATATAAAATTTCATATTTTTTGTACTCATCGGCACCAACGTTTCTTCTTTTGACCACGAAATAACTTCACTGACTTCCATGTTTTATGTTACTTATGTTTTTTTTCGATGTTGCATGCTCGACTCACAAAACGCAATTGAGAGTCGAATGTTGTTTTTTGCCATATTTTTGCTCCTAACATCTTTGATAGATCAAATTTCAAACTACCCCCTATTTTTTAATTCCTTCTGATCATTAAAGATACTTCCGTTTTCAGTTTTTTTGTTTGCAAAAGGCAATACAAATCGTCGCCTGAGAATTGTTTTGTTCCATACGCCACTTTTGTCATTTTTGAGTTAGGAACGGATTCTATGGTAATTTTGTATGGTCTTTTTAAATCTGTGATTCGATTTGCTCTTAGTCTTTCCAATTCCGAGATATCGAACATCGAATTTGTCCCATATCCACCAAAATCAACAGTTTGTAGAATTGTTTTGTGCCATAAACCATTTTTTGGCGTTTGGGACAAATTTTCCATATAATTTATTTTAATTTTTTTGTGAGAATTGTTTTGTTCCACGTGCATATCAGTGCGACAAGAGGTACAGAAAATATTAACAAAGTTGAGAATTGGTTTGTCCTACGTGCACTCGTGTTAAAGAAAAGCTATGTATGTGGAACACTGATCGCAAACAAAATTTTAGTATTGGTTTGTTCCACCTCCATCACAGTTGTATAGATAATATTCGATTTTATGAAGAAATGAATTCGGTGCGGTGATGAATAGTGCTGCAAACGCAAAAGTTGCAGACGTACGAGCAGTCAGATAAGTACAAAAAAAATCAGAAAAGTACAAGATTTGGTGTTCCATGAGTAAAAAACTTCCCGCAAAGTGTTCTACATTCTGTCAATTTGTGTTCCATGAAGCTGTGCAGATCAGTTTAGCATAAGTTTTCCTGTACCTAGTTTTGAGATAGGGCAAGTGAGTGAAATGTGTCAAATTTGAAAATTCAAATTGTACTGATGCCAATTGATTTATTTGTTTGGAATTAGATATCGTATTTCTTAGTTTAATGTTACAAATATTCGCATATATATATAAAAAAAAATCGAAAGAATAACATAGAACGAGTTGAAATTGTGATCAAATCGACATCAGGCCAAACATTGACGGTACAATGCTCACTCAAAACCGGAAATCACTAGAAAACAAAGAGGATTATCTATTTGAAATTTCGCAGCTGATAGGAGAACATTATGACTCGAAGCTGCACTTTTCTGATCTGATTTGATCTGACATTTTTCACTTACTGGTTTAATGCTAAACACTTTGAATAATTTTTATATTTTATTGTATTTTATGAATAAAAACTTTGTTAACAAAAAAGATGAAATCGATTGTTCTTTTTAAGTTTTAGCATCCAACTCTATGGTTTCTTGCCTTTCAGATATTTTGGATGAGAATTGGTTTGTGCCATATCCATTTTTTTTGTGTTCCACGTGTATGAAAAAAAAAATTAGTTTCAAAATGTGGGAGGTGGCACACAAGTCAAAAAAGGAGACTTTTACGTTAATAAACGTGGCTTGTTAACTCTTTGTAAGACTAACTTCAAATTAAAAAAATAAAAAAAATCGTATCACATAGTTTCGGAGTACCAAGTACGCAAACTTTTAAATGCGTTTTTCTCGAAAAAGTGGCAATGGCATATTGAACAAAACAATTCTCAGGTGACGAAATGAAAGGCAGATGACAATTTTTAAATTTGGAAACTGTCCATGTACCGCATTGTTTTTAAGTCTAAACACCTTACCCAAATTATTTTCAGCACTATCTTTTTCGTCAAATCTATGCCGAACAAAATCCAATATAGCGTGAGATCACCACTCGTCATACAGTTTTTGAAGTGTCACAAACTTTTCAAACTTTGGAAAGCGCTTCAGCACAGGAATCGTTGATTTTGTGTTGAACTGCTGAGTTCTGATGGATTAGCAATAGAAATAATAGAAAATAATGTATCCTTAAAATCTAATCTTTTTGAAATGTCCGACGTCAATTCAATGTAAAAATCTTGGCATGTTTTATAGAAACTTGAAATAGCTGAAAACTGAACGAAAATGTACCCTTTCGTCTCTTCAAATGTTCCATACTTTCCGTAGCCTTTACCCCAATATATATTTTCTCTAAAGCTACCCATATTTTTTTTTTATTAAAATCATCAAACCGTTAATGTATCGTCCTTAGATAAAGTACTAAATACCAAAATGTTGAAATCCCCGCATTTCCCCCGCATAATACCAATCCCCTCAAAATCGCAAACGAGTTGAGGTTCCCCGCAGTTTGGGGAATTCTTCACAAATTGGCAACCTTGCACATACATACACATAGTCCAATAAGTCTCCGTACAGCAGTATACTTTTTGTTTATTTTGTGATAAACTTTTAAAATATTTTATTAAAAAAAAAGACTAGGTACCAGGAATTAAAGTAATAAAAACACCTTCAATTTTTTCAACAAAAAAAAAAAACATTTTATTGGAAAAAACTTAAAATTTAGACAACTACTGTGAAGCACGGCGGCGGCAATGTTATGGTATGGGGCTCTATGGCTTCTCCCGGCGTCGGAAACCTCGTATTCATAGACTGCACCATGGATAAATATGGATACTTGAGAATCCTTAAAGAAAATTTCCGTTCAAGTGCTCAAAAACTGGGTCTCGACAACTCTTTTATATTCCAACAGGACAACGACCCCAAGCACACGTCGATGCACGTAAGAGAATGGTTGCTGTCTAATGTGCGGACGCAAATAAAACATCCTGCTCAGTCCCCAGATCTCAACCCAATTGAACATCTGTGGGATCACTTGAAAAAAAATTCGTGAACAGACAATATCCAGCAAAAATGACCTCAAAGCCATTTTACTTGAGGAATGGAACAAGATATCCCCCGACACGACTTCGAAACTAGTCCATTCGATGAAAAACAGACTGCAGGAAGTAATAAAAAACAGAGGAGAGGAGGTCCTACTAGTTATTAAGTTTTGCGATTTTTTAATTACGTTAAATTTTTTACTTTTTTTTAAAGAAAATTAACCAAAAAAATGTTGGTGTACGGAGACTTTTAAGTTCCTTTTTTTACTCTTTGAGCTGTAAATTTGTCTAAAATTTAAGTTTTTTCCAATAAAATGTTATTTTTTTCGTTGAAAAAATTTAAGGTGTTTTTATTACTTTAATTCCTGGTAGTCTTTTTTTTTAATAAAATATTTTAAAAGTTTATCACAAAATAAACAAAAAGTATACTGCTTTACGGAGACTTGTTGGACTATGTGTAGGTAGTCTGTGACTTTTCGTCTACAAAAACAGACGTCCTACCAGGAAAAAGTACTAGCTGTGTTTAATGAAAAAAAGATCAGAACAGAACAGATCAGATCAGCACCCATGAGCGAAAACTGTCAGATCAAGTCGGAACAAAAAAGTACAGCTTCATGTGACAGCTCTCATATCAGCTGTTGAATTCAAATATGAATAAATCTAAATGAAAAGTGAGATTCAAAGTTGCTTTTGATAAATAAAACAAAATGAATACTTCAGACTTTTTAATAGTCGAGATGTTGGAAGATTCTGGCAGTAGCACCTTGTTAAGTTCGTCGGATATTACAACATCGGATACGAGCAATAGCGAATTTCATGCCAAACAAACAAATCAGCTGACATCAGTGACATTTGACGTCTTCAATTTGACACTTTTCACGCAGTTGCCCTTCCTCAAAAAGAGGTGCAGAAAATCCTGTACTTTTCTGATCTTAACTGAGCTGGACAGCGTTATTGAACACAAAGTGACAGAATGTAAAACATTTTGGGGCAAGATTTTTGCTCATGGAACACAAAATCCTGTCCTGATCTTTTCTGTACTTTTCTGTGCAGCTCAGGTTCATTAAACACACCTATTGTCTCGGTGGTCGGTGCAAAATCGGGTTTATGCCGATATCTCGTGTACGATAACGATAGCACAATGTTATATTTAACAAGGTTAATAATTTAATGGCTCAGTGGTTATTGTGTTGGACTACTATTCGAAAGGTCCCCGGTTCAAATCACGCCGGGGCCAATTAACATCTAGATTTTTTCCACTCCCCACCTCTTGCGACCGTCTGACAAACATCCAAGAGTATCAATTGTCATGAGATCTTAAATTTGCCGTTCGGATTCGGCTTTTAAAATTGTAGATCCCTTCCACTTCGCACAAGCATGGTTGGAGAAGCTAGGTTTAAGTCCCTTTTTAAGGCCTTATATAAAATAAATAACGACTCTCAACAAGTAATTAAAATAAACTTTATTTGCTCAACTCTTAATTATGCTTGGTTAGTACAACCACTCTCTACCAGATACTTGCATGTACTGCCTTCTTTGTATATAGAAAGGATCCTCAACCGTCTTTTGCAGTAATGCTGTCTCCCTCGTGACTTACCGCTCACTCATTCCTGCTACAGATTCGTCCATCCTGACGATTTCGGCGTCCTCGTCGAGTTCATCATCAGCGTTGAGCTGGATTCACATTTTCATTCTGTCGGCAGCACAAACGGAGGAATAAGGTTTCTGAGTCCGTGGCGCGAACGGTATATCCGTAATTTGGTATCGGTCATGGGGTAAGACGACGGGTACTATATATGGTCCCTTATACTTAGGTTCCAGTTTGCGGGACACCCCGGAAGCAGCAGTGCCATCATTAGGCAACATCACAAGGTCACCTACAGCGTATGTCTTGGCCTTTTTGTATTTGGAGTCGTGTTTAGATTTTTGGGCTGATTGAGTTTTAGTGATGGCAAACGCTCCCGCATTTCTTACGTGCTCAATGCTCGGCATTTCCTGGTTAATGTCTATGGCATACGATAGTGGATCTGGCCAGGGTTCTCTGGGAACATAACCCATTAGCATCTGGTGTGCGGTTTTCTGAGTCGACTCATTATACGTGTTGTTAATGCCCCATTGGACAATCTTCACTTTCTGGTCCCATCGAATTTCGTCTTCTACTGTAGCAAGGAGTGCCTGCAGTATAGTTCTATTATACACTACTTGGCCGTTTGCTCTTGGAGTTTTTGTTGCATTGAGCACATGTTGGATCGCGTGTTCTTTTACATGTTGTTGAAAAAGTTTCGAAGTGAATGCCGTACCTCGATCCGACACTATGCGCCGTGGAGTGCCGAAAGTGTTCGACAAATCGACTAGGAAGTTGACCACTGGTTTTGCTTGTGTTGGGCAGCGGCTTCATGATGACAAATTTCGTGAATGCATCAACCAATACGATCAGATACATATTTCCTTTTGTTGATTTAACAAACGGTCCTAGGTGGTCGATGTGCACCGTATCGAAAGGAACGCTTTTCTTTTCGATGACATGCCACTCTCCTCTGGGTTGTATTTCAATTTTGTTGTATGCAAGTCTTAATGTACCTTTTGACACTTTGGGTCATTCGCGGAAACCAATACCTAGATTTGAGATGCTTAGTGGTTTTATTTTCTGAGAAATGTCCCATTAAGTCGTGACTTCTTCGCATAACTTGCTGCCGCACCCCTTTTGGAATGTATAGTCTTGTCTCTCCTTCTACGAGCCTCCATAAACGTCCGTGCTCTATCTTATAGTCGACGTGTATTTGCTTTTCAAATTTATCCTTTGGTTCCTTTTTGAGTATGTCTAATATTTGGATTACGTCAGCGTCTTGCAAATTCCAACGAATATATCCAGTCGTCTTCATCGATACATATTTTTAGAACGTCCATATCCACGACTTCGGGCTCTCTTGGTTCTTCATGCGGTCTTCGAGAAAGGGCGTCCGCATGCGCCATAGCTGTACCAGGACGGTGTTTGATTTCGTAGTCATACTCTTGCAACTTGAGCCACCACCGTGCGATTCTCGGGACCAACTCCTTTTTGTTCATCGCAGTATTAAGTGCCCCACAGTCAGTGACGATGGTCAAACCGATAAATTGCCGAACCTCGTGCTCAGTTGTAGGTGTCCGGAAATGTTCGACAGCATCAGTTTTCATTTTCTCTGGCTGAATAGTGTTATTTGTCACAATGTGTCCCAGAAACTCTATCTCCGTTTTGAAGAATGAACACTTCTTTAAGTTTAACGTCAGATTTTCGCGCTTGAGCAACTTCAAGAACCTCTCCACCTTTCCCATTCCATCGGCGATAGAGTTTGATGGAATCACTATATCGTCCATGTAGGAAATTATTGTATCTGGTTGCATTCTTTGGACAATACTGTTCATCATCTTTTGGAAGACTGATGGTGCATTTACGACACCAAAAGGCATTGTTAGGAACTCGTACAATCCGTCTGGAGTGATGAGGGCTGTATAGTGAGTGTGTTCAGCTTTTATAGGAATTTGATAATACCCGGAGGCTAAATCGAGAACGCAGAAGAACTTATATCCAACCAATTTATTTAGCTGTTCTTCGATCAGTGGTAGCGGGGATTTGATTTTCCTGGTTAGTGTATTAAGCCGCCGGTAGTCTACACACATGCGATCTTCCCCATTTTTTTCTTTACCAGGATGACCGGGGAAGCGAAATCTGACTCGGATTCTTTGATGATGCCACAATCCAAGAGTTCTTTAATTATGGACGCCAGATGTTCTCGTTTAGCATATGGGACCTTGTATGGTTGGTACACGACGGACTCTTTCTTCTCCAATTCAATTTCCATCGTGGCTAGATTTGTTCGTCCGAGTTCTCTCTTATTCATAGCAATGGATTGGCGGTACTTAATCAAAAGACGATGCAACTGTGTGATGGTCTTGTCGTCCAGCTCAGCATCCACCTGGACATCCATCATGTCAATGGTTGGAACGATCTTTTCACAATTGTCTATTCTTGCGACGGTAAGGGTCTCTCCTATTTAAGTCAACCCGCATGCTGGACTGTCAAGGATATCCTTTCCGATCCGTATCTCTTCTCAGTATCTCTTCCGGAAGCCATTCGTCCTCTACCACAATAGCACAAACGGAGAAACGTGCATAGTCTATTTCGATATTGCATAAGGAAGTGCCAACGGCATAGCACTTACCCCCGCCAAAGCCATGCAAGATGGTGTTGCATTCATCTATTGCTATGTTCATATCTGTCGCCACTATTTTAGAAAGGATGGACCGTTCACTACCCGAATCAAGTATAGCTGTGTAATGCTTCCCATTTATGGACACTTTCGTATGGTAACAATCTACTCCAGTTACATTGCGAATTATATTTACCCGGTAATTCTTCTCCGTGACTTTTTCTGTTTTAGCTGCTGGACGAAAATTATTGTCTCTACTATTAACCCATTGCCTTTTCCTAGACTGCGTACACTGTCTTGAATAATGTCCCGCTTGATTGCAATTGTAGCACGTTACTGAACTACGTTGTAATATCTGTCGCTGAGGCTGCCCTTTCGTCAATCCACTAATGGATGACGGGCCGATATCAGCGAGCTTAGGATCGGTGTAGTAGCTACACGTGAATTTGTGCGGATGCTAGAATACCATTTCATCCTTTCTATTAATTCCGCAACGTCCTTGAAATTCCCTGCAGCTAAATTTGAGCTCATTTGAGGATCGTTAAGCCCCGTAAGGATGTATTGGATGATCGTTTTGTTCGAAAGTTCAATCCGCTTACCTAGCATATTAACCTCGAAGCAATAGCTTTCAGTTGGTTTCCTAACTTTCCTCATCAGCTGCTGGTGTATTTCAACTTCACTGTAGTTATGTGGGAAATTCAATTTTAGCCCCGTCACTAACTGAGTCCACGATACGGACGCTTCCTGAGTTGCGTCCCACCAGTATATCGCAGGACCATGCATTTTTGATGCCGCTGCCAATAATAGTGCCCTCTCATCCCAGTCGTATATTTTCGCCAATCCTTCAACGCGGCTGATTCAACACTCGGCCGACATTGAAGATATTTCACCAGGTGAAAAGACTGGTAGTGCATCCGCGATCTCTTTTATTGTACAACTTATCTTTGGTCTGTCTGTGACAGTGGATATTCGCGCTGATTCTAACTGTCTGAGTACATCAGCTATTTCGCATTATTTCCTAAACAAGGTTCGCTCATTCTCTTTTTCCCTCGTAATTATGTCCCACTCTCTCGCCCTTAACTCTTCATCCGTGAGCGTAGATGCATAGGAGATAGAGTTTACTTGCGGTTCTTCTTCCCCGTTGGTATTTGTCGTCTCAGTCTCCTCTCTCCTCATTCAAAGTTTCGCTGGAACGATGCCCTTCTTGAGGAGAGGCGCTTTCCCCTTGCTGCTTATCATGCTGCATTATTCTACGGATGAGTACCCTTTTGGCTCCGCTGATCTTTAAGCCCCTATTTTGCAGCTCAGCTTGGAGCTGCTTAACGCTCATATTATCCATCCTGGTTTGATCTAAATGACAAAATAATAAATAAACCGATAATTTACTTGTTATTTAACAAAAAGATGTTGATGGTGAACTGAATCAATCATTTAATGAATTCAGAAATGGTCAAAACCACAATAAAGTAAATAATTAATACTGATACCGTAATTCGAATTCAAGATGATTCGCATTTTTGGGAAATACATAAACACGGTACGCAGGACGAAACTCAAAGCACACAAAGACTCTATTCCCCAAATATCACATTGTCATATAGGGTAACGGCACTAGTGGTCGGCCACTCTCTAGTGATCGGCCACTTTTACCCTTTTCTTCATGTAATATAAATACCGTTAGAAATTTTCTTAATGTGATGATGCAGGTGCAAGCAGATTCATGTCCTACATCTCTACCCTCAAATTTGATATTATTACGCAAATAGTGCAGCTGGTAGATACACATCAGTCAGTGACTCAGTGCGCATTTGCGAAAGTGTAAGAACGTGGTGATTACTTGTTTTTTTTTAGTAGTGCGTATTTACAAAAGTGTTTATTTATGTTACAATTTGTTTGGAAGATAACATTTTAATGAATTTGTATTATCCTTAAAAGCATAAGGTATGTATTTAGTGGTGCAAAGATTACAAAATATTAATATCTGTGTAAATATTGGGGTGGCCGACTACTAGCACCCAATTTAATGCGAATTTCAGTCCTCGGCTTGGGGTGGCCGAGCACTAAAGAAATGCACTATAGCTTAAATTTATCTTTTGACGTACAATATTGAAAATTTATTAATGAATTACTCTGATTTCACCGTTAAGCAAACAAATGTTTGAGAAATTTTAGTGCTCGGCCAGGTACTTAAGTTGTCGGCGCACTGCCGGCCGATTATTGAAACTACGAAGCTAGTGTTCGACCGCTGAAGCTTATTGCTATTGGTATTGGCCTATTTGTCTAATTTACTTCGATTTTAAAATTCGTTTAGAAATCAAAAAATGGAAAACGAAAAGAGGCAGAAAACAAATCAAAAATCTTGCCAAATAAAAACAACAAGCAGGTCAAATAAAGTCCCAGATAAAGAGAAAATGGCCTTCGCCCTTCGTGACATAAGAAAGAATACTTTGAGCATAAGAAAAGCCGCCGCAACCTATGGAATTCCTAGGACAACAATTCAAGATCGCCTTCATGGTAAAATTTCTGAAGACGTTTTGAGGTTTGGACCAGAATCGTACCTTTCAGCAGATGAAGAAAAGAAAATCACAGAATGGATAATTAATCTAGGCAAGTGCGGTTTCCCTCTGAAAAGAGACGATCTTCTTAACACAGTTCAAAAGATAATTAAAGACAGTAAAAAGAAAACACCCTTCAAAGATTGCAGGCCCGGAAAAACTTGGTTTTCTTTATTTTTAAAACGAAATCCTGTACTTGCTTCAAGGGAAGCTGAAGGAATAAGCAAAGCCAGAGCAAATATTTCTGAGGAATCTATACGAAGGTGGTTCTTGGAGCTCACAGAATACCTGAAGAATACATGACACGAAGATATGATGCAAGATCCGTCTCGGATACTGAATGGGGATGAAACTAGCTTTTGTCTTTGTCCAAAAACAGGCAAAGTTATTGCACGGAAATGATACAAAAATGTGTATCAAATAAGTACTGCTCACGAAAAAGACACGACCACTGTTCTTATTGTATTTTCTGCGGATGGAAAGATGCTTCCTCCAATGGCAATTTTTCCATATCTTAGACCACCAAAAGATATTGGCAATAGCATGCCAGAACATTGGTTTTTTGGTAGAACCGAAAGTGGGTGGATGAAGAGTGAGACCTTTTTTGAATACGTGGCTAATTGTGTCGATAAGTGGCTTGAACAGGAAAATGTTAAAAGGCCAGTTATATTATTCATAGATGGGCATAAGTCTCATCTTACAATGGAGTTAAGCCAATTTTGTAGTGAGAAAAATATCATACTCTTTGCTTTGCCACCTAATGCCACTCACATTATGCAACCTGCCGATGTCAGCCTCTTCAAGCCTTTAAAGTCTAGTTGGAAACAAACAGTGCATTCCTGGCAAAAAGAGAATCCTGGTGTTATTCTTACTAAGAAATATTTTTGTCCTGTTGCAAAAAGCGCTTCTCGGTAATAAAAATATAAATCAGACAATTAAAAACGGATTCCGTAAATGTGGCATATACCCATTAAATCCGAATGCTGTGGATTATACCAAGTGTGTAAAGACGACTGCAATCAACGTTTATAGTAGCAGTCAGTCTGAAGTGTGTTTCTCTGATAGGTATAAAATTGCTGCTGAGGTTATTTTGGAGTTGTCCTCAAAATTTAGTGAATGCGGACTGAATCCTGATGACATAGCTAAAGTTATAATTGAAGCATCGACCCTACCAAACGTATCATATTGCGCTCCAAAAAACATATCTGACGAAGAATTGGCCGGCATCCTAGAGGAGGCAACTAATATTTTAGGAGAGCAAGCTCATTTGCCGGGAGATCTAGTAGGCTTCGGAGAAGATTTGGCCCGCAACCCGGAAAGTTTAACTAATGTTCAAGAAGTTCAAAATCATTTGGCAACAGAGCCAATAGGCGATTCGAAGAAAATCATTCCTGCTCAAAAGGCGTTAATCCACACCTCAGAAGAACATATACAAGGAGAACCAGACTGCATTCCAGAAGAAGGACCTGACAATGAGGAGGAGGAAAATGCCATATCAACAATCTCGCTTTTGAACGTTACACTAGGTGATATTGAAATACCATCAGGCATCTTTGATATAGACGACGAAGGAGTATTACACATAGCTGAAACGTCAACAAACCGAAAAGAAGATTTAAAAATAAACAAAATACCGTCCTGTTCAACTTCAGATGTCACTGTAACTTCATCACCAAGCGCACGGTCAAACGTGTCACATGCACTAGCGACCCACATATTTTATCCCAAACCATTTGGCTTTGAAAGCAAGAGAAAATCTAAAGACTCTACAAGATATCCAAGTGCTATATCCTCACAAGGTTGGAGGGACATTTTTTTGAACAAAGAGCGGGAAAAGCAACTGGAACAGGAAGCTCTATTACAGCGGAAGGAAGAACGTTTGACCAAGAAGCTTCTAAAACAGAAACAACCTAGAGGAAAGTCGAAAAGAGGAAATGCACCCAAACAAAGTTCAACAACAGCCTAAAAAGCTAAACAAATCTGCAAGAATTGTTTTGAAGAACTTATAAGTGATGTTGAGGATGATAATCTGAAAAATATAATTTTTTTTATTTAAAATTTAACTATAAATACCTATACCTACGCTCTGCGGACATTTTTGAAGTTCCTTTTTTGTTTAACTATATATTTTTGTTATTTTTTTTTTTTAAACATTGTTAATTTTTTAAGCTATTTAATAACAATTTTATTTGATACTAACTTAGTCTTTAAACGGGTTGGGTCCGTTTGCCCGCATATCAAAAGCCCGCATCCCAAAAGCCCGCAGCACAAAAGCCCGCACCACAAAAGCCCGCATGTCATGGGGAAATATGAAGTTCCCCTTAAGAAATCTCTTTTCTGTGATTCTCACAAGATCGAGTATCTAACATTTTGGAAATTGAAGTAAACCAATCAAAACTGTTATAGAAAATATTTTGTGGCTTCGAAAATGGCGTGAAGTAGTTATTCACCACACTCACCTCTTCCCCTCTTTTTTTTTTGAAAACGTGTAAAATCTCTTACAAAATTTTTGCTCGTCCTGAAAAGAACGGATTTATTTACCATATCCGCCTCTACCCTTCCTAAATTGAAATTGGTTAATATCTCTCAATGAATATTTAGTCGTCCTAAAAAGAACGATTTTGGTTCATAGAAAACCACCAATCCACAAAATCACTTCACTTTCACTATTTTGGGAGCAACCGCACTGCTCCAGGCATCGACGAAGAATGCGACAATTCAGAAAAATACCACCTCTTATATACACTTTGTCGAAAACTTTTCTTACGGTAAATTTGTTCTCCGTGATTCTCAAACAATCGAGCATTTTAACTTTTTGAAATTGAAAGAAGCCAATCCCCCTCGAATTGGTAATATTTTTGACAACCAATCAAAACTCATGCAAGATATATTCTCCTTACAAATGTTTACCATTTTAGGAACTTTTTTCTCTTTTATTGCGAGGAATGCTGTTATTATTCATTGGTAAAAGCATCTATTTAACGCATGTTCTATGCGCACTCGTGCTATGGGTTATTTCCTAGACAATTGCGTGCTAAAATTGAAGTAATGTACATTCAAAATCTATTTAATTCACACAAAAACCCATCTGTAAGTCGCATGAAATCATGAGAATCACGGGTATATGCTTATTGTCTGGCCATAAACACTCACAAATAAGCGTCCTGTTTCATAGATAATGCTACTTACCTCGCATCATTTTCATTGTGGGTGACCCGCTTCGCGGGATCTAAGGATTTAACCTATCTTTCCGCAGGGTTTAGCACGCTCACGCAACTTCGTTGCTCCGCTAAGGGTATATGCTGGTTGTCTGGCAGGCGCCATAAACACAAACAAATAACCGTCTAAATTCAAAGATAATGCCATTTAACTTGCATCATTTTCATTGTGGGTGACCCGCTTCGCGGGATCTAATGATTTAGCCTATCTTTCCGCAGGGTTTAGCACGCTCACGCAACTTCGTTGCTCCGCTAAGGGTATATGCTTGTTGTCTGGCAGGCGCCGTAAACACAAACAAATAAGCGCCGAATTGTAAAGATAATGCCAATTTATTTGCATCATTTTGGGTCTATGTTGTCCGGTCGCGTAATCTTAGGATTTAAACTATTTTTCCACTGAAATAAGCGACCAATTTCAAATATGAACTCCATTTACTCGCATCGTTTGCGGTCTGCTTTTATCAAATGTATAAAATTTTTTTAACCATTTTAGGAACTTTTTTCTCTTTTATTGGGTGGAATGCTGTTATTATTCATTGGTAAGAGCATCTATTTAACACATGTACTATCCGCACTTGGGCTATGGTTATTTCCTAAACAATTGCGTGTTAAAATTAAAGTAATGTACATTTAAAATCTATTGAATTCACACAGAAATCCATCTGTAAGATGCAAGAAATCATGAGAATCACGGAGAGGGAAGTGGTGTAAAATATATCCTGCAAGAGTTTTGATTGGTTGTCAAAAATATTATCAAATCGAGGGGGAGTGGCTTCTTTCAATTTCAGAAGTTAAAATACTCGATTGTTTGAGAATCACGGAGAACAGATTTACCGTAAGAAATGTCTTCGACAAAGTGTATATAAGAAGTGGCATTTTTCTGAATTGCCGCATTCTTCGTCGATGCCTGGAGCAGTGCGGTTGCTCCCAAAATAGTGAAAGTGAAGTAATTTGGTGTATTGGTGGTTCTGTGAACCAGAATCGTAAATATTCAATGAGAGATATTGACCAATTTCAATTGAGGAGGGGAAATGAGGGGAAGAGGTGGATATGGTGAATAAATCCGTTCTTTTTAGAACGACCAAACATTTTTTAAGAGATTTTACACGTTTTCAAAAAAAAGAGGGGAAGAGGTGAGTGTGGTGAAAAACTACATCCCCCTCCATATTACTGGGAACAAATATTTCTTTCAAGTGATTTGATTGGCTTTAAAATTTTTTAAATTAAAGTGATGAGGTGAATAACAAAACAATAAGCCCGCATCATATGCGGGCTAAATCTGAAAATAAATTGTGCGGGCTTTTGTGCTGCGGGCTTTTTCATAATTTGGCGTGCGGGCTTTTGTTACGCGGGCTTATAGGGGTTTCCCCTTTAAACTGGTGCCAAATTAGTGTTTTTTATGCATTTTTTATTCTATTCTATTAAAAATAATAAAATATTATTTATTAAATGTTTTACTTTCAAATAAACCCTTAAATGATAATTGAATATGTTCGTTTTCATTGATTGATTGGACCTGGCCGACCACTAGAACTTTTATGGCCGACGAGTAAAATTTAGCGGCCGACCACTAGCGCAATATGACTTTTTTCGTTAATTTGGTAGTTTCTAGAAAACAGTGAAGGTTGAATTAAAAATTCTCTTTTTTATCTATTAATATTTGTTTCGACATTCAATAAAATTTTTTTAAACGTTTTCCATCAAATACTTTAGTAACTGGAGAAGAGCAAAGTGAAAAAAAAGTTAGGTGGCGACGACTAGAGCCGTTACCCTACTCTTTTCGTAATAAAGCGTTCGTACTTAAAACAAGAAATGCTTTTTCGTATACCGAAAACGCAAGACGTTGTATAACGTGTTGTATAAGTTTTTTACGCATATCTTCTCGTTCCCTCGTATCATTGTACAACATTTCTACAATCCATACTCATATGTCGCATACAGAGCGATCTTTTATATTTTCCCTCTCATCACATTCCCTAAATATAACATGTTTCAACGTAACTGTGGCTGTTCCCCTTGTACAACCGAAGTTTCCAATGAACCAGAGATTTGCAACATTTTGCTCTTTCATATACCGAAAGCGTATCGTTGCCTCCGGGTATGAAAAACCGTTCGTTTTGCATTCTTTTTACCACAGACAGCAACCAACGGGACTTATTTGATTGCGACTATCCGACTCCGATATAAGTACTATTTCATAAACCAAAATCGCACTACGTTCTTAATTAAACCATATGCAACGAACACAGGAGAGTGACAGTACAATTAATAAACCAATAACTGTGCCTTGAGTAACTCTTAACATACGTATATAAACCATGTATGCACTTCAAATTGTATTTAAGTTTTATTTTAACCATACTACACATAATTAATTACACTTAACTTGGGTGCAGAATCCCACTTCTGAACTATAAAATAAATAACGACTCTCAACAAGTAATTAAAATAAACTTTATTTGCACAACTCTTAATTATGCTTGGTTAGTGCAACAACTCTCTACCTACCAGATACTTGCATGTACTGCCTTCTTTGTGTGTGTGTATATAGAAAGGATCCTCAACCGTCTTTTGCAGTAATGCTGTCTCCCTCGAGGCTTGGTTGAAACCGGCCCTCGATGAGGATGCACTTAGACCTCGAGGCTTACCGCTCACTCATTCCTGCTACACTTGTATATATATGTATATATTTATATTAATAATTTCTTATCTAGAAATTTTTTGATCTGGAAACTTAACAAATGCTTCCTGGGCCGTCAAATCGAAAGCAACAGTTTTTGAATGCATATTCAAATCGTTTTTATTTAATTTCTAAAGACGGTGCTAGTTTTACCCACATTGAATTGGAAAATTAAAATAACATTGCCGCAAGGAACACTTCGGTAATAAGCCAAACTTAAAAAAATGTGGTTGCCTGCTGTCTGATGAATTAAAGAAAACCATTGCTGATGAGGAACAAATAATTATAAATCGTTTTAATCAGCAAGTGAATTATTTGCTATCACAGTTACATATAAAATTAAAAACGCAATATTTTGTTTAACTATAATGACGTACTTAATTGTTATCCGGTTTGGTTTTTATTTAATTCTTCTTTTTTTTCTTATCTGGAACAATGCCCTGCGACTCTTGATACTGCCTCACCAGTTGTTCTTGCAAATCTGGCAGACATGGGGAATACCTGCTGTATTCCATTGTGAATTCACCTTTTCCTTGAGTACTTGACCTGTGAAAAGGAAATTGTTATAGTATTGCTATGGAAATTGAAACTATCACACTCACCTCAATTCTCCAGCATACCCGAACATTTCGTTTAGTGGTACTTCTGCGTAGACAGTGAACCAACCCTCAGCGCCATCCGTGCCTGTAATGATACCATGTCTCTTGCTTAGCTGCCCCATAACTGTGCCTTGAAATTCATCTGGAGCAGCAACCTCAACCATCATGATGGGTTCAAGAATCTGCCAGGCACCATCTCTGAAAACATCTTTGACTGCTCCATGAGCAGCTAACATGAATGCCAACTCACTGGAGTCCACAATGTGATGACCGCCATCTTGAAGTCGGAATTTGATGCCAGCTAGCTTGTTTCCACTCAACATGCCCTTTTCGGCCATCTCACGGAAGCCCTTTTCTACACCTGGAATGAATTGTTTTGGAACATTCGTACCAACGGTGTCGTCGGAAAATTCCAACAAAGTATTCTTTGCGGGGGGTAGAGGCTCCATTGTACCGATCACACGCGCGTATTGACCTGATCCGCCAGATTGCTTCTTATGGAAGTAATCGAATTCACACGGGCCAACGAGTGTTTCACGGAATGCTACTTTTGGCTTACCGAGAGTAACGGGGCAACCGTACTCGCGTTCCATGCGCTGAGCATAGATCTCCAAGTGAAGTTCACCTAAACGGATTGAAATTAAAATAAGTTGTTTATCAGGAAAAGAAGAGGATCGCGACCTACAGATCAAAACAGATTCACGTCACAACTTGTACAAAACTTACCCATTCCTGATACGAGAGTCTCTTTCACGTCAGGATCATATGCAAAAGTAAATGTGGGATCCTCCTTCGTAAATCTGGCGATAGCTTTTGCGAAGTTATCTCTGTCCTTTGGGTTTGTAGGCTTAATGGCCATCGAAACGACCGGCTCCGGTACAAACATCGACTCCATGGAAATGTTCAACTTATTGTCAGTCACAAAGGTGTCGCCACTGGCGCAGTCCACGCCAAATAAAGCGAAAATGTCACCAGCGAACACCTCATTCACATCCTCCATTTGATTTGAGTGCAAGCGTACCAAACGGGCAATACGCACCTTGCGCTTTGTACGTGTATTGAAAATGTTTTCTCCCTTACGCATCGTTCCTTGGTAGCACCGTAAATATGTTAACTGCCCAAACCGCCCGGCTTCCAACTTGAAGGCGAGCCCCACAAATGGACTCTTTCCGTCCCTATCCGGACAGAGGACGAATTTCTCAGTCTCCTCGCCTTCTTTCTCGATTAGGCCAATATTTTCTACCTCACCCGGGTTTGGAAGAAAGTCGATGACTGCATCAAGCAGAGGCTGCACGCCTTTGTTTTTCAGGGCAGTCCCAACCAACACTGGAGTGAAGGTTCGCTTAATGCAGGAGCGACGCAATGCAGCCTTAACATCATCTTCGGAGGGAGTCTTTTCTTCAAGGAAGAGTTCGCCTATTTTGTCGTCCACATTTGACAAATGCTCGATAAGTTCTTGACGCCGCTCATCCGATTCAACGCGCATATCCTTCGGAATTTCATCATAACGAAGTTCTGTACCAGTAGCGCCATCGAAATAAATGGCTTTTTCCCCGACCAAATCAATGATTCCCTTGCAATCCGATTCTAGTCCAATAGGTAGCTGAATGAATGCAGCGTTGTGGTTCAGTTTGGATCGCAGCTGCGACAGAACTCTGCAGGGATTCGACCCCAGTCTATCCAATTTATTGATGAAGGCAAGACATGGAACATTATAGCGCTTCATTTGACGATTTACTGTCAGTGTCTGACTTTGAACTCCACCAACGGCGCAAAGAACAAGCACTGCGCCATCCAACACACGCAGTGCGCGCTCTACTTCCACAGTAAAGTCCACATGACCGGGGGTGTCGATGATGTTGATGTTGTGCTCCTTCCACATGGTGTAGGTGGCGGCCGATTGGATTGTTATGCCTCGTTGTCTTTCTAGCTCCATTGAGTCCATTGTAGCACCAACGTTGTCCTTTCCCCTAACCTCATGCATCTGGGCAATACGACCGGTGTAGAAGAGGATTCTTTCGGTTAAGGTAGTCTTGCCACTGTCGATGTGGGCCGATATGCCGATGTTACGAATTTGTTCAATAGGTCTATGTTCGGCAAACTTAGCATGTGAGCAGTAGTTCTACAGAAGCAGAATTGCATAACATTAGCGGCGTCGGTTTCGGGTGGTGTTTCTAAATTAAATTGCACTTACCATTTGCAGACCTTTTGAGGCATTAATTCGAAATGAAAGTGCCTTTGCACTCAAGTTGCTATACATTATTTTTGTTAGCATTTTGATTAAAAATTATTCAAAATATGGATTTAATCGAAAGAATACAATTATTACCCAAGACGACTGAAGGGGGAAAACAGCAACGCGTTTGACGTTTCGATACGTCACTCGCTGACATGTGCTTGTTTCGTTGGTTTTCTTACACTGAGGTATTGTAAGTTGAAGGCGACTTTGAGGTGTTGATGTGTTTCAACTACGACCTAAGGATTAACAGCTCAACACCTTAATTTCAACTTCCACAGCAGGCAGCGAGAGCTTCACCGTTTGAATTCGAGTCAAACACAATGGGTGCGTTAAATTTGCAAGGCAACTACTAGTCTCTACTAGTACAATGGACCATAACCGAGTCTGAGCGCTCTGGGATTTGGATTTCCTTTTAACATAAAAAAAACTGGTCCCTACTATTTTAACTATTCTGCTTGATCGAATAACTCACAGGTTTAACTAGTAGGGAACTCGCAGTTGTCTTGCAAATTGAACGCCCGCATTGACATATCGCACCCTCAGAACAATAGAGCGCTAAGTCAAAAAATGTCATTTTTGAGTTAATGATGAGGAAATTTCGCTGTCAAAATTTCCTTTATTTGAAGGGGCTTGTCGTTGCCAAGCTCAAAAAAATACGTGTGGTAGGGCAATTTATAAAAAATTATAATTAAATACGTTTTTACTTTTTCCCCGTTTGCCAATACTAAACAGAGCTAACACAAAATGTTTCCTTATTTTTCATCCAAATTCGAGAATTATTCAAGTGCAATAAGAATACAACTCAAAATCATTCTAAAAATCCAATTTTATTTTGATGTTAACTCAAAAAAGTCCGTGCAATAGAGAAACATTTCCAAATGTGTCATTTTGAATTTAATTTCGTTCCAGTGCAACAGAGATACAATCTAAAATTGTTCAATTCTTTTAGTGCAACAGAGAATTAAACCAAAATATTTGCTTATGTCCCTTCGATTATTTCAGTGCAAAACAGCGATATTTCGACTTGTCGCTCTATTGCATTTAAATTTTTCATCAAATTTTTAAGACTAACTAAAAATACTAATTTATTTATGTTAACTAAAATTCTTTAATAAAAACGTTTGCTGAAATTCAAAAGCTAATTGTATTTTCTTTTTGATTCAATTTGGTTATTATTAATAGCAACTTGCTGGAAAAATCTACAAGGTAAAGTATGTTTTCGAAATTTGATAGTACACGTATCTCAAAATGCTATTTTTTGAGTTATCGCTCTATTGTTCTGAGGGTGCGATATGTAACTTCGGGAGCGAAACAAAAAATTGCTGTCAAGAAAAGAAAACATTCTTCAAAATGCAAACAAGACATGCAACCAGAGATGGCAGAGTAGTTTACGTCAGGTAGTCTACTCGATTAACTACACGTAGTTAATCGGGTAAACTACACGTCTGATTTGTTTCATTTACTACCTACGTTTGTTACGTGTGCTACCTACACACAAAAAGTTAAATTTAAATAAGAATTACAAAAAAAAAAAAAAATAACTGAACGACATAAGACAACATGGTAAATGAGCTAAATCAAGAAATTCGAAGCTTTATGAAGAAAAGCGCAAATTAAATAATCATCTTTTTTATGTTTGTCATTCATTTTAAGAGTATAATGTATGTCAATGACTTTCTTTCAATGTTCTTCGTTAAGCCTATTTCGGATTTTTGTATGGACGAACGATCACTGCGAGAACACCCTCTCTATTGCTGCAAATAATGCTGGAATACTAAGTAAACGTATAGCATACTTTTGTATGCATAGATGCTGTCTGGATGCCAAACTGCAATAAGTCTTTGTCACCAAAACTTCACTTCCATGAAGCAAAAATGCCCTGAACTTTGATAAATTTGCCATAATCATTTAGTTCTCCAGCTGAGAATATTTCAACGAAATGTAGCGTAACCACGTTTCGCTGCGATGTTGTTAAATTGTTGCCAAGATATCTTGGATGCCATTTCATTCCTTGCGCTGAGAAAGTGGTCATATTTGCCTGACAATTGCATCTGTAACCACAAATCTACAGCTTCAGAGAAAATAGTTGCATCATCTTGACACTTGTTGATCAATTTGCAAACTGGATCGTAGATATAAATTTCTTCCTCTTGTGACTAGATAAAATTTGCATTAAACAATAACTACTTAATTTCCGTTATCAGTATCTGTAGCTGCTAAAGTCTTCATATGATTCAGGCTGTGCAAACAATTTGCGAAGCAGTCTCTTTAAGTGCACCAGCGTACATCTATTATCAAACTTACTCTTTTTCCCCCCACAGTTATCTTTTCGATTCAATTTGTCAATTTGGTGGTTAAATGGTCATTTCAAGCTACATTTTGACGTCCAGCGCTACGTCTGCTACATTTAATTACGTTAACTACATTTAACTACATTAACTACCTCATTTATGTAGCAGACGTAACAAATGTAGTGAATCAAAAAAAATCGCATTTCTGCCATCTCTGCATGCAACTATAGGTCCGTTCGCGAACTAATATGCAAACGTAAATTTATATAAACTTTCGTGCAAAACTACACAAACGCGTTCGCGTACTGAGAAAATGGTAAAAAGATGAACGAAGTACGAAGGTCCGTTCGCGTACTTTATGTGTAGAAAAATGAAAAGTGTCAAATCTCCAAAATCGAGAGAGAATCCTCTCATTTCTAAGAAAAGTACGCGAACGCTTTTGTGTAAAAACTTCTTAGTTTGGCTTGAAAAGAAGCAACAGCTGTTTCTTTTTGCTGGCAAACTCATAGGATTCCATCATTTGACAGTTTTCATTTTCTTACCAGCTAAAATTCCAAGTCCGTTCGCGAACTAATATGCAAACGTAAATTTATATAAACTTTTGTGCAAAACTACACAAACGCGTTCGCGTACTGAGAAAATGGTAAAAAGATGAACGAAAGAAAAATGTACTTTCGTTCATTTTTCTTCACACAGAATTTCAGCTGGTAAGAAAATGAAAACTGTCAAATGATGAAATCCTATGAGTTTGCCAGCAAAAAAAAAAAAAAACAGCGGTTGCTTCTTTTCAAGCCAAACTTAGACGTTTTTCATCTTTTTACACAAAAGCGTTCGCGTACTTTTCTGTGAAATGAGAGGATTCTCTCTCGATTTTGGAGATATGACAGTTTCCATTTTCTACACATAAAGTACGCGAACATAAGGCCCATGTAAAGCATTTGTATATTGGGAAACTGAAAACCTCGCCGCAAGGTTGGTGGGATTTGCACTAAGACTTCGAATATAGGATTTAAGTCTGAAGTTGAAGTTTAAGTGCCAGTGCTTTCCATCCCTTTAAAAAGCATCTCTGTCGGGCGGTGTAGGTCAGTGGTTAGTTTGTTGGAAAGGTTCCCGGTTCAAATCCCGCCGGGGCCCAGTAACATCTAGATTTTTTGCACTGCCCCACCTCTTGCGAACGTCTGACAAACATCCAAGAGTATCAATTGTCATGAAAAGCTTCTCAAATTTGCCGTTCGGATTCGATTTAAAATTGTAGGTCCCTTCCACTTCGCACAAGCAAATGGTTGGAGAAGCTAGTTTGTAGCCATGTATGGGCCGTTAATGCCTAATATATATATATTTTTTATAGATTCTTAAACGTGCGGATTTAATAATTACATAAAATGACGAACGAATGACGAAAAAGACATCTGTAACTAACCTTAGTGGCTTCTGTCGCTGTTGCTTGTAACAAGCCGCCTTACGTGTCCAAATTTCAATCGAAAGCCGAATGATTTGGAAACGAAATGCCAGATGTTCTGTAACTCATGCGATAACTCTTCGCATCGAAAACTTTGGAACAAAAAATTCCGCAGTTTATTGCATCTGGAAAATAATGGGCTTCTGTAATTGGCGGGGAAATCCAGTGATTCACATGTTGTTGGGATTGGAGGTGGCGCTGTGAGTTTCTAGTGAAATATCTGAAAATTACGAGTTTGTGTTGGATTTTCGAAAATAGATTCTGCTTTGATGCCTTAAATGTTTGATGCTCCTACCGCTGATTTAAGATAATATTATATTGATGATATTCGTCTGTGAAATATAAATGAAATACAATTTTTGTTTTACATGTTTATAAGGACATTTGCCATCTCTTGTTGGATGGTCATTGCTATTTATTTTCGTAGCAATAAAATTCCAAGGGGCGCAGTTGCGCAGAGGTTAGTGTGTAAACATAAACTCAACTTCCTCACTCAATTCTTCTATAAGAAACAGTACAGAACCTGAAGTAACGAAAGTCCCCAATGCTGAAAGCGTTGCTTCAGATGACGTAAATATAACCATCTCATCTCCAATATCTTCTATAACCCATACTCTTATACAACAAAATAAATATCATTTACCTCACTCTCTAACTGAAAACTATGACAATGAACCCGAGTTGTAAACAAATACACGTAAATACGGCACCCGCTGATCGACTGTCGAGACGTTTGGACCACCGAGGGGGTCCAAGCGCCTTGACTGGCGACCGGGGGGTCGAAATCTCAACACCAACACAAAAAATCTTCATCACAAAAAATAAAAACTGTCGACAAAAATATCATAAAAAAAATGTTCTGAAGATCCTACAGTGGAATATGAAAGGATATTTAAACAACTATGACGAAATTAGTATCCTAATACAAGAACTCTCACCCTGTTTCATTTCTTTAGGAGAAACCCATTGCGCATTCCAATCTAAGCAATTAGTACCAAAAACTTATACAAGCTACTTCCACAACTATCCCACAAACACTTCAAAAAAACAAGGTATTGGTGTTCTGATAAATAACAATATTCCTCATAAAAAAATAGCAATAAACTCCAACTTACTGGTCGTTGCGATTGAACTACAAACTACAATAAAAATAACGATCATTTCAATATATATCCCACCTGATCAGAACCTTACCAAACACGATATTGCTAATATTTTAAGTAATATCCACACTCCTGTCTTACTTATTGGGGATGTAAATGCTTGGAATGTATTATGGGGGTCACCCAAAACAAATGCTAGACGTGCTTTAGTGGAGGACTTCATTCTCTCCTCAAATTTCGCAATTTTAAATAATGGACGCCCACTCATTTTTCCACCCAAAATACATTTACCCACATTGATATAAGCTGCTGCTCCCACGCGCTGCTCCCAAAAACTACTTGGTATACCTTAGACGACCTTCACAATAGTGATCACTTCCCCATAATCACGAAAATCGACTGTGGACAACTGGAGCAACATACAAACTCAGCTCACACGAATTTTAGAACTGATCTAGCAAATTTTCCAAAGTTTGAGCTTAATTTAGTGAAATATTTGCAGGACAAAGCCCCAGAACATGAAACCAACAAAAAGGCAGCAATACTGCAAAGAGCCATCAGGTACTCTGCTAACATATTAAGATCACACCGACTTATTAAGATCACAGCTTGGAAACAATTTAAAAAACACCTCGACCAAATAAATCTAATCAGCTACAAAAAATCAAATGCTGTCTTTCGTCGGCAAGTTAAAATATGCAAAGCCGTAAGCCTCCACGCACCTTACCTCATCCATAAATAGAAACTTATAAACCGCCTAAATCTGGAACAATATCCGTTGTTTAATAGGGAACCACTCCCTTAAAATAATAAAACATATCTTATCCCCAAAAGGCCAAATTTCAAATCCACTCGAAATCTGTAACCACTTCGCTAAAATATGGTCTGAAGAGTCAAGTGACATGAACTTCCCTCAAAGCTACTGCGCACAAAAAAACGACTGTCTTAACAACATTCTACGTACATTTACAACCGATACGTCAGCCCTGCGTATACCTCTCAGCTGGAAAATCGCATGTGTCATCCCACTCCCCAAACCTAAAAAAGAAATAAACTCAGTTGGAGGCTATCGACCAATTTCCCTTCTCCCATGCATCTCTAAAATACTGAAGAAAATAATTGCGAAACGCCTTCAATGGCTAACGTCAAAAAAAAAAATCTTATTAGCCCGAACCAAGTAGCCTTCAAAACAGAAAAGGGATGCATCGACGCTCTCCTTCATATAGACAGCTACACCACGAGTGCTTTATCATTTCGAAACCATGTTTCCATTTTATCACTTGACTTTGAAAAGGCATTTGATAAAATTGGTATGCACCTTGTTCTAAACAAACTTCAAATCTGGAGAGTAGGCCCCAAAATAATGCAATATGTCGTATCATTTCTAGCGAACAGAAGATTCTGTGTTAAAACCAACAACTGCTTCTCTTCGACACTCCCGCTCAGCAACGGAATACCACAAGGCTCCCCACTATCAGTGGTTCTGTTTTTAATTGCCTTTGAAGAAATATCCAACATAATATCCAGACATAAACATTTAGATCATTGCATTTATGCAGATGATCTTTACGTTATGAGTAAATGTAATGACCTAACAGAAACTAAAAAACTACTAACCGACGTCATAAATGAAATTCTGCAGTGGTCTAGTTCATCTGGTGCCAGACTGTCTCCAGAAAAATGTAAAATATTGCACATATGCCGGAAACTATCCTGTTCTAAAACACTAACACTAAATATAGGCAATAACATTATCAGCTCTGTCGATAAATTAAATATTTTAGGACTTACTTTTAATAATAAATATAAATGGAACGATCACATTATAGAACTTAAAAAGAGCCTAGCTGACAGAGCAAATGTAATAAGTTATCTAGCATGTAAGAAAAGTAATGCACACATAAACACCTTATGTATGTAACGTAGTCCGAGCCATTGTACTAAGTAAAATCGATTACGGCCTCTTTATATATGGAAGTTGTCCAAAATTCACACTAAAAATCATCAAACCGATCTACCATCATGCAGCCAGAAGGAGCATCAACGCACTTTCCACCACTCCCATCAGAAACATTCTTGTCGAAGCTGGTCTCCCCACAATCGAAGAGCAAATTGCAACAACAAGAGGCAAACACTTTGCCAAACTCTCGTTTTCATCAGGATCCATGGCCGCAAAATACTTTAAAAGCTCAATACGCCTATGTGCACCAAAAAGAATACCATCAGCAATAAAATACGAGTACATTGCTGAATCTGCGATCGAAATGAATCTTCCGCTAAGACATTTTGGTAAATATATGCCCTCATATCCACCATGGTTAATAAAAATTCATAAATAAATTTGGTAATAATAAAAATTTAATATATTATAATTATTAATTAAAAAAACAAAAGATAATAAAATTAAAGCTAATCATCTTTTATTTTGGACTTAAACGTAAACCGAAAAAACAACACCAACAGCAAAACCTTTCGTGCCCTCTATATGGAAATTACATCAAACCTAAAATCAAATGGATGGACATTCATTTTCACAGACGGCTCAAAAACGTTAGAAAGTGTTTCATTCGCGGTAACCTTTGAAAGCGGGCTACTTGATAAGTACAGGTCTACTGCACACGCAAGCGTCAATCTTCACTGCAGAGGCACATGCAATACTCGAAGCCGCCATAACAACACAAAAAAAGCCGGGAAAATACATCATAACAACTGACAGTATTTCTATCATTAATGCAATACTCAATGATGGCTACAACGTCACCATTCTAAACAAAATTAGAAACATCCTCATACGTTCACCAAAAAAAGTCAAAATAGACGTGGACCCCCGGTCACACAGGAATACAACGGCCGATAAAGCAGCTGCCATGGCCCACAAATCGCCACTTTATCTTTTTGATTCCTTCACCAAAAAAGACCTCATTAACACCATCCAGAACATAATCTTAAAAAAAAACAAGGCCGTTGGAAAACATACGTACACAATTACACCAGCATTAATCCAGATCCCATCCAGACAACATACCCCACGTCTACAACAAAAACTGACATAACAAACTTTGTAAGACTCCGACTAGGTCACACCTCCGCGTCGCACCAACATCTTCCCAGAAAAGAGAACCCTCCTCAGTGCACAACATGCAACTCCAGCATCGACATAAAACACATTCTGGGCCTAGGACAATGTTCACTGCCAACTTCCATGATAAACGATATTTTTAAAAACAACTCTGTGCGAACGAATGAAATACTATTTTTGTTTTACATGTTTATAAGGACATTTGCCATCTCTTGTTGGATGGTCATTGCTATTTATTTTCGTAGCAATACAGTTCCAAGGGGCGCAGTGCCGCAGAGGTTAGTGTGTTGGTCAGTCGTTCCGCAACTAATATTGAGATAGGACGGCTAGAGTGACGAGAAAAATTTTAGCGAATATTAAAGACAATACGAGAAAGTGTTTTTGAGAACAACAACGGGTGCGTTGTCCAAACGAACTGTGGAGAAACGGAATTCAACCACAACAAAAAGAACAATTTAAGAAGCAACAGAGGCATTGCCATGCGATTATTCGCTGCTCCCATTGGAGAAGCAGCAAATAAGACCATGGCTGAAATAACTGCCGCATTACGTCGCCTAGTATTGTCTTGCCGTATGCGCCATTTCTGTTTTTGGGAAATCGCATTTAACCCTTAAATGCATACCGTACCATATATGGTACATATCTTTAATAATACGGTAATTTAGTAAATTAAACTGAAGCGTGCGATTGTATACGCTTTAAATCGTAACAGACAAAATTATCTTTCATATAAATACCGTTTTAGCTCACTTACGATTTGTTTCACTTGTCAATAAGCTACCGAGGTGGTGGAATGCACTTTTTACACGTAATTTCTTAAGTTTCAATAGTGAAAAAAAAATTATCGCATTTATTATTCCTGTGGAAATAAGTATTGATGAGTACATTGTGCTTTGTTTTAGCTAAATAAAAAGAATCTTGATCAAATTTGATATTTCCGAATAGTTTTTTTTTCTGTTTTTGGAGGTACCTACCTTATATGGTACACCATGCATTTGACTATTATTTTTGTAATGTGTTTGTAGATTATAGACATGGATTTCGTTATTATTTTCGAAAAGAGGTACAACGGTGATGAGGTGGCGGATATGATTTGTGATACTGGCGATTTTGAAATGGTAGGCATACCTAACAATGGTGATTTGTCTGATGATGAAAAGGAATGGGAAGGTGACGGATTGGATGATTTGATGAAAATCAAATATCGCAACGCGTGAGAAATCGGGCCGAAACCAGTTACGCCATATTGGATGATGGGGCAATTACTGGTGCAATTCTCAAAAACGAGAAGCTGCCACCGGAAATGCTCTCAGTGATCAGAATGACAAGTTGGGCCACGTACGCGAAGAATGCTGTAGGTATAAGGGCATTGTTATTGACATAACTTCCAATGATTTTGAGAGAGCTCGTTGGAAAAAAGGAAATTTACAGTTGTACGAAGAGCAAATCACTTTTCTTAGGAGCTCTAAATTGTAACCAGAGATAGCAGATGCTTACGCAACTGCGTAAATAAACCAAAGAAATGGGGATTCAAATTCTTCGCCATTTGCGATACAAACGCTTTCATGTACAAGTTTGAAATTTACACTGGGAAAGCCCATCATTTATGGCCAGGAGAACCTGATTTCAAGGCGTCTGCTAATATTGTAGTACGTATAAAACGTGAAGTTCCCCGTTTTTAAAATTACATAGTATATATGGATAACTTTTACACGTCCATACCATTACTGATTTATCAGCGGACCGTAGGCATTCACAGCATTGGAACGATAAATCGTAATTGAATAACAAATTGTAAACTTCCTGACCCAAAGATCATGATGAAATTGAATAGAGGCGTTTCAGCAGAGTTCACAACAGATATTCAAGGTGTGGAGTTGACAACAATATCTTGGAAAGATAAAAAAGATCGTTAACCTTGGGTCCACTTTCGTTGGCATGAGACCACTACTAGCGGAACATGGTGTTGCTGTCGACGTCTCTACTGTTGAACGATGGGATAAGAAGCAACACAAAGTACTCAGGATTCCCTGTCCTCAAATAATAGAAGGATACAATCTGCACATGGGCGGTGTAGACCTTATGGATTCTTCTTTGTGTAGCCTAAAGATTGGGTTAAAAAGCCGAAAATGGTACATCAGAATGCTCTACCATTTACTCAATATTTGCATGGTAAATGTATGGTTACTTTTCAAAAGAGCAAACCCTTCAATTTTGATAACCGAAAAAAGTTCCGTTTGGAGGTATCCTACGTGCTAAGAAATATGACAGAAAAGAGAAAGAAAGGTAGTCGGCCAGACGTACCTTTGTCAGTCCCGCGAGGCCAAACCGAACATCAGCCGCCGACATGATGGTAACCTGCCAATTAATGACGGACGAGCTCGGTGCAAAAATTCGAAATGTGGTGGTGAAGGCAAGCAAGTGAACATTTACGCGCAAAGTGTAATGTTTATCTATGGTTGAACAATAAACGCAATTATCACACTAAGACTGAATAATAATAATTATAATTACACTAAAAACGTCTCATATTATTATTTTAGTTCATTTTTCATTCATTTCATTCGTTTTTATAAATATTTTCTTAATTAATTAATTGAAAATAAAATATAATTTCAACACATAATTTTAGTTTTGTGTTTTTCTAAATATGTATAGAAGTATAGTGCATGCATAGTGTACCATATTTGGTACACATCGCAAATCGTCCTTTTTCCTCTCTCCAGGAAAATGGTGCATTTTCCAGAAAAAATAATGCCCAATTCGTGTTTATTGAGTGGTTTTACATTAAGTTAGCTTGGTCTCCATACTGGGGGCCGACCTCATGCATTTAAGGGTTAAAGGTTTTGCAGTCAACTGTTTAAAAACTGAACGCTGGTATTTTTTGATTTTTTGATACGATATCTTTTTATGAATTTACATTTTAAAAAGTAATTAGATATCTTCAAAAGCTTTTAGTTTTGAAAATATTTAAATTTTCGTCAAAAATAAGTTTAAGATTAAGATGCCTATTTGTCCTAGTAAATTTTAGCGTATACTTCAAAAAATATGCACATACCTACGGCATTTCAATTATATGTTGTTAAAAAAAATTTCCTGCCATATATGGCAAAAATTGCCGTTTTCGGCAAAACATAAAGTGAACTTGATGATTTTGATGCGTATGCTACATGTTTACTGGGAGAGAGCCTCTTAATGTGATTTTTTTTTGTAATAAGCCTACATAACCTAATGCTATCACTAATGTCGAAGTTAGTTGCATTAGTGCGCGGGATTCGTTCCTTCCTTTGTTGTTGTTGTAGTTTTATTATGGTTGTTGTTGTTGTTGTTGTCGTCGTTATTCCTTTGCCCAAATGGCAGCTGAACCGGGTCAAACCCAAATGACATCAAATCCTCCAAAGGTATCCAAAAGCCACAAATGGTGAATCTGGACTTGAAATCGATCCTTCTGTCTCTGCACGGAAAGGACGATAAGTTCCAGTTACAATTAAATAAACAAGCAGCCCGAATTGACGTAATCTATTCGGAGTTGTTTGTGAGGTCTGGTGTGGCATAAATCTAATGGCTACGCTGGATGAGGGACACACATCAAAGATCCTCGTCGTGAATGTTAATTCACTGGCCAGGATCGAGAAAAGAACACTTCCCAACTTGTTTAAAACCGTGCTTTTGGTTAGCGAAATTAAGCGAAATCAGAAGCACAAATTGGGATACAGATATCAAGTAGTAAGTAGAAAAGGCCTGCGACATAGGGTTCTATATAGGGGGGACGTGCGTAGGTTCCAGTTGATGGAAGCATGCATCATATGCATTCCTGTCAATTCGAAGGAGAATGTATGTGGTGTCGCCTTATGCACCAGCAGAACCCCCACCCAATCAATTTTTGACCGAACTTGGGACACTTTTTCGCAGCCTTCAGCTCAATTCGAAGGAGAACGATTACTTCTTGGTCGGAGATATTAATGCCAAATATGCGGCATGGGGAGATATTACTGCAAATCCTATGGCGCCACCAACCAATTTCGCGGTTGGTGGCGCCTCAATATGATTGAGGCCGAATGCCGAAAGGCAATAATTATAAGATTAGAGTCAAATTTAGAGCGTCCGTTCCACTTTGCACAAACAAATGTTCGGAGAAGCTAGGTTTTAGGAATCCATTCGCAAGATGTGCATTCTTCTCAATAAATGAAAAAGAACTTCTGACTGCCTTTTATTAGAATAACTATTTATAATTTCGTCTGCATTTTTTTAACGTAACTTGATCAACGGGCTCAATATTTATAAAAATAACAGAACCTTAATATAACACATATTTCCAGGGATTTCATTCCGAAATGTTCAAGGTATAGTTTTCGATTCCCAGAACCCTGCTGAAGTGGGTGGCTTCAGGACGGGGCATGACACTATTCATGACGCGTCAAAACTGGTTTCCGACATTCAGTGGAATAAATGCAAGAACCAATGCAAGGGTCGATCAAATTAAGGGATATTGCGACGACTGGAAGTTGAAAATCAACTTTCAGAAGACGGAAATCTGGCTTGACCAGTATCTGTATTTCGATAGACATATAGTTGCTTGCCTTGCTGGGGCCAAGAAGGATTATGCTCTGACAAGGAGACTGTTTCATAGAAGTCAACTGGACTCTAGAGTGAATGTCATTTGCTATGTGGCCTTTATAAGGCCGATCATCGCTTATATGGTTGTCCATTGTGGTTTAATATAGCGCCTTGTATTATAGGAAACGATTCGGGTTTTGGAGAGACAATATCTTAGGGCATGTCTCTGGATGTTCCCAACGCCTGAATCCAACTATATAAAATATTATTCCAACAAGGTCCTATACGATGGGGCTCAGTTGAATAGGATTGACAATCTCCTTATTAAGGTGACTCGAAGGCACGTGGCAAATGCTATGGTTCGCGACAATAGCCTGATCTTTGGGGTTTACTACCCCAATGAAAGGTACATAGAGAGTAGGTATGCTCTGATCTGGCTTTATACCCCCAGAGGCATTTGTCCATATTGATGCTAAAGGGCTGGTCCAGACGAGGGATGGTATCCCGAGAGATAAGCGGCTCATCCGCGGCGGGGACGTCGCAAAAGCTCATGAGCTCCTCTGTTTTAGTAGCGCAATAGCGGAGAGGGATAAATTTGATACGGAAAAGCGATTTTCCGAATTTTGGTGGCTGTTTGAGGGCGAGGGGTCAACATGCCCTCCCAAGATATGAAGGCAATAATTATAAGATATTGTTAAATTTAGGGCGTCCGCATAAGGAACAATAATCTGGAATTAGTATCCTGTTAATTTTAAGGTAGATTTAATCATTTTTGTCTAATATGTAAGTTGGCATTTAAAAACCAATACAAAATTAATTTAAAAGTAAAGTAAAAGTAAAGTTAATAGTCTAAGTTAATTTTCCTGGCTACATTTTAAGGAAGTACATAATTTAAATGAAAGACGACTGTTCAATTCCAAGTTTTAGGCAAGAAAAAGTGTCAAGAACCGATTTATTTGGAGAAGTAGAAAAACATTCCTGTGATGCGAAATAGCATAATCTATGTCTGTATAATGAGATCATAGTGGTAGATAACTTTTAAAAGAACAAATTGAAATCTAATTTCAATATATTTTCGCGTAAAAATAAAGCCGAATAAAGCCAAAAGAGATTAAGCATCATTGTTAAGGTTTTATTATGTGAGCCTTGGAGTTTTTGTATACCCATGCAATTTTGCGCAATTTTCCCAGACTGATATCTACACATAAAAAGAATTGCCCGAAAGAGGGCTTTGAATATGATTTAAAATTTTATTGAAGTTGCTCATTGAAGAGCGACGATTCGGTTCATACTGTAATTTTTAAAGGAGAGATCCTGCGAACTCCGTCAAAAAGGCAAATTCAATCAACGTTTCTTTACAATCGCGAAAGAGACGTAGGCCTACAAATCCGTGGATCACACAATGCAGCAACTCTAGCATTTGATATTGAGGGGCCATAGTGACGACATAATTCAAATCGGAAGGCCTACCGGGAGGACGTTTCGGGATAAGCCGGTGAACCCCACAGGCGGAGCAAAAGGGATGCAGTTAAGTTGGGATGATGGTTTACGGCATTGGTCCGCTCCGGCGATGCGCGGTCATGCCCTCAAATCGGGATATAATAAATAGTTAAAAATGTCCAGGGTAATGTAACACAACCCATCGCTATTAATGCATTGAATTCAGATAATCTCCCTATTAAATGTGATTTAGTTCAAGACGAAAAGGAAGACCGAACCTCCGTTATAAAGACCAAGTCATCGCGGATACCAGAGCGTTGGTCTGGAAACCTGAAAGCAGCATCCTCCGCGATCTCGGGTGATGAAAGCCTGCAGTTGGAAGCCCATACAAGTATAAAGTTTTTAGAATTTGTCCGCTACATGTAAAAAACCGTTTTAACAAAGATATCAAAGATAGTGAAAGTTCTTTATAATTCCTCCATACAACTTTGTTTGCCACGCCCACTTTTTAGGGGAAAAGAATAGGAATAACGCTTTTCTTTATGTGTGTGTGTTTTTATACCCTATTCTAAGGGTATATTAATTTTGACGCATAGTTTGTAACATACCTTAATATTGCCCGTAGACCCCCAAAAGTTACTATATTTATGATCAGCATCGATAGTAATGTCGATCTAGCCATGTCCGTCCGTCCGTCCGTCTGTCGGCAAAAATTAGGCCTTTAAACTGCACCTATAGAGCTGAAATTTTAACCATATACTCTCTAGGGTTCCGAAATAATCAAGTTTACGAATTTTTGAAATCCGTCCACAGACACGCCCACAAATTCAAAAAAACAAAATTTTGGAAAAAAATCGAATTTTGAGCTAGAAAGCTGAAATTTTTTATATATGATTTATGACTCCTAAAACTGCTCGGGATAAACAATTTTCAAAATCCGCCCACTGACACGCCAACAAATAAATAAAACAATATTTTTGAAAATCCAAAGTTTGAGCTAGGGAGCTGAAATCTATAATATATACTCTCTATGGGCCCTTTATGCTCATGTGTAAATATTTTCAAAATCCGCCCACTGACACGCCCCAATTATTTTTTATTTTTTTTTAAATTCAAAGTTGGAGCTAGGTAGCTGAAATTTATAATATATACTCTCTAGGGGCCCATTATTCTCATGTGTTAATTTTTTTTTTAAATCCGCCTACTGACACGCCCACAATTAAATAAAACAATTTTATTGAAACACCCAAGTTTGAGCTAGGGACAGTTTTTTTTTGATAAAATCCTTTAAATGTTATATAACAAAATATGTAGAGCGTTCTTAACAATTCAACCATACTTAGACTTTTGTCACGCCCACTTATGAGGGATAGGAATAAGAATAGGGTATCCAACAGTTCGCCCAAGCGGACTGTAGCCCGTCCCTATGTTTTTTAATTTCCCTAGTACCTAGTGTGGTTAGAAAAAAGTTCAAATCGTTCTGAAATAAGTGTGGTTTAATTTTAATCCCGGGTTAATGCTCAATGGAGGGGGTATCAATTAGAACTTTTTCGTTGGGTAAGTAAGTAAACTTAAAAATTTTCTTTCTCTGAAAAATGTCACAAAAAAGAAAAACAAAATATATTTGTCCTTAACATTATCTTTATTCATTTTTATTAAAATAATTTTTGACGTTAACGTAGGCAACGGTTCTCTTATTTAGATATAGGAACCTGGCTCGGCAAAACTGATGATTACTGCTAGGATTTCTAAGAAGAGCTGAAAGATTTGTAATAAAATATATATAACTTGAAATAACTTTAAATAAGTTATTTATATTATTATTTGAGCTATTAAGCCATACATTTAATGCAAAAAGGCTTAAGACCCGTTCAACCCGGTTCGATTGATTTTTTTACAACTTATACTAAAAAAACTAATACTAAACAACTAGTAATAAAAAAAACTAGAAGATCTTTTAGGTTATTGAAGTGTCTACTTTAATACAATAACGGTTTAATCGCTAATACTAGACCGACTTCGTGTGAATTCGGAAACGCCAAAAAAGCCATCGCCAATTTTCTGATGCTTTTTTAGTTGACATTTGCCCATCAGTTTACGCAACTTTACAAAAATGAACTTTATGCCTTTTCAGTGATGCAACATGTTTGCGTTAATGAACGTGTGTCAGTGCTGCTTGAGCATAATTTGCAGTGATGGGTTTCCGAGGTTATCCTATATAATTAAGTTAGTTAGATCGAAACCAAATACCCGGTAGCTTATCAATGAGGGGTTTGCGTAATGCCTGGCTTGGCCTAGTTCTGGAATTCCGTGGGACACTTAGTGCTTTTCATGAACAGTAGTCGGAGTAACTTCCCTACCACGTACAAAAAAAAGTTGTTATGAGAGAGATGCCAGCCTCGGATATGGACACACCTCCATTAAGATCACCACCCGGAACTTAACTGAATATGGATTGAGAGTATGCACCTGAAACGTACATACACCTGAAACGTGCATACACATTACAATCCTGGTGCTAGTCAAAACATTAAACTGACCTCGCGCGGTGTATAAGCGGCTGTTCACAAGCAAAAGAAACAAACAGAATCAAGTATGCAAGTATCCCGTTAAAAGTGACGTCTGTTCAAGCAGATATGAGTATTACCGCGATACAGAAAATACTGTGTGACAAAAGCATGCACATTTTAGGTTTCGGATTCGTCGTGGGAAATCGGGGTGCATGGAAATAACTTCACGGGCAATAACTTCACCATGAGTGGACCATAATTTCACTTTCTTATGTGATGTTATTGCCCACTATGGGTGGTAAATTGAGTGTAGACTTAAAACGCTTAAGTTGTTTCCCCGATAGTGCTATGATTTTTTTTTAAAAAGTGTTTTTCAATATAACTATATAAAATCAGCTATTGTTCCGCTTGCATCTAGATAACAAATTAAACTTCTATTAATAAAAAGAAAAGTTAGAAACCACGCATGTATGTCATGATCTATATATTTATGCATTTAATTAGCACTTCGTACATTACATAATACACTTTACACTCTTTTACAAATATTTCTAAATAATGCGTAGCAAGATTATTCCACGTACAAAACAATTGCTGTTATTGCTTCAAATTCTTTATTTTAAACTGACAATGTAGATACCTAGGTTATATAAATTTTAAGTGTGGCGAAACAATACCATTTGTTTAGTTTATTATCAATATATTCTGAATAAAATATAATTTTAAGTAAAATTTGGAGAGATTTGATATTTCTACATATAGGAACATACATGTTCTACATTAAATAATTGTTACTCTTACACAAATTTGTATATTAAAGTATTTCTGATATGCTTTGGTGGGTAAGTTTATTTTGAACTATAAGAAGAATTTATAAATTATATTTTGCACTGGGATATAGATCAGTATGAGGATCAAGTACTTTTTTTTTAAATTCGTCGAACGATGGAAGAACGCAATTATAGGTACTGTTTTTTTTTTTAAATACTAAAACAATTTTGGGCTATTATTATTATTTTGGATCTGTAAAGGATATGTTCTGTCAGGAAGTTGCGTTAGATCCATTTTATTGCGGTTCTCCTATTTTTTTGTTTTGCCAGTTTCATATACATACGTACCTTTGACACTTGACGATCACAATACGATAACATTTTCTTCATTTCGTTTTAAACATATTTAAAAGTATGATTTTATATAATATGCACAAATTAATTTTTAATATCCCATTTTTTATTGTAAAAATCAGTTCTTTGTTGGTATTAAAATGTGGATGGTTAAAAATATAACGGCAATGCCTAGTTTTATATTGTTTAATTAGAAAATAAAATTTAAATTGACTGCTCTCACTTCTGAAGGCGACTTGTTTTATACCACTATGCTGTGATGGCTTTATGTAAATGATATTAACCTACCATCTATGTAGAACTACAAATAATACAATGACTTTAATACATACTAAAAATATATGTGTATTTATAAAAAATGTGAATAAACTATGCAGAGTGTTTAAATACTTAAAGTACTTAACAGTATTAATTTAAGAGATTTTTTTTAGATAAGCGATTCAAACGGTCGTTTCTGGCAGTACGTAGAATTTTCCGCTGTTCTCATATCCACTCCAAAGTTTTGCCTTTGTTTGATTACATGACGTATTCTGAAAGCAATATGATTATCGTAATTATTTGTTGGGAAAAATGTAACAAAAATCAAAAATTCGAGTGTTTTGTAATTTAAATTAACCAGCATTGTGTATCTTGTTTTCTGAAAAAAAAAATTGTAATACAAAATCGAATCAATAGACTCAAACTTACCAAAGTTTCTTCTAAGTTTTATCGGAAAACTAAGAAAGTATTGCTTAATAAAGTGCATGACTGGTTCGAAAGAACCTTTTTCGTTTTAATAAGAATTGGTCTCGAGTGACATTTTCTCATTAGACATTTTCTAACTTGTAAAATCAGAAAAAATCAGTATAATGTAGATTATTTGTAGATATAACTTTTCTTTTCCAGCTAACGCACTGCATGAGGTGGGATCACACCGACCTATATTTGTTTTGACTTGACTTATTTATGCTCTGTCATCACTAATCAGTTGTTTCCCCGTGACCCAACGGGTTGATTTTGAACGTGCTTTTTTAGTGACTGTTATATGAATATCATGAAAGTAAAAACCTCATAAAAAAATCGTTTGAAAATCTGTGTATGCAAATTTATTGAAAGTAACGGTATTTGGGATATAACCGATTTTCTAACATGTCCTTATTCGAGTAGTTTGCGAAAATCTGAATATGCCGTACTCTTACATTTACCCAAAAATGATCAAAATCGTGAAAGCCGTTTTTGAGAAAAGTTACATTTTCATAAATTCTAAAAACACTTAGGTATACCTATATGAATAAAAAATATTCCGAATATTTTAGTGTGCAATTTCAATAATAGTATTAGATAGGGTGTCATTTTTTTAGAAATATAACAAATCGCCCGATGATGAAGAACAATCTTCGAAACGCGTCGCGATAATAGAAATTAAATACAAAAGTTGTAAAAATTAAAAAGAAAAATATTAATAAAGTATCATTCAACAAAAAAAATTGAATATCTTTTCATTTCAAAATAACTGAACTACGTAATTTTCTTACTCTCAACATTTTATACTTCAAAAACGATCAAAATCGTTAAAGCCGTGTTTGAGAAAATTCGTTTTGTAAAAACTATGATAGAATAAACAAAAAATGGCCGCGAGATAAGCCTAAGAACGCCCCAAGACATAGTTTGAGGAAACTCTGTTCTCCCATTGTGGCAGCCCCGGTCACAGACTATAGGTGTTTTCATAAACGTCTACCTTACTAAGACCTGCGTTAGACGTGTTCATAAAGTCAGATTTTTGATCGAACTAACTTAGATAGATAGATAGATATTTTATTGTTTTCATCATAAATAACATTGCATTTTTTGAAATATTTGCACAGCTTGCACAGAGATTTGATCGTTAAGTCTAATCTTACAACTGAAAAATTTATATTTTCTTAAATATGCATTATTTTTTAAAGCTTTAAAGGAAAAATTATGGAAAAAAAACCTTCATAAACTTACTTAGATGAATTGCAGAAGATATGTTCATAAACGTTATAAATGTCATCAGCGTCTGGCAGGTAAAAACAAAAATTTAAAGTGCAAAAAATATAAGTTTTATTGGCAATATTTTAATAATTTTTTTTTACAACCAAATTTAATTTTTTTTTAACGGAAGTAGAAGCTGCGGCGTGGAATAAGACGAAAACTTAGCTATTAACTCAAAAAAGAATTCTGATGGAACAAGAATTCAACTCTGAGAAAAAGAAAAAGATTTCTTTGTGTAGGACTGTGGTATATGAAATAAAAAAAGTTGATCCATTCTTCTCCTTTGATGTCTTGGATATCAATAAATCTGACGTTTATGAGCATTCACATACTTTGGTATAGATAATATACACATTTATTTGCTTCTTTTCTTTTGCAGGAGAATTTGTTGGAGAAATGGTAGCAGGTATAATGGAAAAATGTATTCTAAGAAATAAAATAAAAATGAACAAACATTTTTGATTTTTACTTTAACGATACTCGATTCTCCTCTTATCTGGCCTCGATTTGTACCTTTTTTTCGGATCAGTTCTGCATTCGTTTTTTGCTGAGCATAGCGAACTCAATGTGTCCCAATATATACATATGTGAGTCCGTGTATATTACAATTTCTATTCTAATTGGATCCGAAAAACGTCGTTTTTCGGAGCCGTATGCGGAGTAGTCCATATGTCATTGACTCCGTTTGCGGACGTAAAACGGAGTCTCTTGCTTGAAGGGCAGTGACTACTTAATTGTACTTAAGCAGGGCTACTCACGTTCTGCAGAATAAGAGTGTTCAATAATGCAACAAAGAAGAAAGACGATTGTACTAGCGCAGATTTTCGACGTTTATGAAAACACCCTATATCTTATACTCAGTTTGAGTTCGGAATTTCGGCACTATTACAATATTTTACTGTTAACGAGTAGTATACATACTTAAGTTACGAGAAAGTTAAAAAAGATGAAAAGACTTAAAAAAGTCAAAAATTCTTTAACTACTTAAACTTAGTCTTAAAATAGTTGCAGGGCCGAGTCATTTAATATCGAAGACAAATATTGTAATATTGCTATACTTAGATACTAGTACTCTTCCGTAAAAGTTTTTTTTTAAAACTCAAACCCAATTTTATATGTGCTACAAAAAAATAAATGCATAAATTCTACCGAAATTTAATCCGGCCAGTTCTGTTGTATATACGGTGACCTTATTTTTAAGAGCAAAACCCGGGACAAAAAAAGTGAAAATATAAAACAGCACAGAAATGGCCAAAAATAAAAAAAATCTCGTATTGGATTATTTCATTAAAAACCAAAAAAAAACATTTGTTTAAGAAAAAAAGAACAATAAATAATAATAAAGTCTTCAAGACGTAACAAATTTATTATAAAGTATCGAAAATAAATTAGCCTTCAGTAAACAACAAAAACAACATATTAAATAATAATTAATGAATAATAAAAATAATAAAAAAAAGAAAATCACTCTTTTATTCTTTCTGTAATATTAATGTGCGAGTTAAAAAATAGAATTTGCCGAACATAAGTTCTATCTTAATACTTATTGGATGAACAAATCTGTTTAACAATATTGTCGTTTTCTTTTAAATAATTTTTGAATTCAAGACAACTTAAATTGTAATTGCACTTTACAATTAATATAGCCTTTAGGGTTTTTACATTTAGCTAGGCTTTTTCCAGGTCCATATATTGCTCATTATCGAAAAAACTCTTTCCGTGGGAGCATTTTAACCTGGTAGACACAAGTTTATTTTGACAATTTGTAAAAAGGTTAGCGAAAGCAATGTTTCTTTCTGAGAAATGTGTAAAAATATCTACCCATTTTGAACCCACTGTTTTTTTGTTGTTTAACAATTCTCTAATTTGATCTAAATTAAGAAAAGATTTTAAGCAATTAAACTCATTAAATAATGCGAGTCATCAATTTTTGTATCGCTTCGCTTTTCCTTAACAAAAGCTGAGCTCGCTTCTGTATCTGGCCAGGAAGGTACTCGTACATTTCGAAGAACAACCCAGCTCAAAGTTTCAACTTCTTGTAAAGGTGCATAGCACTGACTCAAATATTCATAGCAGGTGTTATAGATAGACAAATACGGGACTAACATTTAAATACGAGACGTTTATATGTCCCGTATTTCTTAAAAAAAAACCGGGACAGGCTATTGAAATACGGACTTTCCCGGGAAATACGGGACGTATGGTCACCGTAATTGTATAGCACCAACTGCTGGACGATAAGCAGGAAGGGAAAGGAGGAAGGGACAAATGAAAGAGAAGATACAACTGCGAAATCGTTGAGCTGTACCAAATTTTGAATAGAAGGCCAAAATCCAAAACACATCAACTGCATTGGCTCGGCCACATCCAGCGGATGGTAAAAACTTTAAGTATTTACATCTATCGAGGTATCTGCTCCGATTCATTTATCGGACTAATTCTTCGATCAAATAGAACACATATTTCCCCAAAGCTCCCAAAGAAAATGCTGCCTATTATGTTAAGTACAATGAAAAATTGTTAAAAATTGAAAGTAGTTCTTTAGTTCTCAGGTATTTCAAAAAGAAAGTAAGAGATGTGGTAGAATACTCTGACTTTACAAAGATTTTCACACTGCAAAGGGCTGTATAATTGTGATAATCTTCGAACCTTCTGTCGACATAGCCCTGATCATCTGTCTGTTACCAATAGCCGTGTTTCTTTGCACGCGGATATAGGGATAATTTTAAATTTGCATGTAAAATACAACAACAACTTATCCTATATACGCCAACTTTAGCGGGGATAGCTATCGCCGCTAAGTCAGTCAGCGGGGATAAACAGTGCTTCCAAAACCCATTTTCTTCGTTTCTGATGAACCATGCGATGAATTTTTCAGGAAATGTCAAAGTTTGACATCCCTCCAACCACTAACACATCCCGCCGAATATTTTGTTCGTGATTTTATTATTATTATTTTTCAAACTTCATTTTAAGGGTAATTGAATTTAGCAAATCTGTTAATGTGAAATTGTTTTTCATAATTTTAGAATATGCTTGGCATCAATATCAATTGGCGGAAGTAAATATTTTTCAATTTCAGGATTTTCAATACAAATTTCTTAACTACAACTTACAGCTGTGTCACGGTGCATGTCATAGGTGCATGTGTGCTGCCAAGTTTTTTTTGATGAATTCTTAAGCGGCGAAAGTCGTTTTCTGATGCCATCCCTATATCCGCGTGCAAAGAAACACGGCTATAGGCATGGAATTAAAGAACTACCATCGCCGCTTAAGAATTCATCAAAAAAAACTTGGCAGCACACATGCACCTATGACGTTTATTAGTGACACCCCTTCAAGCAAAAACACTGACCCAACTTTTCCCGTCATTTTTGGATCCGCGATATATGAGGCGTTCCACGCACACATTTGTAAATTGACTGTAACTACATTGCCAATAAGAAGAAGAGCGAGAGTCGAGAGTAGTTACTTGTAATGGCGATTCGTTCATCTGTCATCTGGCTGCAGCTGCAGATATAATTTTCCTTGAAAGGTAAACTAAAATTGAATTTATTATTGCACACTATTATTTGCTTAATTAACTTTGTTTGAATTTAGAATTATCAAAATCAAAAAAAAAATAGCAACCGATGAAGGCGAAACTACCAATGGGCCGCATTTCGTTGATATTAATGCTACCGGCACAAATTCATGCTGAAAGTAAGTAACAGTCATATGTATAGATAACATGCACATTTATTTGATTCATTTATTTTGCAGGAGAAGGAGAAATGGTTGCAGGTATACCAAATGGAAAAATGTATTGTTTTTAAGAAATAAAATAAACATGAACAAACATTTCTGATTTTTATTTTAGCGATACTCGATTCTCGTTTCTCTTCTTATCTAGCCTCGATTTGTACCTTTTTTTGGATCAGTTTTGGATTCGTTTTTTGCTGAGCACAGCGAGCTCAATCTGTCACAATACATACACATGTGAGTCCGCGGCTATTACAATTTCCATACTAATTGGATCCGAAAAACGACGATGAAGGGACCCCTTCAAGCAAAATCGCTGACCCAACTTTTCCCGTCATTTTTGGATCCGCGATATATGAGGCGTTCCACGAACACATTTGTAAATTGACTGTAACTACATTGCCAATAAGAAGAAGAGCGAGAGACGAGAGTAGTTATTTGTAATGGCGGTTCGTTCATCTGTCACTGACACTGTCTCTGGCTGCAGCTGCAGATATAATTTTCTTTGAAAGGTAAACTAAAATTGAATTTATTATTGCACACAATTATTTGCTTAATTGAATTTTGTTTGAACTTAGGTTAGGTTAGGTTTTTTTTATGATTTTCTTGCTACCGGCACAAATTCATGCTGAAAGTAAGTAACATCCATTGGTATAGATAACATACACATTTATTTGCTTCTTTTCTTTTGCAGGAGAATTTATTAGAGAAATGGTAGCAGGTATACCAAATAAAAGCATGTATTGTTCTTAGAAAAAAAATAAACGTGAACAAACATTTCTGATTTTTATTTTAGCGATACTCGATTCTCGATTCTCTTCTTATCTAGCCTCGATTTGTACCTTTTTTTTGGATCAGTTTTGGATTCGTTTTTTGCTGACCACACGAGCTCAATCTGTCACAATACATACACATGTGAGTCCGCGGCTATTACAATTTCCTTACTAATTGGATTCGAGAAACGTCGTTTTTCGGACCCGTATGCGGAGCCGTATGCGGAGTAGTCCATATGTCATTCTCTCCGTTTGCGGACGTAAAACGGAGTCTCTTGCTTGAAGGGACAGCTGTAAGTCGAGTTAAGAAATTTGTATTGAAAATCGTGAAATTCAAAAATATTAATTTCCGACAGTTGAAATTAATGCCAAACATATTCTAAAATTATAAAAAACAGTTTCACATTGATAGATTTACTAAATTTTGAAAAATAATAATAATAAAATCACGAACAAAATATTCGGCGGGATGTGTCAGTGGTCGGCGGGATGTCAAACTTTGACTTTTGCTGAAAAATTCATCGCAAAAATTCATCAGAAACGAAGAAAATGGATTTTGGAAGCACTGTTTATCCCCGCTAAAGGACTTAGCGGGGATAGATATCGTTAGCGTTTATAGGATAAGTTGTTGTTGTATTTTACATGCAAATTTCAAATTATCCCTATATCCGCTTGCAAAGAAACACGGCTAATGTTCCAAAATGAGGCCAATTCCACGCTCACCTAATACGAATGTTTCTTACTCACAGGAACTGGTCTTTTTTTTTAACAGCTAATGAAACTTTTCATGAGTATTTTGTTTTAAGGTTTGCAAAAATCTAGTTATGCTTTTATTTTCGGAGGTAAGTCTATCAACTTTGAATGCGTACTGTAAAGCTTTTTGGTTACAGTGTGGTAAGAGCAATGATCCACTTCTATAAAACACAGACGGAATTTTCACCATCAATACCTTGGCTAAAAAAATAGACGGATAAGGATTTGATGATCTTTTATGATGGGGCCTGGGGCCGAATTACCGCATCCGTGAAAGAGACTTCCGTACGTTATCCAATAATGGAATAATCAAATAAACACATTGGGATGCTGTGTTATGAATGAAGGATCACGTGTCGAATGTAACTAAATGAAGAAATGGAATTATTCTTCTAATATTCTTCTGATTATTTTGAGTTTTGGAAAAAGCGCATTTATTTAAAAATACGTTGTAATATTGTGCATGAAAATGGTTGTTTATTGATTCTATTTACCCGAGAACCTTTGCGCTAAATTTTCTTAGGAGCCCTTTCTAAAATCTACCCCCCGGTTTATTTTTCCAAATCGGAATCGGAATTTGGCAAAACATATTGTTGGTTCACTGCTATCGGATGAAAAAATTCACCATCACTATCACTGATAAGGATAGGAATAGTATCCAACTGTTGCTTTTCCCTATGTTTTTTATTTACGTTTTCCTTGTGTTAATATTTTCGCTTTTCTTTTTCTTACACGAATTTTTCGGAAACCAAAAGCAAAAAGCAAAATCTGTTTGGAATGTTCAAAACAATTTTTAAGGACTTAATTAAAAAAATGATAAAATAAAATAATATGTGTACAAATTTGTTTTTACTAGAAGGTTCTTATTTTGTTTGAAAATATTTTTGCATGTGTGCCATATAATAATTATTATCAACGAACGTTACACATATTTTTTGATTAAATAATTGTCAAAGTATCTACGTCATTCATAAATGGACAAGTTTTGTTGAGAGAAAAGACAAAATGTAAAAATGTTAAAAAAAATGTCCAGTAAGTTGTTTTATATTCATACTTTACAATTACGAGTGCAAAGCATTTTCAAAGTTCTATACTTCATAATAGAAGACGTCGCGTCATTCAGTTCATTGAATAACTCTATTTTCGGATATTTATTGAAATTACTATTTTAAACTCATAACACAATCTAATGATAATATTTTGTGAAAAAATCTTGATTCACATGATGTGGTGGTGTATAAAAATGATGATTTCATTGCTATTGTGTGGAAAATCAAAGAAAGGAAAACAAAACAAATTAAAGACTGACAAATGTTTTTTTAAAGTATTTTAATTATTTTTTGTCAATTATTAGTTAAGCTATCTTTATTTACTCTTACAAAATAAAAAATTACCAACAATATTTTGTATGAAGTTACATAAACAACAAAAATATTAAAATTTTAATACTACATCAATAACTGAAAGACTAGCAATGAATGCAAATAACTAGTGCCAAATACAATCAGTGAAGATAGAAGCTCAACACATCTAACGTATCCAGATAAATCTATGTAACACTGAATTTCAAAAGTTTAATGAAAAAGTGAATATGTATATAATTATTACAAGAGTTGAAATATTTGCAACTCAAATATTTAACACAGCCTATCCATTTTATTTTTATTTAAAAAAAATTCTTAAATTTATTTGAAAAATAGTTTGTAAAATGCATAATTTCAGTTTTACAGTTAAACAAATTGTATAACAGTAAGAAAACCTATAAAAACAAAAATACATTATACGTAATTATACGAGTATATGTATTTATGTATAATGCTGGACTTATATTGATTATTCTTGTTCTATAATCAGATGTAATAAATCACCCCAAGGATTTTCATTTGCATATCTACTTGAAGTGTTTTATTCTACCGTTGATAATTTTCTTTTATGTGAAACATTAATTAATTTATATTGTTTTTTTATATGACAGCAATTTGTGGGCTGTTATAAATAAGCAAGTACAAAATTGGGAACATTAAGTTTATACTTTCTATTTGCATAACAATCTCTATTGATTTAAATGCTTATGTAACTTTTGGACGCTGATTTTTTTTATCTACTTAAGGTTATGATGAATATAAAATAAAAAAAAATGACATATTCAATTGATTTCTGCAACAAAAATTAATATATTGTCACCTGAATGCAGGAAAGGCAACTCATAATTTACTAGATATTTTCGAAGGATAATTTTCCTTCTGTAGTAACATAACTACATAATGTACTATGTATATCTCACATTCATATGAAATCGTACTAAATCATACAGAATTCACTAAATCAGTTTGGACGACAGATTTGCATAAAGTGGCCTCTATTTCAAGTCTAAAGACTTAGAAATTTGAAATTCGGGAAAATTGTTGCGGAATGATGAATAGCTGGCTTCACTTGCAATATGACTGAATTTTGAAGTCTTCTCATGTACGTTTCGTTGATTCTTGTATTTGACCAATTTCCAGATATGAATTATTAGGTCCGTTCGCGAACTAATATGCAAACGTAAATTTATATAAACTTTCGTGCAAAACTACACAAACGCGTTCGCGTACTGAGAAAATGGTAAAAAGATAAACGAAAGAAAAATGTACTTTCGTTCATTTTTCTTCACACAAAATTTAGGCTGGTAAGAAAATGAAAACTGTCAAATGAAGAAATCCTATGAGTTTGCCAGCAAAAAAAAAACAGCGGTTGCTTCTTTTCGAGCCAAACTTAGACGTTTTTCATTTTTGCACACAAAAGCGTCCGCGTACTTTTCTTTGAAATGAGAGGATTCTCTCTCGATTTTGGAGATTTGGCAGTTTTCATTTTTCTACACATAAAGTACGCGAACGGACCTATTGTTATACAATTTGGCAATTAATGTCATCTCCATAAATTTGACAACCGCGGCGATAGCTTGTTACCAAAAGGGGTTCATATTGAAGAATGATTTGATTCGAAAATCAGAGTTTCCCATTACTGAGAGATGTTGCGAAAATATGCAAGCACAAACGGCAATACCTACAGTATGTACTTCTATTCATAGTTGATTGCCTACGTACGTGATCAGTGAAATTTATTGATTAAAACGTTGAACTTAAGCCCTTTCTGCATGTACAAATATTTTCACCGCGATAAAATGTTGCTTCATTTTGAAAAAAAGTGCTTGTTTCACATTTTGAATAATTTTACATTTGCGTGCTTGCATTGATATTGGGTTTCAGTTTATCGTCCAGTTCCTCTATAGCATCCCCAGACTTGGTACATTTATCTTTTTGATCGAGTTTAGTTGATTTATCACTAAATTCCTCTTCCTCACTCATGGTTGATAGACGTTGATGGGAGTTAGTGGGACTCGAGCTATTTCTACATCTAGTTTTGATATCATTGGAGCTGTAATAAGGATTTTACAACAATGTCGAATTTAGTTGTATTCTCTTTAATGTAATATTAAAAAAACAATTAAGCTTACAAAAAATAGCGCTTGAAGCCATACAAAATAATTTTTCATTACATAACGAAAAGAGGACGCTTATACCAATATGAAAATAAAATTACATTTAAATATAGACCAACTTTTACAATTTAACTTAGGAATATAAATTTTAGTAAACCTTATTATTAATGTAAATTTTTTTAAAACTTACTTATAGTTATTTCCATTTACTTTGCGAACTTTTAATGTCACTGGTATGATTAAGTGATTCTCGCCATTTTCAGGATAATTAATTTCTGGTTTTTCGGTATTAACCTGATTCCAAATCGTTGTTCTATTGACTTCATCCGTTATATTTATGGGTACCTGCATTAAACATCCATTTGCTAGAGGTATATGGACGTTACTAAGCTGAGAGTAGCCATCATTTGAATGATGGTGGTCAATATCCTTAAAAAACATTTTTAATTTTTTACATACAAGCTGAAGGTATGCAAATTCATGTTTATGCATTTAAATTGCTGTTGTTTTTTAATTGTCAATAGCATAGTTTAATTGTTTAACATCGCTTTTATTTATATTGTATTGATAATGTGATCAAAATAATGCTCTCATATTTTAAAAGAGGGTGATAGTAAAACATAGGTAGAGTGCCGGATTTAGAAGGCAAAACAAAAAGTAGCCGTCAATAGACACAGAAAAATAAATGCCAAACAATAAAATATTCGACTGTTTTTGAGGTATTAATCTAAATTCTTAAATTAGCGCTATTAACTTTTATTTGTTCAGGTAATAAAGTGCTGGTATTTGTAGAAACATATTTCAATTTTGTCAGGAGTTTGTTTCTTGTCTGGAAATGTTAAATTGAAAAAAATTCTGGCAACTTAGTATTATAGTACATTAACACCGACCCGAAATTCAACATTTCATTGTTTAAACTGAACGGACAAATTTTCATAAGACAGCTACTGTCAAAACATTTTTTTTTCTTTTGAAATTTAAAGTGGGGACACCAAAATATTGAATTCTTCAATAAAATTAATTTAAACATGAATTGAGTTGATTTGAGGCCACGTTTGTCCACTTTCCATTTTTTAATTAATTTATATTTTTCAATCCATATTTGTTATATTTTGACAGCTGTTTTCTTTCAAAATATATTTTTAGTAAGCGCGATGAATGACGTGTGAATTATTAATTCAAATGTTTGTCTGATTTGACAATCTTCTAAGTGCAGAGAAAAAATTCAACATTTCGTTGAACCTCAAAATTTCAAGATGCGGAATAAGCCTTCCAGAAAGCGCGTCTGATCGCTTGATGGCGGATTTGTGTTCCTATTCTCAAACTAGATTTGCTTTCCATACGCGCCTCTTGCAAATGTATGGGGAAATGATGAACATTTCGGATGACCTTTAAACTAAGTTTGTGAAAAACCGCGAAATAAAATAACGTTATTCGTTAGCTGCCATACAGGAGCGATTTTCAGACATCAAATCAGAAAAAGTGGTTTATCGTAAATAATAGAATATTTTTGTGTTAAATTCCAATGATTTCCGAATCGGAATATGTTAAACTGAAATAACGAAAATTGGTTGGTCTTGAAGTAAATGAGGATAACACCAAGTACATGCTATCGACAAACAAACAAACATCTGTCCAGCGCCTAGGACAAATCGTCACTGTTGATAGCAATAACTTCGAGGTAGTTAGGAGTTCATCTACCTAGGAGTAAACATTAACTCCTAGAATGACATCTTAGTGGAGATCCGGCGGAGAATTACCTTGGAAAACCGCTGCTACTTCGGTTTAGCGAAATAAATGGGTTCAAAACTCCTCACTCGAAGGACAAAATGCATGCCCTATCGAATCTTAATCCTACCAGTCCTGCTTTATGGTGCTGAGCGCTGGACGATAAGTAGAAAAGAGGAGCTTATATTGTGTTCTTTTGAAAGAAAAGTACTCCGTCGGATATTTGGTCCTGTGTGCGAGGAGGGCGAATAGAGGAGATGATACAACCGCGAACTCTATGAGCTGTACCAAGATATGGATGTAGTCCAAAAAGCCAAATCACGTCGACTACGTTGGCTCGGCCAAATCGACCGAATGGAAAATAGTGCTCCAGCCAAGAGTATCTTGGACTCCCAGCCCCCTGGTTCGAGAAGGCAAGGAAGACCGAACCTTCGTTATAAGGACCAAGCCACCGCGTATGGCAGAGCGGTTTCATGACAATTGATACTCTTGGATGTTTGTCAGACTTTCGCAAGTGATGGGCAATCGAAAAAAACACTTTAGGTGTTACTGGGAGCCGGCATTATTTGAACTTTAGACATTTCGATCAGTAGGCAGTCTACAAGCCAAAACCAAATAAAACGAAAGAAATTTGTTTCACAGATTCAAATCCAGGGCCAGCATATTCATTCTATAGATTCCGTGACCACAATGTTGAATATCATCTAGAAATTACTGGCTTATTTCATTGCGTACCTTTGGGTGCAACCATTTGAGGCAAATAGGTTTTTTCTCCACGGGTGGTATCTAAAAAACTATTGTGGGGATTTTACCGAGTGATCTTCTAATCAGCAAGTAAAAACAAAACGACTGTTGTATGTCAAATCGTATGTTTAGACAATACTTATTATTTTAACATTATTTCTTTCCAAAAGAGATATGAGATAACACGGGCCTTCTTCGAGTTTCTTACACGTTGAAATCGTTTTTCGGATATAGTACATTTGTATTATTTACTATCTACTAGCTTGGTGTCTGCCTGGTTATATAAATTTTTCTGTGTCACTGAGAAACTCTACAAAGTTGTGCTTATTTAGATAATGATGGAATAAAGATAATTTTAGTCAAATGAAAACTGTTACTATGTATGTATATTACAAAAAGTAAAATGAAACCAAATATCTAGGATGTAGGCAACATGTTTTCTATTTATTTACTTTTTCAGTTTTTAAACCCGTGTTAAAGTGAAAAATATATAAATATGTATATTCGTACAAATAAATAAGTTGTTGTTGTGGTTCGATCGCGGTTTTGGCTACACAATGGAATGTTCTTTTTATAAATTATTTTATTGGAGTTGGCATTTTAATTATTATGTCAGTTTGTATGCATGTGCGGGCAGTTTTTTTGATAAACTGTACGCCTTTGATATAAGCATATTTATTAACTAAACAATTAATACATTTATAAAGTAATTTTTTTTATTTTATATAATCCTGCTAAAAATATAACGTTTTGATATTTATGTATGCATATTAAATTATATTTATGCATATATTTTTGCTTTTTTTATTTTGAAGTGCCCTAATAATCAACGCTATCGTAGAAAACGACGCATATAATATTCACTTCACAAACGCGTTTCACCTTTAACTTGCATATCTATCGCCGTGCTACCTATTTGTTTTTTTCATTGCGGTTGAAATGTTTTAGGGGTGGAATGCAACTGACTATTTCGTTTGAGCATTTATGGTGGAAAAAAACAATAAAATAACGAGAGACTGGAGACATTGCGACGATGGCTAAAAGAGTCAACCGATCTCGCGATGTAACGGTCAAAAATGAGTTTTATCGCGCGTTTTTGGATCCTGTCAAGTAGCTCCAAATTAGTTATTGGTTCACCTTTGTGCTCAAGTTTCGGGCGGATTAACGCCTTAAAAATCGTAGCCAGATCAGAGTGGGTGAAATATTTTTTGCATCGTTTAAGGAAGCCTAGGTATTTCGCAGCGTTTTTGACGACATCCAATATTTGGTCATTCTGACGAAAGTTGTCATTACGCAGATACCGAGAATGGAAAGCCGTTCGACTTCAGCGATGCAAGTGCCATTCAATGACAATGGTAGGATGCTAGGGTTTTGTTTTAAGGCCAGAAGGCAGCATTGCGTTTGCGAAGCATTCAATTCCCTTCTATAAGTTATAATCACTTCGAAAGTATTCTACGATACTAAGCTTTGAATTTGAGTGAAACGTTCCCACAGCATTTTCTACGATAGAGGGGCTTATTTTTCATTTCCTTTTTTTATAATCTATATAAAGCTAACACCAAATTTATATATCTATTGTATAAGCTTATTATTACTAAATAAACATCATCCGTATTTAACAATTGCACTATTTGTTTCGATTCAATTGAATAAAGTAGTATGATTATAAACTGAGTTAACAAAAATATGAATGAAACATTTGAAATACATGAAACTACGAAAAACAATATAAGGCGGTTTTATTTTTTCGTTCAGAGCTGAGAACTGTCTGAACTGCTTCAGTACGTCAAGCATGCCGTTAAGCGAGAAGTTGACAGAGTGGTCTGATTTCTTTATGAAACACATTCGAGCACTTTGCTTTACACGAGTAGCAATTATTTCTGGTTTTTAAATAAAAAGCATGCATTTTATTATATTGTATTACAGAAAACCCTGCTTATTTAAAATAATTATTTTGTCCTCGTATTTCTGTCTATCAACTTCATACAAATTACTCCGCGTTATTGAAACGCGCTTAAGTAAAAAACTCGAATATATAAAAATGAAGAAGAGTGAACTGTGAACAAGTTTCAAACGGAAAACCCAATACAACAACCAAGTTTTGATTTGTCCGGCTCAAGCTCAGTTCTGAATTATCTATCAGACAATGTATAGTTTTCGTCTTTTATATCCTGACCTCGTCTTTCTGATATGCGCGGCTAGTCTTGTGGAGGTTTAAAACAATTTAATATTCTTTGTGAAGCAACTAATTAAAAAAATAATAAAATAACTTCTTTTTATTGAAAAAAAAAACAATATATAAGAGAATTCATTTGACAAACATTGCAACGTACTATCAGTGGAGGACTGAAGGAATCATATGGAAATAAAAAAAACATTCTCAGGTGAATATATCAAGTTAACCTCAACGAACTTATGCTTAAAGAAAGGAAAGCTCTTCGGCGAAGAATTACAGAAAATATATCCTGAGAGAAGCAATGGTATCTGATAATTGTGGGCTATGTAATGTCTTACTTGAGACCATCGAACACATCATTGGAGGTTGTTAAATACTAGCTGCAATAGGTTAAATGTGTCAAGTACTGTCATTTGACAAATCTACAAACTTATCACACTTGCATGGAAAACTTACATGTCATAAGGACCGTTCGCGTACTAATATACAAACTTATCACACTTGCATGGAAAACGTACATGTCAGAAGGACCGTTCGCGTACTAATTTGCAAACGTAAATTTATATAAACTTTCATACGAAACTACACAACCCATACTGAGAAAGTTTTAAAAAAAAAATTAATTTCGTTAATTTTTTTTACACAGAGTTCCGGCTGGTAAAAAAATTAAAACTGTCATATGAAAATATTTGTCAAATCAAAACATTTATGATTTTCGTTTACTTGGCCTTGTGGAACTGACTAATCAAATTCATCTTCACTCTCACCTAAGAGTTCATTTACGTTTTCGACCCGGATGTATACGGAGACCAATATAACTTATTTCTTAGGTTGCCCCTTTCCAGAAAAATTATTTATCGGGGGTGGTGGGAGGTAATAGAACAAATAAATCCAATGCGTATTTTTGGGCGGGACACATATGTATGTCCCGTTCAGTAATTTGTGATGGAGAAATGGTAATAACAGATGTGCAAGGATCCCAACAAAGAGTACTGATGCGATATATTTTTTATTTCCCGAACATAAATATATAAATGTGTTCACACCTGTTATTTAAAAAATGAAATACGAGACAGGACTTATAAATCCCATTCAATGTACATTTCTTCACATAAGCTGTGTTTATACTTTGGATGGGACGTATCTATGTGTCCGAACTGGTCGAAAGGGTTAACATGATATCATCTTAATCGTATTCACACAATTTTAAATAGAAATTATTGCATATCCGAGATTGAAGCACGCGAAAGTTTGTTAATGTCCTATTGAGACAAATTTGTCATTGTCATATTTGGACGTATTTGTTACAACGTAAGCACTAAATGAAACTGAGCTCCATTTCCAAGCTAGTATAATGTACAAAGAAGTTGGGTCTGATAATCAAGAGAGTGATCCTCTTTGTGGGATGCTATAGGTTTCCACCAACTTTTAACAAAATATATTCCGCTGCTATTTTCCCGACACAAATTGTTCCTTAAACTGAAAATCAGTTAATGCAATTAAATCGTTCACCCCCGCCGCAAAAATCTGAGACTCACTTCACTTACGCGTTGCACTTTCACCTTGCGTCAGTATCATAGGAAATACTGCGAGTTATCATCGGTTAGTGTTCATCACAGTTGGTGCATAAACTGGTTCGTTGCGCAGCTCCTCCGGAAATACAAGAAGTGTCTGATAATAAGTTCCGTGTAAATTAACCGTTTATAAGAGCACCGCCGAAAATGCCCTGGCCTCATCAAATTTTGACTACGCATTCATAAGGTATAATGGAAACACCCCTGCACAGTCTATTGCACAAGAAGGCCAACGGAAAGTGGAACGTGATACATGAAAAGTTATATAGAAGCCTCAAAACCTTTCTTAAATTAAATTTATTAATTTTAGTGAAAAGTTTAAAGGATATAGCAGAGAGTTTGCTAAATAAAAAAGGCAAAATAATAGGTCACCATAAAAGATATACAAAATTGTCAATTGTTTGCCTGATGCCTCGCTCCTTCGCCCGGAATATACACTCCCTAATTCAAATGTCGAAACTAAAAACTAACATTCTAAAGTATTTTGCTATTTAATGCAATATGACTTCTTTTATATTCGTAACTATTATTTAAAATTGAAACAAACTTAATGTTGGTCACTGCCACTATTATCCTACAATTGAACGAAAAACTGTATTCAATCTCTATCATCTTAATTATTTTCTATATATGTTTAGTATGTGCTAATTTGAATTATGTTTTTTTTATATTTAATCCCGGTTGGTATCGCTTTACTTTAATTTATTTGCTTAATTTTAACCCTGCAATTGATGTAACTGGTTATTTTATTACTTTGCTTTAAACTTTGTTTTTATCAAATACGTTTCGATTATCATATTTGTCATTTAATTTTATTTGTAAGTAGGGAACATGTTCAAAGAAACATAAATAAATTTTATAACTTTAAGTTGAACAAAATAAGACAATTATACACAGTTCATATAGCGAATAAAATTATTTAAAAATAAGTAACAAAACTTAAAAGGAAAATATTTGTTGAAAATTTTAAAATACAACCTTTTACAAATTGCTATATATAAGAAAAATCAACAACAAAGTAGGTAAGTGTACATAAAGTGTGCGAAACATTCAATAGTTTGATAAATAATGTAGATGTACTGTCGTAGCACCACACCATGCAATGTTAAAGTTTTAATTTGAATTAAAAAATTTGTTGTTTCTTCTGTGTGTGTATGCACATATGAAATGTAAATACTAAAATCAAAAAATATATATTATAAAGAAACAAACTCGACTATTGACTCAAATGCATTGTGAATAATTTCAAAATATTCTTTTGACAACCAATAATCGTATAATAATAATGACTCGATGTGAAATGTTTGTGTAGTGCAATATTATACAGGTTTGTGACAAGTATGTGTGTACCCTAGTGAGCATTATTTTTATTCTTTTCTAACGCATCATTGCTACTTCCGCCCCCACAACAAGCCAATAATCTATCAAACAAGCCCACCTCGGCTGTGCCATCCTCCAAGTGGTGAAGATCATCAGCGGCACGTTTAGTCATCTCAGGCATTATATCATCGAGTATTTTCAACTCACGTCTTGTGAATAAGAAATCTAATGACTTTCGAATGCCAATCATCACCACCAGCATTAAGGGAAATAATATCGATGTTCGTTGGAATGATTTAATAAGCCATAATATTATAAGGCAGCCCAACTGGATGAGGGTAAATATGTGCACTCTTTTGATGGGAACCTGAAAATAAAAAAATTATATAATAAAATATTCGACTGTCAAATAGGGTTGTAATACTACGAGTAATTAGGACAAAAGACAAGATTAAGCACAAATCCAGTTATTACCACACTCGGTTTGGTGTGTGTCTCTTGGTTCTAAAAACCCCATCACGACTTAAACAAAAAACTTTACGCTATTACGAAATATTGAGAAATTCGGGTCAATCATAATAAACATACGAGGGCGGGTCAATAAGTCCGTGACTCTTTGAATTTCTGACCTCTTTACTGAAACGGCAACACTGCTCCTGTCAACAGGCATCTGTCAGTTGACTCCTGTCAAAATATAAACTTGCTGCGTCAGTTAGTTTGTGTTTGACAGCTATTTTTTATCAGACTACTCACTAATTTGAGGAGAAAATGGAAAAAAGTGAATTTCGTGTGCTTATTAAGCATTATCTCGAAAAAAACCATTACCGAGACCAAGGCTAAGCTTGAAAAATACTATGGGGACTCTGCACCATCGATTTCAATGGTAAAAAAGTGGTTTAGTGAATTTCGTTGTGGCCGTACAAGCACTGAAGATGCCGAACGTCCTGGACGCACAGTTGAGGTCTCTACACCCGAAACAATCGAAAAAATTCACGATAATGGTGTTGGCCGACCGAAGATTGAAAGTGCGAGAGATTGTGGAAGCCGTAGGGATCTCGCATGGCTCAGTGGTTTCAATTTTGAATGATCACTTGGGCATGAGAAAGCTTTCCGCAAGATGGGTGCCGCGTTTGCTCACAGTCGACCACAAACGCAATCGTCTAACAACTTCACAGGAAGGTTTGGCGTTGTTTAATCGCAACATGGAGGAGTTTTTGCGCCGTTTTGTAACCGTGGACGAAACATGGATCCATCACAACACACCAGAGACCAAACAACAGTCAAAACAGTGGGTTTCTAAGGGTGAATCGGCGCCAAAGAAGGCCAAGGTGGGTTTTTCAGCCAGTTATGGCGACTGTTTTTTGGGATGCACGCGGGATAATCCACATTGACTACCTAGTAGGTGTTCTTTTAAGTTCGCCAATCTACCTCTGAAGGATGCTCTCTCCACTTTCTACAAAGAATTATTTAATTCTATATCTCTCTATGTCCCCTTTTCTCGCAAGAAAACCTTTTCTACGAGCCCTCCTTGGTACAATCGAAGGCTTCGGTCTTTACGTAACAAAAGAAACAAACTATGGGCAGTTTTCATTCGAACCGATTCTTTTTCTGACTATTCCAACTACCTCGGTGTTTACCTTCAATTCACCCAACTTTATAACTCCCTCTATCAACAGTATCTTAATAGTGCGCAAACCAAGCTAATAAACGATCCGAAGTCATTTTTCCAATTCGTTAACTATAAAAAAAAATCGGACGGTTTCCCCCCATCCCTTTCTTATGAAAATAAATCATCTACCGATCCGCTTACCATTGCCAACTTTTTTGCTTCTTTCTTTAAGCAGTCTTTCGCCGACAGCTCCTTCGTACCGGATCCCACCTACTTCGAATATCTTCAAAAATTCTCCATTGGTCCTTCTATGTACCAAAGTTTTGATCATACGGCAATAGAAAAGAAGTTGCTTACACTTAATGATGAATATTCACCCGGCCCAGATGGTCTTCCAGCCATATTTCTTAAAAAGTGTTCCTCAAATCTTTGCTTACCCCTCTCATATCTCTTTCAGCTATCGCTTTCTCAAGGTGAATTTCCTCAGATATGGAAATCCTCCTTTATAACACCAATACACAAAAAGGGATTAAAGAGCGAGGTGACAAACTACCGCCCCATAGCCAAACTTTCACATATACCCAAACTTTTTGAAAGTATCTTGTATGAAGCCTTAAGCTTTCAGTGCAAGTCTTTTATTTCCCCTAACCAGCACGGCTTTTTAAAAGGTAGATCAACTACCACTAATCTTGTCGAATTCATATCCTCTACACTCTCAGCCATAGAAAGTGGTAAAGAAGTCGATGTTGTTACAACAGATTTCAGTAAGGCTTTTGACAAGATTTCCCATAAATTAATAGCTTTCAAATTATCTGCCCTTGGCTTTGAACCCATTTTGCTAAAATGGATAGAGTCATACCTGGAAAACCGTTTTTACAGTGTTCGCTTCCGGTCCGTTCTTTCGGCACCTTTCTTAGCCAGCTCTGGTGTTCCACAAGGCAGTCATCTAGGTCCCCTTTTATTTATTCTAACAATTAACGATCTTGAAAGGATCATTCAACACTCAGCGCTCTCTCTCTATGCTGACGACACCAAATTTTTCAAAACCATTTCTTCACAACATGACTTTAGCCTCCTTCAAACAGATCTAAATAGTTTTTCCAACTGGTGCCTTAAGAACTGCCTAGAACTTAATGTATCTAAATGTCAGTCTATTACCTTCTCACGCAAGAGCAACAAGTCTCCTCTTCGAATTTACCAACTCCACCATCAGCCTATATCTCGTGTTCAATCAATTCGCGACCTTGGCATATTATGCGACAGGGAACTAAGCTTCCGTTCGCATATTGATGAGATAATTACTAAAGCAAACTCATCACTTGGCTTCGTTAAAAGATGGTCAAAAGAATTTTGCGACCCATACGTGACCAGATCCCTGTACATAACTTTTGTTCGGCCCCTCCTAGAGTACGCTAGCCAAGCGTGGTGTCCCTTTCAACGAGTTCATGTATCTAGAATCGAAGGCATTCAACGTCGTTTTCTTCGATTTGCTCTTCGTGGTCTCTCTTGGAACGATCCTCTCATCTTACCTCCTTATCGCGACCGTCTTAAACTTATAAACCTAAATACCCTTGAAGAACGCAGGGACGCAGCTGACATTCTCTTCATTCACCGACTCCTTTCAGGCTCCGTCGATTGTGCGTCTCTTCACAACTCTATCTGCCTTAACACTAATCCTCGTAGTCTACGCTGCCCACGACTTTTCTATCTTCCAACCCACCGTACCTTGTATGGCTCCAACGAACCCATCTCACGTATGCTACGGAAGGTTAACTCAAACCTTAATGTTTTTGACTTCAACCGCAGCACTTCCTCTATAAAAATCGATCTCCTTAAGCCCTCCCCCATCACCCCCCCAACAACACCTAATCAGTTTTAGTTTTAAGTCCTAGCTATAAGTCTTAGTCTTTTAAGATATTTAGCTTGTATTAAGCCGAATAAATGGGGGCGTACGCCCCCACCAAAATTAAAAAATTAAATTAAAATTCAAAGGGGAAGAACAATCAATGGGGAATATTATGCCAACTTATTGGACCGATTCAATGACGATTTGAAAAAAACCGACCTCATTTGGCCAAGAAAAAAGTTCTTTTCCACCAAGACAATGCAAGGGTGCACACATGTGCAGTTGCCATGGCAAAAAACCATGAATTGGGCTATGAATTGCTCCCTCATCCACCCTATTCTCCAGATTTGGCTCCAAGCGACTACTTCTTGTTCCCAAACCTGAAGAAATGGCTTGGTGGAAAAAGATTTGACTCCAATGATGAAGTCATCTCGCAAATAAAGGCCTATTTTGAGGACCTCGACAAATCATTTTTTTTGGAAGGGATAAAAAAATTGGAGAAGCGTTGGACAAAGTTTATAGAGCTCAAGGGAGACTACGTTGAAAAATAAAAAAAAATTTTTATTAAAAAATCTGTGTTTTATTCCAAAAGTCACGGACTTATTGACCCGCCCTCGTATTCAAACTACTTAGTTTGCAGGCGCAAGAAGGAATTTTATCTCTTTGTTTAAAATACTCGTACATCTACATTGTCCAGTTACATACAAAGCATCACAGAGTTATTCGTGCAACGCTCCTTCAATATAATAACACTCCTAGGATGGCAATGTCCTTTTCGATACTTGGGTACCTTCCTCCAAAATTTTCCAAAATTGTATGGGGAATTGGTGGTTCCTTACTTACCCCATTTGACACATGTTTTTATTTAAAAAAAAAATTTATTTCATTTTGGTGAAATATCTTACCTGACGCAAAAACATATAATCCGGTTGATATTTCGCTGGCATCAAAATTATCAATAGACGATCAAAAAATTGCAATCCTTTCAGGGAGGCCACTCCCATATACAAGAAAACTCCAAATAACACCGGCATAGGAATGTGTGAGAGTAATGGCGTTAGCAACACGGAGCCACCAATTGTTAAGAATATCAAAATATGGGTAACACGCTGCTCGCGAACTCCCAGAAATTGTGGTTTTTCCCCAGGCGCAGCGCACTCAGATTCTTTTTTCAGCGAATTGACATGGTTTATACTAAGGACAGTTGCGGCAACAAACCTGGCAAAAAATGACAAGTTATTCCATTTCCAAAGTTCTTTATTCTTTAACTCACCATGGGAGCCCCATAACACTGCAAATCTGGATAAGTATTGCCAACACAAACAAATCCAAATGGTACCCGCATCCTTTCTTCAATTTATTCTCCTTTCTATTGATAATTACGGCGGTAATTTGTTGATCCATAAATATAAGAATCGTTCCCAACATGGCTGGAAACACTGCAATAATTGGACTCCAGATAGGATTCTTGTGACTAAATGGCATAATGATCCATCCCCGCTCATGCAGAGTTGGCTTAAATTCGTGCGGTACTTCTAACTTTGGTGTTGCCACATTGATAATACCATCCAAGAAGGACATTGAGAAAATTGCAATAATAACGGAGAAGTCACTTATGAATTGTCGCACAGCAGATGGAAAGAAAAGTGCGTTTTTGAAATCCTTTAGTATGACGGACGTGATAAAAGTGCCCAGAAACAAGATAACCGACATTAAGAACACATTTGCAGTCTCTGGCTGATCACAATCCAAACCAAGGAGGGTTCCATCACGTAACTATAAGAAAAATCACGTTTTGTTAGGAAGTAATGGTGCTAAGTTTATATCGCTCTTACCAAACACTGCGGTTTATCGAACTTGGCCCACTCCAAGATAGTAGCATTGCTTCCTAAGGGCGGGGTACAAACGCAGTCGTACGGTAACGTAGGGTTTATTGGGAACTTTTTCCCAATTAACAAGACATTTTCAACAGCCTATCAAAAGAATAAGTGAACAAACAGGCTTTGTTTTAAACCCACAAATGTCAAGTCACCTTATAGATAAAAATGAAAGCAATCAGCGTCGCGAAATTCTCTTCGGTAAACCGGGTGATGTAACAAACCAGCGCGCTTGCATCTATCGCCACCAATACAAGCAATATTATTGTTATCCATGTTCCGATCCAAAGTCTGAACGTCATGTAATCCCATCCTTGATTTTGACAAAAGTCATAGACAATCGTTTCAAATACCAGCACCGGACCAGTCGAACCCAATATAGTCAGTGGTTGGCCCGAGAAAAACCCATATCCCATGCCACACACAAAGCCAGAAATTAAGGACTCCATTGCGGCCATATGTTTGCCGGTTGCCTCACCCAGAAGGCCACCAAATGTAATAATTGGCGATAGACATGCAAAGTATAAGAAAATCCATGACGCAACGCATTGTAGAGATAGGGCATCTTTGAAGTCCGAAATGTACCATGGCGCTTTTCGCTTGTAGTCATTGATGAGGCCACCAAAAAGCCGACCCGTACGCGATAATCCAGACTCCTCGCGCAATCGTTGCTCTTCCTCTTCTTCGTCGAACTCGCCTTTGGGAGCTTCAGGTGGACGCTTCCGAATATCTTGCGAGGGTATGGCAGCCGGAGGCTCAATGCGTATTGTTGGATCCCATTCACCGGGTGGTAACACTGTTACTGCGTCAAGGAATTCATCTATTCCGGCAAGGAGGTGATCACGTTTGCGTGCTCGGTACGCTACTTCGTGGAATATCTCATCAGACATAAGTGTTGCCATTGCACGACCAATTTCATGGAAATTACTATTGCTGCCCGGTGGCCCGAGCAAAATAAAGAGAAATCTGCGAAATAAAATCGAAATAAATAAAGGTTAAATTGATAAGCGAATATTTCGCAGCAGGAATCTTTCCCATTTTATCGGCTATAATAATTGTGGAAAGAGTGATGATGAAATTTTTTAAACGTAGATTATTCTGCATATTTCATAGATTAAAATCGCATTTTGCCTATCGAGAATCTTTATATTTGATGTTTTTAGCGCCGTAGTTGAAGCCATTCTTTTTCGACTGAAACAAAATGTAGAGAATGCAAAGTATGTATCGTACCTGACGATTATTTTCTTGCCAAAAAGGCTTCCCCATTAAACATCCAAAATCATTGACATTTGATATTCAAGGGAAATCGTTCATGCCCAAATTGTTTGTTTCTTTCCAGACCAAAGAAAAACATTTTTTTACAATTATTTTCCATTAGTGAGAAAAACTCAATGTGGGATTTAAATGTGTTTCATATGGGAGAATAAAACAACGCCTACAATCAGCCGGAGTAATTTTCAGAAACAGTTGTTGTTGGCAATATATTTGATGTAAATCCCTATAAAGTTTTGCTCTGAATTTCAATATGTTTTTGTTAAGAAAACTGTTTATTTCCTTACATCCAACACGAGGATAAAAAAGGTTCCTGTTTTGAACGACCATCATTTAATGTGAAAAAAAATTAATTTATGTACTCGTATGTACATTGTACATACAGGTTATTTTACTATCAGAAGATAGAAATTTGTTATTTAATTTTCGATTTGCGGGTACAAAGATATATAAGATACATGTTCATGCCAGTACGAAAAAGGTATAGCATTCGAGCAGCTGTAGCTATACCCCCAATTATATCATACTCTTGAATTGTCTGCCAAATTCAAACAAGTTCAATGGAGTATCAAATTGTTTTGTAATTGGTAAATTGAATTCCATATTGTAAAAAAAGTCCAGCTTTATGAAGACTCACCTTGTTGGAACGGGAACCTCTGTCAAATCACCCATTACAGCTGCATGATGCAATCTGATAAAACCTGACAGTATCTTTTCGAGAAAGTCCACTTCACCGACTAGAATATTACTGGCCTCAGCCCCAGGAGGTATCTTTCGCATAAAATTTGTATTCCCACGATGATCGTTGTTGAGTTCATTAGAACTCGTATTTCTGGTCATTGATTGACTGCTTGGACTTTTGATCATATCATCTGAATATTGATAAATTTAACATACAAAAATATTTATAGTTTTACATTTTATATTTCTATTAAGTTGAGAACTCTACTAATAATTAAGAAAAATCTGTGCTAAAAGCATGCATGAAGAAAGAGTGTTATAATAAAATATTGTGTTACGTACAACATATATCTGGAAAATTTTAGCAACTGATCGAAGAAATAATTTCGTTAGCAACATCATGCAGTATTCTTCTTATTTTATTTGATTTTAATGTAAGTTTTTGTTAAGGATTTAAACAATACATATTTTAATTCATATTTTATATATTAAAAATTTCATAAAAGTCTGAAATTTTGAACAAGTTAGCATACAACGTTTTTTTTTTTGGTCAGCTAAACCAATTCGGAATTTACATTAAAAACGCAATAAATTATTTGTATCTAAAACAATTTATTTTTTGCTTTGTTATTTTACCATGTCCAGGTATTGACAAAAATCTCCCATTTTCATTGTCAGTCATTCCAGTTGATTTATTTGAATTACTAGCGGATAATTGCATTGTTGATGGACTTAACTGTTCATCCACTGGAAATGCGATAATTGATTTAGTTTGTTTAAATTTTGTCTTGACTGCTTAGATGCTTAAAATCGTGAGTTTGTTTATTTATTTATTTATTTGCTCTTTGGGAGGATATCTTCAGAATGAGTGTTGCTTAATATCTTGGTTTTTGCAATGTGAATAAAATAGAAAATATTTTTGGTATCTAATCATATTTTATCTTTCTTGTCTAAAACTAACATGTATTTAAAAATTCAAAAATAGCTATAACAAATAGAATGTTTACTTCCGAGATTATTCAGCAACCAGGTACTCTAATACTAACTGCAATATATGACTGTATCACCGATAATAAACCGGACCGGGGAAAATATAAGTGAATAAATGAAATCCAGTATTCATGGCCAGGGGAAACTTCATCTGCACGCAAAAGAAGCAGAACCGAAAAAGAAAATTATGACCAAGGGTTCTTAATTTGTGCACCAAAAGGACGCCGGGTGACTGACAGATATGTTTACCATTTACAATTTTTTAAAACATTTTGCGATGAAAACATCATGCTCATCCTTTAACAGCAAAAACAGCATACGTAATCCGAAAACCGATTTCCCATTTACCAACCCTGCAACGTTAAATTATGACTACGAATTGTGGTATGATATGCTAGGAATTTGTTTTTAAGGGCTTTGTTAACCAACGCACTCGCAGAAGAAGCAGAACTTATTATATTTAGTCATACTAAGAGATTAGAGGTTTTTAGTGGGAGTTCAAAAATGACGTCGGTTGATGATAGACAGATTTGTAATGAACACATTTATGTCCACTTGCTTATTCATTAACAGCAGCAGTCGGTATACTTAATAGCAAAACGAAAAAACAATTTTAGCCTCGCAAAATGGAGTTTTGACTAGAAATCCTGGTATGAAAAGTTTGGAATTTGCTGCTAAAAGCTATGTGAAACAATGCATTGATGTACATATAAGTAGTATTCAACATTATTCGCCGTAAAGTTATAGTTTTATTCACACAAATAGCGGTTCCAATGAATCTGTAAATCAAAAGATCAGAGAGATCAAAGATAACACAGTAAGTGGTAAAAGTTCTGAAACTGTTCTTGAAACACATCAATTCAAGTTCCATTAACAAAAGTCGATTTTGCTAGTACTAAGCTGGAGCTTCGAGTAACTATACGCGATTCGCCGCTGGCTGATAATCGGTTTTTAAAAAGCACAGTCTGGAATGTTAAAAATTCAAATCCGTTAACAGTGATGCTTTGCTGAGAATAGTGAGTAACTGATTGGACCAGGATAAAAGCAAAAGCTGAGGACTACGTATAAACCTACGTTCCACAATCGAACCATGGCTTTTTAAACAAACAGTGCAGGGCGGGGCGAAGTGATTCTCGGGAAAAAATATAGAGATTTATTGTAAGATTAAAATTATTGTGAAATGTATTCTTTCGGAAAGATGCATCTCGGAAGCGAGTTCCAAGGTCCGCATGCTATATATATAAAAAGTGTTTTTATATGGGTTTACAGACTTCCTGGCAGTTGACAAATGCACCATCAAATGATGTCGAACAAATAATGCGTTTCCATGAATAGCTTCCTTAAATTTCTCAGAACATCCCCATAGTATTAGAGAAAAGATGTCAACGCTTCTTTTTCTCTTCCTTCGTTAATGGCGAGGTTAGAATCACGATTAAAGAAATTATACTCCTCCCCCCACACTTAACTGTATCCCTACTGACAGGTGCGCCTGTAGGGTTTGCCGGGAGAATATATTTCAAATATTGATAACCGCAATTAGACGAACTGCTCGCCTTGAATACTGTCGTGTATTTTTAGAGCGCAATACACACTAAGGAATGGTAGAATTCGTCCTTGCCTTAAAAAAAAAACACTATTTGACGGAAGCTGATTTTGCAATATTAGATAAGTGGTTATGCCAAGTAATACCCGAGTTCATTGTTCAACCAAGAAGATGCTTTGACTGGTCATCCATTTAAATTTGAACATCGTCAATAGCGTTTTCTTTGCATTTTCTTAGCATGCAACCAGATTGGTTTCATCCCACATGCGTATTTTATCGTGATCTTGGTTTACATCAGTTCGCTACATTGACGGTGAGTAGTGTTTGCATTCACAGGCTCTTCTTTCGAGAACAAAGATATATGATTGCAGTCAGCAGCAAATTAATGTTTTTTTTTTTAAATCTGCAGAATGTCATTCATGTGTATTAGAAATAAGGTTTGAATTTATAGCAAAGTAAGAAGTTAGATTATTCAGAAAGGCTGGAGATACAGTGACCGAAATAAGTATAAAGACACACTCAACTTCAATGCTCGGTTGGATTTAAGTACAAAAATAATAGAAATTATAAGTTTATTTTATCGTAGATAGTAAGTTTATTTTATTCAGTAAATAATGAAACGAAAAAAGAAAATATTTATCACCACAAAGGCTAGTTTTTGAGGTTCACCTTTAGGGAATTCCAAAAACGTTTAATTTTCCTGCGAAATAAGTATAAAGACAGTCAATATTTAAAAGCATTTAAACACCGAATTTTTTGGTTGTACCTATCAACCTGAAAGTTAGTACTTAGTACAACCTCCTTGATTTTCAATAACTTAGAAAATTCTATTAGGCATAGAATTTATCAAGTTTTGTAGGACTTCTTCGGTGATCTCAGACCATGTCTGTGTTATTCCTCTTTTAAGCTCTTCCAGATTTCTGTACTGCTTCCCATTTGAATAAAGGTTTCTTGCCATAATACCCCACAAATTTTCGATTGGGTTAAGGTCAGGACTACACGAAGGCCATGGTAAACACTGAATTTGACTCCTTTCAAACCATTCGCGGACCGTACTGGCATTATGAATAGGAGCATTGTCCTGTTGAAAAATAAAATTTTCACCCGCTGGAATGTCTCCAAATGCATCCAAAGCATATTCCAACATCTCCCTGTATTTTTCACCATTCATTCTAGGTTGAACGAACATCAAGGGGATTTTACCATGAAAACCAAAGGCACCCCAAACCATCAAACTTCCGCCTCCAGAGTGCCGACTCATTTTTATTGCTTTTTCGTCCCTCAAATCACGCCAATAAAAGCTAAAACCGTCCGGACCATCCAAATTAAATTTCTTTTCATCACTAAAAATAACGGATTCCCACTCCCTGGTCCAAGCCATGTGACTTCTTGCAAATCTTAACCTTGCTTCTTTATGATGCTGTTGCAGGTTGGGTTTTTTCGTCATTTTCGTGTAACGAAGGTTATGATTTGCTCTTCTTACCGTCACTGGGAGATCCAACTTGCGCTTTATCTGGCCAGCATTCAGCTTATTACGCCTTGCTTCGTGGTAAATCGTTTTTTTGTTGCGTGAGGTCAAGAGGCTTGGTCGACCAGATCTTCTTGCAGTGCTATAATTTTGGCCCAAATTTAAAAAATTACATACGACGGAAAGAGATCGTCCAATTTTCCTGGCAATGGATCGGTTGGATAAGCCGTGCTCCTTATGAGTCGTAATAATTGCCCTTTCTACTGTCGTCAAATGAGTTCCGCGAGGCATGGCTTAATAGTTTAATGATAACAATTTATTGATAACAATTTTTGTGCCAACAAGCGAAACAATTTACCTTTTATTGTTTTTCACTCTTTTTATTTAAAAAAAATTGCTATAAAATTGGAATACTTTTGGATAACCGAAGTGTCTTTATACTTATTTCGCAACTTTTTCACAATTTTTTTATTAGAAAAGACAAATCAGTCTCTTTCTAACACGATATGACCGATAACGGTACAATTTTTTTTTGGAGTTAAGAGAAAATTAATTCTCCAAACATTTATTGAACAATTTTGTTGCATATATTTAGGCGCTAAGCCTACAAGCCAAATTGAAGAGTTTGAGAATTACTGTCTTTATACTTATTTCGGCCACTGTATATCGGTAGAAATCGAACAGTATTACACAAAGGTAGCTGCACTAAGGAAAGACTTGACTATAGAACATTGAAAGAAATTTTTTGTAATCGATCTATAAGAGAGATAGGTATGCTCTCTCCACGAACTAAGTCTTGAGCAAGGAAGTTCAAATTTTCTTTTTTTTACAACAAAGAAAATACCTAATTCCAATAAGTAACTTGGCTGTACTTTACAGTTTGAGAAAATAACATTTATTTATTGTTGTTTGTGCGTGTTTGTTTTACAGTAGCATCTTCACGTATCCAAAACATCCGCAAATTGAACATAAAGAAATAATAAAGCAGAAATTGTCGCTCGATCAATTTCACTGTTTCAATTGGAGTGCGCTGACTCATTGACTTTGTATAAATGCACGTAGTAGCGCTTCAAAAGTAATCAGGTATAAGTATTATTTAATTATATTTAAATGAAATATAGTTAAACACAATATTACACTCCACCACGGCGGTATCGTCGGTCGGTTGCGTCATCCATAGGCCAATGCTTGTGAGTTTGTTGTGATGGCTTAGCATTGTTGCCCAACCAATGGACATTGCCCTCTGAAATAGTATTGTTGCAATTTTGCATGGGGATTCCGCATCCGCTTACTAGGTCAAGCAACGATGACCTGCTGATCGGGCAAAATGACCCTGTGGTTCCAATCAGAACTGGGGGTGAGCAACTAGTCTGATTGAAACCACGAAGCGTGTCGGGTCTTTAAGTTAATCGGTATTACGACAGGAATACAACAACGCGTTGGTTTATTAATAATATAATATTGCTATCAATTTTGATACTTTCTCAATTTTGCTCTTGATTAATTTAAATATTAATTACTGTGTTATTAGTTGAGGCTGTGAAAACAAAAGTAGTATGTCAGCTAGTTGACGCAGTTGTCATAAAAAACGTTATTTTTGCCTTTAGATTTATGATTAAATACCTAAATGCAAAAGTGGTTTCAATTAGATTTACTAAATAAAACGTATTATAAGTGCAAAACTTTTGCGCTTTACCAAAATGGGTTCTTCATTGTTGGTTTAAAAGGACATATAAACCAGAAATCGCAGTTCAATTAGTAATGATTTTTTTTTTAGCAAAATATTACGTATGGAGTATATCAACCGGTTTGTTATAATCGGAAGCGGTTGCCTAGATTTAATATCTTTATACCAAAAGAAAAAAACTAACATATTAACATTAATCAAATTTCCAACACTGCTGACATTCAATATGATTTTGTCGGTGTCAGAAAGAGGCAAGAATTTTTATTGAACTGAATTCGTAAGAATTCCAAAAAAGAAGGCGAGTTGGCGCATTGGAATTGCAATTCTACAATATCTAATAAAAAAAGGAACAAAAAACAAATCTAAAAAATAAGACGTTAAAACCTAGACTAAACCTTATGCCTACGCGTTACGCACTGTGCTCGAAATTAAAAAAAAAAAAACTTTGGATAGATCTTTGACTCACGACCAAGATAAAATATCTGGGTCATGCGTGGTTTGCTGTGTTAGTTTGTAGCGAAATGGAAGAGATTTAGATATAATATCGAAATTATTGATTTTCGAGATGCGGTTTATCGAGATTTATGAAAATAATTTCCGAAATTTCGTTCGTTATAATATATATAATTTGAATAGTTAATTACATTTTTCTGAATTAATAATAATATTTGAACAAATAAAATTTAACAAAAAAAATCTTTTAATTTGACGTAACTTTGCTTATGCTATTATAAAAAAAAACACCCTGTATTATAAAATCAAATCAAATTGATTATACAAACAAAAATGTTGTAAGTATTAGGTACAAAGGTTTAATATAAAAAAGCCTGTTTAAAAATATATCAACACTTCTAATATGTAATAATTTGGGTTACACCCCTTGAGCTCTCACAACCTCAGTTATATTTTTAATTTATTAAACTATGGGAAGAAACAAAATTGTATATTTGATCGAGCTTGGAAAAGAAATAGTAAAGCTTTTGGAATGCAAACTATTGGATATTTAAAAAAACATGTAGGAACGGATTTCTCAAAAGGTTTACTGAAGATAGAGATAGGTATAAAATAGGAGCTTGGTATTCAACACTTAATACACCAATGTATTTACATCAAGAGAAAATGAAAACATTTTATAAAATATATAGAAATACGATTTTATATAAACGAATATAAAAAGTATAGGTAAAAAAACCAGAAAATAAACATATCAATGCAAATATTGCAGTAAACCTAGTGGTTGTTGGCCACATGAAGCTGTTTGGTTGCGACCAGATGCTATTCCGGAAGATGATGATGCACCAGCATGAAACCATGTAGTTACACCAATGCCACCTAATTGATTTGTGATGGGATGTCCAAAATCACCTAAATGAATTCAATTATGGAATATACAAATGAATATATAAAATTGGCGCTTGTGTGTGTATTTTTGTATGTGCGTATGTGATTTGTTTAAGGTCGATTTGATGATAGTGATTTTTTTTTTATGTATGGTAGGGTAGGTAGGTAGGTATTATTTGCTGCCTGATAGTACACCAGTACACCAGGACGCAATTAGGGCATTATTTTTTTATATTTTTTTTTGAAAAAGGAAACCCAAATCCCAGAGCACTCAGGTTCGGTAACGGTACATTGTACTACTAGGCAGAAATCCTAATTTTTTAGTAGAGGGTGGAGAATGGGTGGCGTATGTTGTTGTTCCCCATGGGGATTGAACCTGCACGCCACGGGTCACAAGCCAACACAATAACCTCTACACCGTCTCCACCCTACAATTAGGGCATAGGCGCCGGCCGTTTCGATTTCACCACTCAAGCGATCAAGGGTGACAATCTGTGTTTCAAATCCAACCCGTGGGATTGAGGAATTCAATAATATAGAAGAATTTTATATTACTAAATTCTGATATGTTTTCAAAGAATGTTTTGCCAAGTGTGCGCTGTCTGGTTCTAGATAGGACCGGACATTCGCAGAGTATATGGTGAAGGGTTTCCTTTTCCACTGGGTCTTTCCAACTGTAGCAATGTGGGCTGAAATGAAAACCCAACTTGGCAAGATAGGTTCACACAGGTCAGTGTCCTGCACTGATCTCCTGTCAGGTTCTGTTTGCTAGAATTCTTTTTGCGTTGAAGCAGGGCCATTTATCCCTTGATATGACGAAACTGCTTAGGGTGCTCCATCTGGAGTTCGCCCGTGAAAGGTAGGACTGGGACATTTTTAATATATGAGTGATATAAATATTCTTCTATATGAATATTCTTCTGCCTGAGATACTGCATCCTTCGATCCTCTACGATCCCAGGAACGCTATTTCCAGTTGTCCAAACCAAGCACTCTGACATCCCCAGCGACTTGGTGTTTAAAAGGGAAGTTCGGTCTTTCTTGCCTTCTCGAGCCTGGGGGCTGGGAGTCAAAGATCCTCTTGGCTGCAGCATTATTGTTAATTTGTTCAATGTGGCCGAGCCAATGTAGTCGACAATAAGAAGCCTTTTTGGACTACATCCACATCTTGGTACAGGTCATACATTTCGCGGTTGTATCTTCTCCTCCATTCGCCCTCCTCGCACGTAGAACTAAACATCCAACGGTGTATATTTCTTTCAAAATAGCCCAATATTAACTCAGATTTAAAACTAGTTTTCCAGACCTCGGCAGCATAAAGCAGGACGAGCAGGATAAAGGTTCGATAGGGCATGTATTTTGTGTTTCGAGTGAGGAGTTTTGAACCCATTTGTTTTGCCAACAGAGGAAGCAGCGGTTTCCTAAGGTAACTCTCCGTCGGATCTCGACTAAGGTTTCATTCGTGGAGTTGATGTTTACTCCAAGAGAGATGAACTACCTTGAAGTTATTGCTATCAACATTGATGTTTTGTCCTAGGAGGGTGAAAGATGTTCAATTGTTTGTTGATAGCATGCTCTTGGTCTTGTCCGCATCAACTTCAAGGCCGACCCATTTCGCCTGTTCTGTAATCGCCGTAAAACCCTCTACCACGGCAAGCTGGGAAGGCCGATGAACTCGACATCGTCCTTATACTCCAGTAGCTGGACGGAATAGATATACTATTAAAGATAGTACCTTCTGTGTTAAAACTGCCCCTTGGACTGTTTTCTCCAGATCAAGATTGAAGTCACATGATAGCGCATATGCTTGCCGAAATTCGGTGCAAGTTTGGAATAATTCGAAAGATCTGTCTCCAAACTGCACATTGCACTGCATGCGCTGTCACGCGACACACTTGGATCAATTTTGCCGGGATCCCATATTCGGCCATCTCCATGTAGAGCTCCTGACGATGAATGCTACCATAAGCGGCTTTAAGCCATTGAAAACATCGTGAGTCTAGACTTAAAATTCGTTGGCCTTTTTTTCGTTGTATTTTAGATAGAAATCGTTTTGAATTTTGTGGTGTTACGAAAAACTCATACCTACATTGCTGCATTCCTACTGATCCGCCGGTGAAGTTGGTCGGTTCGTATCCACAGAGGATCGACTGGACTCCCGGTTACGGCTTACTTAGTCACTGAGGCCAGCAAATTCTGGTATGGATGCATTAGTATAATTTATTCCTGCGTTTCTGTCGGGGAACGTTGATTAATTGCATGTTTGTTGGGGTTCGGATGATCTAACAAGGCAATGGGCTCTTTAATGTGAAGTTTTCGTCGGATCTTTGAGCTTCTTAGTCCATCAACTTTCTTCTTTTTTGGTACATTTTCTAACTATTACCCGGCAAAGTTTTTTTTTGTTTTTGATTGTTGGACTAATACGTCGCATATCCCTCCTCCGAAAAATCTATACATCAACTGCTCGTTGCAAAGATGACTAACTCACTCTTCAAAGTGATATCAGAGCTATATTAGAAATCGGTATAATTTTTACTCGAGATCATTTTGATTATGACCTATATGCGTACAAACATAATAGTTCTTTTTGCAACTGAATTGAATTAAGTCTAGTAAGCGCCACTGAATATAAATCCAATCGCTATCTTATCAGACGATATACAACTGAGTTGAATTAAAGCTAATGAGCGCAACTGAAGATAAATCAAATCTCTGTCTTATCACAAAGACAAACATTTGTAAATTCATGCAAAAATCAAAACCGCGGCTGTTTTGAGTTTGTAACAAAATCACAAAAAAAAGCCATTAGATTTTTAATAGTTCATACTGACTACTCTGTATTGGAGCACCTAATCGTTGGGACGAAAACAATAATTTGTTAGCTGTGGAACTTATTATGGTCTAAAATATGAAAATTACAGAAGGATTAATGTGCCCAATAGATCGTAGCTTCTTTTTTAAAATCCCTCTAAAGTCGATTATGTGTACGTTCCTTATCAGAGCTTAGTTTTAATTGCTTTATGATATTATATGCTTACATCGCGATATTATACTAAGCGGTTAACTCGTTTGTTGTTACCGACTATGTATTTGTAATTATCAAGGTTGCTTTAAGAGAAAAAGCTAAGGGATGCATTTGAAATTGAATTGGTGAACTACAACGGCTCAATTGTACAGGGTCATCTAACAAGAGAATAGAAAAACGCAACATTTTTATCAAAAGTGGTAATATTATTATTTTAATCTAAGAAACAAACTCCGAGGTAAGTAATGGAAGTTAATATAATAATAAGAATAATAGCTCTGATATTGTCTTTTAGTTCTTAGTGGAGCGTTGACGTAGACTTTACCCTTAACAAAGCCGCAAGGATAAAAGTCTAATGGTTTTAAATCGCACGACCTCAGCGGTTAATAGAAGTCCCCATTTCGAGGAATTGCACGTCCAGGACGCAAATGGCTCCGTCCTGCTGAAAACAAACGTAATCCACGTCCATAGCATTAATTTCGGGCAAAAAAAAGTCACTCAACATCGCTCGGTAACGCAATCCATTAGCTGCAAAGGTCGCACTGGTATCATTTTCGAAAAAAAACATAGGGGTGGGCTACAGTCCGCTTGGGCGAACTGTTGGATACCCTATTCTTATTCCTATATCTCATAAGTGGGCGTGACAAAAATTTAAAGGATTTTATCGAAAAAACTAAGCTTTTGTAAATAAAAACGCTCCCTAGCTCAAACTTTGGTTTTTCAATAAAATTGTTTTATTTAATTGTGGGCGTGTCAGTAGGCGGATTTAAAAAAAATTTAAGTATGAGCATAAAGGGCACCTAGAGAGTATATACTATAAATTTCAGCTCCCTAGCTCAAACTTTGGACTTTCAAAAATAAAATAAAAATAATTGTGGGCGTGTCAGTAGGCGGATTTTGAAAATATTTACACATGAGCATAAAGGGCCCCTAGAGAGTATATATTAAAAATTTCAGCTCCCTAGCTCAAATTTTGGTTTTTCAAAAAAAATATTTTATTTAATTGTGGGCGTGTCAGTGGGCGGATTTTGAAAATTTTATGTCCCAAGCAGTTTTATGGGCCAAAGATCATATATAAAAAATTTCAGCTTTCTAGCTCAAAATTCAATTTTTCCCAAAATTTGTTTTATTTAATTGTGGGCGTGTCAGTGGGCGGATTTTGAAAATTTTATGTCCCAATCAGTTTTATGGGCCATAGATCATATATAAAAAATTTCAGCTCTCTAGCTCAAAATTCGATTTTTTCCAAAATTTTGTTTTTTTTGAGTTTGTGGGCGTGTCTGTGGGCGGATTTCAAAAATTCTTAAACTTGATTATTTCGGGACCCTAGAGAGTATATGGTTAAAATTTCAGCTCTCTAGGTCCAGTTTAAAGGCCTAATTTTTGCCGACGGACGGACGGACGGACGGACGGACGGACATGGCTAGATCGACATTACTATCGATGCTGATCATAAATATAGTAACTTTTAGGGGTCTACGGGCAATATTAAGGTATGTTACAAACTATGCGTCAAAATTAATATACCCCTAGAATAGGGTATAAATATGGGCCAATGTCAGATGGAAATGAACCTCATCACTCAGAATAATTTCGTTTAAAAAATCATTTCCAGCACCTAACATACGGCGTCGTGTCTACTAGTTTCAATTCTTGTGTCAAGTGGACCTTATAGACCTGTAGACTAAGATCTTTATGCAAAACGCTGTTGCGGATAATCCCAATTCATATGATGGTGTCGAAGTGGACATACATGTGTTTTCAGTCAAACTCGGACGACCACGAGCCTTCACATCAAACACCTGTCCCAGACGTTTGAATTAATAGATTAAATGCACTATAGCTGAACGAGGAGACGCTTGATGATGGCCAAAAGCAGTACGAACTTTACGGAACATTTCCGCGATATTTTGTTTCCCAAAACATGTAATTTTGTAGTAAATTTTCACTATTTCAACACATTGAGCGAGTATGTAAAGACCCCCTAGTTTAAACTTATTAAAAGTTATCGTAATGACAGTTGAATAATGACAGTTCAACAATGACGCGGAGTTTAAAATGACACTCTTGTTCGAAGCCTTATGTTTGCTATATTTTTCAAGTCTTTTATAGCCCAATCGATTAATACTTACGCAGGCTTTAGGTTAAGATGAAAAATAGCTCACTGGAGCTGTGTTTCGCAAAGTTAGAGTGGCCAATCGCCCGCCAATAACACTTAATATTTGCACACCTCCCCACCTCTTGTGAATGTCTAAAAAGCATCCAAGAGTATAAACTGTAATGAGCACTTTCTTATACTATCCTCATCAGCACTATCGACAATTTCACAGATTTATACGAAATTTCCATTTGAGGTATCCGTTCCGAATCGTTTATCAGGAATGATCCTCCTATGAAATGCAACGCACATTTCCGCAGCGCGACATAACGCGTTAAAAAAACGGATTTTGATAGATTCACGGCGAATTTCTTCCGAAGCTGGCCGATAAGAAATTGCTACGGGATATTTGAAGAGAAATGGAACACTTATCAAAATTGAATGTAATAAAACAAAAGCAAGAAATTAGCGACAAGTGGCAAACAAGACAAGTTACTTTTAATTTGTGTTAAATTTATCAGAAAGCTATTCACATTGTTATGGATTGAAAACAGCTGAATATAACTTTGTCAAATAAACGCATTTGTATGCTTAATTTGATTTGTTCGGACACCCATGTCTGGAGTTCAGTTTGAGTTCCGATTAGATTTGACTTTATTTTCGGAATCTCTTCCGAACAGATGCCTCGAGGGTTTATCGTTTAAAATCGGCGTTCAAGTGTAGGTCCCTTCCATTTCGCACTCATAAATAGTTAGAGCAACTATGGTCGACTGTGGCAAGCCGTGTTCCCACAGATGAGCTAAAGAGATAGTCGACTTCCATATTGCCCGTCCCTTAAAACCCGCAAATCCTCTCTCCAAATTGTATATCGTTGAATATAAAAAATAAAATATTAGGCATTAACGGCTATACCGGGCCTAAAATCTAACTTCTCCAACAACTTGCTTGCCCGAAGTGGAGTTTTGATTTTAAGCCGAATCGGAACGGCAAATTTGAGAAGCTTCTCATGACAATTGATACCCTTGGATTTTTGTCAGACGTTCGCAAGAGGTGGGACAGTGGACAAATCTTTTGGTTGTTTCTGGATCCCGGCGGCATTTGAACCTGAGACTTTTGGATTAATAATCCAATACACTAACTTCTGCGCCACTGCGTAAACCATGGGTGAATTGTATACATATGTGAAGCATAAAATTGACGTTACCTGACGTTTATTTGCAATAGTTCTGTCCAGAGATGGCTGAAAATTACATGTTTTGCGGAAAAAAAATGTATATTGGTTATTACGTGAGATTAGGAGCGTTCAATTTGCAAGGCAACTGCTAGTCCCTACTATTTAACCCTTTCTCATTGAACGAATAACTCACGTGACCATCGTTTGGCTAGTGACAGAGGTTTAATTAGTAGTTAACTCGCAGTTGCCTTGCAAATTGAACACTCCCATTACTATGATCTCTGCTCTTTACTCTTAAAAAATAAGTTTGCTTTTAACTTCACACAACCCATTCAGCATGCAAGCTACCCATTTGATTTGGATACAAACACCAAAACAGATAGGCCGCTACTGGTGTTATTCAGCTGTTCGTTCGTTTGTGGGCAAATTGAGAAATTCTCTTGAAGTCCACTATCTCATAACAGCTCATCTGTTGTTTATGTTCATTTAACCACTTAATATAAATTGACGGTAGCTAGGACAATACAAATTGACAAAAGCTTATCAGCCTAACTGCACAGGTGTTATCACACAAAAAAACACTTATGTTTCCTTCAGAAATATTTAATTTTGACATCACTCCAGTTGATATCAATGTCATTGATGAAGGGGTTTTGCGGATCGATAATGCAGTTCACCGGCCGGGTTCTATGATAGGCCAAATGAACGCATGCGGATCGGATAAGGTCCCGTCGCAGACAATGATTGGCGTGGTAAAGTCATACTAACGGTGGACTCAAACTTATAATTAAATGCTGAAGAATGTATAGCACAAATAAAGCATATTTATACCGCAGCTTGTGGGATGTAAGGGTAATACTGTGCAAATTGGGATCTATTTAGGATAAAATGTGTACACACATTATGCATGTATTTAGGTGGCTATAAATGTGCAATACGATGAGATTTGTCTACTTTTCGACGGAAGCTGTGAGTTTAATTGTAAGTAAGTATACCTATTTGCTGTGGTATACACAGCTGTATTTGAGATTCGAACTGATTTTTATTTTTCAATTTTTTTTTGTTTTCAAAAGTTATTATCTGTCAATGACTTTAGACCTGCAACAAATAAAATAAACGAAGTCATTATTCTGTCAAAAACAAGTGATAATATGGAAGTGGTGTAGTTTTTGTATAATTAAATTCACCGATTATCTGCACATATAAATTAAATATTACTTTATATGGTGGCGCATGTTGCAATTAAGTTAATAAGTAGTAGTGAGTAGTGAGGTTTGAGAAACTTTGATGGATCTATTTACGAAATCCACAGAAAAACTGCGGCAAATGCCTGCAAAATATATGCAGTTGATTTCTGACCATTGTCATTGTATTTCTTATAAAAAAAAAAAAATAGATAAAGCAAATGGAAGGAATACAATAGACCTAAAGGTGTGCCTGAGTGCATTAATGGTACTTAAGGGTAGGGACATTCTGCCAAGAATGTTCGAACCCAACCTTGTAAGGTATAAATCAGAAGCTAAAATATTTACCTTAATTGGCGTCCACACTTCAAAGGGAAAATGTGCAAGAGTCGAGACTCACCTCTGGATCCTGGCAAAACTGATCCAATTGTGTCCCATGACGATGAAAAACACGGGGTGCAAAGGGCAGTATGAAAACAGCTCTTCGAAACTATTCCAAACATGTTTCGGGTTCATAGCAGGAGATGCGCTTCCATATGTCTTTTCAATCTTGTCCTGGAGCAGATAGTGTGCAGTGCAGGTGTCAAAAAGGAAGGCACTTTCTTCAAAAGATCCGTCCAACAACTGAGCTATGCAGACAATATCGACATAATCGGCCGATCTCAGCGTGCTGTATTAGGGGCTTTCATGGCAATTGAAGAACAGGTGAAATCGGTTGGCCTTGAAATCAATGAGGACAAAACCAAGTCCTTGCTTCCAACAAACATCTGTCCGCCTACTAGGACAGCATTGTTGATAGCAGCAACTTGAAGGCAGTAAAGGAATTCACGTACCTCGGAGTAAACATCAACTTCACGAATGACACCATAGGTTTGGGAAAACAAATTGGCTTAAAACTGCTAACCCGGAATACCAAGTAGTGTAAGCTCTACAAAACACCGATTCTGCCAATTCAGATTTATGGCGCCGAATCCTGGACAACAAGAAGATCCTTGACTCCAGCCCCCATGATTAAGACGACCGAAAGACCGAACCTCCTTAAGGAGTTCGGGGACCTCAGAGCGCTTGCTCTGGACAACTGAACGCAGCGTGTCCGGGATCACGGAGGATGAAAGGGCAGTGTCCCAGGCCGAAACTCTCCGTTGTCACGGGTCCGAACTCCGGAGGTTTTTCCCACTGCCCCACCTCTTGCAAATGTCTGACAAACATCCAAAAATATCAATTGTCATGAGACGCTTCTCAAATTTGACGTTCGGATTCGGCTCGAAATTGTAGGTCCCTTTAACTTCGCAAAAAAGTGTTTGGAGAAAGATTATTTTTAAAGGCCCTGTATGGGCCGTTAATGCTTAAAATTTATTTTATTTATTTTATCAATTAAACCATGTTTTCTCAGTATCCATCGCCCTCAATTTAGCGATGTGGTCAAAATTTGAAATGTGAGATTTCTAACCGCCAACGACCATACCACGTCGAGTTAATCGGTTCTCGTCAGATCACCGCAATTAAACGACATTGGGCGCGGTTAATACGTAGATGGGGGACCGTTTGAGAACAACCGCGTGTTGTTGGCCAGTCCCATCTACAGAGTTGAGGTAGATAGTACATACGTGGTATCACAATGGACCTAAATTGGTCTAAGTGTGTCGGCTTCTGCCGACAGCCACATAAACCTAACCTAACCGCCCATAGCAACACATATTGTGAGTTTCTATCAATAATATTGATAATTGACTTGTCAATTTATGTGGTACTGCATGGACAAACGTCAAATGCGCTTGCAGAAAAGAGTTATTTAACGATCATTCATGCAGGTGTGCAAACATGACGATCGCATATAAATTTATGAAGATTCTAGCTTATGCGAAATATAATAAGGATCATTTTACAATCAAATGGAAGTTTAATTGACGTTTTCGAAAACGAGCTTATCCGTAATCGTCGCTAAATATAATGGTTGTGAAGCTCACCCAGTTTTGCGTACTGCAAAACTTCGCATTTACCTTTTCAATCATATCTCTAAACAGACTGTTCATTGGTGGTACATTTGGTTTCATCACTTTATACTGTCTCAGGCGTCTACTCAAACGATTGCATAAACGAGAAGAGACTATTAGACTAGACTCTGCTTTCTCTGAAAGATGAAGAAGCTCCATCTAGGATATTCATTCTATAACGATATTAGTGATCCAATCAACATTGACTTCAAAAATCTCTTACACTGTATCTAAAGCTCTAACTGGTTCAACGAATAGTGTGGATAAACGAGAAGATCCACGTGGTTTCGTTGGTATCGGTCTCGGCCGACTGCCACTTCAACGTAACCGGACCTTACCGAACGCAAAAGAAAACGTCAGAGGAATAGAGTCCAAAGTTGTATTTAACTCGCGCAATTTAACAATCTTAAATATTGAAATAAGTAAGAAACCAAAAACACCCATATAAATATATTGTTGTTATGTGTTTTTTTTTACCACGAGACTTGCATCAATAGTATCCCCATGGAAGTCTATAGTCATACTTCACTCATTTTACATTAATGAATCCTTGATGTAATCTTTAAAAATATCACATAATCGATTGAAAAACGAGTGGATCGGCATCATGAAACTTTCAAAGAATTGTTAGTGTAGTTTTTTCTCAAGTCACATGCAGCTGAATGTGACATGTAGTAGACAAACGTTGCAAGGAAACGTATGTGTCCTCATTTGCATGTAAGTAAAAACATTTTCTTTGTCCTTTAATCCACATTTTTTTGATAAGGTGTCTGAAGTATTATTAAATGCAGTTTTATTTAACCTTGCGTTTGATGCAATATGCTTTTCAGTATGCTTAACAATAACTATTCCAACAGTTAGTTTTTCTTGACATAAATTAAATATTGATTGGGTTAGGTACTTATTTAGATTTTTTCCCCATCCTTCACCAAGGTGCTCTAGATACTCAAGTGATTTTTATACAACCGATTACCCTATCATTATTGGACGAAACAACTTGTTACAGGAGAATATAAATTAGCAATTATCTTAAGTTACAACTACAACGAATAAAATAATCTGTTTTAATAGCTGGCGATTACGGTGACCTATTTATACTAAAAAAAGCTTTTGTTATCAGGTAATAATAGTTACTATATAAATCAGTTAGGATCTCAATTAGAGCTTTGTTTAGCAGGGATACTTTATTGTGGTTGTAAAGTAAATAAGGAGTGCATTTATTTAATACCTGATGGTACCGCAAGGTAACAACCTCGTTGATCTTTATTTGGCCCATAATTTTGAGGACTGGGTGAATGATGTCCTCCAGCTAGTCCCGATGATGATGCTGTTGCATGCAATGAGTGTGTCGATGCAGGTTTTGCTTGTAGGAGGTCTAATATGTTTTTTGTTTTTGTGTATTAGTGTTTCTTTTTCTTATCAAAATTGTATACTAGACTTAAATATTTTAAATTTTTCCTCCTAAATTAATATATTTTTTTTAAAGTTTTAAGGTCACTCAGAACAATCAAACAAAATAATGAGAAAAGCAAACAATTAACACAATCCGACTTACTTTTTGAAGATGAATGATTCTTTCCAATATCTGCCAGTGATCGGATAATAGGCATCTTAGTTTTGTTCTTAGTTTCATGCTGATGTCGATGACGTCGCAGTAAAGCATCCTTAACCTTTTCCCTGGATTGTGGTGGTAGAGTACCAGCATTCACCATATTCTCACACACCAGTTCGGCGATGGTTTCTAAATTATTTGCTTCCATATCCAAAATAATTGTTCCATTTAAAATGAGACTTCTCAACTCAAACAATGAGTGTAAAGAAAGAGTTGCTACATGGGGTTTTGACCATCGATTGCCACCCTCTTCAACGTCTTCTTCGAATTTAATCCATCGTGCTGTTTCCTTCCATTCAATTTCATCTCCTTCTTTAACAAGTTCCTCCATTTCTGAGAAAAGTGGATGTGACTCATGAGTGCCGTCGTCAACATCCTCACCGAGTATGAATTGGACTCGTTGAGCTGGTGGTGTAACTGGAATGTAAAATTTCAATTTATAGAATTTTTCTCAATTTGGAAATGATTTTAAGTTGATAATAATAAATAAGCGAATTCAGTTCAGGTGCTAACTTTTTCGCCCAAAGTTCACTTGACACTTTAAATGGAATATTTATTTTAGTGAACTGTTTACTTTGCGATTGTGCACATTATTTTAAAATTAGGGATCCCTTTTAAAGAAAAAAAAACATTTATATATGAATCAGGTTTATGGACTCAAGATAAACTTTCAAAAGGATACTCAAACTGGTACAATAATCATATTATGTATTAATCAACACATTTGCAACACAAAAACACAGTCACTGCAAAATACCTCATTACATGTTTCCTCAAATCCGTAGCTCAAGCTAAAGTATCAAAAGTATCTCGGACAAAAATCAGAGCTTTAGGATGAAAAGAAAGGCTTCTATCTTATCTTATTGCTCTAAGTGAGCAATTATTATATATATATCATAAAAAGGTTTTTCGGAAACGGCTCTAAGGATTTGGATGCAATTTTGTACATACATATTTAGAAATGTTTTACTTTTCAAGGTTATCTATGTATGTCTCATCTCTGGAAAAACTTACACTTGGTGAGTTAATTTATTTGGGTTAGGTTAAAAACCGGCACATTTCCTGCAGTTTCTGCAACCCAATTCCTCCATTTCCTCAAAGAAGTTTTTTTCCTAAAAATCTCCTACGATTCCGCAACATACCCTCACACTCACAGTACAATTGTGCTATGTCTTCCGCGGCCAGGTCACCAAAGAATCTGCACGTATCCTTGACACACAAGCTGAGCCCTTCGGAAAGTTTCCTCAGAAAACAGTGTCCTGATAAAGTCTAAAACAATGTTCAAAGTTAATATAAAGTTAAGACGTACAAGTGTTTCTTAGCAAGTTGCGGTTTCACAGTCTACATGGATTGTGAAACCAAATGACATTGTCAAGTTACCGGCAAGGTAAGGTTGTAAGTACGTTAAGCAATTTAAAAACAGAAATTTTAGCGGAGCTTGAACATGTGCAGTGTAATAACTCTCGCGAAATTAAGGCCCGTTGGTTTTATTTCCCAACAAAGGAAATAACATTCACGAGCTTCATTTCTTCCTTGAGGTGGCTATAAGGCCCACAACAACAAACATTAACACTCACAGTTATTATTGCCATTTGAAATTGACATTAAGACCGGCACTAGAAAATGATTCATACTTTGTTTTCAATTCATTTCTCATTGAAAGATCACTAAACGTCACAGTAACTCTGTTGACTACAACGTTCCGTTGCAGCGCCCTAAGCACCTACATGTAAGGCCGGTGTATGAGTCGAAGAGATGTCCAGAGTTTGAAACCCTACGAACCCGCGAAGCTACATTTTTATGTTAACATAGTTTCAAAATCTGGACATTTCTTCGACACCGCAGCCCGGCCGGTGTTTTCCTAGGAAATTACCTACAACGAATATTTTCTATTTCGTAATCTATATATACATTCATTATCTATGTATATGTATTTAGCATTTATTTGTTTGAATTTCATTCTACATAAATACATAAATTACATCTTTAAAGTTGCTTTAATTATGTTACAGAGTTCAATTTAAATATGTAGATTAAAATTTACGTTATAATGAAAAAAAAAGTTGACTACCTTATTAGAAATTTTCACCAAAATATTAACCAACTTTTTTTAAAGGTGTTCGTGATGCTTATACGTTTAATACTAAGGGGAGGAACCTCACATTTGGATTGCGTGAATAAAAAATTGCTTGGATGTTACAGGAAATGTATGTCTTGACATTGTAATCTACGTTAAGTTCTTGCAAAACTGACTTGATTAAAAAGATTGTTATGATTGTAGGTTCCTTTCCACTTCGCACAAGCAAGTCTTTAGAGAAGTTAGGTTATAGGCCTTATATGGGCCATTATTGCCATTCATGTAATTTAATAACAAAAATGTATCGTCCGCAGCTATTAAATGCAACACTAAACTTTCTATTAGACTCATAGTCTAGGTGGGAAGTAACTTTTCACTATAATAGGGTTTGTTTCCGGTTATAATTGTAATTTAAACCCAAAGGAAAAAGGCATTAAAAACCAAAGCTTTTAAAGCCGCTTTAAAGAAGAAATAAAGCCCGTGCGTGTTATTTCCTTATTTGGAAATAATGCATACGGGCCTTATTTCCGAGGGATTTAATACACTGCACCGCTTGAATAGATAGATAACCTTGACGGAAGTTGAAAACTTTAAAGATCTTAAGGCTTATGGAATTAAATGTACCCGAACAAACTTGTGGCCGTTCGATAAAAAAGTTGTTGTCCCTTTTTTATAGTAGCTCTTCTTTGGGGTGATGGGCGAACATCTAAATTAGATGCAAGCACATGCATACGATTACATACTAAACGTTACGATACGATGTGCGCCCATACTTTTTAGCAAATTAAATGTCAAGATTTTATTTGTTGTCCCTTTTTTTCTATATAAAAGGTAATTTAAAAGAGTGGGTCAACTAATTAGAAATCAGCATAACATTGGTATATCATATTCTATTGCGGGTGGCAATGGTGCAGTAGTAGTGTATTCGCTTACGGAATGGAAGGTCGTGCGTTCGAATCCCGGCCAAGTCCATTACTTTATACCGAATACATGAAATCGTAATCTCCCTAAGTAACCGTGGAGAAAAACCCTACAACTGCACCCAAACACTTCTTTCCTATCTTTCTATTCTTTCTAAAACCAAGTAGCTTACACTGTGTTCTTAGCATTATAAGGGTACTGTAACAACAGAAAAAAAAATCCTTTTAGCGTAAGCAAATTATAAAAAAAAAAAAAAAAAAAAAATATAACATACTTTAATATTGTTCGTGATGCTTATACGTTTAATACTAAGGGGAGGAACCTCACATTTGGATTGCGTGAATAAAAAATTGCTTGGATGTTACAGGAAATGTATGTCTTGACATTGTAATCTACGTTAAGTTCTTGCAAAACTGACTTGATTAAAAAGATTGTTATGATTGTAGGTTCCTTTCCACTTCGCACAAGCAAGTCTTTAGAGAAGTTAGGTTATAGGCCTTATATGGGCCATTATTGCCATTCATGTAATTTAATAACAAAAATGTATCGTCCGCAGCTATTAAATGCAACACTAAACTTTCTATTAGACTCATAGTCTAGGTGGGAAGTAACTTTTCACTATAATAGGGTTTGTTTCCGGTTATAATTGTAATTTAAACCCAAAGGAAAAAGGCATTAAAAACCAAAGCTTTTAAAGCCGCTTTAAAGAAGAAATAAAGCCCGTGCGTGTTATTTCCTTATTTGGAAATAATGCATACGGGCCTTATTTCCGAGGGATTTAATACACTGCACCGCTTGAATAGATAGATAACCTTGACGGAAGTTGAAAACTTTAAAGATCTTAAGGCTTATGGAATTAAATGTACCCGAACAAACTTGTGGCCGTTCGATAAAAAAGTTGTTGTCCCTTTTTTATAGTAGCTCTTCTTTGGGGTGATGGGCGAACATCTAAATTAGATGCAAGCACATGCATACGATTACATACTAAACGTTACGATACGATGTGCGCCCATACTTTTTAGCAAATTAAATGTCAAGATTTTATTTGTTGTCCCTTTTTTTCTATATAAAAGGTAATTTAAAAGAGTGGGTCAACTAATTAGAAATCAGCATAACATTGGTATATCATATTCTATTGTGGGTGGCAATGGTGCAGTAGTAGTGTATTCGCTTACGGAATGGAAGGTCGTGCGTTCGAATCCCGGCCAAGTCCATTACTTTATACCGAATACATGAAATCGTAATCTCCCTAAGTAACCGTGGAGAAAAACCCTACAACTGCACCCAAACACTTCTTTCCTATCTTTCTATTCTTTCTAAAACCAAGTAGCTTACACTGTGTTCTTAGCATTATAAGGGTACTGTAACAACAGAAAAAAAAAATCCTTTTAGCGTAAGCAAATTATAAAAAAAAAAAAAAAAAAAAAAATATAACATACTTTAATATTGTTCGAATACCCCCCAAAGATACTAAACTTGTGATTAGCCTCGAAAGTAATGTCGATCTAGCCATGTCCCTCCGTCGCCAATGTATAGACCCTAAAACTCGAGCTAGAAAGCTGAAATTTGGAACATAAATTCTCTAGCGTACTGAAATAATCAAGCGTTGGACATTTTAAAATCGCAATTCGCGGTAGAATGCTCAAATTTGGAACATATACTCTCTGGGGAGCCAAAATGCTCAAGTTCAAACATTTTTTTAAATCCGGCCGCTGACATGCCCACTATTTAAAAAAAAGAGGTTTTATTGAAGAAATCATTCGAAATGTATGTAGATAAAGTTTTTAACAATCCCGAAGTTTTCTGCCACGCCCACTTATTAGGGGAGTTTTTTATGAATACATTGTTTTTTTTCGATTAAATCCATTAGAAATCGTCAAAAACTTAGGCCATATCCTTCTTAAAAATTCAACCATACTTAGATTTTTGGCACGCCCACTTTTTGGGGGATAGCAATAGGAATAAGGTATCCAACAGTTGAGCCAAGGGGACCTTTCATTATTTTTTTATTGTTAATATAAAGTCTCAATAAAATATATTTGAAATACTTCTCATCCCCAATTTACAAATTTCGCACACAGTGAAACTATTTATGTGTATAACCAACGCGCGCTAAAGTGGTTTGGGCTATCCTTATAAGAGAACAGGGTGAGATCCCGATGCAAATTTAGTTTGAATGTTTGTAGATTATAATAATGAACGAAGAAAAGTCTATGCTTGGTAGAGCAATACTCATTCCTGTTCAACGGTTGAGGAAATACTCTTGATTTTCATTGAACGCAATACAGGTTTGAGGGAGAACTAATGAGCATTTCTGGCACGGCGAGTATTTCGGTTGTAATATTTAAGGGGTGGTGTGTACTATGTAGGTAATTATAGTGGATATAGCGATAAAACAACGATAGGAACTAAACGTTGCGTCGATAACTCATAGAGTTTAGTCATGTCACAATCACCAATGAGTTTTATCGCACGTTTTTGTATTCTGCCAAATGCAACAGCGAAACACCGCAAATCAAACAGAAGAGCTTTTGTTTGTTTGGCGGAGATTTGAATGGACATGTCAAGTTCTAACGAAGGCTTTGAAGACTGCCATGGAGGACTGGGAAACGGCACCAGAAATTCTCCTAGTGAAGATTTCTTTATCATTTGCAAGTCATGGTCTTATCGTTTTAAATAAGCAGCCCAATCGAGGTATCCGTTCGGAAGAAATTTCAAAACGAAAGTCAAGTCTAATCGGAACTCAGATTGCGCTCGAGATATCCGTTTAAAAACTATATAAATTAAGCTGTTTTAAGTCCGTAATAGTGTGCAAACTTTGTGATAAATTTAATACAATTTCGTAGTAGTGGATAGTGCGGCTCGTGTGTACCACTCGTCATTTTTTTCTTTCTGAAATACCAAACAACTGAATTAAAGAACAACAAATTCTATTTTTATATTTAATTGCTATCTATTTTCAGCACTTTTCCATTTCACTTAAAATAATCCGCAGCATTTTATTGTCCGGGAGATTCGGAATTTGTTTTTTCGTTTAACTCGTCATGTCGTTCTGTGGAAATGTATACATTGCAATTGATCTAGAATTAGTCCGATAAATTCTTCGGAATGGATATCCTGAGAGGGTAGACCATGTTTGTCAAACAAAGACGGCACATGATCACTCAGAGCATTGGTGGCAATGAAAGCCAGATTGATCACTATTTGATAGCACGTTTGAATGGAGATGAAGAAGAATAAAAATAAACAAACAAAAGTATCTGCAAAAATCAAATGTTACAATTAAAATCTGAACATAGGGAAAGGCGAAGCATTTATTGCCAATACAAAAAAATATTTAAACCATACCAACACGGCAAAGAAGCACGGTGCTGTACAGATAGAGCTAAAGCAGTGATAAATGACAAGAAAGCGGCATTCAAAGCTAGGTCAAAGTGCTCCTTCAATAATGGAGAACTTTGCAAGAGACTTGAGGAGAAAAAGTTTGCCACATTTTATTAACAATGCTCAGATCCTTCGTCTTGTGAAAGAAAAAAATACAACACATTTCTTTTCAGCGTGGTTATGATCAAGGTTAATGGTATCATAACCCTCCCACTTTACTGGGGTGGGGTTCGCTGATTTGACCTCAATGAACATTGGCAGGCGCGGGTTTCGGATCACTTCATCATGAAGGACAATATTATGCTGGTGTTATTGCATTTTTGTGACCTGTCTCATTTTGCCATTTGGACACGTGCATGCTTCCATTTTTGACTATTGTTTGATCGACCTTTTAGGACACCGAAAATCTCCAGTCGTGTCAACCCACGGATTTGCATGAACACTCGCGGGACTAGTCGCGTTTTACGACAAGGGCTGTTTTTCGGTGCGCTACAGTGATATATTTTGCCCGGGTCTGCACGGATATTTTTCTACCTAAGATGCATTTCCTTAAAGACATCTCAAAAATAAGCAGAGTGCACAATTAGCTTATCTATTGCTTAACAATGTCGAAAAATCCATAAAACACAGCCAGCAAAACATTAATTTTATCATAAGACATTTGTCCACGTAAGACATTTGTTCGTAGACCCAAGGCCACTAAAAACATATAACAAATTGTGTGACTGCAGACGACAATCTTTCAAAAATATACTTTTAAAACAATGTGATATGAGATACGAAATAATATAAACAATTCACTGGAATTCAACTCCCTTAAGTTTGGAAACAAATTCTTAGAACAACGATATCAATTCGAACAACATACTTGGTCTGTCTGCTTCTGGTAATTTATCTCCATTATCCTTGTGATGGCGTTTTTGTCTTCGGTGTGAATGCCTTCGACCTCCCCCTGGCACGTGGACACCAACAAATACTGAATGCGCTCGATGTCCTGGAAATTGAAAAATAATATTGAAAACATTTAATTCAATAAGAATAAATGAAAGTAAACATATGTCAGTATATTAAAAATGAAATTTATTGAGCCATAAATAAATAAACTCTACGGAAAGAGACTAATCACGTGACTTCGCTAGGCACTCACCCCCCACAAGTGCGAACATTGTACCTAGCCGGTATCGCGACATCATCAAAGAGGTAGCCGAAACCGTTATAGGTTACCAGCCACCCTAGAGAGCCCGTGGTAGGATGATGCGCACTAAACAAGAACAGCGAGAAGAGAGTTAGGAACAAGGAAAATGGAAAAGAAGGAGAAATCGCGAAAACTTAAGAGGGTGTACGCAGTTCAAGGAAATCGACGAGTCCCGCGATCGAAATAGCACTCGACAGGAGATTTTATATCCAACAAAGTAGCTGCTGTATTTAAGACCGGAACGCAGGCTCTCCGAAATTGCGACGGTACGCTAGTCGCCGAAATACAGGAAATAGTAGATTTGTTTAAGCAGCATTTCCAGTAGCTGTTACATGTGGATCATGCAGAGGGTGATAGGGCAAGAAGAGAACCAACATCCAGTTAATGAAGAAGCGGTTCCACAACGACCACTCGGCATAGAACAGGTTGGCTTAGTTATAAGCTAGCATCGAGTTTCGGTAAGGGGATCCGGTTTCACGTAACTTTTCAATCTTGTTCTCGAGCTGGTAGTACACATGACAGGTGTTAACATGGAAGACACTAGCTTCAACACATCCTTCCACCTACAGCGTTTCGTGGAAGTTGTTTTTTTCGATAATTGAAGAATATGCGAAATTAGTCAAAAGGGCAACACCAAGCAAATGCTATAAACAAGCAAAAAACGTCTGTCTACCGCCAAGGAAATATCATGCCCAGGTTCGTGATAGCATGAAAGTCCGATCCTTCGCTTCAAAAGCCACTGGACGTTCGATGCATTTCGTTTTCCGCAGATTGTCCGAGGATATAAAAAAAATCTCAGATTTAAGAATTTTTTTTTTAACTATGCCATAATTTGTTTTATAAGAGTTGCTACCATTTTGAAAAACATCTGAATTGGTAAAAACAGCTATAATGATTTTGATGATTTTTAGGGCTACTTGAAGTAAATGTAAGAAAATGGAATATACTTCGCTAAAGACTCGAATAACGGCACATTACCACAATAGCTAGTCTAAAAAACCGTTGAGGAAATTTGAACAAAACTTTACAATCAAGCTTATTTTATACTGCGGAACATATTTGCATACTTAGAATCGCAAACAGAAACATAGAGGGATGTGAGGGTCACATTCATCACTAAAACGGCAGGCACACGCAAGCGAATGATTTCAGACCCATAAGTCTCTCCTCCTTCCTGTTAAAAAACCTGAAAAGGCTTTAGGATGTTCACATCAGGAGTCCTTGCGGAAACAACATACCTACTATACAAAGCAAAACACTCCTATCTGAAAGGTATGTCCGTGGAAACCGCCTTATATGATTGGGATAATTGAGGTAAGCCATCATACTCGTAGATAATTCGCTCTTGCAGATTTGTTTAATATAGAAGGTGCCTTTATTTGCGTCAAAGGGTCACCGATCAAGAATGCTCTCGAGAAGCTGAACGTTGAACAAGGTATCAACAATTGGGGGCAGTACTATCAGAAAATCAGTAACTAAGGGAACTCCCCAAAAGTCATATTCCCATCTCTACTATGGGTCCTGGTTATCGACGAGATTCTGACGAACTTAGAAATAGGGGTATAGGCATGACAGCTTATGCGGATGATGTTGTCATCATAATTCATGGCAAATTTCTTAACACAATGAGTGAAATTATGGAAGCTGACTTGAAAACTCTAAGCAAATGGGCTTAAGACGTCAACATCAATCAAACAAAACCGAATTAGTTTTATTCACCACATTGTACAAAATACGATCTTTCAAACTGACACTAATAGATGGGGTTGAACTGGTCATATCAGACCATGCTAAATACCTGCCATCATTCTGGTTTGGTTTGGTTTTCAGCGTTTCAAACATATTTCAAGAAATAGTAACAAGCAATATGTATTTGCTTTTTGAAATATATTGAATTATGTCAAAGTAATGTAGCCTTTTTGAATTAATATGGTGTAAGAATTGCATTAATTTTGCAATTGAATGTATGCGGACATACGATACGAATACATAATACAAATTCAAAGCAGTTCGTTTAGTATTTAAATCTTCATTTTGTATCCCAAATTTTCAACTTTAAATTGATGACGAATCGATTAATCCGACATAGTACAATCATTTTAAACCCATTATTAAGTTGAAAAATCAAAAGCAAATTGGGTTTAATGAGCATACTTAGCCACCAGCACATTTAAGTGACCCTAATTTAGTTATAAATAATGCCTGGACGATACAAACCTTTCTTTCTAAGGATTTCCCTAAGAGATTGACGTATACACCACTTAATAAAATAGTTTTGGATCCCTAATGAATTTAAATTGGTATGATGACTGGTATTTAACATGTCACGATATTTTAGAATTAAGGGTAAAGAAAATATATTCATACAATTTCTCAGTAGCTAATGGAAAGGCAATTAATATATATACATTTAGGTAGATAATGTAGGTGTGGCGGTTTGGTAAAAAACCCAATAAGCACCCAGTGTTGGTCTGAAACCAGAAACTCATGTAAGCGTGGGTAGGTATCATTTGTTGATGAGAACACTCTATCAGATCTGTGGGATTTAAGAAGGTTGTTAAGAGAAGTACTGACTTTCGGATACCGCTATTGTTTTCGCGGCGGAATCAACGGTTATTCGCGCGGCCTGCTGCCAGATACAACTACACAGAAGCTGAACACGGACCCAAAAGATAGCTTTAATCATTGAAAGCCAGGCTGCTATCAGCACAATCGCATCATTTAGTTTATTCTCCAAATTTTTAAGCCAACCTCGAACGGCGAATTTGGGAGGCATCTCATGACCGACGTTCGCAAGAGGTAGGGCAGTGGAAAAAAGCTTTAGGTGTTACCTGACCCCGGCGTTTTATGAACGTGAGAATCTTCGATTAGTAGTCCAACAGACTAACTTCTGAGTCACTGCGCCAAAATAAGTTGTATAATGTAGGTTGCAATGTGTTTCACGAGAATGCTGCTAAACTAGCCAGGCAAGATCATGTTATATGCAGAATTACAACAACGCAAAAACAACAGACTTCCTAAATAAAATAACAGCATAATAGCTATATATTACAACATGCGTTCGAACTAGGCATCCCACACGACTGGCGCAGTTGCAAAAACGCAACAGAAAAAGACACTTATCCACTATTTTTGCACCTGTCCGCTACTAGCTTGGAGCAGGCAATGAGCATTAGAAAAATCCGTCTTTGATTTACTTGAGGAAGTCTCTAAAAAACATTAAGGAACTTTTCGTAATAACTTGAGATATTTAAGGATTCAGAAAAGACACTCGGACCGATTCCATAGTTCATTTTTGAACCGTCGCTCGGTCGGTGTAGATATCTAGATCGAAGTCCTATGTCATTTGTCCATTTTGCATTCTGATCTTGTGGGGATCCGGTATGTCAAAACGCTTTGTGAAATTATGTTTGGGAATGATGTTATCTGTCGAGGGCCGGAGTTTTCTCTCTTAGAAAATTCAGGATATTACTATGACCATGGAGCCGTTCGAGAGTATTTAGTACCAAGGACGTCAGGCTGATTAGTCTGAAATCGTTCGCGTCTTCGTGACCGCGTCTGCCCGCCTTTGGAATGAAAACAACTCGAACTCGTCTCCATGAGTGCAGTAGAAGATTGTAAAATCATAATAAGAATTAAATATATTTACAAACCTTGAAAGTCTTTTTCTGAGAATTCCAGCTGAAAGTCTGGCTGGCATATTCGCGGATCTTTGGGTGCCTCATCGTCTGCGTTTATTGTATGCATGGTCCACGGTCTGTAATAGAAAATTAAATGAATTTCCTTTTAAAATTAATTCAATGAATATGTTCAATGATGTTAATGATGGGTTATATTTTGAAGGCGTAAGTAAATATCAGACTAATGCTACATAATTTATATTTAAAATTAGTGTTTATATACATAGCTTTCGCAGAAAGTTGGAAGCTCCGTAGTTTTTGATAATAAAATCAATTTAATTTTTCAACCACCAATAATATGCTATTTGAACTCTCTATTGTAGTCCTCGTGGTGTGCACCCTACCGTGAGTAGTTTATAACAAGCAAGGACAGCTATTGTTTGTTTCATTTGCTAACACTATCAGCATTATTTACAAACGTTTTATAAGGAGTGTATAAAGCTACGCAAGCTTTTAAATCTAAAATGCATCTAAAAGCAAAATCGTTCTTCATAAAACTCATGTAACGTTGTTTAGAGGCTGTTTAAGTCGATTAGTGCCTGTATAATTGTGTTTTGGTACCGAAATGTCATTTTCTGATTCTATATTTCGGTCTGACAAATAAAAATTATTTGTATTTTGATTCAATAGTCGTTTCAAGTCACAATCACCATTTCAGCAGTAACGATTCTCAGGAAAACTATCAAAAATATGGATGTGAAAAAGAACTAATTGCCATAGAAATAGGAGAACATTATAAATAGTGACAGAGACAAGTTACAGAGTATGTGTGAGTGTTGCCCTTATAATAATAGCTGCTTTTTTTTACTTTTAAATTCATTTTTATTAATTATTAGCTTATATCAACTTACATACTAGACAAAAATGATTAAATCTAACTTAAAATTAACAGGATACTTATTCTAGATTATTGATCCTTATGCGGACGCCCTAAACTTAACTATATCTTATAATTATTGCCTTTCGGCCTAAAAACTATTTTACGAACTAATCTTACATAATTATGTTTTCATCGAGAAAATTGTTAAGAAAACTCGGAATCTTTAACAAATTTTATATTTTTATATAAAAAAACAAATTACAAACTACCTACTCTACTTACTTAAACTACTTAGCATATTCTAACTATAATTAGGCTTCTGAGCACTCGTTGCCTTGCGCAACAAGTGGTCAAAATCCCAATTGCTTTCCGAGCGCCTGGCAGTCGTCAACGTGCACACGCGCCGTCGTGAGCCGACTGAAGCCTTACAGCGTCAGTTTTCTCCCGGAAGCACCACCACACGTTGGCGAGCCCGGCCTCTCCCAAAAACGCCCTAGCTGACTTAATCTAACTTATAAGCTAAGAGGATGTTACCTAGAGTAACGCACCGTCCTGGGAGGGCATGTTGACCCCTCCCCCCTCAACAAGCCACCAAAATTCGGCGAATTGCTTTTCCGTGTCGAATCTATCCCTCTCCGATATTGCGGTACTAAAACGGAGGAGCTCATGAGCATTGGCGACGTCCCCGTCATGGAGGAGCCGCTTATCTCTCGCGCTGCGGTAGCGATGGTATAAGACCGGGATACCATCCCTCGTCTGTACCAGCCCTTTTGAATCAATATGGATAAATGCCTCTGGCGGGATAAAGCCAGACCGGAGCGCACTCTCTATGTACATTTCATTGGGGTAGTAAGCCCCAAATATCAGACTATTGTCGCTGGCCATCGCCCTTGCAACGTGCTTTCGAGTGACCTTAATGAGGAAATTGTCAATCCTATTCAACTGAGCCCCATCGTATAGGACCTTGTTGGGATAGTATTTTATATAGTTGGATTCGGGCGTTCGGAACAACCGGAGACAGGTCCTAAGACATTGTCTCTCCAAAACCCGAATCTTTTCCATATAACTAGGCGCTATATTAAACCACAATGGACAACCATAAGCGATGATCGGCCTTATAAGGGCCACGTAGCAAATGACCTTCACTCTAGAGTCAAGTTGACTGCTATGAAACAGTCTCCTTGTCAGAGCATAAGCCTTCTTGGCCCCAGCAAGACAAGCAACTATATTTCTATCGAAATACAGATACTGGTCAAGCCAGATACCCAGATATCTAACTACGCTTCTCACCGCCAATGGCTGCCCATTTTGTCCAATAATGGCCAATTTCTTCCAGTTTTTTCTGGTATCCCTAGAGGCCCCAGCCAATGGAGTTCTGAACAATAATAATAGCTGCCGTAGGGTATTGGTGACCAATTCAATTCAATTAAATTCAATTTTAATTTATTTATTTTGGCGTACAAATAAGACATAGTCTATTAAAGTAGACACCTAAGATGCGGAGAGGGTTATCTAAATCGATAATGAAATTAAAGATAATGTATCTTAAATATAATTGGACCTGGCGGGATTTGAACCGAGGACCTTTTGATTAGTAGTCCAACACACTAACCACTGAGCCAACGAAAATAAAATACTGATCCACAAGGTAATCTTCCAGGCAACTTTTCCTTATGGTTAATTTCCGGTCATAGCGACATTGTTGGGAATGAAAAGGCAGACGAGCTAGCAAGAATCGGGTCAGAACTTGACGCAATAGACGCCATTACGTCAATAGACATCCCAATTAGTGCAGCAAAAAGAAACATTGACCAAAAACTGAGGGAACAAATTAACACCACCTGGTCCCAAAGGCACGACTGTGTTATATGTCGCAGTCTATGGCCAATAATTAACGAAAAAAGAACAAAAAGCATTCTGGAAATGAATAAGCTAGAAATACGTATCTTAACTGGCGTACTGACAGGCCACTGCACCATAGGTGTAATGGCAAGCAGGCTGGGCATCAGCTCACCAGACTACTGCAGGAGCTGTCAAGATATAGAAGAAACCGAGACCACCAAACACCTGCTCTGCGAATGTCCAAACCTTCAGACATCTCGACTTCGCTATCTGGGCAACAGATTCTTCGAAGACTTAGAGGACGTAGCGCAGGTACCACTGACGGACACTATCAGGTTTGTCAAGAACACAGGTTGGTTCCAATAGGCCAACCGGCAAGATTAACCTAATCTGAGTATGGTAAGTGTTTTATTGTAAATGTAAGTTTACCACATAAAACAATAAGGGATCACAATGGACCAATGGGCCCCCGTGCAAGCACAGCAGCCTTGCTGTGCACTTCCCTTCCAACCTAACCTAACCTTATGGTTAATTTAATTATTTAGTTATTGATTTATTTGTATTTTTTAATTTATTTATCTGTTAATTTATTTACTTTAATTCACTTGCTAATATTTTTATTTTTTGGTAATTTATTTATCCTTTAACTTATCTATTTATTAATTAGTTTATTTATTTATTTAGTTATTTATTCTTTCCTCATTTGTTACGTTATTTGTTTATACCTTTCTATAGTAGTAGCAGTAGTAGTAATTGTGATTTCATTTAATCATATTTAATTCTTACATAATTCACAATAATGTGCATTGGCAAATGCCGTCAGCCGGAAAAAGAGAGAAATTTTAACGTATTATTATTAACAAAAGTTAAAACATTTTTGAAATTAAATTTTAATGATATTTTTATAAAAGTTTACACAAATATTATTCTTTTTAAAATGTTTCATCTACAATTTGTTGTCGATATTTTGTGGCTGCTTTTACATAACTTGAAAGTGCATTCCAATCCTGACCATTCAAGCACAGAACAACTTCGTCTTCCGTAAGTGTAGATTTACCCCAATGAGCTCTTCTGATACTTCTCAAGATAGGACAAACTAGAATGAAATGCTGGACATCTTCTTCTAGTGTAGATTGCATAAAGTGCATTCTGGATTGATGTCCGATCTATGCTGCATATAATTTAAACGAAGAAGTTCCACTCTGACCTTAAAAATTGATATAATGTCTATACTATTTTGGTCATGGAAATAGTTTTGCTCCATAAGATCATGGTTGAGTATTCGATACGTACATCTGCTTTCACTCTGCTGCGCTTTGGACCTACACTCCGCACGGTTAGCTTCATCAATATTCCTCAACAGCTCCTATACATATCCGTTCTGCAATATACTCTGTTATCGGGACATTATGTTCTGCACTCAATCTGGACCATTCTTCGAAAAATTGAAGCTGTGCACGCACTGCATGTTTGCCACTATATGCGGCAGGCGGTGGCTGGGAAGCGCCATTGCTTTCAATATGTACTCCATATGCAACCGAATTGTAAAGATGTATAGAGGTGGCAGTCCTGTTTCTAAATGCAAACTTTAATTTATAGTGTTTTCTGAAAGCCTACAGATTTTCTTTATAAAGTATCTTAACAGCCTCAAAAACTTTAAATTTCACACTCGATGGAATGTTTTTTTGCCAAGTATCCTCTTCCAATTGCAGTTGATTTCTCTCTTCGCTTCTTTTAATTTTGCGTTAAGGTGGTACTTGAAAGACATTGTGGATGTTAAGGTTACCAAAATATACTTATAGGCCTTAACAATCTCAACCTCCTCATTTTTCCAAAACCATTTTTCCTGTCTTGAGTACCTCCCAGGCCCATTTCGAATAATCATTATTTTGGATTTATCAACGTTGACTTTGAGGTTCCACATTGTACAGTATTGTTGCAGTTTATTCATCATCATATGCATAATCATTGGGGTCTTCACCAGAATGACTATATCATCCGCATAAAGTAGAAGCTTTATATGAATTCCTTTAAATACTATTACGCCCTGTAGGTATGTTGTAAGGTCATCAAGGAAAATTGAAAAGAAGAGTGGACTCAATAGACAGTCTTGCTTAACCCCCATCTCTGATTCAAACCAGGCTTTGTATGATGCTTAGAACTTCCGTCGATACTCCTTGATTGCTTAACTTGTAAAATAAATCCTTTCTATCGATAGTATCGAAAGCTGCCTTAAAATCGACAAAGAATGCATACAACTCTTTTGCCATTATCAAGGTAGGTTCGTGCTATGCTTGTCAGAGAGAATATGTGATCCACTGTTGAGTACTCTTTTCTATATACTTATCTATATACTTATTTGCCTTATTATGTATACGTATTAAAAGATGATTATTATCTAGTAATATCACTTTATTTCTTTCGATTAAATGCATAATATTCAAATAATTTAATAATATTTCGGTCGCAAGATATGAGCATATTATATCTCTGCACTGTAGATTGTTTGGTGGCTTACATTTTACAATTTTCTTACGAAATAAAAAATATTTTAAGAAAAACGGAGGAACTGGTTTCGTCGCTATTATCTTCGCTTTCAAATAGGATTTAGTAATTTTTTAATCATTAAATGATTGTTTCAATTAGACATAATTTGCATGCAGGACTAATGGTTGACTATTCACAATCAATTCAATTAACAAATTTCGTAGATGTGGACTATTTTATTATCGTCCCCTGATCTATATGAATCATGGGCCATAATAAAATACGGCAATTGATAACTAGCCTGTTGAATTCGACTTACATCATCCTTGCTGCTTCTTCTAGGGATTTATGACACACAACAATTGCCGTGCCATCTGCGTAGGCGAATGGGAAACTTTTTTTTAAAACATTTCAGCGATTCGTTAGTGTTTTGTTTGCTGCTTTTTGGAGCTCAATACTGCACTCTATAAGCCCTGCTGCTACAATCTTTGACTCTAGCCCAAAACGTAAACTCCTCCAGATAGTCTGCTATCCACTAGGCCAGCTTTCCCTAATACAAACTCTTTGGACTGCATCGATAAGTCATAACAAGGGTATCAAATGCATTGCTAAAGTCCAAAAACAAAACAATGGTATGGTGGCGTTTGTTGATGACATTCGCAAAATAGCCAAGAAACTGGTTAGTACTTCTGCCCTTGATATTTGCTTATATAATTAATTAATTTGCCATACAAAACAAGTTCATTATTAATAAATTTATGTCGTATATTAAAATTATCGAAGAGAAAACAATTCCATACAATTTTTCCGTGTCTTGAAACGACATAAAAATCTCCAAAATTAAAAGTAATTGAAATTGGAAAATGTGTAACGAAATGAAAGAATAATTGCTCCTTTGAGCCTAATAGCTATAAACCTAAGAGTATTCGTTGGAAGTTGCGGAATGGCAATTAATTTTCTCAACTAAACAAAATAACATGTCCTCTGCAACTTACTCCTGGATAATTTTTTAGTTTCAATGAAACTACAACTAATTTAGTTGTAGTTTGAAGTTATTACTTGTAACTAATTTTTGTCCAACTCTGGGTGTGTGTACCTTATTTTATTTGCATGTTTATTCAATTTATTTGCTTATTTTATTATTATTTTGTGTGTTTTACGCACAAAAAAAATGAAAAAACCAAGTTAACCACCTACCAGTCGGCACCAATATTTCAAAGTCATAATCATAAGTGGTGTTTTATTTTCTTAGGTTATTTAAGCCAAGTCATGAGGCGATATACTAAAAGATGTCAAACATTTTCATCGGACTTTCGGTATTTCGAAACAGTTCAAAATAGGCTTACGAGATATGGTTTGATGAGCTTTCCAATTACAACAATAGCTGCAATTTTATTGGTTTGCAAACCTTGCAACTTCTGTCATATTTACTCATATTTATTCGCGATATTCTTAATTATCATATTATTTCACCAGAATTAGTTCTTCTTTTAAATATATGCTCGCCAAATGTTTCTGCGCGCTAGAAGATTGATTTTTATGGAAGGCATATAAAAATTATTAGCAATAACAAAGCTATTTCAAAGAGCCTTGGAACGAAATTGATTTTTGCTTATCTAAATGAGAATTTAAACATCGTGTTGTTTCATTGCCGTTCGATTTACATAGTTTTGTTTATATGAAGTAGTCTATAAAATTGAAAAAAGATCGGTAGATCTGTTTAAAGCGATACTGAGAGCTTGCACTCAGAGAACGTAGTGCTCTGCGATGGGGAACAAAAAACGGCATTCACCATGGGGAATTGGAAGTCTTTTATTTTTTGGTTTTACGATAACTGCAATTGGATTGAATAATATTTAAGCGTATGGCCTAGCTTCCGAAGACATTCGTGTGTGCAAGATCATATTTATAGGATCCTCTCTATAGGTCTGCCAGTTACACGAAACAATCATCATAGTTCTGAAATTCGAATCGAATTGAAAATATTTCGAGTTTATGCTGTTGAAATTCCCTCTGTCAATTTAAATCGAAATTCATTTCTTATTCAATAATCGAAATTCCCGTTTCGATCAAATCGAGTTAAATGCCGTTTTTAAATGCCAAAAAATGCGTGTCTAATGAGGTCTAAAATCAAAAGTTATTTTTATTGTTGAATTGTCTTATTTTATAATGAGAGTGATTGATGACATTGTGATTGTCTTGTCTGCAGTTGAGGACTGAGTTTGTCCAACCTTTAAATGTGGAATGATTTAAGCTAAATAAACCAACGACTAATCACTGATTATTCGGATTAATGTAAAAATAAATTTATCCAGAGAAAACATGTGATTATGAACCCCATTCACTCGAAACTCAGAATGTGTTTATTGTGAATTTTGGAATATGGCTGAATAAGTTTCTTATCAGAGGTTCATGGAAGGTGGTGGTGACCGTGTAGAGGTTAGTGTGTTGGCTTGTGACCCATGCGGTGCAGGTTCAATCCCCACGGGGTACAACAATATACTCCACCCATAAAAGGCGGGCAACGAAAAACACATTTTTTTCTCCAACCTCTACACCAAAAACAGGTTTTCTGCCTGGAAGTACAGTGGACCGTTACCGAGTCTGAGAACTCTGGGATTTGGGTTTCCTGTAATAAAAAAAAAGAAAAAAAAAATGGTGCAAAAATTTAGGTTCGAAGCTATACGGAACACGGTAATCAAAAAACAAAGCACAATTTTCTTGAAAAAATAATTACGAAAAATATTTCAGCAGCTCTTTATCTATTTATATGAAATGTAGATACAAAAAAACTGCCGAGAGAAGAGATGTTTCTCTCGGCAGTTTTTTTTTAATCATTTGCGAAAGGTGGGACCAAGCCGTTGACCCACTAATACTTCAATGCGATTACTTAGTCCACACTCGTATTAACTAATGTAATCTATAATCTATGTATATACATAAAAATCAATCCATATTTGAGTTTGTTGCCGGTGTTTGGCCAAACGCGTTAACCGATTCCAATGATTTTTTTTTCCATGAAAGGTGGCATCTGTACAAAGGATGTTTTCTATGTGCGATGTCTGTATCTGCATCGGTGTGTGAATTATGGCGGCATTTGAGTGAGTACACATGTATATGTGTGTATGCGTGTAAATTCCGATGCAGATACAGAGACCGCACATATAAAAAACCATCGTACAGACGTCACCTATTTTGTTATCCGAACGCGCATATGAAAGAGGGAGACCACACGACCGTTTCAAGCCTATTGTGATGTTTGTGCGCACTTTCATTCTTGAGATATCGTTTGTTCAAAGTTTTATTCAAATAACTCTTATTGAATTTTTTTGAATTTTTTTTTGTGAATCGGACATCGGAAAGTTGTTTTTCCCACATTGATAACAATCCGTTTGAAAGTGAATGAAAAGTGATTCTACCGAAGTTTTTTTACTTTCGCTTTTTTGTTTGATTCGCACAAGTAAGCTGACATAGGCGCCTGCCAGACAACAAGCACCTACCCTAAGCGGAACAACGAGCGGCCTAAGCCATGCGGAGAAAAATGTGCAGTCCCTTTCACCGGTTGAGCTCAAATCATGCAATCTTCGGTATTGGCCTGAGAGTGTTTCTGTGAAGTTTGGCCAAAATCGGTCTTCTTTTTTTAGGCGCAGCAACATACGACAACATATATAGACAATAATAAGGAAGCCATATCGAACATATTGGCCAATAGAATTCTCGGGCACGGGCAAAGCCGGGCGGGTGCAGCTAGTAATATAATAATAATAATAATAATAAATAATTCACATTTATTCTCGCAATGTCGTTTTGGCTTTCCATTATTCAATCTTACTTATCAAAAAACTGTAGGTCTGTCAATTATCTAAAAAAGCTGTTATAACAGAAACATGATTAACAAATACGTCATACAAATAGGTATAAGTATTCAACATAGGCATTCCATTTTATTGTTTACGGTTTTCTATTATTTTAATAAACTCATTTATATTTTTGCATTATGCAATTAAGTGGGTATGCAAATATTTTAAAGACAATACCCATTATGTGTCGCTGACTTAATAAAATTAAATTTTCAATGCATATATGTAGCTTTTTATTTGCCATGCCTGAAGTAGAAACAATAAAACAGTTCTGATTTTTATTGTGCTTAATTAAGTGTTCTCCCCTACTTGTTTTGTATTAATAAACGTATTAATAATTACGCCGTCTGGTTTATCACTAATTACCTGATTGCGACCATGCTAATGTTATCATCTCAATTAAGGTAGCGAGCTGATTAAGATGATTTGACAGTGGGAGTTTATCTATTTTTTTCCAGCCTCTGAACAATTTACAAAACAGGTGTTGAAAAAAATAATTGAAATCCTTGATTTGGATTGTTAAATATTCGAATGGCTTTCTTAGCTTTGACCTACTCGTATCTGGTAGGTATAGTTCAGTGTTTTTGTATCTGTTTTTTCTTTCCTATTTGTTCCTATTTGAACAACATGCAAATTATAAGTGTTGCGTTCATTTGTATAGAGATAACTGAATGACCTTTTTATGAACATAGGTTCCGGTAATAGCTTTGTGAAAAATAATCAGTTGAGGATGCAGTCACTCCTCAAGATTAATAATGTTGAGTTAATATATATATATATAGTCATGTATTTGCGAAATTCGGCACAGTTTCTTCGCTTTGCCCAATGACTGTATGTACATGGTTTTCTAATAAGAGGTTTCATTTGTATACCTATCCTAATTCTATATTCATTTTGACTCATATATAAATATTTGTGATCCAGCATCGAAAGTTCTGTCGATCAAGCCATCCGTCAACAATTTTCAAGATAGAAACTTTAACTCAAAACTCTTCGATAACTGAGCATTCCGCACTTACATAAGTGCTCAAGTATCTAAGAAACATTTTTTGATAACACTTTTACCAAAACACTTTTTTATTTTTGCACTGTTCTCGCTCACTTAAAATCAGGGTATATCATCATGCATGAGTTGCCTTCAAAAATGTTACAATTTTTGCATGATGAACCCAGTGTGCAGACCAAAGATTTTGTTTCACACTCACATAATTGATTATAAAAATCTACGCTGACTTATGTCTTTTTGCCGCACAACACATGTGCACGTGAAATCGTAAAAAAACAGATAGTCCTTGAAAACTCCTGGATCACAAAAAATCAACAAGACCGGCATTTGAATGGCCTCAATCATGGGGGATCTGAAATCGTGAGGTCTGCCGATACCTTTTTGAGGGCGAACCGGCGAACGATTAAAGTTTAAAAGAGGACTACCATCTTCTATCAGCAGTTCAATTTAAAATGCGTTTTAAACTTAAAACTTTATATTTTAAAAAAAGTCTCCAGAATGTCTTCAATTTTGCAGTGTAATTTCTTTATTGGTTATTATAACCTTTTTTGTTTGGTTGACAAAATCAAAGATCGACATTATTATGGTGTAATCCCTATTTTTGAAATTTTCTTGAAATATGAAGGTCATATTGACTAAATTGCTGTCAAAGCCAACTGACCCTGACCTCTTGAAAAGTCAACAAAATTGTTGTCAAAGCCAGTGGAATTATTCATATGAGTAGATCGGACTCTACTGGAAAGAATACAAAGGTGTTTTTAGACCTTTTTTTTGAATGCAATGGTCCACGTTTTCGAATTTGCTAGATCTGAAAAAACTACAGATTAGCTATCCTTTTTTAATATGTGCACACTATACGTACGAAGCAAATTATATCTTTCAATGAAGCCATGTGTAATACCGGTTTATGTCTATCCAGAAAAAAAAATTAAACCAATACTTTTGTATTACTTATTAAAACAATAAATAACTTTGACATTTATCAACCGATTGACTTGAGTAGACATGTTTTCAAAATGTCAATTCAGCACAATTTTACCGATGAAACTCGTCATTTTGAAACAACGCGTCGAAATAGTGACGCTGAACATTGAAAATAGTCATTCAGTTGTGTTAACTCAACGTACATATAGTACGACGACAACAAGCAACGTCGGACAACACTATTCGTCATTTGATGTCGAGTTTTGTCGAGCACGGGACAGTAGGAGATCGTCGACATGCCGTTCATCAACGGCCAAGACGGTCCAATGAACTGGAGGAAGCGGTAAGAATGAGTATTGCCGAGAAACTACATGTGTTGTATCGTCACCGCGCTCAGCATTCAGCGTCATCGGAACCTCTTCGCCGCGCGTTTTGAAGATGATTTGCATTTATATATGTATAAAGTGAAATTCACTGAAATTTCGGACAGACCGTCCCTGTCGCCTAGAATACGGCCAAACAGTCGTTCGAAGCAAATTTTGATGACCGACGAGGCCCATTCCACATTGACTGGCCTCCCGAATCTCCACATTTGACCCCTCCGAACTTCTTTTTATTTGAAAGCAAAGTGTACGCCAGCACTCCTCAGAGCATTGACGAGCTCAACGCAAACATTCGCGCCTTAATCATCGATTTACCTATCGAGATGCTCAAAAAGTGATGGAAAACGTAGCTAGAAGGGCACACTTTGCTTCGATCAATACAGGCGGCCACTTGATTGATGTTGTATTCAAAAACGAATCCAAATAAATTCTAATGAACCAAATTAAATAAAAATACCTCATAAATGAAAATCTGTTTTTTAAAAAGTTATTTAATATTTACATGCCGACTTAAAAGGTAGCGTATCCGTTTTATATAGGTATATATATGTTAACTTAATCTGTTTTTATTAGAAAGAAAACAAAATAAATTAAAAACATAGGGGCGGGCTACAGTCCGCTTGGGCGAACTGTTGGATACCCTATTCTTATTCCTATATCTCATAAGTGGGCGTGACAAAAATTTAAAGGATTTTATCGAAAAAACTAAGCTTTTGTAAATAAAAACGCTCCCTAGCTCAAACTTTGGTTTTTCAATAAAATTGTTTTATTTAATTGTGGGCGTGTCAGTAGGCGGATTTAAAAAAAATTTAAGTATGAGCATAAAGGGCACCTAGAGAGTATATACTATAAATTTCAGCTCCCTAGCTCAAACTTTGGACTTTCAAAAATAAAAAAAAAAAATTGTGGGCGTGTCAGTAGGCGGATTTTGAAAATATTTACACATGAGCATAAAGGGCCCCTAGAGGGTATATATTAAAAATTTCAGCTCCCTAGCTCAAATTTTGGTTTTTCAAAAAAAATATTTTATTTAATTGTGGGCGTGTCAGTGGGCGGATTTTGAAAATTTTATGTCCCAAGCAGTTTTATGGGCCAAAGATCATATATAAAAAATTTCAGCTTTCTAGCTCAAAATTCAATTTTTCCCAAAATTTGTTTTATTTAATTTTGGGCGTGTCAGTGGGCGGATTTTGAAAATTTTATGTCCCAATCAGTTTTATGGGCCATAGATCATATATAAAAAATTTCAGCTCTCTAGCTCAAAATTCGATTTTTTCCAAAATTTTGTTTTTTTGAGTTTGTGGGCGTGTCTGTGGGCGGATTTCAAAAATTCTTAAACTTGATTATTTCGGGACCCTAGAGAGTATATGGTTAAAATTTCAGCTCTCTAGGTCCAGTTTAAAGGCCTAATTTTTGCCGACGGACGGACGGACGGACGGACGGACGGACATGGCTAGATCGACATTACTAGCGATGCTGATCATAAATATAGTAACTTTTAGGGGTCTACGGGCAATATTAAGGTATGTTACAAACTATGCGTCAAAATTAATATACCCCTAGAATAGGGTATAAAAAGAACAATACTCGGCTGATATTTTTCCTTACGTATTAAATGAAAAATCTTGTCTGTAGTACCTACAATGTGGGATGCAAATTAGTGGTTTCTAAATGTTAAACATCATGTTTTGTATGAATATTGTCTAAATGAAGGACTAATCAATTCCTCAAATATTGAACCTAATGGTGCCATATCACGGATATTTAGTCCCATTCATGTCCAAAACTTAACACCAGCCGACGCTGTCGTTGCCTGTAATCGTCAATGACATTGACCCATGTAGCAACAAAATGTTGTGTTTGCATTTATGTATATGTATTTATAAATTATGGAAGCGCTGTTGAAAATCTACTTTTGAAATGGCAGAACAGACAACGCCAACCTGCTGATCAAGCACAAGGTCATTCTCATTCCAACTAAAATTGAAACACAAAGAGGAGTATAATTTAAACATAGCAACGAGACGTCTGCTTTCGTTCTCATATTGTAGTTCCCAAAGGTACCTATCCAACTCCTGAACGCATCCAAGCAGATTATATATATATCCTATAGCATGATAGTAGATGTCTCGCTATGCGACAGTGGAGCTGGAGGTGTGCCGTCACCTAAGCTTGCGAAACAATTTTGTATTCTCATTCTCACGAAAGATTAGGGATGAACCAAGACAAGTTCAATGATTTTTAGTAGCAAAGGGCGGTATACCTCGGATTTTAAATTTCTGCATAAATAAAAATACCATTTTTCATTGTCTGCCCTACATATTTAATGAAAATTGTGTCCCTTTGAGACAACAGCACACCTGGAATTTCTTTAAAAACATCAAGTTTTAATCTTTTCCTTATTTACAAATTTTATAATACTCGTATGTATAACATTTTTTTAATATTGTTAATTTTAAATTGCTTGCCAAAGAGCCAGTAAGCTAGAACAAGTAAAATGTTAGTTTTAAATTTAATTTAGTCATTTATATTTAGTACCTATGTAAGTTTAATAAAAAAAAATTACTTCAAAATAAAACAAAAACACTCGAAATTTTTATTTAAATGATAAACAACATTACACCGGTCTTTGAAGCAGAACAAAGTCAGTAGATAAATCGATTGATATCGCGCAGACGCTTAAGAATTTTTTTTAAAATTTGGATCAAGTACATACTGCTAACCACAAAAATTGCTTCAAACAATTCATAGTTAAAGATTTAAGCAAAGTCAGCTAAATAAATCAAAATCAAAGACAATTTCTTTCGTTTTAATACACAAAAACCATCCCCGAATCTTCTCAACTCAATCGCCAGTAGGCATCAAAACTATTTATTGGTTAATGAAATGCAATTAAAAAGAGATATCGAGTAGTTTCTCTTGAATTCATTTCTCTTTATTTATTTTTTTCCATGGTAACAATGAAAACAAATTTCTCTCATCCATCTAAAAGAAAATTCCTTCAACGTCCACCACATACACCCACTCATTTTTCAATCTCTTTTGCTTGCGTATACTAGTAAACAAAAATATTATGAGAGAGGGAGAAAGTGACAGATACCGGGAAAATGTTATTGACCCAGCAAGATTCAGATACTCGTACAATAACAAGTCGATGTTGTTTTATGCATAGCCAGATTTTCCAGGATTTTTTTTCCAAACAGATGAAAAGTAGATCGGTTATGACGAGCCAATAGTTTCTGCTGCTGTCAAATAAATTTCATTAATAATTTTTTAATTTAAAAATACATATAAAAAAATAAAAAAGACCTGGTCAGCAATGCTTCGAAAACATTTAAAATTGATCCGTTGGGAATCTTAAACTTCCCTCTGACTAGAATGTCGAACCAATTTTTCATTCCCTACAATTTTCTAATTATATCAAAGACATCCAAAAAGTCGAAATCCATATACGTCGAACTGATTTTTGGCTTCCTTAAAGATTCCACTTAGAGGGATTCGACTGTACATATTTATCGATGATGCAAATTTTGGCACTTAACTAAAAATAATAAAAAAAAACTCACTTGATATTAAGATGCTTGTTAATTCCAAGTGGTTTCTTATTCGTATTCATTTTGTTTTGTTTATCGCTTGGAAAAGCTAAGGTAGTTACGGCAGGTTTTTCTTCAGTCTTTATGACCCAGTAGGAAATCGGCAGTTGCACTTTTTTTATCTAATTAAAAACGAAACAATTTCTTTGCACATGGAACCGACTACTGACTATCACTTGTGTAGAAATTGCATTCACACTGACACTTAACTAAATAAACAAGAACAATAGACAAGGGAACTCGCACTCATGCTAGAGAGAACATTTTCCTTTGTATCTTAAAACTAAAACTGAACTGACTAAGTGATGATTTTCGCTTAAAAGTTGTCTAGGAACGCGACAATGAATGAACATAAATGATGCAAGTATGTAGACGTTAACTTCCGATAATGAAGTGTAGGGGTTGTACTAATTTGTTTTAATTTTTTTTTTTAAATTTAATAAACAGCGTTGTTTTCGGAGGGATGCCGCATGCTTCACAAAAACTATTCTATTGTTTTGATACGCGTTGGTTGTTTAGCTGTGCGAGTACGATAAGATACTACTTTCACATAGAGGACGACAGTAGCTATAGGAATAGAGAAGTTCAGTAAACACGCACATATGCATACAATGTCACAAAGTAGTAGGGGAGGTAGCAAAACAGTACTGGAGCTCTCAGAGAAGTTTCTGGCGTTGCGCCAGTGTTGTTGATCATGGCTTGTTATAAGTGGAGCACTAGGGCATGCATTAATGCATGAAATGGATTTTTCTATCTATGCAGTGGTGATGGTAATGTTGCCAAGTTGTTCGTTTTAGTAATATGTGTTTGCTTTCTTATTAAGCGGTAACATATAAAGAAAGAATTATAAGATGTGTCTCCAACTCAGTTTTAACTTACTTTTTGAAATGAGAAACAAACAATTAATACTACTCGTACCTCTATGTTTATTGGAAAAAATAAATAAGTTTTATAAGTGCTAAGGCAGGCTTATCGATATAAGATTTTTCTTGCGATTTTCGTTGCGTTAATTGAAGTATTATTCAGAACGCACATTATTCGATATAAGTTTTAATGGTGTAATTAGGCACATAAAGTTGCTTGATATAATAAAGCTTTGATTAGATTTTATGCCAAGTGGGCATAACTTGGTCATATTTGACAGATATCTGTCAAATATGTTTATGTACTTGATCAGCATATCACATATGAAAAATTGATGAATATTACCACAAACAAACAGACAAGGCTGATTTTGACAGATGAACATGGTCACAAAGTGTAATCAGGAACTATAAACGTATGCTAGGTAGGTAGGTAAATGGATGCCCTTGTGACTGTTGTCACGGCTCACTTAGACCATCAGTTTGGGTCCATTGTGTCCATTGGTGTTGGGGTTTCCAAAATTTTGAACCTGCAAATACAAAAAATATGCCGCTGTTAAACAGCTCTGTGATCCGCTTTATTAGAACCACCCGGATCTATATGTAAATCTCAGGAGTTTGTTAAGCTCAATGTCGGTCAGATCCTCCAGCTCCTCAAAAAAGTAGCTGCCAAGAATCTTGAATCTCTTAGTACTAAGGGCAGGGCATTCACATAATAGGTGACGGATAGATTCTGTCTCTTCGACGTCTCTACAGCTCCTGCAGTAATCGTTGTGCGTTATGCCCAGCCGCTCCGCGTGTAGGCCCACCACGCAGTGTCCTGTAAGGACCCCTGTCAGTGTGCGTATGTCTCTGCGGTTCAGCCCGATTATGGCCTTAGATTTCCTTTTGTTTACCGCTGGCCAAAGCTCCCTCGTGTGTCTACATGTTTCAAGGCTGGTCCAACGTAGGTTTGTTCTACTCATGGATTCAGCGTCGATTTTCCGTGACAGTGTACTGAGCGGAGTTTGTAAAGATTTCAGAGCCAGAGATGCATCCATCTCCGATCCGCATCTTGCCAGCTTGTCTGCTTCTTCGTTGCCCGAGATGTCCTTGTGCCCCGGTACCCAGCATAGGGTCACCGAGTTAAACGTATGCTAAGGAAATGCAAAAAATGACAATAGCCGTTTTTCTTTGCACGCGGATATAGGCATGGCATTAAAAAACGACAATCGCCGCTTAAGAATTCATCAAAAAAAACTTAGCAGCACACATGCACCTATGACGTTTATTAGTGACACAGCTGTAAGTTGAGTTAAGAAATTTGTATTGAAAATCGTGAAATTCAAAAATATTAATTTCCGACAGTTGAAATTAATGCCAAACATATTCTAAAATTATAAAAAACTGTTTCACATTGACAGATTTACTAAATTTTGAAAAAAATAATAATAAAATCACAAACAAAATATTCAGCGGGATGTGTTAGTGGTCGGCGGGATGTCAAACTTTGACATTTCCTGAAAAATTCATCGCAACAGTTCATCGGAAACGAAGAAAATGGGGTTTGGAAGCACTGTTTATAACCGCTAAAGGACTTGGCGGCGATAGCTATCCCCGCCAAAGTTAGCTTAAGGATAAGTTGTTGTAGTATTTTACATGCAAATTTCAAATTATCCCTATATCCGCGTGCAAAGAAACACGGCTAATATACCATTTATTGAATTTTTGAGGTTGAATATTTAAGCATTTGCTGTCAAAATGCGAACAAGTTCAAGCATTTACTTTGCTATTGGGTTCTGATTTGTAAAAATGAACTGAACTGAACTTTATTATAAAGGTGCTTGCCAGGGAAACAGATCAGGCGTTTACTTTAATTACTTAACTTTCGACCCGTGGGGAGCCTTTGCCTGAGACACTGCAGCCTTCCATACTTCGCAATCCCGGTACGCTGCTTCCAGGTGTCACGACAAAGGGCTCTGGCATTCGCGATGGCTTGACCTTTAAAATGGAGGTTCGGTCTTCCTAGGCGTCTCGAACCTGGGGGATGGGAGTCGAATCCACATGGACAATAATGCTTTAGCCAAGAGGATCTGCGACTCCCAGGTTCGAGCAGGCAAGGAAGACCGAACTTCAGTTTTAAGGACCAAGTCATCGCGGATGGCAGAGCGCTTGGTATGGACAACTGGAAGCAGCCTGCGTGGGATCACAGGGGATGAAAGGCTGCAGTGTCTCAGACAGAGACTCTTCACGGGTCCGGAGCCCTTTAAGTAAAGTAAGTTATTTTGCCAAACCGAAGTACCAATGGCTTATTATTATCATTCTTCGTCGGATCTCCATTGTGATGTCATTTGTGGAGTTGGTGTCTACTCCTAGGTAGGTAAACTCTCCCACTACCTCGAAGTTGCTGAACTGAACAGATGTTTGTTTGTTTGTTGAAAGAAACTACTTCGTTTATTCTCGTTGACTTCAAGGCAAACCAAGTTTGCCTGTTCTTCAATGAAAGTTTCTAAGACAGCACGCTGAGATGGACCGATGATGTCGATATAGGCCGCATATTGCAGTCGTTGGACGGATCTGTTAAACATAGTGCTTCCGTGTTGACACCAGCCCAGTGTACTTTCTGCTTAAGAATAAGATTGAAGGATTTACATGGCAGCGCATCTGCTTGCCTGAATCTGGCTCAGGCTTGGAATAGTTCGGAAGAGTTGTTTCCACACTGTACATTGGACCGCGTATTGCCGATATCACAAATTCGGCTATTGCCACGTAGAGCTCCTGGAAATGAATGATTTCATATGCGGCTTTAAGGTAGATGAAAAGATCGTGGGTTTCGACTTGAAATTCATTGGTCTTTTCCACGATTTACCTTAGTGCGAGGAAGCCACACTGGTACGTGCCGATTAGTGTGTTGCAGAACGGTTTCAGACGTTCACTCAGCACGTTGGATAGGATCTTATATGCGACATTAAGCAGGAATATTCCTCGATAGTTCTTGCAAGGCATATGATCGCCATTCTTGTAAATGGGTCATATTGAGCTGATAGTCAAGTCATCGAGCATGATTTCTTCCACTCATACTTGTTTAATGATTTGGTGAATGTGCCCTACCAAAACATTACCCCCGTATTTAAAAAGCTCCGCTGCTAAACCATCAGAGCCGGTGACCTTGTTGTTACTAAGCTTTGTTACAGCTTAGCATAGCAACACTGGGTGGTCGAACAGGTTCTTCGTTACCTGGACGTGGGTTCTCTTCTTGCCTTGCATACTTTGCTTATTTTGGTAACGGGTTCTGATAAGATTTCGAGAACTTTTTTGTTTTGATCATAACTCTTACGATTTTGTAAGAATTCGCCCAAATTCGACCTTTAAAATGGATTCACAGTTTGGCGGGAACCACGAATGAATGAACCAAAATGAATTGAATTGAATTCAGTTGATTTCAACGCTGTCTGGTTGTAAAGCGCAAGCGAAAGTATGAGATCGTCATCGATATGCTTCACGTAACTGAATCATCATAGTGTCATCCGAGTTTAAAAATCTGGTATAAACCAATTGGAATCAAGCCCAATGCTCAACTATAGACGGGTTTATGTCTATTCGTTTGTGACGCAGCTTCGGTGCCATTTTTGCCATTCAATCTATCTAATTTCTACATTGCATATCAATTTTCCTTTCTACAACTTATCCACTGTGAGCGAATGAGTGTGGATGGTTGCAGGGTAGTAAATTCTCGAATCTTTCGATATAAGCTGAGACACTGAACTAATCAGCGGTTACAACTATTTGAATTTGAAATTTTTAAAATTGCAAAGATTTTATCTCAAAATAATTTTTGATTGATGATTTCGAGCGTTCACGATTCTACCCGAAATTTTTTTGTGATTGAACATCCGTAATCGATTACAGATGATGGCACTCAAATTTCAATTATTGATTAAATGTAACACTTTTCGAATCCGATTGAATTCAATATCCCTTATTTACACTGAATGTTTTTTTGTTTTTTGTTTAATATTATGTCTACACAATTTGTATATTTTTTTTTTTAAATCAATTTGAGACTAATTTATAATGTGTTTTTAATTTGTTAATATGTATATGACTTTAACGGTTCGCATTTGAATTCGCATTTGAATATCGTTAAATGACATTATTCTTGAGTTGGTTCACGACCAATCTTGTTCCATTGCACAATTTCGGTTAATTGCGGTTCCGGAGCATGTTAATAACAGATCCAACCTTCAGGCGTAAATTACGTGGGGGTTATCCTGGCAAATCCAATGAATTCAGGAACTCCGTTGGATAATTGGTTGTTCCGTCCGGATAAGCCGCACAATCAACTGATTTAAGCGAATGTAATAGTCCAGCAATTTCATTTTACATTACGAAATTCAAATTATCATTCTAAAAAAGCCTGCCAACAGAATCATTGCGCCTCAAAAACGTATCGTGTTTCTGCGCAGATAATTCATAGTCCGGTGGAGTGCCTGCAATGCTCGTTTGTGTGCCATTGATAATCTTATAACTCTGCAACACTTTCGTCATTACGGGATTCTTTGAAATGTTGCATGTCGGTTCGTCAGTCAGATGGAGATTCAAAGGCAGCGTCAACGCAGAATGAGCCCTTCGACCACCTAAGCTAAGGAAAAAATAGTCAGGCAGAGAATAACCAATAATGCAACAAAAACGATCATTAATGTTTCGCCCACACAGAGGCAAAGCAGAAAATTATAGAATTAAACAAACAAAAACATTAAAGATAGAAATAAAAAAGATGAGTATAAATAACAATCAAGTAAGGGAAAAAAAAGAAAAAAAATATTAAAATAAATGTGCATACATACATAAATAGCAATATTGATGACGAATGATGAAACGCAGCCGTACCAGCTGCAGTACATATACTTTCGACGGTATCTATGTTTATTCCTTTTTCAGCTGCATTTCGCTTGTCATAGAAACATAGAAACATAGAAAATAATTTTATTTGTTCTTTAGTTGAACCGCTTGGTACAGAAAAGAACAATTTTTATTTGCTCTCATTTAGATATACAGTAACCGTACTTATTGAGTTGGAGATTGATGGAGTTAGGCAGAAAATCTTTTAACAAAAGAGATTTTTTTCTTGCATTGCGAAGAGAGACAATGTTTTCATTATAGAATTTCTCTCTTGCAGCGAGTTGAATTTTATGATGATGAGTGCATTATCAGGCCTCGGGTGATGTTTTTTAAGGCTGGAACATTAGAGTTGACTGTGCGGCATAAATAGTTAAATAAAACATTTAAGGTTCCATCTGGTAGTACTAGTACTACGGACAAAACAGCATTAGCGGCAAGCTCCTTTCGTTCCATTTGATGTAGTCGTTGCTGTAGTGCGTTTACTTCGCAGTTTACATTTTACAATTGAATCAACCTTACTTCAACCATATCAGCTCTTTCGGAGATGTTGTTAACTTGTTTCTGGAGAACATCAATATCAAATAGCTTGTTCCATACTCGCTCCAGTATATCAATTTTTACTGAGAGATCGTTGCGAATACCACTTATTTCTGAGCGTAACTTGACGCGGAATTCTTCAAGGCGCTCTTCAAGCAGGGCCACATTTAGAATTTGCGGATTTCGGCTAGAGGTCGAGGTCTGTCAAATCGTGCACGGATTCGGTCTCCTATTGTTTTGACTTTAAGCATTCGACATGTTTAAGATGAGAGCGGAATATATGGAGAGAGAAACACAAGAAAGAAAAAATGTCTGTTTGATTTTAGATAACTATTTGATAGATTTACACTTCAAACTGATTAAATTTGCAGCTAAATATTATGTGGCAAAACAATAATTGGTGTATTTGCACTTTTATTGAGGTTTCAGGCTTGAGGTTAGTTAATAATGATCTCGAAAATTTGAGTTTTAGCCGGACGACTTAGATGGACGTGATAATCGCGCTGACACATGTTACGCTATGTGATCGGTAAGCACAGCCTTCACGAGTAAAATGGTGATAAGTAGCGCTAGGTTTTCAAGGCTTAGGATATACACAGCAACCAGGCGCTCTACAGATGTTTGAACAGCCAACCAAATTGACCTTTTGCTAATCGATGCTAGGCACGCACAATATCTTAAACGTATCTCAAATATTCCCACGGGCAAACGTCAACTTTGATCATTTTCTTGTTGCGGCTCAGCCAGTCGATCGAGATAATCACCTCTGTGCGCTCTAACACTCTTCAACAATACTTGGAACCGATATCGTTAGAACATCAATCCGAGACCACCGTATATAACCAGCCATTTTGGCAGCCGAGACCAACGTATGTACATAACTAGCAATTTAAGAGAAAGAAACGGGATATGGTGAATTATCCATTTACCGAAAAAATGTTAAAGAAGTTGCACTTTAAAACGCTGCAGCGCAAAACAAGGGCAGCGAGGGAAAACTATTGAGTCAGGAGAAGCGATGAGAAGAATATCCGGCTTAGAAAGAAAAAGGCGTATGCGATCTCCCAGTTCAAGAAAATCTCAGGCTCTTTGAAACAGCAGCGAATTCTAGTCATCGAAGCACGGGGAATAGTGATGTGTCAAAGCAGCGTTTCCACTAGCTGGTAAGTAAGAATCATATTGAAAGAGTGGTTGGGCAAGACAAAAACTCACGTCTTGTCAATTAAGTACCGAAACCACCACCTAGTATAGATTAGATAATTCTTTATTTACATTTCTCTAAAAAAATACTAAATTAAGAGTTTAATTAGAAATTAAAATTAAAAGTGCTGCAATAAGCCGAGATACAAAATTATATATTACAGGGTTTTGAGTTTAGCTAAAATAAAAAAAGAAGGAGTAAGTAGCCTTTTAATAATGTAGATAGAAACACCAATTTGATCAGACTTCAGACATTTTAATATGAAGATGTTGAAGATTAATCTCGCCGAGGATGTTCTGGATCAATCAAGGCGGCTTTGGTGCAACCCCTTGTCAATAGCAGACACACTGACATTAAATAATTGCTTCCATTCATCCGCATTCCTTCTCGACAGATTTAAAGGAGAGTTACGTGCAGCACCTATGTTCATGCCATTTCTTAATAGGTGATTGAGCCCGCGAGAGGGACACTTCCAAAATTTGTTTTTGGAGATTGGATGTCGGTCTACGGAATACTTTACATATATAGTCTACAATAGCTGTCAGTTTTTTTTATGTAGATGTAAGGGAGCCCAGACTCCATATAGAGGGCATACTTTTTCATTTTATTATTATTTTTATTATTATTAGATTTTATTCATTTCATTTCAGTTACAAAAAAAAATAAATATTAAATCTATCTTAAACGACAACTGTCAACATACTTTTTACATTTCATTTAAAAATCTTCCTCCATAATTCTTTTCCGGTAAGCTAAAGTTGTTTTACAATACATATAATGTTAGTGCTTTCCAATTGGACCCGTTTAGTTGTTCCTGTATTTCTTCGGTTAACAAGATGACTTTCCCAAAGCAGAACCTTCTGATATCGCGGAAGATAGGACAAATCCCTATAAAGTGCAAGATATTTTTCCTCTGAGACATGTTACACAATGAGCATAAAACCGGGAGGTGTTCTCTATGTGGCACGAAGTTTAGTGGCAATAACTCTCCCCTTGCGCGGAAAATTGTAGAGATGCATCCAATTTTTTTCGAGTCTTTAAATAGTACCAGCGACCCATATAGAGGGCATAACTCGGTGTATTAACAGGTAGTATAAATACACGTTTGGAAAAGGATATTTGGATTGCTTCTATCTCCTCTTAGTATTTACATCAATTTACTTCATTTGCATAGCAAAAAAGCTATTAATGGTAGCATCGAACACTTTAAACTTGGAAGCAGGGTTGACATAACTTCCTGAAAAGAACTTAGACCAAATGTTATGAATTGCCACTTTAGCTGTTTGATTGATTGATTTTCAGATTATAAATACCTAAGCAGAAAACCAAGAATTTAAATTTCTTAAATTACTTCGCTGTTATTGACATTCATGGTTCATGTACCCTCGCTGCTGCCCACATGATTTTTAACTTTTAAATTGAATTCATTATTTTGGGAAAATCATAGATAAGTTATTCAAACGAGCATGCCGACGAAGGCAAGGCAAGGCTCAGCCCTGCAGAGTGGTATTTAATACAAATTTTAAAACATGAATTGATGGCATTAATCAATTATAAATAAAATGTGTCATTGTGCCATTAATTTGATATTAAATGTGATGTAATATATTTAAAAAGTTGTTCGTCATCCATGCGCCTAGTTTTTTTTTTTAAAACGAAACAGGGAGCCTATGAACAGTGAGTGAATAGAACAGTGAGTAGGCTCAAGACAATTGTCCATATATTATTCCATTTCTTCTGTTCTCTTCATAAGCGAGCTTATATAATAATACAGATATTTAATAGATGAGACCAGTTGTTTTTTGTTGCCGAGCTACTTGCATATAACGCTTTTTCATTTTGCATCCAAATGCAACAATCAGCAAACTCTTCTGATGACAGCAAGTCTGATGACCAAATATTGACAAAAAAAACATACCAATTGCAATAAGTGGATACGAGTACTCAAAATTTAAAAGCAAGAGTTTGAACTTTTTGAAGAATTATTTTAAAATGTTGATTTTGAAACTTTTATAATGTCTAATAAATAAACTAATATGCAGAGCAAATCATTTTAGACAGGGAGATATTTTGTTGATAGTCAATGCTGAATGCGGGGCGACGGTTTTGGAAGAAACATAACACCAATTTTTGTAAAAATAGGTTTGAATATGGACAATTGAGTTCATCAGAGGTAAATGAATTTAAAATCTCGCGATAGTTAGGAGAACCCTTTAACTTCGCTGAGAAAACCTTTACATATAAAAGGGGATTCTGTATCTACCCTGGCCGCAGATTTATTTTTCAAAAAAGTTGCAGTATAATTACGGCGGCGATATTTTATTCCATGAAGGAAAAAACGACAAGTTTTTACATGTACGAGTAAAATACGATGTGAAACAAATGATAACAATTTTTCTACATTTGTTTTTTGTACTTTAAACATTATAACATTTCATATTTTAGTTTAGTTTAAAAAAAAAAAAAACTGTGCTTTCTGTTAATTTTATTTTCCATATGGCCTTTATTGCGCTCAATACTTGTTGTATTTTTGTTTTTGTTAATACTCGTATATGAAACTTACTTAATCTGAAAAATCTTAGTCCTACTAAAGCTTATTAAATCTAACTTAAACATAGGGGTAAGGCTCTAAGCTAATGTAAGGTAATGAGAACATTCTAGTACAAACTGATAATTTCTACAGATTGCAATTTAAGACTATTACTGCTATTGTTTTCACTGCTTTAACCCACATAGTTCAATTGAAAATTGTATCGACTTTAAACTGAGATTTCTTCGCATCATAATGAAAATCAATGATTTGATAAAAGTAAGTAATTGTTTTTCTGAAAAAAGATAAATCGGGTGGTATTCAATATCTCACAGTCTCAGTGAACAAGCTTGAACCCACGTATTGAGATAGAAACAATAGAGCTGGCCTCGGTCATAGTTTTACGTGCAAAAAAACAACGATATGGAAGCTAGATTGGTGTAAAGCTCACCTATTGATTTAGATGTTGGTGTTAGCAGCAAAAATGTTACCCTTAAATGAAAACGAAAGTGTTGTCAGGCACTGAACGAATTAAGGCAAATGAACATTTCGATGAAAAAATCGCTATTTGAATGGCAAAAAGATATGTTGATCAAGGCTGCTTACAAAAAACAATTTGTTCCCAAATAAGCGAACTACAATTCAATACAAATGTGATCCATATGAACGGTAAAATTAAAAAGCCAGTCTGCAAAAAAATTGTTCATTACTTATCCATTTAATTCTTCTTGCTTAACGGGGAGTTTATAATCAGGATTAAGGGGAACATAATCCTCTCACTTTACTCCATCCTTACTGTTACGCCTGTGGGATTTGACGGTTCGACCTCAATAAAATATCGGTAAGTTTCCTGGTTTCGGATCGTTGAGGCCAATTAAATCATAGTGTGTTTGCATTTGTGCGATGCTCCAAGAGTTTTTAGGCCCGCTTCGTTTTTATGGTTTCTACTCGTGAATGTTTATGTTCGATTGTCCTTTTGCGATACCGGTGATCTGCAGTCGTATCAACCCACAGATTTGTATGTAATCTTGCGGAACAGCATTCAGATGTTAAATGTGTCGCTAGGCTCACCTGGATGTTGAAATTGCATAGATATGATTTCTCGCCTTAGTCGCCTTTTACGACAAGTGCTGTTTTTTTTGGAGGGACCTGCATATTGCACCTTGTGACTATTTTCTGAAATTTAGCTATCTCACTCTCAAAACTAAAACTGTGTCTGACCCAAGGTAAGCAAATACCATGCCTTCCTATTTGAAGGAAATGCTCGTTAAAACATCCGTTTTCTCATTACACTTATATCGAAGTAAGCAAATACACCCATATTTTTAAATGAGATCATTCTTTTGAGATCGATATCACAACACGAGCTCTAACTCGGACTGTGTATTTCGTTTTTAAGTTATCGGAAGAAGTACTAAGAAAATGAGCTCATATTTTTTGCATACCAAGTTTACCATGCAATTTCCTAATAATAACCTCCAGTGCCCGACTAAGCCCGTCAGGGGCCCGGGGCAGCAAAGCTGAATGAGGCCCCCAGCTTTAAAAAGTAGTTTAGTTTTACAAGCTTTTTATTCAGTTCACATTTGTATGTATAAATAATAGACCAAGAGCCGATAGCATATTTTGGGAGTGGAGGTATAACCAAAATTCATTTACTTGTTTGCAAAGGTACTAGTATCGTGATATCAAATGCAGTCGTCTGGCAGGGTTTTTTTTTTCGCCGGGGCTGAGGGCGGGGGGTCCCAGACATTTTAAGTGTCGCATTCGCCTTGCCAGACGTCCCCCAAAAGGGGCAAAAAATCATTTTTTGGTGTCAGAGGTATAACCAAAAAAAAAATTACATCAAAAAATCAGGAAAAATACCAATATGCAACATAACAATATGCATATAACAATATTAATGCAACACGATATTGAAGGCATTGATTGAGCTACTGATTGATTCTTTCAAGTGACAAGAGCGCTGAGTGCTTGAATATCCCGTTATCGATGCCCGTCTCTGAAATGTGTGCACGTTTTATAAATGGTTTAAATGAAGACATTCGAAAAAAAGAAAAATATTTTTGGCATATCAGATTGTTCAAAGTTTAAAAAAACACCAATTTGTAGCTTTTCTTTCATACTTCACGATACCTCAAAGACGTCTTTTGTGAGGTAAACCATAATTGATTTGTTTGGAACACACAATTTTGAAACAATGCAATGGCGTGTCAAATTTGTTTACTTTATATTTAAAAAAAATCAATATATTATAATTAAAAAGTGAATTTTTTGCTTATTTTTAGGTCGGGCGACAATTTAAACGTCTGGGAGTTACTTTTTTGTAATGAGGGTATTTTTCCCGATTTTTTGATGTAATTTTTTTTTGGTTATACCTCTGACAACAAAAAAAGTTTTTTCGCCCCTTTTGGGGCGTCTGGCGGGGTGATGGCGTCATCTAAAAAGTCTGGGAGTTACTTATTTGTAATGAGGAATTTTTCCTGATTTGTTGATGTAATTTTTTTTTTGGTTATACCTCTGACACCAAAAAATGATTTTTTGCCCCTTTTGGGGGGCGTCTGGCGGAGCGAATGCGACACTTAAAACGTCTGGCACTTACGAGTATATATTTGTAATGAGGGGATTTTTCTCGATTTTTTTATGTAATTTTTTTTTGGTTATATCTCTGACACCAAAAAGTGATTTTTTGCCCCTTTTGAGGGTGAATGCGACACTTAAAATGTCTGGGACCCAAAAATTCTTAATTAGTGCATAGTTCTCTATAATTTGTGTATATATAAAAATGGTACTACCCTTGACACAAAAATCCGAAAAATCTGCGTTTTCAAACCCCCGCCCCGACGAAAAAAAAACCCTGCCAGACGACTGCATTTGATATCACGATGCTAGTACCTTTACAAACAAGTAAATGAATTTTGGTTATACCTCCACTCCCAAAATATGCTGTCGGCTCTTAGACTATATAAGTGTTTATGTTTATTTCGTTAAAATCTGGCAAGTGAAATTTAAATTCGAATTAAATTATTTAGGCTAAATAAACATACATTACATACCTACAATATAGAATGGATACGAATCGATCGACAAAAAAAAATTAGATAAAATAAATCAAAGATATTTTTTTTTTATTTTTTGTAGCGTGTTACGAGTATATCATGTGTTTTCATGCCTTCAATTTACTGAACTCCTCAATAACTTCTGTGAAATCGATTTCTTTGGAAATTTTTCTTTCTATTGAAAGCACGGCTAGATTAACCAGTCGCTCTTGATCCATTGTAGATCGAAGATAATTTTTAATTCGTTTAAGTTTCGAAAAACTCCTCTCGCATGATGCAACCGAGATGCAAATGGTCAAGATGTATTGAAGTATGAGCGATATACAGGGTAACGATTCACTGAAGTCCCATTTTATTACAAATTGAAGGATTTAGGGGCCCCCAAGACCGGAGGCCCGGGGCGGGCCGCCCCTACCGCCACTTCCGCCACTTCCGCCACTTCCGCCGCCTGGTTAGTCCGCCACCGATAACCTCTGCCTCGGGTCTTGAAATATGTTTTGACTCTAAACGAAGGATTATATTGCTGTAATGAAGAAGCTTGTTCTCCTCTGTTTGTAAGTAGTTCATGCAGAAGCATTTTTCGGCGTAAGTATTTACAATCAAATAGTCAGTGCATATGGATATGGAAATTTTAAAAAAAGACAATGTACTTCTCTTTTAGAAAAAAAATCTGAGAGGATACTGTGGCAAAAAGAGGACTGTCCTTTCAAAAGAAAGACGAATGGTCAGCGTAAGTATAAGGAACTAAGGCTTGACGAAATTATTCCTATAATAAAGGGGTGTGCACTAATCAAAAAAGTTCGTCAAGAGTCGACAGACGACTTTTTGAATATTCAAAAGTTGTCCCTACCTACCATTTATAATTTAGATTTACTGCCCTTGTGATTTTATAGGATTTCTTTTTTTATCTAATTTGTATAATTTGCAAGAAAGTTCTACCCCACGTGTCTAGAAAATGAAAGAGAAAATAACTACAAGTTGTTTGACCGTGACAACAAGAACTAAGTATATAGTACATATGTAGATGCATTTCAATTATGGACATAACCCACCCAAACTGTGAATTCGAAAATTATTAAAGGGGGCCTATGTTTAAAGCAATTACCATACTATAAACATACGCTGTACGAACGCATATTGTACATTCAAGGTTAGGAGTTAGGTAGGTATGTTTACATTTATCTGAATATATTATAGTAAATTTTTAGAAGTGCGTTGTTCGATGGTATTCTATTTGCTTTGATTAGGCGTTGTCATTGAATGTTTGATGGGCTGTGCAGGTAATTATTGATCCACTTTGAATTTTTGAATCAAGTGTCAATGGGTTTATATTTTTAGACCGAGAGCTAATTGGGCTTATTTCTTACCATAAATTACTATGTATTTCAATATTGTTGTGGTGAGTAATTATATATAAAAGGTAATTAAAGTTGACGTTGGCCAAGTTATTCCAAGTCGCCAAAGTTCCAGCAAAATTTGAAGAAAAGAAAAAACAAGTTTTCCACCATTTAAATTTTGTACATGGTCAGTCACATTGGCAAATTATGACCATGCATGCGTCTGCCAAATAAAAGCGGGGCATAAAATCCTCCAAGTATTATAAATACAATTTATTATAAATAGGAAAGTCTATTTCATTGTTATTCCCCTCAGAATTTAATCTCAAACAAATAATTCGACATACACCTAAGATCTGTTCAGCTGTTTTGTGTTTTTAAAGACATAACTGCCACTCTTGAATTGACTATTTTCATTTTCTTAATGAGGTATCGTAACTCGTGGTAGCCTGTAAGATACTCTACTACGCTTTTTGATATTATGCCGACTCAAATTAAGACATTTATTGGCATTGCTATTAAAGGGCCGTGGCTGAAGAGAAATGTGATATCTTGACATCCGTATCTTCTCGGATAGTCAAGCCGCGATTAAGTCCTTGGACTCAGTTTCTTCAAACTCCATCATCGCCCAGACTGCCGATCATTTCTTAAGGAGATAGCTTAGCAGTTCAACATTTAGCACTGTTGGGTGCCGGGGCATAGATACTTTGCAGAAAACTGTAGGGCCAAAACGTATGTTTAAGCTTTTCGCAATCGAGAGAACAACCCTTAGGTGGACAAGTAGTACTACATGTCTAGCGACGTAGCATAACTAACTGACTAAGAGCGTGGCATATCTAAAAATATGTAGATATAGGGTGATGGCACGTAAGGTCGGTCGTCTCCAGTAGTCGGCCGGCGCGCTATAAAATGATGCGTAATACCAAATGCGTTTGTAAAATACACACAGAAATTTGTTTCCCCGAAAGGCTAACGGTTTTCTTGTCTGTGAGCAAAGTCGGAAAGCAATGCAGCTGTTGGTTTCTCCTTGATAATTGTTATTTGATTCAAGTTCTTGGAAGTGGTAAATGTGTCATTTTGAGTTAAAAAAAATAGTGCAAGTGAATGTCAGAAACCCTCCATAACTAGTAAAATACTATCGGTAAGTGCATTTTATGATTTTATTTGAGTTGTCTACAGATTCTTTTCATTGTTTTTTGTGCGAAAGTGGAGATAAAAAAATATTTAAAATAAATACAGAGGGGACCTGACCTAAGGAGATATTTTTTGCATAATTCTTCTAGACCCCCCCCCCGGACGACTATAGAAGCCTATGTTTTTTTTTTTGTTTTTGCTTAAGTTACTATGCAGATTAAAGGTTTACCTCATACTACATTCATTTTGACAAAACTTCCATGTTTTTTTGCTTGGTTTCAGTAGTCAGCCCCCTGTTATCGCATTGAAAGAATGGGTGGAAGACAGAATCGGCCACTCATTTTTTACATTAAATTTTTGAGTTTTTTTATACGAGTATTTAGAGTTACAATACAGGTTTAAATTTAGAACTGAAGAAATTATTATTATTTATTTAAGCATTATAAAAAATGGAAAATTCAAAAGAAGGCTAAACGTGATTTCCATAAGTACCTACCCGGAAGAAGCGCTTACAGAAGCATTAAAGAAGATTCGGAAGGAAAACTGGTCAATTAGGAAAGCCAGTAAAGAATTCGAAGTACCAAGGACAACAATATAAAACCGTATTCATGGCAGGGTTGCCGAAAAACCGAGGCAAATGGGGCCGGGTACTGTGCTGAGTGCGGCGGAAGAAATAAGTCTTGTAGATTGGTTAGTGAATTTGGCGAAATGTGGCTTTCCCCAAAAACTTCTGAACACGGTTCAAAAAATTGTTTTGAACGACAAAAGAAAGACGCCGTTTAAAAATGGATTGCCAGGTAAGGGTTGGTATTACGGCTTTCTCAAGCGCCATTCAAACCTGTCACTCAGAACACCAGAGGGGCTATCAAAAGGCCGGTCAATCGTTACCGAGGAGTCAGTAAGATAGCGGTTTGAAGATTTAAGGAATTATCTTCATGAAATAGATGCTCTAGATATTGTGGAAGACCCTTCCAGAATTTTCAATGGGGACAAACATCGTTTTGCCTAACTCCGAAAACTGGTGTTGTCTTAGCTCCAAAGGGGTGGAGCTAAGACAACACCAGTTGGTTGGTTGTGTTCAGTGCTCATGGGAAGACTTTACCTCCTCTGATCGTGTTTCCATACGTGCGTCCCCCGAAAGCGCATGCAACAAACGTGGATTTTAGGTAGATCAAAAATTGGCTGGATGCGTTCTGGGACCTTTTATGAATACGTGGCGAACAGTTTTAATGGGTGGCTAAGAGAAAACCACATCAAAAAGCCGGTATTGTTTCTTGTCGACGGTCACAAATCACATCTCACGATGGAGCTGAGCGATTTTTGCCGGAATAATGGTATTATCTTGTATGCCCTTTTGCCAAACACGACACACATCATCCAGCCGGCCGATTTAGGCGCATTTAAAAGAGCTTAAGCAGGAATATAACACCACAGTTCATAAATGGCAAAGTATACCTGGCAATGCAGGGAAGCCGTCACCAAAATAAACTTCTGGAAAGTTCTGAAGCTAGTGTTGGAAAGCTCGGATAGAAGTGAAATAATCAGAAAAGCTTTCCGGAAATGTGGCATTTATCCTTTCAACCCTGATGCCATCGACTTCTCGAAATGTGTGCGAAACGTACTGGAGAAGCTGCACCTAAATACGGAAAACATAGTAGTCACAGCTCATAGTTTCGATGAAACGAAGAAGTTCTAGCTTTGGCAAAGGAAGAATTTCTTAAAAACAACGTTAACTATGAAGTTGTGATAAAGATATCTAGTAGGAGACCATAACCGGCACCTATCTGATAGCCAGTACAAGAGAACTCCAACTTTTTTTCTTTTTGTTCCTATAATAATGTCTGAAAGAGACATTTCTTTAAATTTTGGAGGGAAGTTATTGTATTTTTCGTTTTTTTATAAGGTCAGGAAACGGCATACCTTGTGCAATTTATTTCAAATGACATTTAATGTTATAAACATTTCTTTTTTTAAATGAGTTTGTATTATTTTTGTTTTTATAAATTAAAATATATTGAAAATTAAAAAATACTGACTACTGAGTACTTATGTGGCCGACTACTACAGTTAGGGGGGCCGACTACTAAGAATGTGATTTTCATTTACAATTTTGTAAACACATAGTTTAAATTGGGTAACAATTATACTTAAAAAACCTAGAAATACCTAACTAACACATTTCAAATATTTAATTAAGCCAAATAGTCTATTCACTTTTTGAATAACGGATTTTTAAAAGCAAGTCAAACCTAAAATCAAAGTTAAGGGGCCGACTACTGGTGCCATCACCCCATATACATTTGAGCTTTGGATCCAGTAACATTATTTGGTATCACACTCTTACGTAGACTTAATATTTTTACGATGAGAGAGATATTTCTAAAATGAAATTTACTCGTTAAAGCCTACGCAGACGATGTCGTATTCTTAGTTACATAAAATCCGGTTCAAGTTGCAAGTACCTACGCTGATGTAATGTCGATACAAGTTTTTTTTATTGCTTCATGTTATATCCATATGTGTATACGATTTTCAAGAGTCCTTCAGTTCTTTAAATAACAATATGACTTCAATTCGGTAAGTTTAATTTAAGGTGAAGAACAACGACTGACTTCTCTAATCATCATCAACTAAATTGATTTTCGTAGGGCACATGTACCAAATCAATTAAAGAATGCCCGATGACTGAACTATCAGCTACATATGTCACATCTACAAGAAAAGCAAATCCGTGTTTTGCAAGAACTATTAACGTGAACTGTATGAACGCCTCAAGCCAATCTGCAATACAATAGTAAGAGTGTGGCTGCCGGGCCAGCAGATCGACAAAAGGGCAACTAGCTTTTCATAGTCTTTAAAACCGCATTATTGAGCTCTAAATGGCGATGATCAAATGGAATTCCGGCAAAACTTATGCAGCTTTTCAGCGATAATCAGGACAAGACCAAGTACAGGCTGTCAACAAACGTCACTGTGGATAGCTATACCTTGGAGGTAGTCAGGAGGTTCATCTTACCTTGGAATAAAAATCAACTCTAACCTTGGAAAATCGCTGCTACTTTGATTTGGCAAAAAAATGCTGGACGATCAGTAGGAAAGAGCAGCTAATATTGGGTTCATTTAAAAGAGGAATACCACGTCTGAAATGATGAGTAAGAAACTATATCTATAATCAACGAACGTAGAATATGTTAAATATGATAAATTTTGAACTCGCCCAACGACTTACTTACTTAGGTAGCGCTACAGTCCGGGGTGGACCTGGGCCTCAACCAATACGCCTCTCCAGTTAGCACGATCTTTAACTAACTACCTCCAGTTGCGCACTCCAAGTTGGTTGAGATCCCCTTCCACTTGCGAGCGCCACCTAAGGCGAGGTTTTCCTCTACTGCGTTGTCCTTCCGGGTTGGAATCGAAGACTCTTCGAGCCGGAGCGTTGGTGTCCATTAGGTCTACATGTCCTAGCCATCTTAGTCGACTGATTCGCACTTTTTTGACCAGGTCGATGTCGCTGTACAGCTCGTAGAGTTTGCTGTTAAATCTCCTCCTCCAAAGCCCGTCAACGCAAACGGGACCGAAAATCACTCGAAGAATTTTGCGTTCGGAACAACCAAGAAGATCTTCATCCGCTTTTGTTAATGTCCACGCTTCTGCGCCGTAGAGCAGGACTGGGATGATGAGGGTTTTATATAGAGTCTCCTTAGTTTTTCTTGACAAGGCCTTACTAATCAATTGCCGTCTTAGGCCAAGGAAACAGCGGTTAGCAAGTGTAATTCTTCGTTTGATTTCCGCTGTGGTGTCATTATCAGAATTAATAGCGGAGCCGAGGTAGACAAAGTGCCTACCTACGACCTATCTCAAAATTATAGCTGTCTATCGTGACGTTCTGTCCGATTCGTCGATGTTGTGTGCCCCTTCTTGTTGACAGCATATATTTTGTTTTGCCCTCATTTACCACTAAACCCATTTTTGCCGCTTCTGTGCTAATACTTGCAAACGCACCAGTGACAGCTCGCTGTGTTCTGCCAATTATGTCAACGTCGTCAGCATATGCAAGTAGTTGCACAGACTTTTGAAAAATTGTGCCTCTAGTGTTGGCTTGCGAATTTCGCACAATTTTCTGAAGTATGATGTTGAAGAAGTCACATGACAGCGCATCATCTTGTCTAAATCCTTTTTTGACATCAAGGGTCTCGGTGAGATTGTTTCCGACCCTTATGGAGCAGCGGGCGTTCTCCATCGTCATTCTGCACAATCTGATAAGTTTGGCAGGGATGCCAAAAGTAGACATGGCTCTGTATAGCTCGTCTCCATAGATGCTGCCCTATGCGGCCTTAAAATCTATAAAAAGATGGTGGGTATCGATTTGGACTTCTTGAGTTTTCTCCAGGATCTGCCGTAGTGTGAATATTTGATCGGTCGTGGACTTACCGGGCCTAAAACCGCACTGGTAGGGATCAATCAGGTCGTTGACGAATGGTTTCAGTCGTTCACACAGTACAGCAGACATCTTATATGCAGTATTCAGGAGACTGATGCCTCTGTAATTGGCACAGTTTACAGGGTCTCCTTTCTTGTGGATCGGGCAAACGGTGCTGAGGTTCCATTCATCAGGCATACTTTCTTCTGACCATATCTTGGAAACGAGGTGGTGTATGCTCTCCACCAGGTCATCTCCCGCTGCCTTAAAAAGCTCGGCATTTAAGCCGTCTGGTCAAGCAGCTTTGTTGGATTTCTGCCTGTTCGTTCTGACTGACAGCGTAATTTGTGTCGTCTTCGCCGTTTAACAGTCTGCAGAAATAGTTTTTGCATGTCCTCAGCACCGACTGTGACTCTACTACAAGATTTCCTTCTTCGTCTCTACAATTCTCTGTTCGGGTCTTGTTTTTTCCTACTCTTTTGCTCGAAGAGCTCACGAGCTGCTCTCGTCCTCCTATGCAGTGCCGCTTCGTAGGCGCTTTGTTTTGCTGCATGCGCTTGCCGGCACTCCTGGTCAAGCCAGGGGTTTCATGGTGGTGGCCTGGTAAAACCGAGCACATCAGCTGCGGCGCTTCTCATGACTTCTTGGCATCGATGCCACTGATCTTCGGCACTTGATGCTGGCAGCATCAAGTGCCCAACGACAATCCACAGAATAATCGTCATCTTTAGCATAATTCGCAACCTTAATCTTACAATCAATCCGACACGATTCATCGTGTATACAAATCGAAGTAAAAGACACAAACAAATTAATCAAACCCTATCCGTACCCAAGGACAAAACTCAATGTCAAATGCACTCGTGCCTCTACACTGTCTCTGTTCCCCCTTTTCTCAGATCACTCCTTTCTCATGACCATGCAAAATTGTAGTGTTTTCAGAGCTGCTTATTTACTTCTTTAATAAATGACAGGCTTTGAAGTCAATCAATGAACATAAAACACTACCCTTGCAAAAAACATTTAAATGCGATAAACAACACATAAAAAAAAACAGGTATTCCAAGGAAAATCAATATTACAAATTAGCAGGTTAAAGAACAAATAGGTAACTCACCACAATTGAGTGTTGTAAAATGCAAAGTTAAATGCGGGATAGTAGCTAGAAAGATTTTTCTTTGATTGCACAGGACACCTGTATTTTAATATACACACAACACGTATCCTAGATCGTTGGGATGGTGTTTCAATTTGTTTTCCTTGACAGTGAATATAAATATATTTTATTACTGGCGGAATGGGGATCCCATTAAAAACGATTTTATATGTCTTTTTATTTTTGTTTGCATTTTTCTTTTCGAGATGAAATTATTGATTTGTTTTTTTCTTGCTTCCTTAGGAGACCCGTGCAATTGAATATTGATTAACGAATATACACTACCACAAGTTGACACAATTTGCTTTAACACTTTTTGCTTTTCCCTTTTCTTTTTAATAAAATGAAAAAAACACACTTTTTCTATATAACTTAATTAAATAACATTTTTCTAGTTAATTAGATTGATGTGTACAAAAATTATTCTATTTAACTTGTACACAATAAACAACACTTATATTATTTATATATTATATATACACCAAATTAAACACTTTAAATAACACTTTATAATTTTTGCTATATAATAAAATCACATATACATATATGCAAGTATTTATATAAAAGAGCGCATCTACATTGCCGGCAATAACACTAAGCGATGCTGTATTATAAATTTTGTTCTAAAACATTTCATTTTGTGGAAAAATGTTTATAGTGAAAAAAACAAATGCTTTCACTAGCGAAATTTTTGATGACTTTAGAGGACTTCCGAACAGGCCAGGAGGAGCCAGAACTCTGAGAGGCAGTAGAATTGCGTAGAGAATATATATATGTACTCTTACTAACTGGTATTGTATTTACTAACACGGAATAAATGTGTTTTGTGTATGTGCCGCTCATTTGACTAGCACGAGGTGTTCTTTCTTCTATGCGCCGACTCATAAAAACAAAATAGTTTCGTTAAAGTTGTTCTCTTCGTGGATTCACTGTTGAAGTATCGTCACTCTTTGATAGTTATTTTGAAAATAAAAAAAACTGTGTCCAGTAATCCGTGGCAAAATCCCCATGATAACATTGTGGTCGGTGCGGTGGACATAATGCTCAGACATCAGCAGTGATTGACACAGTTGTGATCCATCAAAAAAAAGTAAGCGATTAGTAAATTTGGTTTTACCCATTAATTGAAGTCATGCTGTTGATAATGGAATCATGTATGTTTTTGTTGTATTTGCAATAAACGTTATGCGCAGAAAAGTCATTGGATGAGTATTTGGGTTAAGGAATTAATTTTCTTATAACAAGAATTAGTAGATATATATTTGTAAACTTTATCTTATAAATTACTTTAGCTTATTTACTAAAGAAAAAGATACTACAGTCGTGCTGAAATGTCTATCTCAAATTGAGTATGAGGTAGGATACGAGGGCGGGTCAATAAGTCCGTGACTTTTTGAATTTCTGACCTCTTTACTGAAACGGCAACACTGCTCCTGTCAACAGGCATCTGTCAGTTGACTCCTGTCAAAATTTAAACTTGCTGCGTCAGTTAGTTTGTGTTTGACAGCTATTTTTATCAGACTACTCACTAATTTGAGGAGAAAATGGAAAAAAGTGAATTTCGTGTGCTTATTAAGCATTATTTCTTGCGAAAAAAACCCATTACCGAGACCAAGGCTAAGCTTGAAAAATACTATGGGGACTCTGCACCATCGATTTCAATGGTAAAAAAGTGATTTACTGAATTTCGTTGTGGCCGTACAAGCACTGAAGATGCCGAACGTCCTGGACGCCCAGTTGAGGTCTCTACACTCGAAACAATCGAAAAAATTCACGATATGGTGTTGGCCGACCGAAGATTGAAAGTGCGAGAGATTGTGGAAGCCGTAGGGATCTCGCATGGCTCAGTGGTTTCAATTTTGAATGATCACTTGGGCATGAGAAAGCTTTCCGCAAGATGGGTGCCGCGTTTGCTCACAGTCGACAATCGTGTAACAACTTCACAGGAAGGTTTGGGGTTGTTTAATCGCAATATGGAGGAGTTTTTGCGCCGTTTTGTAACCGTGGACGAAACATGGATCCATCACAACACACCAGAGACCAAACAACAGTCAAAACAGTGGGTTTCTAAGGGTGAATCGGCGCCAAAGAAGGCCAAGGTGGGTTTGTCAGCCAATAAAGTTATGGCGACTGTTTTTTGGGATGCACGCGGGATAATCCACATTGACTACCTTCAAAAGGGAAGAACAATCAATGGGGAATATTATGCCAACTTATTGGACCGATTCAATGACGATTTGAAAAAAAACCGACCTCATTTGGCCAAGAAAAAAGTTCTTTTCCACCAAGACAATGCAAGGGTGCACACATGTGCAGTTGCCATGGCAAAAAACCATGAATTGGGCTATGAATTGCTCCCTCATCCACCCTATTCTCCAGATTTGGCTCCAAGCGAATACTTCTTGTTCCCAAACCTGAAGAAATGGCTCGGTGGAAAAAGATTTGACTCCAATGATGAAGTCATCTCGCAAATAAAGGCCTATTTTGAGGACCTCGACAAATCATTTTTTTTGGAAGGGATAAAAAAATTGGAGAAGCGTTGGACAAAGTTTATAGAGCTCAAGGGAGACTACGTTGAAAAATAACATTTTTTTTTTATCAAAAAATCTGTGTTTTATTCCAAAAGTCACGGACTTATTGACCCGCCTCGTATTACAACTATCGAGTTGTATAATCATGTTTCTCAATTCTGTCAGTCTGTACAGGACTTCCTGCCCTTAAGGCTGGACAGATTTTCAGCTTGTCGTAAAAAGCGACTAGTTGGATAAATCACATTAAGGTAATTTAAACACCCAGGTGAGCCCAGCGATACATTTTACATTTTAAAGCTGTCCTGCAAGTGTATTATGCAAATCCGTTTGTTGACAAGACTGGAGATCACCGGTGTCGCAAAAGGTCGATCAATTGATTGATATTTGATATTTGGTTAGGGTATATTACACTGCGACCTGTTGGTCTATTGTGTCCCCTTGCTTGTGCCTCGGAGAGGTACATGCCCTCGTTCAGAGTCCTCTCTAGATACTTCTTTGTGAAGCGTGTCGAGGTATTGCTCTGATTTATCCTTGTCAGGTCACACTCCTTAGAGCACAGCGTCCAGTCCAGTTTCTTTGATGAATCTGAGAATGAGCTGTGGGTCCATGGTTTGTATGTCCTTGTCTGTTATTTGGTGCCTGCCCAAATGTTTCATCCTTTTGTAGGTCAGTGCCCCACAGGATTCCAGTATATGGTCTGAAGTTTCGGCGGTTTCACTGCAGAATCTGCAGAGCCCGTCCTCCGATATGCCCATTTTCCTCAGGTGCTCCTTGAGTCTGCAGTGCCCCGTGAGGAGGCCTGTTAGGATTCTTAGGTTATTTTTGTTAAGGCCGATACAAACTTTGAATCTCTTTTGGAGGTCGATCAAACAATAATCAACAATGGGAGCGTGAAATCGCAAAAGAGGCAGGCCTAAAAACTTCTGGATCATAACACAAATGCAAAAACACCAGCATTTGCATATGCCTCAGTTATGAAGTGATCCCAGTCGGGTGCAAGCAGCACCCAGCAATTGATTCATTGTCTGTTTTTAGGTGATACATACTACATGAAAGAATAGGAGGATAGGAAACAAGTTATGTGCGATAGGGTTTTTTCTCCACAGGTGGCGCCTAACTTGCTTTTGGGAGATCTGTTTTGTTGTGTGTATTCAATTTTCTTAAATCATGGCCCTGGTCGGGATTCGAACGCGCGATCTGTCAATCACTTAGTGAGTACACTACCATCGCACTATCTATTGCCACCCACTTGTCATAAAATGTGACTTATGGCAGAATCAAATCTTGACAATTTTACCATTCCATGTGAGCCTTGGAATGACATAGCGTAACGACTACAATTATTCCACCCTACGCTTGCGCGATGATTGCTTTATTGTATATCGTAGACTCCTGATGTTGAAAGCTTCCCAATTTTCCATTCAAATAAATGTCTGGAATAGGTCGGAGTGTGCCAGAAAACGGGCATCATAAGTATTCTTTCTTTTCTCGAGCTAATACGATACCCATTCTTCTCCAAACCATGCACCCATATATGAAGTACTCTTTGCAGGGATGTTTGACCCTTGATTATGATGGCTTTATCGTCAGCAAAGAATAACTGATGCACTTTGGAGGGGATACCTACATAATACCCAAGTGCAAAATCCCCACCTTTTGAAAAATACCCGAATTGACTATCCCCATGTACAAAATCCCCAAATACAAAATCCCCAAACGATTTGCACTTTGTGCTGTTTTCAACAATTTTCCCTTGCACCTACTCCAAATCAAACAGTGACTCCAAGCAGGGGGGTTGCAGGGGGGCAGCATGGCACCCCATATGCATTGCACTGTTTATGGGATTAGCTGCGAACCAAACATAATTTCTTAGATTGTACTCGTTTCGAGATATGGGGAAACTGTGTTGTGTTTGGGGATTTTGGTTTGGGGATTTTAGTTTGAGGGTTTTGGTTTTGAGGATAGGGTACCCAACCCACTTTAGAGTCCGTCACTTTTCTTCAAGCAGATAATCAAGGACTGTAATAAACTTCAAGGGAACTAAGACACTGCCCTGGTGTACAACGACTTTGATCCTCGGTGACTCTAGCGCGGCATATAACTCTCGCCTTTTAATAATACATGTCCATTGTTATCATAGGTTTCTGAAACTTTGTGTTGCTTTAGTGCCACACATAAGTAAAAAAAATACGTATTTATCGAAAAGACGACGAAAGATTTAATAAAGTTATTTTACATACGTTTGCTTAATATTTAAAGTCCGTTAAAATTATAAAAAAAAACAGCAACATAGTAACTAACCGCATACAAAAATTAGAATGTATTTTGTATTGATTTTGTAGTATATGATATTGTTTTTTTTGAATATATATTAAATTAAAACTATTTATGAACTTTATATTTTATTGTTGAAATGTGGTCTTTAATCCCAAGTTTCATCGATCTATGCAAGTTTCGGCATTTTCATCTAAAAAAAATAAAATAAAAAGCTCCAAATATAAACTATGAGTACTTACATTCTAACTAAAGATGCCTCAATTGGCGTTCAACATATTTTATTCCACATCTGTCATTGTTTCTTCAGTTGTGCTTGTTATTGATGACTTATCTAAGAGTAAAACAATACATCAATTATAGCAAAATTTGTTAATAACAAATATGGGCAAAGCAATTAGCGTTAACCATTGTATTTGATATTGACTATTTACATATCTCAGAGGAAAGCAGTACAACAGTACCTATATATGAATATATTTGTAAATATTAAATGAGCAAAGCTCTATTCAATGCGTCTCGGCACAAAAAACATCAATTGGCAAATTAATAAGGAGATTATTTTTTCAGTTGTTCGTGTGGAAAATTTATAAGGAAGAAGTGAAAGTTCTTAACAGAATACCCAATAAATAAAGCTACTTTTCGGGTTGTATTTGGAATACCTATGGGAACACCTATATGTAATGTATTTCACGATTTTCATCAAAAACCTCCATAAAAACCTGATTTAGTTTCAAAATATTAAAATGTCAACCTAGCAGATCCTCACGGCTTCGCGCGAGTGTTTCTAATTAATTGAAGTTTCGTGAGCAATCTTTTAATTCTATAGTCATTAGGTGCGTTAGTCAACCGATTCGTTCGCATAAGACCACCTATTGATGTGTTTTAATGTGGTAGATAAAGAGAAATCAGCTTAGATCTAAGTTTCTAGAATCTGGATCAAAATAAAATATGCACCATTAACCCTCCAAGCATTATTATAATTTTGACTCATATTTTCTAATATACATCAATATTGCTTTTAGACCCGTAAAAACTTGTTTTATTGGTAAGTGTATAGGCAGCGCAGCAAAATTGTACATGGTTTACAACAACAAACCAAAAGTGAGAATGAATAGGTCAGCACAAGATAAAAATAAATAAATAAATAGTATACATTAACGGCCCATACAGGGCCTAAAACCTAGCTTCTCCAACCATGTGCCTGTGCAGAGTGGAAGGGACCTACAATTTAAAGCCGAATCCGAACGGCAAACTTTAAGAAGCTTCTCATGACAATAATTGATACTCTGCAGTGGAAAAACTTTCAGATGTTACTTGGCCCCGGAGGGATTTGAACCTCAGACCTTTAGATTAGTAGTATAACACACTTACATATGCGCCACTGCGCCCAGGTCGGTACAACCGTGAACATAAAAAGTAAAGACACAGCTTTGGAATGTCTGGAATGAAATAACACCCAAGTGGGTTAACTAGGATTTTCAGCTTCTTCTTAGCTTCTTCTTTCCTTTACGACGATATTATGATAACGATTAAGGGATCATAAACCTCCATTTTTACTGCATTCCCTTTTGGTCCACGTTTGGGGTTTCCCGGTTCGACCTCAACAAACATCGGCAGGCTTCCCAGTGATCTAAAGTCATGTCACGCCACGAATTTGCATGCAGACTTGTTAAATATGTCACTATCAGTTATTGAAAGGTACATGTTACTATAGTGACAGAAAAAATTATTTAGGTTGTCATAAAATTATTCGTGGGTTCAGTGCTGAACAATAAAAGTTCAGCACGCGAATTAATGCAATTGTGTTGGAAAATATTTTCAATAACATTATTTGGATACGGGTACTGCAGATAATTTTTATTCAGGCTAACAATTTAATGAAGAAAGATAATGGTTAAAGAAACTTGTCTCTTTGGACCTTTATAAGTGATGTGTGCTTGCTATGCCAAACTGTTTATTTATTTATGATAATTTATAAAAAAGAGAGTAAAACGACATTGAAACTTTCGTCTTTTTTTGGTTTTTGTTTTTTGATTGCTCCTATTGTGTTTCGGTCATAGTACCTAACTCAAACCTATTCTTTAAAGTTTAACTCTTAATGTGTACCCCATGTAAAGGTGACTACAGAAAGAGTTACGCCTTGTTGATTAGAAATATCAAATTGTGTAGCATAATATAATATTTAACTTTTTAGGGGACCCCTTGGTTTTCTTCGCCATTCAACTTTGGTATTTGGTAGGAATGTAACGTCGCCTACCCGACTAATCATAACAAATACTGCAATGTATCGACATGATTACTTTGCTCTTCTTAATTGTATTTTAATGTCTCTAAGCATAACATGTACTAATTGTATCATCACACAAAGTATTTCCATGATACATTTGCTCTACTTAATGTTTGTAGGGTAAACAAATGCATGAACTAAATCGAGCATCCACGTAGCATGCATCAATAACGATGCCAGTTGAATGCCAATTGCAAGAGGTGTGGGTCAGTAAATAAACTTTTAAGGTGTTCGTTGGTAGGATTATAAACTTGAATCCCTCGGTCAGTATTCCAACGGATCAACCACTGAACCACAGTAGTTGGACGCCGATTAGTGCTCAAATGCTTCATTAGAAAATTTCCTTGCAATTTTATGTCCTCCTGCTCAAATTGAAAAATATTTGCACATGAACGTGAATAAGTTTGTATTTTATTTGTTCGCGATTTTGGCATTATACTATATAATTATTGATATCACACATTTCTGTATGTATAATAATATTTATAAACTGAAAGGACCAATGTCTGAATATTGAAGGTCATTAAGAAAAAGCTACACGATTATATGTTGAACAATTTGTTTTAGAATTTGTGTCTGTATACACATCAATCAAAACGTCTGCGCAAAATTCAACAAAATTTTGCATTGCATTGTTGAGGCTTAATTATAACATAAGGAAAGCCTACAGTCCGCTTGGGCGAACTCTTGGATACCCTTTTCCTACTCATATAGCCAAAAAGTGGGAATAGCAAAAACTTATTAAGACCAAATTGATTAAAAGGATATTGTGTACTGTTTTGTACGTGTTATTAAAAGCCTTTATCAAAAAAATAATATTTTTGTTAGAAAACGCCCCTTAAAAGTGGGCATGGCAAGCACTCTTTTGTGAAACAGTCGATTTTCGGTAAAATTAAAATATGTTTTTAGACGTATATTCACTAAACTCATAGATCATGTATAAAAAAATTCAGCTCTCTAGCTCAAAATTCGATTTTTTCCAAATTTTGTTTTTTTGAGTTTGTGGGCGTGTTTGTGGGCGGTTTTCAAAAATTCGTAAACTTGATTATTTCGGGAAAGAGTATATGGTTAAAATTTCAGCACTCTAGGACCAATTTAAAGGCCTAATTTTTGGCAACAGACGGACGGACGGACATGGCTAGATCGAAATTACTATCGATGCTGATCATAAATATAGTAACTTTTAGGTGTTTACGGGCAATATTAAGGTATGTTACAAACTATGCGTCAAAATTAATATAATATAGAATAGGGTATAAAAAGAGATGTATACAGATATCGGATCTGCTGAACAAGGCTTAGATATTTATACCTGAAGCACATAGGAAATCAATGAAATCTATCACAAAGCTGCGTTGCGTTTAAACTTTAAAGTGAGACTCGTAAAAACAGAGCGTAATGTTTCGTAATGTTGCTGTAAAGCGCCGTGTGTCAAAGCGAAGGTAGGGAATATCCAAAGCCTTAATAATTATAATGTATTTCAGCGATAATGGATTATGTAATTAGTTCTTTTTTATGGCTCCAGATATGTTTTAATTTCTTTTGACGCTTCTTACGGTGCGATAACTAAAACGTTTTGTTTTTCTCTTGCCCTGCCTTATTAAATAAAAGAACAGTTCACTTGAGATAAGACCATCGCAGAAATGAATAAAAACCCATAAATCCGAATATTAGGTGATACTCGGTCTAACTAGAATAGAGTATCATATCAAACAACATTATTTGCCCCTTAATACTCTGTGAAGAAATAATTAAGTACTGACTTTTACTTAGCATTCGCTTAATAATCGGAAAGAGCTAGTACAACTCAGTCAAAAAATCGTCGTAAAAGTTTTACCTTAACATCGCACATCGGTGCAGCATCGACGTTAATGCTATTTTTCTAAATGTTGTGGAATAACGTTTTAAGTTAAACCTCTAAACAATATTAAAGTGCATTTACGTCAGTGTTTCACTTAGATACATAATAAACCGCCCTCTTACAAATTATGTTGTAGAGCTTTAAGTTCCCACTCGTCGTGAAACTTAGCGGGCAAGTAACTGAATAGTCGGACATTATTGTCGGGGAAAGCTTTGCCTGTTTAGCTTTTGTGGCAATCAAAAAAACTTTACCCTGTTTGAAACCAAAAATATATCAATACAATGAAGTTTTAACCTATAAAGGGTCTTTCATTAGCGACTTGACAACTTCAAACTTTCATTGTGAACGCACTCTTAAACCGATTACCAAACAGTCAATGTCAAAGTATTCAGTTGAATCAACATTTTCAGCATGGTGAAGTACACGAAGCAAGGTTTATAAATAATACAAATTTACTACCGAAATTTCGACTCGGTGGTCGCAACTTTAAGAGCGTTAACGCCAATCTTCGTCCGTAATTCTCGTCCCAGTAGACAAGCAATTCATAGTCTAGTGAACAAATTCGAGTCAGAATATTCGGTGCTTAGTGTTTCCGTACCAGTAAGACTACATTTTGCCCGAAGTATGGAGAATATTGCTGTCGTAGAGGCGTCCGTCGCAAACCAGCCAAATCAGTCAATTTCACGGCGTTCTCAAGAATTTGGGCTTTCCCAGACCACATTGGGGCGAATTTTGCGTAAGGATCTTGGCCTAGACCCTAACAAGATCAAGCTGACTCAAGAACTACGAGTAAAGCCACTTGATCATATGAAACGACGTGCGCTCTCGAATTGAGCTCTGGAAATTATGGAAGAAAATGAAGAATTTCATCGCAAAAGCATCTTCAACGATGAAGCGCATTTGGTTAAATGGCTTCGTCAATAAGCAAAATATGCGTTACTGGACAGGTGAGTACCCTCATGTCCGTCATAAAACAGCACTTCATCTGCAAAAAGTCACTGTTTGGTGTGATTTTCATGCCGATGGCTTCATTGGGCCGTTTTTTTCGTCGATGAAAATTACCGTCACATTACGGTAAATGGTATTCATGCAGAGGCATGCTGGAACGTTATTTCTTTGAGCAATTGCATGAATTGGACATCAGTGATATATGGTGCCACAAGGCACACAGCGGATGCAACAATCGAGTTATTGAAGTCTCAGTTCGGTGAACGTGTTTTCTCGAGAAACGGACTGGTCTATTTTGGCCGCCGAGATCGTGTGATTTAACGCATCTAGACTTTTTTTTTATTGGGCTACATTAAATCATTGGTCTATGAAAATAAGCTGGCGACGTTAGAGGAGCTCAGAGCCAATATTGAACGATAAATAGCGGCCGTATCGATGGTAATGTACGGCCGAGTCATGGAAAATTCGGTTTAACGTAACGACCGTTGCATGGACATACCGTGGTGGACATATGAACGAAATCAAGTTCCATTCATAAATGTTTTGATAGTTATTCAAGCCAATAACATTTTTTTAAATATCTGAAGTAGTTGCATTTTATTTAAAAAAGAATTTGTGAAGTCCTTAATACTAACCTTTTATATACTAATAGGCTCTTTATATACTAATAGTTTACATAGAAAATTATGCCATTCCTAACTCACTTTCAGAAAAAATAACAAATACATAGATCGTACACCTGCGATTGCTGTTTTCAGACGTATGCATAGTTTTAGTTTTCCCTCATTTTTAATGCATTTAAAGGAGCCCCAAAAAAGTGTAACATACACAATTATAATAGGTGTAAGTGCTAACAAAAAATTCACAAAACCTAGACAAATTGAGCGAAAGCTCATGAAAATCCGCAGAAAATTAACGCAAGGTAAGAAATGAGCGGAAAAATGATAATCCTTTCTAATTTTTCAGTTTTTCTCATTATTTTCTGTTTTGGTTTCTATTTTTGCCTCGTGTATATTTTTTTTGTTGATTATTCTTCAGAAAAAGACATGACTTTATTACAAAATAAAAAAATCGGCACTGTTTCGCTCTTGATCAGTGAAATAAGTCGGCGCTATTTCACCTAATAAAAGTTACTATATTACTAGTGATTATAATCGATAGTTATGTCGATCTAGCCATGTCCATCCATTAGTCCGTTCTGCGAACTAAAAAAGCAGAAATTTGTAACATATTCTCTCTAGGGGCCTGTAAAGATTTTTAAAATCCGCCCACAATTTAAAAACAACCGTTATATCGAAAAAATCAAAATTCGAACTAGAAAGCAGAAATTTGGAATATATATACTCTCTAAAAGAGGACCGGAAAGTTATAAAATAGTAATATAATCTCTAGGGGCCCGAAATCCAATCTCAACAAGCGAATTTATCAAAAAAATCAAAATTCGAATTAGAAAGTTAAAACATTGGAATATGTAATCTCTTAAGGCCGTTAATGCTCAAAATTAGAGCTTATAGACCTATACCAAAGCTATGGGGCTATTTTGCTCTAACTGAACGCAGTGAATATCGTTTTGCTGTGTTCGATAACTCTTTAAAAGTTGTGATACCTAAGGAAAGCTTTAAAATATATTCGAATCAACCAATATGTATGTGTGATGGAAATTTAAAAATCAATCACTTACCTGTAAACGTCTTCAGATCGTCTATTTCTTTAGCTTCGTCTTTTTGATTATATGCTGGGGCTGAATTTAGTTGATTGGCGGCAACAATTGTAATATTTAAGGTCGGCACTTTTGTGTTAACCATAGCAGTGGTTGTTGACAGAATAGTTGTGTTCTCATTTACACCAGCCGATGTAGTATTTTCAACCGTTATTGTTGTGGGATTTGATCCTGATGTAATTGTAGCTTTTGTAGGAGTTCTTTCCACATTTGTGGTTATTGCAGCAGTAGTAGTATCAACATTTTTATAAATTGGAACTATAGTTTTGTTTGTATTTGCAGTTTTTGTCGTTGTAGTGTTATCAGGATTCGTGTATGTGGAAATTTTAGTTTCATTCGCAGTTGCAGTGCTTACAATCGTAGTGGTATCCGAGTCCTTATATATATAAACAAAAGTTTTGTTTCCTTTGGTTTCACCTACTACCAGGCTAAGTTCTGGGGGTATAGTGCTTACAGTCGAGGGCGGACTTTCAGTAGTAGTGGGAACAACGGAGCTACTAGAAATATTACTTGTAGAATTTAGTGCAGTTTCAAATGTAGTGGAACTTTGCGGAACGTTAAATTCAGTTGTAGAAGCTCTCTCAGTTGAAGAAGCCATATCACTCATGCTATTACGGGCATTTATTGTAAACTCAGAAGAATCTTCGGTACTAGTAGTTGCAAGTGTACTATGTCCAACATAACGTGTAGCCGTAGAAAACATTTCTGTAAAATAATTAAAAATGGGAGTAGTAGGAACATGATGTGTAGCTGTTGAGGGACTTAGTGTGGTTGTGATAACAAAAGTACCAGGAATATGATCTATAGAAGAACTTTCAGTGATAGTAGTGTTCGATCGATCATTTCCTTCTGTCGGTTCTAATGGACTAATGGTATTATTCGTCTCAGAGCTCGTACTCGTAGATGACAGAGGATTTTCAGTTGAACTTTCAGCTTGTGTTAGTATTTGTATGTTAATTGTGGAAGTTGATGGATTTTCTGTGTTAATGACAGGAATTGTGGTATTGAAATTATCTCCATCTATCGGTTGCATTGTGTCAACATTAATGATACTACTGGGGGTTGTACTTGCAGATAAGAAAGAACTTCCAGTGGTAGTAAACATTGTAAATGTTGTAGGATTTTCCGTTGCTGTTGCGGCGATTGTCGTGTTGCATTGACCATCGTCTAATGGATGCAATGAAACATCTGTATGGGCTTCACCTATTACATTGCTTGTAGTTGTAGTTTCTGGTTTTCCTTCCGTCATATTAGGCGTTGAATTTGAAGAAGGAAAATGTGTTACTTCTTTCTTACTGTCACCGAGGAGGTGCTCCTTTTTAATCAGAAAAACCAAGTATTCATCTTGAATATTTTTAGTCTTTGACTGCTGCTTTGGAAGTTCGGAGAGGCAAGTAAAAATATTGAATTTCGCATCTTTGCTATACGTTCTTTTTTCTGATGCCTCACCTTTTCCCACAGGCTTCCTGTCGCTTTGTATGCCAATTTGCTTCCAAATCATTTCTTCAATTTCTGACTTATCCTGCGCCGGTATTATGCTTAATTTACTATCTACTGGCCCTTTATTTGACCCATACCCCAACTCATTTCCATGCATGTGTCTGTTAGTGTCGTCTTTCGCAGGATTTATTACCACAAAGTCTCCATCATCGATAGTATTCCAGTAAGAGTTACCGATACCTTTATTATATTTATATCCTGATTCCGCAAAGGGAACTATATCATTATGTTCCTCCTCTGAGCAACTGTAATCCAATCCATCTGTGGATTTTGAATCAAAGCTTGCACTCAATCCGTACTTTCCATGTTGATCACTGTATGAATAGTCATTGAAATGATTGTCGTATTCGCGTTGAGGGACATTTTCATAGTCGTTCATTGAGTAATCGCTGCTGTAAATATTACTATAATTCGGCCAGTCACTATCTTCTCGTTCGAAATGGTCCAGCAACATATTGCTCAGAACGTCCATCAAATCTGCACTGCGTTTCCTTTTAAGTCCAACATTTCTATCGCGGTTGCATCTAAAGGAGCTTCTTAAAGAATACATTCAACTATCAGTCTATGCTTTAAATCTTACTCAGAGCTATCACTAGGTGTCACAGATTTCGCACATCTTACAAGGACAACAGCAATCCAAATTGAAACTATCCCAATCTTACAACTTTTAATTAAATGTGTCATCTCCTCGCGTAAAGCTAATAATAAATTACTTGCTGAAATTCACATCGGACCTATGCACTTATAAGTTCGGTTTTTATTTCTCAATCATCTTCCGCCATATCGGGAACGTGACTAACGGGTCGATTTTATATATTGTAATTTGATGTTGCAACAACAAATGTGTAATAGCTATTTAAACGTGATTTTGTTTACCTAAAATATCATCTTCCCTTCCGCAAACTAAAACGGTTTGAAAACGGAATCAAATTCATTTCAGCAATCACAAAAATGATTGTTATGGTTTTATGCCCAAAATATTAAAAACAGTTTGCATGAACATAAACTTAGATAAGAGAAATTTGGCCTTCTGTTAAAAGCGGCAAGCTTTTTGAGGTTCTGTGAAAAGTTTCACGCACTTTTAATGTGGTATCTATGGCATTGGAATTCTGCCGCAAATCCATATTGCAGACATCCATTATGACACTTGAATTGAGTTGGTCGTAATTGGAGACTATGGCGGATCCAAAGAGCTGTGTTGACAGTTTATTTAAAAGTAATTTTGTACCTATTCATTTGAAATATTAATTATGATGCGGGTCAGGGTTAACCTGTGACAGTTTCTTTGCGAGTTTTTATGAATTTCTTGCTTTTAACGCCGGATGGTTTATTTTAATGTTATACTAGATTTTGCAACTGCTGATGCCCGAGTCTCCCCTTTCGTGATGTGTCCGACGAGAGCTTTGACATATTTAAAAATACATAATGTAAAGGTATTAACTTCATGCGTTGCTTTATTAGTCAATTTCTGCCTTCGTCATATCGGACGTTTCAAACATGATATGGATCAACACGGGTCAGGGTCCAAATATTTCCTTTTTAGAAATTAGAAATGAGCAGACGTATATGATGCAGTTTATATACCTTTCCAATGTGATAGTGTTGATTTTTCCGGTTTGACCCTTTATTTTATTTCTTGCTTTGTTAACATAAAAATAAAAAGATCGACTCTATCGCATTTCACAGCTTGACAAATGTTCATTCATTTCCAGCATTTTTGGAAACCAAAGGAGAAATGGCTCCTATTATATTGAAGTGAAACAAATAAATGTTAGGCATTAATGACATATGAAGGGCTTAGACCTCCAAATATTTGCGTGTGCGATGTGGAAGGGAAGGGAATTTTACGCCGACTTCTAACGGCAAATTCGAGAAACTTCTCTTACAATTGATACTCTTGGGCATTTGCCAGGCTTTTGCAAGACGTGAAGCAATAAAAAAAAACTTTATGTTTCAATGGGCCCCGGCGTAGGGTGAACCTGAGATCTAAGTCACTGCACGCACAATTAAGTGTGCAATTTTTAGATCCATTGAAGCTACTCTTATTGTAGACACAATATGGTCATGCTATGCTCCGTTCTATTTCCGCAAAAGTCCTTAGATTGCATCTTTGCATCTTTCAATCATTTCTAATCTCAATTCCATAGGGACAAACTGGACCAAATATCATGCAAATAACTTCCATTTGGCTGCGTCAATGTCTGCACCATAGATCCATTTAGTAGGACTTTGATGATGTAGGTGGGTACAGTGGCCCACTAATTTGTGCATTGGGCTACTCAGCGAGAAGTTTAAGATTCGTATCTCATCAAGAACAAGCAAACGTATTTTGCCATATTTATTTTGGTATAACATTATAATGTATCTATAAGCTCTTGGACTAACATTTTGAGTACATCGCTTTTAAACAAACATGTATTCACATAAATACGAACATAGAATATTTACGAGTAGATACCGTCCAATTCATCAAAGAAGCAGAACGGTCATTCATCAAGTTCCTCCTCATATATGTATTTCGTAAAGCGCCTCGACATGACGCATTTTGATTAGAACCTTCAGTTGAAGCGGGTGCTGTGGACCTTGAATGAAGTTAATTACATCGCTTACCTACCCGCTCATTTTGTGATTCGTATCCGATATGGTGCCTTATTCAACTTGTGACAGTATAACTGAATTTGCAATTATAACTGAAATAATGCGGTTTGACTCGCTTCATTTAACTTATAATCATGTGGAATATAATAATAAAATAATGCTATTACACAAGCAGTTTGGCTTCAACGCCTTTCAAATATTCCACATTTCGAAGACAGCTGCAAGGTCAACTACATTTTAGAGGTAACTTAACACTGACCCAAATTATTGAACTGCATTATGCTCGAAGCAAATTCTGAGAGGGTACACAAACTACTTGAGCTTAAAAGAAAAAAATCGATATGAAATTGCTTTGGAATTAAGTTTTTGCAGGACTCAAGCTATTATTTTCGATGCATTGTTAATTATGTCCGTGACAGTTGAGTTAATGTACCTACTTATGCCTATTTCTGAACAATATTGCACTATAATAATTAGGCTAGCTTTGACGATTTGAATGAAGTAAAAAGTCATTTCTAAGTTTAAGGGTCGAGATACCCAAGCATTGACATGGACATCCTACTAATATTATAAATGTGAGTGTTTGAATGTCTGCTGCTTACTCACGCTAATACCGCTGAAGGGATTTCGATACAATTTTTTTCAATGTTTCTTCTGGTGCCAGAATCAGGTTCATATCTAAGGAAGACACAAACGCAAACACTATTCGACGTTTTTTTCTCATCGAAAAGGGTAGAAATAAAATATGCTTGTAGCTATAGGTATCTGTGTTTATCTGTACGTAGGTTTTTGAAACTCCTTGTTATCTTAGCGCTACCCATAAAAGATCTATTATTTCAAAATCAACCAATGGCCCATGTTCTGCATTCCACTTTTTGTGAATTTGCAAGGTGAAAGTGAAATTGTGTGTTCTGCATTTCGATCGAAATGAATATTGTGAATTGGAGCAAATCTGTAAGGAGTTATTACGAATGGTTTAAGTGCGAATCCAGCATTTTTTTTATTGAAAATTGCTGAAACTATTGCATCCATGTTGACTTCAAAGCAAACATTGTGTTTGTTTAGGTCTTTGACAAATCGAAAGTGAATTCGAAAAAATCTAAAACGATCGAAATGCATAACACCAAATTTCATTCCGAGTGAAATTGAAAAGTGAATTGAATTCGATTTCGATCGAAATGCAGAAAATGGGTGAATATCATATAAAAATCATTTAAGGAATCACTATATTGTTCCATTATGATCCTTATCTGATCTGTGGTTCATTTAATTTATCGCGTATCGAGTTTTTCTCTGTACAAAGAAAGAAGATAAACTTCCCTCGAGTAGTAAGGCATTGGATCGCCTGTCAGCAGTTTTAAGATGAGAATCATGGGGAATCTGGACCCCATGCGTTTGGAATGTATCTTAAAGTGCAAATATAATCGTCTCGATTTGAATTTCTTTTACAATATATGACGAAGCATCTCGACTTTAAAACCCCGAAGGCGCGAAGAAAGTCTTCACACTATGGATAAAATTAACCTAGAAAATCCTTTATATTTATTTCATTATGTTAAAGGTTTGGGCCGACTACAAAGACCCTACAAAAGCCAACCTGAGAAAAACAAATCCCGGGACTGGTGGTAGACCACCTAAATATTATCCACAATTCCACTGGAAGTGCAGGTTTGTTAAGTTTGCTAGATTTGGGTAATGCGATTGATTTTTTTAAAACGTTGGTCTTAGACCAATGCTCAATTCGCTTTAAAAATGGTCAGTTAATATAATCGAGTTATATAGAAGGGCCCCAGTATTTAAATCTTCTGTCATTTTACCTCTTGCGAGGTCAAAATTCACAGTATTTTATCATTGAGGATACCTCAAGCAAGTTTCCTTCACTGTTACTCGCCTTTCTTTTTTACATAACGACTACTACTACTGAAATGCTGTAGGTAGATACCTGTGGCAGATCTTGTAGCTTGTAATTTTTTTTTGCAGTGCTGTTAGTCAGGCACCGAGAATCGTTATTTGTAATCAGAGCATAGGTTAAAATTACAGCCAGCGAAACTATGACAAACAACCAGGAGTACCAATTATCATGAGAAGCTTCTGACAATATCCGATCGGAGTCGTCTAGCCTACACACGTGTCAACGAAAATTGATAATATTGCAGTTTAAATTCTTTTTAGTCGATTACTAAGTGCCAATTCGATGTATTTGACTTTGAAACCATCGAATGACCAACGAAAAAATCTCAAAAATAAGTCGAAAATTTGCAAAAATCTCTATTATTTTTATTTTAAGAAAAATTTCGATAAATCGATTTTGATTTTCATAAATGTATCAATGTTACCTACTATGTGACAAGAACATAGAAGACTATACATACGATCAATGTTACTTGAAGGATGACTTATTCAAGTAATATTGGCAAGTAACATTGATCGTGTGTTAAGGCCCTACTATTTATTTATTTTATTTTATTTTCGATCCTTGTTATTTACTGACTTCGTTAAAGCCTTCGACAGAATCAATCACTCCATATTGATAGGAAAGTTTGCCAAGCTTGGGTTTCATTCAAACATATTGAAGTGGCTTACTTCTTAGCTTTCCAATAAGAAATCTATCGTCGAAGTTGTCGGTTTTTCCCGAACGTGGTAACGACAACTTCTGGTGTCCCACAACGAAGAAATTTTGGGCCGCTGCTATTTGTGCTCTTGGTGAATGAACCTCAGCATTTCAAAAGGTGCGAATGTCTATTATTTCCAAATGATTTTAAAATGTTTAATAATTTAGTGTCCAAACTCTCGGATTGTTTAATATTTCAACATGATATAAACTTATATTTACAATGGTGTTCCAAAAACGATTTGTTTTGTTGCTTTTAGTAGAGTATCTGAATTAAAGGATCTTGGGGTTAATTTCGATATTTGGTTGACCTTCGATAGGAATCGTGAATATTTTCCGTATCGCTTCGTACTTAAAACTCTTTACTACTCTTTAATAAGATGCAGATAAGAGTACTTTAGTGTAACTATGGTGTTCACTCCTCTCGAGTAGAATGGGTTCAAAAACGCTACACTCGCCCTGCTCTAAGGAGATTTAATAAGGAATTTGAGCTTCCATCTTATAAAAATCATGGCTTATTGTTAGGCCCCAATACTATCGTAGTTAGTAGAGAGATGCAGTCTTTGGTGTTCCTGAAGAATATTGTCTCAAATAGAATTAATTGTAGTGAACTTCTTTTAGGTCTTCCATTCAATGCACGAAGCAGAGTGCTAAAATACAGGCATATATTATGTTTTAACCTCAGTTCCATAAAACAATTGATGGTTTGTTTGAACCAATAACTCGATGCCTCTATTTATTTAATTCGGCCCTATTCGTCAGGGTCCGTGCTTCTACACTTATTTGCAGAACGGTCTTATGAACGATTTCCGGTTCTTAAACTCTGTAAACAAGCGATCAGTCTTTAATCCGATTTCAATGACCGATGCATATGTGATTACAAGACAATAGCATAATGGACGACTGAAACGTCAACGTCATAAAAGCGATCAAATTAACATTATTTTAAAACGGACGAAAGCTCCCACATCCTTAAATAATAATCTTGCTCTCTTAACGACGAGGTTCCGATCTGGACTAACCTTCGTCTAAGCATTATTAAAAAATAAAACAAGTCTTGCACACTTTCCAGCACTTTTATGTTTTTCTTTTTTTCTTTGCATTTTGTTTTGTATTATGAAAATTATTTTCTGTATAATATATATATAGATTCTTGTCGTTAGGAATGAAAATACAATAAAAAAATTATTTACAAAAGTATCTATCCTCGTAGCGTTGACAATAGTCACATATTAGTTGGCAACAGCGTCCATTGTTAAATCGGCACCGACATTTCTCCACTTGTTTGAAAACACGTGTTGTATAACCACGACCACAGCACAGATTCGCACAATTATCTGGATGCAAGCATTGGCGGTCTTTGGTCACCGAACAGTATGTAGGCGATGTCTCCAAATAGTATAGAGTCGTGTACTGTGATTTTTGTTGCTGAAAATACAAACAAAAAACAAGCACACCGTTAGCATCTCTTCGTATTTTTTTTTCGGCAAAATATACTTTTTTTCGTTTCGGCTTTTTCATTCGACTACTGGGTGCTTCCCTTCGCATATTTCGAATATTCGGGGCCTTTCGTACAGCTGTATTGTACTTTTGTCTCAGCAATCCTGCGGTAGCGTTGAAATCGGATAGCTTCTTCCAACAAGTCTTCATCGAGCACGACCCGGAAACACCATGGCATTTGCATTTGTCCTTCATTAGGGATGATACAGCTTCAATGCCCACCTGTAAGAAATAACTTTTTGAAAATAATATTTTGAGGGGTGTAAGGCCAAAATTGTACATTGTGTGAATTATGTACACATAGAGTTAATGACAATCGTATTACTTTTGTACAATTTCGGTCTTTGTTGCAAATAAAAACAAACTTACCTCGGAGTCGTGGCGCAAAATCTCAGATACCTCATCCCCATCACCTCCGCGCAGGTCGAGAAAACTTCGTGTCACTCGTTTGCCGTGCTTGAGGTTGTCATTGCATCCGCCCCACTGAAAGTCTTGACTAGCTTTGTTTTGTTTTCGGGGACCACAGCTACATTTTGTCATCCTGCCTTCAGCACAAGCTCGCGCTATAGAGTGTGTCATAGCGGCCGCCGTTAGGGCATGAACAAATGCTGTCTCCTTGTAGAGTTTCTTAAAAATATTTCGTTTGCCTCGAATTTCTATTGAACAATTCCAACGGTCGTAGCGGAACTGATCTTCGCAGTGTGTTATTGCTAATCGTCGCGCCTCACGAATTGTGTCTGGCAAGCCAAACTCTTTCCGGCATTGATGGTTTTGTCGACGCGTTGCTACCATATATCTGCATGATCCTGGTACTTGTCCGTTCGAGCTAAATACTGCCATAACAGTGTGTTCCGATATAAAATGTTCACTGGGAAATAAAGAAAATTACAAATTTAAATTATTCAATGAAATAACGACTTTTATTTAAAAAAAGTTAAGACTCTCAAACTGTGTCATACGGTGAGAAGGCTGTGGTTGTATGACTTGGATAGAAAAAGTACTACGACGGTTCGTGTACATACTGAATGGTGAATGTTGTTTATACTGGAGGTGAATTAATGAATGGTTCGGTTATTGGGGTGTTAGTGTCTCCAACTGGCTATGTTTTCGGTTGAATACTAGAGGGTGTGGTGTACCTCTTTTGCTACTTAAACGTTAACAAATAAACGGAAACAGTGCATACGTAAAATATTAACGATAAACAACATTCTAAGACCTTAATCATCATCTGCAGACGTTGTTTCGCATTTATCACTAGCTTGTTTTGGAGCTATAACTGTGATATGTAGCTAAGGATCATTCTTATGTTTGGAAACAGCGTTACCTCTGAAAGTTCTATGGTGTCCAAAAAAAGATGTCAGAGACGTAAGAAAGTGTCTCATAGGATTTCAATTGAAACGCAACGACGTTAAATACAATGTCGTATTATAATTAAAACAAATTATTGCTTCAAATGGATATATTCCGGGTACATTGTTGAACAGTAGATTTTCGTTTTTCATAGTTTATGTGTAAAATGAACATTTTGCACTAAGGTTGAACACACACCGGATAAGGCAAAACGTTTTTTTTTTTGTTTCGTGAAACAAGGGAACATTGTTTCTTATGAGAGCGCACACACCAAAGAAAACGAAACAAAAAAGCGGTTTTTGTTTCGAAGTGTTTCGGTGGCGGTTGTCGAAAATACATGCCATTGTATACGAGCAACACACCGAATGCAACAAAACTGTTTCGACCCAGCGTCGTTGACGATAATTGCCTACTTTCTTATGGGGCAACACACACCAAATGCAACGAAACATAAAAACAAAAGAAAAACAAGAAAACGTGTTTCGTTGCCGATAGCTGACCTGTTCTTTTCAGCAAAACATTGTGGGGTTTTTCTTACTTTTAGACGCATCGATTTGATCCTCGTTGTGTATAAGTTTTCACTACGTGCAGTGGTACCTGATTTATTACACCCTATTCTAAGGGTATATTAATTTTGACGCATAGTTTGTAACATACCTTAATATTGCCCGTAGACCCCTAAAAGTTACTATATTTATGATCAGCATCGATAGTAATGTCGAACTAGCCATGTCCGTCCGTCCGTCCGTCCGTCGTCAAAAATTAGGCCTTTAAACTGGACCTAGAGAGCTGAAATTTTAACCATATACTCCCTAGGGTCGCGAAATAATCAAGCTTACGAAAAACAAAATTTTGGAAAAAATCCAATTTTGAGCTAGAAAGCTGAAACTTTTTATGTACGATCTATGACTCCTAAAACTGCTCGGGATAAAATAATTTCAAAATCGGCCCACTGACACGCCCACAAATAAATAAAACAATTTTTTGGAAAGTCCAAAGTTTGAGCTAGGGAGCTGAAATTTATAATATATACTCTCTAGGGGCCCTTTATGCTCATGTGTTAATTTTTTTTAAATCCGCCTACTGACACGCCCACAATTAAATAAAACAATTTTATTGAAACACCCAAGTTTGAGCTAGGGAGCGTTTTTTCTGATAAAATCCTTAAAATGTTATATAACAAAATATGTAGAGCGTTCTTAACAATTCAACCATACTTAGACTTTTGTCACGCCCACTTATGAGGGATAGGAATAAGAATAGGGTATCCAACTGTTCGCCCAAGCGGACTGTAGCCCGTCCCTATGTTTTTTTAAAATGGTTTATGGCTGGTTTTTCTGATTATTTTTGTTATTGATTACACCAAATTATGAACCTCTACAATAACCATTCAGTCAAAAATATAAGTGTCCCTACTCATTATATGAATATAGGGTGATGGCATGTGAGGTCGGCCGTCTTCAGTAGTCGGCCGGCGCGCCATAAAATGATGCGTAATAACAAATGCGTTTGTTAAATACACACAGAATTTTTTTTCAATAAAAGGCTAACGGTTTTCCTGTCTGTGAGCAAAGTCAGAATGCCATGCAGCTGCTAGTTTGTCCTTGATAATTGTTAGTTTGATTCAAGATCTTGGAAGTGGTAAATTTGTCATTTTTAGTTAAAAAAAAAATAGTGCAAGTGAATGTCAGAAACCCTCCATAACTAGTAAAATACTATCGGTAAGTGCATTTTATGATTTTATTTGAGTTGTCTACAGTTTCTTTTCATTGTTTTTTGTCCGAAAGTGGAGAAAAAAAATTATTTAAAATAAATACAGAGGGGGCCGACCTAAGGAGACATTTTTTGCATGATTCTTCTAGGCTCGGCCCCCCCGGCCGTCTATTGAAGACTGTGTTTTTTTGTTTATGCTTAAGTTACTATGCAGATTGAAGGTTTACCTCATCCTACATTCATTTTTGACAAAACTTCCATGTTTTTTTTGCTTGGTTTCAGTAGTCGGCCCCCTGATATCGCATTGAAAGAATGGGTGGCCGACTTCGGAAGACAGATATTGTTAAGTCGGCCGCTCATTTTTTACATTAAATTTTTGAGTTCTTTTTTTATATTTAGAGTTACAAAACAGGTTTAAATTTGGAAATGAAGAAATTATTATTATTTATTTAAGCATTATAAAAAATAGAAAATTTAAAAGAAGGGGCTAAACGCGATTTCCATGAGTACCCGGAAGAAGCGCTTACAGAAGCATTAAAGAAACATTAAAGAAGATTCGGGAGGAAAACTGGTCAATTAGGAAAGCCAAGAAAGAATTCGGAGTACCAAGGACAATAATACAAGACCGTATTCATGGCAGAGCTGCCGAAAAACCGAGGCAAATGGGGCCGGATACAATGCTGAGTACGGCCGAAGAAATAAGTCTTGTAGATTGGCTAGTGAATTAGGCGAAATGTGGCTTTCCCCAAAAATGTAACGATAATGAATTCCCAGGTAAGGGTTGGTATTACGGCTTTCTCAAGCGCCATCCCGAACTGTCCCTCAGAACACCAGAGGGTCTATCAAAAGGCCGGGCAATCGTTACCGAGGAGTCAGTAAGGAAGTGGTTTGAAGATTTAAGAAATTATCTTCATGAAATAGATACCCTAGATATTCTGGAAGACCCTTCCAGAATTTTCAACGGAGATGAAACATCGTTTTGCCTATCTCCGAAAACTGGTATTGTCTTAGCGCCAAAGTGTTGGAAAAACCTTTACAAAGTAAGCTACGGAAACGAAAAGGAAACAGTGACCGTTCTGTTTGTGTTCAGTGATGATGGCAAGACTTTACCACCTGTGAACGTGTTTCCATACGTGCGTCCCCCGAAAGCGATTATAAAAAAAAATATGCCCCCAACATGGATTTTAAGTAGATCAGAAAGCGGCTGGATGCGTTCTGAGACCTTTTATGAGTACGTGGCGAACAGTTTTAATGGGTGGCTAAGAGAAAACAACATCAAAAAGCCGGTTGTTTCTTGTCGATGGTTACAAATCACATCTCACCATGGAGCTGAGCGATTTTTGCCGGAATAATGGTATTATCTTGAATGCTCTTTTGCCAAACACGACACACGTTACCCAGCCAGCCGATGTAGGCGCATTAAAAGGGCTTAAGCAGGAATATAAGACCACAGTTCATAAATGTGAAAGCATACCTGGCAATGCAGGGGAAGTCGTCACCAAAATAAACATTTGCAAAGTTCTGAGGCTAGTGTTGGAAAGCTCGGATAGAAGTGAAAAATTCAAAAAACCTGATGCCATCGACTTTTCGAAATGCGTGCGAAACGTACTGAAGAAGCTGCACCTAAATACGGATAACATAGTAATCATAGCTCATAGTGAAGAAAGTCTGAACAAAGTTCTAGCTTTGGCAAAGGAAGGATTTCTTAAAAACAACGTTGACTATGAAGTTGTGATGAAGATAGTAGAAGAGATGGAGCGTAGTCACTTTAGTCAATCTGAGTCAAATGACACAATGACGGTCATAGATGGTACGATTGAGCTTCCTACGGATATTGCGGCTTCCTTGCCATCTACATCAACACCATCTAGCCCATCTGAGCTAGATGGAACCATTACCGGCACCTATCTGATAGCCAGTACAGGAGAACTCCAACTTGTTTTCTTTTTTTCCTATAATATTGTCTAAAAGAGCCATTTCTTTTAATTTTCGATGGAAATTATTGTGTTTTTAGTTTTTTTATAAGGTCAGGAAATGGCATACCTTGTGCAATTTATTTCAAATGATATTCAATGTAATAAACATTTCCTTTTTTAAATGAGTTTGTATTATTATTGTTTTTTTAAATCAAAATATATTGAAAATTAAATAAAAATCTGCTTTCCTAACTTGGTCAAAACATTGAAAATACAGAAGTAAAAATGGGGGCCGACTACTGAGTGCTTATGTGGACGACTACTACAGTTAGGGGGGCCGACTACAGAAGAATGTGCTTTTCATTTACATTTTTGTAAAAAGTTTAAATTGGGTACCAATTATACTTAAAAAACCTAGAAATACCTAATTTACACATTTCAAATATTTACTTAAGCCAAATAGTCTATTCACTTTTCGAATAACGGATTTTTAAAAGCAAGTCAAACCTAAAATTAAACTTAAGGTGCCGACGGTGATGGCACACGGTGCAGGGAAATAAGTCCACGGGAACTAAGTCCACTGAGGGACTTAGTTCCCATTAAGTGGGAAATAAAACCACTTTCGCGAAGTGGACTTAGTTCCCATATAAGGTGGGAAATAAATTCCCAAAACTCTGAGTGGTTTTAGTTCCCTTTTAATGTGAAGTAAATTCTCACTGTCGACTAAGAACAAAATAAAATTAAAGAGTCAAGTAGGTACCTCGCACCTACTCCAAATCAAACAGTGACCCCAAGCAGGGGGGTTGCAGGGGGGCAGCATGCCCCCCATATGCAATTGCACTGTTTATGAGATTAGTGACGAAATCGCAAGTAGATTCCATAAATAGTGTAATGCATATGGGGGGGGGCATGCTGCCCCCCTGCAACCCCCCTGCTTGGGGTCACTGTTTGATTTGGAGTAGGTGCGAGTAGCGGTTTTGAAACTTTGGCTTTATGTCACCATGATAAGCTTAAGATTTTGCTTAAAGAGTGTAATAACTAACTGCACTTTACAGTTTTTTGCCTAATTCTAAATGTTGGATGTTAGTTCCCTCTTCTTATTGTTGAATGTGTACTAAGTTCCCATAAAAAAATGGACTTAGTTCCCACTTTACATGGGAACTAAGTCCACTTCGCGAAAGTGGTTTTATTTCCCACTTAATGGGAACTAAGTCCCTCAGTGGACTTAGTTCCCGTGGACTTATTTCCCTGCACCATGGCACACCCTACTCTGGTTTACTCTGTGCGCAAATTTTAACAAATATGGACGTAGATGGAGAAAATTTAATTTTTTTAATTGAGGCAAGAAGCCCTATCTATTTTTTTTTTTTTTTTTTTTTTTATATAATTTGCGTGCGCTAAAGGGATTTCTTTTTTCTGTAGTGACACAGTACCCTTATAATGGTAAAACCACAGCGCAGGCTTTTGGTTTGTTGCGCAAGTAGCTCCCAGCAATTCATTGCCTATTTTTGGGTGCTACTTACTGAAAGAATAGAAGGATAGGAAAGAAGTTTGGTGCGATGGGATTTTTTTTTCTCAACAGGTGGCGCCTAAATTGCTTTAGGGAGATCAGTTTTTGTTGTGTGTATTCAATTTATAAAAATCATGGCCCTGGTCGGGATTCGAACGCACGACCTACCAATCACTTTAGTGAATACACTACCATCGCAGCATTGCCACCTGCTAATCTATAATTATAAAGATAAGGAACATGCTAATAAAGTTACTATTGATAAGCTGTGGATAGAAACAGTTTGAGTCCGACCACATGTTGAACAACACTAAAAGCAAGTCGCGAATTCAATATTGTTTTATTTCAACACACACCAAATGAAGCAAGAAAACAAAAAGTTTTGTTTTGTTACATTCTGTTTCGCTTGGTGTGTGTTGAAATAAAAAATGTTTTCTTGACTATCGAATCAAAAACGTTTTGTTTGATCCGGTGTGTTTTCAGCCTAAATACAAACAAGGCAACTATTTTCAGTTCCATTTAAAACTAACACACCTTTGCTTGGTTTTATTAATTTTGGACATGTTTGAAATAAATCACGTATAGCTAATTAGTTTTCCTTTTGACATTCATATGATTGGTAAATATTGTTGACTGATTTTATGGACGGATAGATAACCTATTGGTTGCTGGTTGAACAAGGAAAGAAGAGGCCTTGTCACAAAGTCGCTATCGGGCCATTTGACATCTTATTTTGGCGTATGGCCCTAGGACCCGCGCCAAAAAGAAATGGCCTCAAAGTAATATTTTTTTGTATACATAATATAGAAAATATTCTGATTTGTGATCCAAGCTACTTTTATAAAATTCAAAATTAGTTTTTTGCTCAATATAAGGCGAGAATCAATCACTCTAACTGTATGAGCAGTGATTAAAATATGTATTTCTTAATTATCTTTTATGTGACCACTGAGATTGTGGTTAATGACTGAGAAATGGCAAGACAGTTTGGAGAAAATAGGAAAAAAATATTTTTTGTTTTGTCTATTGACGCAGTTAAATATTTGGATTTGTTTTTGTGCGTATGCTGAGCGGGTCGCCCTCTACAATAAAAAAACATAGGGACGGGCTACAGTCCGCTTGGGCGAACTGTTGGATACCCTATTCTTATTCCTATCCCTCATAAGTGGGCGTGACAAAAGTCTAAGTATGGTTAAATTGTTAAGAACGCTCTACATATTTTGTTATATAACATTTAAAGGATTTTATCAAAAAAAAACGCTCCCTAGCTCAAACTTGGGTGCTTCAATAAAATTGTGTTATTTAATTGTGGGCGTGTCAGTAGGCGGATTTAAAAAAAAATTAACACATGAGCATAAAGGGCCCCTAGAGAGTATATATTATAAATTTCAGCTCCCTAGCTCAAACTTTGGATTTTCAAAAAAATTGTTTTATTTATTTGTGGGCGTGTCAGTGGGCGGATTTTGAAAATATTTATACATGAGCTTAAAGGGCCCCTAGAGAGTATATATTATAAATTTCAGCTCCCTAGCTCAAACTTTGGATTTTCAAAAAAATTGTTTTATTTATTTGTGGGCGTGTCAGTGGGCGGATTTTGAAAATATATATACATGAGCTTAAAGGGCCCCTAGAGAGTATATATTATAAATTTCAGTTCCCTAGCTCAAACTTTGGATTTTCAAAAAAAAAAATTTATTTATTTGTGGGCGTGTCAGTGGGCGGATTTTGAAAATATTAATACATGAGCTTAAAGGGCCCCTAGAGAGTATATATTAAAAATTTCAGCTCCCTAGCTCAAATTTTGGTTTTTAAATAAAATTGTTTTATTTTTTTGTGGGCGTGGCAGTGGGCGGATTTTGAAAATTTTATATCCCGAGCAGTTTTAGGAGTCATAGATCATATATAAAAAATTTCAGCTTCCTAGCTCAAAATTCGATTTTTTCCAAAATTTTGTTTTTTTGAGTTTGTGGCGTGTCTGTGGGCGGATTTCAAAAATTGTAAACTTGATTATTTCGGGACCCTAGAGAGTATATGGTTAAAATTTCAGCTCTCTAGGTCCAGTTTAAAGGCCTAATTTTTCCCGACGGACGGACGGACATGGCTAGATCGACATTACTATCGATGCTGATCATAAATATAGTAACTTTTAGGGGTCTACGGGCAATATTAAGGTATGTTACAAACTATGCGTCAAAATTAATATACCCTTAGAATAGGGTATAAACAGATAATGAGTTTGAAAGACTTTTTGCAAGGTAGTAATTCTAATTCTACGGGAGCTCTAGTCAAATAAATTGTGTGTATATTTAAAACTATTTATATGCTCAAAGATTTTTTTTTATTCCACTTTGGATTGTTGTTGTTAAGTTAAGAATTTTTAGTTATTTTAAGTACACACATATTTTCAATTATATATTTTTTAAATTAAATATTTTTTCTTAATGGTTCAGGCATATAGAGGGTTTTCCAAGAAGACCGCCTATTTAAAATTGAAAAAAAACGCAGTATTTATTTGAAAAGTTTTTATTTTAATAAAGATGGTATGGAACACAGTATCTGATAAATGGCCTCGTGGCTGATGGCACACGTTGGGTTTTCGATAAGATTTTTGATGACATTTTGGCATAGTTCCTGCTGAATTTCATTCAATGCCGTCAAACTGCATAATCCTGGTGGCCAATTAGCATCACCGCGGCTCGAGATAAATCCTTCCTCAATAATTCCACCCTTTTATTCTCTGCGTAATAGGTTGCGCCGTCCTGTTGAATCCACATATCTTCCAGATGCATTTCAGCAATTTAAAGGCAGAAGAAGTTGTTTATAATTTCACGGTAACGAACGCCGTTGATTGTGACCACATTGCTACCTGCATTCTCGAAGAAGAACGGTCCAATCACTCCTCCAGTCCAAAATATGCACTAATCGCGAAAATCAGGACAATTTCGAACTAACTCCGCAAAAATCTCACCATGGTTCTCACAACTTCTATGCGTTGTGCGTCTGTATAGTTCTCCATGCCTTAACCTTAATTCCTATACCACAATCACGTTTTGGCGCATGCGTTGCTTTTGTTACGTCCAAAGGCTTTACGTGAGGTATAACCTTCGACTCAAACTAAAAACTCAAAAATTGCCGAATACTCGTAGACTATACGATATAAGAAAAAGATTTAACCGTACTTTCAATATCTTCGCGCTGACATACGGCGCTTTAAAGCAACTTTACAAAACATTACTTTCTGTTTTTACGTCTCATTTTAAAGTGAAAAAAAAAACAACGCGTGATTGTGTTTCATGCATAATGTTCACATATGACAGCTGTTAAACAACAACCCTGTACAACCGACACAAAATGGCACCAAATTTCAAATAGGCGGTCTTAATGGAACACCTTCACATAAACTGATTTGAAAAGTATGTGATACCCAAACGATTTTAAACAAACAAATGTGTCAACTCTCAGATTAACTATCAGCCATATAAAAAAAAACCATAAAAAAAATCCATTTCCATAAAAGAAATATTTTTGCACTATTATACAAACTTTGGAGCCCTTTATAGAAACTTTACGATATTAAACGTCAGATCGCATGAGCAACAAATTTGCAAAACAAATTGCTGCTTCCAAGCGGTCGGTTCGGGCGGTATGATCGTCGCCAGGGTTGACGCCAAAGAAACACGTAAACTTCGGGCGGAGTACCGTTGTTTTAGTTCAAAAATAAATCTTACAACTATTGTTATACGTAACAGCTATTGCTAATAACTATTTAGGTATAGCTTAACAAATTTTTTACTTATCGGGGGAACTTATAACTACGAGGGAGATTGCGCGGACAATATACCACTAATTACTGCAGTGAAGAGTCGGGTGGATCTTGCGACACGCCTATACTGGGCCGGATACCAAACTCAACAGTACCTTCCTCATAGCTCCAATCGGCGGGCCAGATAATTCAACAGGACCTTCTTCATAGAGACTAATCAGTGGAAATAGTCGACAGCACCGTCCTCCAAGAGTAAGGTCGGTGATCTTGGACGAAAAGTCAAACCTTCCTTCCACGGTCGGGTCGGCGGATCAGACACCAAGTCAACAATCAATCGTCCCCGATCCACTCACTCGGTACAGACTTGGATCACACAATGATCAATTACGGGAGCAAGTACGTGTAGAATTCATCAGAAACAGGCAGACCTTGAAACTCCTGGATCACAAAAACAAAACCACTAGCATTTGATTGGCCTTAAGGTAAGCTTAGACTGTATGCCAAGTGGCACTGTTTCCGCTGTCAAAATTGGGTCATACAATGTAATGGGCATATGTATCTCAAATGATCTAATGAGCATGCTGATTTTCACAGAAAAGCTTGACAAAATCGTAAAATGAGTACCAATGCAAGTATAACGCCCTAATGACCCTAATGACCTAATCATGCAATTTATTGAAATTTGGTGGTCACATTTCTGTTATTTTTGATAATTCAATTAACATCGATTTTCTGCACGAAATTTCATATTATTTTTGTAGCGTTACTTGATTAGGTGTCTTCTTATGTTATTTATACATCTGTGCAAATAAGTGGTTTTGTCCTTTTATTATATCCTATTCTAAGGGTATTATAATTTTGACTCATAGTTTGGAACATACCTTAATATTGCTCGTAGACCCTTTAAAAGTTATTGTGCATATTTCTGTCAGCATCAATAGTAATGTCTAGCCATGTCCGTTCGTGCGTCCATCGACAATTTTTACGCCTCACAACTTGAGCTAGAAAGCGATTTCAGATACTCTCTAGGAGCCCGAAATAATCAAGTGCAAGAATTTTTAAAATCCGCCCACAATCTCAAAAAACCAAATTTATCGATTAAATCGAAATTCGAGCTAGAAAACTGAAATTTTTAATATAATACTCTCTAACGACCCAAAATGCATATGTGTAAAGATTTGTAAAATTCTCCCACTGAAACGCCCACAATTTTATCGAAAAATAAAAATTTGAGATAGGAAGATGAATTTTGGAATATTATACTCTCTAGGGGCCTCAAATGCTCAAGTTCAAATATTTTTATATCCGGGCACTGAAACCACGATTTAAAAAATGGGTTTTCCTTTTGAGAAATCATTGGAAATGAAAGTCCTATTCTTCGCAAAGCATATAGATAAAATTGTTTTTAACAATTCCTCCATACAAAGTTGATTCTGATGCATACTTTTAAGGGGTGTTTTTTGCCGAAAACATTGTTTTTTCTATAATAGCTTTAAAAATTGTAGATAACAACGTATAATTAAATGTAATACAAAATATCCTTCTTAAAAATTCACTCATACTTAGTTTATTTACCACGCCCACTTTTGGGGGGATTGAGGTTATCCAACAGTTTGCCGAAACGGACTGTAGTTTTAGGTCGAACCGTCGAACCGGGGAACCCCGCAGGTGGACCAGTAGGGATGCAGCAAAGTGGCAGGATTGTGCCTTGGAAGTAGTATATCAATTCAATCTGCCTCACGTTACTAACTAAATCCGTAGCAGAAGTAATAAATGAAGTTTTTGTTCACAAAATAAAATGGCATTTCGCCTATCTCGGAACATTGCAAATAAACGTCAGTTATTTTTATGTCTTACATAATTATATGTATTCATCGATAGAGAATTTTTGCGGGTTTTTGGGGGCGAGGGATGTAGAATTCGTCTATCACATATAGCTCATCTGTGGTATAAACGGGCATTAAAGAAAATCATCACATATCTCTTTTAATGTAGCAGCACCAATGCAGCGCCAGCGGATGCATTCGCATTCGATTCACGAGTGTACACAATCTAGCCAACAGAGCCATTATATTATGTGAATTAAATACAATAAGGTCCTGCACCCACATAAATTCGTGTATTTACTTAATATGACATCATTACAGTTTCTGATTACAGTTTACCTACTCATCGAACTCATATACATATCTCCAGAAAGACCACCTACATTGGATGAAATCTACTAAAGTGGCAAATTTGTGAGCAACACATCACATCACAACGTACTCCATATATGACCAATTTGTCCAGAGCACATAGTTTGTGTGCAGCATTACTGCACACTTCTTGCCAGAGAGAAAATCGCATTAGCAATACCATAATTAACGCAAAAGAAAACAGTATAAGCAACTTAAAACGAAGAACGACTGACGAAGTGATTAGATCAAATCTTAGTTTGGTCATTTTGGATTGAAATTTATTGATGAAATCCGAATTTCATAGTATCCCTGCCTCGATGGGTACTGGCGCTGGTATGCTAGTGAACTCCTGTGGCTAGCCATCCTGACTTTTATTGCAGTTTGTGTAATAATTAATTTTGCATTTTATGTGTGAATAACTTTGTTGATTTTGTTGCAAATTGCCGGGGGTAGTTGTTGAAGAAGTTGCACAAGCTACTCATAGTTCAGCTTGAATGATATTGTGCGGTGGCGTCGGATTGGGAATTGGGGGAGACGATACCAAATAGAACTCTGTATGTTTTGTCTTTCGTTTTGCCCTGAAATTAACTGCTTCCATGCAGAAATCGATAGGCTCCCGACCCAGGGTAAACATAGGTAAATACGGCGAATCGAATCGAATTGAAATCAATGTTTGCAATGGATTAACCGTATAAGCTTGTTGTTACGTTGTGTGTAATACCATGTTCAATGTAAGTTTGGTACCATTTCCGAAGCTAATTTGAGGTGAAAAACGATTTTCAATGAAATTTGATTCCTTTGCATAAAGGTACGAGCGTTTGTGCACAATGCGGACTCAAAGGTAGGCTGCCATACCGGACAAAGAAGACCTACATATTTGTTTCCTTTGTTTAAGACTATCACGTTTGTTTAGTGCCAGTGAACAGGATAGTAATTTAAATAACTATAATGACAATTCAGTGGAAGTAGCGAAAGCGGAAAAGAGAGGTGCCCGCGGAAGGGTTCGAACTGGAAAATGTGTTAATTTTTCTATTAAATATTCATATTTTTATTCAAATTATTGATTTTATTACTGAGAACGGTAATGAGAAGAAAATTTAAAACGAGATAGACAAAAAACAAAGTCAAGACCTTTTGGTAAGCATATTCGTCCGTAAAAAATCTTGGGTGTAAAGGAGTAACATAGATACTACTAATATCAATTAGTAGTAGAATTTATAACTGCGCGAATTTTTTTCTGTACCAAAACTCATTTCGCTATGAGCTTCCAAAAGACATATTTCGAGAAGAATTCAATTGAAACGATTTGTGCCCACCTTTCCTGTGAGAAATACAAAATCTACCAACATCCAGAGAAGACCAAATAAATAAAAGCCTGTATCTTTCGGGAACAAATTAATGCGGTAAAAATATCACGCAAAACCAGGAGGGTCATTTCCTTACTTCTATGGCAATAATCGTCCAAGCGATAGTAGGGCTGTCCTATCATGGCTGAAGAGGAACGTGATATCCACCATGGACATCCGAATCTTCTCAGATAGATATGCTTCTATAAAATCTCTTGATTCCGTCTCTACAAACTCCATCGTAGTCCTAGACTGCCGATCATCTCTCGTGGAGATGGCGGAGCAGTTCAACATTGTTAGGTGCCGGGGCATAGAGATATTCCAGGGAATTGTAGGGCTGATGAACTCGCCAAAAAAAGAACCACACTGCCCCTTCTACCTGATAAAGGTCCCTTGGACATTCCAATTGCTACATGCAGCGTATCCAGAAAAAAATTGGGGGGGGGCTGAACCTGTAAAATTTTTCAATCATTTTTTTCCTTTTAATTTTTTGTAGTCCTTTTAAGTTAATAAAATAAGTGAATCCAACATTTTTTTGTCCTCTAAGAAACCTTAACTTGCGTAGGTATAAAATTAAACTTTTTGTGAACAAAATTTTATTATTTTTTAAATTAATAATATAGGCAAGAAATAATAATGAACTTTGTTAATTTTTTATATAAAAAAGTTTTGAAAACTTAAGTTTGATTGTTAAAATAGTTAAACATAATGTTTAATTATTGTTTTTTGTGAAAATCAAATCCATTCTCCAATTTTTTTTGTTGGCAAATTGTTTAACAACTTCCTGAGGATCTATGATTTCTCTGTGAATATTCATGGATGCTAATTAATTTAGACGAGCTTCGGAAGTTGTTGCAAGTCTTTAACCTTCTCAGGACGGAAAATGTTCTCTCTGGCTCTGCTGACGTAAATGGAAGTACGCACACTACTTCTGGTATCTTCCCTTACTCGACTTTGGCCAAAGCTGGATCTGAAACGCCCCATATGTCCCACATGTGACACCTGCATTTTGAATTTTTTAAAAATTACTTCAATTATCTGAATTTAAAAGGGGTTTATTCAATTCCTTTGAATATGTTGCCTAGTTACGAACAAAAAAACTAGATATATTTCGCGCATTTTTTTCGCATTTAGTTTTTTTGAATGAAGTGAAGTGAACTGATAAAACATTGTCATCAAGAAGGTAATTTTGACATAATTTCAACAAAAAAATTTATAAATATTATTTATACAATTCAATGTTAGAATGCCATGTTCTTTATTGCCTATGTAAGATTTATGAAATTCTTCATGGGTTGTGCAAAATGATTGGTGTCCCATAAATTTGGATGAAGTCCTAGCTATATTGAAAGAAGATGAATCGAATTCAGCACCGGCCACAATGACCTTGCTACCGCCAAATAATGCATGTGGAGAATTGACGGATGAAGATTCAGGAGAAGAAAATGAAGTGGGCATATCCAACTTACCACGCAGTCAACTACTTGCTGGTGCTGAAGTTGCATATATGATGATGGTTTTGATTTTGACGACGACATCCCATTATCTGCCATGGTTCCCAAGAAAAGAAAAATGGATCCAACTTACCACGCAGTCAACTACTTGCTGGTGCTGAAGTTGCATATATGATGATGGTTTTGATTTTGACGACGACATCCCATTATCTGCCATGGTTCCCAAGAAAAGAAAAATGGATCCAAAAAAGAAACTTACTTGGACGAAAAAACATTTGCAGCGTGCTACAGGTGAGACGATATTTAGTAGTGTGTTCAATAATCAAGCGCCAATACAGATATTTGAACAATTTTTCAATAATGCATTCTACGAAATGGCAATAAGTCTCACCAATAACTACGCCATGCAAAAGAACATACATTTAAATGTTTCATTGCATGAAATTAAGTCTTTTTTCGGAATACTCTTGCTAAGTGGATATAACGTGTTTCCTCAAAGAAGTATGTACATATTGGGAAGCCACAAGAGATGTTGGGTGTGAACTAGTATCTTCCAGCCTTTCAAGAAATCGCTTCAATGCAATAATGTCCAACCTTCACTTTTGCGATAATCACAATCCAAAGCATAGTGATAAGTTCAGCAAAATTCGGCCATTATTCGACTATTTGAATAATTTTTTTTTAGAATTTGCTCCAGTGGAAGAAAAGTATTGCATTGATGAATTCATGGTTCCATATTATGGCCGCCACTCCACGAAGCAATTCATTCGGTGCAAACCTATTCGTTGTGGATATAAAGTGTGGGTTGGAGCAACAGCGTCTGGGTATGCCTTATGGCTTGATCCGTACCAAGGAGCAGATACAAGCCAAAATTACAAAGACATGGGCCTTGGTGCGCAAGTGGTGCTGAATTGTTCCGATGTGTTGCACAGCCGTGGTTTGCAAATGTCTTACCATGTTTACTTCGACAATTTTTTGAACTGGTTCTAATACCCATTGCACAAGAGGTAGGCATAGCTGTGCAAAAGTTAAGAGCAATAAGGCCAAGGGCTCTGATAGTTTACAAGCCGGGCTCTTCAAATATGAAGGCAATGTTTTGGTAGGTAGGGTATGTATAAAATCATTAATCAAGGACCTGTGGAAGAAAGCATGGCCGATGACTGAGGTATCGGCTCCATATGCCGCTTCTTCTCCCTTACTGACACCGAGGCTGTGATCAGAATTAAAAGGATCGCAACCTTCTCACTTAACTGCATTCTAACTGCTCCGCCTCTGGGGTTCGCCGGTTTGACCTCAGAGAAAAAACCCCATGCCTCAGGACTTTGAATCACTACGTCGCTGAGGCCAACCAAATGCTGCTGTTACTGCATTTGTGATATCCAGGAGTTTTGAGGCCTGCCTCTCTTTCGTGTTTGTATTGAAACGTTGATTGACATTGCCTTTTGACAGGGTTTGAAGGATCTCTGGTTTGAACATGACAGTACCAAATGAGCTGGTCGCGCTCCATTTTCTTCGAGAAGGGTTCTTTGAAGTGAAGGCTTTCTCGGAATTTAGAACTTCTTATTCGATCAATCTTTCTTACTCCGGCTGTCATGCGAAGCATCTTTATCTCAGTTAATTTGCGCTCATACTTTTTGTACTACGAGTATATCCAACATTGTGAACCGTATGTGAGTTTCACCTAAGGGAGCATTTTTCGCTCACAGAAGATGATTTTCCCGCCACCTCATCTACACTACGCTTACGCGATGCTTAATGTAGTCATCACATCTTGCTCTGCGATTGATCATAGATCCCAGATATTTGAACTTTTCGCAGTTGGGAATCATCCCTCCATTCATATAAATGTCTGGAATAGCTACGTCGGAGTGAATTGGAAAACGGGCAGTACAAGTATTCTGTCGGACTAATACTATACCCATTCCCCTCCACAACTTCCACCCATACATCAAGTGCTCGTTGCACGGACGTTTGAATAACTGTTGCACTTTGGGCTCCGTCACTTTTCATTCAAGCAGATAACCAAGGACTGTTATAAATATAAAGGGACTTAAGACGCTTCCCTGGTGTACATCGACTTTGATTGCGAACTCCTCGGTCACGCCAGTGGGGCATCTTACTCTTGTCTTTACTCCCTCATACATGTACATGATCATCTGTACGTAGGTTTCTGGAACTCCTCGCTGCCTTAGCCCATAACAGATACCTGGTTGTCTATCAAAGGCCTTTTCAAAATCAACCAACACCATATGCAAATCCTTTAGGGAGTCACGATGTTTATCCATCATGATCATTATACTTTGGATATCATCGGTGGTTGACTTACTTGCGACAAACCCGTACTCGTTTTCAGATAGCCGAATAATTTTCCGCTTTCGGCTATATAATAGCAGCTCAACGATCTTCATGGTGCGTGAAGAAGAAAACTTTCCCTCCACTGGTTAGACATTGGATCGTCTCCCATCTGTTTGGAGATGAGAATCATGAGCCATATTTGTACCAGATGTCACCCATCTTTTCCCAGAACTCAGAGAGTATTTCGTGCGGCCCCACTGCTTTTCGCTTTTTGGAGTCTTTGACCGCCTTCCTAACTTCTTTGACAGTAATGTCGAACTGCTCTCGGAAAATATATCCGAGGAAATTGTTCATTTTGAAGTCCTTTACAATACTGCTGCTTCGTGTGTAGTATTTTTGCGTCATTCACAAGAAGCGGCCCTTGAGCAATTCCGCCTTCTTTGAGCGGCTATTTTGAAAATGGTTGTTCCTCTTTTTAAGCTGGTTTGTCAAAAATTATTCTAACTCCCGATAACTAACTCTTTGTTACCTTCTTGCAAAGTATGTATTCAAATTCGATGCGAGCTTTTTCATCTCCATTATTATTGACCACGGTTTGAATGCCGCTTTCTCATCACTTATCACTGCTTCAGGTTCATCTGTCTACAGCCATTTTTCTTTGCCGTGTTCATAGTGTCATTTTGAAGCCATAAGCAGTGATTTGGCTCTATCCAAAGAATTCTAAGGAATTCCAAATATGTTGTGTTCTGCACTCTGCATCCTCAACTTAGTTAATGATGTGATGGAGATAGTTTTGCATATTAGCAATTAATGGTTCGCCTTTCTCTTTACCCAGATTGTACCATTTGATTCTCGCAGACACTTTAGTTTGTTTAGTTCTGTTCGTTCCCGCAGCCATAAAAATTTCTGCCAGGAGGAGGCCGTGTTGCTGGGCGATTGTCTAGGATCACTTTGCAATCTTTAACCCGAGGCTTCATGCAACGTATGACTTGCAAGTCATGCTTAGGATATCTTCATCCGAAGAGTTCCTGGTGACGAATCAAAGTCCTCCATACCAGTCTTCATAGTCTTCGTTTGACTTCCCGACATGTCCATTCAAATCTCCACCTACAAACAAAAGTACTTTTTTGGGAAGTTCTTGACGAGGCTGTGAAAATTTAGCCAGAAAGCATCTTTTTCTTTCTGCCCGCATCCAACTTGGGGAGCATATGCACTGACAATATTCCGCACCTCACCTTGCATCACCAGTTTGAGACTGAATGCTGATCACAAATATACTTTTAGGAGACTACCACCAAAATTGAGGCATGTTGCAAATTATGTTTTAGAATTAATGTAGGCACCCTTAGAATTAAAAAAATGTGGTTTTGCATGCATTAACCTTTGACTAGTCAACTTTTGTTTCTGTGAATGCATTAGTCTATAACATATTTAATAATAAAAAAAAATTAATGTGCTTAAGACCACACGACTGAAGTAAAACTTCCTCCATCTATATGTACATATACATGTTTATATATGTATATATGTATAATATATACATGTATATACATATACATATATTAATTTTCTCCAAAAAATTAAATTTATTATGGGATTTCATTGATAAATTAATATTTTTGAATAGATTTTTTATTTTTATTCATTATTTTCATTATCGGATACATCAGTAATTACTGTGGTTTATTGTAAGACCGAGACAATAGGCTTATGCTATGAGAAATAAGATACATATGTTTTCAAATGAAAATAAGAAAGATAACTGCATCGATTGTTGTTCCATGTCTTGTGCATTTCGGCTATTATTCATTTGTAGTTCTAATTTGTCTTATAGACAGTTAACCAAGAGTTGTCCATCTTCGGAGGCGAAATTAATATTGAAATCACCTGATGAAATTAGTGGCAACATATTATACTAGGCTAAAACGGCCTCATACAGGGCCTACCTTATAACCACTTTCATGGAGGGGGACCTACAGTTTTACGCCGAATCCGAACGCCAAATTTCAGACGTTAGCAAGAGATGCCAACAACACGCGGTCCCCCATCTAAGTACTAACCACGGCCTACGTCGTTTAATTGCGGGGATCGAACGAGAAGGGTTGGGGACACAATCCCGAAAACCAAAATCCCGAAAATCCAAAATCCCGAAAACCCAAAATCCAGAAAATCCAAAATCCCGAAAAGCCAAAATCCCGAAAAAAGAATCCCGAAAACAAAATCCCGAAAAATAATATATAAAATGAAAAATTTGCGCAAGTTTTTCATTTTATATATTATTTTTCGGGCTTCTTTATTTAATTTTGTGTGTAAAATAGACAAGTGTTTGTCCATTCCATTTACCGTAATAATGTTTAGCAATTGTTTGCGTTGTAATGTTTTGAAATTCGCAATGTGCATTCAGTTGAGCTGAACTCAAATAGTGTGATAGCTGTTAGACAGTGAACATCGTAATACAAAGTGAGTATCGTGCATGCCTTTATAATTAAAAACTTTATTATTACGAGTATGTTTGAAGTCTTTAGTAGAAATGAACGTGTCGATCGTAAAAACCAACAAACGGTGTGAGAAACTGCTTATTGACGGCTACAAAAAAATACAAGGATACATTTTACTGGGAGTGTGAACAGCGAAAGCGTTCTGAAATAAGTTATCTCAGATTAATTGCGTACAATATGAACTTGTATTAAATATTGTTTTGTCATGGATCGTTTTTGATATGTTTTTGTAAGATTTAAACTGTTTTTGTTATGTTTTATTTATTTGAAGTTTTTTATTTTGTTAAATAAATTTGCCAAATTTTATTGTTGCTACAGTAAAATTTTTAGTTTCATTTGCGGGATTTTGGTGTTTCGGAATTTTGGATTTTCGGGATTGTGTCTTTTCGGGATTGTGGGTTTTCGGGATTTTAGTTTTTCGGGATTGTGGCTTTTCGGGATTTTAGATTTTCGGGATTTTGGGCTTTCGGGATTACGTTTTTCGGGATTCTGTCCGACTCCCGAACCAGAACCGATTTATTCGACGTGGGAAGGTCGTTGGCATGGCAACGTATGATAGTTTCCTCCTAATTCTTCAGAGCCTACTCGACCGTAAATCATAAGTCTTTTATATAAAAACTTTATAATATTATTAAATGTGGTATTGGGTGAAATGTAAACAACTACCATTATGTTTGTTTAATGCGAGTGCCATCTGTACGAAAAAAGACGAACTAATGAACTGCGTTTCATGGACACAATGACTTTACCCACTTCCGGTAAATTCCATCTGTCGGCAACTGTTTAAGATATAGCTTTGTCCTTTGGATCGGTTTGGATAGATGATAAGAGCTTAGTATTGCCGGAGATTCAAGGGTGCTTACCCATTCCACGAACCTTTCCGCCGAATAAATTTTATGGGTTGTAACAAAAGAGTGTATGATACGAAACATAACTCTCTCTCTTTCTATCTTCACTAACTTATATTTCGATGTCAACTTCCATATTGCCGGAAGTGTACGTTTGTCTACACTTCCGTGACGCATTCACCAGCTTACTCCCCAAGTCAAGAAGATGATGATCGTTACCGCACAGCAAACGACAGTTGTGTTAAGCGATACTGAGAGAACGTAATGCTTCGTGTGCTCTGTGAATTGAATAAATAATATTTGCTTGGGTCTACTCATGACCAGCCGCCAAAAGGGCACTTCATATGAGTTCTGGGAAATACATCGCTTCAAATGATTCATTAATAACAGTCTGTGACTCAAGCTATAAAATATAAAAATCATAAATTGAAAAATTCGGGTCTTCGAAAAATGTTTGCCCAGGGCGCCATATTGATCAGATTCGACTAAAAACAAAATGATGGTTTTCCTGGGAATAGATGAGTTAACTATCTATTAGAATCTGTACGACCGTTAGGTACTATAAAGTTGACTTAGTGTTGTTAGTGAATTTAGTCTCAGAGAAACTTTGTCACTGACTCAAATCATACACTTTAAAGTCTTATGCATCCTAGTGCCTTACAACCCATCATCATCAGGAATTGCATAATATCTGCCCATATAGATCGAGAATCATTAATGTTCCTTATATTATAACCATCGTTGCCAGCAAGTACCTACTACTTAATTCACTTGTCCGTGTAGGTATCTCCAACACTGTTTAATGTTGAGGTATTTATCAGAGAAATCAAGACAGAATGATAGAGGCAAGTCGCAAACGATACATTTTACAGCCAAATACTTTCCCTATAGGTGATAAGTGATATGATCCGCGCCGCCAGCGTTCGTAAAGTAGTGCGGCACAATTCAAAGGGCTTTTGCAGCTTACCCCAAACATTTCAACTACAACTGTTCTCTTTCCCTCAAAGAATCGGGGATGCTATGTGATGCATCTAATAAATCTATTTTTAGAAAATGCAGCAAATATTGTGGTGCTGAAAATAAACATGACCAAAACAAGATAAACAAACCGAAATGCGGCAAACAACTTCACCACCTAAATTCACATTACTATACAGACGGTCACGCCAGGTGCAGAGCTCGGAAGGTTTTCTTGGGAAATATGCTCTAATCTGAAGTTGCATATTTTGATTCGGATAAATCACTGTTAGAAGCTTTTTCAACTTGATCTGATGCTACTTAAAATTATTCCTCTGCAGAAGAACCTTGTTTTGTTGTTTAAATTTGTTTAAAACTGCCAAGGCATGCGAATTAGCAACCACAGAAGAGACTTAAAGTATTTTCGTACTTATTTATGTACCCTAATACATATTGAGCTAAGTGGGAAAAAAGGAACACAATGCGATGTAATCTGCGATTCTTGGGTGGTGAATGTTTGATATGTTTATGTTGCAAAAGAATTCCTTGCAAAAGAATTCCTTTTTTGAAAAAAGTGAAGCATTTTACTTAATTTGATAATGCCTAGAAAATTGTTCAATCATATACCTAGTCAGAGCTCTTAAAATACTTTGCATACTATGCGGTGACATTTATAGCGCATTTTATTTGCATAACAAAATGGAGAACAAATAATAATTAAATACATCCTCCACTTTTATTGACGTGAAAACAAGATCCCTGCAAATTTTAATTTCCTTTTTCTATAGAGCCTAATAATGAACCACGGACCTTTTGTTAGTTCTAAAAAATACATACATATTAAGCATTTTTTGCTACCACCAAATTTATACGATCATCAGAGGTTATGCCATGTAAATAAGTTATCATCCCACTAGTCAGTGGGGGAAAAAACAGCACTTTTCGTAAAAGCCGACTAAGGGGAGAAATCACGTCTAAGCATCTTGAAACATTCCCGCAAGTGTGCATGCAACACCTAATCTGCCGCGATCGTGAACGCGATTGAAAAAGTCACATGATAGCGCATCTCCTTGTGGGATCCAATTTGAAACAGTTTGAAAGAGCTGCTTCCGAATTGTACATTGTACCGCGTATTTTCCAGAATCACATGCCACCGCTGGATCAGTTTTGCCGGGTTCATATTTGTAGGACTTAGCTGCGATCTACTGGACCGGCAGGCACACTAGTGATGCGTGAATTATGTTCTTTATTTCTTTTGAACTAAAATAAAACGGACTACGTCCAACCCATGACTCTGATATTATGCTTTTTAGAATCTGAAGTTTTGCAATTATGCTGAAATGCGGTTTTATAATCGGAATGATGGACTGATTAAATAAATGAGGAATAAAATAAATTAATTTTGAGAACAATTGATACTGTAATTTGAAGAATAAGAATAATTTGAAGAATAAGAAAAGATTCGCGTTACATGCATATCCGGCATGTGCCCGTAGAGTAGGAACATTTTTATAATTCGTAACTCGTGCCGACTCGTGTTTTGCTGAATGGTTTGAGATTTAGACCTTTACTTCGATAGTGCTTGTAAGAAAGGATCGCCTGTTTTGTAGATATACAGAGCTGATAGTACATACATCGGGTATGCTTAATTTCACCCATACTTAGTTGAAGAGTTGGCGCAAGCGACCTACCAAACCACCACCTTATTTGAAGAGATTTGCTGGTAAAAGATCATATCCGACGGCTTTGTTCTTCTTAATTTATTTTTTAAACTACGTCAAATTTATTATATAGGTACTGGGGTGGTGGAATCAATTTTTCATTGATTGGACGTGGGTTCTCTTCTTGTCATATCACTAACTCGAAACCATGTTCTTTTTTTTCCAGAGCACTCAGACTCGGTAATGGTTCATTGTACTATCAGGCAGAAATCCTCTTATTGTTTTTTTTTTTTTTTTTTTTTTTTTTTTTTTTTTTTTTTTTTTTTTATAGAGTTTCTAATATTACTCCCAAGTCATAGTAATATTATCGTTACTCTCAGCAAGCTGAGAGTTACCTATCCTGGTTAAAAGCACGAGACTTGGAACCAGAACTAGGCTCGGACGAATAATAGGGGTAGGTGGAAAATCGTACATGCGACTCTTTCTCACTTAAGATAAGAAAACAAAAACCACCTCCCTTCGAAACCTGCATACTACAACTAGGTTATTCCTATCTAGTAGTTTTATTTAAACTGTAAATTACGCGTTTGGCAGGCAGCTTCCCAGTGGAGGCACCTGCTAATACCGCCATAAGCACGCGGTTACATCTTATTGCGCTAATTCAAATGGTTTTATCCTTTGTAATCGGCGCACTAGGTTAGTATCGTCTCGAATTTGTAGCATGGTGATATTGCAATGACCGTGAAGGCGTGTCTGTTGTTTGCAGGCAAAATGTTTTATTTCATCTTCGACGGTAGCCATAGTTAGGTCTCTGTGGATATCAGTGTTTCTGATAAACCATGGTGCATTTACTATTTTTCTTAGCACTTTGTTTTGAAAAGTTTGTAAAATTTTGATATTACTGGATTTGGTACAACCCCAAAGTTGTATACCGTATGTCCAAACCGTATGCTTGTATAAAAGCAGCTTGTTCTGCATGCTGAGTTGGGAAAATCTACCAAGCAGCCAGTGCATTTGTTTACATCGAATGGCGAGCTCTTCGCGTTTCTTCTTGACGTGCGGTTTCCATTTTAATTTCGCATCGAGTGTCATACCCAAATATTTTGCCTCGTTTGCGTACGGAATTCGTACCGAATCAATGAAAATGGGTAAGTTGTCTACCTTTTTATAAGTAAAATTCACGTGCGTTGATTTGGCCTCGTTGAGAGCAATACGCCAAGTCTTTGTCCAATCACAAATTTTGTCAATAGAACGTTGGAGTTTATTAGTTGCTGATTCAACGGTATTACTGACCGCTAATATAGCTGCATCGTCTGCAAATGTGGCTACTGTTGTGCCTTCTTCTTGAGGAATATCACTAGTGTATATTAGAAATAGGATCGGTCCAAGAACGCTTCCTTGGGGAACTCCTGCCGCGATTTCTTTAAATTCAGAGTAATCATTTCCGTGTTTTACACGAAAGAGTCTGTCTGATAAGTAACAACTAAGGATATCAGATAACTGTTTCGGAAAAGCTTGTCTTAGCTTATGTTTCAACCCTGTATGCCATACAGGCCTGAGAGAAGTCGAGAAAAACACTAGAACATATTTTTTTCTCCTCTAGGGCTTTTTCAATTACATTTGTTATTCTGTAAACCTGGTCGATTGTAGAGTGCTTAATCCTGAATCCGAATTGGTGGTCAGGTATTAATCGACGTTCTTCGATAATCGGATGTAGGCGCTTTAACAAAAGTTTTTCGAATACCTTCGACATTATCGGTAAGAGAGATATTGGCCTATATGATTTTTTGTCATTCAGTGGTTTACCGGGCTTTGGAACCATTATAACTTCAGCTACCTTCCATTGTCGTGGAACGTACAATAACCTGAACGATGCATTTATAAGATATGCAAACTTTATTAAAGCTTTCCTAGGTAACTCTTTAAGGACCTGTCCTGTGATTAAGTCATATCCAGGAGCTTTGTTTAATTTTAGTTTCTCTATTTCGAAGCGTAGTTCGGCTAGCGATACACTTTTTATTCTATAATTGTCAGGTGCCACGGTTAGGACAGGAAATTCGAGCAACGCTTGACCATCAAATGGTTTAAATGTTTCTTCCAAATGTTCTGCAAATATTTCGGCTTTTTCCTTGTCACTCTTCGCCCATTCTCCATTGATTTTCCTGATGGGTGGCGCTTGTGTTTTTGGTTTTTTAATGCCTTTCATGGCTTTCCAGAGCGAGTAATTTGTACTTTTATCCGCAGTTAGGCTTCCAAGATATGTAGAAATTTGACGATTTTTAAAGTCTCGAATTTCTCTCTTAAGTTTACTACAAAGGTAGTTAAGAGTGGTTTTATCCTGTGGAGCGCGAGATTGTTGCCATCTTTTGCGCGCTCCCCTTTTCTTCTTTAACAATTGCGTGATTTCCAAGGGATATGTTATTTCGCAATTTGTGGTTATTTTCCGTTTATGGGGAGTATTTTTCCAGGCTGAGCATTGTATGACGTTAATAAATTGATCGACTTCGTCTTCAAGTTCGTGGGGTGTTCGAAGAGACACTTTGAGATCGATTTTACTTTCACAGTATTTTTTAAAGGATTCCCAGTTTGTTTTCATGTTAGTTAGTCTGGGCGGACCTTCTTTTTTTCGTAGACAGCCGTTAATTGTCAAAATGACCGGTGAATGATCAGAAGAAAGATCGAAGCATTCCTCAACTACAATAGAGTTTCCCGACAAACCTTTCGTGATGAAGAAATCGATGAGGTCTGGTGGTTTTGCCGTATCCGAGGGCCAGTATGTCGGTTTACCTGAGGAATGAAAGTCTACCCCCAATTCCATACCGGCTTCGTAAAGAACTCTACCTTTTACTGAAATGCATCTCGATCCCCAGAAGGTATGTTTTGCGTTAAAGTCACCTCCGATGACGAAATTTCGTCCAAGTGAGTCAAAGATACTTATAAAATCGCTTCTTTCCATCGTTGCACGTGGGGGGCAATAGATAGCTGCAAAATCATATTTTATGTGTTTAATTTTTACGCTCACCGTGCATAATTGCAGTTTGTCAAGCTCGATTGTTCCACTGACTGAGTGTTCAATGGTATTTTTGATCAACAAGGATGCCCCGCCTCTCGCCCTTTCCGAAGGGTGATATGCGTGATAGGCAATGTATCCTCGAATGTTTGTGCTGGTTTCTTTCGTCAGATGAGTTTCCGAAATCAAACAAATATCAATTTCATATTTATGAATGAATATCTCGAGCTCGTCCATCTTATGCAGAAGGCCGTTCGCATTCCATGTCACTAATTTAACTAAATCCGTCATATTTATATTATTGCACGTGTACTTCGAAATTGATTTTCGAGCTTGTCGAGTTTTTCAAACATACGTTTATTAATTTGGCTCTGTTCTTCTAGCCTGGCAAGAATTGCAGAGAAAACTTGGGAGACTGGATCAGATGTTTTATTTGTTTGTTCGCGTCCTTGCAACGCAGCTTCAGCGTATGTTTGTGGAACAGCTTTCGGTGACTTTTTTCTAAACAATTTTCCTTCTCTTGGGTGTTGTGTTTTGACCATTTCTTTAGCCTTTTTTCGTCCTTCATTGGTTTTATTGTTGCCCCTTTCAGGTTTGTTATTGGTTTTATTTGCGATTGGTAGCGTAGTTTTCTTTATTTTGTCGCGCCTATTTTGAAGTTCCTTAGCCACTTCGCATCCGCGATAATTTGCCGGATGTTTTCCATTGCAATTTATGCATGTTGGTAGCTCTTGTCTACTTAGAGCGCATTCCTTCGATAAATGTTTACCGGCACATTTTACGCAACGCGGCTCTTTTTGGCAATACGTGTGCGTGTGATTGTAGCCTTGGCAACGCTTACACTGAGGAATCTGACGAGTCCTTTGGCGCATCGGTTCAATTTTAACCACTATGTTTAGGATAGTTTTAATGTTGTATATTTTTTCCATGTTTTCAGACTTTTCGAAACTAAGCATGAATAGCGGAAGTCCGCGTTTGACAACAATTTCCTCGTCTTGTTCCGTTTTTTGCTTTTCTTTTTTAAGTATATTAACCGCGTCGATAATTTTGAAACCTTTAGTTTTAAGATCTTGCAAAACATCTTCTTTGCGGCACGAAGAGTGGAGTCCTCTGGCTACAACTCGGTGTGGCCTTTCAGACTTGTTTTCATAAGTGTACCATTGTACCTTCTCAGTATTCAGTTTTTGAGAAACTGCGCGATAGCTCTCAGGATCGCTTACATTTATTTTCCACACATTATTATTCAGAGATGTTACTTTGAATGTGGACTTTGCTATTTCCTTAAGAAGGCTACTTAGCTTGCTGTAGTCTGAAACTCCGACAACGTTAATTGGAGGTGGAAGGTATACCTTATTTTGAGGTTTTTTCCTTAGCGTTTCTATTTCGTTGGCATTTGCCTTTTTGGGTTGTCTATCTTTTAGCACAACGACTTCTGGTGAGGAGCCGGCTTTCCGTTTTTTGTTCGGTCTCCTCTTAGTGATCCAATCCGTTTCGCGCCCTAGCTCTTCTTCGTCTGTATGATAATCGCGGCTAGCTGAGCGGTATGATTTGGCTTCTGGCTGTTTTTTAGGTTGAGATTCAACAAGTGCTTTGTTCTCAGCTTTCAGCTGATCTAGCTCTTTTTTTAGCTCTTGGTAAAGCTGTTCAATTTGGTTAAGCTTAGTGCGGAGTTCCTTGTTTTCGTCCTCGAAGCTTTTGCATTTCGTTGAGTCCCTCGAAAGGCGTCCAAAATCTTTTGGCGTCGTAGGACTTCGATTAGTTTTTGCTTCTGGCACAGATCCCGTTGGTGGTGATCTAGTTACCCTTTTACTATTTTTAAAAGGGTCGGATGATTGCAATAAATGGCTCTCCCCAGAATCCGTAGAGCCTGCCTCCGAAGAGTGTGGATTTTCCAGTAGAACTGGGCTGCCACCTGGGGTATTATATCTTTTTGTTTTAATCATTGCATTTTTTGTATACTCTATGCACTCGGTATACTGAGGGTGGATTTTGGTCGCCTCTTACGACCGGCATGCCTACCTCGGGTAGATTCTGATCCCTATCCCGAAGGGTGGATTTTAGTCGCCTCTTACGACCGGTATGCCTACCTCGGGTAAATTCTGACCCCTATCCCGAAGGGGGTAGAGGTTAGCGAAACAAGGTGTCATTTGTTTCTTTCCATTAATGGGTGGCGCATGATGTTCTTCACAATGGGATATGCACCCCTGAACTGCATTGAACCTGCACCGTACGAGTCACAAGCCAACACGCTAACAACCGTCGCAACCCCTATACGACGTTCATTATGCAGCTTACACATCAATATTACAACATAGTTTACTACATTATATAGTACATTTACGAGACAGAATCGAAAGATCGAATTGAAGCTGAATTGGTTTATGAGGCGGGTTTTCGCTCTCACAGAATTGAGAAATTGAATAGAAGTATAATTCAGTTTCACACTTCCTACTAAATAAGTATTTTGTATAGCATATTGTAAGTGGCGACAAAATCCCGGTCAAATGAACACAACAAAGGAAAACAAAGAAGGCGCAGACATACTCTGTCACTTATCTATCTCGATTTTTCTATTCGAGTTTATACTCGTATATCAGCAAATTTCGTGATTGGATTGAGTGAATCCTTCAATCTTTCAATCTGCGTTTACCTATACATGGAATTCAATTCGGATTGAATCCGGATTGAATCTCTCATGTAAACGGGATAATAATCCGAATTCCGAAAAGTATTCAGAACTATTCCGCGGAATCTGCTGAATATTGTTCTGATACATAGTTCATTGTTGGTCTAGAATTCAAAGAAGACGGTGTTTTTGCATGAATGTAGTGAATCTCACACTTAACAAAAAAAAAAATACTGGGTACATTGTACCTGATCGTAGGAACTTATATTCAAACTTATCCCGAAAACAGAATAGATAAATGAAACACAATATTAAAGGAGCTTAAGGTATACGGTAGCGGTACAGGGGCCGGAGAAAGCGCGGTAGCGGTATATCGCTTGTCCGTTCATTTAATTGCTTTCTTGATTTAACGCATTTGCTCTATATCTATGTCCATATTCTATTCTCTTATCCATATTTTAATATTTCGGCGAGTTAAATTATAAAATAATAGAGGTTTAACATACGATACTCGGTACAAAATTGTATCGCTGCAATACCGTTGTACCGGTTGCGGTAAAACGCTCCAGTGTGTGCATCTATATTTCCAGCAATAGAACAACGTACCGCATGTACAGGAATGCGGTAGCTCTGGTGTGTGAGCTCCTTAAAGCCGCTCATGTGATGGATGGAGTGAGATCCATCAGGTGTCTATCTCTCAAATATGTAACCCATTGTTGTTTATATAAAACGAATAAACGCAACCGATCGCGCACCAATTATCACATGCTTTCCAAAGTACGTATCAATTGAATGTCGATCAAATTGTTTTTAGGACTTTTTTATTTCCAACATTCTCATTTCAAACTTTTCCGTTTTTTTCTTTCTTTTGTATAGTGATGTGTGAGTGTGTGTTTGTTTTGTGGATTTTTATTTTGGAGCCAACAAAAAAAAAAAACAAACAAAGCCAAATCCAAACCACAATAAACTAACAAAACAACAAAGTTCTCTAGCTGTAGGTACGAATATATTTACAAATGAGAACCACGAAACGTATTAGATTCAGCCATAAGACGTGTACGCGCAAGAGACGCACGCTGCTACTGCTGAACGATGCGTATCAATCAACATTCAACATTCAACATGTACACAACATATGATCGATGTTTAGTGATATAGACCATTTATCTATACATTTGCATGGAACTGATGATGAGCTATCTCTTGGGTACACAATATATTCAACAGATCGATTAGTTGATCGTGCTGTATCTGTCCATCTATTCCTGTGTGTCATTGCTGTGATTGTGGGATTTTGAAGATGAGAGTTGTTTGCGCGTATTTGACGTTAAACTCATTCAATTGCATTGAAATGAAACTATTTTAAAAAGCATATTAAAGCAATTCCTTTACCATAACCATGTGGGAAGTTCAGTGGCTCGCACTTGAACCAACTGCCGTAGTTATGTGTTGAATGAATGGCATATAATTGTTGAAATTGATTGCAGTGGCAATTTTGTGATGCAACAGTTTTGGGAGTGCATTATAATGTTTAGGATAAATATTTGTTTAATGGCACAAAGTACTAAAAAGTAAGTAAGTCAGTAAGAGTATTGAGTAAAAAGCTGCTAAAATGTATCTGCACATAAGCGACAAAAAAAGTAATACATTCTGGTAAGGTAAAAGTGGTTAAAAGTGTCGCGAATCGCGATCGACAAGTAGTGGCATCTTCTTCTTCCTTTAATGGCGATAAGGCTATGATCAAGATGAAGGAGACCACAACCCTCCCGTTTAACTGCACCCTAATCGTCCAGCTGTGGGGTTCGCCGGTTCGATCTCAGAAAATAGCGGCGGCCTCCCGATTTTTATGGCCGTGTTCATAGTGTCATTTTATTTTGCAGCCCTAAGCAGTGATTTGGCTCTATCCAAGCAAGGTCGTTCTAAGGAATTCCACATATCTTGTGCTCTACACACTGCATCCTCAACTTCGTTAATGATGTGATGGAGATAGTTTTGCATATTTGCAATTAATGCTTCGCCTTTCTCTTTGTCCAGATTGTACCATTTAATTCTCGCAGACACTTTTGTTTGTATAGTTCTGTTCGTCCCCTCCGCCATAAAAATGTCTGTCAGGAGGAGGCGGTGCTGCTGGGCGATTGCCTCTCCTAGGATCACTTTGCAATCTTTAACCCGAGGCTTCATGAGGCGTGTGACCAAATGACAATTAATCTGCGATCCATTTCCGCCGCTGCTGTAAGTGACCAGGTGCGGCTTTGTTTGAAGAACATGGTATTAAGGACGATAAGACCATATGATTGGTACATGCTTAGGATATCTTCACCCGAAGAGTTTCTTGTGCCTTATCTCAGTCCTCCATGGCAGTCTTCATAGTCTTTGTTTGACTTCTCGACATGTCCGTTCAAATCTATACCAACAAACAAAAAATCTTCTTTTGAGATGTTCTTGATGAGGTTGTGAAAATCTACCCATAACGCATATTTTTCTCTCTGCTCGCATTCAACTTGGGCAGCATATGCAATGACAATATTCCATACCTCACCTTGCATCACCAGTTTGAGTCTTTGAAATGGTCAAGGCGCAGTCAAGTAGCTCTGCCGCAAGAATGATACCGATTCCGTTCTTACCCTAGTCCGTCCCGTAGTAGAACCTCTTGAAAGCTTTTGTCCTAATGTCCAAGAAACGCGCAGGATTTCCGGCGTTTTGTCATTTCGTTTCCTAAACAGATAAGATGTCAACTCGCCTTGTAGCTACGACTACTCATACTTCCAAAGTTCCAACTCGCGACCCTTACTTTTCGCCTAAGCTTAAGCATTACTTCGCTATCCCCCGGAAACCGAATAGCTCTGACCCGAGCATTTCTGCTCGTCACAGGATTAGTACCATGTTAAGTAGTACCTGGCGGGGTAGTGCTTTTTCTACTAGCCTACATTTCCATTTTGCTTTAGTTTAAACGAGTTCGACACGTACATGTTCCTATTATTTCTTGTTTGATCTTTTTTTAACGACACCGGTGATCTCCAGTCGTGCCAACCCACGGATATTTTAAGCTTTAAGACGTTAATGTTAATGTGTCGCTTAGGCTCACCTGGATGTTTTAATTGCGTAGATGTGATTTTCCCCCTTAGTCGCCCATTCTTAAACCTGTCCATACACGGGGAACCGACAAGTAGTGGCATATCTCACAGAAATTCAAATTGGTGAGTCCAAATTATGCATTTATACTAAGCTGGTAACTGTTATCCATTGCTCGATTGTTTATTTAATTGTTTTTATAATAATTATGTAAATTATCTAAGGTGCCATTATCAACTCAACCCATGTCTGCCGATAGCACAAAGAGCCTACAGATAAATAAGTAAGTTGCTAAGGCGGAAAGATCACAACGGTATTCCATGTGTCCGACTTTCTCAAAACAGACAGAGATTTCTGAATACTGGAATTAGCCCGGAAAATGTCGAATCAAACGACGGTTTTTTTGTTTTCGGGAACCCGCAGAAGAGAGTCGATTTGGTGATGAGTGCTTGTTTCGAGAACGTCTATACGGTTAAAAATCCTGTTCCACGTTACCACAACATGGAAATAAGGGCTCTTCTGTATCACTTTTATCTGCGAACCGAGCTTAAGAATTGACGATCTGAGTATAATAGTTTCAGCGAATTCAATGATAATAAAGTGCACGACTGCGAGCGATAACTTCCTCGCTGTTATAAAAATTAGCTTCGAATCACAACTTTTCATTGGTAATATATACTCGTTAAAATCAGGAAAAAAGAATCGTAACAATGTCGATTACATGTAGATAGCTTTACTTGATTTGTCTTAATTGCATTTGTCAATGGGTAAGTTAAGAAACCTATTAAAATTTAATTTTATACCTTTCAGCAGAGGTCAGAAATGGGTAATAAAAGAAAAGTTAAATTCATTATATGACGTATGATTATGCACAATATGCATAATGATGTTTAACATTTGTAAATATTTTTATGAAAGATATAGGCTCATTAATTTACTTTGTGATTGACATCTTATGAACATTTTTGGATTTGTCATAATAGCTTGCAATCTTATTGTGTAGAAGCAAATAAATCAGTTTACCGATTGTTGAGATATTGCCGTGTTTCGAAAGTATAGTTTTAGTCTTTTGGTAAGAACTTAGTATGCCATTTTCTTACCTTTGCTCCAAGTTAGAAACACCAACAGAGATCAATATCGCTAGGGCCGTTTTTGAGAAAAGTGAAATTTTTAAAATTTTTAGAAAGAGTTATATGAATTTATAGCTTAGTGTGCAATTTTTTTTTGATTTTTGTAAAGTACCGTTATTTGACAATTTTTGAAAAAAACTCAGTACGCCATTTTCTTACGCTCACCTCGCTTATTTTATATTCAAAAATCATCAAATTCGCTAAAAAAATTATTTGTATGGTAGGAATCTACCGTTTTTTAAAACACGATCCCCGGTGACAGACGGACCGACGGACGGAAATTAGGGATACAATTTTTAGGACTTCTCTATAATCGTCATGCCATAACTCATACTCAGTTTGAGTTCGAAATTTCGGGCTAGATAGCAATATCTTTCTCTTTAGTAGACTAAAGTATACGAAAAAGTTAAAAACTATTTGAATCCCGTCATCGCCGATGAGCGAGCCACACCTCACTTGATCGAGTCGAAAGATGATCATCTTGGCATCTTCAAGTCACTTAAGGTCAAAAAGTCGACGGGAGTGAATAGTATCCCAACTACAGTATTGAGGAACCTGCCCCTAGAGGCGTTGATATTTTTACCACGCTGTTTAACAATCCGGTGGATTGGAAGACTGCTGTGGTACAACCTATCCCGAAAAAGAGGAAGGATACAATAACGTTTTTCCGGACCACCAGTTTGGTCTTAAGGCTGGTCAGGCCTTGTCAAAACTGGCTTTCGGCAAACAATGGAATTAATGCAAGAACCAATGCATCGGTTCTTGTTTGATTGACTTTGAGAAGGCTGTCGACACCATATGGTTAGAAGGACTTTGCTACAAGTTAACCAGGCTAATCTACAAAACGGTTTTGGGAAAAAATGTCGTTTTTTAATGTGGTAACGTGAATTCGAACAGCCTTTGACATTAAAAAACAGGTACCGACGAATCCAGTTAAATATGTACATAAGTGATCTCCTAGGTAAACTCAGGGTTTTTATTTTCATTAAACTTCTAGCTTGCCAAGGCGAAGGAAAAGGCACTTTGACCTACGAGATCTTTTGTGCCGTAGGGGCTAGAAAATATTCAGACTAGAAGTGTTTATACTTTACGTATAAAGTAGGCAATTTTACGAGCAGAACATTTCTTTATGTCTTCGGAACTCTGTTGGTCGCTAAAGAAGAAGATCTTCTTTCTTATTCCATTGAGTGCTGGACATTCACATAATATTTGTTCAGCTGTTGCGTCTTCTTCATGAAAAAGTCTGCACTCAGGAGAGTCTACTACTTTCCTTTTTTTAAGGTGTTAAAGGTAAAGCGTGGTGACCAGTAAGGAAACATACGAATGGATCGTTTGGCCTGTCTTAGACCTAGGATGCAATTACAGCAACGTCCTATAATATGGAGCTCAGTTGAATAGGATTGACATATTCGTACCGATCTGCCTATTAACGCATAGGTATACATGCAATTTTCCAAATTGCTCGGCGCGCGAAAAAACAAGCGGAGAAATCCGAAATCAAAGCCAAAGGCAAAAAAATAATAATCCGTTCGCGTGTGCTGTTTAAAGGGAAAAATTAGTGCAAAGTTATTGCGGCTTGGTAGAGAGAGCATCTGGTGGATAGCGGGTTGTGTTGCTATTGTTGTTGTTGGTAGATAACAAGTTATCGTATGGCCATAACACCTGCCGTAATTTGTTTCGGAAAACTGTGCAGATCTTCGCTTCACGGCTTCGTTAAGGTAGCGTCGGAGTTTTTTTTTATGTTTGTTTTTTGTTACGTGTACGAAATTTAGAGTGGATGTGTGTTTGGAGTTCATTCTATATGAGTACAATTTAGTGCCATTATTCTTTCTCCACCGCGGTCTCGCCGTCTTTGCACGTAGTGATATAGGGTGTTTTCATAAACGTCTGACTAACTAAGACCTGCGTTAGATGTGTTCATAAAGTCAGATTTTTGATCGAACTAACTTAGATGAATTGCAGAAGATATGTTCATAAACGTCATAAATGTCGTCATGGTCGAAAAATGTAAGTTTTATTGGCAATATTTTAATAATTTTTTATTTACAACCAAATTCAACTTTTTTTAAGGGAAGTAGAAGCTGCGGCGTGGATTATGGCGAAAATTAAGCTATTAATTCAAAAAAGAATTCTGATGGAAAAAGAATTCAACTCTGGGAAAAAGAAAAAGATTTCTTTGTGGAGGACAATGCTATATGAAATAAAAAAAGTTGATACATTTTCTTCTTTGATGTCTTGGATATCAAAAAATCTGACGTTTATGAACATTCAGTGACTACTTAAAATTGTACTTAAGCAGGACTGCTCACATTCTGCAGAATAAGTGTGTTCAATAATGCAAAAAAGAAGAAAGACGATTCTACTAGCGCAGATTTTCGACGTTTATGAAAACACCCATAGCCTACCAATTTCAATCTCTCTACGGGCAATGTTCCAAACCGGGATTAATTTCCATTTGGCTTAAATTCCATGTCCGTAAGCAATTATTTCCACTACTATTTCGTTTATAGAATCTAATCTGGCCAGGCATTCAACTTTTACAATGGGTTCGAAGCATTATCAGATTCCATCACAAGAATTGTTACCCTTCACCCTCGCACTGAAATCGTCATTGCGGGAGATTTCAATATACACAATTCATTCTGAGCAGTTCGACATTCTGTTCAGACAACCCTTGAATGAAAGAACGTCAAGGTCTTTGCTGAGGTAAATAATTTAACCGTCAACCGCCAGCAAATTGGAATTGTTTCTTACCTCTCATGATGAAAAATACGCTTTAGACGTATTATTCCCTATGGCTTCGCAAGCGCATAGTCCATGGGACCAATCCATTTTCGCACTCGCACAGTGGCAAGAGTACTGAGGGATCTTGACATACACAGATCCGCTATTGCAGATGGTATTTCCCTGTCGTTCTGAAGAGGTGTTCTTCTTCACTGGCAAACCCCGCGTAAGCTTTTCTATTTGACCTATTCTACAGTGATCTTTCCAAAAGATGGAAAACAGCATTTGTCCAGCCTGTCCCAAAAAGGCGAATATTTTTCTCCCTCTTCCTACCGACCATTTACTTTTACGTCCCTTCTTTCTAAGGTCATGGAAACGCTGATTAACCGTCAGCTTATGAAATATCTTGAATTCCCGAAACTTGTTAATGACCGGCAGTTCGGTTTTCGCATCAACAGATCCACTGGTTTAATGACTTATCTAACCAATGTATTCACTAGGGTCGTTGTGCTTGATATTTCAAGGCATTTGACAGAGTTTGGCATCAAGCTCTCTTGTCGAAAATGCGTAAATGCGAACCGTTGATACTCTTCTTTAATTTATTGAAAACTACCTTCGGACCGATAAATTAAAGTTGTTTTGGACGGTTACAAGTCTGCAAACAACTCACCAAATAAATGCTGGTGTTCCCAAGGCTCCGTTTTGACTCTGCACCTGTTTCCCTCGAAGAAAATGAGCTATATTTATTTGTCATAAGAGAGAAAATTGTAAACAATCGCAAAATAATTGCGTCAATGAACAATTTGCTTCAAAACCTGTTAAACATTTTTGTTGCCGAAAATAAAACCAATCTGGAATCAACCTGCAATTCTGAAGCCTAAGAAATTGAAAACGATGGCAGTAGGCAGTAGTGGAAAGAATTTGGCATCAAAAAAGACTCAGCTAGAAATTTCAATGTTTAAAACAAATCTAAAAAAAAAAATTTATGTTATTAACGTATTTTTTTTTTTGTATTTTTATGAATTAAATTAGTTTTGTTTAAAAATTAGGTAAACATATTCGTTTATTTATCTTTTTGTTTCTTTAGTCACACCAACATTTCTTTGACTCGGTTATTGCAACAATTGCTTTTACCGAAGTCGCTTGCATATGTATGATGTTACACAATCGAATCCCCGAATATCAGCAGAATATTTTTATTTGTTTTTTTCACAGCAGCTGAGTTGTGTTTACCAGTTTGGGCAGGTAAATGTAATAGATTTCTTCTGATGCAAGCTATGTATAACTAATCAAGGTTTGAAAATATTTTATGAATAAGGTTTTATGCAACGTTGTAAGGCTGAATAAGCGAATCCTATGAATAATCTTGTAAAACGAGGAGGACGTCATCAATTTTCTCGTTCTCTACAATTTCTCAGAATATTCTGGGAAAAGATCATCCTGAGTGCCTACCGAAGGCTGAAAGGGGTTCTTAATGGTCACGACTGGAAACTACTCTCCGAATTCTGTAATGAAGCCAGTAAAAGTAAAAAGTCTAGATAAATTCTTTAAAAAAAATAAAATAAAATAAAATAAATAAATAAATTAATATATGAATACCTATACTAATATTCATCTATTACTGCCTTTTTAATACTATAAATAACTCAGTTGATTTTTATCAAAATGCATGATAAATTGTAAAAAAAATAGAAACATATATTAACGTACATACCTCCACCTTTTTTTTGCATTTTTTTTAATTTATTGTTACTTTTCATTAATTAGCATTACTTTGCAAACACAAAAAAATAAATTAAAAGGAGTGAAAGTGCAGCATTGCCTTCCACCGAATCCCTTATCAGTTCGTTTCAATGCAGAAGATACATATTTCATTCTTTCATTACACACCACCCCTGTATGTGTGTACTTTCTTTTTCAAGAGCTGATTTATATCATCAGCTGCCCCCGCTTATAGAAGAGTAAAGCTCAAGGGTCCTTGGAAAACAATAATAAAAAAAAAAATTAAAAATTAGAAAAATATGTTGTTTGCCATTGTTATCCTCTAGCTTCAGTTGCATGACAGGATTGCTTTCCTCTTCCAATGGCAGAATATCGTATTTTCCTACCCCGTTATTGCATACAGTAGACCAGTGAATTGGGTTCATTCATTCATCAGTCGGTAGTACCAGCAATTCACTCGTTTACTTTAGACGCGCGGGTAATGGTGGATGTTGCATTAAGCATCATCAGCTCTTCCGCATCCCGTGTTTTACTTAACCAATGTTTGTTGCTTGCAATGAGTTGATGAGGTTTGCCCATGAGATAATAAGAAATTGCCAATGTCGTAATGAGCAAATGGTATGCGGTGTATAGCAGAAAGTCCTTCTGATTGTCTACCCGCATCAATGGTTATGAAAAAATAAAAAAAAAAATTTCAAGTTATTACTGTTATTACACTTTTTAAATTCTATATAATTTATTATTTTAGTTACCTTTACAAGCCCCACAGGCGGACCAAGTAAAAACAACAAGTAAGAACAACCCTGACTATATAGGTATTAAACAAGGTCCAGATATATCCCGCGTTCAACCACGTCCTTAGCATATTTTTGAATTAGATTTCCATTCGCATTCTGAAAAGATAGTCCTTAGAGCTACCGTGTCCCTTGGATTTGTCTAACGGCGATCCAAAGAATTCTTTAAACCATACGTAATTAGATCCTACTTCACTTTAGCTTGTCCAATCTTTGAGTGCGCCAGTCCAACTTGTTTGTCCTCTCAGAGAGGTATCGGTTGTTCCCAGCGGGTCGTGAAAGGTGGTTTCATTTCACGGCGACTGAAGAATAGTCGGAATTTGTGGGTCTTGAAGTTACTGAGGACAAGACCAAGTACAAGCTTTCAACAAACAAACAATCATCATTCCATCACTCCCGACTCGAAGGACAAAATGACAGCTGTAATGAATCTTTATCCTGCTAGTTCCGCTTTATGGTGCCGACTGCTGATAAGCGGGAAAGTAGGGTTCGTACTGGGCTACTTTGAAAGAAAAATTCTTCGCGAATATTTGGTCCTGTGTGCGTGAAGGAATGGAGGAGAAGATACAGCCGCGAACTCTATGGGCTGTACCAAGATGTGAATGTAGTCCAAGAATATGGAACACATTGACTTCATTGGCTCGGCCACATCTAGCGAATATACAGTAATACTCCAGCCAAGATAATATTCGACTCCCAGCCCCCAGGATCAAGATGGCTAGGAAGATCGAACCTCCGTTTTAAACACCAATCGCAGTTGCCGGTGTGCTTGGTCTGGACAACTGGAAGCAGCGTGCCCGAAATAGCAGACAATTTAAAGCTGCAGTTTCTCAGGCAGAGACGTCAGAAGCCTATTACGTCAGTTCGTATGTATCATAGAGGTCAGTATCTAGGTAGTGGAATTTGGTTTCTTACCCACTATAATGTCTACCTTTAGTTTCTCCATTCAGTTTCCATTATGCTGGTATACCTAGTTGCTGTCAGAAGCGATTTAAATTATAAGCATTATCTATCTTTTTCTTCTTCCTTAACGGCGAGGCCATTATCAATCTTAAAGGGATCACAAACCTCCCTTTTTAGAGCATCCCTACTAATCTGCCCGTGGGGTAAGTTGGTTCGACCTCTGTAAATATCGCCTGGCCTCTCGTTTTCGGTTCGCCTCGTCAATAAGGCCAATCAATTGCTGGTGTTATAAAATGTGTGCGAATTAAGGGGTTTTTATGATTGCCTCCTTTTTTAGGAGTCCGACACGTAAATGCTCCTTCTTCTTCTTTCTTCATGCGAAGTGATGACCTAGATGAATGTGACCTCTATAAAAATCGGCAGTCCTTTCGTTTTCTGATCACTTTTTATCCATGGCCAATCAATTGCTGGTGTTTTTTTTTTTCAAACTCGCCAATCCGATTTAATAGGGGGATACTTCGAGCTAAAAGATCTTTTGTACCGTATGGGCCAGAAAAAGTTTAAACTAGTAGAATTTATACTTTCCGTGTAAAGCGGGCAATTTTACCAGTAGAAGAATTCTTTATGTCCTCGGGGCTCATATGCTCCCTGAGATAGATCTTCTTTCTAATTCCGTTAAGGGCTGGACATTCAGACAAAATGTGTTCAGCTGACTCGTCCTCCTCAAGACAAAGTCGGCACTCAGGAGAGTCTGCTATTCTCATTTTGTTTAGATGATATCTTAAATCATGGTGACCAGTAAGGTACCCTACTAAGTTTTTGATATCATGCCTGCTTACGTTTAGGCATTTGCTGGCATTTTTATTGAAGGGCCGAATGGCTCGTTTGGCCTGTCTTAGACCTGGGATGCTTTCCCAAAGATAAATACATTTTCTATGCTCCCAGCTTTTTATTGCTGCCGTTGCTGCTGATCTAGGAGTGCAGCAGAAAGGTTCGGGACGTATGAAGGCTGTTTCCGAACCTTTTTGTTCGTCGGTCTTTTCGTTATACCTTCTACCCCGACATGACCCGGAACCCACCATAATTTCGTCGTGTTTCTTAATCCGAGTGTTTGAAGGGTATTGAAGCAGTACATGGTTGATTTGGAGTCAATGGTATGTGAGCTAAGGGCGTTTATAGCTGCTTGACTATCCGTGAATATATGGATGACTGCGACTTTTATGCCAGATGAATAAATGTAGCTGGCGCATTCTTGAATGGCGTGGAGCTCTGCTTGAAATACGCTGGGACTTATTCCCATGGGCATCGTAAAGCGTTTATTTGGTCCGTATATTCCCGCTCCTACGCCCGTTTCCATTTTAAAACCATCCGTATACCACTTAATGCCGTTGTGGCTGTTTGGTAGATCATTACTAACCCATGCTTCTCTCTTGGGATCTCCGTGGAGAAACGTTCGTTGAAGCATAGTGTTTTTTGAATGTGGTCAGTGACCGCGCAGTTCATGTTAAGTTCTGGCAGTTCATCGAGAAGGGTTTTAAGTTCCGGATGGTCGTTAAGCCTTATCTCGGTTAACTGTATAAGACTTGATGCACTGCGGATCGCCACTTTTTAAATATATATGTGGAAAGGTGTTAGTCCTGTTATTGCCTCTATGGCAGCTGTTGGACAGGTTCGCATGGCTCCGGAGATACCTAGGCACGCAAGCCGTTGTACCTTTTTGTGTTTCTTTTATTTATTATGTTTATTATATTTATTCCATTTGTCTGATTAACGATTTCGACAATTTATCACCTTTTATGAAAATCACTGATTTTTTTGGGGCGCTGGCAGTGATGTTCTTAGCCCAACCCTGCACGAAACACTTTCCCTACTATTGATTATTGTTTTATCTTCCTTTTACGATACCGGTGATTTAAAATCGAGTTTTTTTTATCCGTAATCCGTAAAACAACGCTAGGGGGGATGCTGCAGTGATATTCTTAGCGCGTCCATGAATGGGTCATTATATTGTAATATGTATATTAAGTCAATTATTTTTTGTTTTAGCAATCAGCTTTCAGTACGTACTTTTGAAGTTAGTATGCGCAACCAGACAAATAGATATTTATTTTCTAACAAAGAGCTAGTTGAAGTAACCACTTAATTGGCTAATAATTTTTTTCCACAGCGAAAATACAGACGAATAAGAAAAGATGAAGGAAATAATTGTATCTCCTTTAGTTTTGTATGGAATTCTGTTGTTTTTCACACACAAGATACTGAAATTATTCGAGTGTAGCATATTACTCGTAAGTATCCAACTACTTCCACTGTACTGAGAACACAAACAATTGTCTGGATTTTGTGCTTGGTTTCAGATTATGCGGTAATGAAACCGCCCAAATAGGCCACCTTGGCGCCAGGGTTTCATGGATAATTCCCGCCCAATTTATTGTCTAAACCAAACAAAATAGTCGTAGTTCTTTTTCTTTTTAAATAAACACCGCAGTCTTCTATCTCAAACTCTTGGATAGTGTTGCTCTCGCTTTTGGGCCATTATTATTATGACCATTTTTTCCTATTCAGCTGTTTTTTTTCTGTTGTTTTCGGAATGCAAAACATGTGCTGCGGGGTGGGTGTTTATATTTATGATTGGCTTCATATTTATGACATGGCTGCAATTAATGATAATGTAAGAATTGAGCCAATTGTGATGCGATTGTGTGTTTAAGTTAATTTAATTAATTGCGAAATAATAATGCAAAGATACAGGTAAGTGAAATGTCAAATGAGTGACCTTTGCAGAGTTTGAAGATTATTATGTATTAGTACGTTTTCTATTTCGGGCTCGGGTGAAGGTAGTTTTGCAAATGTCTGGCAGGATTTTACTATTTTTTTTTAATAGAAACGGCTCTAGCCCAATAAGCTTTGCCGGAGGTTATAGCATAAAATAGCGTTCGGTTTCTGTGCAGTGTTAATTAACAAAAAAAAAATAGAAAATTAGAAAAATAAAATCATTTTTGTATACATATCTAATCTATAATAAATTATGTTTCTTTCTCATTTTGATTAAAACTTGAAAACCACGGCTGTTTGCAGAATTTGAGGTTGACGGGGGTTCTTTAATTATTTCGAAACTGTTATTTACTTTGTGTTTGGGGTATAGCTAGACTAATAATTTTAAGAAATTTAAGAAATAATAATAATGTAGGGGAAATAATTTTTTTTATCACCTAAAGCAACTGAACGAACCGATGTTCGAAAGTGACATTATATACTAACACCCCTATCGTGGAATCCGTCGGATCTGAGATTCACTTCCCTTATTCGATTCACGTGAACAGAAAATTGCTATCGTGGGATCCGTCGGATACTCTCCCTTACCGACCACTATTGGTGAATAGGAAATTCAAAATTCAATTGTGACAGCTCAGTTCGAACACATTTGTTTTGTAAAAATTAAATTCAGTGAAAATAAAATAAAAACTGCCGATGTCAAATGCATGGATAGATTCGATTCGTTCATTTTATTAGGGGTATAAGAGTCAGAAAAATCTTTGGAATTTCTAGATATAAAGCCAAGCATGGAAATAAAAAATTAATGAATAAATATTAGGCATTAACGGCCCATATAAGGCCTAAAACCTAGCTTCTCCAACCACTTTCTTGTGCGAAGTGGAAGGGACCTACAATTTTACGCCGAATCCGAACGGCAAATTCTCGAGAAGCTTCTCATGATAATTGATACTCTTGGATGTTTGTCAGACGTTCGCAAGAGAAAGATGGAACTAGCTTCGCAATAATATAGTCAGTGTGACTAGAAAACTTAAGCTTAAGATGAAATATTACGCCAATATCATTTTTTTCCGCCTATATCATACCAAAAATTGATGGGTAAAGCACTTCGGGAAAATGTCATACTTACATTAAGAAACAGTTAGATGTATGTTGTGACATCGGATATTTTACCGATATTAATGCAATCAGAATCGCAACTTCGATTTAAAACAATTTCAGATCGTGTGCATACATCAAACAGAGACAATTTGTTAAAAGTCTCGGGATGTCATTTATGAAAATTTAAAGTATTAGGGTCCCAAATAAATGACTTCTTTGTTGAACGCTAGACGTACTAATAAGATATTTGTTGGCTAGCATACTCGGGAAAAGGTATTTCAAATAATGTGATATAATCGACTTTGTAAAATAGGGGTTGGAGTAATCAGCTTGACACAAAAGCGAGCGTGGAGTTCGCGCGCTTTATTATGGTATCAGTGTGGGATTGGCAGTTATGTTAACTATCGCATAATACACCAAAATCACAAAATTTGTTAAAGCCATTAATTAGTCACAAATGAAGTAGGTTCTCCAATGTTGAGAAATGCGTTTAGGGGAGTATGTGGGTAGCAACGGTGAATTTGTAGTGTATTCTCTTACGCATTGGAAGGTCGTGCGTTCAAATCACGGCCAAATCCATTACTTTAAGTTGAACACATGATCTCCGTAAGCAACTCAGACACAACCGCGGAAAAACCCCTACAAATGCACCAAAACACTTCTATCCTATCCTTTATCTTTTTATATTTCTATCCTTTCTTATAGTAAGTATCCCCTAAAAGCATGCAAATGCAATGGCATACGCCCTTGCTAAGTGCTGTGTAAGCAAATTATAAAAAGATCAAAAAAATTATTTTTACAACCATCCAAATATTGTTAAGGTCGCCTTTTTAGAAATTGAAGGCTGACAAATCTGAATTCTTTATAAACATGTTTATATTATTTATGGTGAAGATTAACACGATTGATTCAAGATAGGTTCTACGAGGAACCACGCAGGTTGCATTAATGCGGTCAGATAGGAATAACAAAGGGATCGGTATTGCCGATCTTCCAAGCATAATTTGATCCATGTGACATTTCCGGGTTGAAAGCCAAGCATATTCAACTTAAGGCTCTAATGAGCGATTTTGTCAAATACCTTGCTGAAACCTGTGGCAATAGCATTAACTCGGTTTTTAGAGAGTGGTGCTGATCGGTAGAAAAAGAGACACAATTTTTTTACTGCGAAGCGTGTAATGCGTGATTTCTCTTTCTAAAATTTTGTATATGGGACTTATTTCAAAATTCGTTTCGTATTTAATATACGAAGATCACGTGATATAACAGCCAAGCCAATGCATACCGTATAAAAGTGCATTTGTTTTGCTTAAGTATGATATTTTCTTCCTTTCACTATATCTGTAGAAAATTCAGCCACATAGAAACCCTAATTAGCATATTTGTTAGTTACTAAATAGCTGTCTTCTTTTGGGGCGTGACCCAATAGCAAACTAAAATATAAAGCCAAACCTGTGATGTATCATACGCTCGCTATATAAGAATAAAATTCACCTCCACATAAGAGCTTTACTATGAAAGTACTCTTTATGCAAATGCTCCTGTAGTCCACATTCTTTCATAGACATCACTCATCATATCGAAAAACCGCCTCCATTTACCATGAGTCATAAAAACATTTTCGGAAAATTCTCATCATTCACCTGTGCAAATCGAATTTCATTATACAACGCCCCTTCTGAATAATTGAAAGGACATGCAAGGACTTCCCAAACAAGGCATCTATTTCAAATATGCAACTAGTTTCAAATACAATGCCACATTCTGAAAATCTCTTTTTATTCAAAGCCAAATTTTTAATTAGAAAACAATAGACACAGGTAAACAGAATATACCACCACTACTCGAAGCACAAGCATTCTGGGGGAGTTAGACTTTCCCACATTCACCCATACACACGGCCATTAGTGTTATGAGCGCACACAATGTCGTCGTGCACACAGATGCGATAACAAAGATAAAAAGATGCATAGACCATTAACTATATGTATAAGCCCCATACACAGGTGGAATGATATTACAAGGTGTAAGTATACTCTTACGCCATAACACTAATGTGTGCATCGTTTATACTTAAAAGCCGCACTCATAAAAGTTGTCCTGCAAATCCTATGAATGTTTAATGTTCCAATTCGAACACAAAGCTCTTAATGTGCTAGCTGCTAATGGCGGTGCGCTTTTCATAGCTTATTGCGTTCGCTTAAGTGGAAATGTGAAATTTGATATTTTGCTCGGGCGGTGAAACATCACAATCCAGATCTAGAAGTACATCACAGCGGATAATTAAATTTCTGACTGTAATTTCATCGGTGTGCTTTAAGTTTTCGTAAGTCAATTGAACGTAATTGATGAAATGTGTTTTGAGAGTTTACGGCATCCATATATCTGTTCATAGAGGGGAACGTGTACACTGGATGTACCAGTGCCAGCCCAATCAGAGTTCTAGCAGTCAATTTCGTTTCTATTAAAATATGATTGAGTTTGTGAGAAAGCTCATAATTGAACATGCCTCAGGGGCGATTAAGCTAATCAGAATTTAGCTTAGAACGGTTGGCTTTCCAAATTTTTGACAACGAAGACTGCAGATATTATGGACACTGAAATGTTTATGATTACCTAATTGAATTATATAAAGTCGTTGTGCACCCTGAGCAAACGTTACATTTCTCTAAGCCAAATTAAGTTAATTAAGGAAATCAGCTTTCCATTACAGAACCATCAGTCACGTATATGGTTACGCGGATCGAATTACGTCAACAATGTAGATGGAAACCTGTTTTCGAAATCAAGAAAAAATAACATGATAGCAATAAACGAGGCAAGGTTGGCAGAATTTATTAATTTATTTATTTATTATGTATGCAAGCTAACTCACTTGTCTGTCAAATTCTGCCCGTTCAGGAACATGCTAAGAAGAAGAAGAAGGAGAAGAACAGGAACAAGAACAAGAACAAGAAGAGTCTTTCGGTCTTATAAGGCCAACCCATCTGAGGAAAACCGGAAAAAATTCAAACGAGCCAGAAATGACTGTAATGCCCTTATTAATCGTGTAAAATTCTCCCATGACCAAAAGCTGAGGCAAAAAATACTAAAAAGTCCCACGGGTAGTAAAAACTTTTGGTCGTTTGTCAAAAACAACAAGCATTCGGCCTCGTCATCTATCCCGACACTCATTTACACCGACATTCCAGCCGTCAGCTCTTTGGATAAAGCCAATATGCTTGCTGCTCACTTTGCAGCTAGCTCAAATTGTGCTTTATCTCTCCCTGTACTCGAGCGCGTAGAATACTCCATGGGACCAATCCACTTTCGCACTTGTACAGTGGCTAGAGTACTTCGAGATCTTGACATACACAAATCCGCTGGTCCAGATGGTATTTCCCCCATCGTTCTGAAGAGGTGTTCTTCTACTCTGGCAAAACCACTGCGTAAGCTTTTCTATCTGTCCTATTCTTCAGGGCTCTTTCCGGGAAGATGAAAAACAGCATTTGCCCAGCCTGTACCAAAAAAAGGCGAGTCTTCTTCTCCCTCCTCCTACCGACCAATTGCACTTAAGTTCCTTCTTTCAAAGGTCATGGAAACGCTGCTCAACCGTCAGCTAATGAAATATCTTGAATCTCGAAAACTTCTCAATGACCGGCAGTACAGCAATAGGTCCACCGGTGATTTGATGACATATCTAACCGAAAAGTGGAAGCAATCTCTTCACCAAGGTGGTGAAAGTAAGATCGTTGCGCTTGATATTTCAAAGGCATTTGACAGAGTTTGGCATAAAGCTCTCTTGTCGAAAATGCGTGCATTTGGAATCGATGATAACCTTCTTCAATGGATTAGGAATTACCTTTCGGACCGTTCAATTCAAGTTGTCTTGGACGGTTTCAAGTCTGCGACTCACGAAATAAATGCTGGTGTTCCCCAAGGCTCCGTCCTGCCCCCGACTCTCTTTCTCATTTTTATAAATGATCTCCTGTCTGTTACTTCTAATCCAATCCATTCCTTTGCTGATTACCCTCAGCTTTTCATACTCGTTTCTTGGGTCACGCCCCACTTCTTCGGGTGTGGAACTGGAACGGTAACGTATGTTAAGCTCATTAAATTCCGATCTTAACAGCATAACTCAGTGGGGTACAAACAATAGAGTGGAATTTAATGCTTCCAAAACACAATGCTGTTTCCTGTCATTAAAGCAAAACCCACACACACTGCCATTATCCATGAATGGCACTTGCATCGCTGAAACCGAAAGACTTTCCATTCTCGGTATGTGTGTCAATGACAACCTTCGTTGGAATGACCACATATTCGATGTCGCCAAGAACGCTGCGAAATGTCTAGGCTTCATTAAGCGATGTAAGAAATATTTCACCCCTTCTGATCTGGCTACACTTTATAAGGCGTTTATTCGCCCGAAACTCGAGTACAACGCTCATATCTGGTCTGGTGCGTCAATAACTTAAAACGCGCGATAAAACTCATTGGCGACCGAGACATCGCGAGATCGATTGACTCACTTAGTCATCGTCGCAATGTCTCCTGTCTTTCATTATTTTATCGCTTTGTCCACCGTAAGTGCTCTAACGAATTAGCCAGTTCCATTCCACCCCTTGAACATTTCAACCGCAATACCCGCCATGCAAGGAATGCTCATCAGTTCACCCTCAAGCCTGTATGCGGACGTACAGTGAAGTACAAAGAGTCTTTCCTCAGCCGTACAACACGAATGTGGAATACTCTTCCACGCTCAATTTTTCCTTTACATTATAACCTACAAACATTCAAAACCAACGTGCATCGGCAACTCTCCTATTCTTCTAATCCTAATTTCCCTAACGCCCGCGCTGTGTAGCCAATACATGATAAGGGTACCAAAAAATCCCTTTAATGCGCGTAAACTATAAAAAAAACAAGAACAAGAACAAGAACGAGAACAAGAACAAGAACACGAACAAGAACAAGAACAAAAACAGGAACAAGAACAAGAACAAGACCAAGAACAAGAAGAAACCAACGACCATACCACGTCGAGTTAATCGGTTCTTGTCAGATCACCGCAATTAAACGACGTTGGGCGCGGTTAGTACGTAGATGGGGGACCGTTTGAGAACAACCGCGTGTCGTTGGCCAGTCCCATCTACAGAGTTGAGGTAGATAATACATACGTGGTATCACAATGGACCTAATTGGTCTAAGTGTGTCGGTTTCTGCCGACAGCCACATAAACCTAACCTAACCTAAGAACAAGAACAAGAACAAGAACAAGAACAAGAACAAGAACAAGAAGAAGAACAAGATCAAGAACAAGAACAAGAACAAGAACAAGAACAAGACCAAGAACAAGAACAAGAACAAGAACAAGAACAAGAACAAGAACAAGAACAAGAACAAGAACAAGAACAAGAACAAGAACAAGAACAAGAACAAGAACAAGAACAAGAACAAGAACAAGAACAAGAACAAGAACAAGAACAAGAACAAGAACAAGAACAAGAACAAGAACAAGAACAAGAACAAGAACAAGAACAAGAACAAGAACAAGAACAAGAACAGGATCAGTTTAAAATATCTCACGAGTATGATAAAGGGTGTATTTTTTACCCAGTACTAATACAGACAGACATATATGTCAAACCAATGGTCAGATTGCAAACTGGCTTTGGCTTCAAAATGATGGTTCTCTGTGCCAAACTTGAGCGATTGCACCATATTACACCCGAAATAATAGAATGTCTGATATCGCTATTCGCCGTTTTCGCACAATAAGTACGTTTAAAAACTAATAAACTCTCATGTATTCGGGTGTACAGTGAAATAAAAATTATCTTTTCTTAGCTGTACCACACGAGTTACATTTTACAAACATTCAAAGTCAAGGTGCATCGGCATCTCCTCTCTCTCTCTAATCCGAATTTCCCTTCTGTCCACGCTGTGTAACTTTTTAAAGTATAGGTGCGTTTATTTGGTAACTTTTATCAAGCGCAGCAATGGAAGTCTCAATAAAATGTTAAATTCACTTTTATGTCCACCTTAAATTTAAATGTCAAATTTGGAATACAAATGGATTTATACACAATGCTCAAGTGGAGGTTTCCAATCTTTTGTTAAAAATAAAATGTTTTTAGATGTATATTCACGAAATAAAGTCCCGAATTTATAATTCCCGTATAATTTATCAAATTTTTACGTTCAAATCAATTTTCTTTTCTAGTATTTATTTATCCACTGGGAGCGAATGAGTGTGGATGGTTGCGGGGTAGTAAATGTATTTAATTTCCGAACTTTAGCTAAGACATTGTAAATCTTAGCCTTAGCCTCTCACTTTTGGTTTCTTGTTGTTACATGTACAAAATTTTGCTGCGCTGGTTATAAAATTATACTTACCAATAAGATTTGTTTGAATATTCAAGGTCTGTAAAGAATGTTATTTACATAGAACGCCATAGTCCTCAATTTACTATAGTTGATAGAATCAGTTTAAATGTGAAATTGTATTATACCCTATCCATATTCCTATGTGCTAAAGTGAGCGTGGCATTGTGTAAGATTCTTTTTAATTTTGGAACATTTTCTTTTTTGTCTAACGAAATTATCAACAAATTTTAATTTGGTCAACACGCTCTCAAAACTGAGATCGGAAAAGGACTTTAAACCAAATTCCAACGGCTAGTTTGTCCTTAGGACAATTTATACGCTTGGTTGTTTGTAAGACTTTTGGAAGAGGTTGGCCAGTTAACTTAGCGTTACTAGGATGATTTAAACCTGAGACTGTTCGGGCAATAACCAGTGAGCCACCATTTTTATTTGCCTTCATATTTGTCTGTCTTTTCATTTCGCTGTTTTCATTTAGTATTTTCTTTAGTTGGAGTTTTATTCATTGCCAATTTTTTATTTGGCATAATATTTGTTAGCTTTTTTTTATTATATTTTTTTCTTGACATTTAAAAAATGAAATGCCATATAAAAAATATAAAAAAAACTAGTAGGACACCTAATAATGTATTTTAATGATCTTTTGATGTTAAACTTCATTCGCAGGACTACAATAAAGAAATCATTTTCTTGTCAAAATTTTATCAATGAATCATCAAATATTTGCAGTAAAATGAAAAAATACGCAAAACATTACATCATATACTCGTACACTGCGTTCCATGTGTTTACGAACAGGTAGCTTTTTCATTTAATCTTACGAAAGTTTTTAAATCTTTGGATAATATGGGAAAAATCAAATGCAATATGAAAGAAGGCTATATTATGTTTATGTTGTAAAAAATTGGGCCTAGGCAGATAAATTCACCTTTTATGATGCGTTTCCCAACACGGTCATAAAATTAGTCCTTTTTCGTTCCAGTTGTTTACGAACAGTAACTAAATCGGTTATGTGTATACTTTTATTTATATGTATATTAAACAAAATATTGTTACACAAAAAAGACTTAGTTTAGGTACGTCGAAACGATCGATATGCGAAAGGTGAAACAATAATTGACAAAAAATGTGTGACCAAAAAAATACAATACAAATTCATCAACAAAGTGCCAAATCAAAAATCATAACAAACAAAAGCAATAGAAAAAACGCCAAATAACAATTGCGTAATGATTGAAAAAAATGAGCAAAAAACCTAACTTAACTTAAAAGCCAAACGAATTTTGCGAAATAATGGTAGCCCACATTACACCTACTTGATAAGCTAAAGGAAGCATTGAAGACTGAATATTTGTTACATTTTCTTTGCAGATATCCAGCAGTAGCAAACATTTCATAGCGCAAACTGGGCAACCCATTCTTTGATGACCTGTTGGGCATCTCCGGCATATAATTCAATAATATCATTGTCTTCCTTGAGTCCACTCGGTGGATTTACTTTCACTTTACATTTTTTTGCACAGGTACCAGGCACTCTGCCTACCTTACTGTCAAATACATTTTAAATATATAGAGTTAATATCTCAATCTCAGAACACTGCCGAAATTAGAGATTAACTTCACGCTTTGGTGAGGTATACCATCAAATCACAGTAAAAATGCTGCTTGTTGCTTCGAATCTTTTCTGCCAACACAAGTTTCTGAGATTTTTTTAATAACGATCGAACCATGGGTTTTTTTTGATAGTGAAACAAACCATATTAAAGGCGGCTTATTCTATGGTCTTCTGTGCTTTATATCCCATAATCCATAAGGGAACTTCGAGCGTTAAATAAAAACAGTTTTCGGACGAGGCGACGTTTTCTTTCATTCCGGTCAAATACTTGTTTAATTTTTTTTCCACTGCATTGGCTGGTTGGGATATCCCTTTATATAAAATAAATGCAAGTAGGAGCTTCGGATGCTTCCACGCAGTCGCCAATATTGGTGCTTTGAAAGTGCCTTTCAAAGATGATGTGCATTTTTGGCATCCTAACCTTTGTCTTACTTTTGGACAACGACAATATTTTAACGCTGTTTAAAAGATGAATGAAAAATGTCTAAATAGTTTGGTCATGCGTATTTGTAATATTCTTCGTTCTCCTTCTTCTTCCTGAAAAAAATTCTTCATTTATATTCCTAGATGTTTGTTCTACAAGATATTTTCTACATATTCCATAAAGTTAGGATTCCAAAGATGTTAAGAGTTATAATAAATAATTTTATACGAGCACTATTTCATATAATTAAACGGTTTTTATTTGTAACTTAGTTCGGAAATGATGTTTCCAACTATTTTTATTAAATGAAAAGCTGTAGATATCCATTAGGTTGCGGTACTTTTATTTGGGATACATTGACACAGACATTAACGATCATTTGAACCACCAGGACTATTACATCATTAAACCCAAAAATTCCATTAGACTGTTACGGTCATTCGCAAACGACATTAAATCGCAATAATACCGTTTCACATAAAATTCGTTCCCAGCTTTTGTGAATTTCGTTCAAAGCTCTTCTCCAGTTTATCGTATTTTTAATAGAATTCTATCAAATGAAATGTTCATAAACATCATGCTCGTATACCAACAAATTGCCGAAAACCGAATAAAACCGACTGCCATGGGACAGATAGAGTGATCTAACACGCTTTTCCTGACAATTTTTTCACAATACTTTTAATGCGTTCATCACATAAAAATTCATCGAATGAAAATGAGAATATCTCACCCCAAATTCTTACACTATTAAATTAACCCTCGAAAATGGAAACAAAATCAACCACAAGTCATACCTTCCACAGCTGTGCGGGGCGACAATGTAAAATGTAATCCCTTATTTTATTGTGTCTTCCAAAAGAGTGTTAATTTGTGTGATAACGTTTTTATTTTTTATAATCCAATTCATTGCTATCGCACACTAACACAGCCCGACCGACCATAGAAACCCATGGTCCCAAGAGGGTACATTTTATGGGCCAAAATGGTGCACTTATCCACTGTGCTAGGACTATGTCGTACCTTGATGTACCCTCCGTTGCTATTTTGTATCTTGCAATTTCGACACTATGCTAACATGATAGAACTTCCTTCGAACGGTGCTAAGCAGCGTCACGCAAATCGTAAAAACAATAAACGGATGACCTGGTGCTCCCTCGTTTCTTCTCCTGCGCGCAAACTGCAGTAGTAAAAAAAATATTGAAGGATTACGGGTTTGATCCTTCGACGTCCCTCTTTTTTTTGTGGACTTATACAGGTTTTATGACAATTCGTTCCAAATGTGCTGCGTTACGATTATGATCCAAATATTGGTGTTTCTGATTAATGCGAGCCAAGGATCCGTACCAGCGCCAAGCGTGTAAGACCTATATAAATGTGTGCGACAGCCTGCGTTACGACATGAAGATTATGGACATCCATTCATCTATCCATCCATTCAGCATTCCACCCCAAATTTATGAGCCAGTAAAAATGAAATCGCCTTTGCTCATTTTCATTTAAGGCAGCAGCATCAGCAGCAGTGGTCTGTTGCTATTGCTAGTACCGGCAACATTCTTCGCCCATAATACTGCATACGATCGCATTTCGTCTACTCAATGAGGCTGCTGTTGCTCGGTGGAGATGTTAAGGTTCTTATTTGATTGCCCGATGTGTGTACGCGCCTGGCGAGGAGTTTGGAATTCATCATCCAACAACCCCAAGTAATAAAAAATTCAACAAAATATTTACGATATCTACTCCTCGAAAATCGATGTACACACGCATAAAACAAAGTCAAAAGGGGGAAGACGTGTGGGCGACGAATTGGATGGTGATGGTGGGGCATTTTGTTTGTAACTCTGCTGAATCGAATGATGCAATAGATTTTTTTTGTGAGTAAGGGGAAAAGACCTAGACTCGTTACGTTAGAAAATTGCATGCGTTGTGTGTAAAAAGCACACAACCCCTTGGTGCTGCATTAAACAAACAACCTCTAAACATGTTGATTTAACAACCACACAAAATAAGGTAGGTATAACGACGAACCGAATTTGAAGAATGTTCTGACTGAAGTTGGAGGAAGTTTTCTTGTTGCTAAGATATGCTGCATTGTAGATACCAATTGTGGTTGGAGTATACGAAAAGAAAGTTATTTAAAAATAGTAGGGTAAATATATCTATCCTATGATGGTATGATGTAGGAATAAATTAATTTCCAGCAGAGAAGAACGCACGTCCAGTTAACGAAGAACCGGTTCTATTAACCGGTATTGAAGAGGTTATCATAGCTTTAAAATTGCTTAAGAATATAAGGCCACTGGCTCTGATGGCTTACCAGTGGAGCTCTACAAATGCGGGGTGATGTTTAGGTAGGGCACATGCACCAAACCATCAACCAAGTAGGTATGGGTGGTTGAAAGCATGCCCGATGACTGGACTATCAGCTCTATATGATCCATCTACAAGAAAGGCGATTCTATATTTTGCAAGAACTATCAAAGCATACCCCTGCTAAATATCGCATATAAGATCCTATACAATGTACTGTGTGAACGTCTAAAGTCGTTCTGCAACACAGTAATCGGAAGGTACGAGCCAGACAGATCGACAATAGACCAAATCTTCACACTTATAGGCAAGTCATGGAAAAGGCCATGCTTTTTAAGCCGAGGCCATATTTTCATCTACTTTAAAGCCGCAAACGATAGCATTTATCGTCAGGAGCTCTATGTGGCAATGGCTGAATTCTTGTCGCCGGCAAAACTGATCGTCGTGCAGCGCTTGAAATCATGCGGTGCAATGTTCAGTATGGCAACAGCTCTTCCGAACTATTTCAAATCTGCACCGGATTCCGAGATGCGCTGTCATGTGACTTTTTCAATCCTGTTCTGCAGTAGATAGATCGAAAGGCAGGTGGTAACATGGAAGGCAATATCGTAAATTGATCCGTCCGACTACCGGGATACGCGGATGATATCATCGGCCGATTTCAGGCAAAATTGGTAGGCTTTGAAGTCAACGAGTGCAAAACGAAGTACTTGCTGTCAATAACCAAAAAAACGTCACTGTTGATAACAACAACTTCGAAGTAGTAAGGGAAATCACCTACATCGGAGTACCTATAGATCAACTCCAGGAATTACGCCTTAGTGGAGATCCTACATTGGCTCGGCCACATCAAGCAAATGAACAATAACGGTGCGAGTAAATTTACATTACATTCAGAATTTTGGGCGCTTATTCCATAGTGTTTATGGTCCTGCCAGACAACAAGCACTTACCCTTAGCGGAGTGACAAAATCGCATAGATTAGAACCCGAAACGAAAAATGAATCATTTAAAATTAATTACCAACATTTAATTGAATAAATCAATGGAAATGATAAAAAATGATAAGAACATGATTAAAAAACCATTGTTTCTGACGGTAGCTTTGTTTTGCAGTAGTTGTTGGCGCACATCGATGGCATATACGCACAAACACTATTTTTCTTTTGTAAAAAGAAAAGAGAAAAAAGAATGAAGACTAACGGAAGATGACGAGTTAGATTTACATAAATAACTGTTATTGAATTATGCAGAATGTATCTATATCTCGGAAGCGAGTTCTACTGTTTGCTTGTTTTAGATAAATATATATTTTTTTTGTAGACATTCGTCCTGGCAGTTCAAAAGTACACCGTCGGATGGTAAGCATGGTAATCCAAATTTTGAGCTAGGGAGCTGAAATTTATAATATATACTCTCTAAGGGCCCTTTATGCTCATGTGTTAATTTTTTTTAAATCCGCTTACTGACACGTCCACAATTAAATAAAATAATTTTATTGAAGAACCAAAGTTTGAGCTAGGGAGCGTTTTTTTTACAAACGCTTCGTTTTTTTTTTTTGATAAAATCCTTTAAATGTTATATGACGAAATATGTAGAGCGTTCCTAACAATTAAACCATACTTAGACTTTGTCACGCCCACTTATGAGGGATAGGAATAAGAATAGGGTATCCAACAGTTCGCCCAAGCGGACTGTACCCCGTCCCTATGTTTTTTACTATTTTTGCTATTAAAATTGATTTCTTATAAGTACAGAATATAACTGAGTTCCTAAATCCTACACCTCCAAATGGGAAATACTGTCCGTTACGCTACGATACATTTTTCTAAGCCTAGATAAAAATGAAAAATGCGCACTATATGATAAAACTTATAGTCATTCATTTCGGATACGTTTCGCAACATAAGAAAATTCCGCCCTCCTTCACGAGTACATAATACTACTTTATAAAAATAACCTTAATCTAAATAGAACAAACGGAGCAAGTGCTGTCGTAAAAAAATCCTATTTAGGACTTATTGTATTCTTTTAGTTCTTCCTTACACCACCTTTCAAGTGCGTTTTGTCTATTTTAAAACTATTCAGTCTTAATGACAGTGACAGCTGAACTGCAATGGAAGCTGCTTGACAGAAATTGCCTTAGCACTTTGTGGCATGTCGTTTACATTGCAAACGCATGTACACACTTTTAGCAGAGGTGTGGATCAATCAATCGACACGGTAATCATTGGCACAGAAGTGCCACCAAACAATTTGACATCGAAGCCTTTGAAGAATTATTTTGTTTTGGCTTTTTATTTCTTCGGTATCAGTGTATACATGTATGAACCAACAGATATCGGCCTGACTTACGTGAAACAATGCAAAGAACACATTCACTTTCAGATGTAATAAAAAAAAATATTATATCCACCCTAAAAGATATAATCGAAAGGCAGAGCCGAAAATTGTCAAACACTACATCACGCTAATGGACTGAAATACCTACCACCGATGCGTCTTTTCAGGTTCAAAGTGCTGACGCAACAATTTGCAGCGCTCTAGAGAGTTTGACGCTAGGCGCATATTTGCCGAAATGTATACAATCAGAACGGTGAAATGTATGCGGACGCATTTTATTATTTTCGTTTTTACCCTTGCAACGGCACGGAGATGATACGTACTTATAAACGCGGCTGCCGCCGACAAGTTGAGGGGCTTGTGTCAAGCATGCGTTTCTAAATTTAGATGTCCGCAGCCGCACATGTTCGAAAATTGGCAATCATTTGCGGTCTGCATCACTATGCTGTTGATGCCGTTTTATGTAGGTAATTTCACTGTAATGATACCTTATTGCTCTCGTTCCGTTTAAATCCTATGAATTGCGTGGCATTTCTGCACCTCCGTTGGCAGTTCCAACTATTGACATTTCCGGAAAACGATATGAGTTGGTAAACTATCCGTTCGGGGACTGGCTAAGAATATCACTGTAGTGCCACCCGATAAATAGCGCTTGTCGTAAAAAGCGATTAAAGAAGGAAATCATAAATTGTTTATATTGCATTCTACACAAAATAGATCAAATCTTACTTAAAATTAAGGCTCTAAATTTAACAATGACTTATAAATATTGCCTTTTGGCCTAAAATCTATTTAGCGAACTAGTCTTACATATGTTTTTATCAAGAACACATTTATGTAGCTTTATATTATATATTAAACTACAAGCTACTAGCTAGCTATCCTACTAAACTTACCTAGCTACTTAGCATATGGTTTAAACTTGCCTCCCAGGAAGGTGCGTTGACCTTCACCTTCACCTTCAACAAGCTACCAAAATTAGGCCAATTGCTTTACTAAAACGGAAAAGCTCATGAGTATTAGCGTAGACCTAATGGTGGTACAATACCGGGATACCATTCCTCATCTGAACACACTCTTTGACATCGATATTTATAAATTCCTCCGTCGGGATAAAGCCACATCGAAGCGTATTCTCTATGTACATGTACATGTCATTGAGTTGTAAGGTCAGACTGTTGTCGCTATTCACCTGCGCGCCATCGTGGAAATTATTTTATATAGTGGAATTTACACTTATCCATTATCTATCCAAAACTCGAATCTTACCGAATCTTCGTTGAACCACATACACTTTGCTTCAACTGAATAAGCACAAACATTTTCTCAGCTACGTTTTCCATTTTTTCAAAACCTTGTGCCGTAATATATCATTTGATGATGCAAACTGTTTGCGTATGATGTTGAGAAAATAAATCGGAAAGAATATTTCAAAAAGTACCGCTATTTTTTTCCTGGTTCCCTTGCAAAGCATTCAATATGGAAAAATGCAGTTTTATTTTGCGTCAACTGAATAGACACAAATATTAAAATTGGAAATAAAAGTTATTGGAATTTAATGAAACAAGTTTTTCTTAAAATAGGTTTTCATTGGTTAATTTTAGTAGTGGGCACTGCCGCATTTATTCATAATAGTTTCGTAAATTCCATCAGGCATGGAACCGTACAGCCTCTTTATGTAGTCCAGCGAAATTTCCCCCAGGCCAATTTAATGGCTGCAATAAGGGATTCTCTGTCTTCAAACAGACGGCCAGACTCATAAAATTTTTGTACTAACCATCCCCAAACGTTTTCTATAAAGTTCAGGTCCGGTGAGTATGGCGGCCATTGAAGCAATTCCACATTCTGCTTCTCTATCCAATTTTATACTATGCGCGCCGTGTGGATGGGGGCGTTGTCCTGATGAAAAGTTCAGTTTATGGGTCCAAAAATGCCTGCAAATTTAGGGAAATATCTTTTCAAATTTCCTTTATAACTTAATGCAGTAATTTTTGAGGTTTGTAACTCAAGCTCAACAGTGTCATAGTAGCTAACTGCTCCCCATACCATAACACCACCTTCTCGACTATGATGCAGCGCTAAAAATCGCTCTTCTTTAATCACATCGTGGAAGTAATAATTAAACCCATCAGGGCCATCAAAATTAAACTTCTTCTAATCCGAAAAAGCTACGTGACGCCATTCATTTTTAAAACTCATATGGAGTCTAGAGAATTCTAAGCGCATACACTTCCGTTTCTCGTTAAGTGGTGGTTTCTTTTCAATTTTCATCCGTTTTAGATGTTTGGCAATATTGATAACCCTTCCCACTGTTGAAACGCTTGCAGTAACACCGGCTTTCTGCTTTATTTTTGCCGCAGAGTCGCAGGAATTGGAAGCACATCTTAAAGTTGCTCTTCGATCAACCGCTGTTGTTGCCGTTTTTTGACCTCCTTTCATGTTTTTTCCGTGCGAATCTTTGCTTCTTAAATAAGAATAGACTACACTAGAACTTCGTCCAATTTTGTCAGCGATAGAACGCCCGGTTAGTCCTTGGTCTTTTAGTAAATCGATTTGAGCTCTTTCAACACTATTTAGAGACTTTGATCTAACTGTTTTTTTTAGAAATACAATTAATCAAATAAAATTCACTTAAAGCACTTCAACTGTTAATCTAATGTGTCAATCTCCACAGAATACTCATAAGCAGTGAAAATAATGACCTTGTGTCTATTCAGTTGTCGCAAAATAAAACTGCATTTTTCCATATTGAATGCTTTGCAAGGGAACCAGGGAAAAGATAGCAGTACTTTTTGAATTATTCTTTCCGATTTATTTTCTCAACATCATACGCAAACAGTTTGCATCATCAAATGATATATTACGGCACAAGGTTTTGAAAAAATGGACAACGTAGCTTAGAAAATGTTTGTGCTTATTCAGTTGAAGCAGAGTGCACATGTCTATCAAAATTCAGATACTGGTCAAGCCAGATAGCCAGATATCTAACTGGTCTTATCACCGCTAATGTCTGCCAATTTGACCAATAACAGGCAAATTTCTTCGAGTTTCGTCTGGTATCCCTAAAGACAAAGCCAATGTAGTGTTGAGCAAGATTGTTTCCCGTTTCTGATTGTTGATTTTCAACTTTCAGTCTTCGCAATATCACTTAATTTGATCGAAGTCACGTTGCAAAAGAATGTTTATTAACTCGATCTTAGCCATCGGCTAAGGAAATAGTTGATAGTTGACAGTCAAAATCAAGGCTTTTGCTATATTTAGGGTGATAACCAAACTGACAGTCGCTTTTTGGGATCGATTTCGTGCGACAAGGTATTTAGGTGTCGTTTTTAGGGTTCCGTAGCCAAATGGCAAAAAACGGAACCCTTATAGATTCGTCATGTCTGTCAGTCAGTCTGTCTGTCCGGGAATGTCACAGCCACTATTTTCCGAAACTATAAGATATATCTATATGCTGTTGAAACTTGGTAAGTAGATGTATAACCGCATTAAGATTTTCACATAAAAATAGAAAAAAAAACAATAAATTTTGGGGGTTCCCCATATACTTAGAAGTGAAACTCAAACTTTTTCATCAATCCCATACGTGTGGGGTATCTACGGATAGGTCTTCAAAAATGGTATTGAGGTTTCTAATATCATTTTTTTCTAAACTGAATAGTTTGCGCGAGAGACACTTCCAAAGTGGTAAAATTTGTGCCCCCCCCCCCCCCCCCCCTCCATCACTAACTTCTAAAATAAGGGAATGATAAAACTAAAAAAAATATATGATGGACATTACCATGCAAACTTCCACCGAAAATTGGTTTGAACGAGATCTAGTAAGTAGTTTTTTTTTAATACGTCATAAATCGTAAACCGCAATTTACCTTTCATTCAATCAACTCAAATATAAAAAAAAAACATTTAATTTCATAAACATAAACCTTATGCGTAAACCGTGAACCATTATTTTCTAATAATAAATCTGTAATAGGTGCCTAAGTAAATAATAATTATAATTCGCGCGGAACCCTTCATGGGCGAGTCCGACTCGCACTTGGGCGCTTTTTATACCCTATTCTAAGGGTATATTAATTTTGACGCATAGTTTGTAACATACCTTAATATTGCCCGTAGACCCCTAAAAGTTACTATATTTATGATCAGCATAGATAGTAATGTCAATCTAGCCATGTCCATCCGTCCGTCCGTCGGCCTAGAGAGCTGAAATTTTAACCATATACTCTCTAGGGTCCCGAAATAATCAAGTTTACGAATTTTTGAAATCCGCCCACAGACACGCCCACAAACTAAAAAAAAAACAAAATTTTGGAAAAAATCGAATTTTGAGCTAGAAACCTGAAATTTTTTATATATGATCTATGACTCATAAAACTGCTCGGGATATAAAATTTTCAAAATCCGCCCACTGACACGCCCACAAAAAAATAAAACAATTTTATTGAAAAACCAAAATTTGAGCTAGGGAGCTGAAATTTATAATATATACTCTCTAGGGGCCCTTTAAGCTCATGTGTAGATATTTTCAAAATCCGGCTACTGACACGCCCACAATTTAAAAAAACTTTTTTTTGAAAACCCAAAGTTTGAGCTAGGGAGCTGAAATTTATAATATATACTCTCTCGGGGCCCTTTATGCTCCTGTGTAAATATTTTCAAAATCCGCCTACTGACACGCCCACAATTTACAATTTTATTTTTTTTTAAATCCAAAGTTTGAGCTAGGGAGATGAAATTTGTAATATATACTCTCTAGGGGCCCTCTACGCTCATGTGTTAATTTTTTTTAAATCCGCTTACTGGCACGCCCACAATTAAATAAAATAATTTTATTGAAAAACCAAAGTTTGAGCTAGGGAACGTTTTTTTATACAAAAGCTTCGTTTTTGTTCGATAAAATCGTTTAAATGTTATATAACAGAATATGTACAGCGTTCTTAACAATTCAACCATACTTAGACTTTTGTCACGCCCACTTATGAGGGATAGGAATAAGAATAGGGTATCCAACAGTTCGCCCAAGCGGACTGTAGCCCGCCCCTATGTTTTATATACATTTTTGAGTCTTATTTCTAGTTGTAGCTGCGATTGGAATAAAATGTTTTAATTTGATGTTTAAATCGAATTGATGTTGAATTTTAAATTGTTTACATAAAAAAAGAAAGAACTTTAATACACAAATAATAATTGGAAAATAATTAGCAGGGACTTCGAATATGCAACAGCTGTATGGAAGAACCATTTCTCCGGTATGCTCCGGTATGGAAGAACCATTTCAAAATATTAATTAAAAGTCTTCAAAGTAAAATAGAACTTACTTACTTATCGGGCTCCCGACCTTCGGAGTGTCTCTGCCTGACCCCCCCCCCCCCCCCCACATAGGCGTTGCACTGTTTATGGAATCTACTTGCGATTTCGCAACAAAACTCATAAACAGTGCAATGCATATGGGGGCATGTTGCCCCCTGCAACCCCCCTGCTTGGGTTCACTGTTTGATTTGGAGTAGGTGCAAGGGCAAATTGTTGAAAACAGCACCAATGGAATGTCAAATTGGCCTTATTTCACTTTCACATCATTTGGTGAGACTTAAGTCCCAACTTTTACTTCTGGGAGTTATGTAACATTTCAGTGAGACATAAGTCCTAAATCAATTTTGGCAGTTATGTCCCACTTAAGTGAGTCATAAGTTTCTAAAGTAAAAGTTGGGACTTATGTCCCTGCGCCGATTTGTATGCTCGAAATTAGTGATGTACCAAACAGTACATTTCCCAAACCAAGTTAAACTGAATTTAAATTTAGGGAAACCGGGTTGCTAACCGGTTTGCAAACCGATTCAAATAACTCGGTTGGAAGCAAAATCGATCCTCAACGGATCATTTTGGTATTGGTCGGTTTACTTCGGATCGTCTTGTTAGCTAGTAGTGGGTAAGGAATAAGTTTGTATTAGTGTACTACTGAAGTTCAAAACGCCGTAAAGCATGATCCTTTACAGACAAAATCGCAAGAGTTATAACCAAAAATAGTTTTCGAAATCCATACCAGAACCCCTTACCAAAATAGGGGCTGTGATTTTTCACTTCTAGCTGGTGAACTGGTGAACTGGTGAAGCCCAATTAAAAAGTGTAAACGGCTGATCTGTTTCCCTGACGCACAGTTTTAAAATAAAGTTTATGACGGTTCTTTAGAGACCAAACTGTAGAAGTTAGGAGCAAAAACACTAACTTTTTCCAAACACCTCTATTATAAGTACAAACATACTCGTATATACAAACAGTATAATTATATGTACCTACTTATTTAAATGCTAACGACTTTGCCACGTCGAATCAATCGGTTCTCGTTCGATCACCGCAATTAAACGACGTTGGGCGTGGTTAGTACTTAGATGGGGACCCACTTGGGAACACCGAGTGTTGTTGGCAGCTCTTGCCAACGTATTCAAGAGTATCAAATGTCATGAAAAAGCTTCTCAAAATTTGCCGTTCGGACTCGGCGTAAAACAGTAGGTCCCCTCCACTTCGCATGAAAGTAGTTGCAGAAGCTAGGTTCTGGGCCTTGTATGGGCCTGTTAAGGCCAAAATATATATATATATGTATGTATGTACTTATTTAAAATATAACAATTTATTGAAAAAGACAAAATAATTATTTATATATTTTCTTCCCATTCTGACTCAAGTTCTATAAGCAAACAGATTTGTTCAATGTTATCTCTCGGTTTGTAAGCAATCAACTTCGTCCAACTTCTACAGTGCGTCGATGCCAAACCGAAACCGACGGCTTTTGCCACGAACCGAACCGAACCGTTGGGAAAAAAATCAATCCGATAGCTAACTCGCTTTGGGAAAAATCTAAACCGGTTTAACTTGGTTTGTGCTCAACCCGGTTTGACCCGGTTTGCAAGTTGATACATCACTACTCGAAATCACGTTGTCACATTTGCCAACGAAGTTCTTTCTCAAAAACATATTTTAATTACGTAAGACAAGTTTTTGTGGAATGCACTCATGGTCAAATTGTAAAAAAGTTCCTCTAATCATACGGTAACGAAGACCTCAAAGGCAAGCACTGGCTTTTGCATTTATTCCACTGAATGACGGTAACCAGTTTCGACGCGTCATAAATAGTTTCATGGTTTTATTGTCCTCGAACCTCTTCAACAGAGCTCTATTGCCAACCATTTCAAAGAACTTGCTTACATTTGGAAACAAACTAAACTTCCAAAAATAAGCAGGGTTAGTCCTATCTTTACTATTTTCCGGAATAGGGTATAACACAGCTACCTTCTAATGTGATGGATAATCTAAATTATTAGCTAACCCACACGGATTGTATAATCCTATTACGCACAACGCACGCCTTTTCGAATCAGTTCTTGTATACCGATTTGTGCATTTGATTTAGATTACATCCGGGTTTTCGGTTTTCAAATTGGCAAGTGACGTATTTCTCTCGATCCTGACCAGTGATCCATCATATAGCCAAGCCATTGGATTTATGGGCACGCAAGTCCTTCAAACTAGCTCCGATAAGTTAATCTTTCCCTGTAGGAATAGGAGAATTGATTTTAAGTCCAGATTCAATTCAGTTTAAGCTTGACCCAGTCCAGCTGCGATTTCGGCAAAGAACACGTTGGGTGCCACAAAATTAGAGATTGAGCCATACCTCTGATGCTGCTCTTCTTCAGCCTACTGTTTGTGTCTGCTGCGTCTGTTGCTGCTGTTGAGTCTGCTATTGCTGCTCCGAATTTATTTTCTATTGTTGTGTGGTGTGTTATAACTGTTTTGGAGGAATAGTCTTCAAATGAGTTGCCAAATCAATGAGAAAATGAAAATTACTAAGCGAAGGTTAGAGAATAAACCGTTGCATGTGGAGGACCTTATACGCGAATCATATTCAAAGCTGTACCAGTAACCAGCCAAGGAAAATACACTTTCACTAAAACAGACCTGGTTTTATACTGAATGCCTAAAGCTAGAAAAAGATCCATTTCGCTTTTTGGACTTCCTACAATACCCCTACTTTTAGAAAGATGTATGCAGCAGCCAATTGAGACTTTAAGCAACTCTGTGTTCTAAAAAGGAAGCAACTATAGAGCCGTTGTTAATTCGGCACGGTCGTCTGCAGAATTTTAGAAAGCTGCAAAAACTATTAAGGGGCGAAAGAATATGATTGCATCATCCCTTTTAGCGTTGGAACTGCGAGCCTATTTCATGAACCTGCTCATCGCCCCTCAATTTTCACTTTCCTCACTACGCAGCTCCAAATTTCAAAAAAGGAAAAGCTCCAGGAAACGACCGAGTACCTGCAGAATTCTATAAAAACAGTTCAACTAAATTCATGTCCACTTTTACAGACGGGTACAATTAAATACTTGAGACAGCAAGTGTTGCTCTCTTTTATATGATTTCACTTCAGCATCTTAAATTTAACGAAAAAGAAAATATTCTCTTTTTGGTGTTGAAGCCCGAAAAAAAGATTTTTTCGTAAATATCCCTTGGAACCGCGCTGTATTCCTTTGTTTAAAATTATTTAACGGAGAGGTGCTTGGAAGACCAAAAAAGTTCCCTGAAGCCCGAAAAAAGAATATTTTTCCCAAATATCATATTCTTGTGTACATGAATGCTTGCCAGAACATTGATATTATTTGCTAGAACCTATGATCTTATCATGAGATGGCATTCACATTCGCATAATCTCTAACAATAATAATAAACACTTGATAATGGCATGCTCGCAACTTTTCCCTCGGCGATGACGCTCAGTAAATAGCCACCCGTCGCTCAGACTCGTCGTTCAATCGCTCGTCGGATCAATTTCAAACCGTGCTGTTATTTCTGACAATGCTCAGTATTGTTTGACAAATCATCATGGAAAGACCATGATGTGCGTCGAAAGCAACTGAGTTTTGAAAAAAGATGAGGCTGTAGTTATAAGTAAAAAAAAAGAGAACAGTTCTACAGCTGTAAAAGAAAACAAGAAACACTTTGCAGTTAGCATACAATTGGGTACTAAAAATATAATTTCCAACTAAAGCCATCACTATTCACGGCAGAGGTTCGTTTATAGCATAAGCCTTACCCTAAAAACAAATAAAGGCAATAACGAATATTTTGTAGAAATGTCATACCCGATAAATATCGGTTACTTTAATTAGGAAGAATCTCCTGCGGTACAAAGTGTCGATGTTTTACGTACATGAATTTTAATTAATATATTTAGTATTATTGTATTATTATTTTAAATTGTCAGTAGCTAAGGGCCAAGTAAGGTACAACCTTAATAAGGCAAATATATATTTATCAAGCAAGAAATGCAGTGGAAGGTCAAAAAGTCGTCTCAATTGGTCTTCTACTGAAACTCGTTGAATAGTGTAGACGCCAGACAATCGTAAGCCACTAGTTCGAATAATGATATATGACTTGTATCTATAGAGTTCTGTAAAACAAGTAGGTAGTCTTTTTTTATTTAATTTCGTTTCCACTTAGTGCAATCAGTGTCGTCATATATAAATTTAGCATCAAGCGAGACAGTAAGTTTACCAGGGAATCTTTTAAAGCAACGAACATTGTGAAAACTCTCACAATTAACAGATGCAGAAATATGTAAAATCATATTTCAGAGTTCAAGTCTGGCGAATACTTCATTTCTTCCTTTTTTATACTGACAACGCCAATAACCTCTAAAAGTCACATTCTAAGAAGCTAAAAAAACAACGACCGTATAGTCAATTTTCCTTAGCGGAAATTTTCTGCAAAGTAGGGTAGCCTTGTAGCCTCATTTCCTTAGTTTTTCCCCGTTTCACGCTCGTGTATGTGAATAAAAATCATTTATTTATAATTACATCAGCGGAATGTTGGAGACGATGATGATACAGGTGTCGAAGGACCCTTTGTGTATTGCTGGCAAGTGTATGCAAGGAGTATTTAGTCACACACCTCAGAAGCAACAGTACAAGGTACATTGGTATCTATTTAATACGTGCAGCAAGTGATGCAGCACAGTGGCACTGATGGTTATAAGACGCGGATGATACAATATGTCATCAGTATGTGTAGGAAGCACTGCTTTGCTGGATGTTAAAATTGAGTTCTACAGTCAGGTACTACAAGCTTACCTACCAATTAATTATGCTTTGCTCAACATCAAAGAAAAGGTAGCCGCCTGAGCACAGACAGAAAGAGCTTGACTGTAACTTAGATGATGCCCTTAGGTGCTTTATGCTTGCTGCTGCCACATTTGCTGCCTGTGTGTATAAAGTCTTGATGTTCGCCGCTGTTAGAGGTCATATACAATGCCTGATGAAAGTGATTATTTGAAATTATTCACACCTGACCTGAAAGGCGCTTAAAATGCGTGCGAAATGAGTGTGAATCCTTTTTGAACTTTTCCTTTTCTCTTTTTTTTTAATTTCCACTCGCTTCTTCTTGGATTAAATTTCAATTGCAATTAAATGAAGGTGTGGTTGACATTATACTTCATGTGGAAAGATTTTATTTGTAGGCAGCAACTTTTTTGAACTCTGCTTTAAGAGGTTTATGGAATGTGGTAAAAGTTTAAAGACGTGTCTGCATATTATTTTTTGTTAATAATTACATTATTTGTAAAAGCATGTTTTTGAAAAAAATAAACACTACACTAATATACGCAGAGGTGTATGTTATTCCTTCAATTTTTGTTGGCAACATTATATGCATCTACTAAAGTATTTTCTTGGAATAATTAAATAGGTTTTAATAACAATGAAATAATATATATAGGTAATATATATTATATAAAATATTGCCGAATGTTTGTCAGACTTTCTCAAGAGGTGATGCAATGGAAAAAACTTAAGGTGTTACTGGGCCACGGTGGGATTCGAACCTGACTTAGACCTCCCGGTCAGGGGGCACATTCTAGTTCTGTAATAAAATGAAACTTAAACATATTCACCCTTTCCCCGCAATTTTGATTCTCGTTTTGCGAAAAAGTGTAACCAAGAGTCAATAACTTTCATATGTAATTTTTTTTCACTCCGTCATTTGGATATGAATGTTCAGTGGTGAATTTTTTAATTTTTTTTTAATTTTCCGAAAGGAAGCGTATCATTGATTGCAAATGCACGCATTTTCTGTAAAATGGCTTTGAAATATCAAGCGCAACGACCTTACTTTCATCAACCTGGTGAAAGAATTGGTTCCAGTTTGCGGTTAGATAAGTTATCAAATCACCAGTGGGGCCTGTACTGCCGGTCATAAAGATGTTTTCGTGCTTTAAGATATTTCATAAGCTGACGATTAATCTGCGTTTCCATGACTTTGGCAAGAAGGTTTGTACCTAAGTGCAATTCGTCAGTTGGAAGATGGAGAAGAAGATTAGCCTTTTTTTGGGCCATGCAAGAAAAATGCTGTTTTCCATTTTCTCGGAAAGAGCTCTGAAGAAGAGGACAGATAGAAAAGCGCTCCCGTACAGGGAGGGATAAGGAGCAATCTGGGACCGTTGAGTTAGCTGCATAGTGAACAGCAAGCAGATTGGCTTTATCTAAGAAGCTGAAATCTGGAATAATTGTAAATGAGTATCGGGATAGATGACGATGCTGAATTCCTGATTTTTTTAACAACGAACATAGCGTTCTGTGATAAAAAAAAAACAAAAAAAAGATTGCAGCTTTAATTTGTTTGGATTTATATCTCCTGCTGGAAGAGAGCTACAAATCGTTTATTTGTTTGGCACCAAGAAGAGCTAACTGTTGTTGGCACTTGTTGAGAGTAGTGAACATTTTTATTTTCCCCGGCAACGCAATTAGAGCTTAAGACCTTCATAATACATACATACATATATACGTGAAAAAAAGAAAAGAAAATGCAACTGACATGCCGCTCACAACAAGCCAGTGGAGCTGAGGACTCACCACTCGGTGGTGGGCGCACTGGATCAGTGGTTTGTGCGTTCTGATCGAGGGGTCTCAGATTCAAATCACGCCGGGCCCACACCTCAAGTTATTTTTCTACTGCCTCACCACTTAGTCTGACAAACTCCAAGAGCGTCTACCAATTGTCGTGGGAAGTTTTTCAAATTTTCCGATCGGAGTCGACATAAAATTCTAGCTCTCTTCCACTTTGCACAAGCAAATGGTTAGAAAATTTAGGTTTTTGTATATCAAACTATTTGCCTAAGGGTTTTTATTTATTGGTTTTGTCATTTAGTATTAGAGAAAAATATTTGAAATCTACATACATACATAATTGCACTTTCTTCTTTCAATACATTCAAAAGTTTCGTAAGTAAAATTGATCCGATTTCGTATATATTAATTAAATGTCTTCCGTAAATTAAGGAACCCTTCGCATTTATCTGTAGGTTTTGCAGCCGAACATAATGAAACAATTGCATAAGGTAATAATACCACTACAGCTGCTGGAACTGAAAGCATCCAATTTCAACATCAAAAGGGGGAAAAAGATATGCAATAAATTGGTAGGTCATAACCGAAACATAAATTACTAAATCCCAATTACACACACCATTTTCTTTGTCTTCCCGAACTTCTTACGTACCTACCCATTCTATTCGTCCTCATACTCGGTATATATGTACCTTACGTAGTTTCTATGAATGTAATGCATGTACCTAATAAAAACAAGAATAATATTGCCTTTCACAAAGAAATCCTGTTGACTTCAATTATCTAAGCAACGGCAGTACAGGGGCTGAATTTCACTCATACCCCCTGTTTACATTTCATTTACATTGGAATTTATTTCAAACTTAATAAAGACTAGTTCAGCAGCAACAACAAAAGCAAAAAACAAGGGATGATGATGAATTTGAGAATGTCTCTTTTAAAATATTGATTGACGTTTATTGCTATCATTAAAATCAGACTGAGAATACAAAAATTCTTTGTTTAATAAAAAAAAAAAAAACACTACAAAACCCGGTACCTATTCTCTGATTTCTTCTGGCTTACACTCGGTACCCATACTTACATGTACCTTGTATACAGTTTTCTTCAACTCATTCCTTTTAATCATATTTCTACATTTTTAATGAATTTCTAAAGGACCTTTTGTGCGGAGTATAGTATTATTTGTTTTGAATACATATGCATAAACAAATATTTTCCATAGCCCAGAAAAGATGATTTATGAACAACAACCACGGCAACGAAGACAACGGAGATACCAAGTTTTTTTGTTTAACAAAACCATCAATGTCTCCATACAGGTGTAGTTCATTCACTTAACTATTCTTTTATTGTACGCAAACATAAACAATTTTATCAGCAAATTAACTTTTCTGTTTATATTGACGTACATATCATTAGTCTTAGATAGTAGAACGCAATGATTCTGAGAAAATGCGGTACCTTTTAAAGACCCGTAAAAGAGTCGTCCGACAAAACCACTAGGCACGCATTCACTCATCTCAATGCGCTTTTAGTTTCGGTTCTCTCTGTTGATGTGATGTTAATTTTGTATTAAAAATGGACACACAAAGTGAAATCAATTAAAATAGGGTTTAAAAAGTGGTAAATTTTGGAAAATCCGTTAAGAATGAAATTTGGCTGTCAATCAATTTTTAGTAACATGTTGATTCACGATATGACTGGATTCTGTATGTACAGTTTGTTTTTGGAGTTAAAAAAGTATAGAACTATATTTTGCTGCAGGATGTTATAATTATTGACAGAAAATGTATTTTTTTTTTTAAAGAAGAAAGATACGGGCTAAACATATCAGTGCAGCGCCCCCAAAACACAGCGCTGGTCGTAAAATGCGACTAAGGGCCCGGCCTTCGGCCATGCGGTGAGCGACAAGCGACAGAACAGCATAACTCCCAGCGACAAAAAATAAAACATAGTCGTTGAGCGACAAGCGACATTTCTGAGAGGCAGAGCAGCGCACTATGGGACCAACCAGCACTTATCGCCTCAATTTTTTTTTTTTCAAAACCAAGATTTTAATGTTTATATTAATGGAAATGGGTAGATGGAGATCTAAAATATTAGTTCTAATGGTTTTTTATACTTGCTATCAAGCGTTATAACAAAAAAATATGCCTTAAATTGTTAAAATAAATTAAGCTGGCAAAATAGTTTTGTGAAGTAACTTTTAAACTTCTTCATTCTTTATGTTCGCAAACGTAACTTCATAGGTGTTGTATATTTTTGAAAAGGCTATGGGTCCTGCTTTCTAATTAAAACAAATTTGGAAATTTCTATTTAATCAATTGAGAAATAAAAGCCTTTGTTGAACTACTTTAAAATTCTCCGTTGCCTAATGTTTAGAGAGAGATTTGACTTCTGACGATCTGCCCGTTCTAAACCTATTAATGTGTCACTTAGACGCAGGTGCATAAAGTACAATTTTGACAGATTCATATTATTCTCGTAACGGTGTGTATTGATAAATTACAGATGTGGTACATATAGTATATAAATAGTGTATACGTTATTATCTGGTTGAGAAATAAACATTTTGGGTATAATTTTATTTTCCTTGCACACAATACAACTTTCGCAAAATGAGTGAATTTTTGATTTCTAATCGCGACTTGTGTAACTTCTTCATCCACAATGGAACAAATATTTCGGACATTGAAAAGTACCTACACGACAATTTTTATCTCCTGCCCACAAAATAGTTTCCAATAGTTGTGTCAATAATTCAAAAGAATTTACTTTCCAAATTCCAGGATCGTTGGATGAAAGCAAGTAGAACAAAAGAACGTTTTGAAAAGTGTAATTCATAGTGGTTGGACGCTGAACTAAAAGTGATATTTGATGAAGAGAAACCATCAACATCTGGTGAACATGGAAGACCTTCAAAACCGTATGAGCAATTATCTGAAGAATCCAAGAAACGACAGAATATGGAATTAGTTCAAGAGTACGGACTAGAACTTATACTAAACGCATACGTACAAGGGCTATAGGGGAAATAGAAGAAGTCTTTCTTGTAAAAAAGATTCGGACTATGAACAGAGAGGAGAAAAAAAAGTAATGAAACGAATATCTCATGAAAGCGGACCTGTTTCTTCGAATTCTATTCACGAGGCCTTCAGTATTAGACCTGTCAAACATAAGTATGTACACCTAAGAACTTGTTTGGCTGAAAAAAATTGATCGGTCTTTCCGTCTTATCAGATGTTACAAATCGCTAAAAAATGTGTTATCCACCAGAGCCGAGCATTCAGGTAACTGATATTAGTGCTAAAATTAAGCTTCAAGATCTGTTAGACCATACGGTTGAACGCATTTTTATGATCAGCTGTATTTACAAGCCTAAGTCGAAAAATCTTAAGCTCTTTACCAAGTGGGGCTGCGATGGGTCTTCGGGGCAGAGTGAATATAAACAGATATTGTCAGGAGAAGAAAGTTTAATTTCTGGCTCAAACTTATTCATTGCTTCACTCGCGCCGATACAGCTTTTTAACATGGATACGAACGAGGTTCCTAGGCAAAATCGCACTTGTTCTTCGGTAAGATATTGTCGTCCGATTTCTATTGAGTTTTCAAAAGAAACTCCCGACAAAAGAAGAGCTGCAGTTATTGATATACGAACACAGATAAATGACTTAGAACCAACGTTATTAAATAAAGATGGTGAAGTGGTTGAAATCAAGCACGAGCTGTTTTTAACAATGATTAATTTAAAAGTAGTTCTTACTGATACCAGTAGTGCTAGTGCTGTGTGCACTATATGTGGAGCAAAAGCGAAAGATTTGAATGACTTAAACAAAGTGAGATCAAAATATGAAACTAAAAATGTATATCAGTATGGTGTTTCACCTTGCATTGTTGGATCAGTTGCATGGAGCTCATTTTGCATAAATCTTACAATATTTCATTCGAGAAATGGTCTGCCACTACACCTGAGAACAAGAAAAGCAAAGAGGAAGAGAAAAAACATGTGCAAGATCGTTTCCGTACTGAACTGGGCTTACATATAGATAAACCACTACAAGGTAGTGGGAACAGAAATTATGGTAACACAGCTCGTCGATATTTTCAAAATTACCACTCTTCGGCAAATATAACTCAAGTTGATGAAATAAAAAAATTAATAAAACGGTTTTATGTTATTTTACAAACATTTTCATCAGGCATGGCCAACAATTCAGAGTTATTTGGCAAGTATAGCCTTAACACTGCACAATTGTATGTAGAAATATAATTGGTACTGTATGCCCTCTTTGGTCCATAAAATATTGGGTTCATGGTGAAAACATGAGTTGTCCGAAGATGCACAGGAATCGCGCAATAAAGACTAAAAAAAATAAGGTTAAACGACTCCAGAAAATGCGCGAGAGCACAACAAATCAAGACGTTTTCCATACTCTGTTATTTATATGAGAAAACCGATTGCCAAAGATTGTAAAGATCTGTTGGAAGAAGCTAAGCTGGCTTATATTCATTTGAACAATCTAACTATTCATTAAAAGTAAGAATAAATACTTTCATTTCGTGCTATTTATCGTATTTTTCGTACAGTATCGCAAGCCTAAATTACTAACTTACTAACTTTAGATGGCGTTACAGTCCTAGGTGGACCTCGGCCTCAGCCAACAAGCTTGGGCAGTCAGCTCTGTCTCCAGCTAGCCGTCTCCAGTTTTGCACACAAGCCTCAATTGTGTACTATAAATGTGACATTTAAGTTTGTGTTAATTTTTTTTTATTATAATAAAACATACATATATATATGATATGTACATTATTTAAAAGCCTAAATATTCGAGATTATGTGTGAGAAGTTTTACCATTTTATCACTAAAAACAAAAAAGATATAGATTTTTGAGACGATAACTGCTGGTTGGTCCCATAGTGCGACGTCGCTCTGCTATCAATTCTGTTCTATTATTTTGTGTAATCCTGAGCGCCAAAGTACTTACATGTCCGGAATAAAGGTGGTAGCTTTAATTTCAGCCGTGCAAGGCTCTCATGCTCATGCATTGTGGCAAAATATGATTAAAGACTTTAAAAATAAAATCATTACCGATAATCTGTGGAGTGGAGGAAAAAATATGTAATTGTATAGCTGAGATTTTTTTTTCCACTTTTTAAAAAGTTTTTTGTTTAGTTCCCACAATCCCACAAATATTGTATGGTATTTGTACTAATGCAGTTTAAGTGCATCGATTGGCACGTGATGGAAAAGATTCTTGGCTGTAATGCCTTGAATAATGTTGACACTGTTCATCTGGATGAGCACCATATCTCTTTTTTTCTTGAGATATGAATATGACTTTCTGCTAAAGCTACACTGCGAATTTTCACAAATAGCCGCTCAAAAGTTTTCGCTCAATAAATGACCAGTTGTTTGTCGCTCTATCGCTCTGCCGCTCTATTGCTCTTTCGCTTGTCGCTCACTTCGTGGTCTTACCTGAAGGAACAAAATCATGAAGGCAATGTTACCAATCAGTCGAGCCTTGCGACACATCTTACATTATGAAACTCTCCCACACGTTCCTCAAACAATAATCAATAATAGGAGCAAAACCAAGAAGCCTGCTGATGCTAATTGAGGTCGACGTAGGGATGCAGTAAAGTGGTAGGGTTAAAGACTTATTTGTAAAGTCATCATGACATATAAACTTACTTATCTGAACATACATAAGCTCACAAAATATATTTAGCTGTTTGAATAAAGATGTGACGATTCTATGACTCTAAAGCCATACAACTTGTAAATTATAGATCAGTAGTTCATAGATCATGTATTCATTTTCATGTGTCTCCCTGGAACACAACTAATTGGTATTGAATGACGCACCTGCTAATACAATACGGATTTTCTTTCTTACCAAGAATCGTTTACTCAACATTTTTAAGAATAATTCACTTTCATAATATAATACAATGAGAATATTCGCAAGAACATCATTTGAACAGATTAATTGACTTTCTCGAATACTGCTATTAAGGAAACCGATTTCGGTGATACACTGACATGACGAATTATAGTACTCTCTTACTCTGTGGCCCATATTCTTGCATGAATTCAGCAGATATACGTAGTGTTTGCGGAGGACCTCTGTAAGTAAAGGGTCTTTCATTAAGGACTTGAAAACTTCTTTTTTAAATAAAATGCAAACAACTTGAGATATCTCAAAAAAAAAAAAAAATTGGCTTGAATTACTATTTATGAATGGAATTCGACTTTGTTCATATGTCCACCACGGGAACGTATGCAGCGGTCGATACTTTGAACCCAATTTTCGATGACTCGCGCATTTCGACCGCTATTTAACGCTCAATATTGGCTCTGAGCTCCTTTAACGTCGCCGACTTGTTGGCATAGACCAATGATTTAATCTAGCCCCAAGAAAAAATGTCTAGAGGCGTTAAATCACATGATCTCGGCGGCCAAATGAAGGGTCAGATTCTCGAGATAACACGTTCACCGAACTGGGACTTGAACAACTCGATTGTTGCACCCGTTATGTGGTCTGTGGCACCATCTTGTTGGAACAACATAATATCACTGATGTTCAATTCATGCAATTACTCAAAAAAAATAACGTTCCAACATGTCTTAGTAACGAATACCGTTTACCGTAACGTGACGGTAATTTTCATCGACGAAAAAATAACAGCCCAATGACGCCACCGGCTTGAAAACCGCACCAAACAGTGACTTTTTGCGGATGAAGTGCTGTTTCATGAAGCCAATGAGGGTTCTCACCTTTACAGCATCGCAAATTTTGCTTTAACCAAAAATGCGCTTCATCACTGAAGATGATTTTGCAATGAAATTCTTCATTTTCTTCCATCATGTCCAGAGCCCAATTTGAGAACATACGTCGCTTCATATGATCAAGTGGCTTCAGTTCTTGAGTCAGCTTGATCTTGTAAGGGTGTAGACCAAGATCTTTACGCAATATTTGCAATAATGTGGTCTGGGAGCGGCCCAATTCTTGAGAGCGCCGTAAAATGACTGATTCGGCTGGTTTGCAACGAACGCCTTTACGGTAGCAATATTCTTCACACTTCGGGCAAAACATAGTCTTAATGGTACGGCAACATCAAGTAGCGAATTTTCTGACTTAAATTTGTTCACTATACTATGAATTGCTTGTCTACTGAATATATGTAAGATTAGTTCGTAAAATAGTTCGTAGGCCGAAAGGCAATAATTCTAAGATATAGTTAAGTTTAGAGCGTTCGCATAAGGACCAATAAATAAGAATAAGTATCCTGTTAATTTTAAGTTAGGTTTAATCATTTTTGTCTAGTATGTAAGTAGATATTTATCAATGAATAAAAAAATGAATTTCAAAGTCAAAAAAAAAAAAAAGTGCTTGTCTACTGGGACGAGAATTACGTCCGAAAATTGGCGTTAACGCTCTTAAAGTTGAGACCACCGACTCGGAATTTTGGTAGTAAAGTTTATTTATTTATAAATCTTGTTCCTCTGTGTACTTCACCATGATCAAATGTCGTTTTTTTTTTTTTAATATTTTGACTTTGACAGCTTCTTAATCGGTTTAAGGGTGCGTACACACTAAAAATTTTAAGTTTTCAAGTCGCTAATGAAAGACCTTTCATATTATTTAGAAAGAGCGATTCATTGGAAAACGAAAAATTGGTACTGCGCTGCGTAGAGAAAAAATATGATTCAAATTTTCAGTAGGTATGAAAAATCTGTGTCTGATAAAGTATTAATTATACCATGATAATTTGCTTAATCAACAAAGCCGAAAGAAGAAGCAGACGCTGAGTTCAGAGTTTTTTTGGTAAATTATTTTTTTATTTGTAAGCTCTGTACCATTGAAACTATAAACAGAATACAAACAGCTTTAGTTATAATTATATAGTGACCCTAAATAAAATGAGAAAAAATAAAAGCATGAGATAAACATTTTACAATTTACACTTACGGATAAAATAAATTTAAGTACATAATTAAAATTAATGCATTGAACAAGAAAGAAAAATATTTTATAGGTCCTAGATAAAGCTCCTAGATATATTCGTATAAACAATTATTTCCAGCTAGAGAGATTTCAATAATTAGGTAATGCAGATAAAAGAAAAGTTTGCTGAGGAAAGTTCTGTGAGATCAACGTTAGACCTGTGGCCTATTTCACCAACTTACAAATTTGTATTTACAAGCATTTTTTTTTTACAAAATTTGTGGTTTTGTTGATTTATGTCGTTTCACCAAACCGTGGGTATTATAAATTTGTAGTTGTATTCTACAAAGGGAAATTTGTGGGAATATTTCCATTTTCGTTTCACCAAAAGTTATTTATAGTTGTAATTTACAAGTTACAAATTTGTGAGAAGTTGACTTATTTGTGAGTTTGCGTTTCCTCAAAGAAAATTATTTTCAAATTTTTTGTAGTATGTGAGAATATTTTACAACTGAAAGTTGACGTGTAATTCCTCCTACAAATTTTGTTTCATATTGAAAGTAATCGAAAAATTGTCTTTGCAACGAAGGCATAGTAGTAGTGATAGTAGCGAAAGTGACGGTCATGTTTTCATTTTAAGAAAAAAATGAAATTTCAGAGTTATTTAATTTTATTGAAACATTTCGCCTTAATCGATGCAAGTCAGAGGAAATAATTACAATTATTGGACCACAAATAGCCGACACGATTGAAAAAAAACTTTGCTTAACACCAAGGCAGCAGTTTCTCACAGGCTTGGAAATGGAAGGCAATACCATGGTGTAGCAGATATGCATGGGATATCTAAATCGACGATTGCAATCCATGAAAGCAGTTTCTGTTATATAATGTTGCATCATCTTAACCAACATTTCCCGACAAGCGGCAGATAGATAGTACAAGGTGGCGCAAAGGTCATCTTCCTATCGGAAGAAGCATAATTTTTGCAAATGGCGGCAAATGTAAATTCTACTTTGATATTTGTGAAGTTAACTGATACAGAAAAAACTTAAGACACCAATTAACATAATCCAAAAGCAGAACCAAAGTTTTTCATTCATAAAAAAAATTACAGCGAAAGAACATCGGGTGACAACTTTTGCGCCACCTGACAACTTTTGCGCCACCTTGTATTATTGAAATGTTCACCACCACTGAGGATTTAAACGACGCAGATACACACAATGCTGAAAATTTTGATGGCCGGGCTTCCTTAGAATATTTTTTAAATCACTTTTCGTTAGCAAATATCATATTAAATAACGAGACTTTTGAACTTTAAATTAAATATATGTTTATTTATTTTATTTTTATTTTTAGTAGGTCACTTAATTTTAAAGTGTTTTCTCCCAACACTTTTATCTTCTCTTACAGCTCCGCAGTCCCCTAGCCGCGTTCCTTTTTCAAGGCATTCAACTGCAAATTATAAATTTCGAATTGAAGCCTCCTTTTCTTCAATCGAAGAATATCCGCTTGGTCAGTTAGCACTTGAGGTTTGATTGAATTAAAAAATACGTTCATATATTTTTAAAAATAATTGTGAGAAACAAGCATTTGCATTTACCTTATTTCGCCTTCAATATCCCCCACGTTTGCGCACTGGGGTGACAGTACTTTTTCCGTAGGTACTGAAGAGGACTCATCAACTATGCCTTGAACTGTTGGCGATTCTTTACCGATAATATTAAAAATAATATTATCGAGATCGGTTAAAATGCGACTAGTGCCACCTTCTTCTTTGAATTATCAAGTTTAAGCTAAAATATAAAAAAAAATTAAAAAATTAAATTGATATCTACCTACATTATTATGTACTTACCAGAGTAGCCCGTTTTTAATTTTGCCACGCAATATCTCGAAAATATTTCCAATCCTCTCCATTTTGAATTAAGAGGATAATGAAATTAAAATATCTTTCCACGCGTTTACTTCACCCATCCTTCTTTTCTCTAATCAAGGAGACAAAAAAAAAATCTGATTTTTGACGATATTCCACAAATTTGTGAGAAAACACTTGTAGATTACACATTGCACAAAAACCCGATGCAACAGGAATTTTTACACTTGTAATCAAATTGTTTATTCTTACAATTTTTTTGTCTAATCACAAATTTGTGGGTTCATATATTTGTATTTGGTGAAACGGAAAACCAGATTACAAATTTGTAATTGTGATTCACAAGTACAAATTTGTGGTTGTTATTTGTAGTTTGGTGAAATAGGCCCCTGATAAAAATGAGTAAATTCATCCATAAACAAGTCCGCATATGAAAAATAGTTTTCGAGGAATTAAGCAGGTGTGCATAGGCGGTCTGACTGATATGTTACGAGTTTATCGATTTAATGTAATTCTTTCGGACAAGTATGAGGGTTTTTTTCAGGGATTTTATTGCTACGAAAAACATCACATTTGTATCTGAGAAAGCTATCAAGAATTTATCCGGATGCGTGCATTTGGCGAGATTGCAAGGAAACATGATGGTATCTCCAAAAATTATAAGCTTACCGAGAAACTGAATAAAAATCCGCATTATGTTTACGGGATGAGGTAGAGTCCATATCAGAGAATATTTCACACCCATATATTACGTCACTAAGAGGCTCTCGTAGAGGTCAGTGTGTTAACTGGTGACCCGTTCGGTGCAGGTTCAATCCCCATGGGGACCAACAACATACGCCACGCATTAATGGAGAGACATTAATGGCACGATACTTTTCCCAACCTATAAAAAAAGGATTTCCACCTGGTATTACAATGTATCATTACGCCAGTCTGAGTGCTCTGGGATTTGAATTACCTTAAACCAAAAACAAAAAAGAGCACCATAACCAACTTCATCGTTATATCAATTAGAAGCCAATGCCTACTAATGTGCAGGCCATACGCGGGGAAGCAATAATTTGACACTATTCTATTAATAAACTCATCCCAAGATGGATCCCATTCAGCAGACTAAGTACAAAATGATCAATCAATGCTAGGGTTCTCGCTTAAAAATTGGGATGTAGTTTTGCAGACAAGTCATCCTTGATTTTCGTGATTGCATCGCCAACAAGACCGAATAGAAAGCTATAATAAAGTTGCGCGTCATCGACGAATATATTATATTAGTCAAAATGTGCAAAATTAGACGGCAGATCATTAATTAACATGGAACAAATCAACAGGACCAAGAACTGATTCCTGAGGGACACCAATATTTATAAGACAGGAGGATTACAACTAACGATTATAAGAGACGGTTGCAAACGATTTCTGAAGTAAGACAAAATTAATTTATTAAACGAGTTGGAAAAATAATTTTAGTGCACAAAATCGGTGAAGTTTAAATTTGGTCCAATTATCTGGAATCTCAGAAAATAAATTTGGAACGAATAAATTTGGTGAAATTTTTGTTTTAATTTTTTTTTTGTGTAACGAAACAATTACGACATATTTCGATCGATTTCACAAGCCCTTAATAACTGCAGCTCACTAAGGCATAACTTGGGGCTCACGGGTTAGTGCGTTGGACTGAGCAAGGTGCGAGGTGCGAAACCCAAATTGTAAGTCCTATACATTCATTTCAAAAATATAGATTCGCACACACAAATGATTGCAGGAGATATGTTTGAGTCCCTATATGGGCCGTTTATATATACCTATGTATAATAAACATGGCAATCTTCTCCCCCTTAAAGGGGGCGTAGCAAAAATCCAAGTATGCGTGCATTGTAAAGAAGAAGAATTGTCTACATATTTTGTTGTGCATTTAAAGAATTTTATCGACAAAACAAAGATTTTGTAAAGAAACGCCTCTAAAAAGATGAAGGAAATGTTCAAAACAACTTTATCAACATACTTTGCGAAGAATAGAAATTTCATATGCAGTGATTTCTTTAATAAAACGATTTTGGGGAGACTACGATAACTAGGGCGCCAAAAATTGATAACGGTTTTCTATAGAAGGGTCAAAAACAAGCATTGTTTTACTATGGGAGAGGGGGGGGGGGGGGGGGGGGGGCAATTTTAGAAAAAATTTAATTGAAAAAAAAAATATATAAAAACAACGGCAACACTTACGATAAAGTTCTATATCCGCTCTATAATCCTAAATTTAAATTAAATTATCTATGGCAATAGTTTTTGAAAAATTCGCATGCAAACTAAAAATTTTGATTAAAAAAATGGAAAAAAAGTTTAGACCATTTTTTCAAAATTGTGAAATAAAGTGCTAAATTGACTTTTTGTGGTCAATGTTACTATCAATTCTGAATCGAACACAAAAAACCGAATTGTTTTATGTCTCCTAGTTTTTGAGAAAACCGAAAATTACTAAAACTATGTTTTTATGAGTTAAGAACTTAATTGTAAGTGTTACCGTTTAATATTTTTTTTTAATTTAAGTCCTTTTTTCTAAAATTTCCCCTATCCCATAAGCGGAACAAGATAAACCATCCCCTTCCCCTCCCATAGTAAGAAATGCTTATTTTTGACCCTTCTACTAAAAACCGTTATCAATTCTTGGCGCCCTAGTTTATCGTACTCGTGCCACGATTTTTTTTTTAAATAGTGGGCGTGTCAATGGGGGGGCATTTGATTATTTCAGGCCCCTACCTATATATTCCGAATTTCTGATTTTTGGCTCGAGTTTTAGGGCATAAGCCAACGGAACAACATTTGGACGAACGGATCACGAATATGGTTTTAGGGGTCGACAGACAATATTAAGGGCAATATTAAGGTATGTTACAAACAATGAGTCGAAACTAATATACCCTTGGAATATGCATTCCTTGTGAACGGCTGGACCGATTTGTCTTATTTGTTTGTTAATTGTCGGTAATATTCCGAATAAGGTTTTTACGGAAAGAAAAATTGGAAAAGCTGGAAAATTCTGCGAAAACCGATATAGTGTTTTTTATGAAGAATAATTATAATGATATAGCAATGATTAAAATGGCGTTGCGAGATAAAATTATCAACTGCTCTGACATTTGTTTTTTTATTACTCATGTGTCTTTTTTTTAGCGAATCGGACATCGGACATTTTTTTTTCTCACCACGAATCGGTACAAATAGCAATTGATGTGAGAGTGTTGCTGTTTGATTGGGAAAAGTAACCCATTCTGAGAAAAAGGTATTGCGAACACAATGTGTATCTGAAGCTCATGTCTGTATCGTGAAGTTGACCAACTCCCAATTTCGTGATATATTTATTTATGCTGTTTAAACTGTATTTTTTGTATCTCGTTATAATTTTCTTTATTTAATTCATTAAAACAAACTAAGTGTAAATTCAATTAACTAAACTAATATAATTATGTAATACAATTTATGGATAACATGTACGTGTGTTGGGAATGGCGGCTCAACTCGAAGTGTCATCTCAGAGCCAAAAGTAGAGAGAGATGACTGCAGTGTTCACCAGTTGAAGTTGTAAACACTCTCTGCTGACATAACTAGTCTAGTCACGTTACAACATCTTCCCCTTGCTAATTGAAAACAAATCGCACCGATGGTTTTCTAGTCCGTTGGGATCGCCTTGGCAAATTTCCGTCCTCCGATTGTTCTGTAGTAGATGGGTCGTTAATTGTTGTCGGAGTTTCTATTGGAACGTCCGTTGCTCGGCTTCGGATGTCGGATCCACTGGAAAGTTTGGAAAGTTGTGATGGTTGACTAGAAACGTCCTCATCCTGATTTCTAACGGAAGATAACTCATTAGTTTGTGATAATATGGTACTTAGCTGTTGAGATGACGGGGCATCAATAACGGATGCTGTACTGTAGCTGCCATTTGGCTGCCGAGGTCGCAGTTGATTTACATGTCTTCGCCAATTTCCACTCAACAGTACAATGGATTAGTTAAATCCCAAAAATTGTTCGGTGGACTGCTCTGTCATTTCGGCTTTTGTTTTGTTTTAAAATGTCAGAAAGTAGTGCAGCACGTTCAAAAACAGAAGTTGACTCAACATATACTGTAGATAATTTACTTGCTATAGCTCTAGAGCTATAGAGTTCACTAGCTTCGACATTGAATTCGACGTAAGCAGCACTCCTTGTATCTACCATTTGACAGCTCTTGTTTTCGATACAGATTAACGCTTCAGATACACATTCTATTCAGCCCTTTACGTGATAAGCATTGGGCCCTAAAAATTGCTAAGATTTTCTTCTCTTGAATTAATTTTTATTTGTGAGTGAGCAGCTTGCGCTAAATACATGATTTCCTTGAAGCTGAAGTAAAGCAACTCCCTGATTTCATGACTCTGATGTTGTACACTGTCAGGACTGGCAATGCGCTTTAAGAAACTTAATCTCTCGTATGTTCGTCAAGAGCTTGCAAAATGTGAGGGAAAGGAAACGTGCCCTTTGCTATAGTTTAATGAAGCCATCTTCCCTTCCACTCATAAAAATGAAAAACCATTAAAGTCATCATCCAATTAGGTTCGTCCATACAATACTCATTACAATGTTCCAGCCGCTCAATTCATTGGTGCAACAAAAAGAGCTCATATTCCCAACGGGTAGGAAAAATGTTTCATTCATATCCTTGTTTTGTTTAGCCTAAGCTTTTGTCTGGTTATTTTTTTACGAGTTATATTTTGTTTTTAATTATAACAAGAGCATCAGGTATTAATATTTTCAGATCAACTGTTCCCAAGTAATGATAAGCAAAGTGGTGGGTTGATTAACTGACTAAAAAAACGGTCGTTAAAGCATGGGGCGCTGCTGCAACTAAGCGGCAAGTATTCAGTTCGTATCACGTGTATGCACAAGGGTAGAAACACAATGGACGAGTTTCTCTTGCCAGCTTATTGTGAAGTTAAAACAAGTGGCTAAATAGGCATGTTCAGCTGATGGTCTTCTAAGAATGCGACTACAACAAACTGACAGCCACTCACTAAGAATATTAAGGTTTGTTGATAATGGCAATTCTAACGAATGAATCTTCCTGTTTCAAGATTCAAAGTTGGGTATGCTTTGTTGGCTTCCTGTTTTTTGTACTAATTCAAGGGTTGAGTTCTAGCAAAATAGCACACAAATATATAAATATATGTTTTTTTTAAATCACCCTCAATTTTATTGTTTCCAACCCTCTAAAAGCAATCAACTGGAAAGTATTAAATATATGAATTAATTTTACTGCGGGTGTTTGCGGTATAAAGTTGTTTTTTTGTCCTCCTTAATACCTGCTTAGCTTACAGCCTTCTTACGATGTAAAAAGACAGCAGTGAAGGTTGATGCATGGTTTGCCATTACAATAGGGTTGAGAAAATGTGCTTATTAAGGACTTGAAACCAGGATAACGATGGTCATAGCAACCTTTTACTGAATGAATTCTCAGACATTTAAGATACTCTGAGAGTATGTTGATTTCAATGAATTTTCCTATCATCACACTTTTGGGAAAAATTGTAAACAGTCTATGTCTGCGAAAAGGCCCTCGTATTTTACTATGACAATCGCTGCAGTTCAAGAAACTTTAGCTCTTATCATGGAAGTAAAGACTAACATCACTTGGAGATTTATACCGCCTACCAATAAATAAAAAAAAACTTTGGGATAATCCTCCCTCTTCAAATAGATTAAAAAAGAAAATTACTATAAAATGTATTTCTTACCAGTATGATATCCTCGACAGGGATTGCTGACTGAAAAGGTCGGTTGTTAAATACAAAATATTTGTTTTTTGATAATAATTACACATTACACTCATCGTGACAAACCGGCATATACCAGTTATTGAACAGTTTTTTTGGAATGTTAAGTAGAAATTGTGACTTGCGGTGGATTAAATCACTTTTGCAGTACAAAGGCTGTTTTGGCTTTGTCGTGACTTTTCCTCGTTAGGAAAATATTTTGATTCCAGACGTAATGTCTTCTAGGGTAGAGTTTGTGTCTGTAATTATTCCAAAATACTACAGTGGGCTTTATTCACTTTTAAAGTACCGAAACTGATTCTAGGGTTGAGCGGTGAGTGACTGCATAATTTTGGACCTTATCATTTGAGTAGATATATATGTCAGAGCACATAATTGGGGTGCAGATGAGCAAACAAATTTGGGAATTAAGAGAGAACTACTTCGTGAAGTTTATAGCAAAGAAGATTTTTAACTCATATCTATACTCAAAACTAAGCTCAGCCCTCATAAATAGCCGATTGATCTCAAAATGGTTTGATTGAACATCTACTTACGGTTAAAAGAGAAAGCATGCCAAACTTTAGTGAACATTCTAACCTGGTTGATGTGCCATTTCACGAGAAAATACAGTATTCTGCATCATCGAGGACGTTAAATATAAACACATTTAGAACTTCAACATTACAAACATGTAGATCTCTCTTCCCTCTAGGGTAAAACTATACATTACGCCCCACTTTTTCAGAATCTCCAATAAAACAAAAATTTAAACAAAAACAATAGTTATTTTATTAAAAAAAAAAATAAACAGTATTTTTTCATTGGTTTGGCAATTCAATTTAACCAAAAAAAACTTAACATACATTTTAAATATATTTTTTAAAACATCAGTGACAAAACGCCCCTAAGGAAAAAGTAGGAACAAGTACGTATTAGTAAGTCTCTGAATATTTAGTTATTCATTCGGTAACATGGCCTGTCGCTTTGCTTTGCGGCCGCAGCTGTTACAATTCGGTATGTACATTGTACAAAATTCGTGCAACCAACCCTGGCAAGATATGCACTGAATCCAGTCTTCAGATGAAAGGGTGTTGAAATAATTTTCGGTACACTCAATGCACCTATTACTATCCCCTTCATCTGAAATTTCATCTTCGCTGGTGTTTATATTGTCACCGTCTTCGTCTTCACTGCTATCAGAATAAAGTTTTCTGTTCTTTTTTGGTTTTTTCTTCGTTGCAACATTTTCCTTCAGCTCTAACTTCCGGTTCCTTGCATCCTCTTTATTTTTCTTATTTTCAGCCATAACTTTTCGTTTGTTCATGTTTTCTGGTGAGGTGAGAACAACCGTTTTTTGTTTCCTTTTGGAATTCATAAGCGGTATTTTTGGGACTGGCCGAATTTCTGTCAATATTTTTGAAGGAGTTATTCCTGATGGACTTGCTTGCGGCTGAACTTCACCCAATATTTTTGTTGGTGATATCTGAGGGCCAGATGGCCCCGGTTGTGGCTCAGGCGTGTTTTGATCAAATTCCAAAATGTCTTGATTAGTTTCAATGAAGTTCTGTTTATATATTGCATCCGACAATGAAAAAAAGTGATCCGGTATAGCACTTGGGTCGTAAGGAAAAATTCCTGTTGATTTTAACGCAGAGATACCATTTGATACACTCGCCGATTTTCCCCAAGCTTTTCCGATTAATTTTGATACATCGTACCGAGTTAGTTTCTTATCTTTATTGTTTATCATCCAATTTTTTGCCTCCTGAAAAAAGTATGTTTTGAAAGGTTTGAAAAAACATCTGTCGAGCGGCTGTAGAGCGTGAGTCGTGTGGCTAGGAAGGCACAGTAGTATGACATTGTTCTGTTCAGCGATCTCTAGCAACTGATAGTTATTGGAATGCGAGCTGTGGCCATCAAGAATAAGCAAGGTTGTTCCTGGAGCCTTTTTGCGTAGAAATATTTCCTGGAACCATTTCAAAAACAAATCAGTGTTAACGTATGACGACTTCTTGTTCATGTACACATCTGAACCAGGTGGGAGACCATCGAAAAACTGAGGCTTGGTGTAAGTGCCCTTGAAAATTAGAACGGGGGGCAAAAAGTTGCCTTCCCCATTGCAACAGGCTATGACCGTAACGTTTTCACCTTTTTCGGAACTTGTAAGCGTGTACACGTCCTTAGCTCCTTTTGATGCCAAAACCTTCCCTGCTTTGTTATTGACTTGGATTCCAGTCTCATTCATATTGTAAATGTTCCCAGGGTTCTTAAGAAGGTCATGCTCTTCGTATATAGATTTTAGAATGTCAAAAAACTCTTTTACATCGGCTCGATTCATACCATAAGCTCTTGCTAGTGATAGGCCTTCAGATTTCCTGGTCGATATATCTGGATTTCGTTTTAAAAATCCATTGAGCCACACATTACCAGCCGTTTTAGTGACGTTAGAGAAACGGTGTGCTACGCCCAGACGATCGGCGAACCGAAACGCAATTTCTTTAACGTCTTTACGGTCAGGAGCGAAACCAACTTTCTCCAACTTCTTTATGTGGGCAACCAATTTTTGTTCTTGTTCCAGCGAAAGAGTTGTTGACCGACCAAGTGATTTATTCGACATGCCTTTCAAAATATGCCTCCTCAGAGTTCTTGATGGTATTTTGAACTCCCTGCTAGCCTCATTAACTCCCAACGTTTTATTCATCACCTTCTCCATCGCTTCATTCATGTCTTCTTCAGACCATGATGCGCGTAGTGTCGTCCTTACGTAATTTCGTGGCATTTCTATAAGCAATAAGCAAATTAAAAAGATCTGAAAAGTGTTTTATTTCAATATATCATTGGGGCGTATTGCACTTACTTTGTTGGGGCGTTTTGTAAATTTCAGAGTGCAAAACGCCCCAGCCAAAATATAGGAATACAATCTGCCTTAACGAAATCAAAGTAAAAGAACTACAAAGCCAATTTTATCTACTTTCAATACATATATAAAGTTTTTATATAACCTGCATATGTTCTGAAAAAATACAATTCTAACTCTACTCACCGCAATATGTTTTGGCGCCAGAAAACTTGTTTTTATTTTTTTTCGCGACAGGGCACAGATAACACTTCCACTCTATAACACAGTTGGTGAAGGACTAAAACTGCTTCGAACTGCTTTTGTCATGACTGAATAACAACACCTGTGTACGTGTCAGACTACTGGGATGTACTAAATGAGATGTCCATCTCAAGGCTATTGTTAAATAAAAAAATAAAATACAAAATACAAATACAAATTTCAATTGAGCCATTTCTTAACCGATATTTCTCTTCTTCGTCATCAAAAGGTTGCTACGGACTTTTTTTTTTTGTTTTTTGTTTTTTTTTTAAAAGGAATTCCAAATCCTAGAGCACTCAGACTCGGTAACGGTCCATTGTACTACCAGGCAGAATTCCTCCTTTTGGTGTAGAGGCATGTGAATGAGTGGCGTATGTTGTTGTTCCCCATGGGGAAAATACGGACTTAGATGAGGAGATATCATCACAGTTGTGTATCCCGATAGACCGCAGTCGATTATTGATGTGACATAGGAGTATTCACGGATGGGTTCAAAACGATGATGGCACGGGATCCGATATTTTCTTTGCGGAAACGGAGCTAAGGGAATCGCTGCGGCTTCCAAACAGTTGCAGTGTCTTTCAGTCGGAGGTTCTGCGAATGAACTCGATATCAAAAGAGGAATCACCTTTTACATTGACAGCCTGACCTGCTCTCAAGGCGTCTGGTATTGTCGCACAATAATAAAAGCATTACGCGAACAGCACCGTGTTAGACTGCGTGCCCGGGCACTGCGACACAAAGGGTTATGAGCTCGCGGATGAACTAGTAAGAAAAGTGGGAGAAATGCGTCTGCAAGGCGCAGGAGTGGATATATAACCTCCGCTTTGTGTAGTCAAGTGGAAGTTGTCGGAAGCGGCCATAAGAACGGCTAGACGAAGAAGGAGACACACAGCGGGGCCCAATTTGAACAAAAAGAAAACTGGAGCGATTTTTAAATTAAGAAGCTGACAGCTTAGAATGGCAATCGGCATCCTTTGCGGATATTGTCTTTTGAGGAAGCGCGCCAAAAGATTAGTGTTCTCAGAACAGGGAAAGTGCAGATACTGCAATGATATTTGCGTCACGGAAAACATTATGCTCATATTTTGTGAATGGGAGGGGATCGCTCGACATAAAAGAAGACGCTTTGACAATTATTTCTTTGATAGTCGAAGAGGTAGCGTCAATTGACTACACCAAACAATCGCTACAAAACTGACTACTAAAGTTATAAATGGCTTCTCCAGGGATCACGATAGGCCCATCATTTTAGTGCTTAGTGTTTCTATGGTTTCAATGTTATAGCCCTGACTAACCTGACCTAATCTAAATGAAGGAGTTTCCAAAAAGTGTAACCAATATTTGTCGCAACCACCACGTTTACATGTTTGGGTTCTTAATACTGTTCAAAGTCTGAAATCGTGAATCTTGTAGTCTTGCAGAAGCTTATTGTTGGACTGTTGCGTGTGAAATTGCTTGTACAGAGCACTGCTTATCTAGGCCATGTTTTGCAATGGGCTCCAGTCTTTAATTACGAATCAAACATTACTTGCGTAGCTTGAGCGCTTCAAACGAATGACGGTTGTCCCACAATCTTATGGTGTAGTGATCTACTTGAGATTTTTTAATTGCTATCAGCAGCTACGGTATTCTCACCTTACTTTTATCCTGTTCCGAGCACAACAAACTGTCTGTAAACAATCAATGTAACTGTCCCTATTTCCAAAACAATGTTAGTGGTTCATAGAGTAAGGCACATGTTGCAATTTTATAATAGTAATATCCCAGGTCTAAAACTAAATTTTTCAGAAATGCGTCCTTGATTTGTAGCATCTATAAGCTCCTTTCGAATGTTGGCTTGCCCCTTATATAACGCTTTATTTTAGTATTTTTGTCCATTAGGTCAATTAGGTCAATAATGTAGACGAGCGATTTAGCTTTTTGCTCAACATCCACATCATGGAACAGCTACTGAGGCCGCGAATTCCAATTGCAAAACTGAAAGCTAATCTTTGTGTTATTCGGATTTCTAGGTTACGTTTGAACCATCTGTAGATGGAACGCGACGAAAAGTTGTGGATTGTGACTAAAGTTTGACAAATCGCGGCAAGGATGTTGTTGATCGCATTTAATAGTTCGAATTTTGTCATTTGGTTACTTAAAGGGTGCTGAACCCTGTTTTTTTAAACATATTTTGATAAACTAGTCACATCTCCCGCTCTTGGAATAATAAAACTTCTTTCCTAAAGACATTGAAAGTAGTCTTCTCCGTAGTTTGTCTAATCGTTCGCTCGCGTAAGTCGCGCTCATATGGAAAGTTCTTAACACCGCACTCTGGGAACGGCCAATGATGTCGATATAGTCCGCATACCACAGTAACTGGACAGATCTATTGAAGATAATGCCTTCCGTGTTGACACCGGTCCCACGCACTGTTCTCTCCAGAACAAAATTGAAGAAGTCACATGATATCTCCTTACCGCAAGACGGTGTAAGTCTGGGATAGTTCAAAAGTTCTACTTCCGAACTGCACATTACACCGCGTGTTTTAAGTTTCACGCAACACAGCTGGATCAGTTTTTACGGGATCCAATACTAGGCCATCACCACGTAGAGCTTCTGACGGCTTTAATGTCTATGAAAAGATGTTGAGTCTCGATTAGAAATTCGTTGGTCTTTTCCAGGATTTCACCCAGTGTGAAAATTAGGTCTATTGTCGATGTTCCGGGCCGAGATCCACATTATAACATCCTGATTAGTGTGTTGCAGAACAGCTTTACACATTACGTTGGATAGTATCGTTTAAGCAACATTAAGCAGGGATATGCCTCAGTAGTTCTTGCAATACATATGGTCGCTTTCCTTTTTTGTACCTACTTTATACAAATTCCCAGCATTACATTTTTTCTTCGGTATTCATTTGAAGAGCATTAACCTTTTTTGTGAAAATATCCAATGGAAGTAAATATTGAAAGCTAGGATAATAATAAATGGGAAACTCTAATTCAATACTGAGTGCAATCAGTTATTTCATCCGTACATTTAATTTTATTCCATTCAAGGAAATGCTTAAGGACCTATATACATTACAAAAACGTTTTATAAAAAAATAAAAAAAATAATTATTGGAACTTCTCTTCGTTCAATTTTACTTGTCTACATACTTTTAGTTACCTCTCATTTTAAACTGAAAGCACAATTTATAAATTCAATGAGAAAATATTTGCAAAACCCTCTCTAAATATAATACAAAACCTACATACGTATATTTAGGTACTCTCAAAACGATTTTACTAATTCAATGGTGCTTATACAAGCTGCAGATAATATATCCTGATGCTTAGGTTTGTTCTCCGGATAGGAATGCTTCATCGTATGAATAGAGAAAACCCATATTATACGCATTATATGAGGACGAGTATGTTCATCAAATAAATCAGAAATTCGTACAGAGAACATTATAAAGATGGAATAATAAATAAACTAAGAAGAAAAATGAATAACGGAAACATTTTACAAATACGACTGCATTCCTACATAGTTTAATAAGGAGCATTTGGTTAGCATATACAAGTGTTTTTTTTTTATGAAAAGGAGGTGCGCTCACTTGCAAAACAACATTGACATGGAAACTTGAAATGGCCCTTTTAATTTTACTTGAAAAAAGGACATCATAAGAACGAGGAAACTTAATGCATCTGGCAAAAAACTACTAAAGATTGATGAAAAAAGGACGTCATGAAAACGAGAAAACTTAATGCATCTAGCAAAAAACTGCTTAAGATTGATGTTGCTTTATTTATCAGAGAAATGGTAGAGTGGTGAAGTTTAAGTATGATTTTTTCTTTGTTTCATTGAGGAATCAATTTGGTTTGTGGGTTATCGACGCATTTCAACCCACGAGGACTCGAAAGATTAAAGTACATACCTTTACATTAACATCCCAGTCCAAAATCTAAATTATTGCATTTTTTTAAACTTATGCGCATTACAAAAGAACGGAAAAGCTGTTGGATGTGTAGGTTATGTTGAGTGCAGTCAATGTATTCGCGAGAGATAAGCGGCTCATACACGGCGGATACGTCGCCAAATTCCCATGAGCTAAATTCGACACGGAAAACCAATCGCCGAATTTCGGTGGTTTGTTGATTTGGGAGGAGTCAACAAGCCTGTGCGTTACTCTAGGTAACATCTTCTTAGTTTATAAGGTAGAATAATTTGGCTAGGGTGTTTCTGTGAGAGGTCGGGATCCAGTGTTGCCGGAGAGAAATATTATAAGGTAGTACCGCAGCCTAAAAAGGGGAGTATTTTGAAAAAATAGTAGTACAGACAATTTTTAGTCTTTAAAAATAAGTCTGTACACAATTTTTTTTAAACTTTATTTAAAAATGCTTCATTGATTTGCATTCAATGTATTTACCTTCAATCTGTTCCATTTTTTATATTTAATAAGAAACAGTTTGGGAAAAACTCGTTCTACCAGAGTCAGAGGGAAAATTGTTTCATTAAGGGCATTTTCTTAAGACAAATATCTCTGACCAATACTCAGATATTTCTAAAAACGATGTGGTTCGACATCGTCGGTTCTTTCGGCAGGGGATTCAGGAACCGAATTTGCAGGAACAGCTGCAGACTCATTTGGCTTTGTACCAGCAACAGAAGACACTTTGTATTGACTGGTGGAACTTTTTTTGCCTTTACCGATTTTGATTTGGTCGGTGTATCAACTTCAACAGCAAATACTTTTTCAGCATTTTAAAACTTAATATCGTTCTCTCTTGTAGCAGGTGATCTTGGTGCTAAATTTTTAAGAACAGCAGCAGACTTATCTGTTTTAGAACCTCAAGCAACACAAGACACATTTACAGCTTTTTTGCCTTTACCGCCTCAAAGGAAAGATGAAACTAATGAAACACAAAAACAAACAAGAAAGAGGGAAATTCCCTTTTTGACGACAGTTTGGAAGATAAAAGTGCTGAAAAATTTGCATTAAATTTTAAGTGAATTAAATTGATTTAGGTTGACTTTACACTCTGCTGCAAGTGTAAGCTATTTTAGGTCTTTAAAAAAATAGGAGTACGAATATGAAAGGAGGAGTACGGGAGTACGGAGGTGTTGAAAGTAGTACAATGCTCCTATGGGAGAACTTTCGGCAACACTGCCGGTGCTTCCGGGAGATGCCTGACGCTGTAAGGTCGGCTCACGGCCGTGCGTGTGCAAGTTGACGACTGTTATGCGCTTGGAAAGCAATTGGGATTTTGAGCACTTGTTGCGTAAGGCAACGATTGCTCAGCATTCTCATTATAGTTAGAATACGTTAAGTAGTTTAAGTAAGTAGAGAGGGTAGATTCTAATTTGTTTTTATATAAAAAATGTAAAATTCGATAATGAAGTCGAGTTTTTAAAAATGTTCTCAATGAAAACATAAATGTAAGATTAGTGCGTTAAATATTTTAAGGCCGAAAGTTATAAGGTTATAGTTAAGTTTAGAGCGTCAGCATAAGGACTACTAATTTAGAATAAGTATCCTGTTAATTTTAAGTTAGATTTAATATTTTTTTTTCTAGTATTTAAGTTGACATTTAATTATGATCAATTTGATATATATTATGATATAATGAATTTAAAAGTCAAGTAATCAATAGGTTCCTTAACAATTTGTCTGTTAACATTTATTTGCTTGCCCACTTTTTGAGTGTTTTTTTTAACAAAATCGTTATTTTCCTAATAAATTTCTAAAAGAAGCAAAACACAGTATGACAAGTAGGTACCATATGACATTTTTTTGCACATTTGGCTTTGAAACGGACCCTTCTTCAATTATATGAAATCGAGAAAAACTTAAATGTGTGAGCCCAATTTTTGGATCACTTAGTCGAGCATATTGGCTAATACCTCGCTATTAACAAGTGAAATGTGTCTTCAAAGACTGCAATTCAAACTAACTTAAAAAAACCATTTGTAACCCCGGTTATACTAGACAAAAAAGCATTTATAAAGGTTCATTTAGGTAAAAGAGGGTATATACCTATGTATTTACAAAAAGTCCAAAAGTTTAACCTCGGATTTGATACGCAACAAGATTTCCGGGTTAAATACTACCCTCAGAGAAAAATGCATACCATGAAATAAATAGTTGTTTACTATTAAAATTAGCCAATAAAAACTAGATTTCATCATGACCTACTGATTTCAAACCACATTGTCATTTAGGCCAATCAAATACTGGTGTTGTTGTATTTGTTTGATCCAGGAGTTTACGTCCTCCCTCTCTTTCGCTGCTGTATAGGAGCCTAGATTGATATTGCATTTTTGAGTGGGTTCGGAAGATCTTTCCTTTGAACATGGCAGTACCAACTAAACCGGTCGCGCTACATTTTCTTTGAGATATGTTCTTTGACGTGAAAGCTTTCTCGGATCTTCGAACGTCTTTTCGATCAAGCCTTGTTTCTCCTGTTAATTTGCCCTCATAATTTCTGTACGAAGCATAACATTGTAACCTATATGTGAGCGCCGGTCACATAACTGCGGTGCAGAGAAGTCCCTTCAGCTACGCTTAAGCAATGATTGATATCTTCATCACAGGTTGTTGCGCTATTGATCATTGATCACAGTTATTTTGAACTTTTCGCACTTGGGAATCACATTTCTTTTCATATAAATATCTGAAATAGTGCCCAGGCAGGAACGTGCTAGGAATACTACAAGTCCCTCATAAGAATTGGTTGCGAATCACATTTTCTCATTAGGTGTTTTCTATACTCGTAAAATCAGAAAAAAAGAACGGTAACAATGTAGATTATATGCAGATAACTGGATTTGATTTGTCTTAATTGCATTTTTTCAATTTTAGTTTAATTGAAAAAGTATTTTTATTTTTACTTTCCTTGCACCTGGTTAATATATCTGTGTTGCCTTTTGTCAAAAACAGATTATCTCTTGCAATTACTTTAAGTATTTAAAATACCAACGCAGATCAAAATCATAAAAGCCGTTTTTGAGAAAAGTGAAGTTTTTGAAAATTTTAGAAACTGTTATAAAAATTAAAACTTTATGTCAAAATCTTTTGCGAATCTAAGTAAGCAAATTACATAGATCAAGATATTAGTATGAGCAGTTACGTCAAATTTCTTTGAAATTACATCACCTGTTATTACTTTCATTCGACTCTTTTGCAAAAATATGAGTAGATATACCACATTCTCACATTTACTCTAAATATTGAAAATCATCAAAATTGTTGGAGCCGTTTTTAAAAAAATTATAATTCTTTATATTTGTATCAGATAGTGCTGTTGGTACCGTTAATCAAGTGTTTTTTGTGGAGAAAAACTGAGTAAGCCATCTTCTGGTACTCAAGCCGAGTATCCAAGTCAACAAAATCAAACAAAATTGCGGTTTTTGAGAAAAGTGACATTTTCAAAAATACAAAAAACTTTTAAATGAAAAAAAAATTTATTAAAAAATATTTCTCTAATTTTAATATACAATTTCTTTTTAAATGGTCGTTTTAATTGGTGTGTGAAATTCCTAACAAGTCAACTGACCGGTTTTTAAAATATTGGAATTTTTGTAAAGTACCATTATTCGAATATTTTTCGAAAAACTAAGTACGATATTTTCTTACGCTCAGCTCAATTATTTTATATTTTAATGATGATCAAAGTCACAAGAGCCATTTTTGAGAAAATCGATGTTGAAAAATCCTTTTGCATGGTGGGCACCGTTATTTAAAACAACAGAATGAAAAAAAATTCCAGCGAGTTATAAGCCAAGAAACCCCAAATACGAAGTTTGAAGAAAATCCGTCAACCCATTGTGGCTGGAGCCCCGACTAAAGACTGACAGACGGAGTCGAAATACCATACCGCAAACTCAGTTTGAGTTCGAAATTTCAGCACAATGGCAATATCTCCCTCCTTGGTATACGTACTTTATCTTAGTACACGAGAAAGTTAAAAACAGAGGACAAAAACATAAATCCCAACATTAAAAAAACAAACAAAAAATTTCAAAACATAAAAAAGTAAATATAATCAAAAAAATAATATTGCAAATTCAGTCTCTTCATAGTTATTCAGGTCACATAAATATTTAAAACTAGCTTAAATCCGCCAATAAGTATTAAGGCTTTTAACGTTAAAATTTAAATCATTTTACATTGATTGTAATTTAAATTTTTTTTCGATTTTCATAAAACAAGAATTAATTGATTTCTGAGTCGACCAAAACCGCCTCCTCATCAATACAGTTTTGACATTTTTTTTTTTTTTTTTTTTTTTTTTTTTTTTTTTTTTTATTAAAAAAAGGAATTCCAAATCCTAGAGCACTCAGACTCGGTAACGGTCCATTGTACTACCAGGCAGAAATACTCCTTTTTGGTGTAGAGGCATGTGAATGGGTGGCGTATGTTGTAGTTCCCCATGGGGATTGAACCTGCACCGCACGGGTAACAAGCCAACACACTAACCTCTACACCGTCGCCACCCTTGAAGTTTTGACATTAGTATTTGTCTTTCTTTCTTATGTTTTCTAATATATCTCATCGTTTAAGGGAGTTTTGTAATAATCTAAGCAATATAGTGGAACATGGATCTAACGGTCGAAATTTTTAATCAATTTCCCTTTTTTGCCCATAGAGCCCCAAATAAAGAAAATCTTTTTTCGACACTGGCATTTTGCACAGGGATGGCAAAAAACACGCAAATTTTTAATTTTAAACGAATTATTTAAAAAAAATGGAAATTGCATGAAAAATTGATCACAAATAGATCCGCAAGGAAACAGACGGTATTGGAAATACCTAACCAAAAACATGTTCTCTTTTAAAGCGATACAATGGACTTTCGACCCTTAAGGCGCTAGAATCATATGCCATCAAATCCGGTAGTATCGCAAAATGATCAAAGCATAATGCGCGCAGACCCATAACAGGGTGCAGTTCCCGGGAACTATCGCCACTGTGCTTTGTCAAAGCTAAAATATTTAGAAGTTGTCGAAAAAATTGCTGGTCAAACCAAATGGGGTACAGAGTATCCACGGCATTATGTCCCAACTTGATATAAGACGTCGAACTTTATAGAGCGTTTTTTCATATTTTTTTACGAAGCGAATAAAATTGTATACCTAAATAAATATAATTCTAATAGTTCATAAATAAATAAATCAAACTTATATTTGCTTTAATTAGAGACTTGCAGCCTTTATTATATATGAAAAAGTAATTTTTTTTTGGTCAGTAATTTAAAAAATCTGTTTTTCATAAAAAAATTTTTTTTTAAATCTTAAAGATTACAACATTAGATAAAAAGTTATATAAACGAATAATCCACAGACGTCTCACAACAGCAGTGGGACATTCCGTAAATAGATATTCCAAACAGAAACGACCGATTGATGCCGTGTACTGATACACGTGATTTCGGCATTAACGCTAGCGGCACGCTGAATTGAAGTTCTTTACGAATATGAAGCTACCAGTAAATTCATTGCGCTAGCATTCTCCTTTATTGAAAAAATTACGAAAATGTAAATTGTCGGTCTGATAGACCAACGCTGGAGTATAGGAAGGCTAAGAAGCATGCTAGAAAACTAGGGCTCTCAGGGACAGACGAATAGAAATGTTGCAATGATACGTAAATACGTCACAGACGGTACTTCGCACATACTGCGTGAATCTGAGGGTATTCAATGTTGAGGAAAAAACATTTCTGGGCATTAAATTCTTTGGCAACCAGAGACTACAGTACAACAAATGATTGGAATTTTGTAAGGAAAGAAAACTCGCAGAGGAAAGCGTTTAGGACATTCACAACTTTTTATAGTCGGTTCCCTTAGGGATCGCGTCGTGACGTGATTGCTTCACTATGGTAACTAGCGTTTTATGACAACAGCTGTCATACTCAGCCTGCTTCACCTAATCTAATATATTACAGAAGCACCCAAACCATAACATCAACTTTAAGATTAGACCTTCATCCTAAATTCGAAGTTGCTTTGCAAACCTTACCAACTTTGCCATGACGTTTTTTGTTTTACCAACATTCAAATGTCTATACATTGAGCGGATTTTCTCATTTGGTTGTATGTATTTCGTTTTGAAAGAAGTTTCTCTTTTGTTTTCAACATTTTTGTTGTTGGTGTTGTCAATGTGTTTGGTTCGACTTCGAACATTGAAGCTCTCGCTGCTGTCGAAGTCGCATTTGCTGTGTCGATCTGATTTAAAAAAAAAAACTCAATAAAATCAAATTGGTTTGGGAGTAGGTAGGTGTGATCGTGGTGAAGTGGGAATGCCGATTTCTAATATAAATTCTAATTGTTGTAGGTACCTGCGTTTTATTCCAATTATACTTTCCTGCTAACTTTTTTTTTATTTTCAATTTTGAGAGGAGTCCTTTTTATTGCATTATCATTACGCCTCTTATTCAACTCTTGTCGACTTTCGTTTTTTTACTAATTTTCTGCCAACCATGCAGGACTTTCGCGTTTACCCAAATATTCAAAATGTTCATTTAATAATAGCGTACAACTTTGAAAGTCTTTTTATTCAAGTTGCCAGTAAAATTAAATCCAGTTTCGAAATATGAATGCTTCCAAGTAAGTTCAATGTGCCTGTACAGAAATTAAATTTTGCTTCAAAACTCTCATGCTTCGAGAAATTCCATTCCTTCCTATCTACTTTATTTAATTTTACGACATAAAAAGATTCAGCTGAAATCCAATTTGAAAACAAATGGTTCTACTTAACAGGTAGGTACTTTTTATTGCTTCCATTAGCTCTGGATAGTGATGGTTTTGAATGGTATTTTTTTCGTTTTTTTTTTTTAAACTTACCTAAAACTACTGCTGATACCGCCTACACTACCACCACTGTAAGTGATGCTGCCACTTCCGCCCAGATTGCTGCTTATGCCACCATTACTGCTACTGGTGATGCTAGTGCCGCTGCTGCTGCCACCGCTACTAGTACCACTAATACTGCTATTACCACCAATCATCATTGGTACAAGATCATCGCACATGATTTCGCGAAACGATACACACGCGATACAAATCAACCACAGATATAATTTTATATACATTTTCGTATTCAATTGTGTAAATATAATAATACTATACTTAACAAAAATTTAAGAACACACACACATTAAGAAAGAGACGACTGATGCTAAGTATTACGATACGTAGAATATGGATTTGTATTATATGTAATATTTATGTACAGGTATTAAGTTAAGTAAAAATAAATAATTGTTATTAATATTTATTTGGTAGATTCGTTTTGTTGTTGTTTTTTTAGTTTTAGATTAGTATGGCAGATGGATGCGCTTTGTTTTTATGTATTTTCCGTTTTATTTTGATATGGAGTCGTGTATACAATAGATGAGAAATCAAAAGAAAAGAACCGGCAATAAATATAAATAACAACAAACTGCGATGAAGAAAACAGCGGACACAAATTGCAAAGAGCTACGAAACGACTAGCAAATTGTTTCTGTTTGTTTTGTATATTATTCTATGAAGCACACACACAAAGTTTGTTGGTTTGTCTTCGGCCGGCGCGCGGCGGGCACTCGTAAGTACTACACGTTCGGCGAGTGTGCAAGACTACCAGTACCAGTGGTGGCACAATTGCTTGTGGCACGAACTGATAAAATCCAACAACATAGGCCCAAACTAACTATCAGTATCACTACCACCATCAGCATGAATATAAACAGAAATCAGAAACACACCAGCAGCGTACAACACAACACCAACCGAAGTGTTTGACTCGAAAAGAGAAAATGATGAAATTTTTCACTATGGCATCGCATAGTACTAGCCTAGCAGTCGACTTCGACTTCGAAATCCAATTTCCACGTTCCAAGTTCTCTTATTTAGATCTGCTGATGACGACAGTCTTTAGTTGGTGTATCCGTGGACTATCGAGCGGGAGACTCATTGTGCGGCAGAGGTAGCGAAGGAGCGTTGCTTGCCACACGCATGCTGTTATTTGGTTAAAATTGCATTAGATTAGATCTGCCGCCGGCGCGCAACATACAACACAAAGTTCGAACTCTGCAAGTTGGGAAACAACATTGTTGCCACTTTTTAACATTTCAATCGTACTCTTTGCTTTGAGTGTTGCCAGTAGAATGTTTTTTCTACAACTACATAACTTATCGGATTTTTAGCCAAGATATCATGGCAAAATATATTGTACAAAATGCATTTCAGTGTGTTTTCATATATTATTATTTTAAAATATATATCCATTTGTTTATACCCAGTACGGAACCGTAGGAAGTTAACAAAGTGTGAGACTAGAGATAGAGAGCCCTCTGAAGTCGAAAGGACTCTACATGACTTACGCGAACCAACTAACATACAATCTACGGAAAAGTTTTCTTTAAATGCAGGCATTTCCAAACACACCGCGTCAGAGTCGTTAAGATAGATACATAGATTTATTTCGCATATAAATTTACAAAGGCATGGTATCCAGACAATTTACAGTATACACAGCTATGACAATTTTATCTTTCTTCTGAAATGTTATCTACAAAACATTAGAGATTTAAGTTGGAAAAACGAATAATCATACAATACTGAAGGAAAATACGAAAAAAACTCCAATTAAAAAAGAAATAAAAAAATGTAATACATAATAGATATTGATATTTAATAAATCTATGAAGCAATGTATTTTCGACTGTAGGAAAGTCAATTAAAAACTTATTATTATTAAAATTATCACAGATATAAATAAATTAAAATATATAAATAAATAAATAAGTAAATCAATATATGTACCTACTAATAAATGAAAACATAAATATATAAATAAATAATTAATTTAATTAAATTAAAAAATTAATAAATAAGGAAGAAAATTATCACAGATATAAATAAATTAAAATAAATAAATAGATATGTAAATCAGTATTATAAATAAATATGTAAATAAATATATAATTAAGTAAGTTAATTAATAAATAAATAATAAGAAAAAATAATAAATAAATTATTTGATAAACAAATAAATTAATAGGTAAATAAATAAATAAATAGTTAAAAAAATCAATAATTAATGATTTAATATACAAACAAGTTATACAAGCAACGAAAAAACGCAAAAAGGAAGAAATAATAGCGTACATCTCCACTATTAGGTACTAAAATTATTTACAAGAGGATTGTTAGCAAATTCACAGCGGTATAGGAAACGCAAGTTAAGTCTTTGAATTCTATCTAAGATCATTTCAACATTCGCTTTATCGTGAATGTCTAACGTTGAGTGATACCACGGTAAATTAAGCATCATTTTCAACAACTTATTTTGAGATGTCTGTAGTTTAATTAATATGGCACATTGCACAATTCCACCGTAACAGAATTGCCTGCAAAATTATGTTATGGATAATTATTATACCCTATTCTAAGGGTATATTAATTTTGACGCATAGTTTGTAACATACCTTAATATTGCCCGTATACCCCTAAAAGTTACTATATTTATGATCAGCATAGATAGTAATGTCGATCTAGCCATGTCCGCCCGTCCGTCCGTCCGTCCGTCCGTCCGTCCGTCCGTCCGTCGGCAAAAATTAAGCCTTTAAACTGGGCCTAGAGAGCTGAAATTTTAACCATATACTCTCTAGGGTCCCGAAATAATTAAGTTTACGAATTTTTGAAATCCGCCCACTGACACGCCCACAAACTCAAAAAAAAAAAATAAATTTTGAAAAAAATCGAATTTTGAGCTAGCAAGCTGAAATGTTTTATATATGATCTATGACTCCTAAAACTGCTCGAGATATAAAATTTTCAAAATCCGCCCACTGACACGCCACAATTAAATAAAACAATTTTATTGAAAAACCAAAATTTGAGCTAGGGATCTGAAATTTATAATATATACTCTCTAGGGGGCCCTTTATGTTCATGTGCTTATATTTTCAAAATCCGCCTACTGACCCGCGCACAATTTTTTTTTTTTTGGAAAATTAAAAGTTTGAGCTAGGGAAAGTCCGCCTACTGACACGCCCACAATTAAATAAAACATTTTATTAAAAAACCAAAGTTTGAGCTAGGGAGCGTTTTTTTTGCAAAAGCTTCATTTTTTTTCATAAAATCCTTTAAATTATACTCTAATTATAATTATATGTAGAGCGTTCTTAACAATTCAAGTTGGTATCTAAATATACTCCTAAATATTTAACAGAAGGCTCCCAACTAATTTCTTTCCCATTAACTTCAACTTGTAAGCGGCCACTGGGGAGAAAGCAAGTTTTTCTTTTTCTACTGAAAAGGATAGCTTTGTTTTTCTCCTTATTTAATTTTACTCCAAAAAATCATATAGGCCAATATCGCTCTTACCGATAATGTCGAAGGTATTCGAAAAACTTTTGTTAAAGCTCCTATATACGATTATCGAAGAACGTCTATTAATAGCTGATGACCAATTCGGATGCAGGACTAAGCACTCTACAATCGACCAGGTTTACAGAACAACCAATGCAATTGAAAAGCCCTAGAGGAGAATAAAAATATGTTCTAGTGTTTTTCTCGATGTCTCTCAGGCCTTTGATAATGTATGGCATAGGGGATTGAAACATAAGCTAAGACAAGCTTTTCCGAAACAGTTATCTGATATCCTTAGTTGTTACTTATCAGACAGACTCTTTTGTTTAAAACACGGAAATGACTACTCTGAATTCAAAGAAATCGCGACAGGAGTTCCCCAAGGAAGCGTTCTTGGACCGATTCTATTTCTAATATACACTAGTGATATTCCGCAAGAAGAAGGAACAACAGTAGCCACGTTTGCAGACGATACAACTATATAAGCGGTCAGTAATACCGTTGAATCAGCAACTAATAAACTCCAACGTGCTATTGACAAAATTTGTGATTGCACAAAGACTTGGCGTATTGCTCTCAACGAGGCCAAATCAACGAACGTCAATTTTACTTATAGAAATGTAGACAACTTACCCATTTTCATTGATTCGGTACGAATTCCGTACGCAAACGAGGCAAAATATTTGACACTGACACTCGATGCGAAATTAAAATGGAAACCGCACGTCAAGAAGAAACGCGAAAAGCTCGCCATTCGATGTAAGCAAATGCACTGGCTGCTTGGTAGATTTTCCAAACTCTAAAAAAATAGTAAATGCACCATGGTTTATCAGAAACACTGATATCCACAGCGACCTAAGTATGGCTACCGTCGAAGATGAAATAAAACATTTTGCCCATAAACAACAGATACGCCTTCACGGTCATTGCAATAACACCATGCTACAAATCCGAGACGATACTAACCTAGTGCGCCGATAACAAAGGATAAAACAATTTGAATTAACGCAATAAGATGTAACCGCGTGCTTTGGCGGTATTAGCAGGTGCCTCCACTGGGAAGTTGCCTGCCAAACGCGTATTCAACAGTTTAAATAAAACAACTAAATATGAATAACCTAGTCATACTACAAAGGTTTCGAAGCGAGGTGGTTTTTGTTTTCTTTTCTTAAGTGAGAAAGAGTCTCATGTAAGATTTTCCACCTACCCCTATTCGTCCGAGCCTAGTTCTGGTTCCAAGTCTCGTGCTTTCAACCAGGATGGGTAACTCGCTGAGAGTAACGTTAATATTACTATATCTTGGGAGTATTTAAAAACTCTATTAAAAAAAAAAAAATTTACTTTCCATTTATTGTAATATCCTTGTAGTATTTCCATCGCATTGGCCAAAATTCCTTTCAATTTCAAGATGTATACAGGTTATATAAAATAGGCCTTGGAACTGAGCCTTGGGGAACTCCTGAAGAAAAGTACACTAGGTACACAACGATTTGACAGGAAACTGCGGACAATTTTATAGTTTATAGATATAAGCGGCAAACTTTAAATTTATCATTTTGGATATAAGTCCGTCATGCCAAACGGTATCAAATGCCTTTTCGATATCGAGTAGTATCATTCGAGTAGATTTGCCTACTGAAAGATGACTTTTGATACGGTTACAAATCCTAAACACTTGATGAGTCGTGCTATGAAAAGGTCTGAAGCCAATTGTTCCTTTGGATACAAATTGTAGTGGGAAATGTGCCTGGCAATTTTATCCTTGAGGACTTTTTCATAGATATTGCTGAGGCTGCTCAGTAGACTAATTGGCCTCTAACTTTTAATTTTTTCAGCTGATTTACCAGCTTTTTTTATTGGCACTATTTTGGCCAATTTCCATTTATCAGGAAAATATGCTATCTTTATGCTGGTATTTATGATAAATGTTAGAACTGTTTGTCCAGATATGGGCATTTGTTTAATGTAGATATTTTTAATTGAGTCAAAGCCTTGGCCTTACGTATTCGTAAGTCGTTAATTAATAATTCGGTGCCTTCTACCGTTATATAGTCACTTTGAGATGGTTGATTGGTATGACTTGCCAAAAAATGTTGAATAATGGTATTAACAAAAATATTTGTACATATTTGCATCCCCTAAATTAGATGCATCAGAGTGAACTTATTTTTTTTCCATCCGTTGTTTCGATGCTCGGAAATAAGTTCATATAATAATTTATTAAGCCCCGAAACTTGATATTTAAAGTAGGATTGACGATATCTTTTGCCAATATCTTCTGTAAATGTTTCTCACCTTAATAATTTCAAGGATGTAACGAGGTAGCTTAATAGAGAATATTTTTCTAGCAACACTTTTGTCGACAGCAGCGTCTAGAATTTTTTCTGAAAAATTACTGAGAATTAAATCGACATCTTCGTTTCTTGTAATACTCTCAAAGTTATTTGGAAAGTTTTGGAGGCTTAATGTTAATACAGACCGAAAACGACTCCAATTTGCATTATTTAAGTCTTACACATATTGCACACTTTTCATCCCTGACCTTCAAAGTCGGCAAATAAACGGGTTGTGGTCCGAGCTCAATTCAGCTAATTAAATTGGTTATGTTACGAAGCTACAAATATTTGTAATGAACAAGTCGAGGACAGAAGGACTTCAGCGAGAACTAGAGAAACAAGTCGGATACAGACACAGGTAAGGTAAGCGACAGACTTGAGAGGATATTTCCACACGCATTAGCTCACCCTCTAACCGTTATAACCGTCTGTAGACGGTCTCTTTTTTCTTGCAGATATATAGAATTGAAGAAAGAGAGAAATATTAAGAACCGTTATAGCGGTTTTGAGTGGTAGTGTGCTTTGTTAAATCCAAGTAACATTCGCTTTTTACTTTATATTTTGAGTAGACGTGTCAGTTGAATGTTGTAAGTCAGTGCAAAAAGTGAAATAAATTATTTTGAATAAAAGTGAATCTTGAATTACAGTATTTATTTGTTTATTATTTTTCTAAAGACTTGAAAATTTTATGGTAAGTGTGAAATATTAGTTATTTTCATAATATATTGTTTTATTTTATGCGGCTTGTGGCGACTGTTGCAGTACGAACCTCAAGTTACAACCATTCCGCGGAAAGGGAGCAGGGAGGGGCGGCCTTGATAGTCGATTTTAGATTATGGTGAGTGAGTTCGGGGGTTTGTGGTGCAGGTTTTGAGGCATGGGAAAGAAACAGAGTGGGGTGACTGTTACAATCTTACCTCAACTCTATTCCCGTTTTGTCTGCATAGCGGGAAGACAGCAAGGCCGGGCGAGACTATCAGTCGATCCGCCGGGTTACTGTCTCGCCCTCGGAGTGGAGTGCTGACTAAAGTGACTTATACAATCAAGCTTCAGTGAGATCTCTTTTCCTTTGCAGGGGAACAGGTTTGGGGTGATCTGCGGGAAGGGAGCGGGAGGCGCTCAAGTCATCGTCCAATCCGTCCTCTAGTTTAGTTTAACCATTTGGACCTAGTGACGAATTTGCTGATACAGCCAATATCTGTCTCACTGAGATCGCTTAGATCATCGAGGAAATAATTGCCAAGGATTTGTTTCCTTGGGTTGGCTAGTGCGGGGCAGTTGCACAGGAGATGTGTGGTGGTTTCTTCCTCTTCGACGTCTCTACAGCTTCTGTAGAAGTCGTATGAGGGAGCTCCCAATCTGGTGGCATATCTGCCTAAAAGGCAGTGACCGGTGATTGCTCCGATTACAGAGCTGATATTTTTCCTGCTGATGGAGAGAAGTTTGGATGTTCTCTTTGCATCGTATTTGGTCCAAATTTGCTTTGAGGGCACACATGTGCTGATGCTATTCCACCTGTTGTTTGCTTCTATTAACGCGTTATCTAGAAGTTTGAGTTTCAGTGTCTGAATGGGTACCGCCGGTGTCTCTCTGTTGTTAGAGAGTTCTTGTGCGGAACCCCGTCTGTCTAACTCGTCCGCCTTGCAGTTGCCTGGAATATCACTGTGACCGGGTACCCTACACAGGGAAGTGTTACATCTGACCGCGATCTCGTTAAGAGATTCGCGGCATTGTTTTACCAACTTGGATCTTATTGTTGGTGATTCTAAGGCTTTAATCGCTGCCTGACTGTTTATGTAGATCACGATAGTTTTCCCATCTATCGGGCTCATAGAGAGTCTGCGTGCTGCTTCGCGGATACTTAGATGATTTAATAAATTTTATTTTTATTTTTTCGTTATTTATTATCACATATATACATTTTTGTTTTAAAAAAGGAAGAAATAAAACATCCCTTATGTTTGACATATAAATTTAATATCCAACTTTATTTTTACCTTAAACCGTTTTGACCGTCTACAGACGGTGAACGTATTTTTGCACCTGGCGCACGTATTTTCACAGGTAAATTCAAACTAAGTTTGGATTATTGCTCAGAAAACTCTAATTATCAAAAACTGAAATTATGGTCGATTTGAAAGCATTATTGAAAAAAAAAACGGTTAGAGGGTTAAGCAAACCCAATCTCTAAGGTTACAATTAAAAATTCTACCAATTAAATATTCACCGTTTATTGGAAACAATTTACTGAGATCGTTTTTAAGACCTATCCTCTTATCGGCAGTTATTTCGCCACCAGGAAAATAAACGCAATAATGTGCCTCTGATTACTTAGTTTCACGTCTATTCGCAAATTTTCTATGCACCGAGTTTTCACTAAGGACAAAAGAGTCGTTTAAATCCACGAAATATTCGATTCAATTAAAATAGAAATTTCTCCATTAGGACGGAGATCCCGCCAGTGACAAACTATGTCTCTTATTTTTAAATTGCTGTCACAAGCTGCCTTTACACGACGACGTTAAGACCAAAATGAAATAATCATAGCTAATAATCTTTAAAATTTTAGTTCGAATATAGGCGCAGTCAATAATCAAGAAAAAAAAAAATACTAAGCACCAACAACTTCTTTCCTATCCTCCTATTGTTTCGAATAATAAGTAGCACCTAAAATCATGCAATACAATACTACATTGCTAGGTGCAGCTTACTGTTCAACAAAAAATGCATGCGCTGTGTTTAACACTATAAGGGCACTGTACAGATACAACAAAGCCCCTTTAGCGTAAACAAATTATAAAAAAAAAAAAAATTGCACATTTGATTTGTGGAAACCATGCATGCCCTTAAACTAATGCATTAGTAAGAAGCAAATGCTATGCCACGAGAGTGGCAACAGTTGTCAATGCAGGCTCTGTTAAGATGTGTTAAAGCTTTATTTTCAACAGCTGCCAATTGGGCATCATGTGGAGAGAGTGAACGAGAAAGAAAAGAACAACGTCCTGTCAATGAAGAACCGATTTTTTCCAGATTGCTTACCAGAATAGCACGTCAAATACATATATGATATATTGGTAGGGCGGAAGCACCAAATCATCAACCAATTATGTGACGAAGAAAGAATGACGATGGCTATCAGCACAATATGCCCCTTTTACAAGAAAGGCGATCCTATATCTTTTCTTCGAATTTTAAGCAACATCATTTGCATTCATCGTTAGTTCTAAATGGCAATAGCCGAATATGGGATACCGGCAAAACTGATCCGGCTGTGTCACGTGACACTTGAAAATGCGGTGTAATGTGTAGTTTGGAAGCAGCTCTTTCGAAATTTGCAATAGATTTCGGCAAGCACATGCTCTTTCATGTGACTTCTTCAATCCTGTTCTGGAGAATATAGTGCGCACCTGCCCATAGATCGGTGCAGCGCCTAGAGTATGGGGCGATAACGATATATGTTTTCAGTGTGCCGTGGTAGAGGCTTTTGCAACGATTAAAGAACAGGCGAAATTGGCTTTTCTTGAAGTTTATGAGGAGAAGACCAGACCAAGAACCTGTCATCAACAAGCTAACAAACATCTTTCAACCGCCTAGGGCAAAAAGTCACAGTTGATAGCAATAACTTCGAGGTAGTTAAGGAGTGCTTTAGCAACGCTTTATTTCGCCAGGTCTAATTAACGGCGCCGAGAGCCGAACGATAAGCAGGATAGGGGAGCTAATATTGGGTTCTTTCGAGGGAAAACTACTCCGTAGGATATTTGGTCCTCTGTACGAGGAGGACGAATGGAGGAAAGGTACAAACGCCAATTTTACGCTGGTGGATATAGTCCACAAAGCTAAATTACGTCGACTACATCTGATCGGTCACATCGAGCGAATAGAGTATTCTGCTTCAGCCAAGAGGGTCGACTCCCAGCCAACAGGTTCGAGAAGGCAAGAAAAAGAACGTACCTCTGTTTTAAAGGCTAAGTCATCGCGAGTGCCAGAGCGCTGGATGGAAAGCTGCTGTGTCTCAGGCATCATCGTCATCATCTTGAACCTTACGTTTATTTAAGTTATAGTATTGGGCTTATGCTTGAATAAAGTGTATACACTAAACTCATTATGGACCCAATATTCTATAGCTGCCATAACTTGAAAATAAACAGAAATGTGTCTACCTCTTCTGGCCCCTATCAATATTCTCCGTGTTTCAATATTGATTTTGGTTTTTGATTTTGGTGGGGGCATACACCCCCATTTATTCAGCTTAATACAAGCTTTAGGTCTTAAAAACTAATTACACTAAGACTTACAGCTAGGGCTTAAAAACTAATACTTAAAACTAATTAGGTGGGGGGTGAGGGGTGAAGGAGGGAAGATTTGAGGGAAGAAGTGCAGTGATTAAAATCAAAGAGGAGGTGGTTAGAATTGACCTTCTGCAACATACCCACGAAGAGCAAAACGGAGAAATCGAAGTTGAATGCTTTCGATTCTTGTAATGTGGACCAGGTAGTATGGTGCCCACACTTGGCTAGCGTACTCTAGGAGAGGGCGGACGTAGGTAATGTAAAGGGATTTTGTCACGTAGGGATTGGTAAATTCTTTAGACCACCGTTTGACGAAATCAAGGGCTGAGTTAGCTTTATTGATTATCTCGTCAATATGTGACCAAAAGTTAAGCTCTCTGTCACACAGAACACCTAGGTCGCGAATGGTTAGAACGGTAACAATTGGTTGGTTGCTCAAAAAGTAACGTCTGGGGGGAGACTGAATCCGTTTACGTGAAAAAGTAAGAAATTCACATTTAGCAGACCGAAAAACTATTGAGGTCTTGTTGAAGAAGATCAGAGTCGTGTGGAAAAGAAATGATTTTGAAGAATTTAGCGTCATCGGCATAGAAGGAGAGGGAGGAGAACTTAATGACGTTGTCAATATCATTTATAGCCAGAACAAAAATCAAAGGTCCAAGGTGGCTACCTTGGGGAACACCAGAGGTGGCTTTAAAAGGCAAAGAGAGAACGGAGCGAAAACGAACATTATAAGATCGGTTCTCAAGGTAAGAAAAAAACCAATTCAATAGTGGGGGATCGAAACCAAGGAAGGAGAGTTTGATAAGAATCAAACGATGAGATATTTTGTCAAAGGCCTTACTGAAGTCAGTATCGATTAAATTCACTTCATTGCCACTTTCTAAAGCAGAAAGTGTAACGGAGACAAAGTCAACCAGGTTGGTGGTTGTGGATTTACCTTTGAGGAAACCGTGCTGAAGGGGGGAGATAAGAGACTTGCACTGAAAGGATAATGAATCGTACATCATACTTTCGAAAACCTTGGGTAAATGCGACAGCTTGGCAATAGGTCGATAGTTTGATACGTCTTTCTTTGGCCCTTTTTTGTGAACAGGTGAAATGAAGGACGTTTTCCAGATTTTAGGAAATTTCCCAAGAGATAAGGAATGTTTAAAGAGATTGGCAATGAAAGGTGAAAGAATCGCAGAACACTTTTTGAGAAGAATGGCTGGAAGGCCGTCTGGGCTGGGTACAAATTCATCATTGAGATGAAGAAGTCTGTCGCACACCATGGAATGGTCAAAGGTGGCTAAAATGAATGGGCCAACGGTATAGTTTTTCAGATAACTGAAGTAAGAGTGATCCAGTTCTGGGCAGTCGTCAGTGAAGGACTACTTGAACACGGTAGCAAAAGAGTTTGCGATTACAAATGGGTCCGTTAAGGACTCGCCTTCAAACAAGAGTGAGGAGGGATATCGATCAGATTTCCTTTTATAATTAACAAAATGAAAAAATGACCGTGGGTCCTTGATGAGGTTAGCTTGAGCATCAGAAAGATAGCGTTGATAGAGACAGTGAAAAAGGTTAGAGAACTGTAAGTACGAACCGAGATAATTCGAATAATCTGTAGTAGTTCTGGTTAGAAGATAGATTGCCCATAGTTTGTTACGTTTATTACGAAGTGAACGTAGTTTCCTATTATACCATGGAGGGGAAGATGGTGAGATTTTATGGCGCGAATAAGGAATGAATAAGGAAATGCATTTAAAGAGTTCGTCATAAAAACGGGTGGCAGCTTCATCAACGGATAAGTTCGAGAAGTTGAATTCGATTCTGCTCAGAAAGTCATTGATCTTTCGGAAGTTAGCTTTGTGGAAGTCGTAGGAGTACAGGTTAGTTGGAGGCAGGGATTGGGAAGAGGAGTGATAAAAGAAATAAAGGAGCAGAGGAGGGTGGTTAGCGTCAATAGTAGAAAGGTGTAAAGAACTTTCAATGGTTGAGGAGTTTACAGGGTCAGTTGTGAAAACAAGATCCAACTGTCGTCCCATATAATTTTTAACACCACTGACTTGACAAAGACCAGAATCGGTTACGCGGTCGACAAAAAGGCATTCCTTACTAGATATCGGATTAATTGGGACGAAGAAAGATTGATCTTCCGATAAGCTCCACTGTAGATTAGGGAGATTAAAATCGCCAAAAATTATGATTTCATCGTTTGGCTTACAAGTATCAAGTAAATGGTCGATGGCATCCACGACGAATTGGTAGGATTCGATGGGTTGAGACGGACGTATGTAGAAGCACATTACGTAGAGAGAACGGTTTTTACTACAACAAAATCTAGAAGAGGGGAGGTTGATGTTGAGATGATGGAAGAGTTCAAGCTGTTATGAACTGCAATGAGAACGCCACGGCAGGGAAGTATGTCTAGAAGACAAGTGACGTTATCATCACGAAAGACGTTGAAAGATGCTGGAAACAACTCTTGGTTTAAGATATTCGGGGAAAGATTTGTTTCGGTAAGAACATAAACATCAAAAGGAAGAGTGTGAGTACGACGGAAAACTGCGTGAGTTTTGGTGCGTAGCCCTCTTACGTTTTGATAGTAGAAGGATAGAGGCAATTTCAGATCTGAGGCGGCCAAAGGTGATTTAGGGACGAAAGAAATTATTGTGATCAACTCGGTTACGTTGAAGATATCAGATACGTTTGGAGTTAATATGAGAAGCAAAAGCAGATAGAACCTTAGCCACATTAGTAGAAGAAATGTTAAAGCTTTCATGGAAGCGGGTGTAAATATCACGGAGTGCAGTGGGATCAGTTGGGAGGCCTTCTTTCTGAATTGAGATTTGAATATTCGTCTTGGTCTTTCCGTCAATGCAGATTAATTCAGGCAAGTAGGCAAGGTATAGGCGAACGTTTTCAAAGAGTCTGTGATCTCGCATTCTACATGAAGAATCTCTATTGACTTCTGAAATCTCTTTCGCTTACCTCAGTTATTGGATTTTATCGCTTTTACGCTTACTCTTGCCTTGGGATAATTTCGAATGAAGTCTGAAGTTCTAAACTTAAGCAAAGACACAAGGAAATCGAAGGTCAATTCATCCCAAAATTTTAACTTTTTGGCCTACATAGTGGTATAATTTGATTTAATATTAGAGTATTATTTTAGAAGATTGTTCCTAATTTAAATGTTTCTACTCTTTTTTGAACGAAAATGCAAAAAAGCGTTATAATGAAGCCCGTTTTATATGTGAACCCCTTCACCTAAAGTGATAATATGTACACTCTGAGGTCAAATTTACTTATAATACACACATTGGTTTAAATGTCGTTTTTTATTGGTAATCCGGAAGAATTCTCCGATCCAGGATGCCAATAGTACAAGCAAACACATCTTATTTGAGTTTGAAGGTTATGTTGGCATCGTTGTTTTGGAAGACGTCAAACACATATGTTGTGGAAATAATCAATCCTGTTCCTTTGAATATTTCCCGACAGAATCATCAAGTAAGTTCTGCACTTGTGGCCTTTTGCCAAATTCCTTCAGTAAACAAAAAATCATAAGATGATGATGACGTTTAGGATGATTAAGAGGATGATTGCAACTTAATCCCCTGCGACTGACGTGTCCAAATTTTCACTGTTCAGTGTTTTCAAAATTCGTTTTGTATTCCCACCTTGAAACTATTATATTCTAAAGTTAAGCGTGTGCATTATTATTTTCAATTACTAATATAGAAAATAAAAAAGACGTATAAAGTTAAACAACATTTTTTTATATCATTTAATCATATCCATATCATTTAATCATAGCCATATCATGAAGTAAAAAGAATTTTGGGGTCATTCTGGATATTAAAGTTTCATTTTTTAAATTAAATTGTCGAATAGATAACATACCTTCTTTCGAATCTAGGTGCTTATTGGTTGAATTATCTTTAATAAATCAGTTTAGAGACACATTTTATTAATTTTTTTTTTTTTTTTTTTTTTTTTTTTTTTTTTTTTATTTCAGCAAAGATATACATTCTAAACACTACTATTGCACAATTTACAGAGATGTGGTTATTACTACCTTACTACTGATAATCTTATATAATTGTAAATGAAAAATATCAAACTATATATTATATATTTAAGTAATAATTTGAGGAAAAGCTGATGAAAAAAAACCTCAATACGAACTATAATAGGATCATTGAAATGAGAGAAGTGGTGGTGGGCAACTTGATTTCAGATATCACGTACATTAACAAGTACAGTTACTAAATAAACATAATATATAAATAGATTAACAATTGTAGATATAATTGACAAATGTAATAAGTTAACAGATATGAATAGTTTAAGGAAACATATAAAATTTTAACAAATATAAATAATTTAACAAATATGAATAACTGAACAAATGCAGACGATGAATTAATATCATAATGAAGTCAATTTTAATTATAGATAAATAGATAGATAAATATGTATATAAATAAATGACTAGATAAATGAATAAATAAATAGTAATAATTACAATAAATAAATAAATAATAAATAAATAAATAATAAATAAATAAATAAATAAATAATAAATAAATAAATAAATAAATAAATAATAAATAAATAAGTAATAAATAAATAAATAATAACAAATATAGTAAATTAATAAATAAATAAATAATAACAATAAGTAAAACAGGTAGTGATTTTATGTTTGTTTAATGTAGAAGACCTAAAATCAAGGGGTTGTCAGAGGAGCTGCAAGACCAGCTGTAGCGATCAAATAATTTATTCAGTCTTACTGATATTTTTTCAATGTTTGAGATTGCATGCAGTTCTTCGGTCGAAAAATGCCAAGGTAAGTTTAAGATCATTTTCAGTAGTTTGTTTTGGGTTATCTGTAGTCTACGTATGTGGCTCTTTGCACATTTGCCCCAAACTGGAGAATCATAAAACAAAATTGCTTGAAAATGATGAGTTTGTTTTCTCGGCTCATTTTTGATCTTCGGTTTATAAATGAATACAGTATTTTAATTGTGATATTAACTTTCCTGATGGTTTCTTGGACATGAAGGCTAAATGTTAACGACTTGTCAAGGTGAACCCCAAGGTACTTAGCACTTGATTTCCAATCCGTTTGTATATTATTTATTACTATTCTGTTGCTTGGTAAGAAGCAGACTTTTCTTTTTCTAGTAAAAAAGACAGCCTGAGTCTTTGAAGCATTTAATTTAATTTTCCAATTGGCAAAGTATGTTTGGATGACATTTAAGCAAGATTGCAATTTCGTTTCAATGTTTAAACCAACTGAATCGGATGAATAAATGCATGTGTCGTCTGCAAAAATGGCAATTTCGCAATTGGTTAATTTTGGAAAATCGTGCGTGTAAATATTATACAGGATTGGCCCAAGAACCGAACCCTGGGGTACCCCGGCGTCAATTGAGAAATCTGCTGATAACCAGTTATTAACAGAAACTTTGAAAGAACGCCCTGATAAAAATGACTGGACTAATTTCACTAGGTAGATTGGGAAACGTAAGCTTAGCAGTTTGTGCAGTAAGCCATCGTGCCATACTGTGTCGAACGCTTTTTCGACGTCAAGGATAACCATACCCGTACTTTTCCCCATATCGAAATTCTTTTTGATATGCCTCGTTATGCGATGAATTTGGTGCACTGTGGAATGATGTGCTCTGAAACCGAATTGTGCTTCAGGTAAAATATTATGCTCGTTGAGGTGAGTTGTTAGTTTTATTTTAATAATTTTTTCAAAGCACTTACTTAGCGAGCTTAACAAGCTTATCGGTCTGTAACTACTAGGTAGGCAAGCATCTTTACCTGGCTTCAGAACCGGGATGACTTTTGCTGTTTTCCATTCTTGGGGAAAATATCCCCGTTTGAGGCAGCAGTTAAAGAGCCGCTGCAAGAACTGAAATCCGATCCTTGGAAGGTTTTTGATGAAAGTATTTCTTATTCCGTCGAAACCTGGGGACTTGGAATTTTTTAGTTGCATATAACTGGCCTCTACATCTTCAATTGAAATAAGGTCTTCCCCTCCAACTAATGTAGCTTGGGCGCTGATTATGCCAAGTGAGTTTCGAACTGCATTGTCTTCGCTACTTGTTATGGTTCTACCTATTGAATGGTTTGCAAAGAAAGCGTTAGCTAGTGCATTTGATTTTTCCTGGCAGGACAGTAATACAGTGCTACCATCCTTAAATGCGGGGATGATACGGTTCTTCTTTTTAATAACCTTGACTATGTTCCAAAACGGCTTGCTGCATTTATCTAGGCTTTGCAGCTTTCTATTCCAGCATTTGTTTCTGAAGTTCAAAATGAGTGTCTTTATGGTTGCCGTTAAAGCTTTTGCTTCATTCAGATAAGAGGTAGTTCTGGTTCTATTCCACATGGATCTGGAACGATTTCGTATTTTGATTAATTCCACGATATGACGTGGAAGTAGATTTGCGCCATTCCATCGACTGTTTTTTTTGGGTACTGACTGGTCGATACAATCCTGTACACAGCTTGTAAAATAATTTACAGCTTCATCGATTTGGTTTTGGTTACTTACATCAGGTAACATTTCCTCATTGTTCCTTAATTTTGAACGCATTTTGCTCCTAAATCGATCCCAATTAGCATTTTGGTAATCGAGAACTGAGTTGAGCATCTGCTCAGGTGACAATAGGATGCAACATTTAACCGGTAAATGATCAGAGATTAAATCATTAATCACGACAGGTTGGGTAGAAAGTTCTTGCATATTCGTGAGAAACAAATCGAGTGTTGACGGGTTAGCCTGAGGGTTGGAGGGAATAAACGTTGGATGAGGAGGATACAAAATATGAAATGGGTGTCTAGAATGCAAGTCAGCTAGAATATTTCCCCATGAATTCGCTCTTAGACAACCCCAGTTCCTATGCCTACAATTTAAATCGCCTCCCACCAGGAAAATGTCATTGAAACTAACCAATTTTCGTAAATCGCTATTTAAATGCGATCGTTTCTGTGCTGTAACACGGCCACCAGGAAAGTAAACACAAAATATTTTTACTGAACGGCCGTTGGTGAATGGAATTTGAATACCTACGTTCTCAATTAATTTAGTTCTAACAATTGGAAGAATTTGCTGTTTAATTGTTCTTTTAACGACAACGGCAACACCACCACCCCTTCTCTCATTTCTATCTAAGCGGTAACATTTGTATTCCGAGATTGAGAACTTTTCTATGCTTGAATTAAGACATGTCTCAGTTACTAAACCTACATCGATATTGTTTGAGCTCAAAAAAGCAAAAAACTCTAAAGCTTTATTGCGAATGCTTACATTTTATTAATAAAAAAATATTGGTGTTAATTGACATTAATTAACATGTGTTTAGCCAATTCCCGAAGTAGGTGTATACGAGCGAATCGGTAGAAATAAAGTGAAAGATCTCGCCTTATACTCCAGTCGCCGCGCCGATCTATTGGCAGGTGCGCACTATTTTCTCCAGAACAATATTGAAGAAGTCACATCACAGCGCAAATGAGGTGTAAGTTTGGAACAATTCGAAAGAGCTACTTCCAAACTACACAAATTACACCGCATGTTTTCAATTGTCACATGACACAGCTAGATCAGTTTTGCCGGGATATATTCGGTCATTGCCATGTAGAGCTGACGGATTATTTTTGTAAACATGTAGAGTAAATGTAGTCTTTAATAAATATGTTTGTTTTATATGCAAAGTTCCAAAGTATTGACTGCTGCGTTTCACGTCTGTCATCCTTTATTTATGATTTAACCTTGAACCAATTTTTTTGAATTTTTGCAAAATTCTCAAACTATGCAAAGATTCTAAATTTCGCGACAAAATTTCGAAATTTAATTTCCGAACGTTTTTTCTGAACTGATAGAATTTCGCAAAACAGTCGGTAAAAGTAGTTGCACCAACAATGTAATTCTCCAATAAAATGAACTTTAATTTGAAATGAGAGATTGATTTTAGTCCGTGTCTCTCCACTTTCTCCTTTAAAATATATTTTCGGTTCATCGTTTTATTACTAATATTTAATTTGTTGATAACTAGCTTTCCTATTGGTATTTTAGTTAGCGGGCTGGATGACCTGCGAGCATATTTAATCATTCCAAATGCAGAAACGAATTTCAACATCTCGAAATGCTGGAAAATATGTGGTGAAATGATCAGCTGAAATAACGAGCTTCGTGTCGGTACAAGCGTGCTATTAAGTCTCCAAACTAATAGAGGCATGCAAGTCATAAGTGAAAAAGTTTTTATCGCGGTAATTATTCCCTGCCGTTGCGTATTGCATTAACATTTATGCTGCAGTACCGCGTATAGCCAAAACACATGTGCAAACTTATTCAGCAAACAATCAACATGAACATTTCAACCCTAAGATCCGCCATGCCATGAATGCACATCAGTTCACCCACAGGCCTTTTACGGACGTACATTGAAATACAAAGAATCTTTCCTAAGCCGTAAAACATGAATGTGAAATGCACTTCTTCGCTTTGTTTTTCATACCCCTTATAATCTGAAAACATTTAAAGTCAAGGTGCATCGGTTTTTCCTCTGTCATCCTTATGCCCATTTCCCTGATGCCGGCACTGTATGACTCTTAACATGTCCACATTATAAGGGTACTATCAATTCCTTTAGTGATCACAAATTATATAAAAAGAACGGGTCTATAAAGTGAATCTGAAGTCCGCATTTTAACACGATCATTTAAATTTGCTCTTTAAACCGATAGATTTAAGGCGGATGTTTAACAGTCTTAAATTCAACAGTTTTTTTTTTAATTACGATATGTCAAATTTCATATGAAATGACATTTGAGATTGTGTTTGACAGATAAATTTAATAGATGCTTTTGTAGTTTGCTTAGTTTGCAGATATAGCGTTTTCCACTGGAAAGTTTGATATCTCTTTATTTAAATTCAGTGATCTCCAGTTATGTTAATCCATGGACTTACATGCTTATTGCGGGACAGCTTTAAGATATTGAATGCGTTGACTGGCTTCGCTGAATGCTACAATTGCCTACATGGAATTTCTGCCCATAGTAGCATTTTAGGACAAACGCTGTTGGTTATAAATTGTATTCCTATTAGTTTAATATTAGAAAATACCTGCAACCCTATTTAAATGTATCTTAAACTGCAACATTTCAGTTAAATCGATAGCTTTCGTTTTTTTAGGAAAACAAATTAAAATATACTTGCCAGAGATTTATAAAAGAAATATTCCATCAAAACAGTATAACCTTTGTATTCTGGCGGAGAAGTTTAGTCAATTGTTTTATCACAGATCATTGTGCTTTGATTGTATAATTCCAAAACCTTAGATTTACAGAAACGCTACAATTGCACCAAAAACTTCTATCCTATCTCTCTATTCTTTCGAGTAATAAACACCTAAAAAGCATGCAATGTAGGACTTCATTGCAAGCTCCTGCTTACTGTTCAACAAAAAATGCCTGCGTTGTGGTCCAACAATATAAGCGACTGTAACATATACAGAGAAATAAACTCCTTTAGCTTAAGCAAATTATATTAAAAAAAAATATATTAATACTAGCTGTACCCGCCCGGCCTTGCCCGTGCCCAAGCTGGTACCTATCCGGGGTACGCTGCGTCTAACAAAAACAAATAAATGTCTTTGTTTAGTAAGAAACAGAATTGCAAGTCAAACATGGTGGACCGATTTTCACCAAACTTCAATACCGAAGATGGCCTGATTTGAGCTCAATCGGTTCGGTGGTTTAAGGGACTGGATTAGCCCGTTCACACAACTTCGTTGTTCCGTCAACAACGAAATCGACCGGCATATACAAAAGTGGGAATACAACGCCACCTATCAGAATCCAACATAATTATACATATTTCGAATTTTACAACATAAGCTCCCATTAGTGTAAAGAAATGGCGATGTGAATGATTTTTTTGTATGGGAGGTGCCACGCCCCTTTATCCAATTTCGACTAAACTTCACAGGAACACTCCCTGGCCAATTCCAAAGAATTTCCGTAAATTTGAGCTGAATCCGAAAAACAAATTCTGGAACCCGATTCCAGCGCCACCTACCGGGTCCAATTGTGAAGTTGTTTAATACATTATAAACCTTCCTCCTGAATCACTCTACCTATCAAAAAAAAACACCCAAATTTTGAATTTTATATATAGATTCTAGCACCTGAATAATATTCCATTGAATCAAATATTTAATGTAGTCTCGGCTTTTGTTCTTACAGTTGCTTGTATTTTTGGCAAAAGTTTACTTAAATAAAATTGTTCTTACCTAAAAAAATTATAATTTTTAAAAACCTAATTTTACTTTTGATCAAATCTCCTCTTAAATGCTGGAACGGCTCTCTACACACTCCGTACCACTTGATAGCAGACAGGTATGTTTTTATTGGAAACGTTAGGATATTTTTAAAACCAACAAGGAAAAACCGTTTTGAGGAAGGATAGAAGGACCTGTCAAGTGGTACGGAGTGTATGTGCTTACCGTAAGCAAACGTCAACATATATGTATTTGTTTCGCTGTCACTACAACTACAAGTGATAATTTATTTTTAAAATATTATTCTGATCAATTTATAATTTTACTGTTTCTATTATTTCCATGGTTTTGTTTTCAATGGCAACGTTGTAAAAATGATTACGGGTGTAAGCTTGTTAAATGGCAGGTGCACCTAACTCTGCGTTTAAATTTAAAACAGAAACATATGATGGATGAAAAGAGGTGTGATCATATTCTTATGTCTCGATTTACCATGGCTTACGTCCATTTTAGGCGCATTTTCATATTCAAATTCCCATTCTACTAAAATGGAATAGTTAGTTATCGTATCTATCTATATACCTATGGGCTTTCTTTATTGATGTCCGTTTTACTAAACGTCAATTGCTTAAGTGTAATGAACTAGTTAACATCCGGTGTATTTTGTGTGTGTATGCCCCTTCTCATCGTCTAGCCTACCCGGCAGTCATTATAATACTCAATTTCATTTTCACCGTATGCATAAAATCAAACGATTATAATAATCGTGATACAATTTGCTCAACTTAATCCCTACCATCCGAGGTTGTGCTGCTGGCTTTTGTTGCATCAATTCAATGTGAGGTCATTTCAAATAAACATTTAGTACCGTTCGAAGTTGCTGGGGTAGGATTAAAAGGTTGAACGGGTAGCGACCCATGAGCAGCTACCGACAGCGTCAGCAAAGGCTATGGCGGTCGCTGTAATGTGTTCGTTAGCATTATGGATCAAAGCCCACAACGTAAACAGTACTTTTATGGTGTCAATATATTTTTATGTAGTTTGTACTTGTATTATGTAGGTAGTCCTGGAATAAGAATACCGTACGACTAAAACATCATGTTTGCAGTGTAAACAAATTCGGAAATGCGTTTCTATACTTAGACACTTCTGTCGTTTAAGCACTAGTGTTATAGAATTGTAAAAAATAGATAATGCCCTGGTCTTTTTATACCCTATTCTAAGGGTATATTAATTTTGACGCATAGTTTGTAACATACCTTAATATTGCCCGTAGACCCCTAAAAGTTACTATATTTATGATCAGCATCGATAGTAATGTCGATCTAGCCATGTCCGTCCGTCCGTCCGTCCGTCTGTCGCCAAAAATTAGGCCTTTAAACTGGACCTAGAGAGCTGAAATTTTAACCATATACTCTCTAGGGTCCCGAAATAATCAAGTTTACGAATTTTTGAAATCCGCCCACAGACACGCCCACAAAATCCAAAAAACCAAATTTTGGAAAAAATCGAATTTTGAGCTAGAAAGCTGAAATTTTTTATATATGATCTAAAGGGTGATTTTTTTAAGGTTAGGATTTTCATGCATTAGTATTTGACAGATCACGCGGGATTTCAGACATGGTGTCAAAGAGAAAGATGCTCAGTATGCTTTGACATTTCATCATGAATAGACTTACTAACGAGCAACGCTTGCAAATCATAGAATTTTATTACCAAAATCAGTGTTCGGTTCGAAATGTGTTTCGCGCTTTACGTCCGATTTATGGTCTACATAATCGACCAAGTGAGCAAACAATTAATGCGATTGTGACCAAGTTTCGCACTCAGTTTACTTTATTGGACATTAAACCAACCACACGAATGCGTACAGTGCGTACAGAAGAGAATATTGCGTCTGTTTCTGAGAGTGTTGCTGAAGACCGTGAAATGTCGATTCGTCGCCGTTCGCAGCAATTGGGTTTGTGTTATTCGACCACATGGAAGATTTTACGCAAAGATCTTGGTGTAAAACCGTATAAAATACAGCTCGTGCAAGAACTGAAGCCGAACGATCTGCCACAACGTCGAATTTTCAGTGAATGGGCCCTAGAAAAGTTGGCAGAAAATCCGCTTTTTTATCGACAAATTTTGTTCAGCGATGAGGCTCATTTCTGGTTGAATGGCTACGTAAATAAGCACAATTGCCGCATTTGGAGTGAAGAGCAACCAGAAGCCGTTCAAGAACTGCCCATGCATCCCAAAAAATGCACTGTTTGGTGTGGTTTGTACGCTGGTGGAATCATTGGACCGTATTTTTTCAAAGATGCTGTTGGACGCAACGTTACGGTGAATGGCGATCGCTATCGTTCAATGCTAACAAACTTTTTGTTGCCAAAAATGGAAGAACTGAACTTGGTTGACATGTGGTTTCAACAAGATGGCGCTACATGCCACACAGCTCGCGATTCTATGGCCATTTTGAGGGAAAACTTCGGAGAACAATTCATCTCAAGGAATGGACCGGTAAGTTGGCCACCAAGATCATGCGATTTGACGCCTTTAGACTATTTTTTGTGGGGATACGTCAAGTCTAAAGTCTACACAAATAAGCCAGCAACTATTCCAGCTTTGGAAGACAACATTTCCGAAGAAATTCGGGCTATTCCGGCCGAAATGCTCGAAAAAGTTACCCAAAATTTGACTTTCCGAATGGACCACCTAAGACGCAGCAGCGGTCAACATTTAAATGAAATTATCTTCAAAAAGTAAATGTCATGGACCAATCTAACGTTTCAAATAAAGAATCGATGAGATTTTGCAAATTTTATGCGTTTTTTTTTTTTAAAAAGTTCTCAAGCTCTTAAAAAATCACCCTTTATGACTCCTAAAACTGCTCGGGATAAAAAAATTTCAAAATCCGCCCACTGACACGCCCACAAATAAATAAAATAATTTTTATATTATATAATAAGTAACTTTATTAATTTTTGAAAATCCAAAGTTTCAGCTAGGGAGCTGAAATTTATAGTATATACTCTCTATGGGCCCTTTATGCTCATGTGTAAATATTTTCAAAATCCGCCCACTGACACGCCCACAATTAATTTTTTTTTTTTTGAAAATTCAAAGTTTGAGCTAGGGAGCTGAAATTTATAATATATACTCTCTAGGGGCCCTTTATTCTCATGTGTTGATTTTGTTTAAATCCGCCTACTGACACGCCCACAATTAAATAAAACAATTTTATTGAAACACCCAAGTTTGAGCTAGGGAGCGTTTTTTTTTTTGATAAAATCCTTTAAATGTTATATAACAAAATATGTAGAGCGTTCTTAACATATCAACCATACTTAGACTTTTCTCACGCCCACTTATGAGGAATAGGAATAAGAATAGGGTATCCAACAGTTCGCCTAAGCGGACTGTAGCCCGTCCCTATATTTTTTTGTATAATTTGCGGCAGTTTTCGATAGTGTAGGAAGAGAATCTGTTTTGATATTTTGTACGCTTCCATGGGCATTCCAAAAATTGGTTGCATAATGGAAATGAATCATACTGAGCAATATACGACTACAATGCATTTTCATTTAAAAACCTATTAAATAAGGTAAAGCTGCTTTATAGGGCAGGATTTTCCTTAAATGTGTACATATAGATGACGGGAATATATATATAGGGTTTCCATGTAATATCGTAAGCTTACCCTTCTCGTAAAAGTGTAAGCCAGTATAGGACCGTTGATTCGCTGAAAAAGTTTTCAGCGTTTATAATCTTGATTTTCACACCAAATTCGCGTCGAAAGTTTACCACTGTGTTGTAAAAGATTTCACATACAAGTTTTTACAGTTCATTTCCGACGTACAGTGTGTAATTTCGCAAATCTAGCGGGACTTAATTGAAAATTCAATGTCACCCGTTTGAAAATGGTTTGATATGACACGACGGCTAGAACTCCAGGCAATAACATTCTAACAAAACAGATTGCATGAAACCGTTATTTTAGGTTGGGCAACATTACAAACAGCGAAAATTTCAGAGCAAAAAAATAATGCTAGTCAGTTGCATATTAAGAGTCGAACTGATCGCAAGTGATAAGTGACGCTAACGGAATACATATAGTATTTTTTTTGTTTTTATATTAACTACTGATTCTCAAAAAGAAAGGTAGAAATTTGTGGTCACATAAAAAATTAAAGAAATTGTCGTTTTGTTTGAAGGCTTTGGCTTGTCCGTTTTTTTACATTTTTGAACTTTGGGAAGCGTTTTAAAATTATACCCGCATGTACCCGTCGTGAAATGTTATTTAGCACCTCCTCCTATGTTTTGTCTATCGAAATCCACTAACCTTATTAATATTAAACATCAGGCAAGGTCAAATACAAATAGGGATGAACTGAAAACATTTCTGCTTTCTTCGGATCCGTATCTATCGAGCCTTAGTACTGCAATACACAGAAAAAGAAATCCACTTCCTCAGAAAAGTATCGCTCTATTGAATGCTCCCGAAGCTACCAAAGCTCAATGTAGCAGCAACTCGGATGATGAGAGCGACTAATTTTTAATAAAAAATAAATAAATAAATAAATAAATAAATAATAATAGGTAAATAAGAAATAAGCTACTCGGGTATTCGAACCATATCACCATCATCGGGAGTTCCAAGCGAACCGTGGTAGACGGCGACTTGAAGAACTGGTGAACTTGGTTGGTCTTACAGTTAATGGGGACAAGACCTAGTACTTGCTATCAACAAACAAACAAACATCTGTCCACCGCCTAGGACAAAACGTCGCTGTGATAGCAACTGATGTAGTTAAGGAGTTCATATAACGTGGAGTAAATATCACGAATGATACATTAGAGAGATCCGACGGGGAATTACCTATGGAAACCCTTGCTTACACAAACTCCCGGCTCGAATGAAAAAGTGCATGCTCTTCTGGGATTCAGTGCTGCCAGTTGTAATTGTGTGTGAGGTGGGCGAATGGTGAAGAAGATCCAACTGCGAATTCTATGAGCTGTAGCAAAGATGTGGATGAAGTGAAAAAATCTAAAACACGTCGAACACATTGGCTTGTCCACATCGAGCTAATAAACAATAAGCGCGTTTCTTTGAGAAATGTATCCATAGGAGTAGTCCAATTTAAACGTTAAATAACAACAACATTGTATCGCCAGCAATACTGGGGATAGCTTTAGATATCATCCCTAGCAGAGCTGCTTTGGATACATGCTGCAGATACATACAATAATTTGTGTTGCGAATAAAAATCTGTGGCTGCTGGCTATGTTACCTGGGATCGTTCTTTTGGGCAACCGTGAATACATTTACCAAAGAAACGCACCTAATAATACTCTACCCAAGGGGATCTTCGACTCCCAGCCTCATGTTGTAGAATGCTATGAGGATCGAACCTCCGTTTTTAAAGAGCAAGCTATCACGGGATCGCCCGATTCTCTATGTCCTCCATGTCTCAGGCAGATACTCTTCAAGGGCGGGAGCCCGTTAAGTTTGAGGAAGTAAAAGTAAGTAAGATATGTCTGAAACATCTGTTTAAGTTAAAAAAAAACTTAGTTATCTTTTGCTTATTATTCCCCAGTCAATCTGAAATTTAGCGGCTGCCTGGGAAAAAGGTGACTTCACCTTAACCTGAGCAAATAACATTTATCTTGATTTCTTCGGTCAAAATACGATCTTGAAGACGAAGTCGATTGGTCCATAGATTTGAGAGCCTAGGGACCGCTTCCTTGAGGTGGTTGAACAACCCTTACTCAGAGCACTTTACTAGCTCAGCACAGTTGAGGTACGAACCATTGTCCGTGAATATGGAAAGCAGTGCCAAAGGGTCTCTGCCGCTAATGACAAGAACATTAATACTTAATATTGCGTTCAGAGTTCGCCAATTTCCGCCTCATCGTTGCTCCACTCGCACATTCTAAACACCAGGCTATCATTCGCCAACTCATTAAAGGGTCTGTTCACCTTCTAGAGGTACTATCCTATATCAGAATGCATTCCTTTTGCAACTTGACTATCTTGTCCGGGTTGGGAAGGCACTCCCATTGCAAAAAGAACGTTCCCAGACCTTTAAAATAAATAAATAAATATAAGGCATTAACGGCCTATATAGGGCCTAAAACCTAGCTTCTCCAACCACTTTCTTGTGCGAAGTTGGAAGAGACCTTCAATTTTAAGTCGAATCTGAACGGCAGATTTGAGTAACTTCTCATGACAATTAATACTCTTGGATGTTTGTCAGACGTAAGCAAGAGGTGGGGCAGTGGAAAAAAACTCGCCCAAGCGACCTTTCGATTAGTAGTCCGACACACTAACCACTGTCCACCACCAGACCTTTAAGGCTATAAAATTGCCAAGGCAGTTTTGATTAAGACCCTCAACCTGTCATTCGTGGGCACGGTTTAAAATGAGCTCACTCCCCCACTAGAATTGATCTGCCTACTCTTCAACTTCGGAGCCCTCAACCGGATCTAATACAGCATGGGATACACTAATGCAATCACCCACCGGTATCATCGGGGTCTTTCTTAGCATCTTATACATGACAAACTAATTAGTCGAATAAGTTTATTAGGTACGTCACCGCACGTAAGTAATAGTGTGCAGTGCACAAACAATATTGATTCGATTGTTCAATCGCCGGGTGCTTCCCAAAACAGTCCTTCAAATATTTAACAAAAAAAAAGTTTTGAAAACTTTTCTGTTCCGACAATATGTACATATAAATGTTTGCAGAATTATTTATAAAATAAAATTGCAACCAACTCCCCTATCTATTTTTATAGTTCTTTTGATCTTTAAAGTCAGGAAAAAAAACAAGGAACACATCTACTTTGGCTCCTCAACAGATCAGCTGTCGCGTTGCTGGAACATTATTTCGTTCCATGTTTGGTGAGGTGATGAGTAACAGAAGACAAGCAGATAAAAAAACTAGACCATGAGTGACAAGATCACATGTTGGTGAATGAAGGGAACAATCACTTGAATGTTTCGCTGTAGTACAATGTTTTGGTAAATTTCATCTAGATACATTCAACTCCATTCAAATAACGCATGTATTTAGGCCTTTCGTAAGCAATTGGAAGTTTTACAAACTACTACCCTACTACAATAATCTAGCCCAGACCATTCGAACTGAAACTCATGATGCACTTGTAGGTGTACTTAAGGAAATCAATTATTGACAGTTTGTTAGCCATCTCTTTAATTTGGTTAGATGAAGAACCATTGTATGTGCTGAAAAATTGTTTTTTTTGAAGATATCAGGAAGTATGTAAATCATTGTCGATACTTATGTCTATATTGTTAAAGTCGAATGGTCAATCAATGGTACACTTAATGTTTCTTATGTCCGTCTGTCTATCTGTCTTTCACACTGTCAATTGTAGGCTTTTTAAGTGTCAGTGGAAAAAAGGCATGTATATTGCATATATGTACCATCATTACGCAATATATATTTTAAAAATTTGCATTTCGAACTTTACAATCAATAAATAAACATGCGAACTACCAGACATTCACCAACGTATTTTTAAAGTTCAGTGGTACGACATCAAAAATTTCCATCTTTTTTTGACCTCTAAATGTTGCTTGCAAACATAGGGACGGGCTACAGTCCGCTTGGGCGAACCGTTGGATACCCTATTCTTATTCCTATCCCTCATAAGTGGGCGTGACAAAAGTCTAAGTATGGTTGAATTGTTAAGAACGCTCTACATATTTTGTTATATAACATTTAAAGGATTTTATCGAAAAAAAAACGCTCCTTAGCTTAAACTTGGGTGTTTCAATAAAATTGTTTTATTTAATTGTGGGCGTGTCAGTAGGCGGATTTAACAAAAATTTACACATGAGCATAAGGGGCCCCTAGAGAGTATATATTATAAATTTCCGCTCCCTAGCTCAAACTTTGAATTTTCAAAAAAAAAAAATAAATTTAAATTGTGGGCGTGTCAGTAGGCGGATTTTAAAAATATTTACACATGAGCTTAAAGGTCCCCTAAAGAGTATACAGTATAAATTTCAGCTCGCTAGCTCAAATTTTGGTTTTTCAATAAAATTGTTTTATTTATTTGTGGGCGTGTCAGTGGGCGGATTTTGAAAATTTTATATCCCGAGCAGTTTTAGGAGTCATAGATCATATAAAAAAATTTCAGCTTTCTAGCGCAAAATTCGATTTTTTCCAAAATTTTGTTTTTTTTTGAGTTTGTGGGCGTGTCAGTGGGCGGATTTCAAAAAATCGTAAACTTGATTATTTCGGGACCCTAGAGAGTATATGGTTAAAATTTCAGCTCTCTAGGTCCAGTTTAAAGGCCTAATTTTCGCCGACGGACGGACGGACGGACGGGTATGGCTAGATCGACATTACTATCGATGCTGATCATAAATATAGTAACTTTTAGGGGTCTACGGGCAATATAAAATGTTACAAACTATGCGTCAAAATTAAAATACCCTTAGAATAGGGTATAATAAGCGCGTTCGATTTGTAAAGCAACTACGAGGCCCAACTCATTAATACTCTGTGAGTGGACGAATAGTTGAAGTGAATATCAGCTGTTCAGTAAAAAATTCCGCTTCGAGCAAGTGAACCGTTATTCGTCAGCAGGCTTTCCTTCTACCGCATTTTATCTTAAGATTAAGCCATTACTAATATTTGTCACTTTCGAATAGTTGTGGTTTAGCAACTGGATTCGCTAGTCTGATCCTGTTTTAGGATATGTACGACGTATTTTTGAATGCAAATCCAATCCGTATCGGATCTGGAGTATAATAAAATGTTAACTTTGTTCACCAACATCTTCAGGACTTCAAACCTTATACCCTATCCGAACTTAACCCAACTCAATAAGTGGAAAGACTCGATGAATCGTTCCTTTCCGTGCTATGAATTAAACCGAGTTTATGTCTATTCAATGTTTATTTCCTGTAAATTATTTCGTTTGCCTAAAAAAGGACTGAATGGGAGTCAGGGACCCATAAATCGGTACGCTATCTTCACCGATCAACAGGCTAAATTATTTCAGCATTTATCAAACAAAGTAAACTTGATGCAGTATAATAGTCAGGTCGTCGAAATTATCATCATTGGGGGACGTAAACATCCATAACTAGACATATAGTTGCTTGTCTTGCTGGAGCCAAGAACAACAACAACGCAACAGCGGGGAATGATAAATTCGATACGGAAAAGCATTTCGCTGAATTTTGGTGGCTTGTTGAGGGGGGGGGGGGGGGGGGGGGGGGGGGGGGGGGGGAGGGGTCAACATGCCCTGGCAAGACGGTCCGTTACTCTAGGTAACATTCTCTTAGTTTATAAGTTAGATTAAGTTAGCTATTTGTGGTGCTTCCGGGGGGTGACTGAGCTTGTTAGGCTTCAGTCGGCCCACGACTGCCAGGCGCTCGGAAAGCAATTGGGAGTTTGACCACTTGTTGCGTAAGGCAACGAGTGCTCAGAATGCTAATTATAGTTAGTATATGTTTAGTATTTTAAGTAAGTTAAGTAGAGTAAGTAGCCTGTAATTTGTTTTTATATAAAACTAGCTGACCACCCCGGCTTCGCTCGGAGTCTTTATTAATAAGAACAAAAACTTAAAATAAACATGCGAAAACAAAAGCAATGTTGCTGTATAATATAAGACGACATTCAAAACCAATTGCGGTAAGTCCCTTTATGAAAATATATTAAAAACATAGGGACGGGCTACAGTCCGCTTGGGCGAACTGTTGGATACCCTATTCTTATTCCTATCCCTCATAAGTGGGCGTGACAAAAGTCTAAGTATGGTTAAATTGTTAAGAACGCTCTACATATTTTGTTATATAACATTTAAAGGATTTTATGAAAAAAAAACGCTCCTTAGCTCAAACTTGGGTGTTTCAATAAAATTGTTTTATTTAATTGTGGGCGTGTCAGTAGGCGGATTTAAAAAAAAATTAACACATGAGCATAAAGGGCCCCTAGAGAGTATATATTATAAATTTCAGCTCCCTAGCTCAAACTTTGGATTTTCAAAAAAATTGTTTTATTTATTTGTGGGCGTTTCAGTGGGCGGATTTTGAAAATATTTATACATGAGCTTAAAGGGCCCCTAGAGAGTATATATTATAAATTTCAGCTCCCTAGCTCAAACTTTGGATTTTCAAAAAAATTGTTTTATTTATTTGTGGGCGTGTCAGTGGGCGGATTTTGAAAATATTTATACATGAGCTTAAAGGGCCCCTAGAGAGTATATATTATAAATTTCAGCTCCCTAGCTCAAACTTTGGATTTTCAAAAAAATTGTTTTATTTATTTGTGGGCGTGTCAGTGGGCGGATTTTGAAAATATTTATACATGAGCTTAAAGGGCCCCTAGAGAGTATATATTAAAAATTTCAGCTCCCTAGCTCAAATTTTGGTTTTTCAATAAAATTGTTTTATTTTTTTGTGGGCGTGGCAGTGGGCGGATTTTGAAAATTTTATATCCCGAGCAGTTTTAGGAGTCATAGATCATATATAAAAAATTTCAGCTTCCTAGCTCAAAATTCGATTTTTTCCAAAATTTTGTTTTTTTGAGTTTGTGGGCGTGTCTGTGGGCGGATTTCAAAAATTCGTAAACTTGATTATTTCGGGACCCTAGAGAGTATATGGTTAAAATTTCAGCTCTCTAGGTCCAGTTTAAAGGCCTAATTTTTGCCGACGGACGGACGGACGGACGGACGGACGGACATGGCTAGATCGACATTACTATCGATGCTGATCATAAATATAGCAACTTTTAGGGGTCTACGGGCAATATTAAGGTATGTTACAAACTATGCGTCAAAATTAATATACCCCTAGAATAGGGTATAAAAACAACCTTTCTCTCCCCCGCCGGCAAGCATCTTGCGCGTTGCGGAGTTATTTTAAAATGGTGATATGAAATAAATAAATACAAAAACAAAAATACTAAATATTTCCTAAGATGTCGATTGAAAGCATGTGATGTCAAGGACAATTTTATTTGGATAAGGATTAATATTATGTTGATAAAACTCCTTCGCAAATATTGCATTAATTTGGAACAATTTTGATTACCAGAGACAAAACATATGCTGTCACTTTTTTTGTAGAATTTTTAAAGAGGAACAATTCCATCATACATGATTTTTACGTAACTTAAACCATTTACGCAGCAGCGCACGCAGCGGAAACTCTCAAAAAGGAATAATTTTCCCGTTTTGCAACATTTTCCAATGATGCTTCGCTCCTACTGGGCTTGCAAACAATCATTTGTTGAAGAATACGGTGTGACTTCTGATCGTGTGATGGTGTAGTGTGTGGTGTATGTGTAGTTGTTATGTGTTGCAATTGATTGTGTTGGTGTGATTGATTGGTGTGATTGATTGGTGTGAGTGATTGGTTGTGTGTGTTGTATCTTTTACCTTGCAAGTCGGCATGAAGCCGCCTTCTCGAATGATTTAGCTCCAAAGGAAGTCATGCGAAAGCAGTTATTGTATTCAAGGATGTGTTGAAGAAAATGGTTGGAATCGGGATCACTTCCATCGAACAATGGTTTCAGTGGCTGTGGTGGTGTAAGTAATGGATCCAGTTTGACTTTTCCACTTGTGCAGCACAATCCAGCCATTTCTCTTTTAAACTTTAATGCATTGCAATATCGGCATACAGTCGTCATTGGTCCAATATCTAAATTGTCATCATCACTGTAGTTCGCAGTGGGATCATATTGGAATGCCAAGCGATTGTATGATGCCAATGATCTTCGTGTGCTCACGCGTTGTCTCAATCAGGCATTTTCTCTTATTATATTTTGTCTTTCTTCGCTTAAGTTCTGTGAATACACTTGTTGCTGGCTTGCATGTCTTGTGCGGCGGCCGATGTTCGCACGTCGTCCTCTAGGCATTTTGGACTATGGACAGACTGGTGAATTTAACCTCAAATGCACGATCCACATTATTTTCACAGTTCAAGTTACCACCTTAAGGACAAATGCCTGCTGTTGAAATTGAATAAAAATTTGCACAATACGCGTGATTGATTTGATGTTTTCCAATTGAACTGTTAGGAAACGAATAACTTTAACCTCAATTTCACAATTTCACAGTGAACACAATACTGGTTTTAAGTTAGCGTTTGAAAGAACGTGCGCATAATAAATGTCACATGAAATTAACTGAGCAGAGTACAATGAGTAGCTGTCAAACAATGTGTCACGCACCGGTGCCATCTACTGAAAATGAAACGTACTTATTTTCGTGAGGGATACTCACACACCACGTACTGGCGCCATCTCCTCCACCACCATGCAAAACCATATTGGTTTGTAGTACATGCTATGTATCAGAGATGGCGCTGTATGTGAAAAATGAATTTCCCTTTTTCCTGCTTTTCTGTTGAAATTTTTCCTGAATTTTGTTTGCTATAAACCTAACGGAGCCCGAGACCTTTCCAACGAATGCAAAACCGTGGCAATCGGTTCGTGCGTTCTGGAGTTATAGCGTCAGGAAGGAAAACCCGACTTATTTATAGATATAAAATTTTATAAAAATGCCGAGTTTGTTTTTAGTAATTTTCTCGATAAAGACAAAACATAATGAAAAAAATAGATAACGCGTAAAAATATTTTTTTGGCCGAAAGGCAATAATTTAAAAAAAATAGTTAAATATAAAGCGTCCGCATAAGGAACAATAATCTAGAATAAGTATCCTGTTAATTTTAAGTTAGATTTAATAATTTTTGTCTAGTATGTAAGTTGATATTCAATAACCGATAAAAAATGAATTTAAAATTCAAAAAAGTCAAAAAAGTAAACATCCATAACTAGAATTGGCTACGATATTCTTATTAAACCGATGGGGCACGAAGACAAACCCGAATCCTTGTCCACACTTGTTGGAACTCAGTTGTTGATAATCAGTCGTTCCGCAGCTCTCTTCGAGATAGGGCGGCTAGTTAGTGTTCAGCGGAAAAAAAGGAAAGTGTATCCAATATAAGCGATTTAATCAAGTGATTTTTAAGTCCGAAGTTGGCTTAGTAAGTAAGGTGTCCCACTCTGACGCCGGAGACTCGGGTTCGATTCTCGGTCAATTTTCAATTTTTAAATTTTTTTTTCGGGAAATTAGTGATAGAGACACAACAATAAACGAAAAAAAAAAAAACAAAAGTGCCGCAACGTATCAGGCGATGGACCCCGGAAAATCGGTGGTCCCGCTTACGGGTGTGGGTGTGCCGTTGCGACGTGTGGTGCGAACACGTGAGCCGGCAAAAAAATCGTTGTCAGTAACAACTGCAACAACAACAACAACAACAAAAACAGCAGCAACATTAGCAGCAGCAGGAACAACAGCTGCAGCAGCAACAATAACAGCAGCAGGGTGTATGCCAAGGGCAACAGCTGCAAGCAACCCAAAAATGGCAACAACAACAATGGGCCGGTCGTTGCCCAGGCGAGTTTTCGCGCAGGCAATACCAGCAACGACATCAAATTCAACAACATCATTAGCAACAGCTAAAATAGCAGCTGAAAAAGCTGCTACGATACCGCAACTGAAAGTTGCTACTGAAGCTGTGTCAGCAGTAGCTGTAGTCAGTGAGGAGTTCAGGAGGGTGGAGAAGAGGCGACGGAAATTAAAACCGAAGCCGAATCTTTCTGCCAAGAGAAGGGCGAACTTGGCAGGCACTAGCGTGGCTTCATCGGCCGCTGGAAGCGATGAAGACGCTGAGAACTCGAGCTCTTACGAGGCTGAAGGAGGAGGGGGCCGGTATGTCGGAGAGGGAAACTCCTTTAAGGACCTACCGGTCGATGATGAGGTCGCCGTCCAAATGGACGAAGAAGAAGATGAGGAGGCGCAGCTGGACAAGCTTATAAAAGAGTTGCTGGAGAAGCGCAACCAGTTGCGCCTAAAGAAAACGCAGCAGCAGCAACAACAAGCTATGTTAAAGCAGCAGGTGCAGCAACAGCTGCATTTAAAGCAGCAACAAAGACAACAACAGCAACAACAACAGCCACAACAACAACACCAACAGCAACAACATCAGCAGCAACAACAAAGACAACATCAGCAACAAAACCTGCAATCAGAGCAGCAACCGCAGATACAGGTGCAGCAACAACAGCAGCAGCAACAAAAAAAACAGCGGAAGTCAAGGATTCCACCCATAAATGTGAGTAACTTTGATATTATAGATAGTATTAGGCTATGTAAGCTAATTACAAAAGACTTTCATGTCAAAAGGCTATCTGCCAACAACCACATAATTATATGTGATAAAATAGAGGAGTACCATAGGGTGCGCACCGCCCTGGGAGAGGTTAAGACCGAGTACTTCACGTACACCCCAAGGGAGCAAAAGCTAAAAACCGTGGTATTAAAGGGGATTGATCCCTCAATTAAAACGGAGGAACTTGAAAGAGAGCTTAAGAATTTTGAAAGCGATGACCTCAAGTTCGTGGGGGTCAAGCCGTTTTCTTCAGCTGTGGCAAGGGGTGGTAACCGTTACTTACCATTCTTTTTAGTGCAGCTCACTCCCGACAGCAAAATTGACAGGCTGCGAAATATCCGCTACCTGTACTATCATGCTGTAAGATGGGAGAAAATAAAAAGGTCGGATCGCATACTTCAATGTATGCGCTGCCAAAGGTTCGGGCACGCCGCAGCTAACTGCAACATGCAGTTCAGATGCGTAAAGTGCGACAAGGACCACAAACATGGTGAATGTTCTCTTGGCAAGGAGAGAGTTGAAGACCGGAGTGTCCTCTCTTGTGTGCTCTGCAGGGACTCTGGGCATCCCGCCAACTTCAGGGGTTGCCCAAAATACCAGGAGCTGAAAAAGCGAGTCCAGACCCGCAGACAGCAGTCGGAAGACGATAGGCGTCAAAAGAGTCGCTCGTTCTCGAATTTTGTGGCACCCAACGTGTCCTTTGCCCAAATGGCAGCTGGACCGGGTCAAGCCCACATGACATCAAACCAACCAAAGGTAGCCCAAAAGGCACCAGAGGTGGATCTGGACTTAAAATCGATCCTTCTGTCTCTGCACGGAAAGATCGATAAGTTCCAGAAACAATTAAATGAACAAGCGGCCCGAATTGACTTTATCTATTCGGAGCTGTTTGTGGGGTCTGGTGTGCCATAAATCTAATGGCTACGCTGGATGAGGGAAACTTAAAGATCCTTGCTGTGAATGTTAATTCACTAGTCAGGATCGAGAAAAGAACGTCACTTGCCAACTTGTTGAAAACCGAAAACCCGGATGTGCTTTTGGTTAGCGAAACTAAGCTAAATCAGAAGCACAAATTGGGATACAAAAACTATCATGTAATAAGAAGAGACCGCCCTCACTCCACTCAAGGAGGTGGGGTTGGAATCTTAATTCGAAAAGGCCTGCGCCATAGGGTTATATATAGCGGGGACGTACGTAGGTTCCAGTTGTTGGAGGCATGCATCATATGCATTCCTCTCCATAGCCGGAGGAGAATGTATGTGGTGTCGCTTTACGCACCTGCTGCACCTCCACCAAACCAATTTATGACAGAGCTCGAGACACTTTTTCGTGGTCTGCAGCTGAACTCGGAGGAGAATTATTACTTCTTGGCCGGAGATATTAATGCCAAACATGCGGCATGGGGAAATGTTACTGCAAATCCCAGGGGCAACCAGTTTCACGACTGGTGGCGCCTCAATATGATTGAGTACAACCTCGAGTTGTACGCGACGGATATCCCTTCTTTTCCAAGAAGCGGTGCTTTCCTGGACTTGGCCTTAACGGACGCAAGACTTCAACTGACGAACATAGATCAAAACACGCGGAACTGTTTGCGTGCGTTTGAGTACGATAGTGACCACTACGGACTCGCCGCCGCAATACGGATCCCGAACGAGCAAACGCTGCTGGAGGAGTACGAAGCAGTGTGTTCATTCGATTATCGGAGGGCACAATGGTCGCGCTTCTCCAGATTTTTAAAGCGAGATATACGTTCGAGTGGGATCGACCCACCGACAAACAGTAACATGACAAATGATGACATTGATCGGCATTTATTGCAAATGAACGACGCCATCAAACGAACTATGGAACGAACTATTCCTCGGGTAGGACGTTCCGAAGACGACCAGACAGAAAAGTACAGAAACCCTACAATCGACGCACTATACCGACAGAAAAGTAGACTGCTCTCGAGGCTTAAACGGCTGTACAGGCAATTTACTGATCGCGACGACCCGGAGGTAAGGATGCTGAAGTCAGAGATCCGAATCCTGAAACAGCTGATAAAAGAAAATTACAGAAAATCTGTAAGTCTGTATTGGGGCAATAAAATTCGGGCTATTAAAACCTGTAGTCCGAATATGTTCCCACAGATAAATAAGTTGTTCAGGAGGAAAGATCACAATGATATTCCTTGTGTTCGAATCTCCCAGACAGCAGAGAACAGACAGACAGTACTGACTGCTGGAATAAGTCCAGAAAGTGTCGCTTCAAACGACGATTTTTTCGTGGTCGAGGACCCACAGGAGAAAGTGGATTTGCTGGGCGCTTGTTTCGAGGCCGTGTATACGGTGAACAATCCTGTTCGCCGTAACCACGACATTGAGAATAGGGCTCTGGTAAGCCACTTCTATCTGAGCACCGAACTTGAGAATTGGCGATCTGAGAATAACGGATTCACCGTGTTCACTGATGAAAACCATGCTAATGCAGTTGTCGCCAATGGCCGAGATGCATCGCACTTGTTCGTGTCGAAGGATGATCTTCTGTGCATCTTCGAGTCACTAAAGAATAAAAAGTCGGCGGGGATGGATGGTGTCCCAAACGTCGTATTGAGACACCTGCCTTTGGAGGCTGTAGATATTTTCACCACGCTGTTTAACAATGCGCTGAATAATGCACATTATCCGGCGCATTGGAAGGTAGCTGTGGTACACCCTATCCCGAAAAAAGGTAAAGATAGGACGAACCCTGCCAATCTCCGGTCAATTAGCTTGCTTCCGAATATCAGCAAGGTCTTTGAAAAAGTTGTCAATAGAGCCCTGTTAAAGTGGGTCGAGGACAATAACATAATTCCGGACAACCAGTTTGGTTTCAGGGCGAGGCATGACACTATTCATGCCGCGTCGAAATTGGTTTCCGACATTCAGTGGAATAAAAGCAAGAGCCAATGCACGGGTGCTTGTCTGGTTGATTTTGAGAAGGCTTTCGACACCATATGGTTAGAGGGACTTTTCTACAAGTTGACCAGGCGGGGGATGCACAAACCTTTGCTATATGTAATTTATAATATGCTTATGGGAAAGAAGTTCGTAGTCAAATGTGGCAACGTGACTTCGAGCAGAGTCTTTCAAATTAAAAACGGTTTACAGCAGGGGGCGGTCAATTCTCCGATCCTGTTTAACATTTACACGAGTGATCTGGTGGGTTCACTCAGACATGCTATAGCGTATGCCGACGATTTGGTGGCATACAGATCAGGTTCTAAAATCGAGGTCATTAATATCCTTTTGCAGCGTGACTTCGATCAAATTAAGCGATATTGCGACGACTGGAAGTTGAAAATCAACTTTCAGAAGACGGAAACAATCTTGTTCAGAACTCCATTGGCTGGGGCCTCTAGGGATACCAGAAAAAACTGGAAGAAATTGGCCATTATTGGACAGGATGGGCAGCCATTGGCGGTGAGAAGCGTAGTTAGATATCTAGGTATCTGGCTTGACCAGTATCTATATTTCGATAGACATATAGTTGCTTGTCTTGCTGGGGCCAAGAGGGCTTATGCTTTGACAAGGAGACTGTTTCATAGCAGTCAACTTGATTCCAGAGTGAAGGTCATTTGCTACGTGGCCCTTATAAGGCCGATTATCGCTTATGGTTGTCCATTGTGGTTTAATATAGCGCCCAGCTATATGGAAAAGATTCGGGTTTTGGAGAGACAATGTCTTAGGACCTGTCTCCGGTTGTTCCGAACGCCTGAATCCAACTATATAAAATACTATCCCAACAAGGTCCTATACGATGGGGCTCAGTTGAATAGGATTGACAATTTCCTCATTAAGGTCACTCGAAGGCACGTTGCAAGGGCGATGGCCAGCGACAATAGTCTGATATTTGGGGCTTACTACCCCAATGAAATGTACATAGAGAGTACGCTCCGGTCTGGCTTTATCCCGCCAGAGGCATTTATCCATATTGATGCAAAAGGGCTGGTACAGACGAGGGATGGTATTCCGGTCTTATACCATCGCTACCGCAGCGCGAGAGATAAGCGGCTCCTCCATGACGGGGACGTCGCCAATGCTCATGAGCTCCTTCGTTTTAGTACCGCAATATCGGAGAGGGATAGATTCGACACGGAAAAGCAATTCGCCGAATTTTGGTGGCTTGTTGAGGGGGGAGGGGTCAACATGCCCTCCCAGGACGGTGCGTTACTCTAGGTAACATCCTCTTAGTTTATAAGTTAGATTAAGTCAGCTAGGGCGTTTTTGGGAGAGGCCGGGCTCGCCAACGTGTGGTGGTGCTTCCGGGAGTTGACTGACGCTGTAAGGCTTCAGTCGGCTCACGGCGGCGCGTGTGCACGTTGACGACTGCCAGGCGCTCGGAAAGCAATTGGGATTTTGACCACTTGTTGCGCAAGGCAACGAGTGCTCAGAAGCCTAATTATAGTTAGAATATGCTAAGTAGTTTAAGTAAGTAGAGTAGGTAGTTTGTAATTTGTTTTTTTATATAAAAATATAAAATTTGTTAAAGATTCCGAGTTTTCTTAACAATTTTCTCGATGAAAACATAATTATGTAAGATTAGTTCGTAAAATAGTTTTTAGGCCGAAAGGCAATAATTATAAGATATAGTTAAGTTTAGGGCGTCCGCATAAGGATCAATAATCTAGAATAAGTATCCTGTTAATTTTAAGTTAGATTTAATCATTTTTGTCTAGTATGTAAGTTGATATAAGCTAATAATTAATAAAAATGAATTTAAAAGTAAAAGTAAAGTCAGTTGTTGATAAGTCAATACGGATTTCCGATTATGATATCAGCAATACTTTTTAATTCTTTCTTTCTTTAGCACCCTACGAAATGTCTGATTTTTCTGTGAATATCCGTAAAATGTGGTGGTCGCAGCTCGAAAACGAAGGCTGATATTTTTGCAGACATGTCCACTATTCAAAAAATTCAATTCTAGATCCCAAACAGCTACGACCATTAATTCCCCAAATAAATCATAAATGAGAAACATAAGGTTTCAATCAACAGCTGCATTTTCCGATAACTCGATTGCAGAAGGAAATGGTAACCGGACGGAATAGAGCTCTTGATGATGGGTCTTTTCCTGAATTTGATGCAGTGTGAACATTTGATCTTTTGTGGATCCGTCGGCTGGAAGCCACACTGAAACGTGTTGGACAGGATCTTATATGCGATTTTAGTAGGGACATATTTCGAGAGTTCTTGCAAGACATAGGATCACCTTTCTTTTAAATGTGGCGTATAGTGCATATAACTTACAAAAATATTATCCCATTATTTGAAGACCTCCGCTGATAAGCCGTCAAAGCCCGCGGCATTGTTCTTCGCTCTTTACGTGATACCCATTTAGCAGCTTGCTTTGCGCTGCAATGTTTTTAAATGTGCATCTTCTGTGGCTGGTAACCTACGGTGGTCTCGGCCACCTCCTTGATGATTTTCCCATAGCGGTTTCACATATTTTAGGCGTTTTTGGGTGGTAAATGCAAAGAGGAGAGTCTCTCGATCAGGTGGTCTCTGTAGACTCTGGCTACTCCAGGGGTGCTTAAGCGTCCAACGTCGAACATTTTTTATTATGGGCAGTTCGCAGCTTCTGTTCGTTGGACACGCAAGCTCTTAATTTAGCTGCATCAAGAAAATAATCAGAGTCAACCTTTGAACCTCGGAATGTGTGCACTTTTAAGATTTTGGATTCGTTCCTCGCATTGATAAGCACATTGTCGTTGTAGTTGGCAGTTCTGAAAAGCACCAGGTTTCTGTGTCACATTATTACGACCAAAAGCAAAATCAACTAACCGGTAACCGTTATCTGTTGTCGTGGATTCTGTGCTGACCAACTTATCTGCTGCAGATGTGTTCCTTACCGTCTGATTCAAATCCCCGAGCACAACTTTGACATCGTACTTCGAACAGAACCCGGATGCTTCGTTCAGGAAGTCATAATTCAATTGCCACGACAAATCTGCACCCCAATATATGCAATCATTTATTGCAGGTATAACAATTGTCGCAATTTTTCCTGTTTGATCATACTTGATCCCATTAATCGTATCTCCTGGAGCCTTGTATCGCTCGAGGTCGGACTCAAGTTTTATAATAGCACCTCGGTCTATTTGCCAATTGAGGGTATGTATTAGGCAAGGCTCCTCGTGTTTCTCTTGAAACTTTGTTTTTTGTTGACGTGTTAGGGAAGTTAGGGAAGACAATCTGACAAGCCCCAAAAATCCTTACTGACCTCAGCTCCGAACAAGTCGATGAAGCTCATGCAAAGTATCTGTTATCCTGACTCACGACGACACCGTTCATTCAAAACAGTGAATTCTTCCGCCGTACCTCCTCTTCCTGAGCAGCTCATGTAAAACTTCATTACATTACAATAGCCGTGTTTTTTTGCACGCGGATATAGGGATAATTTAAAATGTGCATGTAAAATACAACAACAACTTATCCTATATACGCTAACTATAGCGGGGATAGTTATCGCCGCTAGGTCCTTTATCGGGGATAAACAGTGCTTCCAAAATCCATTATCTTCGTTTCTGATGAATTGTTGCGATGACTTTTTCAGGAAATGTCATAGTTTGACATCCCACCGACCACTGACACATTCCGCCGATTATTTTATTCGTGATTTTATTATAATTATTTTTCAAACTTTATTATAATTGATTTAACAAATCTGTTAATGTGAAATGGTTTTTTATATTTCTATAATATGTTGGCATCAATTTCAACTGGCGAAAGTAAATATTTTTCAATTTCAGGATTTTAAATACAAATTTCTTAACTACAACTTACAGCTGTGTCACGGTGCATGTCATAGGTGCATGTGTGCTGCCAAGTTTTTTTTGATGAATTCTTAACCGGCGATGGTCGTTTTTTATGCCAATCCTATATTCGCGTGCAAAAAAACACGGTTAATGTTGCTATTTTCTTCTTGTTCAACACTCGCGCTTATAATTATCTTTTTGCATATTTGACTGGCAGTGATAAGGTTTTATAGGTATGGCAAATTACACAAATTAAAAAAACACCTACATAATTGTATTCTTTCTGTAAATGTTGTCTAATTTCAATAACAAAATACTAAGTTTAGCAAGACATGTCTGGGTAGACTTGACCTGAACCCGGTGGTTAAAATAAATAACACGGCACTGTGCATCGCCCCCAATCTTGCAGCACCCAGCCACAATATACTCAACTACAGAAGAAAAATAACTAATGAAAATTGTCTGCTTAAAGGTTGGAGGTGTATTGTATTCCTCTACGAAAATTCCCTTACTCGTAAAAAAGGCGATTTTCCATTTCATTGATTAGGTACACACGAATAAATTTCTTATTTTCGCTTGAAATTCCTTTCAGTAGCATTGCTGTATCCTTGATATTATTACCTACTGTTATAGTTTTGTAGTTACTTACGGTACATCTATTTATTTATTTTTTGTATAAAGTATGGAAGAGTTCCTGGACGATAGTTTCATGCAATTGTCTTTAAGGTGATGTATTGGAATCATCGAATTTTTGTATTCCAAACAATTTTTTGTGGCAGGGCTGGCAAAACTAAAACTCTGTAAAACTGTCTTCATTAAGTTGCAGTTGTACGGTTGTAAGCCATTTTTATTTTAACATGAAATTACATTCGTGCATGTTATGCAACAACATGTACATGAATTCATTCATTAATTATACCAATTCTGAAAGTATATTGCCTTTGACTTATTCGTCCCTGCAACGATCATTTGATGTATAGGTGGAAGTTTTGAAGCGAATAGGTATATCATATTAGACCGAAAAAGCAGAAAACTTTTGCTGTCCGTTCTGCGATCCACTCCGACTTGTTCCAGACATTTATAAGAATGGAAAAGTGATTCCGAAGTGCGAAAAGCTCAAATATCTGGGATCTATCATCAACAGCAAACCAACCTATGATGACGACATTAAGCATCGCGTAAGCTCAGGGTGGATGAGGTGACGGTAAAACTCAGCCATCTACTGAGATCGAAAAATGTCCCTTAGCTGAAAGCGGCCTGCGCTCACATACAATGTAGACAGCATTGTCAGCGTACAAAAAGGGCCAAATGAATGGCACCTGAGATAATGATGCTTGTCATGACAGTAGCAGTAACAAAGATTGATCGAATAAGAAGTTCCACGATCCAAGGAAGCCTTCACGTCCAAGTACCAAGTTTGAGCTAGAAAGCTAAAATTAAGAATATAATACTCTCTAGGCCCGAAATGCTCAAAAAAAATTAAAATCCCTCTACGGCCACAGATAAAAAAAAACTTTAATTGAAAAATCAAAGTTTGAGCTAAGAAGCTAAAATCTAAAATATATTCTCTCTTAATGCTCATGTGTAAAGATTTTTGAAATCATTGGAAATGATAGTCTTATTCCTTGCAAGGTAGATAAAGTTGTTTTAAACAATAACTTCACACAAAGTTTTCTGCCATGCCAACTTTTTGGGGGCGTTTTTAGGAAAAACAAAGGTTTTTTTCAATAAAATATTTCAAAAAACGTACAAAACGGTTTTGTACAACAAAATATCTAGAACATATTCTTTTTAACAACTCAACTATACTCGGATTTTTGCCGCTCAATTTTTGGGGAGATGGAAAAGGGTATCCGACAGCCTGCCAAGCGGACCGTAGCCTATCCCTATGTTTTCATTTTGAATTTCCTTTTTGTGCAAAAATAGAATCAAATAATACAAACGTTTTTGTGAGCCCCACAAGTTACAAGGGTAGAATATGAAAAAAGCCCACGAAATCAAGTTTACCTCATCTTATGGCTGCTTGTAAGGACGTATCAGCAGCGTTGTCCCATTTCGATGAAAGAAAGTATTAATACCAATCCAGAATTGTGCACAAATAGTATTGAAAGTAGTAAAAAGTTTACTATTAAAAAAAAAACAGGCAGTTTTTTAAATTAACTTATACAGTGATGTTTTTTCTGCAACTCAGTAATAATTCATTCGTCATTTATCTGTAAACCAAAAACCAATCAACACTCAGTATTATTCTGTCAGTAAACTCATAACTCAGTACAGTTTGTTAAGATTGAAAATCAAATGCCGCTCAGTTGAAGGTTGGGAAAAACTCGATTTTGTACCATGGTTATCCACATACAAAGTCTTAAGAAATATAATCATAAAACCAATTTCCAAAATCTTAATCAAAACCCTTTACCAAAATAAGGGCTTCTTATTTTTAACTTCCGGCAAAAGAAAAACTTTAAAATAAAGTTAAGCCCGGTTTTTTAGAGACAGAAATGTAGAAGTTAAGACCAAACTGGTTTTCTTCAAAATTGTAACCAGATCCCATTACCAAAGTAAGGGCTTCTGCTTTGTCGCATTTTGACAGCATAAGCTTAAAAATCTAATGTCAAAAATTCAGTAAAACGGATATGGTTATTTAGGTGTTTTTGGACAATCTGATTTCTTTCATTTCATTATGTTACCAAATTCCATGTTTACCTGTTAAAATCAGTCTGCTCGTTTGTGGTCATATTCATCAACTGGTCATGCGAGGTATGCTGAGTAGATTGTATGACATCGTACATGAAAATATTTGACAGATTTCTGTCATACCTATATTGCCAAATATGTGTCCACTTGCCTTACGATTTAATCAAAGCTTCAGTTTATCAAGCCACTTTATGTGAATACTTATACTGTAACTGCTGATATTTTATTATGAACGTTCTACTTCAATTACAGTAACGAAAGTAGCAAAAAAGGGGAGGACACTCGGGGGACAGCCCTGGAGGTTCTCGTAAAATTGTTCTGTTTTTTTTTCAATCAAAATAGAGTGAGTATTAATCGTTTTTTCTGATCTCAGATTGAGTTACTACTCAGTTGCAGAAAAATCACATCTTTTGTAAAAATGCTTCAGGTTACTGTGTTATCCCCATAGGTAGATATCTACATTTAGCACGTGAAAACTATTCAAGCTTACGGCGCGTCGTTCGTTTAATGGTGAGATTCACTGTGATGAGTGAGTTATGAGCAAACGTTTAAAGTTCGATTGAGGGTTAAATACTTCATTATTTGTTAATTCCTTACAAAAAAATAAAATCGACTACTGTTTGAACTTCAAGCTTATTGCGATCTGCTGTTCTAATTTTGTTCAGTTTTGAAAATTGCTGCTCAGCCGATGCACTGCTGAGCTTTGAGGCAGTGAGTATAGCTGTAACATGTATCCTGAGAGATATTGAAATGGAACTTTCTCCAATGCATTTTTTACGCAGCTCAAATTTAAACTTGTGAAATATTTTAAATAAATTTCCGGAGATGCAAAAAGGGCTCAACATTCCTGATTTAAGACTTCTAAATTGTTTAGTTAGCTCTATAAAAGATGGCTTTAAACCTCTTGCAATTTTTTATTAATTAATTATGAAAAAACTTCTGCGTGTTTATAATACTTAAGACATTTCTATATAAATGTTACCAAGACTTTTCCAAACAGCTCTAGATTTAATTCATTATATGTATATTTTCAGATGAGACGTTTATTATCAGATGGATGAAATTAGCGATTTCCAGTATCTGTATATACTTTTTTTTTTGTTTTTGTCAAAGTATAAAGATCCGCAACGTAATTTTTAAGGGCATGTATCTTAGTATTTTCCATTTGAAGCATTTTGTTCGCTGTATTTAATATCTTTCAAATATACGAAAGCCCTTGTCAATGCAGCCTGCAAAATTGTAGTAAGTCTCACAATAAAAGTAGTACCGCCCTCAGTAATCAAAAAGTATAATTGTAGTACGTGTGGCGACGAAGCTTATCAGTGATATTTGGTTGAATCGCGGTATCCGAGAAAATTTGCGATTGTTTAATTTAGTCTTACAAGCAAACATTCGTCCACCGCCTAGAACAAAACGTCACTGTTGATAGCAATAACTTCGAGGTAGTTTAGGAGTTCATCTACCTAGGAGTAAACATCAACTCGACGAATGACACCTTGGTGGAGATCCGGCGGAGAATTATCTTAGGAAACCGCTGCTACTTCGGTTTAGCGAAAGAAAAGGGTTAAAAACTCCTCACTGGAAAGATTCTCTATCGAAACTTAATCCTACCAGTCCTGCTTTATGGTGCCGAGTGCTGGACGATAAGTAGAAAAGGGATGCTAATATTGAGGTCTTTTGAAAGAAAAATACTCTGTCGGATATTTGGTCCTGTGTGCGAGGAGGGCGAAAGAAGGAGAAGATACAACCGCGAACTCTTTGAGCTGTACAAAGATGTGGATGTATTCCAAAAAGCTAAATCACGTCACATTGAGCGAATGGAAAATAATGCTCCAGCCAAGAGGATCTTCGACTCCCAGCCCCCTGGTTCCAGAAGGCAAGGAATACCGAACCGCCGTTTTAAAGACCAAGCCATCGCGGATGCCAGAGCGCTTGGTCTGGAAAACTGGAATCAGCGTGCCCGGGATCGAAGAGGATGGAAAGCTGCAGTGTCTCAGGCAGAGACTCGGTCGGGAGCCCGTTAAGTAAGTAAGTTTATTTTAGTTTCGGTGTAATACTCCCCAATCTGTATCGAAACTTACATCAAATAGCAGCACCGTGCGACTTAGTTGTGCACTTTATATTTTTTTACTTGTGTCATGGAATTCATGTTGTTTTGTACGTCGAATCATAACTTTGTGGGTTGTTTTTTTTTTTGTACATGTAATTTACTTTCGGTTTCATATTCTTTGTCTAGAAATACAAACGTAAAATAAATGTACTTGTGAATTGGTCATAAACTATTTGAGGGTTGTGGGGCATAGAATAATTCAAATCTTATGAATGAAAAAGAAGAAAAGAGACAAGGGCGAAAATAAGGGTTCGACATACCAAGTCTGCAGACAAATAGAGGGTGTTGTTCGTTTCATAACAAGAAATATTCTCCACGAAAAAGTGAACGAATCCAGGTGAAATTTAATGGAAGAATTGGCCAAGTAGAATTTTAGGTTTGGAAAAGGGGGTGCAATTTTTATTTTTAACTTCACTTCTTAAACTTGCCATTCCAGTCATAAAATATATTGAACGCCAAAAAGGCCATAGATTTTTAGGCAATACTTTGAAAAGTATTTTACGCTTTCATTCAGCTTTTAACTCTAAGAAGCTAAGCTACGAGTACATTTAATCAAAAACAATTTTATTTTTGTATCAAATTTGAAAATATTTAAAAAGATTGCTCCCGATCTTAGCTGTGCTTGGGTTGAGGCCTGATTATGGAATTGGGAGCGAATCGTTTCTGTTTTCAGCTCTTTTCAGAAAATTCATTTATGAAAACTTGTGAAATATTTTGCTTTGTCACAAATAGAAAGCATATAAGCGAAATTAAATAAATTTTGATGCTTTTTTTTAGTTTCTGAAATCGATGAAACATCTTTGCGAGTTCCTTGGAAAATGTTAATTTACGTCTGCAGTTGAGCTGTCTTCGAGAAAATCTACAAGCACCAAAAATTATTGTTGGGTTGTGTGTTGTTGTCTTTTGCACCTAATTTAATATAGAATTTATTCATTTTGTTGGAATCAAATATTTGAAAATAATCATTGCACTCATAGTTTTAAATAATTTTCAATATCATCCGCGCGTCGAAAGCACCAAATCCGCCGCCAACATAAGGCTGTCGAATATGCCACAAACGAAATGCCATTTCAAATTTGCTTTCCTTTTTGATAGATAGGCAGATATAAAACGAGGAAGGCGAACGCGAAAACAATAATATCAAACCAAAAACGATACTCTTCGAATTTCAAAATCAGCCCCTGCATATTGGGCGCACATCGAAAAAACATCCATAATAATACTGTACGTATAGTTTTGTTCTTTCACAATGTATCTGAAGAACTCTGATGTGCCGTATACATACGAATATGTACAGAACAGTGTTTGGTGAAGTGGAACAAATTTATATAAGAATAAAAACTATCGCAATGTACAATTTAGGCATTTATGTAAAATAACTCTGTGCTTGGAAACAGTGCTGACAAGGGCATGTTCGTGACTCGATGGCATTTTTTTTTTCTTAAATGGTACGGTAATTACAAAAGTTTTCCACCGACCGATACGTCAAGTTTTCTAAATTCTCGTATTAGGTAACTTATTTAGCTGACTCTTTTCGTTCGAAATTATTTGTTTTGTATAGATCTTTGATTGTATCTATAGCATAAGTAAAATGAAAAAAACCTTCAGTTTTCACAACAAATTTAAGTACCTACTCGTATTTTTTTACAAACCAACAAACCAAACCTATCAAAAATTTCATGAACTTGAACTTGAAAAAATACAAAAGTGTGAAAATGCGCTAAACTGCAGTGTATTACAAATGCCTGCTACTTCTGAAGACTATCGTGGTTGACATGGTAGTTCAGGGGTTAAGGTACGATTACACGGCAATTTTTTCGAGTCATTTAAATGACGCTGTGCCGTCAGGAAAAAATGTCGCATTAGATAGACATTCAAGCTACGATTCGTCATTGGCGATCACACGAAATGACTACCATCGTCATTTTTGTCCCAAAATCAAATGACGGACACTGCGAGTCATTTAGAATTTTCCGTTGGGATGCCATTAAATGACGAGCGAAAAAATGACGATCAGATGGTAATGGCTTGTCTCATCAAAATGACAAATGTCACCTTTCCTATTATTTCGATTTCGTAATGACCAATGAGAAAAATATAGCTAGGCAATGTCATTTAATGTTTTTCTCTCATCTAAATAAAAAATGTCAAAAAGAACTTTTGCGATGATGGTGGAAATTGCGGAGACGACGTATTTGGCAGCGTGTGTGCTCGAAAGCAGTGAAGACGATTGCGAGCCAACGCGACGTAAGCGGAGTATTTAGTAAAAGAGGTGGTTGAGCCGGAGCGAGAAGAGTGGTTTTTGTGCTGGATTACAGCTCGAATTGCGCGAAAAAGAACTTGAACTATATCGCAATGTCCTTCGTATGTCAGCCAATCAATTCGATTATTTGTTGAGGTTGGTGAATCCACACATCAAAAAACAGACACTTATATGCGAGATAGCGTTTCAGCAGAAGCACGACTGGTAATCACGCTGCGCTACCTGCTGGTGAGAGTTTTCTATCGCTGCGATTCCTTTTCCTCGTATCGCAGCCAACGATAACATGCAACATTCCGGAAGTTCTCGACGCTATTTACAAGGTTCTTGTCGGTGAGTTTATTCAGTTTGTATTCTGGAACTGAGCTATCCCAAAGCGCCCGTTGCTTTTGCACCGCCACAATCAAACGCGATTCTTCTTCGTCGCTCCACGAATAGCCAATTTTCATAACCTGTTTTCTGCGTTTTGCCTAATTTGCTTGACTTTGTTGTACTTTGGGTATTCAAACTCACACGACAGTAGCAGAGTCCATATTGCCGGCACTTGATGGCAACGGGTCGCATTCCATTTGACTCATAGTAATTTGTACCGAAATAGCAGCCAGACACTACAAAAAACACCAAATGAAAGCACAGATATGATATTAAACGCTGTGTCATTTTTCATTTGCGTAGAATAATGGCACGGCATGCATTTCGTGCATTGTCATTTTTTGGAGGCTGTCATTTAAAAGACGCAACAGCCAAAAAGTGTAGTCATTTGTACTAGGCGTCATTAAAGAGCGATCACCCCCCATTTGTTCCGCCATTTTAATGGCACAAAACTCATGTCATTTTCTTCGCCATTTTCCTAGTCATGTGACGTGATTTTTACGTCACAGCGTCATTTAAATGACTCGAAAAAATTACCGTGTAATAGTACCTTTATTACGATATCTCGAAAATATAATATCTAACGAAATAAACTCGAAGGTAAAAATCTCGAAAAAATTGGCGAATTGTTAGCATCTCAAAAATTCATATTAATTCTAAATTTATTTATAAAACATAGGGACGGGCTACAGTCCACTTGGGAGAACTGTTGGATACCCTATTCTTATTCCTATCCCTCATAAGTGGACGTGACAAAAGTCTAAGTATGGTTGAATTGTTAAGAACGCTCTACATATTTTGTTATATAACATTTAAAGGATTTTATGAAAAAAAAAACGCTCCCTAGCTCAAACTTGGGTGTTTCAATAAAATTGTTTTATTTAATTGTGAGCGTGTCAATAGGCGGATTTAAAAAAAAAATAACACATGACCATAAAGGGCCCCTAGAGAGTATACATTATAAATTTCAGCTCCTAGCTCAAACTTTGAATTTTCAAAAAAATTGTTTTATTTATTTTCGGATTTTCAAAAATTCGTAAACTTGATTATTTCGGGACCCTAGAGAGTATATGGTTAAAATTTCAGCTCTCTAGGTCCAGTTTAAAGGCTTAATTTTTGCCGACAGACGGACGGACGGACGGACGGACATGGCTAGATCGACATTACTATCGATGCTGATCATAAATATAGTAACTTTTAGGAGTCTACGGGCAATATTAAAGTATGCTACAAACTATGCGTCAAAATTAATATACCCTTAGAATAGGGTATAAAAAGACTACTTGAAGTAGTGTGCTTTTTTTCTGGCAGGCACCTATATCGGGTAACTTTCTCGAATCAAACAGGGTGTGTGCGGCTTCTCGTATAGGGTAGGTGCTAGTTGTCGCATATATTAATCTTTATAATTTTCAATAAAAAACTATAGAATATTGAATTACTTTTCATTTTCGAATTCTTATATTTTTTGCATTCGAGATTAAGTTTTAATCCCGACTTTTTTTTGACTCTCCTGGTGGGACAGGACGATTTAATTAATTTTGTACTATAGAAGCCGATGAAAAATAGACTAACTTCACGTTTGGCTCTCTGGCAACATTACACGTATTATAAGTGATATATCAGCCTATATGCTCAAAAATCTGATCAAGATTGACATGAAATAATCTTTAAAAAGTAAATAGGAAGTATAATCAACAGTCTCGACTGATATCAAAGAAAAATGAGCAATTTTCTTATTTTTTTTGACAATTAAAAACCAAACGCTTAAAAAATCGCTTTTTAATTGTGGGAAAGTTTGAGCAAAACCGGGAATTTTGTCTATCTGGTATTGGAAATATGTGGCTAGCACTGTCAATGTCTAAAACATCTTCTTATTTTTAACTTTCTCGTACACTTTAGTATTCTAAAGAGAAACTTATTACAATCGTTCTGAGTTTTAATGAAATTTTGTAATGTTATTTTCTTCATGCGTCTGTTTGAAAAAAAGAGCACTACAAAAGCCAAAAAAACAGCGTTCATAAAATCACAACCACAAAGTCAATTACCGTTATGTATGCTTCAACCGGAAAGTAGGTCTTTGATTCCGCTTTATTTTATTGAGTTCAAGAAACCTATACGTCGTACCTCTATAAAATACGACTTTACATTATTACCCATTTTCAACCTTCAAAACGTTTTTTTACCTTACCCATTTACAAATGCAATTAAGACAAATTATATATAGCTATCTATTTGTCATCGACATTGTTACGTTTCCTTTTTCTCTGATTTTACGAGTATTGAAAATGGCTCATGAAAAAATATTATTCGAAACCAATTCTAATGAAAGAGAGCATGTTGTCGTACAGTAAATGTCGAGATTTGGGAAAGACTAAGGCCAAATTGATTTTAATCTTGGTTTATTGCTCGGTGGAAAATTAGAATTAGGGCCGGTTCAAATCCCTCCGGGACCAATTAACATCTACAGTTTTCCCACTCTTCCACCTCTTGCGAACGTCTGACAAACATCCAAGAATATCAATTGTCATGGGAAGCTTCTTAAATCTGCAGTTCGGATTCGGCTTAAAATTGTAGGTCCTTTCCACTTGGCACAAGCAAGTAGTTGGAGAAGCCAGGTTTTAGGCCCTGTACCGTTAATGCCTTATATTTATTTTTAAACATAGGATATGAAGAAGTTTAACAAAAGATAAAAAACAAAAAACAAGATACATAGATATATTAAGGATAATAGAAAGTAATGGTGTATATTATTTCAGCTTTATGTATTAACTTAATCCATTATTTTAATCTTCTAAATTAGTACATTTTTTTGCTCGCACAACAAATGAATTAATATTTATCATGTTTTTAAGTAAAGGGAATTAGAAATGAAACATTCCGTCCGTTACCGGACATTACTAACCATTCGAATATTTCCATCGCCATGATCACATACAAGATGTAAAATGTATATGAATTTCAATGGAGTATAAGATAAGAAATAATGCAGAATGTTTCCAATTACTTTAAACATTTATGTGGTCACTATTGAGAAGAAGTAATTACTAAATATGTTGGTTGAAAAAATAAGTTCCTTGATTTTTTGAAAGTCGAATTTTTAATTTAGGTTTTTTTTTTAACAATAAGACTTCGAGCGAAGCCGACCGCCCGGCTTCATATAATACTACCAGCATACCAGCTCAAGGAACTTTCTTGCTCCAAACTTCGATTGATTCATTTTTCGTTCGCTTTCACCAATTGTTATCATAGAAATTACAGATTCGTGGTGAGAAAAATAACTTTGCGATGTTTGATTGGCCAAAAAAGATGCAACCACAGAGAAACACGTTAAATAATATACAATCAAATGTCAGAGCTGTTGATAATTTCATCTCGGAACGCCATCTAAATCATAGCTTCTTCTTCTCCCTTAATGACGGTGAGGATATGGTCAGTATTATTGGGATCATAACCCTCCCACTTATCTCCGTCTCTACTGGTGCGCCTGTGGGATTCGCTTCGCCGGTTCGGCTTCAGAAATCACTTCGTCGCTGAGGCCAATCAAATGCTGGTGTTGCTGTTTGTATTTAGAACGATTGATATTGCTATTTTGACAGGGTTTGTAGGATCTCTCCCTTGACAATGACAGTACCAACTGAGCCGGTTGCGCTCCATTTTTTTCGAGATTGGTTCTTTTGGATCAATCTTTGTTACCCCTGCTTCCCATACGAAACAATATATCGGGTTTTCCCAATTTTGTTTTGCTAAAAATCTTATTCACTCAAGGTTAGGTTTGGTAGACGTGGCTGTCAGCCAAAGCCAACACACTTAGACCAATGATAGGTCCATTGTGGTACCACACAGATCTGGGGATTACCCTCACTGCTCGTTGAACCAATAGGAGCTTCTTATGAAGCGCGAAAGACTTCTAGCGCCAGTGCTGGCTAAGTCGCTTGTGTCATTGAACAAGAAGTCCCCTAAATGGAGATTTCTTCTATGGGAGAGCGCAGGACACGTGCAGAGAAGGTGAAGTACAGTCTCCTCCTCCTCCTCGTCCATACAGCTTCTGCAGAAGTCATTTGAGCACACACCGAGTCTAGATGCGTGCCTGCCTATTAAGCAGTGACCTGTAATAACACCTATAGTGGAGCTAATATGCAGTCGGTTTAATGAGATTAGACACTTAGAGCGTCGCAGATCCAGCTTTGGCCAGATCCGCTTAGTCGCTAGACATATATTGCTACTCGTCCACCTAAGGTTTGTTCTCTCGATTGCGGATAGCTTGAACAAGAGTTTACAAGTAGCGATTGGTATACCTAGGGAACCTTTATCAGGTAAAGGAGGTAATGTGGTTCCTTTTTTGGCGAGATCATCAGCCCTGCAGTTACCTGGAATGTCCCTATGCCCCGGCACCCAACAGAGGTGAATATTGAACTGCTCTGCCATCTCCGAAAGAGATGATCGGCAGTCTTGGGCTATGATGGAATTTGAAGAGACTGAGTCCAGGGACTTAATCGCGGCCTGACTATCCGAGAAGATACGGATATCCTTTGAGGATATCACATTCCTCTTCAGCCACGTCAGGGCTTCTTTTATCGCCAAAATTTCCGCCTGGAACACGCTACAGTAATCAGGAAGACGGAAAGAGAGGCTAAGATTTAGCTTTTCTGAGAAGACTCCACCACCTACCCCATCGCTAGTTTTTGATCCATCGGTGTAAAAGTGGATCGATTTATCATTCGCAAATGCATCATCATCCCAGAAAGATCTGGAAGGAATGGTGATTTGGAAGTTTTTTCCGAACTGTAAACGGGGTATGGTGTAGTCTATGTTTCTGGGTAGAGACTTAAAGTAGTCTAGAATAATGGAGTGGCCAATATTGTTATTGGTCCACTGCGAGGTAGCTTTTAAGCGGACAGCGGAACATGCCGCTGTTTGCATGCTAAATATATCAAGGGGTATCAGGTGTAGCAGAATGTCCAGAGCCGCGGAGGGGGTAGTTCGGAGTGCTCCGCTAATGCATAGACACGCTGAACGCTGGACTTTGCCCAGCTTGTCGCGGTTAATAGCTTTTTCTAGAGCAGTCCACCAGACAACCACCCCGTAAGTAAGAATTGGTCTTACCACCGATGTATATAGCCAGTGCGTAATGCGGGGTTGTAAACCCCACTTGTTGCCAATGGCTTTTTTACAAGAGAAAAGTGCTACTGTAGCTTTCTTGACTCTTTCTTGTATATTGGGTTTCCAGCTTAACTTTCTATCGAAGATTAGACCCAAAAATTTTGCTTCGTCAGAGAAAGTTAAGCTTGTACCGCTAATAGAGGGAGGGTCAATATATGGGATTTTATATTTCCTGGAAAAGAGGACAAGCTCGGTTTTGTGGGGGTTAACGCCCAGTCCGCACCGATTAGCCCATCTCGTTAGCTTGTTAAGAGCGTTTTGCAATAGCAACATCATCCGCATAGGCAATCACTCTGCAGCCCTCCCCTTCCAGGTTTATCAGTAGTTTGTTCACCACCAAGTTCCAGAGAAGGGGAGAAAGAACACCGCCTTGCGGCGTCCCTCGACTGACAGACCTCCTAGCAGATGTAACGCCCAGTTTTGAATAGATAATCCGACTATTTAGCAGTAGATTGATCAATTCACCAAGCGAGCTATCCGCATTCAGTTCTGCCAGTGCGTTTGCGATTGCAGATGTGTTAACGTTGTTAAAGGCGCCTTCTATGTCAAGGAAAGCAACCATGGTATACTCCTTGTGATGGAGGGAGTATTCGATTGTGCGTACTAAGGAATGAAGAGCGGTTTCCACCGACTTTCCCTTACGGTATGCATGCTGAGCTGTAGACAGCAATTGCGGGTTTATGTGCATACGGAGGTGGATATCAATCAATCGCTCCAGCGTTTTGAGGAGGAATGAAGATAGACTAATAGGTCTGAGGTCCTTTGGACTGACATGGGAATATTTGCCAGCCTTGGGTATAAAAACCACTTTTACTTCTCTCCAAGCCCGGGGGATATGTACCAGATTTAGACAGCTTATCATGATCATCTCCAGCACAGGCAGGATGATATCCGCTGACATTTGTAGTTCGGCAGGTATTATGCCGTCTGGTCCTGCAGACTTGAAGGGTTTGAAGATTTGTAGCGCCCAAGTCAGCTTGTCCCTAGTTATCAGACCGTGAGGGTAAGTTACCTGTGCATGTGACCTGTTAAGGCTATAATTGCCGGTAATATTGGAGCTACCTGGAAAGTGAGTATCAAGTAGCAGATTGAGCGATTCTTCGCTAGATGTCGTCCAAGAGCCGTCTGCCTTCTTAAGGCAGCTAGGCATAGTAGGATTTGAAGCAAGGATTTTTCTTAGCCTAGATGCCTCAGAGGATTCTTCTATTTTTCCACAGAAGAGTCTCCATGACGTTCTTTTGGCTTTCCTTAATTCTTTTTTGTATAATTTGAGGGATTCCTTGTAGGAGTCCCAATCGTTTATAGCTTTTGAGGTTTTAGCAAGATTGAAGAGTCTCCTGCACTCCTTTCTAAGTGGTCCCAGCTCAGTGGACCACCACTGAGGCTTCTTTTTCCCCCCAGGTTGTACGAGGGGACACGATGCAGACATTGCTTCGTTAAGGGCCAGAGTAAGCTCATCGACTTTATTGTCGAGCTCGTTGGAGTTACAGGGGGGACTTAAGAGTTCCGAGTTAACACGTTTGTATAGAGTTTCTCTGTATAATGGCCAGTTGGTTTTCCGAGGATTACGGAAGGAAGGTTGGCATGGAGGATCAACGTTAAGGTTGAATAAAAGATATCGGTGATCAGAGAACGAATGATCAGCCGATACTTTCCACCCCGTTATCATGTCGTTGATGGTATCGGAGACAAGAGTAATATCAAGGACTTCTTGTCGGTTTTTGGTAATGAATGTGGGTTCATTACCTAGGTTACAGACAATGAGGTTAGTACTTTAAAGATATTCAAAAAGTGACTCACCTCTGTTGTTAATATCTGAGCTGCCCCATACGGTGTGATGAGCGTTAGCATCACAACCGATAATGAGTTCAGCTTTCTGCCTCCTTGCTTCATCGACCAGCCTCTCTAGGTTATCACCAGGGAGAGGCCCCACGTGATCGTGGGCGAGATAAGCTGATGCCAACCAGAATGATCTGCCTGCAGTCTCCAGTCTTGCCACAGTCATATCTCGATCGCTGAAATTAGGGAGTAAATAAGCATTAATATTACTTTTCACTAGTATGCACGATCTGGGTTTACCTTTATCAGTCACATACAGTGGGTAGTATCCGGGAGTCCTGAGTCCTCGAATCTGGTTGTGTACAATCCAGGGTTCTTGGATCAAGACGATGTCTTCCACGCCTTTGGCTAGACGAAGAATGAGTGCGGCCGAAGCCTTAATGGAGTGTTGGAGGTTAATCTGTACTAACTGCAGCATTTTCGCTACAATCAGGCAGAGATACCTCCACCACGGTGTTGTTCAGGCCTTCCAATTCCGAGGATGAGCTGAGAAGCTCGTCTTCACTCAGAAGAACCTTGTCTAGATAATCAGTCTCCATATCTGACAGGACGTCGGAAGTGGATGGTGATTTTTTGGGCAAAGAGGGTTCATCATCCTCCAGCGAGGGGAAGGAGATTGAAGCTCCAGGATCTGAGACTGCGATCAAAGAGTCAGAGGGGGGAGGAGGAGGAGGGGGTAGTTTACCCGCATCCATTTTGTCCTTTTTATAGACCCGCATTTTGACATCGTCCCATGCGAATCTAATCATGTAGTCGTTCTTGGCCAGAGGAGCTAAGGTTTCTTGGTTGATTACAACCACGACACATCTGTAATCGCCCTTCAGCTCTTCCAGTTTGGCAACCTTCCAGTTGTGGGTCGGAAGTGAAGGGTTGCTCAATTGCAGGACTTCCAGGATGCCCTCAGGGGTGGATGGATCCGCAGTGATCCAGATGCGAGATCTTGGTCGGCAGGGGATGTCTTCCCTCGCAACAACCTCGAGCTTTGCGCCAGGCCACACCTCTCCAAGCCTGCTTATTGCAAGCTTGTAGATATCGGCCGATCTTTGGTCATCACACGCGACCAGTTTGATGTGACCTTGATGCCACCCGCCTTCATGCGTAAGCGGAAGAGGTCCGGGATGATTCCTTATGAAGGTGGAGAAGGAGCGCGAAAGCGCTCTCTTAATCATATCCCACTTCTCCTGGTTGATGGACCCGTCAATGTCGTTGCGATCGATGACTGCGACCACAATCTTGTCCTTCAAGATGTCGCTGAAAGACCTGAGAGGTGTGATGGTGGGAGAGATGCCGGTGTTGTGCACTCTCTGCCTCTTGGGAACCGAGCTGGTTCCTTCCACTGACCTCTGGCGTTTTATCGACGGGTCGCAGGACTTAAGGATCTGCTGCGCCCAATCTAGTTTGGCTATTTGTGCAGGCGTCCTATCCTTCTCCGCGATGGTGCCACACATCTGCTGGATCCGGATGGCATTGCGTCGTTGCTTGTAAGAAGCCTTGGATCTGTTGATACGGGGACGCTTGGTGTTGGAAGGGAGGGGACCATGATTCACAGTCCCATCACCATCAAGTTTTTTATTGTCAACGCTTTTGCCGACTTTTGCAGGAGGACCATGAGTAGCCACAGTCCGTCCTACAGTCAGCTTAGAAGCGTTGACAGCAGACGTTGTTGTCATGTTAGGGCCGGCAGAGGGGGGACCATGAGTCACAGTCCTCTCCCTGACGGGGAGGGATTTATTAAGCTCGCAACCACTAGTGGAGGGACCATGTGTATCCACAGTCCCGGCACTAATTGGTGCCAGGTGAGCTTTGCCGGTAGACAGCAAGGTCGCCGTGCTACCGTCCGGTAAAGAAGGAGAACCGGCCGTAATTTTTTTTGTTTTTGTTTGTTTTGTTTTGTTTTTATTCATGTTAGATCCCACGAGTAGCGGAGAAAAGAGGTCCATCTGCACAGAGATCCGCATTGTGCAGATAAGGCTAGTAAATCCGGAGGGCGCCAGGTATCCGGATACTCCGTAGGCGACTGAGCTATTTGATGACTGGGCCCCCAGCCAGGTTGACTCTCGGCACGGGTCGTATTACACCTTAGTCCAGCCCAGGTGGTAAAGGAGGGGAAAGGGGAGGGACGTTTTGTCCTGTGGAGGTCACATAGTAGCACGTACACGTTCTTAACTTGCGCCTTGAAAAGAAAAAGAGGAGAGGGGACGTAGAGTCCGGGTCAGTACTTGGTTGACGCTTGTCAGCAGCCTGTCTGTCATGGGTGGCCCTTAGACAGCATAGCCTGTTGAACCTGCGCCGTAAGCCTTCGCACCGGTACCATCGAATGCAATGATGGTACACACGTCAAGGTGACTGATCCCTGCGAAGGAACTATTCACTCAAACATTTGACAAAAAAATCTGCCATATCTGTAGAGCCGTCCAGCTTAAGTGATGTGCCTACCAGCGGAAGGCATTTCGTTTTTAATTAACTCTAATCATTCACCTACAGAACACTTTATATCGGTTTTTCCAGAATTTTCCTTTTCCAATTTTTCTTTATGTAAGAACCTAATTCGGAAAATTGCGAACATTTTGAAAACAGCTCCATCTTTCGGGTCCAAAACAATACTGTCTTTCAAACTGGAACCAACCTTACCCATTTACAAAATTTCATTGCAATCGTTGGGACGATTTCGGACACGTGGTCTTTATATATAAAGATAATAAGCTAAACAGAAAATATTAATTATGACTTTTCGTTTCAAAATGCATTAAACTTTAACATATTTATGTCAATGAAGCTCGACTTAATAAGCTTTTGCCACAAGGTCTGAACGGGCAATGTTTTTGTTTTATTATAAGTTTCGAAACTAAATGCCGCCAAAACCTCAATGTAAATTTTGTGTCACACCTACTTTTTGGGGGCGTTTATGACAAAAAAAAACTTTGTTTTTCGAAAAACAGCTTAAAGAACCAGTATTAACAGAATGTGTTGCCAATGTCCTTCTGAACAAATCGCCAAACTAATTTGTTTCGTTGTTTTCAATTTCAATCGAAATTTTTTAAAATAACACAAAAAAATATATTCAAAAATTAGCAAAGACTAAAATCGTAATGCCACCAGCCCTTTGAGCAATAGGAATATGGATAGGGTATCCCATAGTGTATGCAGCTTTCCAATAGGTACATATATTTAATTATAAATTTCTTGACGTTGGCCTATTCGGAATATTCGCTGTGTTTCTAGTTCATAAAACTGGTGTGTTGTGCGGATACATGTTTCCTGCTGATCAAAATATGATTATATTTTTCCCTTGTTTAAATCAGGGCACAACCAAATAGTATTGCAAATGGTACCTTTTGCAAATGCTTGCTTCTAAGAGTTCTACCAGTTGCCTCTTTTCATATTCTTAAATTCATCAATCAATCAAACACACACTTTCTTTCAAGCCTTTCCTTTCATTTAGTTTAAGTAAATGGTAATTCGCGACTACTTCAGTGCCAGTCACGATTGAGCAACTTGTAGGGAAACAAACGCAGTTAGGGTTTTTTAAGTTAACATAAAGCACAAGCAAAAGTTTTTGAAGATAACAATTTTTTATTTAGCGATAACAAACATTAGAACGTGCACATAATAGCAAATAAAACTAACAAAACTTACGAATGTTTCATTTGTTTTCCTGCAAGTTTATATATTAATTTATTTATTTTTAAATATTAGCTTTAACATTCGTATGGATCTTTTCTTTGTACAAAGATACACACTGTACTCTTCGTGCGACTTAAATTAATAGAAAAATCATTTTAAACGTTTCAAGACAAACTTATTTATGCATCACTCTTTCATGTTTAATGTTTATTCAGGATAATTACTGAATTTCTATTTACATATTTACATTTCTACAAACAAATTAGTTCAAAGGAAATTACCTCCCTTCGCATAAACTTTTTCGGTTGATATCCAAACAAGAGTAACGATAGCGTACTTGTATTAAAACTTAACCAAACACATTTATCCACCACATCTTGTTCGAATTGGTATCATGATTATTATTTTAAGTTCAGATGGAAAAAAATCATCGACTAATGTTCTTTATGTACTTAAAATTTTGGAGCAGACACACAACATAGCTGTGTTCCCGAATAACTGCTTTTCATGCATGTATCTTATTAGCAGAATAATTAGCACTTCAATGCTTCATTTGCACTTAGCAGGCAACCCATCAACCCTTAACAACATGGCCTTAGGGTTGAAATCTCTGCACATAAGCATGTCCTGAAAGACAGCTTCAGACTTGTGTGGATACCACCAAGTTGTTGTTTGATGGGATAATAACGGAGATTGCGCTATGTCTGTTCAAGGAAGTTGAATTACCTTCAACCGCACATTGATAATTGCAATTTGGTAAGCCATAGCCAGTAGTAATGCATTCATTGCAACCAGGATAATATGACGAGGGGAAAGCGTTGCGGTTTCTTGGTGTTGGTGCTTCTGCTGACTAGATGAAAGATGCGCATATGAATGTGCAAATTTGGAAGCTACAGAATTTTAATATTCCAACTACCAATGGACACTTAAGACGTTGAATATTATTCAAGAATGCATTTATAAAATAAAATATCAATTTGAAACACTGACCGAGATGCATCGCACTTGTTCGTGTCGAAGGATGATCTTCTGTGCATCTTCGAGTCAGCAAACAATAAGAAGTCGGCGGGGGTTGATGGTGTCCCACACGTCGTATTGAGACACCTGCCCCTAGGGGCTGTAGATATTTTTAACACGCTATTTAACAATGCCATAAATAATGCACATTATCCGGCGCATTGGAAGGTAGCTGTAGTAGACTCTTTCTAAAAGGTGGTTTCGTGGAGAAAAACCCTACAACTGCACCCAAACACTTCTTTCCTATCTCTCTATTCTTTCTAATACCAAGTAGCTTACACTGTGTTCTTAGCATTATAAGGGTACTGTAACAGAAAAAAAATCCCTATAGCGTAAGCGAATTATAAAAAAAAAAAAAAAAAAAAAAAAAAATGAGAAGGCTTCCGACACCGTATGGTTAGAGGAACTTTTCTACAAGTTTACCATGCGGATAATGCACCAAACTTTGCTATATGTAATTTACAATATGCTTATGGGGAAAAGTTCATTGCAAAATGTGGCAACATGACTTCGAGTAAAGTCTTTGAAAAAACGAGTGATCTGGTAGGTTCACTCAGACATGCTATTGCGTATGCTGACGATTTGGTGGCATACAGATCAGTGTCTAAAATTGATGTCATTTACATTCTATTGCAGCGTGACTTCGATCAAATTAAAGGGCAATGCGACGATTGGAAGTTGAAAATCAACGAAGAAGACGGAATCAATCTTGTTCAGAACAACATTGGCTGGAGCCCCTAGGGATACCAGAAAAAACTGGAAGAGATTGACCATTATTGGACAAAATGGGAAGCCATTGACGGTGAGAAGCGTAGTTAGATATCTGGGTTTCTGGCTCGACCAATATCTGTATTTCGATAGACATATAGTTGCTTGTCTTGCTGGGGCCAAGAAGACTTATGCTCTGGCAAGGAGACTGTTTCATAGCAGTCAACTTGACTCTAGAGTGAAGGCCAATTGCTAGGTGACTCTTACAACGCCGATCATCGCTTATGGTTGTCCATTATGGTTTTATATAGCGCCTAGTTATACGAAAAAAAAGATCCGTATTTTGGAGCGACAATGTCGTAGGCCTGTCTCTGGTTGTTCCGTACGCCTAAATCCAACTGTATAAAATACTGCCACAACAAGGTCCTATACGGTGGGGCTCAGCTGAATAGGATTGATAATTTCCTCAGTAAGGTGACTCGAAGGTACTTTGCAAGGGCGATGGTCAGCGACAATAATCTGATCTTTGGGGCTTACTACCCCAATGAAAGGTACATAGAGAGTACGCTCCGGGCTGGACCAGACGAGCGATGATATCCCGGTATTATACCACTGCTACCGCAGCGCCAGAGGTAAGCGGCTCATCCACGGCGGCGGCGTCGCCGATGCTCATGAGCTATCCTGTTTTAGTACCACAATAGCGAGAGGGATGAATTCGATGAATAAATTAGCCAGGGCGTTTCTGGTAGAGGCCGGAATTGCAAACTTGTGGTGGTGCATCCGGGAGGTAACTAACGCTGCAAGGCTTCACTCGGCTTCCGGTGGGGCATCCGCGAGGTTACATTTTGTGGCATTTTGCAATCAAATGATAAGCATCTTCGAATAGTGCAGTGCCATCTTCGAACTCCCCTGGAGAAACGAGACCCCTCATTAACTGTAACCAGCAGACGAAAAGGAGACAGCGACCGCTGCCAGCCGCTCCACAGTATGATCCAGAAAATCCTGATAATTTGCGTAAGCGTATAAAATAAGATCAAATATATATATATCAATTAATTGAATAAGAAATATATTTTAATTATACAAGAAATCTAAAGAGTAGCAATAAAATAAAGCAACAATTAAAGTTGAGCAAAGTTTTGCAAATAATTTTGCTAAAATAATTAAGTGTAAACGAAAATAGAAATGGGTAATTACGAAATTAAGGAACGTATACCTAATACCTATTAAACATTAATTTTAAGTACTGAAATTTATTTGAATAATCAAAAATGTCCAACCCCAACAACCTCATCCGTCCCCCCGTCCTTAACATTTCACAACCGGGAAATCCTCCTCAGCCAGAAAATCCTATACAACCACATGGTCAAACAAGACCTGTTTTTACGACTAATCAGTTAACTAGCATGGTCACAGAGATAGTAAAATCCATTTTAAATCCTGATTCTGATTTGTCCTTTACCCAAGAACAAGGGATAGACCCAGAGCATAGTAATAATCTAACAGATCTCGATAAAATTCCTGATATAGTCAGAAGCCTCCGCGATTTCACCGGAGAACCAGGAGAATTTAGCTCCTGGAGAATGAGTGTAGATCGCATATTAAAACTGTACGAACATCTTCAAGGCACGCCGAGATACTACGGTATCCTAAATGTAATAAGGAACAAAGTAGTCGGTAACGCCGATATGGTGCTGGAATCTTATAACACACCACTAAATTGGAAGGTAATTTAAAAATGCCTAATGTTACACTACGCAGACCAAAGGGATCTCGGTACTTTGGAGTACCAGATGACGTCCCTCATTCAAGGCAAAATTTCCATTCAAGAGTTTTACCAGTCGGTTTATAAACACCTGTCACTAATCCTTAATAAAATACAGTGCATGGACGTAGGAAGCGAGTCACTCTCAATACTCACTAATACGTACAGGGATAAAGCATTGGATACATTCGTTCGAGGCTTAAATGGCGACTTGCCAAAGATTTCAGGTATCCGGGAGCCTAGGGACTTACCGCAAGCCTTAAACTTATGCCTCAAGTTAGAAAACCAAAAATTTAGGGCAAATTATGCACAAAATAGGAACTCGTTTGGTCACGGGTTCAACCAAGAGCCCCATCTCTACCACAGCGTAGCAAATTCACACAGCAATACGTCCCCCATAAGCAACCTTTTTATCCTCAAGTAGCATATCTTCCGCAGGCCTATCCGCAGCAAAACTTAAACTTCCAACGACAACCACAATATAACTACCCGTTTAACAGAACCTATCAACCCCCTCCCAGGCCGACTGCACCTAAGCCACAACCTAAGACAGAGCCAATGGAAACATCAACAATTGTGTCAGCAGCAATCAACTACCAAAACCGACCACAACCTTTTAAATACGCCGGAAAAAGGCGTTCCGCAACACGTAGAGAGACAGGACGGCTAGTTACGGAAGATTATAAGCGATCAAGTGCAATATATTAGTAATTTGTCATGTTAAATTCTAATATACAATTGGTTCAGTAGACTGAGTGTCTGACTCCTGCGAAATATCCGCTTCCTGTACTACCATGCTGTGAGATGGGAAAAAATAAAACGGTCAGATCGCATACTTCAATGTATGCGCTGCCAAAGGTTCGGGCACGTCGCAGCTAACTGCAACATGCAGTTTAGATGCGTCAAGTGCGACAAGGACCACAAACATGGTGAATGCTCTCTAGGTAAGGAGAGAGTCGAAGACCGGAGTGTACTCTCCTGTGAGCTATGCAGGAACTCTGGGCATCCCGCCAACTTCAGGGGTTGCCCAAAATACCAGGAGCTGAAAAAGCGAGTCCAGGCCCGCAAACAGCAGTCGGAAGACGATAGGCGTCAAAAGAGTCGCTCGTTCTCGAATTTTGTGGCACCTAATGTGGCCTTTGCCCAAATGGCAGCTGGACCGGGTCAAGCCCAAATGACATTAAACCAACCAAAGGTAGCCCAAAAGGCACCAGAGGTGGATCTGGACTTAAAATCGATCCTTCTGTCTCTGCACGGAAAGATCGATAAGTTCCAGAAACAGTTAAATGAACAAGCGGCCCGAATTGACTTTATCTATTCGGAGCTGTTTGTGGGGTCTGGTGTGCCATAAATCTAATGGCTGCGCTGGATGAGGGAAACTTAAAGATCCTTGCTGTGAATGTTAATTCACTAGTCAGGATGGAGAAAAGAACGTCACTTGCCAATTTGTTGAAAACCGAAAACCCGGATGTGCTTTTGGTTAGCGAAACTAAGCTAAATCAGAAGCACAAATTGGGGTACAGAGACTATCATGTAATAAGAAGAGACCGGCCTCACTCCACTCAAGGAGTTGGGGTTGGAATCTTAATTCGAAAAGGCCTGCGCCATAGGGTTATATATAGCGGGGACGTGCGTAGGTTCCAGTTGTTGGAAGCATGCATCATATGCATTCCTCTCCATAGCCGGAGGAGAATGTATGTGGTGTAGCTTTACGCACCTGCAGCACCTCCACCCAACCAATTTATGACAGAGCTCGAGACACTTTTTCGTAGTCTGCAGCTGAACTCGGAGGAGAATTATTACTTCTTGGCCGGAGATATTAATGCCAAATATGCGGCATGGGGAAATGTTACTGCAAATCCCAGGGGCAACCAGTTTCACGACTGGTGGCGCCTCAATATGATTGAGTACAAACTCGAGTTGTACGCGACGGATATCCCTTCTTTCCCAACAAGCGGTGCTTTCCTGGACTTGGCCTTAACGGACGCAAGACTTCAACTGACAACCATAGACCAATACACGCGGAACTGTTTGCGTGCGTTTGAGTACGATAGTGACCACTACGGACTCGTCGCCGCAATACGGATCCCGAACGAGCAAACGCTGCTGGAGGAGTACGAAGCAGTGTGTTCATTCGATTATCGGAGGGCACAATGGTCGCGCTTCTCCAGATTTTTAAAGCGAGATATACGTTCGAGTGGGATCGACCCACCGACAAACAGTAACATGACAAATGATGACATTGATCGGCATTTATTGCAAATGGACCACGCCATCAAACGAACTATGGAACGAACTATTCCTCGGGTAAGACGTTCCGACGACGACCAGACAGAAAAGTACAGAAACCCTACAATCGACGCACTATACCGACAGAAAAGTAGACTGCTCTCGAGGCTTAAACGGCTGTACAGACAATTTGCTGACCCCAACGACCCGGAGGTTAGGATGCTGAAGTCAGAGATCCGAATCCTGAAACAGCTGATTAAAGAAAATTACAGAAAATCTGTAAGTCTGTATTGGGGCAATAAAATTCGGGCTATTAAAACCTGTAGTCCGAATATGTTCCCACAGATAAATAAGTTGTTCAGGAGGAAAGATCACAATGATATTCCTTGTGTTCGAATCTCCCAGACAGCAGAGAACAGACAGACAGTACTGACTGCTGGAATAAGTCCAGAAAGTGTTGCTTCAAACGACGATTTTTTCGTGGTCGAGGACCCACAGGAGAAAGTGGATTTGCTGGGCGCTTGTTTCGAGGCCGTGTATACGGTGAACAATCCTGTTCGCCGTAACCACGACATTGAGAATAGGGCTCTGGTGAGCCACTTCTATCTGCGCACCGAACTTGAGAATTGGCGATCTGAGAATAACGGATTCACCGTGTTCACTGATGAAAACCATGCTAATGCAGTTGTCGCCAATGGCCGAGATGCATCGCACTTGTTCGTGTCGAAGGATGATCTTCTGTGCATCTTCGAGTCACTAAAGAATAAAAAGTCGGCGGGGATGGATGGTGTCCCAAACGTCGTATTGAGACACCTGCCTCTGGAGGCTGTAGATATTTTCACCACGCTGTTTAACAATGCGCTGAATAATGCACATTATCCGGCGCATTGGAAGGTAGCTGTGGTACACCCTATCCCGAAAAAAGGTAAAGATAGGACGAACCCTGCCAATCTCCGGTCAATTAGCTTGCTTCCGAATATTAGCAAGGTCTTTGAAAAGGTTGTCAATAGAGCCCTATTAAAGTGGGTCGAGGACAATAATATAATCCCGGACAACCAGTTTGGTTTCAGGGCGAGGCATGACACTATTCATGCCGCGTCGAAACTAGTTTCCGACATTCAGTGGAATAAATGCAAGAACCAATGCACGGGTGCTTGTCTGGTTGATTTTGAGAAGGCTTTCGACACCGTATGGTTAGAGGGACTTTTCTACAAGTTGACCAGGCGGGGGATGCACAAACCTTTGCTATATGTAATTTATAATATGCTTATGGGAAAGAAGTTCGTTGTCAAATGTGGCAACGTGATTTCGAGCAGAGTCTTTGAAATTAAAAACGGTTTACAGCAGGGGGCGGTCAATTCTCCGATCCTGTTTAACATTTACACGAGTGATCTGGTGGGTTCACTCAGACATGCTATAGCGTATGCCGACGATTTGGTGGCATACAGGTCAGGTCCTAAAATCGAGGTCATTAACATTCTTTTGCAGCGTGACTTCGATCAAATTAAGCGATATTGCGCTGACTGGAAGTTAAAAATCAACTTTCAGAAGACGGAAACAATCTTGTTCAGAACTCCATTGGCTGGGGCCTCTAGGGATACCAGAAAAAACTGGAAGAAATTGACCATTGTTGGACAAAATGGGCAGCCATTGGCGGTGAGAAGCGTAGTTAGATATCTAGGTATCTGGCTTGACCAGTATCTATATTTCGATAGACATATAGCTGCTTGTCTTGCTGGGGCCAAGAAGGCTTATGCTCTGACAAGGAGACTGTTTCATAGCAGTCAACTTGACTCTAGAGTGAAGGTCATTTGCTACGTGGCCCTTATAAGACCGATCATCGCTTATGGTTGTCCATTGTGGTTTAATATATCGCCTAGTTATATGGAAAAGATTCGGGTTTTGGAGAGACAATGTCTTAGGACCTGTCTTCGATTGTTCCGAACGCCTGAATCCAATTATATAAAATACTATCCCAACAAGGCCCTATACGATGGGGCTCAGTTGAATAGGATTGACAATTTCCTCATTAAGGTGACTCGAAGGCACGTTGGAAGGGCGATGGCCAGCGACAATAGTCTGATATTTGGGGCTTACTACCCCAATGAAATGTACATAGAGAGTGCGCTCCGGTCTGGCTTTATCCCGCCAGAGGCATTTATCCATATTGACGCAAAAGGGCTGGTACAGACGAGGGATGGTATCCCGGTATTATACCACCGCTACCGCAGCGCGAGAGATAAGCGGCTCATCCGCGGCGAGGACATCGCCAATGCTCATGAGCTCCTCCGTTTTAGTACCGCAATATCGGAGAGGGATCAATTCGACACGGAAAAGCAATTCGCCGAATTTTGGTGGCTTGTTGAGGGGGGAGGGGTCAACATGCCCTCCCAGGACGGTGCGTTACTCTAGGTAACATCCTCTTAGCTTATAAGTTAGATTAAGTTAGCTAGGGCGTTTTTGGGAGAGGCCGGGCTCGCCAACGTGTGGTGGTGCTTCCGGGAGTTGACTGACGCTGTAAGGCTTCAGTCGGCTCACGGCGGCGCGTGTGCACGTTGACGACTGCCAGGCACCCGGAAAGCAATTAGGATTTTGACCACTTGTTGCGCAAGGCAACGAGTGTTCAGAATCCTAATTATAGTTAGAATATGTTAGGTAGTTTAAGTAAGTAGAATAGGTAGTTGGTAATTTGTTTTATATAAAAATATAAAATTTAAATAATGATGCCGAGTTTTATTTAATTTTCTCGAGGAACACATATGTAAGATTAGTTCGTAAAATAGTTTTTAGGCCAAAAGGCAATAATTATAAGATACAGTTAAGTTTAGGGCGTCCGCATAAGGATCAATAATCTAGAATAAGTATCCTGTTAATTTTAAGTTAGATTTAATCATTTTTGTCTAGTATGTAAGTTGATATAAGCTAATAATTAATAAAATTGAATTTAAAAGTGAGTGTCTGACTCTGTTGTCAGAAGCGTGGGTTCGATTCCCAGCAAGAAAAATTTAATTTTTAATTTTATAATTTATGTGAGAAAGTTTGATAGAGAAAATAACAAAAGTGTAAAAAAAGTGCCGTACGGTGGTAGGCGATGGACCCCGGAAAAACGGTGGTCCCGCGTACGGGTGTGGGTGTGCCGTTGCGACGCGTGGTGCAAACACGCGAGCTGGCTAAAAAATCATCTGCAGCAACAACAACCGCAGCAAGACCAACAACATCAGGAAGAGCAGCAGCTATAACATCAGCAGCAACAACAACAACAGCAACAATAACGGCAGCAACAGCAGTATATATGCCAAAGGCAGTAGCTGCAGATGAAATTGAATTGGCAGCAACAATACCAACAAAAACAACAGCGTGTCGGTCGTTTACCAGGCGGGTGGTCTCGCAGGTAACAGCAGCAATAAAAGCAGCACCAATGGTAGCAGAAAATAAAGCTACAGAAGCACCAACGAAAGCTTCCACTACAGCGGTGACACCAGAAGCTGTAAGCGAGGAGTTCAGGCAAGTTGAGAAGAGGCGACGCAAGTTAAAGCCGAAGCCGAATCTTTCGGCCAAGAGAAGGGTTAACTTGGCAGGCCATAATGTGACATCATCGGCGGCTAGAGCCGATGATGATGCAGAAAATTCCAGCTCTTATGAATTTGAGAGTGGCAATGACCGGTACGTCGGAGAAGGAAATTACTTCAGGGACCTACCGGTTGATGACGAGGAAGTCGTCCAAATGGACGAAGAAGTGGACGAGGAGGCGCAGCTGGACAAGCTCATAAAAGAGCTACTGGAGAAGCGCGACCAGTTGCGCAGAAAGAAGATGCAGCAACAGCAACAACAAGCTGTGCTTAAACAGCAAGTGCAGCAACAGCTGCAGGAGAAGCAGCAACAACGACTACAACAACAACAACACCAACAACAACAACAAAAGCAACAACAACGGCAACAACAACAGCACCAACAACAAGAACAACCACAACAATCAAAGCAGCAAAAGCAGACTGAGGTACACCAACACCAGCAACAAAAGAAACAAGCAAAGGTAAGAGTCCCACCTATAAATGTGAGTAATTTTGAAATTACAGATAGCATAAGGTTATGTAAATTAATCACGAAAAATTTTCATGTGAAAAGGCTATCAGCCAGCAAACACATAATTTTATGTGAAAATATAGAGGAGTACCATAGGGTTCGTGCCGCCTTGGGAGAGGTTAAGACCGAATACTTTACGTACACCCCACTGGAGCAAAAGCTTAAAACCGTTGTTTTGAAAGGAATTGATCCCTCAATAAAAACGGAGGAGTTAGAAAAAGAGCTCAAAAATTTTGAAAGCGACGACCTCAAGTTCGTGGGGGTCAAGCCGTTTTCCTCGGCTGTGGCAAGAGGTGGTAACCGTTACTTACCATTCTTCTTAGTGCAGCTTACTCCCGACAGCAAAATTGACAGGCTGCGAAATATCCGCTTCCTGTACTACCACGCTGTTAGATGGGAGAAAATTAAAAGGTCGGTTCGCATACTTCAATGTATGCGCTGCCAAAGGTTCGGGCACGCCGCAGCTAACTGCAACATGCAGTTTAGATGTGTCAAGTGCGATAGGGACCACATACATGGAGAATGTCCTCTTGGTAAGGAGAGAGTTGAGGACCGGAGTGTCCTCTCTTGTGTGCTCTGCAGGAACACTGGGCATCCCGCCAACTTCAGGGGTTGCCCAAAGTACCAGGAGCTGAAAAAGCGAGTCCAGGCCCGCAAACAGCAGTCTGAAGACAATAGGCGTCAAAAGGGTCGCTCGTTCTCAAATTTTGTGGCACCCAACGTGTCCTTTGCCCAAATGGCAGCTGGATCGGGTCACGCCCAAATAACATCAAACCCACCAAAGGTAGCCCAAAAGGCACCAGAGGTGGACCTGGACTTAAAATCGATCCTTCTGTCTCTGCACGGAAAGATCGATAAGTTCCAGGCACAATTAAACGAACAAGCGGCCCGAATTGACTATATCTATTCGGAGTTGTTTGTAGGGTCTGGTGTGCCATAAATCAAATGGCTACGCTGGATGAGGGAAACTTAATGATCCTTGCTGTAGAGAGTACGCTCCGGTCTGGCTTTATCCCGCCGGAGGCATTTATTCATATTAATGCAAAAGGGCTGGTACAGACGAGGGATGGTATCCCTGTATTATACCACCGCTACCGCAGCGCGAGAGATAAGCGGCTCATCCGCGGCGAAAACGTCGCCAATGCTCATGAGCTCCTCCGTTTTAGTACCGCAATAGCGGAGAGGGATAAATTCGACAACAATTCGCCGAATTCTGGTGGCTTTTTGAGGGGGGAGGGGTCAACATGCCCTCCCAAGACGGTGCGTTACTCTAGGTAACATCCTCTTAGTTTATAAGTTAGAATAAGTTAGCTAGGGCGTTTCTGGGAGAGGCCGGGCTCGCCGGCTTGTGGTGGTGCTTCCGGGAGGTGATAGATTCTGTAAGGTATCAGTCGGCTCACGGAGGCGCGTGTGCACGTTGACGACTGCCAGGCGCTCAGAAAGCAATTGGGATTTTGACCACTTGTTTCGTAACGCAACGAGTGATCAGAATCCTAATTATAGTTAGAATATGTTAAGTAGTTTAAGTAAGTAGAGTAGGTAGTTTGTAATTTGTTTTTTTTTTTTATATAAAAATATAAAATTTGATAAAGATGCCGAGTTTTCTTAACAATTTTCTCGATGAAAACATAATATGTAAGATTAGTTCGTAAAATAGTTTTTAGGCCGAAAGGCAATAATTATAAGATAGAGTTAAGTTTAGGGCGTCCGCATAAGGATCAATAATCTAGAATAAGTATCCTGTTAATTTTAAGTTAGATTTAATCATTTTTGTCTAGTATTTAAGTTGATATAAGCTAATAATTAATAAAAATGAATTTAAAAGTAAAAAAAAAAAAACGCCGGAAAAAGGCCCGTACCCCATAACCCCTCATTCCAAAATTGGGTTCCCCAAAAAGTCCAGAGAAACTTTCATATAGATTTAGCGAACCCAATCCCACCAAATTCCGAGGACAACACTACCCCTCCAGACTTCGTACTACAACCAACCGGATACATTTCGCCGAATGACGTATACGCATTATATCAGCAAAAGACCACGGAAGAAGTAGAACACGACCCCGACCTGAGGAATTATATTCAGGACGAAGCGCAGACCGAGGACGAAATATCGGAGTACAGCGACATCCATTTTTTAGGCTAAATTCCTCTTCGTTGCCCTACTTTCAGCGTAAGACGAAGAGCGGTCAAATCCTAAACTTTTAAATCGATACCGGATCTAGTAGAAATTACATTCAGCCTCGTCTGGTTAAGAACCCCATTCCTAACAAACAACACTTTCTAGCAAAATCCATTACCCATCATACACTTCTTAATCTATTCGGACAAACAGATAAACATTTAAAATTCTTCCTTCTACCAAAATTGCAAACGTTTCACGGTATTCTGGGAAACGACAGTCTGAAGGAATTCAATGCAGTCATTCACGTACAACAAAATTTTATGGACACCCTTGGGAAGGTAAAAATAAAAATCAAACAACTTAGCTCACCGTCTGTTAACTCAATAAATATAAAACTCGATCATATGTCAGACTCTCAAAAGAAATCCATCAAAGCCATTGTCGGAAAATTCCCTTCATTATTTTCCGAACCAAATGAAAAACTCACCTACACAACAAAAGTTGTAGGCGAGATCCGCACAAAGCCAGATTCCCCAGTGTACTCGAAGTACTATCCTTACCCCGCTGCACTTAAAGACGAGATAGAAACGCAAATACAAAAATTACTGAATGACAACATTATTGAACCACCCCGTTCGCCGTACAATTCACCTGTGTGGATTGTACCCAGAAAAGCAGACTCTACTGGAAACAAGCAATATAGACTCGTTATTGATTATCGGAAATTAAACTCAGTAACTGTTTCAGATAGATACCAAATCCCCGAAATTAACGAGGTTTTGTCACAGCTAGGGCAGAGTAAATACTTTACGGTTCTAGACCTTAAAAGCGGCTTCCACCAGATTCCACTTAAGAAGTCGGACATGGAAAAAACTGCCTTTCCAATAAATAATGGGAAATACGAGTTTACGCGACTCCCATTCGGATTGAAAAACGCGCCCTCCATCTTCCAACGTGCGCTTGACGACATATTACGAGCCTATATAGGGAAAATCTGCTACGTCTATATTGATGATATTATTATCTTCAGTAAAGACGAGAGCGACCATATTAAACACGTTGAAAATATATTTAGAACCTTAAACGAAGCCAACGTGAAGGTGCAACTAGACAAATGCAACTTCTTTAAAGAGGAAGTTGAATTTTTAGGATTTATCGTATCCGCTAAGGGACTGACAACCAACCCTGCAAAAGTCGAAGCTATCGTTAATTTTCCTACTCCAAAAAATCTTAAGGAATTAAAATCGTTTTTGGGCTTGTCAGGATACTACAGGCGATTCGTCAAAGACTACGCGAAACTTGCCAAGCCTTTGACATCACCTATATGTCTCAAAGCTGACTCTCTAGCAGCTTTTCAAAAAATAAAGAATTCATTAGTCTCTAGAGACTTGTATTGTATTGTATTGTATGTGCAGTGGGGTCATCAGTAGATGACAAGCACTTAGACCTATTGGTCCATTGTACTTCAGCATAGCTGCCCGCTCGCTGGTTATTGGCGATTAGTACGATTCAGTGAGGGAGAACCTGCCAGTAGCCTTGGCAAAGCGAAGAATATTTGCAAGTTCAATTTCCCCCATCTCATCTTCGTTAACGAATTGTTTGCCTATAGTGGTGAGCCTGGTTCTGGCGAAAGCCGGACATTCACAGATGAAGTGAGATGCCGTTTCATCCGCCTCCATGCAGCACTCACATAGGCCCGAGCTCCTAATGTGAATGGTTTTGAGGTGCTCGTTAAGAGGACTGAAACCGGTGACGAGACCAATCAAGGATCTCAAGCCTTCCTGTTTAGTCCAAGCAAAAACTTAGCTCTGCTGATTTTTGGACCGTCCACTAGCTTCTTCGAATACCTACATGAGACCAGGTCATGCCAGTATTCGGAATGTTGTTGGCGTAGAGCCGAATCCATTTCACGTTTGTGGACGGATGAGCAGCATCCTATGGATGGTTGTGGCCCAATGAAGGCTGTTGAAGAGCCCTTCCTGGCCAGAGCATCCGCTCTTTCATTACCCTCGATACCTGTGTGCCCAGGAACCCAGGCAAGTGATACCGAGTTACATCTTCCCAGACGGTCAAGCCTAACCATGGTTTCCTCAACTATTTTTGAGTTGAGAGAGCCAGCCGAACAGGCTTTGATAGCGGCTTGGCTATCTTTTTTTTTTTATATAATTTGCGTGCGCTAAAGGAATTTCTTTTTTCTGTAGTGACACAGTACCCTTATAATGGTAAAACCACAGCGCAGGCATTTAGTTTGTTGCGCAAGTAGCTCCCAGAAATTTCATTGCCTGTTTTTGGGTGCTACTTACTGAAAGAATAGGAGGATAGGAAAGAAGTTTGGTGCGATGGGATTTTTTTTTCTCAACAGGTGGCACCTAAATTGCTTTAGGGAGATCAGTTTTTGTTGTGTGTATTCAATTTATAAAAATCATGGCCCTGGTCGGGATTCGAACGCACGACCTGCCAATCACTTAGTGAATACACTACCATCGCACCATTGCCACCTGCAATGTGTATAAGGTTTTACCCTTAATCCTTCTCCTTAACAGGATATTGGCGGCAGTGGCAATCGCAAAGATTTCTGCCTGAAAAACAGTTGTTTGTCTACCCAAGGCTGCAGATAGATTTATCCGACAGTCTCTAGAGTAGACCCCGGCTCCGGAGATACCGTCAATAAGTGAGCCATCAGTATAGACGATGACATCACCCGGCCTAAAGCCATTCCACCCCTCACTGTTCCATTCCTGCCGTTCAGGAAGGATGACCTGAAAACGGCGCTCAAAGACTTGCTTCATGCACACAGTGTCAAGTGCTCCTCTCCGATGGCCAGGTAGGCTGTCATAGAGAGCTCTGTACCTAGCACCTCTGGCCCCATCGCCGAGATTGACCTGCCGTCCAAGTACTACACACATGCGGTATAGTGATTTTCTGGCCTCACTTTCAGCAAGGAACTGCAAGGGAGGTAAACAGAGCAACACTTCCATAGCAGCAGTGGGAGTTCCTCTCATCGCACCTGTAATGCATAAGCACGCAAGGTGCTGTAGCTTCGACAGTTGACGTTTGAGGATGTGAGCTCTAGCCCACCATACAATCGCACCATACATAAGTCTAGAGACTTACTCCTTGCATACCTCGACTACAAGAAAAGTTTCGAATTAACCACTGACGCATCTAACACCGCTATCGGCGCAGTGTTGTCACAAAATGATAGACCAATTATGTTCATTTCTAGATCGTTGAGCAAAACCGAGGAAAACTACGCCACCAACGAAAAGGAAATGCTTGCGATTATTTGGGCACTTAACTCTCTTCGAAATTACCTTTACGGTACCGCGCATGTCAAAATCTTCACAGACCATCAACCGCTAACGTACGCCTTAAGCAACAAAAACAATAACTCCAAAATGAAACGCTAGAAAGCGATTCTAGAGGAGTACAATTACGAGTTGCAATATAAACCAGGAAAAAGCAACGTAGTCGCTGATGATCTCTCCCGCTCTCTCCAAGCTTTACAAGTTAATACTTTATCAGTATCCCAGCATAGTGATAGCAGCTCAGGTAACGAACTCCTTCCCTCAGTAGAAACCCCCATCAACGTTTTCAAGAACCAAATCATGCTTCTTACCGGAAATGATCGGAGTTACGCTTTCAAAATTCCCTTTCCCACTTATCAGAGGCATATATTTATTCGTCCCGATTATAGCAGCGAAGACCTAATAGTAATTCTTAAAAAATACCTCAACCCTAGTGTTATTAACGGCATATACACTACCGAACCAATAATGTGTAAAATCCAGGAATTCTATCCGCACCACTTCAGAACATACAAAACCCGCTTCACCCAATTCGAAGTAATAGATCTCGTAAGTCAGACGGAACAAACAGAGCGAATCCTTGAAGAGCACAATAGAGCACACAGGAATAGTAAGGAGAACAAATTCAATTGCTCCAGAATTATTACTTTCCCAAAATGAGTAAAGCAGTGTAAAATCTGCAAAGAACAGAAATACGACCGCAATCCAAATAAACCCGAATTGCAGGTAACACCTGTACCCCAATTCCCAGGTCACATTGTTCATTTCGATATCGACTCAACAGACAGGAATCTCGTCCTGACTGCGGTAGATACATTTTCCAAATACGCGCAGGTTCGCATCCTAAAATCAAGAGCTATCGAAGACGTTAGAGAACCCCTAAGGCAACTTATATTTGCTTTCGGAGTTAAAAAATGGTAATATTCGACAATGAAAAAACATTTAGTTCAGCCTCAATCTGTTTCATGTTAAAAGATCAGCTCAACATAGAAATTTACAAAACCCCCCACTAGCGCGGTAAATGGCCAAGTGGAGAGGTTCCACTCCACCCTTTCCGAGATTATGCGTTGTTAAGGAATTGCATGCTAACAATACCCTACATATAAACCAGCTGAAAGAAGAAAACATAAGGCATTTAGTAACCAACTCTAGCTTCATAGCCCTTATAGCCTTAGCACTATTGATTGTGATTGTTAAATCTTTCCACTACGGAAGAAGATCGTGATCCACACCGAACACAGTAAAAAGGAAGAAGCTCTAGAAGGTCAACATGAACCAGTACAGCCAAACGCAGAGAAAAACATACTTTACATGGCGTCGAGTGAGGACACTCGAATCTAAGAAGGGAGGAATTAGCACCCAAAAGATTGGTCGAAGCAGAAGTCAATCAACTTCCGCCAAACTACATTGCGCATGCACATACGATCAGATTGCATGCTATTTTCCTGGAAACCTCCAGTCAGCAACCTGCAGAGGCAAACGATAAGTTCCCACCGAATAAGTTTGGAGTTCAAATAAAGCATTCATTTCAAACGGTCATAGACCGGATAACAAATATTTTTTTTACACAAACCCCGCGGATAAAACCATAACTTATAACAAGGTGTACAAGTTGGGAATCAAAAATTGGTTAAATAAAGTATCTCATTAACTTTTCATCTATTCTTATTTGCGATGGCCCCAAACTTATATGACACTAATTTGCGTTGCAAAGTCTTCTGAGAACTCACCATCCCAAATATATGACACGTTCCTATCATACATCGCTTTCAGCACAATCACAATTTTGCTTGAGATTCCCATCTTATAAAGTTTATTAAATAGTGCCTCACGGGCAATGGATGGTGGTGCAAAAATATACGAAGCATTCATAGAGTTTCTTGTTCCTTCTTTTGAAACTATCCGCTATGTTAATCAGGGTGAATATCTAGTCTAAGGACTAGTGGTTTTGGATAAAACCAGCTTATAGAGATGTTGGGCAGATTCTCAAAGTAGTCTCGTAGTTCAAACACTTGCAGGGATGATCCAATCCTATTGCTTCTCCCGTTTATAGTTATGGCTGCTTTCCAAAACTCATCTGAAAGACCTTGCAGTGTTAAACAGTTCTAAAGTTATTTTTATAAAACAGATTTGTTTGAAATCCTTGTTTGCTGCTGCATACATGTTTTTCAAAGGCAGTTTGTTGAACTCCCTTAAGAGCCTCACCAGCGAAAATGATTTTTTCCTGGCCTTAAGGCACTCACATCGAACCATTTCTGCTTGAAATTATCCTTTCGCTCCAATTCGTGCTATCTGGAACAGAATATCTAATAATATGTCGACACTATATCTTTTATAAAAACATTTACATTTAATAAACATCATTGTGTTTGTTGTATATACTTAAACATAATACGCATTCCCCTATTAAATGCGACTATATGTACTTTTATTACCCAATTCCGGCTTCAGCAATCTTTTTACTTACCCATTCACAAATTGTTACTAATGATTTGTAAAAATCTAATTATATAATACTTTAACTGCATAGCGTATGAGTATTTTACTGCAATAAACAAGCCAAATAAGAAAAATGACCAAAAATTATTAACTACATTTAACAATGTGTATAAATATACAATTAGGCCTCGCTTAAGCTTAACACGTACTTCTTATTGCATGACCTTGCTCTAACAGGTTTAACTTTTTGTAACTTATTGTTAAATGAAAACAACCAAGCATCTACCATAACCTTGCACCTACTCCAAATCCAAAAGTGACCTCAAGATGGAGAGTTTCAGGGGGCAGCATGGCCCACACACATCGGGGCTAAAATCCATTTTGGAAACAATCAGATACCTGGTCTTATATTTGCAGATGATATTGTTTTCCAATCTGAATCGGTAGAAGGAATGCAGCGAATGATGAATCGACTGGAGAGCTACTGCGAAAATTGGAACCTGTCCGTAAATTTGCAGTAGTCTAAAATTATGATATTTAGAGATGGATGCGGCAGATATGCACACAACGAAAAGTGGATGTATAATCTATATAAAAAGTGGAAGCAAAAAGAACTGTTTCTTCAGTGTGGGCACGTTGTATCAACAACAAATACATTGAAAATAGCTCAAAGCTTACAATTTTTCACGCGACTGCAGCTTCTATAATGCTTTATGTTGCTCAAGTTTGGGGATTTTGCCAATTCGATGAGGTGGAAAGGTTCCTCATATGTTTTTTAAAACACATTTTTCGGCTGCCACGCTGCACGCCAAACTATATGTTGCATTTGGAAACAACTGACCATTATTTACATTATTTTTAAGGACCCTAAAGCTGCATTTTGATTACATTATGATGGTGATAGAAATGGATGAAGTAAGACTTCCGAAGCGGGTGCTTAAGAAACTGTTGTCAACAAGAGGTGGGAGGAGCTAGCTCTGGGTTTCGGTGAAAGCGTACAGTTTTCAATTCAATTTTAGAGAAAGCAAGCCACTTCGCATATGCAAATTTTAAACAAGAAGCACAATCTTTTCAATATAGAATGATATACAGTCAACTCAATTTGGATCTTCAAGAGCAAACATGCTTACTCAACCACTGCCTCATAAGTATAATAAATGTAATATTTAAAGTTAGAGGCGAATTATTAAATGTAAACTACATTCCACATCGACCTGATCTGCCGATCATATGTGACCTATTCAACCTCAAGGAAAGGGAGGATGTATATCACTTTATTGCCATATGTCCTATTTTGAGGGAGTTTCGTGTGAGGTACTTTGGAGTTACTTCGATGGTATGGGACGACACTTTGGAAGTCCTGAATGGAAAATTAGGCTGGGAAATATTATATAAATATACGTCAACCGCCATTTTATATAGACAATGTATTCGCGAAGGGGACTTTTAAATAAGCAAATAAGTTCATTTTATAATTAAGCTTAAACAAATTGTCAATCTGATGGACGGCCATTGGCCAAACCATATTAAACTTAAGACTATCTAATTGTTGTAAAAATTTCAAATTTATTTTTTAAATAAAGTTTCTCTAACTAACTACTAAACATCGGAGTTAGATGCTTCAAAAGTCCAGTTTTAAGCAAAGCTTTTCTACGATCGATATGCCATTTATTTTCTTTCGTTGTTTCTTATCATTCAGATGCTGTTGATTTGGACCCCTATAGACCGCTTACCATGCAACCCTGCCGACCTTCAATATATTAAAATAAAATAAATTATAAATTAAAATTATTACATGGATGCGACCATTTTTTGTAACAGGTAAAAACCATGTAATCAATTTTACGTCAAAATGTCTGTTTTAATTTACTGGTTTTAAAGCACTTTAGAGATGCACAAAAAAATTCTTTTGTAGAATAACAACTTCTTTTGTAAGAAACAAGTCCACTGTCCCTAATCAGTTAAGTTTCTTGCATGATTGCATATATTTAAGGCTTTCGACCAGTTATCTTATGAAATAACCATGTTTCATAAAATGGATTGATTCATACCTAAGATCAAGGGTTTATTAAGTCAAGTTTAGAGGTTCACTATCAGATCCTATTACAGCTCAATCTGAAGTTCCGCAGGGAAGCCACTTAGGTCCAATTATTTTCCCACTATAGCCATTAATGTTGTCAGGGCATAAATCACAGTAATATTCTGATCTAAGATGATGATATGAAAAGGTATAAATCGGTTACTAGTCAGCAAGACAGAATTCTACTTCAAACCGACCGATGTCAATAGCTACGCCAGTTGGTGTGTTAAAAACGGTCTACTCCTAAACCCTACTAAATGTCAACGTGTGACATTTTCTAGAAATAATATCGCTCCCACATTCCAATATTCATTATCTCAACATAGTCTTTGTCATGATGATTGTTTTAAGGATCTTGGGTTTCGATCTCAAACTGGATTTCACAAAGCATATCAACTTTGTTGTAAAAAAGTCCAATTCTATGCTGGGCTTCGTAAGAAGGTGGTCTGAAGAGTTCAATGACCTTTACGCTTCTTTGTCTTTGTACAGTTTCTTTGTTAGTCCAAATCTAGAGTATGCATCACAAGTTCGGACACCGTTCTATAACATTCATTCAAAACAAATCGAAGCCATTCAACGTAAATTTATTCGATTTGCCCTAAGAGGACTTCCATTGGAAGATCCATGTAACCTTCCTCCTAACAGTCAGCGCATCAAGCTTCTTCAAATAACACTCCTTTCTCAACTAAGGCTTAATAGCGATTTCGTTTTTCTACAGCAGCTTATATCTGGCAATATAGATGCACCAGATTTTCTGTCTTCCATTGGCTTCAATTTCCGTTGGGGAGCCTATAACCTGCGTAGGTTGACTTATTGTTAGGCCCTCATTATAGAACGAATTAAGGCAGGAATGAGCCTATTAGTCGCATGAGTAAACTTAATAATTTAAAAAATCATGTCATTGACTTGCATGTTACTTAAATGAAGCTTAAAAATATTTTGCGAAATAATGCTATATCTGAATTCAATTTTATTGCATTGTGTCTGGGTAAGGATTTGTAATGGTGCATGTGTTAGTATGTGTAATGGTACATTATCAGCATCGTTGTTTGTTTGCTTCTATGTTTACTTCAGTATTTGTACTTACATACACGTGCACTAAATGATAAGCCTTTGGGAGCACTTTGAGTGCCAACAACTTTAAGCCTCTATAAGACAGATCTGATTGTGTATTGTATTAATCTCGACGTCCACTTAATGTATATTAAGTTTATTTCATAGGTGCAAGGAATGAACATCAATAATTAGTAACTCAGAGACTTTACATCTAAATAAACCTATATATAAAGCTCTAGTCTTTTCTTCTTCGTCCTTTACGACGAGGTTCTGATCAGGATTAGAGGGATCAGAACCCTCCCACTTTAATACAGCCCTACTGGTCCGTGTGTGCCGTTATCCGGCTCGACCTCAATAAATATCTATACTTTTTATTTGGAACCTGAGCTGGAATAGTAGGAACTTCTTTAAGAATTTTCGGATCACTTAATCAAAGAGGTCAATCAAATGCTGGTTGTGTTGCAGTTGTGTGATCCAGGAATTTGATTACTGTTTGATCGATCTTCTACAACACCGGTGATCTCCAGTCGTTTCAGCCCATGGATTTGCATGCACACTGGCGGGACAGCTTTAAGATGTAAAATGTGTCGCTCAGCTGGATGTTAAAATTGCCTAGATTTGATTATTTCGCTTAGTCGCCTTTTAAGACAAGTGCTATTGGAGGGTGGGGGGGGGGGGGGCTACAGTGATTTTCCAAGCCCGTCCCGGCACGGGATATATAGCTATATAGTATATAGCTCAAGTCTCATATACACGTTTAAGGACAAAAGATGCAAAACATGAAATATGTAAAAGTATCCGCAGCGCTGTCGCACCCTTCAGATTTTTATTATTATTATTTTTTATGAATAGAATGCGCCCTGTATTGAAATTTTGCATTGCTGTGCTGCCATTGCCAGTAGTGTTACATTATATCATGCGTGGCTTATTGTTGCATTTCACAAGTAGCTACTTCGTGATATCTTCGTAGTAACTTTGCTAATTAGCGTGCAAGTCCATTACACAGTTTTTACCCCCATTCAACGATGCTTGGCAGTTCGCGAGCTCATGCTTCCCCAACATTAATAATAAGTAAATATTCAAAGACAATTGGCACTAGAGTAACATTTGGTGTCTCCTGCAGTCATTTTTTAATTTGACAGCAGAGAAATATATGGTTCCCCTCTATTTCGTGCCGTTGAGTAGGAAGTCACTTGAGCGATTCAACGAATTTGCGCAGCGCAACGTTCGTTTCGCTGCCGAAGGACCATCTTCAGCACGCGTAGGTTCACTGCAGGCATTTTAAGTACACATTTCACTGTGAATGTCAACAAGGTACCTCTATACTGATAGCATAGGCATTCAATATGCCATTCCATAAATACGTATGTTCATGCCAATGGTGCAAGTTGCATTTGTAAATGAGTATAATGAAAATGGGACCTTTCCTAACTTTAGTCGGCAAATGAAGTGTGCAACCCTTTTTTACTGTCATGCGTGAGCATTGCTCGTGGATATTCTCATGTACGAGTAATAAATAGAACGCATACGCCCACTTGAGAGGATGTGGTGTATGAGCATATTTGAACCGAAAATTTCATCGCGGATAATGGTCCTTCAATGAAATTGAAAAAAAAAAAACCTCCTACTCTCTGCAGGTTAAGACATTTTTATAGGTGCATCGTGGGTGAAAGTTAAGTAGCAGTTGTATGTGGTTGGAAATACCATTTTCGAAAAACAAACTTCTGTCACTACAATGATCCTTTCTATTTTTTGGAATAGGTACTCAGTGGAATGGCTTTCAGGTATGGAAAATATCAGGATTGAAAAAAAATTTCTAATTTAAATTAGTGACTTTCTGCTCGAACCTACGAGTACATAAGTAGGAATATCAATCGCTAAGTAGTCGTAGTTCGTAGTCTTTTCTGTAAATATCTCAAATTCAAAATTAATGAAGATTTTAGCAAAAGCAATAAGCAAACACTCAATTCTACGACCGTAAACATTATGTAGCTAGAAAGTGTTTACTCAGGCTGCGTGAGAATGAATGTAAGTTTTTGCGCTGCGATAAATGGTCAACAAAAGATGTTCCCTTTAAGCAGCCAATATTGTGCCGAGTATTCTACATAATTGTCCTCGTCCGTATAACTCTACATGGAAATGTCGGGAATGTAGACAATTAAAAACATAGGGAAAGGCTACAGTCCACTTGGATGAACTGTTGAATAACCTATTTCTATCCCTTATAAAGTGGGATTGACAAAAATCTAAGTATGGGTCAATTGTAAGGAACGATGTTTATGATTTGTAATACAATAATTAAAGAATTTTATTGAAAAACAAGGTTTTGGTGAAAAAACGCCCCCTAAAAGTGGGGATGGCAGAAAACTTTATATGTATAAAGAAGTTGTTCAAAACGACTTTATCTACATATTTTGGGAAGAATAGGACTTTCATTTGCAATGATTACTTCAATTAAACGATTTTTTAAATAGTGGGCGTGTCAAGGGGCGGATTTTAAAGATCGTTAACATGAGCATTAAGGTCCCCTCGAGTTGCCACAGTTTACAGAGAGCGGATGCAAGAGACTCTCCTCTGTGCACTCACCACCCACAATTGCCAACAATATTCAACGATATCGCGATATCATCAAGGAGGTAGCCGAGACCACCGTAGATTATCAGCGCAAAACAAGGGCAGCTACGGAAGAGTATCGAGCCAAGAGAAGGGAGATCCTGCGAAGTAAGAAGAGTGCGTACGCAGTCTCCCATCTCAAAAGAATGGAAGTTTCGCGATCATACAAAATCCGGAAATTAAACAAGAAAGCGAAGCAACTGGCTGCTGCTTAAAGCCATAGAGACATATCCCTGTTAAATGTCCCATATAACATCCTATCCAAAGTACTAAGCGAAAGTCCCATGCCGTTTTGCAACACACTAATCGGCACGTACCAGTGTGACTTCCGGCTGGCAGATCGACAATAGACTAAATCTCTATACTAAGGCAAATCCCTGAAAAGACAGATGAATTTCAAGTAGAGAGCCACTACATTTTGATCGACCTAAAACCCACATATGATAGCATTCATTGTCAGGAGCTCAACGTGGCGATTGCCGAATTCGGGATCCTAGCAAAACTTAACCACTTGTGTCGCATGACACTTGAAAACACGCGGTTTAATGTACAGTTTGGAAGCAGCTCTTCCGAACTATTCCTCACGGTACCGAATTTCTGCAAGGAGATGCGCTATCATGTGACATGTTTAATCTTGTCCTGGAGAAAAAAGTGCGAAGGGCAGGCGCTTACACGGAAGGTACGACCTCAATATATCCGTCCAGCTACAATATGCGAACGATATCGACATCATCCGCCGTACCCAGCGTGACGTGTTAGATGCTTTTATGGCGATTGAAGAACATGCTAAATTGGTTGGCGTTGAAGTAAATGATGACAAGACCAAGTACATGCTACCAACAAACAAACAAACAAACATCTGTACCGCACAACTGTAGGACACAACTTTTGATAGCAGTAACTTCGAGGTAGTTTAGGAGTTCATCTACCTAGAAGTAAACATTTACTCCCTGGTGCGAGACTTTCGACAGCACTCAGACTCAATACTTGTCCATTGTACTACCAGGAAGACACACCACTTTTACTGTGAGAATTTACTCGTTTTCCTTAGAAAGTCGAAAAGGCGCTTCTCCATATCAGCACCAAATACTTGCCACCTGATACGAGCAAAAGCAGGACATTCACAGAGGAAATATTCCGCAGTGTCGTCGCTTTCTCCATAGGTTCGCAGTTGGTGGTATCGCTTAGGCCTAGCACCTTAAGGTGTTTGGCAAAAGCGTAATGGACCGTAAGAACGTCAGTAGTCTGTCTGCAGTCTTTTCTGTTGAGAGACAACATGAATGCCGCAGTCTGTCTGCACCCTGGAGAGTCAATGGAAGACCTGAGCGAGTCGATGCTTTTTCGGTTTAGCGAAACAAATGGGTTCAAAACTCCTCCGTCGGATATTTGGTCCTGTGTGCGAGGAAGCTCTAAAACTCGAGCTAGAAAACTGAAATTTGAGCCATTGTCGATGTATTTTCTTCTTCTCCTCCATTCGCCCTCCTCCAACATCACAAATCCGCCGAAGAATTTTTCTTTCGAAGGAGCCCAGTATCAGCTCTCCCTTCCTTCTTATCGTCCAGCACTTGGCGCCATAAAGCAGAACTGGCAGGATAAGGATTTTGGAAAGCATACAATTCGTCCTCCGAGTTAGGAGTTTTAAACCCAGTTGTTTTGACAAACCGAAGTAGCAGCGGTTTATTAGGGTAATTCTTCGCGATCTCCACTGAGGTGTCATTCGTGGAGTTCATGTTTACTCCGAGGTAGATGAACTCCTTAACTACCTCGAAATTATTGCTATCAATAGTGACGTTTTGTCCTAGGCGGTGGACAGATGTTTGTTTATTTGTTGATAGCACATATTTAGTCTTGTCCTCATTTACTACAAGGCCAACAGATTTCGCCTGTTCTTCAATCGCCGTGAAAGCTTCTATCAGGGAGCGCTGTGATCGGCCGATGATGTCAATATCGTCCACATAACCCAGCAGCTGAACGGACCTCTTGAAGATAGTGCTTTCCGTGTTGACACCTGCCCTGCGCACTATCTGCTCCAGTACGAGATTGAAGAAATCGCATGATAGCGCGTCCCCTTGCCGAAAACTGGTGCATGTTTGAAATAGTTCGGAGGAGCTACTTCCAAACTGCACGTTGAAGCGCGTGTTTTCCAGTGTCACGCGACACATCTGAATCAGTTTTGACGGGATTCCGAATTCGGCCACCGCCATATAGAGCTCCTGACGATGTATACTATCATACGCGGTGCAGGGAAATAACTTCACGGGCAATAACTTCACATGGGCAATAACTTCACCTGGAGTGGGCAATAACTTCACTTTTTTTGTTTGAAGTTATTGCCCACTGATGGTGAGCAATAAATTCACCGTAAATTTTGCATGCCTCCCCCCATATGCATTGCACTGTTTATGGGATTAGTAGCGAAACCGCAAGTAGATTCCATAAACAGTTCAATACCTAAGGGGGGCCATGCTGCCCCCCTGCAACCCCCCTGCTTGGCGTCACTGTTTAATTTGGAGTAGGTGCGAGGTACGGTTCGGTACGGATATTGCTCACCTATGGTGGGCAATAAGTTCACAAAAAAAAGTGAAATTATTGCCCACTTGAGGTGAAGTTATTGCCCGTGAAGTTATTTCCCTGTACCAAAATACGCGGCTTTGAAGTCGATGAACAGGTGGTTTGTCTCGACTTGAAATTCGTTGGTCTTTTCCAGGATTTGCCTAGTGTGAAAATTTGGTCTATAGTCGATCTGCCTGGCTGGAAGCCACACTGGCACGTGCCGATAAGTGTGTTGCAAAACGGCATGGGACTTTCGCTTAGTACGTTGGATAGGATCTTATATGCGACATTAAGCAGGGATATGCCTCGATGCAAGACATAGAATCGCCTTTTTGTAGATGGGGCATATGGAGCTGATAGTCCAGCCATCGGGCATGTTTTCTTCCATCCATACTTGGCTGATGATTTGGTGCATGCGCAAGAGCTCCGCTGGTAAGCCATCAGAGCCTGCGGCTTTGTTGCTCTTAAGCTTTTTTTAAAGCTAAGCCAACTTCTTCTATACTGGGTGGTGGCTTCTATACTGGGTGGTGGAACTGGTTCTTCATTGAGTGGACGTAGGTTCTTCTTGCCCTTCACTCTCTCTACATGATGCCCATTAAGTAGCTACTGGAAATGCTGCTTAAATACATCTACGCGCTTCAGTGACTAGGTTTACTTCGCTGTCTCGAAGAGCCTGCGTTCCGGTTTTGAAGCCAGCAGCCAGTTGTTTGACTTTCTTATAGACCCTCCGGATGTTGTAACGATCGCGAGCCTCTTCGATCTCCTTGAGCTGCGATACTGCGTGTTTGTTTTTCTCCTCCCTTCTCCTGGCTCGATACACTTCCCTCGCTGCCCTTGTTTGCGCTGCAGCGTTTTCTTGTGTGCATCGTCTGTCACCTTTTTCCTGTACACGTATTCATCATTATACCACGTGGTCTTTCTCTGGGGTGGCTGGTACCCTACAGTGGTTTCGGCTACCTCCTGATTTGTATTTGTATTTTTATTTTAGCGGAAATATTACATTGTTCTTAAGACTATATTGCACAATTTACAGAGATGTGGTATACTCTACCTTACTACTGAAATATTAATTATAAATGTTTTAAAGAATTTTTATTGAAACTATGTAAGAAGGAAAAGCTACTATAAAAACCTTCTTATCAATTTAAGATCCTAGGAACGTAGGCTAGAGAGAAGGAGAGGTGGTGAATAACGCAAGGACATCTGGATTTCATAAGAAAATGTTTACAAACTATTGCGACAACAATTAAAGTAACAATTGATTAATAATTTAACAACATTTAAGGACTAAACAGTAAACAAATGAACCGATCAACAGATAAATAAATTAACAAATGAATAGATAAATATGTAAACAAAAATAAGTAAGTAAAGAATTTGGTTAACAAATAAATAAATAATATATAAATAAATAAATAAATAAAATAAATAAATAGTTGAATAAATAAATAAATAAATAAATAAAATAAATAAATAAATAAATAAATAATGATAATGTCGCAATACTGGCACCACTAATTGTTGGCGTCCGTGGTAGGTGAATGCACTGTGGAGAGTTTCATACTCAGACGCTCCCAGGCACTGGCTACTCCATAGCACTACATATACTCGTACAATAACCATTAGAATGCTATTAATAAAGAAAATATATAGCATTAACACAATTTTTCTCATGTTTCCTGAAACGAACGTCTCGGGCACTTTCACAATTCAAAGGATTAAGAAAAGGCATTTGGCTTAATTGGATGTAGGCCTGTAAGTTTTATAGAAAAATTATTTTGTATAGGTACTGTCTTAAAAGGCTTATTTAAACATAAAATAGGGTTTTCTTAAGAAATGCTTTTGAAAAAGTCACTACTTTCCATTAAGCCAATGTTCACAAAAAAAAAAGTTTTTATGTTTCCCATTTTTAAATAGTTGCTTAGCTATGTCTAATTAATTTAACAAAATTAATTATCTTGTTTGGAAAAACGACTTAGGTTAATAAAAATTAAAATTTAAATTGAACAACGGCCTATGTCGAAATACGATTTTAATCTAAACAAAAAATTGTCTTGGAAAAGTGTCCTAATCGAACTTAATGCTCTTCTCTTTATCATGGTATTCTAAGTTGTTCTAAATTATATAATGCGGTACATTTTTCACTTATTTAAATAATTTAAAAAAAATGTTTTTGTCTTGAATCGACTCAAGCTACCTTTTTGGATAAATAAATAATCTATGTCACTTCTTAAATCGACAACTGCTAAGTTGTAGCCCATCCCAAAATAGTAGAGCACGGACAAAATATGAAACACGATTAAATTTAGAAAAAACTATTGGAAGAGTCAAAGTTTGAAATCAATTTTTTTTATATAAACAATTGTTTTTCAATAAGATTTGACAAGGAATCCGTTCGTTGTATATGGTTATATATATATATATATCGTCGTTCCAAACACGAAGTGGCGTATGTGCAAAACTTAACTTCACAGTAGAGCCAAAACAAAAATTTACGAAATTTAGTTTTCTTATGTTTTTTTTGCTTTATTTGAAAACTTTCAACAAAGCTAACCATTATTTCGAGGATGTGGTTCTTATAATGTGTTAAAATTGTTTTTTTTCCATAAATATTAACCATTTTTGAGTAAATTCTATTCCAAGAGAAAAAATGCAGATACGCCACTTCGTGTTTGGAACGACGATATAATGGTTTTGATAAATCGCGGCACATTGCAAAGGGAACTTATCATGTCGAACTTACCACATTCGAGTTTGCCATGACAATACAAATATCAAATATGCGTTTGTTTGTTCTGTCACAATTAACAATAACCAATATGTGTATTTGAGTCACAATGATTACATTGATTTCAACTTTTGTTAAATTTGCTTTATTACGACGAAACCTCAATAGTCCATAGCTAAACTGAACCAAATTTGAGTTAAGGATTGACTTTAAGTATTTATATTATTAAGGGTCATTGATATTAGGTTTCACCACGTTTGTGACCGCCTAGAAAATTGTGTTATTGAAGTTAAATACGTATAAACTAATGTTATGGTTAATGCGATTTCTATAGGTAGGTATATATGAAGATAGTGCACTTTTTCATTCGAATCTATAGATACTGCTTTTGACAAAATTACACTTTACAATACATAACTTACTTTGAATGCGTTACATGAAATATTAAGGAATTAGAATACTAGCAATTTGGTTTGCATAAGTATCTTAGTCGTTATAGAATTTCTTGACCGAAAGGTTTAGTTTTTTGTTCTTATAAAAAATTAAATCTTGGCCCCAACCGAGTTCTTACCTTTTTTACCCTTATAGTTAGCAACATAATAAAATTGCTCGTTAAAGGTTCCTATATTTCTGATCAGCATCGAAAGTTATGTCGATCTGGCCATTCCCATCCGTTGTAAGTTTTGAGTCCTTAAAGTTTGAGCTAAAAGCTGAAATTTGAAACATTATGCTCTCTAGGGTGCCGAAGTGATGTAATGTAATGTAAATATTTTTATAATCCGCTCACTGACAGGAGCCCACTATTAAAAAAGTAATGTCTGAAAAGTTAAGTGATGAGAGCCTTGGGCAGTCTAAATAAAGTGGTTTTGTTTTGTATTGTTCACGTATATGCCAAATCGAATACATCGCTACTACGTATAACGCTGCCTACTTGTTATTTCTATGACATATGGGGTGGTGGTAACTCCTTTAGCCGAACTGAGATTAAGGCCTTTGACGCGCCAGTACTGCAAAAAGTCAACGAAAATGGTGGCCTTCGGGTGCTGGCCTATGATTGTATCCGTGGTAGGTAGGTAGGTAGGTAGGTGTGGCGGTTTGATAAGACAAACCCAATTAGCACTGAGTGCCGTTTTGTTACCACAAACTCACGTAAACCTGGGTATTATCGATTGGTGGCGGAGGCTAAATTCAACCTGCGGAGTTCAGGAAAGTTATCAGTTCCTTGATACTTTTCTCGGAGACTTCCTCAAGTGTATTGAAGAAAGGGCTTCCCAATGTGCGTAATCTGGTCCTAGCTAAAGCCGGACAGGTACATAAAAAGTGAATTAGGGTTTCTTTTTCAGTTGTCACTTTGCAACTGCGGCAGTGTGTATTGTATGGGATGCCCAGCTTGGCCGCATGGTCACCTATAGGCCAGTGTCCCGTGAAGATCGCTGTAAGTCTTGCGATGTCTTTTCGGGTTCTACCTAGAAGGTCGGTTGTTTTTGCCTTGTTGTAGTTTGGTCACGTTTTTCTGGATATGACGCATGCAGTCAGCCTGCTCCATGTGAGGTTGGCTTTCTTAAGGTATTCTGCGGTGATGTTTGCCTTAACTGCTCCGAGCGGAATGTGGACTAGTTCTGCCAGAGAGCAGTGGAGAGCTGAGCCTTGCCTGGCCAGTTCGTCGGCATGTTCGTTTCCATAAACGTTACTGTGCCCTGGAACCCAGATCAGGGTAACCTTGAACTTATCAAGCAGGGCCAGCTCATTACGGCATTCTAGTACTAACTTAGAGGATATAGTGACCGAAGCGATCGCTTTAATGGCAGGCTGGCTGTCAATAAGTATGGCGATCCTTTGCCTCGGTGTTATATTTGAGTGAAGTTTGATCTGGCGACAGGCTTCACGGATAGCCAGTAGCTCCGCCTGGAAGACGCTTGCAGTATCCAGAAGTCTGTATGATTTTGCGATGTTTAAGGATTCCGAAAAAACTCCCGCACCCACGCCGCAGTCCATTTTTGAACCGTCGGTGTAGATTGTTTGATCGAAATCCCTTGTCACTTCTCCATTTTGCCATTCCGATCTAGTAGGAGTTTGAACGACGAAATGTTTTGTAAAAGACATTCTGGGAATGATGTAGTCTGTTGAAGGCGGAACTAGTTTTCTAGGTAGAGAGTCTAGAATACTACTGTGGCCGTAGGGTTTTGCAGTCCAGCAGCCAGACTCTCTGAGTCTGATCGCGCTGTGTGCTGTGATGTTTGTTATATGTAGATCAAGAGGTAAAAGATGCAGTAAGACTGTGAGTCCGTCTGACGGTGTTGACCGTAGAGCTCCCGTTGTTCCTATGCATGCCGTTCTTTGTACCTTATTAAATTTGGTAATATTGTAATTTTTCTTTAGAGCCGGCCACCATACTATTGACCCATACGTGAGGATTGGTCGTACCACGGCTGTGTACATCCACAGGGTCAATTTTGGTTGCAGGCCCCACTTTTTTCCGAAGGTTCTGCTGCAGGCATAGAAGGCTATACATGCCTTCTTTACCCGTTGTTCTATGTTTATTTTCCAGTTGAGTTTAGGATCTAGGATAACTCCTAAATACCTGGCACTGTTTGAAAGGGGTAGGAGTGTGCCGTTTAGGCGAGGAAGCGTAAAGTCAGGTATGTTGGTTTTTGTGGTGAAGAGCATCAGCACAGTTTTCCCCGGGTTGACTCCCAGACCGCACTTTTTTGCCCAAGTGCTAACTTTGCTTAGAGCATTCTCCATGATTTCACTAATCACGGAGGGAAACATTCCTGACACCAATATCACCATATCGTCCGCATACCCGACTACTTGGATTCCTACTCTGTCTAAACTTCTGAGGATTTTGTTCATTACTAGGAGCCAGAGTAGGGGTGAGATGACTCCTCCTTGAGGTGTTCCCCTCCTGGCATATTTGGTTATATTGCTATTTCCTAAAGCTGCTTGAATGATTCTAGTGCTGAGCATGGAAACAATCCATTGACTTAGATGGATTGCTATTCCCAGCTCCCTCAGGGACTCTAGAATTGCTTCAGTGTGTACATTGTTGAAGGCTCCTTCTATGTCTAGGAAGGTAACCAAGGTGTATTCTTTGTAGTGTAGGGATTTTTCTATCGTACGCACTACCTCGTGAAGAGCTGTTTCTGTAGATCTTCCCTTGAGGTAGGCGTGAAGGAGGTTAAACTAATTGGTCTGAAATCTTTCGCAGTTTCATGACCGCGTCTACCCGCTTTTGGAATGAAAACAACTTGCACTCGTCTCCATGAATAGGGTACATGATTGTAGAGTATACAGTTCCTGTAAATCGATGTGAGCCATGGAATTGCCAGTTCCAGAGATTTCTGGAGCATGATGGGCAGAATGCCGTCCAGGCCAGGTGATTTAAAGGGAGCGAAGCTGTTTATTGCCCAGGAAATTTTTTCCTCGGTAATAATGGATGTTATATTTTCCCAGGCGTCGGGTTGTGTGCGTTGTGAGCTGGATGGCTCTGCACTGTAATCATTGCATCCGGGAAAATGGGTGTTTATTAATAGTTCTAAGGATTCTACACTTGACTCAGCCCATTCTCCGTCCTCCTTTCTCAGAAGAGATGGGTTGGAGTGTTCTTTGGACAATATTTTGCTGAGTCTTGTGGAGTCCTTGAGGGTTTCGATGGATTGGCAGTACTCTATCCACGACTGTGTCTTGGCCGTTCTAATAGAGTTCTTGTAGATTTTAAGGCAATCTCGGTAGGGTTGCCAGTAGTTGCATTTATGGCAGATGTTAAAGGTTTCTCTAGTCAATTTTCTGAGAGCAGAGAGTTCCTTGTTCCACCAAGGGGGGAATGATTTTTTGCTATATTTGATCGGACACGAGACTTTGTACGCTACGTTGAAAGCTTTTTCAAAAGTCTCAACCTTTGTGTCGAGTTCTGAAGTGGAGATAAATTTTTGATTGGGGGTTTTGTGTAACTTAGTCTTAATGACTTGGTTAAACTTTGCCCAATCGGTTCTTTTGGGGTTTCGGAAAGGTTTCGGGCTCTCTACAACGAGATCTATGTCGAAGAGTATCCAGTTGTGGTCTGAGAAAGATTTTTTACTGGATACCCTCCAATTTTCAACCTTCATAATATTGTTATTATTACAGAGAGTAACATCTATAACGTCTTCCCAGCCGTTAAATCTGTCCGTACTCGGAAAGATGAAGGTCGGGGTGTTACCTTTGTTGCATATTATTAGGTTATTTTCAATAATGTAATCAAAAAGAGACTCACCGCGTTCGTTTGACTCCGAGCTGCCCCATAGCACATGCCTGGAGTTTGCATCGCAGCCCAGCAGCAGGTTGGTCCTTGTTGATGTTATGGCGGTTATCATTGCCTGGACTTCTTCCGGCGGTACTTGCCGGTCGTGTGCCATGTAGGCGGATGCAATTAGCAGGTCGCCTCCTGCGTTCTCCATCTTAACAACTGTTAGATCGGCCGCGCTAAAATTTGGGCGTAGAAAAACTTTAATATGCTTTTTAGCTAGAATGCAGGTTCTTGGCTTACCATGGTTATTATTGCTGCGGTTATAGTAGAGGATATATCCGGTGTCGTTAAGGCCTCTTATATTGGGCCCGTTCACCCAAGGTTCTTGGACAATGCCGATGTCGATGTTTTCCTCTTTGCGGAAAATCATCAGGTTATCTGACGCACAGACTGAGTGCTTCAGATTAATCTGTACGACTTTCAGCATTGATTGGTTTCGGGTGTTTGTTCGGTTAGGGTGGTAGTACGGTTCGCCTCGATCCTCATGTCCTCCAACAGCTTGTTGGCATCGCCGACTTCATCTAAGTCGTCGACCTGACACGGGGACCTGAATATTTTAACTTTGGCATGCCTTATGCCAAAGCGGAGCTTGCAGCCGATCCTTTCAATGTGATCCGCGCTCTCTTCCGTCACCATTATTGGGAAGGATAGGGTGTTGTTGTGAGGTTCCTCAGCCTTGATGACTTTTCAGTCATCCATGGGAACCGCAGGGTTGTGGAGCTTGATACAGTTGATCAACTTATCACTGTCGATGGTCATATTTGGCAGCCCAATGCGAATTCTCGGTCTCCTCGGAATCTCTCTGGCCAGGATCAGCTTAAGCTTTACGACGGTCCAGTCGTCACGGATCTTGTGAACGCAGCCGCTTAGGAATTATTTGGAGAAAGCGTCTTCACACTTGGTAACCCTGTAACCTCTTATGACTTCAGCTGAGTCAAAGCAGGGGAGGGGTCCGCCTTGGTTGTTTAAGAGATGGTCCATCACCATCTCGGAAAGTTTATTTTCAATGGCACCCCAAACGTCAGCCACTGTCCTGCCGCTGGTAGAGAGTTCATCCACCAAAGCGACTTGTAGGTCGTCTCTGACCTCGCTGACTGTTCGTGTCATCTGGGGTGCTGAGTTTGGGTTGTGGTGCTTGGCGGTAGCCAACTTTGCAACTTTGCTTCTTTGAAGGTCAGACTTGACCTCCTCTTGTGAGCGGTTGCGTTTAGTTGCTTCCGTCTTGCGTGGTGGTGGCTCCCTGCGATTCTTGATGAACTCATCAATAATCTGCTGGTGCTTGAGTTTTTCAGCTAGGTCCTGCGGAGTAGCCTCTTGGTAATCTTACCCAGAATGAAGATGGCCCTCTGGTACGCGCTCTTTCTGCGATTACTAGCTGATTTGTGGCTGGCTGATTTGTGGGTGTTTACCGCACGCTTTTGGGCACTAGGTCGAGTGTCCTGCGCAGCGGGTGTAGAGGAAGTAGATGGTTTGTGGATAGCAGGTGTACTTTGAGTGGAGCTCCGCTCAGAGTCCCCGCTTCCCACGATTGTCTCCTGACTGGAGGCGAGCAGTTCATCTTCTGATGAAGTGCCTGGGTCTTTTTTATTTTTTTTTGGTTTTTTTGTCTTTTTTTTATTTTTTCTGTTATTTTTTTGTTCATTTTTTTTTAATTTTAGATCCCACGAGTATGTCCGGAAGGGTTGGTCCGTCCCGGCAGAACCGACTTACCGGGATAAGGCACTTAGATACAACCGGCCTTGCCTGGGCGCCGGAGGGGACCGTAAACGGCCAGTTCTCTTTAACCACTATCTGACCATGCAGCCCTCGGCACGGGTCGACACCTTGGCTTAAAAGTGGGAGTATCCGTGGTATTCACATAATTGCTGAACAAATATGTGCAAACTTTCACACTAAATATATGTTGGCTCACGTTTTATGTGATAGGCATCTTTATAGTTCATACACCTTCGCAAATATAGGGCTCTCATCACCTAATGTTTCGGACGATCATCGTTCAAGAGATAGGTTAGGTTAGGTTATAGTGGCAGGAGATTATACTGAACGAATTCGTCATCAGTTTGATTTTCGTAACTCTACCATCATCGGGTCGCATATCGTCAATCGCATAAGAATCCAATTAAGAAATCTGGTACGAATTCAGTTGGAATTATTCCTACTCAACTATAGACGGCGTTGTTACCATTCTTTTGCGAAACAGCTGATTTTCGGTGAAACTTAAATATTTTTTTATACGTTTATCGACGAAAGCAAGCACGAAACCTCAATATCATTTTTGAAATGCTATCTATAGATACCCCACACGTATGGGTTTGATGAATTTTTTTTTTCAGTTTCAGTTCTAAGTATGGGGAACTCCAAAAATTTATTGTTATTTTAATGTTTTCTATTTTTATGTGAAAATCTTAATGCGGTTCACAGAATACATCTACTATAAGTTTCAACAGTATAGCTCTTAAAGTTTCGGAAAAAAGTGGCTGTGACAATTTCGGACAGACAGACAGACAGACATGACGAATCTATAAGGGTTCCGTAGCCAAATGGCAAACAACGTATAATGCCCTCTTGATTTGTAAAAGAACAATAGGCAAAACATGGGGCCTGAAACCCGGCATGGTACCCAGGATATATACAGTAGTGGTGATACCCATACTTACATATGGCTCACCTGTGTGGTGGAGGCCAACAAAACCAAAATTGGAAAACTAGCAACGGTGTAGAGAACGGCTAGCATAGCCATGACTAGTGCACTTCGTACTACTCCCACGGCAGCACTGGACACCTTTCTGGACCTTATCCCGCTAGATTTAAAAATAATACAACTTGCTGGTAATAGCTCTTTGCTTCTGGTGCCTACTGCTGTATGCGAACTGCATACCCCTGTTTTCCTAACTTAACCTAACCTACCCATTTCTCAGCATGGTTTAGCTTGCTCACGCAACTCTGTTTCTCTGCTAAGGGTAGGTGTCTATGTCGTCTGCCTACTTTTTCAAAACAAACACTGTTTGTGTGGCCCGCTTCCCGATTTATTGGGATTTCACCTTTAGTCTATGTTGATGGTATAATATGTCGGAAACTTTCACTCAAGTGCCTACAATAGCTCCACAAATTTTCTACTCAATCGAAATAATGATTCGTCAACTCATAGAGCGAATACACGAACATAAGCGCGCCACATATTGTATGTTGATGAAACCATGTACAAAGTTTCAACTCAATTGGATGAACAATGCGCGAACGAATAGAAGACGAACACACAAACATTATTTTTTATTTATACGACAAACGGAAGAAGATAGGGATATCCTGGTAAGGCGTGGACTTCCGCTCTTTATGCTTACCTTCGATAGGTCTGATAACATCGAAGACATATACCGAATTAAATCTATAGTAAATATTGTGGTAAAAATCGAGCCTATGCGTAGAAATTCGAAAATAATTCCACAGTGCAAACGTTGCCAAGAATTTAATCATACGCAAATGTATTGCAAAAAAGAGCCGCGATGTGTGAAATGCGCCGGAAATCACTTTTCCCAAGACTGTAGAGGAAATAAACAATCCTCCGCTACCTGTGCTAATTGTAAGGGAAAGCACCCGGCAAATTATAGAGGTTGTGAAGTAGCTAAGGAGTTGCAAAAACGGAGAGATGCGTTCCTCAAGCCTCAAAATAGGAATACAAAACCGTTAGCCAAGCCGAAGTCTAAGACTGCCCAGGAGGTGGTAGGCAATACAAAACCTCCGGTTCAAGAGCGAAAAAATGTCAGAGAAAGAGAGACAACAGAAAAGCCCTCAACCTCTGTTGTCAAAAGAAACGCTATTGAAAAGTTACCATCAGGAAAGCCATCGAATAGTGGCCCTCGGACAGCCAGAGTGCAGACCTACGCTCAGGCCGCTGCATTCGAAGGAGCAAAAAACGTTGAAACTTCGCCGGACCCTGTTTCTCTCGTTTTCTCAGTTATTCTCGAGAAACTTGAAGAACAAAGTAAAATAAATAAAATTATTCTCGATCGGTTGGTTAAGCTCGAAAATAATTCATGGAAAACGCGCACTTCAAATACAACATGAATGAAAAACCAATGTTAAAAATATGCACTTGGAATGCAAACGGACTTTTGCAAAAACTTGACGTATTGGAAATATTCATACGTGAGAAAGATCTTGACATTTGCTTGATATCTGAAACTCACGCAAAAAAGGGATTGAATCTAAAAATAAAAGGATATAATGATTTCCACGCTTGTCACCCTTCGGGAAACGCGAGAGGTGGATCATCATTGTTTATTAAAGACTGCATTGAGCAATACGAAGACCTGAAGATAGAGCTTGAAACTATGCAACTGTGCACGATTCGAGTAAAAAATAGTCAGCGTACTCTTAGAATTTCATCTATCTACTGTCCACCGCGTTCCGCGCTTGAAAAAAGTGATTACACGAACTTGCTTAAATCGCTCAAACCAAATTTCATTATTGGCGGCGATTTTAATGCGAAACACACGTTCTGGGGTTCTAGATACATCTCGCAAAAAGGTAGAATGCTCTATGGGGCAGGTATGGAGTACAGTTGCGATTTCCACTCGACGGGCAAACCGACCTACTGGCCAACTGATACTTCAAAAATACCTGATCTGATAGATTTTTTCGTCGTGAAAGGAATAACTACCAACCACATTAAAATTGAAGAGAGCTTTGATCTGTCATCTGATCATTCACCGGTTATTTTAACATTGAGCATAAAACTAGCCAATAACCTAGAGCCAGCGAGATTAACTGGTAGATCAACTAACTGGGAAGGCCTTAGGAACGAAATTAAAGAGAATGTTGAACTGAGCGTTCCACTTACGACACCCTATTAACTTGAGGCTGAAGTTGATCGCTTCGTTGAGATCGTACAGCTCGCCTCCTGGAATAATACGCCTAATCCAAGAAAAACGCCGGCTAAATACGGCTTACGATATCCTCAAGAAATAAAAGAATTGGTAAACGAAAAAAGGAAGGCGCGTAAAAAATGGCAACAGAGTCGCGCTCCGCAACATAAAGCACATTTGAATTATTTGTGCAATTTGTTGAAGACAGCTATTAAGGATTTTAAAAATCGGGCGATAGGTTCCTACCTTGAAAATTTAACAGCGAAAAAAGATTCCAATTATTCACTTTGGAAAGCTATAAAAGGCACCAAAAGGCCTAAAATCCCCGCGCCGCCAATTAAAATAAATGAAAATGAATGGGCAAGGGAAGATAAGGAAAAAGCGGACGTTTTTGCCGCCCATCTAGAAGAAACCTTTAAACCGTACGATGGTCAAGCGGTCCACGACAATATTAATAGGACGGAATTACTACCTGACAATTTAACACTCACAAGTGCAACGCTAAGGGAACTAAAACTTGAAATCGAATCTCTAAAACCTAAGAAAGCTCCTGGTTATGATTTGATCACTGGAGAAGTTCTCAAAGTCCTACCAAGAAAAGCATTAATTAAGCTTCTTCAGATTATAAATGCGGCACTCAGACTAAAACACGTGCCGAGCCAATGGAAAGTTGCGGAGGTCATAATGGTTTTAAAACCAGGAAAACCGCCAAATGAAGTAAAATCATATAGACCAATTTCGCTCCTTCCAGTGATATCCAAAGTTTTCGAGAGAGTACTATTAAGGCGAATACAACCGGTTATAGAAGAAAATAATCTTATCCCTGACCACCAGTTTGGGTTCAGAACCAAGCATTCGACGATTGACCAAGTGCATAGAATTACTGACGTAATCGAGAAAGCATTTGAAGAAAAAAAGATATGCTCAATCGTATTCCTTGACGTCTCACAAGCCTTTGATAAGGTGTGGCACGACGGCTTAAAATTTAAATTACGACAAGTTCTTCCCGTATGCCTATATGATATTCTAGAATCATATCTCGGGAATAGACTCTTCCGTGTTAGAAATGGGAACGAATACTCGGAGCTCAAAGAAATTTCGGCCGGCGTTCCACAAGGTAGCGTCCTCGGGCCGCTTCTCTATCTCTTATATACACGCGATATACCAAGAGAAGATGAAACTACCCTTGCTACGTTCGCCGACGACACCGCTATCCTTGCAGTAGGTAATACAATTGAAGAAACGACTGCAAAACTACAAATCGCACTGAATAAGGTAAATGAATGGACGAGGGACTGGCGGATCGCCCTCAACGAAACTAAATCTGTTCACGTGAATTTCACGTATAAGAAAACTAATGACTTGCCAATTTTCCTAAACATTTCCCGAATACCCTTTGCAAACGAGGCCAAATACCTGGGAATGACTCTCGACGCAAAGCTAAAATGGAGTTCGCACGTGAAAATGAAACGTAAAGAACTCGATATCAAATATAGAGAAATGTACTGGTTACTCGGAAAACATTCCCAGCTCAGTACCGAGAACAAACTGCTTTTATACAAGCAAGTGCTAAAGCCGGTGTGGACCTACGGTATACAACTTTGGGGTTGTACCAAGAAAACAAATGCCAATATTTTACAAACTGTTCAAAATAAAGTGCTTAGAGAAATTGTACAAGCACCATGGTATATTAGAAACGACGATATCCACAGGGATCTCGGAATTCCAACAATCGAAGCTGAAACTAGAAGCTTCGCGAGAAAGCATAGAAACCGACTAATCGGACATACCAACAATACAGTCCGACAAATCTTGGATGAGAGCAATTTATTGCGCCGACTACAAAGAACGAAACCGTTCGACTTGGCAAGATAAGATTAACCGCGCCTAAATTGCGGAACATGCAGGATCTTTCATTGGAAAGTAACCTGTCAAAAGTTATTATTTCGTGATAGAAAAATTGCTTGATAAGTTATATCTTAGTTGCAGTATCCATCAATCTATCGATGGGAGGTGTTTTTAGTCAGTAAAAATCTGACACTACTATGAGCACGGCTATTCTCATAGTGTCTTTGGAAGATCTTCACCTACCCTCTTAAAAAAAAAAAAAAAAAAAAAAAAAAAAATTTATACGAATCCCATTCAAATCGCAATGTTCTTCCGGCTTTTCCTTTGGGTTCTTTTCATATTTTCTATTTTTTAAAAACATTTTTTTTTTGAAAAAAGGAAAAAAAAAAGAATCCCAGAGCACTCAGACTCGATAACGGTCCATTGTACTACCAGGGAGAAATCCTCTTTTTGCTGTAGAGGTCGGAGAAAACAAGGTGTCATTCGTTTCTCTCCCTAATTTCCTTAACGCCCGCGCTGTGTAGCTATTACATTATAAGGGTCACAACAAATCCCTTTAGTGCGTGCTTATTATATAAAAAAAAAAATTAAAGGGTGGCGTATGTTGTAGTTCCCCATGCGGATTGAACCTGCACCTTAAGTTTCTAACCTCTACACCATCGCCACCTTCAAAAACAACTTTGTATTGAGACAAACAAAGCAAAAAAAGAATCATCCAAATCGGTCGAGCGGTTCTGGTTTTTGCGAAACTAATAAAAGATACAATCAATAAGACTTGTGATTACATAAATATTAAGAGTATATCAAGTTTAAGTTCACACATATGGGTATTTCTTTGTAAAATTTATTTTACCCAAGAGCGACAGTTTGATTTTGCAGTAAAGCAAAATTTTGCCGTTTACCATACACCGGCTGTTGCTGAAGCCACCTTCTGGCTACATCACCAGGTCAGCTCAATGGTACGATATACGATCACTATTTCATTGAATCATAGTTTGTAACATACCTTAATATTGCCCGTAGACCCCTAAAAGTTAATAAATTCGTGATCAGCATCGATAGTATTGTAGCAGTAATGTATCAACGGTCCATTGCGCTACCAGGAAGAAATCTTCTTTTTGGTGTAGAGGTTGGAGAAACAAGGTGTTATTCGTTTCTCACCATTCACGAGTGACGTATGTTGCCGTTCCACATGCGGATTGAACGTCTATCACATTAATACTCAAATATTTTTGTGTTTGTCTTTTTATTTGAGTGGGTTCATTTCCTTATTATTTAATAATATTTGTTTTTATTTCAAGTGATTCCATGGTCGTCGAATTCCACTGCACTCTCGATAAATGTGTTACTTCATCTATTTACATTCTATCAAGCATTTATCTATTCTTAATAACTTGCTAAGCAATTTATTGTAATGGAAGAAAATATTTTTTTTAATACTTTTAGATACTAATTCTTGTTTTGTTAATGTAAAATTTGTTTGAAATAAATAAAAATAAATAAATATCGTTGAACGCATTCTCTAACTGCACTGTCATCAAATAATGCTGTCAGTTAGTACCACTTGAGTGAATTGCAGGCGTCTTTAACGGGATAAATTGTCCAGAAATTGGAATTATCAGGGGAAATTTTTGTGGGGGCTAACCTACCTTCTACGTGGGCGGCAGTGGCTCAGTGGTTAGTACGCTGGGTATTCGAGAATCACATCCCACTAACATTTTCCACTGTCCCATCTCTTACGAAAGTCTGACAAACATCGAAGCTGTCATGAGAAGCAGTTCGGAATCGGAATTAAATTTTAGGTTTCCATTTGTTTTTACATACATGAGGCCATTCATCTATTACGTTCCTTTTTTTTGTCTCAGGCAAATCAATTTCGAGATTTAGCATGTCGTGGAATGGCACGAAAGAATAGCAACCATTACATGGTTCGTTTATCTAACCATAATTATTGATTGACATTCAAATACTTTCTATACTCTTAATACTATAGTTTTTTGACTTCACTCTTAAAAAAAAAACATTTTCAACGGGAAACGCGGGGAAATGATGCGGGCAGAATAGGATTTGGCTAAACCTATTAGTTCTCTAAACTGAAATTTATCAATTCTTGGACTAAATTGCAGTAAATTTGCTTGTTTTTTTGTTCTAGACTTTTTTTTATTAATAGATTGTTGTTTATGTTTTCAAAAATTTCACGTTTAAAAACTAAGATTTGTTAAACTTGGTAGATATTAGTACAAAAACAAAGTCTGTATCTATTGTTTGGGACACAATGCGGTGGAGCGGAATGAATATTCATGGTATATTCTAGTGACTAAGTATTTTTGTATTACTAATGAATAAATGGTTCAAAACTAGAAGCGAAAGACGGATACCTATGCATAAGTGGGCGAATGATTTTACAGAGGATTCTATCGAGGCTCTCCTATTTGGAACAATGTCTTATAAGAAGGTTCTGAAAACGGGGATACATCATGCCATTATTGCAGACTAATACTCCGAAGGCTGGTGCTCTTGCTTCGTATGCAAAAGATGAGCCCGCAATTCTTGAGCTGGCGTTGAAAATGACGTCGAAGCTACTTTGTAAACTTTGCAATCTTCCATCTTAAACCTTTTTCCATAATAATTTTTTTTTAAAATATATTTCATTGAAAGACCTTATAAATAAAAGCTTAAATTATGAAGTAAAACTTGTTTGGAGTCATAAACTTTAAAATTACAGGAAATATTCGCTTATTTATCTTCTTTGTTATTTATTTATTTATTTATCTTCGTTGTTTATTTATTTATTTATCTTCTTATTGATTTATTTATTTGCCTTAGTACTTATTTAGTCGATTATGTTAATTTACTTATTTATTTATTTATTTATATTCTTATTTATTTATTTATTTATTTATCTTCTTTGTTATTTATTTACTTATTTATTTATTTATTTATTTTTTTTTTTATTTAATTATTTTTTTATTTATTTATCTTCTTATTTATTTATTTATTTATTTATTTATTTATTTATTTATTAACGTTTGTTTAATCGATTATGTAAACAACAACTTTATTTGTGATCACCTCAGGAAAAATTTATATATTAATTAAATGAAGGTTTTTTCATGTAGCTTTTCCTTCTTAAATCTTGAATCTGTGATAATACTATTTTATAAATGTTATAAGTTTTCCAGTAGTAAGGTAGAAAATACCATTTCTCTGTAAATTGTGCAATCTAGAAATATGAAAAAAATTTATATAAATTCAGCTACAATAAAAGTTTAAAAAAAATCGCTTTCAAGATCAAACGACCACATTCCGCCCCACGTTCCACTACGGCCATGTGTGGTCTTTCTATATTGCCGGTAAACCCCTAGTTTTTTTTTAAATTCGCCCACTGTCACGACAACATTTAAAAAAAAAACAGTTATATCGAAAAATCAAAACGAACAAAGCAGCTATGTTCAATAAAATACCATATTCATCTTAACAATTCACCCATACCTACATTTTTGCCACGCCCACCTTATAGGGGATAGGAAAAAAGCCTTTCCCTATGTTTTTATACCCTATTCTAAGGGTGTATTAATTTTGACGCATAGTTTGTAACATACCTTAATATTGCCCGTAGACCCCTAAAAGTTACTATATTTATGATCAGCATCGATAGTAATGTCGATCTAGCCATGTCCGTCCGTCCGTCCGTCTGTAGCCAAAAATTAGGCCTTTAAACTGGACCTAGAGAGCTGAAATTTTAACCATATACTCTCTAGGGTCCCGAAATCATCAATCATCATCAATCAAGTTTACGAATTTTTGAAATCCGCCCACAGACACGCCCACAAACTCAAAAAAAACAAATTTTGGAAAAAATCGAATTTTGAGCTAGAAAGCTGAAATTTTTTATATATGATCTATGACTCCTAAGACTACTCGGGATAAAAAAAATTTCAAAATCCGCCCACTGGGCGTGTGTCCACAAATAAATAAAATAATTTTTTTTTACCCTATTCTAAGGGTATATTAATTTTTGAAAATCCAAAGTTTCAGCTAGGGAGCTGAAATTTATAGTATATACTCTCTATGGGCCCTTTATGCTCATGTGTAAAAAATATTTTCAAAATCCGCCCACTGACACGCCCACAATTAATTTTTTTTTTTTTTTTGAAAATTCAAAGTTTGAGCTAGGGAGCTGAAATTTATAATATATACTCTCTAGTAGCCCTTTATTCTCATGTGTTAATTTTTTTTAAATCCGCCTACTGACACGCCCACAATTAAATAAAACAATTTTATTGAAACACCCAAGTTTGAGCTAGGGAGCGTTTTTTTTTGATAAAATCCTTTAAATGTTATATAACAAAATATGTAGAGCGTTCTTAACAATTCAACCATACTTAGACTTTTGTCACGCCCACTTATGAGGGATAGGAATAAGAATAGGGTATCCAACAGTTCGCCCAAGCGGACGGTAGCCCGTCCCTATGTTTTTATTTAATTTTAAATGGTTTTCGGTTGATGCTTAAGTGTTTGTTATTTCAGTTCAATGTAGAGATTTTGACAATAGTCTTTCAACTTCTAATGGAATACGACACAAGTGCAACTCTTATTCAAAATGACTATTATACTATAACTGACAGCCTTATTATTTAAACCTGGTAATGTCAAAAGCTATGCTAAATTTGATTTCTGTAAAAAAAGAAAGGAATTGCTTCGTTTTTATCAACAAAAAGGATTTATACAATGTTTGATTGCGTTCTCTGAAGAATCAACATTTTTGCACTGAGAATTGAATACCACAGAAGGTGCGATATTCTCTACTAATGTAGTACAACATAGATAAATGTAGGTACCTATTGAAAGTGAAATCGGCCAAACACTGATATACCAATTGACAAAAAGTCCACAACAAACCACATACAGTTCAACAAAGCACCATCAGTCGTTGATTAATCTCCTTTCTGCTGAATATAATGAAGGGTATTCATGCAACGCCGGTCGTGAAAGCGTTGTAAACGTGTAAAGTTTACCATGTGAAGAATGAACGACCAAATGCCATACAAATTTTAACAGTTTTACGACTTTTACGAAGTTTTTGACGGTTTTATGACGCTGCACGAGTACCCTTATTATGTTTCATTCAATGCTAGGTAATTTCAATAAGGCAGAATATAATCATTAAGTGAAAGCATTCGCCCTCTATGTTCAAATAGCTAAATTAACGTTTGTAATTGGTTCGTAGCAAGAATAGGAGTTTATAAATAAGAAGTGGTAACTCAACAAAAACAAAATCTCCAAAACCAAAAGGGTGGAAAACCAAGTTGAAGTAACTTCACAACTGTACCGAGGGGTTGAATATTAAAGTGGTGGATATCTTTTTTGCTGCTTCCAGAATTATTTAATTTAGTTCTACATACTTGCGATAAACATTAATTTGATTAGTGCATACATATTATGTGGTATAATTAGTTGTAAATAAATGTTTCGATAACGATTTAAACATTCAGTTCATTGGCAGCTTTATTGTCAGTTATCGGATGTGTCAACAATTATTTTAAATGTTGAATTTGATTTTCACCACATGCATTCTTCTACCCCTACAGGACGTTGGGTGTATTTCTGTTTGTTGTTCGTTAAGTATGTTTGTTGATGGCCACACGTTCAAAGTTATGCAAAATTTAAATCAGCACCCATTGACTTTGGTTATGATTATGAACATTACATTTGCAAAAAAAACATTTTCATAATACAGGAATGCGACGACAAAAGAAAACCCATAGAAAAGGATTTCGTTTTTATTTTCGTTTCTTTAGGAGAAAATCTTGTTGTTGCATTGTTTTCCTACAGGTTAAACTGTGGTAAGCATCGCATGTATGCATGCGGTGATGGTGGTTGTCTGGCAAAAAGGTGAAAGTTGAAAAATCTGGTTCGTTTTTTTTGTATGAACTGGAGTGTCTAATTTTATTTGTTTGGCTATAGTAGTAGTGGCCGTAGAACACAAGTAGGTATGTCAAAATGAAAAGAGTAAGTACCTAGTTCAATCCCGTTTAATTTTTACGAATTATGAATATTTAAATAGAGCTGCGAATGCTTAATTGTGGATAACATACTGATTTCATATGTTAGTACTGAAGTGATTAATTATTTCGTCGTCCTTATATTGTTTTGCCGTATACGCCATTCCCATTTGGCAGTCTACTGCATGAAAACCAAACGTTAGTAATTTTTTGACACATATTTTTGGGAATTCTCTTTTCATAACAGTATTCCGATGATTATAGTTTTTAAAATATTTAATTTTTCATCAAAAATTAGTTTGCCCCATATCCACGCTATCAAAAACGAAAGTTGCTTTCCTCATATACGTAGATACTTTAAAAAAAAAGCATATAGGTACAAGGTACGGCATTCCAATTATATGTTATTAAAAGAAATTTCTTCCCTGCTAGTGAATATTTTTGCAAGAAAAAACTACGTATACCCTCCATGGTATATAATAAAATGCTCGAAATTCAGCTGTATCCGTCACCCAACCTCCAAAGAAAATAAAGAGTTTGAGGTTCGATTGAAGCAGTCATCTCAAAAGGCTCTTCTTCACGCAATGTGTTAAAAACCACAAAAATCATAAAAATCATTATAACCGTTTTTTATGAAAAGTGATGTCTTCTAAAATTTTAGAAACTTTTATAGAAAAAATACAAAAAAACTATAAAAAAATATTTCTGAAATCTGAGTATGCAGTGAAAGCCACCTTCTGACCAAGTAATCAAGACATTAAAATTGATCAAAATCGTAAGAGCCGTTTTAGAGAATCGTGACATTTTCAAATAATCAAAAAATATTTATATGACTTAAAAAGTATGAAATAAAATTTTACAGTTTTCGTATATGAAAATTCTTTTCAGATGGTAGTATTAGTCGGTGTGTACATTTTCTTCGAAATAACTTGCCCCGATATAAGTATTTTCGTAAAGCACCGTTGTTCGAACTAGGAAAACCATTTTTTTACGCTCACCGCAGTTATTTTATATTTCAAAAATTATCAAAATTGTAAGAACAATTTTTCAGATTTTTTTTTTTTTTAAAAAACCCTTTGTTCCTTGGTTCCTACGTACCGTTATTTGAAATGATAGGATACAAAAAAATGACCACAAGGCAAATACTAAGTTTGAATGAAATCCGTCCACCCATTGTGGGTGGAGCCTTGGTGACAGACGGACAGAAGTGCCGACCGCCCGACGGACGGAAATTCGGGCCACACTATTTTAGACTTCTCAGTAGTTGTAATATCATACCTCATAACCAGTAGCGACGCGTGCCAAAAATGTGTAGTCCTTCAGTGAAGTTTTTATTGCTATAGCTGTTAAGATCATTTTTACCAGTAAAAATAAATTTTGAAATTAAATAAAAAAAAAAGTTTACATCGCTTTAAGCAAGTTTATTTAACAATTCGAATTTTTCAGACTAAAGGAACAAAATGTTCCAGGTGGCAATGGTGCGATGGTAGTGTATTCACTAAGTGATTGGCAGGTCGTGCGTTCGAATCCCGATCAGGGCCATGATTTTTATAAATTGAATACACACAACAAAAACTGATCTCCCTAAAGCAATTTAGGCGCCACCTGTTGAGAAAAAAAAATTCCATCGCACCAAACTTCTTCCCTATCCTTCTATTCTTTCAGTAAGTAGCACCCAAAAATAGGCAATGAATTGCTAGGAGCTACTTGCGCAACAAACTAAAATGCCTGCGCTGTGGTTTTACCATTATAAGGGTACTGTGTCACTACAGAAAAAAGAAATCCCTTTAGCGCACGCAAATTATAAAAAAAAAAAAAACAAAATGTGTTTTTATACCCTATTCTAAGGGTACCTATATTAATTTTGACGCATAGTTTGTAACATACCTTAATATTGCCCGTAGACCCCTAAAAGTTACTATATTTATGATTAGCATCGATAGTAATGTCGATCTAGCCATGTCCGTCCGTCCGTCCGTCCGTCCGTCTGTCGCCAAAAATTAGGCCTTTAAACTGGACTTAGAGAGCTGAAATTTTAACCATATACTCTCTAGGGTCCCGAAATAATCACGTTTACGAATTTTTGAAATCCGCCCACAGACACGCCCACAAACTCAAAAAAACAAAATTTTCGAAAAAATCGAATTTTGAGCTAGAAAGCTGAAATTTTTTATACATGATCTAAGACTCCTAAAACTGCTCGGGATAAAAAAATTTCAAAATCCGCCCACTGACACGCCTACAAATAAATAAAATAATTTGTTTATACCCTATTCTAAGGGTATATTAATTTTTGAAAATCCAAAGTTTCAGCTAGGGAGCTGAAATTTATAGTATATACTCTCTAGGGGCCCTTTATGCTCATGCTCATGTGTTAAGTTTTTTTAAATCCGCCTACTGACACGCCCACAATTAAATAAAACAATTTTATTGAAACACCCAAGTTTGAGCTAGGGAGCGTTTTTTTTTTTTGATAAAATCCTTTAAATGTTATATAACAAAATATGTAGATCGTTCTTAACAATTCAACCATACTTAGACTTTTCTCACGCCCACTTATGAGGGATAGGAATAAGAATAGGGTATCCAACAGTTCGCCCAAGCGGACTGTAGCCCGTCCCTATGTTTACATTTAGATTTTATTTATTAAACAAAAACTAAATCTTCATCACTTAAAAAAAATATGAATTACGTTTTAATAAACAAGCAATTGATAAGTACCTACCTTCATTATTTTACCTAAATTCTGTGACACAGACGTACTTGCTGATATGAACTGAAAAAGAAAACGTCCAGAGTGTCCATACTCATAATATGGATATACTCTGCACGCGACAAACTTCAAGCACAAAAAAAAACCTTCTCGTTCAAATCCCTTTTGGTCGAATGGTCGATACAAAACAGGATTTTGTTTGCTTGTGGGCTTACTTTCAATTGTATCATTTCGTTGCAGAATCGTTTGCACGAGTAAGTTAACGACTTCTTATAGTCGGAGACGAAAAAAATATATTTTTTAGGAGCGAGGTCCCACTTTATTGATAATCTCTTACAGTCTAATTTTACAATTTAATTTGATCCAGTATTTATACCATTGTCCAGAGGAATCTGTTACAAAGCATATGAAATGAATGTCATCATGAATGTGATATAATTTATGGTTTGCACTTCAAATCCCGAAGGGTGTTCAATTATTATTTACATTCAATGAATGTTTACATCTGGTTTCTAAAAGGGATTTTATGACTCTATACAATTTTGTTTACTCAGCTTGTTGCTGGTGATAACTCTTCCCTTCTTTGAAATCTACGTCTCGTAGATCTATTAAAAATTTACATGTATTGGATTTATATCACTCAATTTTTCTTGATGATTTTCTGATTGTGTGTTCAATGGTATTACAATTGTATTGTTGGAATCTAAATTATTTCTTTTTCTCTGACAATAATACAAAATACTGATTATTACAATAATTATTGCTAATGTACAAACAATTGTTGAAGTTGATATTTTATTATTCGTATGAATCTCATTTAACTTCTTTATATTATCTCTATGGAGACTAAGCAAATATTCCAAATCTAATCTTTAATTGTTTTCACTAACATTGGATTGTAGGATTTGGGGCAAGGGTTGGAAGGTTTCTATTTCCTTACTGGAAAATTCCTGGTCGTTAATTTGAATTGTTTCGTTAGTATACTGTACCAAGAAGTTACCTTCTAAATGTTGGGTTTTCTTTTCGTGAATAAGACTACCATTGAAATTTGTGACAAATATTGTGTTAAATATATAACGTGAATTATTTTAAAATTTCCGTTTAGCATTCTTCCTTCTCCTTGTTTGATGGTTATTATAGGACTATTGTATTCATATACGTTAAGTGTAGCGAGTATACAACTCAGGATCGACACAATAAAAGATACATTGGCTTTTATTCCTGAATATTTTTAATATGGGATTTGTGAATTCTTTTTCCGCTTTCAGTGGTAATAGTGACCTTGTTGTCTTTTGCAACTATTTCTTTATTAAAGGGAGGCTTTTGTTTTCCGTCTCTTCTTTTATTTGCTGCAAAGATAATTTGTCCTACCTCATAAGTTTTTGGTTTATTTTTTTGTAGTTTGCTATGCTAATTTTATTCTTTTGATTTCTTTTAATTAATTCTACTAAGTCTTCATTTACTTTGGCTTGAAAATCGACTAAGTTTTGATAATTTATTTTTTGTGTTCTACCAAAGAAAACGTCGCTTGGTCTTTTTTTTATTACTGAATGCACACTATTATTGTAACGATCTACTGCAATGTTAATCAATTCCTTTGTCGTGAAGTCCGTGTATTCTTTTTGAAGGCATTGCATTATTTCTATAATAGTGGAATGGACTCTTTCGACTGTTCCATTTACTTCGCTTTTTTGTGGTGGAGTAAGGTAAAGTTCTACTCCTATAGTTCTAATATAATTTGAAATTATTGGGCTTATGAATGCTGATTCATTATCTGAAACTAGTATTTTTGGTACTGTAAAATAGTGTAATACTTTCATCATCTTATTTCTGAGGTATATTGCCGATTTTTCCTTAATGTGGAAGAATTTGGTGAATTTTGAAAACTTATCGATGCATGTAATGAATTTTTCATGGTTTATTTCCATGATATCTACATGAAGTATCTCGGATGGATATTTAGGAATAGGAGTTTCTTGTAATTCTGGTTTCAGGGGATGTCTATCGTATTTATTACTATTACAGATCTCGCAAGTTTTCGTATATTTCTTGATTAGTTTAGTCATCTGCGGGAAATAGTATTTCTCTAAAATTTGCTCTTTATTCTCTCTGTGATTTCTATGCGCTCTTGTGTGTTCTTTTTGTATAATGCTAAATTTATTTTCTTCATTTGAGATATCTTGAACAATTCTTTGTGTTAACCTGATTTTAAATTTGCTGAAATGTTCCTTGAAACTATCTTGAAGTATCTGTATATGTTGTTCGGGAATTTTAATTCCGTTAATTATATTTGGATTTAATTTTTCCTTTAAAATTCGAATGAGAGTGTCTTTGTTTAGCTCTTGTATTCCTATGTAGTGTCTTCTGTAGTTAAGATGTGGTTCTTCATAAATACTCATTTCATTGTTACTGAAGATAATTTGGTTTTTGAAAACATTAATAGGAACTTCAACATGTGGGATGAGGTCTGTACTGTCCTCTTCTGCACTGTGCATAGTTGCGGATGAGCTGGAAGTCAAAATGTTCGTTTCGGTTTTTAATCTTGACAGCGCATCTGCTACTAAATTTGTTTTTCCAGGTTTATATATTATTTCGCAATTATATTCTTCAATTCGGGCTTTCCATCTTTTCAACTTTGCGTTAGTGTTTCTATTACTTAAAGCAAATGTTAAAGGTTGATGGTCTGTTAAAATCTTTATCTTCCTAGCTCCATACAAATAATTCCTAAGGTTGTCTAAGGCCCACACTATTGCTAGCATTTCCTTTTCATTGGTAGCGTAATTTTCCTCAGTTTTATTTAAGGATCTTGAAATATAAGTTATTGGCTTGTCTCTTCCTATCTCGCCTTGGGATAGTACTGCACCTATTGCTTGATTCGATGCATCTGTTGTGAGAACAAATGGTTTATTGAAATCTGGGAATATTAATATTTCGGAGGATATGAGTAATTTCTTTAAGTTATTGAACGCCTCAAGTTCTTTACTGCCTAATGTAATTTTAATTTTTCGCGATTGATTGGCTTTTATTTGAGCATTCTCTCCCCTTGTAAGAGTCGTCAAAGGTTTTGCGACTTTTGCGAAATCCCTAATGAATTTCCTATAGTAGGACGTCAGTCCAAGAAAACTCTTTAATTCTTTGAGATTCTCTGGGGGTTTAATTCTTTCTATTGCCTGAACTTTTTTTGGGTCTGGTTTAATGCCGTTGCTTGATATTAAGTATCCTAAAAACTCAGTTTCTTGTTTCATAAATTCTGTTTTGTCTAGATTAACTTTTAGATTAGCTTTTTCCAATTTATTAAATATAGTGTCAACATTCCTCAGATGTTCATCTTCAGTTTTTCCAAACACGATAATGTCATCTATATATGTGTAACAAATTCTGCCTATGTATTCCTGTAACACATCGTCTATCATTCTTTGAAAGATTGCAGGAGCATTCTTTAATCCAAATGGTAGTCGTGTATATTCGTATTTTCCATTCATAGTGGAAAATGCTGTTTTAGGTATATCGGTCTCTTTCATTTTTATTTGATGAAACCCTGACGTTAAGTCAATTGTTGTAAAATATTTAGAATTACCTAAGCTGGCTAATGTGCTAGATATATCTGGTATTGGATATGTATCTGGAATAGTTACTGCATTAAGTTTCCTAAAATCAATTACTAGTCTATATTTCTTTGTACCTGAAGCATCTAATTTTTTCGGTACAATCCACGTAGGTGAATTGTAGGGACTTTGGGATGGGCGTATAATTCCATCGTCCAGTAATTTTTTTATTTGAGTTTGCACCTCTTCCCTCATATTAAAAGGGTATGGATAAGACTTCGTATAAATTGGTTCATCAGTTGTTGTCCTAATCTCAGCTTTCACTTTCGTATCTATCATCTCTTTATCATTTACTTGTCCAAAAATATGTTTATATTTACTTAATATGGTTTGGATTTTTTCTTTAGTTGTGTTTTTTAAATGGGTATCTCTAATTTCTATATTATTTACTTGTGTGGATTGTTTTTCTTTTAGGGGTATTTTTATACCTGATTTTATTACAAGGATATTGTTCTTCCTATCTATGATAGCTTCTAATTCTTTGAGAGTGTCATCTCCGATTATTCCATCGAAGGATGCTAATCCTGGTAAAACGAAAAATGTTATAGGAGTATTATTTCCTATGCACTCAAAGAATTTTGCACTTATTTTTTTGTTAATTTGAATTTTTCCTCCGGCTGACTGAATTTCAAAAGGTTTTTGAGCTGGTTTGGCATTTGGTGCTAATTTATGCGTAATGAAGTTCTTATTAGCTCCGGTATCGATAAGGAATTTTAATTGTGTCCCATCACACATCACATATTCTATGTATGGTATGCTAGAGAGGCACTTGTCGTAAAATTTACCTCTGATTGTTCTTCTTCCTGGTCCGTATTTTCTTCGTTTGCATAATTGTTGTCTTCGTATTCCTCAGCGTACTCATCCAAATATTGTTCTTCTTCTTGTGTGTCTATATTAAACACTCTTTGACGCTTTTGTGGAATATTTCCTGAACCATGTTGGAAGTTTTGATTATTAGCTGGTTGGTTGTACCTGTAATCTTGTTGATAATGTTGTTGATTGTAGCTGGGTCTATTCATGTAATTAACTTGTCTAGTTTGGGCGGATTGGTCTGTTTCCATTGGAGTTGGTGGTTTTGGCTGTGTTGGTCTTTGCGGTGGAGGATAGTTTGATTGTTGCTTCTGATTATTGAAATAATTTCTCTGCTGTTGATTGTGTTGAATATTATAAGCCGCGTTTCTTTGTTGTACGGGGAGTGGCTTTGATAGATTTGATGGCTTATGTTGCCATTGTCTAGGAGCGAAGATTTGGTTGACAGGGGTTGAAATGCTATTACTAAAATCTCTTTTGTGAAGGGAAATGTTCCTATAATTGTGGTTTTGTATTTCAAGGCATGTCGCATATGCTTCTGGGAGAGTTTGGGGTTTTTGAATTATTAGAATCCTGGAGAGTTCTCCATTTAATCCCCTAATGAACACGTCAAGTGCTCTATTTCGATAGCTCTCAATCAGTGCCGTAATCGTTTCTGAGGAATAATCCTCAGTTTTGATTTTATTTATTATAAGTGAAAACTGGTGGTTAACACTTGCATAAAATTCGTCAAGAGTGGAAGTTCTCTGTGACATCGAATTTAATTGGTGTTCCAATGTTCGAATGTCTCTTTTATCTGCGTAATGCAGTGAGAGGCATTTTTTTATTGAGCTCCAATCTTCATTAAATATATTATAGGAAATTAGTGCGGTATCCGCATGTCCGCGAATCTTTTGTCTAATGCTTTGGAGGATTGATCTATAGATCGGCTTATTTCTTACTACCTCATAATCCCTTAGGATTGTTTCAACCGTGTGTATCCACGATATATATTGGACGGGATTACCGTCGAAAACCTGCAATTCTTTTATGCAATCCGGTAATTTGGAAATTTCTTTCAATTCTTGTTCATTTTTAGGACCCGGTGGAATACTCTCATTATTTGTTGAAGATGTTGTCCTAACTTCTAAAGCACTTAATCTATGATCAATTTTCTTCATAAAGTCGATCTGGGCATTTACTGCTCCAGTAAGTCTGGTAACTGTGTCTTTAAGTTCTTCCATTTTCTTTTTTATAACAGAAAGATAAGATTAGAGGAGGAGGGATCGTAGATAAATGATTAAAAAATATAAAATTAAAGATGGAATATATAGTATATTATATATAAAATTGTCAGTTTTTATACTTAGAATGTTCAATTTTGTAAATATTTAATTCAACAAATAAAAAAAAATAAAAATATTTTTCCTTTTCTGTTCTAATTTCTAAACTTTTGACAAAATAATTAACTTGCTTAGCTTTTAATCTCTCTTTATGTTTTAAGAGTTTTGCGTAAAACTATTTAATTCTAGTTGTTTTCTTTAACTTGTTAAAACACTTTTTGCATTGGTTTTTCACCTTTAATATTTAATTTCTTTCTTGGTTTTTTACCTTTAATATTTAGTTTGTATGTATTTCTTTCTTGGTTTTTCACCTCTTATATTTAATTTGTATTTATTTCTCTTTTGGTTTTTCACCTTTAATATTTAATTTGTATTTATTTCTCTTTTGGTTTTTCACCTTTAATATTTAATTTGTATTTATTTCTCTTTTGGCTTTTCACCTTTAATATTTAATTTGTATGTATTTCATATTTATTTTTCATTTTACTTACACTAAAATAATGATCTCCATCTTTCATCCAATGGAGCCGGATGGACTGCGGGGCAACGCAGATGATCAAAACCCTTCTCTGGATCCTTCTACAGTCTGATGATCTTCAGAGGATTTTTATAGTGCGCGTGTCCGGGTGAGTGGTTACACACTTGGACAAGCAGTGCTGGAGTAGTCCGATGTATCCTTTTTGGAGAATGGTGTTAAATATTGCCACTTCCTACTAATGGTTCGGTTGCTACTACACTTGGTGTTTTTTCCAATTACTGACCGTTGAGGGTACACTTTCACTGTACTTTTAGTGCTAATTATTTTTAGATCACTTTTCACCTTAACACTTTTAATTATTTAAAACTTGTCCCTGCTGCTCGGGCGCCAGTTAACGACTTCTTATAGTCGGAGACGAAAAAAATATATTTTTTAGGAGCGAGGTCCCACTTTATTGATAATCTCTTACAGTCTAATTTTACAATTTAATTTGATCCAGTATTTATACCATTGTCCAGAGGAATCTGTTACAAAGCATATGAAATGAATGTCATCATGAATGTGATATAATTTATGGTTTGCACTTCAAATCCCGAAGGGTGTTCAATTATTATTTACATTCAATGAATGTTTACATCTGGTTTCTAAAAGGGATTTTATGACTCTATACAATTTTGTTTACTCAGCTTGTTGCTGGTGATAACTAGTACATACACAAGATCAGATGGTTTGAACGAAATGGTTGTTACAGCGCTCGATCTATGTTTTGTCTTGTTTCCATATTCGTATCACACATCATATCAAGCTCGCCTCGTTCAAAAGCGACTTGAACGAAATGGCCCATACAACACGTGAAATTCTTTTTTTCTTTGTGCCTATACTTTCCATTGTATTATTTCGTTGCCGAATCGTTTGAACGAGTTGTAAAGAAGAATTGGAAAAAAGCTACGGTAGGTGGTTCACTTCTGTGTGGAAATGTTCAAACAGGAAATGCACGAGTTAGAATATGAAAAATTACAGCAATGTGAAGAAGAGTATAAATATGTTGTTTATAGTTTAGAGAACGCCAAAATTGAGATAACTGCTTGTGAAAGTTAGTCGTTCATGAACGACTTGAACAATATGAGGCTACCCCAGTGCATAACAAAGATTTGCATATTGTGTTGGTTGATTTTGAAAAGGCCTTTGATAGTTAACCAAGGGATCTGTTATGAGCGGCGCTAAGACAGCGAGGAGTTCCGAAAACCTACGTACAGGTGATCATGGATATGTATGAGAGAGTAAAGACATGAGTAAGATGCCCCGTTGGCGTCACAGAGGAAATGCAATTACAGTCCTTGACTATCTGCTTGAAGGAAAAGTGACGGACCTCAATGTACATCAGTTATTCTTTGCTGACGTTGGAGTCTGCGGAAGCGAGGATCAAACCTCGCTGCAATGAGTACTTGTATCCGAAGAAAACAGAATACTTGTACTGCGAGTTCTCATACCTCATACTCGGCTTAAATTCAAAATTTCAGCGCGATTGCAATAACTTTTTCTTTAGTAGATACTTATACGAGAAAGTTAAAAAAGTAATCCGAAACCGGCGAACCCCACATATGGACCAGTAGAGAGGCCGTAAAGTGGACGGGCTATATCCCTTTCTTCCGGTCATAATTTCGCTGTTAAGGAAGAAGAAAAAGAATTCCCTCTTCCATTGGTATGAAAACACGAACATGGGTTCAGGGGAGATTGATGTATACATCCGGGCTTAAATAATCTGCTGACGCAAAATGGAATCAAAATGCAAGCACTCAAGGTACAGGAAAACATTAAGCTGGTTGCTTTTCTGCGATGCACGTTTAGCTTAAGGCCAATTATGCATATCATAGTATCGGTTCGAACTTTTGAAACTATTATGGAGACTTACAAGTCCTTCTTCCTAATGCACTTAATATTGTTTTATAATGTACTCGCACTAAATGGATTTTTGAATACCCTTATAATGTAATAGCTACAAAGCGCGGGCGTTAAGGAAATTAGGGTTAGAAGATAGGTAAAGATGCCGATGCACGTTGGTTTTGAATGTTTGTAGATTATAATGTGTAGGAATAATGAAGCGGGGAAGAGCATTCCACATTCGTGTTGTACGGCTAAGGAAATATTCCTTGTATTTCACTGTACTTATTTCAGCGGATAAATGCCGTATAAATAGTAGCCAGATCAGAGGGAGTGAAATATCTCTTGCAGCGCTTAAGGAACCCGTTTTTGGCGACATCGAATATGTGGCCATTCTGACGAAAGTTTTCATTAACACACATGCCGAGAATGGAAAGCCGTTCGGTTTCAACGATGCAAGTGTTATTCATGGACAATGGCAGGATGTTGTTTGTTTTACTTTAATGGCAGAAGACATATTGCGTTTTGAGAGCATTAAATTCCACTCTATTAGTTACACTCCACTGAGTTATGCTGTCGAGATCGGAATTCAATGAGCTTAACCCTAGTATGGAACTTTGGTAGTGTATTTAATGAATCCCATGAACTTTTTAAAATAATATTAACGTTTAATTTATTTATATGTAGTTCATATTAAAAGAAATAAATCAATGATTTAGTATAAATAAATATTAATTTAAACAATAAAAACAAAAAACCTAAGCCCCATTACAAAGCAACAAAAAACAACTTATATTTTAAAGGAACCTTAAAATTGACATTAAGTCATAATTGTTTGCCAAATTTTCATTTTTCGGTTTAAAATAAGTCTACAAATAAGTCTTAGTAATTTTAAATTAAATGTAAGAGTGGCACACGTCACACACGCCCCCAGAACTCAGGCATGGCTATAACTTCTTACCGCAGGTACTTACCGTCGCGCCACGACCGTTACGGGCTAGCTCCGACCACCGACTGAGTTAGTTTAAGCAACCAACCCAATGCGGTTTATAGTTAGAAGGATATAATATTTTTTCCGCGCGTCATACGTCTCGCAGACGTAGATTATCTTTCTAGGGTTAACATATGTAACCGTTCCAGTTCCACACCCGAAGATGAATTTCATTAACCAAGAAACGAATAAGAGAAGTTGAGGGTACTGTCATCGGTAAAGTAGTGGATTGGATTAGGGGTGATAGACAGAAGATCATTTATAAAACTCAGAAAGAAAGACGGAGTCAAAACAGAGCCTTGGGGAACACCAGCATTTATTTGGTAAGTTGCAGACTGGAAACCATCCAAAACAGCTTGAATTGGTCCGAAAGGTAATTTCTAATCCATTGAAAGGTATCATCGATTCCAAATGTACGCATTTTCGACAAATGCTTTTGAAACATCAAGCCCAACGATCTTACTTTCACCACCTTGTGGAAGAGATTGGTTTCGCTTTTCGGTTGGATAAGTCATCAAATCACCAGTGGACCTGTTGCTGGAGGAGGGAGATGAAGATACGCCTTTTTTTGGGACACCCTGGACGAATGCTGATTTCCGTCTTCTAGGGAAGAGCACGGAAGAAAAGGATAGATGGAAAAGATTGCGCAATGGTTTTGCCAGCGAGGAAGTACCTACGCCTCTTCCTTCAAAAGGGGAAATACCAACTGGACCAGCAGATTTGTGAACGTCAAGTTCTTGAAGTACGAGTACAGGGGGAGACAAAGCACAATCTGGGAGCGTTGAGCTGACTGCAAAGTGAGCAGCAAGCAATTAATATGAGGGGAGGGTGATATTTTATTTTCTCTTTAGAAATCTGATTGCTGTATCTGTGTTGTGAATTCAAAAATTGATTGCATCGAAAGACACACGAATAAAGATAACGGTAAGTGATTTTTATTTTCAGCAAATTCTCTCACCATCTGTAAGCCGATGCTTATCAGAAATGAACTAGTTTTTGCCTAAACTCCTCACTGAATATAATTTAAGGAAAGTGGGAACTATGAACTTGGTATCTAGTCGTATTGTTGATGCCAAGATCCTACTTAATATAGCTGCTTTGCTTTATAGCCATTTAAGGCAGCATCTCGCGATATTTTTATTTGGTCTGTGTGCTAATTACCATACTTTCGGTTTTGATATAGGTAATTACCATTATTATGCTAATAATGACCTGCGGGTTGGTTACCTACCAGGCGCGTCCCCCGGTGGTGGATAGGGGGACCTCGGTACGATACGTTCGTGATCCGAGGTTTTAGAGTCATAGCGGCGTTTTATACACCGTCAAAGCTCTATCGCGAACCAAACCAAAAAACAAGTATGCAGGAAGAACTAAAAGATATAAATACTCCAGGTGGTACTCGCATGGGCGAAAATCCACCCGTGGTCTTTTCGACCACGGTCGGGGCACGGATTCTGGAGGCCCCAACCGACATACTTATACCCCCCGCCTGTACAGGCGTTGACCTTCGAGTTGCGAAAAGGTTTGCTTCCGAAGATTCCTGCAGCTCTATCTCCGACACGTTCGGTAGACTGGGCTGGAAAAATGGAGAAAGTGGCGGAGAGGTTCAACCTGATACGCTTAATCTTCAGACCAATAGACAGACAGCCGATAGGTGCGATGCTACCGACGAGGCCTGTGAAACCGAACAGGTGAAACGGGCCACAGAGGCGGCGTCCACTGGTCAGCGTCCATCTAAGAACCAGCGAAAGAGGAAAAGGAGAAAGGCGGCTATCGTGCGGCGCAAAGAAACTGCACCGCCAGTTGAAGGCGCAAGCGCTGAGAACGGCACTTCCCCGGCGGCGACGGCAAAGAGATGCAGGTCGGCAGAGGTTACCCCAACCGAAACCACCCAGCTGACTGAAACCAACGCTGCCTCCCCTTCCAATAGCTCGAACAGGAAAAAATGGAGGAAGAATACCTCAAGCACTCCTGTCGGTGGAACTGCGCGCGCACCTTCTGCGTGCCCTTCCACTAGAACACTTCCAGCTGATGTATTTCCAATGATTGGATTTACTCAGATTAACCTTCAACACTCCAAGGCTGCTACTGCACTCATCAGTAAGAAGCTTTCTGTGTTGAATACAAAAGCCCACATAACATCCATACAGGACCCATGGGTGTGGAAAAATCGCATCTGTAGCCTTGGAGGTGTCCGTGGCACTACGATACTCTGTGACGCGCGGTCCGAGAGACCAAGGGCTTGTCTTGCTGTGTCGAACCTTCTCTCAGCGACTAAGCTTGGACAATTTTGTGGCCAAGATTTGGTTGCTGCAGCCATTAGCTACGAAACGAATGGAAATTGGAAGAGCTTCGTCGTGGCGTCAGCTTATCTCCCCTATGATTCGGTAGTGCCTCCACCACCGAGGGCAATTGCTGAACTCATTGACTATTGCCACACCAGGAAGATGGGCCTAGTTATATGCTGTGATGCCAATGCTCAAAACATTGTTTGGGGCAGCAGCAAATGCAACATGCGAGGAAACCATCTCCTGGATTTCATTCTATCATCTGATCTTACTATCAACAATGTTGGCTCGCAACCAACTTTTGTGACGTCAAGAAGACAGGATGTGATCGACCTAACTTTATCAAATAGATACTTTAAGGCGGTTACTAACTGGAGGGTCTCTTCGGAGGTGTCCCTCTCAGACCATAGATATATCGAATTCCAAATCGAATGCGAAGCCATAACTTTGCAGGAGAGGAGGAATCCGAGAAAAACCAACTGGATACGCTTCAGGGAGGAATTAGGGAAAACTCTCAAAACTCCAACCAAACTCAGGACGAGACAAAAGGTAGAGGAAGCTGTTCAAGACCTGAATAGTGCCATTACTAGCTGTTTTGAACTGACGTGCCCAGTAAGCAAACCCCCTGGCAGAACACCGGTTCCCTGGTGGACCTCGGAACTGCAAAGAATTCGTAGAGAAGCTAGAAAGCTTCTAAATAGGTCACTCAAGACTGATTTGGAGACAGACTGGAATCTCTACCGATCGAAGCAGAAGGAATATAAGAGGCTAATTCGGGTATCGAAAAGTGCTTCTTATAAGAATTTCTGCGAAAAGATTGAAAAGCTGGGTGAAACTAGTAGGTTGGTTAAAGTTCTGAAAAAGGGCAAACCAGCCAAACTGGACTCACTTAGAAAACTTGATGGCACCTTCACTGAGACGAAAGCGGAAACTCTTAGTTATCTGCTGGAGTCTCACTTTCCGGGTAACCAGATTACAATTGGTTCACAACCAGCCCCGATTACCGAGACTATGAGTGAGCCAAGACAAACAACTCGGCGTAGCTGGTATATTGCGAAGGCCGTGGTGACGGACGAGGCCATTAAATACGCATTTGCGTCTTTTGACGGCTTCAAGTCGCCTGGTACGGACGGAATATACCCAGCCATGCTGCAACAATGTACAAACCAGCTGCTACCGACTATGAAGAAAATCTTCACCGCTGTCCTAGCACTGGCATACATTCCAACATCCTGGCGTACAGTTAGAGTGGCATTCATACCAAAAATTGGCAGAAGTGACTACTCGCTCGCCAAGAGCTTCAGACCAATCAGTCTGACTTCTTTCTTGCTGAAAAGCTTGGAAAGGCTGGTCGAGCTTCACGTGCGCAAAGGTGCTTTGCGATTGCACCCACTATCTCCGATGCAACATGCCTATCAACGCGGAAAATCCTGCGAGACTGCGCTCCAAAATCTAGTTGGTAGAATTGAAGGCGCGCTTGACAGAAAAGAATACGCGATGGGCATTTTCATCGATATTGAGGGTGCTTTTGACAATGCGACTTTTGATAGCATGTGCAGCTCCGCCAGACAACACGGAGTAGACGAACCATTGGTGTTGTGGATTAAAGCAATGCTAATGAATAGAACGTTGGTTGTGGATGCGGATTGTGGCCGCTATGTTATGGCGGGGGTAAACAGAGGCTGCCCGCAAGGCGGCGTCATGTCTCCACTGCTGTGGTGTATGCTGGTCGACTCTCTGTTGAACGCACTCAACAGTTCTAATATTTACGCTCAGGCGTACGCGGATGATGTTGCCGTGCTTTCTGTTGGATCATGCCTAGCGACTGTATGCGCCAAGGCGCAGGCGGCCCTTGACGTGATCGACGAATGGTGCACTAGGAATGGGCTCTCGGTCAATCCTCTTAAAACTGAGGTTGTTCTCTTTACGAGAAGGAGGAAGCTGGTCGGGTTGACTCAGCCAGTGCTTAAAGGCGTCACAATCCAACTCTCCAATGAAGCAAAGTATCTGGGAGTCATCCTGGATAGCAAACTTCTTTGGTCCAAACATGTTGAGCTGAAGACTGCCAAGGCGCTGTCTGTTTTCTGGCAGTGCAAAGGCATTTTCGGCAAGACATGGGGCTTATCACCGAAAAGAGTCCTATGGATTTATACGGCTATGATAAGACCATTTATAGCATACGCATCGGTTGTTTGGTGGAATAAGCTTTCACGTAAATACGTCACTGCTGCTTTTGCCAAACTCCAAAGGCAGGTATGTCTCGGCTGCACGGGGGCCTTCCCCAGCACGCCTGGCTCCGGCCTAGAAGCACTACTGACCCTTCCGCCCCTTGATGTTTACATCATGGGCTGTACAATCAAGGCTATCTCACGTCTTACAAGAGGTGGCTTTTGGTATAACTCGCACTGGAGTTTTGATGAACTTGCGCAACGGTTGTCCTTCGACTCCTGTCTTATGGATATGCCGTCTGATGCGATGACACCGGAACTTCGGCTAAAGCGCAACTACGAGGTCGACTTTCCTCGCGTCCAGGACTGGCTCTGGCCGGACTCTGAACCTGGAAGGGAATGCAGTCGAATCTTCATGGATGACTCCAAAACCGATCAAGGATCTGGTGCTGGTGTCTTCGTGGAGAGCGATAACGTTAGACTTTTCTTTCCGTTAGGCAAATATGCGTCAGTCTTCCAAACAGAGACTTATGCTATCCTAATGGCCATGGACTATGTTACGAGGAACAGGTGGAGGGGGCGAAATATCTGCGTCTGTAGCGACAGTCAGGCTGCGCTTAAGGCCTTACTCAAACCCTTAACTACCTCCAAAATAGTACGTGAATGCAAGATATCGCTGAATTCGGTCGGAAGGCTGAATTCACTTAAACTTGTCTGGGTCCCGGGTCATAACGGGCTCACGCGAAATGAGATCTCCGATGAACTTGCTAGACAAGGCTCAGAGGGGGACCTCTCAGGATCTGAACCAGCGATCTGTCTGCCTGCGTCCTCGGTCAGGGCTTCCATTGACGGTTGGGTTTCCTATGAACACAATCGCCGTTGGCATGACTCTCCAGGGTGCAGACAGACTAAGCAAATGCTCCCCGACGTCTGTCGGAAATCCGCGGCATTCTTGTTGTCTCTCAACAGAAAAGACTGCAGACAGACTACTGGCGTTCTTACGGGACACTACGCTTTTGCCAAACGCCTTAAGATGCTAGGCCTAAGCGACACCACCAACTGCGAAGCCTGTGTTGTCCTGCTTTTGCTCGTATCAGGTGACAGGTATTTGGTGCGGATATGGTGAGTGCTGTAAACCTAAGCTCCTTATCAATGAAGCGCCTTCTCGTTTTTCTTAGAAAAACGAGTAAATTCCCACAGTAAAATGTGGTGTGTCTGCCTGGTAGTACAATGGACCAGTATTGAGTCTGAGTGCTCCAGTGCAGAAAGTCTCACACACCCCGACAAAAAAAAACAAAAAATGCTAATAATGAGAAATGCTTTAAATTTTATTTTACTATTTATAATAAGAAAATTCTGGAAAGAATATCTCTCCTTGAAAAACAAACAGTAAAAGAACTGTACCTAAAAGAACATAATGGCTAATAATATACAAATCTTATTTGCAAGCGACTCTCGACATAAACAAAATTGGCATATGTCTAGTCTCCGAGACATTTTAAAATTGGAACAAAATACGAACTTCGTGGATACAAGACATACCAAACCCCACATATTCAAAACACAGCAAGAGGAGGGGCCGCAGTTATAATTAAGGAAGATGTTAGCCACGAAGAAGATGAAAAATATCAGTCGTGTGAAATACAAGCGAAATCCGTAAACATTAAAACAAGTAGCGGCCAGATAACGGTAGCAGCGGCATATTGTTCTCCTAGCTACGGGCTGAAACAAAACAATTTTGAAAGCCTCTTCCGTAAATTCGGAAATAAATTCATAATAGGCGGAGATTTCAACGCTAAGAACATATCTTGGGGATCAAGATTAACAAATACAAGAGGAAGAGAACTCCTTGAATATATTAAAAAACCAATGTTAACTACCATTCAAAGGGAAATCCTACTTACTCGCCCACAGATAGGAACAAAATCACGGATGTTGTCGACTTCTTCTTAACTAAGAATATTTCCTCAAATACTACCCAAGTTAAGGAAGATCCAGATCTTGACTCAAATCACTCATCTGTGGTTAGCAGCACTTGGTAATAAAATTATAATGAAGGAACACGACCCACGTCTAGTAAACAAACTAACTGACTGGACATATTTCAGATATTTAATAGATGAACCCATCGAACTATCCACAACAATTAATACAATAGAGCAATTATAAAGTGAAGTACAGTCCTTCACCCTAGCTATACAAAAGGTTGCATGGGCTCCAACGCCTGAATTAAATAGCAAAGTAAAAAGAAACGTGTATCCCAACGAAATTTGCGACATTATATCAGAAAAGAGACGAGCTCGCAAACGATGGCAACTGTCAAGAGCTCCAAGTGATAAAAGTAGACTTAATAGCTTAAACAATAAGCTCAGAAAATGGATAGCGGAATTTAAAAATGCATCAGTGGAAAGATACCTTACAAATCTGACAAACGATGCTAGTACAGAATACTCACTGTGGAAGGCTACAAAAAAAAATTAAAAGACCAACGGCATACATTCCGCCAGGGAAAAACAGCAGTGATAACTGGGCTTAAACAAACAAACAAAATGCGGATCTATTTGCGGAACATCTTGAAAACGTTTTCAAGCCATACGCCGATAATGATATTTCCCAACAAACGGAAGAAATGTGCGAAGACGAGAGATCGTTTCCAGCAGTAACCTCTAGGGAAATAGCCAAAGAAATAAAAGAAAAGATCAACCCGAAAAAAGCCCCAGGATTTGATCTTATAACGGGTGAAATTCTGAAAAAAACTGCCTAAGAAAGGTATGATGAAAATAGCACAGATAATAAATGCTGCGTTCAGACTAAGGTATGTTGCGCGCATGTGTAAGGTTGCGGAAGTTATCATGGTACCTAAGCCAGGAAAATTGCCCAGTGAAGTAACGTCATATCGGCCGATATCATTGCTGCCAATCCTGTCTAAGCTATTCGAAAAAATGCCCCTAAAACGACTCCATCCGATTCTAGAAGAAAAGACACTGATACCAAACCATCAGTTTGGATTCAGAAATAAATACTCAACAATAGATCAGGTCCACAGAATAACTGATATAATAGAAAAAGCTTTAGAAGAAAAACTAATATGCTCCGCCATCTTCCTTGATGTAACACAGGCTTTTGATAAAGTCGGGTACAAAGGATTAATCCGTAAGCTACAAAAATATCTTCCAAAAGAGTACCATGAAATACAAGAGTCGTATATAATGCAACGATTATTTAGAATTAAGCAAGAGAATGAGTACTCCGAATTGAAACACATCAAAGCTGGAGTACCGCAAGGTAGTGTGTTGGGACCAGTACTGTTCCTCCTATACACGAACGACCTACCACAAAATGATAAACTACTGTTGCCACTTTTGCAGACGATACTGCTGTACTTGCAGTAGGAAAAACCGCACAGGGAGTTACAGAAAAACTGCAAATGTCAGTAAATGATATATCCAAATGGACCAAAAAATGGCAAATAAAAGTAAATGAACTAAAGTCGGTTCATATTAACTTTACGAATAAAAACGTACAACACATACCTGTGTACATAAATAATAAAGTAGTTCTGCATTCGAACTCAGCTAAGTATTTAGGCTTGACTTTGGACGCAAAGTTACGTTGGAAAACACATGTCAAAAAAAAACGAGATGAACTAAATATACGATAATTCATGCCTCTCAATCTACAACAAACAGCTTCTCTAAAAGCAAATATTAAAACCAATTTCAACATATGGCCTCCAGTTATGGGGGTGCACAAGAAAGACAAATCTTCAAAGCATACGAGTACAACGCTTTCAAAACAAAGTATTACGCAATATTGTTAATGCGCCGTGGTACATACGTAATGCTGATCTTCATAGGGATCTAAAAATTGAAATGGTAGAGGACGAGGTTCGGAAGGTCGCAAGAAGACATGAAGTTAGGCTTCGCAACCATGCTAATTTAGAAGTAGTTCAACTACTTAATAACAACAATTTAGTTAGAAGATTACGTAGAGTTAAACCTTTTGAACTAGTTAACTAGGTAATTAGGAAAGAAATATATGTGTTACAACATAATCACACTAACAAAGTAATAATGAATTAAGAAAAAAAGGTAACAAACCAAAGATACTCGTAGTTCCTAAAAACAGTACATAAGTACATAAGCAAATGTTAAAACAAAATTGCTGATTAGTCTTGAGACTAGGTGGGATTACTGGAAGGATGGTAACATCATGCGTTCCCTGGGTGTTTTTAGTGGGTGATTTAAGTCTCACACTATCGCAAAGTTCGCAAGCGATGCCTTTCAACGATTTTCACCTAGCTACACGTAAAAAAAAATAATATAGCTCTACGGCAAAATTGTGCATTCTTATTTTTTGCTAATGAGCTTGATATCTTGATCAGCGCGTTGTTGCTTCTTACAAAAAAATTACCATTTAAATAATGCAGATAGCAGTAGATACATAACATATGCTCATTTTACTCTTTGAATACTTATCCTCAATTGCAGGAAATTGTTTCCAAAAAGTTCATTGGCACTGTGCGCACATCACTTCAGATAGATCAAGCTTTTTTCTGATCTTACTATAACTCTAACTGTTAAATATGGTTTAATAAATTATAAGGAAAATTATCAAGTTTGATTTTCAAATATTTAAAAATTTCAACAATCTCGTCAAACAAATCACAACTCATGTAACTTGCCATACAAAACCAATATGTGGAAACAAACAAATCAAAAGAATAAGATACTCTCAAATGAAAAATATTCAAATTATATTGTAATCCAAATGTAAATTTGACAAATTAAAACTAATAGACGAGACCACCAGGTAGTTCTCACTATCAACAGCTACCCTATACGAGTGTTTCTGTAGAATATCTTTCTCCATATCTGATGTTCCAATTTCACGGCACGGATGGGCTGAACCGATTCAATCAGATTAAATCCGGCAATTAACTAATTACTATGGCGGATGAAACGAATTCCAAATGTGGTAAAGCTAAAGGTGATGATGCTCACAGGGGATCAGCAGACAGCAATACAGAATTAATTTGTTCTCAGCAACACTTTGCATAATTTCTCAATTCTTATGGGATTAATAAAAGATATAAAACTGGCAATTTAGGTATAAGAAGGCAAAGGTAATTAACACATTCGCCTGAGAAAGACACGAAAATGTGCTTTAGGTGTTGTTTTCAGCTTGAAGTTATGATATGCAAAAATACATCCTTGAAGTTCAGCATTGCTTTAAGTAGCATAAGAGACTTTCCATTCGTTACTTCGTTGTTATGAATTGATGTGATAAAGAAATACACTCGTATATATATTTGTTCGTTTAATTGTATTTTATGTGGATGTAAATGTTATTTAAAGCACAAGTAATTAGTTATACGGATTTTTATAAATTTCTGTCCTCTTGAAATCATTGTAATGGTTATACTTTTTTTTTAAAAAGCTTTTCAACAACGCAGTCAGCTTCAGCCTTCTTAAATGAAATACTAAGCGCCAATACTAGGTTCCGCTATAGTTGTATAGGTTTCGGTATATCAAGGCCGCTATTTATAGAGGGTTGCAGTTGCGTTAGTACATCAAGACAAGAAAAGCAATGATTCCTCAATATGCAGCCATTTTAAACAAAGGACCCAATAACAAATTTTGTATACATTTTTACAGGCGAGTAATTAATTTTGAAAAAAAAAATATTATACAGGGGTCAGACCACGTAAAATAAAAACGATCGAACGACAAATTTTGGAACATGCCAGTCTCTGTTTATTTTTGTAGATATGTCAGACACACTTCTATTTTACGCGATCTGGCATTGGTCCAGTTCTTTTTTTTATAAACCTGTTGTCGGAGTATGAGTATTAATAAAAAAATAGTATTAAATAAAAAAACTAAAAATTAAAACGATGGCGCCAAATTAAAGTCAAGTTGACTCGACACTGCACTACTTAAGTGTGGCACGAGGTAGCATTTTAACGCATTATATCGTAGGCGAAGCAAGCTGTGGTTACTACATTAAGCATAGCTTAAGCATAGGGTGGATGAAGTGGCGGGAAAACTCAGCCATCTTCTGTGATCGAAAAATGCTCCTAAGCTCCTAAGCCGGGCGCGCAACTGCTTTAAACCGCAGTTGCGCGCCCGGCGTACCAAACGTATAACGGCAAATTAACGGACGTGACAGGACGTGAGCTCCAGTCTTACTCTACCACTCTCTCTTCATTATGCCTATTTAGCAGCTATTCGAAATGCAGCTTAAACCTAAAATCCCTGCGCTACGGTGACTAGGTTTTCGTCGCTGTTTCCGAGAAGCCTGAGTTCCGGTCCTTAAGCCAGGCAGCCGGTTGCTTCGCTTTCTTTTATAATCTCCGGATGTTATTTGGATACTCTTCGATTTCCTTGAGCTGGGAGACTGCGTACTGCTATGTCGGTATATAATTAATTATTTATTAGAAAGACTTCAGTGTATATAATATAAACGGGGTAACTTAATGTTAATATGTAGTGTGTATGACGGGGCGGTTAGGTATCGACTGACTGCATCGTTGGTGATGGTCAGCTTAGCTAGCGTTATCTCGTGTGCTCTTGATGGATGTCATTGTTGTTGTGTGACGTTGAATATGTTGTGTGCCGTTGGATACTACACCTCTCCCCTTTTTACTTAACGCCTACGCCTACGTTGTCGAAGTTTAAAATCTGGTGTAAACCTGACGACCGGCTTACGAGTACGCTGGGAACGTCGCTGACTGGCTTGGTCCTTCATAATACTCCTAGTCGGCGATGGTACATCCTGCTTCTTGGTGACATCTTGGCTCAGAGCAGCTAAACGGCGTCCTTCCTCGAACTCACTTGGGCCAATAGTCTTGCGAATTTGATTTTGATGTCGTCTACTTGTACCTTTCGAAGTCTGCACCTCATGCATTCTCCTCCCTACTTTGGCTATCGTCTTGGCTGGTATCCACCTAGGACCTCTAGCGAAGTTTCGAACATACACATCTTCTCCAGTAGCAAATTTGGATTCGAATGTGCTAATTTTTGGCGGAGCTTCACGTGGCGCCAGCTGCGAGAGTAGAGTGCGAGGTTGTCTAGCATGAAGCAGCTCAGCGGGTGACTTTCCCGTAGAGTTAGGCAGACTTCTGAAAGAAATTAAAAACTCTAGTAAAGCTTTGCGAATATCATTACCATTTTGAAACAGCTTTTTCATTGCGGACTTAAAAGTCCGAACCATCCTCTCTGCTTCACCATTGGACGCCGGATGGAATGGGGCTGAACGAAGATGTTGAATATCCCTCTGGCTGCAAAACTGCTGGAACTTGTCTGAGGAAAACTGTGGGCCGTTATCGGATACCAGTAGTTCGGGCAATCCTTCAATAGCGAATACATTCTCTAATGCGTTATAAGTTGCTTCTGATGTGGTACTAGACATCTCAATAACGTAGGGAAAATTGGAGTAGGCATCCACACATATGAGGTACATGTGGTTTAGAAAAGGACCAAAAAAGTCCACATGAATCCTCTCCCAAGGTTTAGTAGGTACTGGCCAGCTGGTGAACTCTTGGCGTGGGCTAGAACTATTCTGCAAACAAATTTCACAGTGACGTATTAACTGGTCTATCTCCTTGTCAATGCCGGGCCACCAGCAATGACGGCGCGCTAACTGCTTAGCCCTTACTATGCCCCAATGGCCACTATGTAGCATGTGAAGTACTCTATCCCTTAGGCAGGAAGGAACTATTACGCGTGACATACCTGCTTGTTCCAATAAAACACCTTTATGCTGCGTTATAGCAAAGCGTCTGGCAAAAAACGGCTTCACATCGTCATCCTTTCCATTTAGAGATTCTGGCCAGCCTTTTTCGACCAATTGGAAGACTTTCTTCAGAATTGTGTCCTTAGCAGTTTCCCTGGCAACTAAGTTAGCGTCCACCCTTGGAAGTGGATATCTTTCAACCTCTAGCTGCGGATTCATAGTCACTTTGAAATCTCCACAAATGCGTATGTTTCCTGAGGATTTTGGACAACAACGATAGGAGCTTGCTTAACAAGTGCGTTTTGGGCAAAAGGAATCGGTCGCGATTTGAAAAACTTTGGACAGGCTTTCTCCTTAACATATAGTTTAGCGGAGAAATTATTGCAGCAACCGAGACCACTACTGAATACTTGAGAAAACTGCGTACAAACCTCCTTGATACGTGCGTACAATTCTTCTCCAGTATTAGCTACTTTTGAAAAGAACACACTATCGCAGCAACTTAATTGGAACCGCAAAACGTCAAACCAGTCCATTCCCAAAATGTTGCCTCCTTCATATGTGTCAGCAACCAAGAGTTTGAGCTCGTGCGTCTGTTCCCTGAACTGAACGTTGATTAGTATATTGCCTTTGACAGGAACAACAAAGTTACCATACGCTCTTAGTACCCTAGCTGGTTCGATGTAATTGTGTTTCCCTAGCTGTTCATACGTACGAAGATCAATCATGGAGCAAGTAGCACCAGTATCAAGCTGAAAATCGAGGACCATGCCATTGACAGATACTGGCACTAAAAACTTTCTAGCAAGCCGCTTAAAATCCCCCATACCATCTTCTTTCAACGTTTTTATTTGATCGCAGCTACCTCGTCTGTTAGCGAATTTTGCTTTTGGATTTTGTCGGCAAACTGAAGATATATGGCCTTTGACATTACATACTAGGCAAATAGCATCCCGCACTGGGCATTGAAAATATGTATGTCGTACCCCACAACCAGGGCAAGACCTTTTTGCTTCTTTGTTCATAAGCATAGCATTAGAAGCCTGTGGTTTTTCAAATTTATGTGAACTATGGGACCTAGGTTGAGAGCGTGAACGAGGTTTATGATTGTCCACTCGATGCACTACCTGAGGAACCATACTGTCACCTTTAATAGCAAGTACAGATTTTTGCGTCGATTCATTAGTTTCCGCTATTTTAACAACATCGTCTAAACTGTGGTTAGACTTTTGCAAGGCAGTCGACCTAACCGTATCGTGCGGTGTGTGCAAAATAATGATATCTCTAATTAAACTATCTACAAACGGCTGTTTACACTCGGTATTATTGCACACAAATTCGAAATCGCGCGCAGCTCTACGCAAGTCCGCTACCCACTCTGCATACGTTTGGCTCTCTTGCATGCGCATTTGAAAAATACCATAACGGGCAGCAAGCACATGAGTTCTATCAGCGAAATGTACGGTAAGTTTGGCAATGAGTACCGCAAACGATTCTTCCTCCTTTTTTTTGTCAGCGAACAAATTACGTATGAGTTCATAAAGCTCTGGACCCGACCAAGATAAGAAAAAGGCGTTTTTTTGATCGTCTGTGACCACATTATAAGCATTAAAATGTTGGTTTAACTGGTCCACGAACGATTTTCAGGATTGTTTCTTTTTGTCAAACGGCGAAAAAACGGGAATATGCGAAGCTGGGAGCGCCGCAGCTCCCTCACTTAATGTAGTTGTGCCAGCAGCAAATTTATCCATCAATGCTTTTTGGTTAGCCAATATACCCGTCATCCACTCTTGTTGCGTATTTAGCAATTGCGAAAACGACTCTAGCAATCTATTCGCGTCCATTTCCTTACTGCGAGTAACAGACTAAACCGATATACACACTTCCATGCAAAAAAAATCATGCAATAAAAAAAATAACCTCGCTCAGCCTCTCTCTGTAGACTCCTGCTACTCCAGGTGTGCTTGAGCGTTGGGCAGCTCGCAGCTTTTTCCAACTGTATATATAACTGCAACAAGAAAATGATCAGAGTTGGCATTTGCCCCTCGATATGTATGCACGTTTGAGATATAAGAAGCGTGAATCGTGGGTTGGGTACCCTATCCTCAAAACCAAAATCCTCAAACTAAAATCCCCAAACCAAAATCCCTAAAACCAAAATCCACAAAACCCAAAATCCCCAAACACAAAATCCTTAAACATAGTTTCCCCATATTTCGAGTATACATACGTATAAGAAATTATGTTTGGATCGCATCTAATTAAATAAACAGTGCAATGCATATGGGGGTCATGCTGCCCCCCTGCAACCACCCTGCTTAGAGTCACTGTGTGATTTGGAGTAGGAGCAATGGAAAATTGTTGAAAACATCACAACTTGCAAAACGTTTGGGGATTTTGTATTTAGGGATTTTGTATTTGGGGATAGTCAATTCGGGTATTTTTCAAAAGGTGGGGTTTTTGGGGTTTGGGGATTTTGCACTTGAGTATTAAGTAGGTATCCCGTGAATCGCATCGATTAGCACGTGGTCCCTTCGGATGGCTGTTCGACAATCGGGTGAGCGCCAGGTTACCAGGTTGCTCTGGAAATCTGGTGCTACTTTTCACCGTACTACTAGCTGCTGCAAAATAAGTCGATTGCCGTTATCAGAAGTCTGTCATCATCATCAGCCAGTCTTCCCGTCCGAGCATTATAATGTTGCTATTTTCTTTTTGTTGAACTCTCGCGCTTATAAGTTCAGCAAGTCAGGTCTTGATAGACATAACCAGAATCTGATTTTTAATGGGGCTAGATGGATACCACCCAATGCTTACCCTAATCCTACCACACCTAATCACCAAAGTCCGATTATACATGCACCAATTTTTGTGCATTTTTGCATTTAAAGTCGAGCTAAATTGTTCCACTAAACGATGCAACGCTGTAAACCTTCTAATTTCGTTAATATCATCCCGCGTGATATTATACAATAAAAATAATAACCCATGCAGAGCTAAATGGCTAGAAGTTCTTGTTTCTTTTCTATAAATTCAAAAGAAGTCATCATGTTCCAAGGTGAATGATTCACAAAAATGTATTTTTATTTCTTTATTTTCTTCAGATACGATGCTGCCAATCAAGTGCAATATGCCCACTCCAGTCAGAGGGAAGGCAATAAAGATGACATGTGAACAGGCATCGTAATATAATGTGCGATGGTAATCAACATCTCAACATCATCTTAGTGGCTGACAACTTTAATTCACACGGTCGTGCTAATTTGAACTTTCATTCAATAAATCCGACAGCAGCGAAACAATAACAAAGTAAAAACGTTTAGTGGTCAAAAATGACTGCTGAAAGCATTGATACCCAAATTTGAATCAAATTTCGTGTGATACAAAAACAGAAATCTGAAACATCATTCGATCTGCAAATTCTATAGGTGTGCATGGATATTTATTATTAATTGATTTGTTGAATGGGATGTCGATGCGGATGCACCGCTCGACTAATCGTCCAGTATGAAGGTGCGCCATAAAAACAAAATTTATTGCAGAATTCCATTAAATTTTGTATTCTTTACCGGTTAATCCATTCTTTTATTTTCACGATCTACCAGTAATCAATCCAGACATCTAGATATGGGTCGTTAGATATAAAGAAACCAACACGGTTTCGGTTAAGCGATTTGTTTTGTCATTTATTGCGGCAATTAACATTTTTGCTGACTGCCAACTAATGTAAAAGCGCTGTTCCTTGGCAGCGTAATTAACTCAATGCGCCACTGATTTGCATTTAAATTTGATCGAAATTGGCGAGAATCTGAATTACAAATGTAGAATGTCATGGGAAATTATTTTCAGTGGAAGTCATTTGTTGCGAACTTGCAATTAAACTAAAATATATATGACAACCGACCGCAGTAGTGAGGTGTGATGTGTGAAGGTGTCAAAATGCCAGTAGTTTTGAAAACGTGCTTCGAAGGTGAATCATGTTTTTCGATCTGCAAAGTGACAGTTTTTTTTTCTTTGCGGTTATTTACTAAAAGATGATGATTGAATAATTCAACTAGTTGAATAAGGTTACTGTTAGCTTTTGCTAGCAATGGGAACAAAATTTGTTTAAATTTAATTTGTTTGTTTGTTTTATTTAAATAATAGCCAAATGGCAGATTGAACTTTATAATATTAATTAAGATCGATCGGATCATCCCTAAGTGATAATGCAGAGAGGGATACTGCATTTCTTCAGTGACGAATCCGAAACCGATATTACGGTCAGTGAGGTATCATTCAATGTCACAGATGCTCAATAGAGCTTTCCACTTCACTTTCCACTGGTAATAATAACCGATTATTACTTAATATAACTAAGTCTAATTCACTCGAATCTAATCTTATGACTTTTTTGGACTTTTAAATTCATTTTAATTAATTATCAACTTATAGTATACAAAAAACGATTAAATTCTATTTAGAATTAAAAGAATACTCTACTTATTCTAGGTTACTGTTCCTTATGCCGAAGCTCTAAACATAACCATAGCCTTTGAATTTGTATGTTACCCAAAGTAGTTACCGCACCTTGAGTACATACTGAACCCTCATAAGGTGGATCAACAATTCCCCCTTAACAATCCACCAAAAATCGGCAGGTTATAAATTCAGATGGCAATTGATGGGTGTAAACATCAGTTGGTACTGTTCACTTTAAAATCATTACTTAGCATCGAATCGGCTACATCCTAGAGTGTGCTACATTTAAAAAGCACATCACTCAGGCAGCTGTCACAATCTTTATAGGTACTCTGTTCAAAGGGTATATTCATTTTGACTCATAGTTTGTAATATGCCTTAATATAGCCCGTAGACCCCTAAAAGTTACTATCGGTGCTCATCACGGATAAGATCAGCATCGATAGTAATTTCGACCTAGCCATATCAGTCCGTCCGTCCGTCGGTAAAAATAAGGCATTTAAACTGGAGATAGAAAGCTGAAATTTTAATGATATACTCTATATGTGCCCATAATCAAGCTTACAAATAATTGTTAAAATCCGCCCACAATCTCAAAAAAAAACGAGTGGGCTTAGACCACACGACTGAAGTAAAACTTCTTTAGCTCTATCTATATGTATATATATATATATATGTTCATATATGCATATATATACAAGGTGGCGCAAAAGTAATCCTCCTATCAGAAAATGCTATAAATTTTGCAATTGGCCCCTAATGTCAGTTCTGTTTTGACATTTGTGTAGTAAACACATGCGAAATACACGTTAATAAACAATGTTACGCTACACTGCTCCAGAACGCGGAATATTGGTGACTATTTATTTGAGCAATAATCGGTCGGTGACTTTGGCACAACGTGAATTTCGTCGCAGATTTCCTACCCGTCCAACGACTACTGGTGAAACACTGCGACGTTTAGCCGCTCGCCTCGAAGAGACTGGCACAACACGAGATGCTGCCAGGCGTGGCAGACCCCGGAGTAGCCGTTCTGCAGAGAATATTGCTGCTGTAGCCGAAGATGTCATGGAAGCGCCGTCGACATCGACCAGACGACGTGCCACGCAAATGGGTATCAGTCGACGGTCTTTACAGCGAATTTTGGTACAAGATTTGAAGATGTTTCCGTACAAAGTCCAGACGGTGCATCAGCTGTTAGCTGCTGACCGCCAATCGCGTCTAACATACGCTCAAGCCATCCTTAATCACCACCAAGAGGAAGATGATTTTTCATCAAAAATAATCATGAGTGATGAGGCCCATTTCCATCTTAGCGGGTACGTAAATAAGCAAAATTTACGCTTTTGGGGCACTGAAAATCCGCGTGTATCCACGAAGAGCCATTACACCCGCTCAAAGTCACATGTAGTTTTCGCTGGAGGAGTCATCGGACCTTTTTTCTTTGCACTGGCCAGCAAGATCGCCTGATTTGACCGCTCCAGACTTCTTTTTGTGGGGCTTTTTGAAGTCGCGGGTTTATGTCAACAAGCCTGAGACTCTTGCAGCTCTTAAAGATAATATCCGTCAACAATGTGAGGACCTATCGCCGGAAGTTTTGGCCAAAGTGATGGAAAATGCCATAAAAAGGGCTCAAATGACAATCAACTGTGGCGGCGGCCATTTACATGACATCATATTCTCGACTTGATGTAAAAAAAATTAAAAGACCAAATAAAAATAATCCACAAGAAGAATCAAAGTTTTTCATTTTTTTTTTAAATTACAGCTAAAAAACATCGGAAGGTTATTTTTGCGCCACCTTGTATATAATATATAGGTACATGTATATACATATGCAAATATTAATTTTCTACAAATATTTAAATTTATTACGGGTTTTCATTGATATCAAAATTAATATTTTTGAATAGATTTTTTATTCTTATACATTAATTTCATTATTTTCATTATCGGATACATCAGTAATTACTGTGGATTGTAAGACCGAGACAGGCTTATGGTATGAGAAATAAGATACGTATGTTTTCGAATAAAATTAGAAAGATATCCAGAGAAAACTGCATCGATTGTTGTTCCATGTCTTGTGGTAGGTTCATTTCGGTTATTATTCATTTGTTGTTCTAATTTATGTTGTAGAGAGTTTAAAAAGAACTGTCCATCTTCGCACGCTATTTACTATGCAAATGATTTATTCAATAAAACATTTTTATACCCGTTTCTAAGGGTATATTAATTTTAACGCGAAGTTTGTAACATACCTTAATATTGCCCATATACCCCTAAAAGTTACTATATTTATGATCAGCATCGATAGTAATGTTGATCTAGCCATGTCCGTCCGTCTGTCTGCCGGCAAAAATTAGGCCCTTAAACTGGACCTAGAGAGCTAAAATTTTAACCATACACTCGCTAGGGTATGAGTTTTAGTTCGTCAAACTGATCCTTTCAACTTACACATCCGCGGTTCTCTTGTCTTACATCCGAACGACAGTTTTTTGAAAACTCCATTCGTTTATGGAATTCCTTGCCAAGGCATGTTAGAAGGTCAATCGGCACAGGACGGTTCCCCATCGAGCTTAAGGTTTTTTTTTTCAAAATCAATCCTCTTAATTCTGTTAGACTTATAATGGAGATGTATGATTAAATTTAATTTTAGACTTATGTCACGCCCACTTATGAGGGATAGGAATAAGAATAGGGTATCGAACAGTTCGCCCAAGCGGACTGTAGCCCGTTCCTATGTTTATACCCTATTCTAAGGGTATATTAATTTTGGCGCATAGTTTGTAACATACCTTAATATTGCCCGTTGACCCCTAAAAGTTACTATATTTGTGATCAGCATCGATAGAATGTAATGTCGATCTAGCCATGTTCGTCCGTCCGTCCGTCGGCAAAAATTAGGCCTTTAAACAGGGCCTAGAGAGCTGAAATTTTAACCATATACTCTCTTGGGTCCAGAAATAATCAAGTTTACGAATTTTTTGAAATCCGCCCACAGACACGCCCACAAACTCAAAAAAAAACAAATTTTTGAAAAAATCGAATTTTGAACTAGAAAGCTGAAATTTTTTATATATGATCTATGACTCCTAAAACTGCTCGGGATATACAATTTTCAAAATCCGCCCACTGACACGCCCACAAAAAAATAAAACAATTTTATTGAAAAACCAAAATTTAAGCTAGGGAGCTGAAATTTATAATATATACTCTCTAGGGGGCCCTTTATGCTCATGTGTGAATATTTTCGAAATCCGCCTACTGACACGCCCACAATTTACAATTTTTTTTTTGTTGAACATCCAAATTTTGAGCTAGGGAGCTGAAATTTATAATATGTACTCTCTAGGGGTCCTCTATGCTCATGTGTTAATTTTTTTAAATCCCTTTACTGGCACGCCCACAATTAAATAAAATAAGTTTATTGAAAAACCAAAGTTTGAGCTAGGGAACGTTTTTTTTACAAAAGCTCCGTTTTTGTTTGATAAAATCTTTTAAATGTTATATAACAGAATATGTACAGCGTTCTTAAAAATTCAACCATACTTAGACTTTTGTCACGCCTACTTATGAGGGATAGGAATAAGAATAGGGTATCCAACAGACTGTAGCCCGCCCCTATGTTTTTTTTTTTATATTTGAGTTGATTGAATGAAAGATAAAATGCGGTTAACGATTTATGACGTATTAAAAAAAAAAACTACTTACTAGATCTCGTTTTTGTCTCCAGTTACGAAAGATTCATAGAACATACACCAAAACAAAATACAAAATACTCTACACTTAATTGACAAAAACCACAACATTTCCGACTTCGAAAAAAAAATTTCAACCATCCACATAAGTAAGAAGAGCAGAAACGACAAATTATTATATAAAACAAACGCACTATATGACACCGAACTCAGGTGCAGCACCTACTAACGCAACAAGAATAAAACCACACATAAGACAGAGCAGGATAAACAAAAAAGAAACAAACAAATAGACACCAGCATACATAACATGTTGTCAAACAGCATAACATAATATATAAAAAATAACAAAACAATAGAAAAAGCGGCGGAAGATGAAACTTTTGTTTCGAAACGCGTAGCGCAGAAACTAAAATAAATATAAGTTGTGGTAAAATCAAAATAAACACACAATAATAAAGAAACAAATTTATCTTTTATTATTTCTCTTACCAATAATTATGATGTTTGTTCCATCGTCCAAAACACAATGAGCCACGCATTATATCACCAATTGATGACTGAGATATATATATATTTCATGCACTGGCTATGAGAGGAAGGGAGAAGGAAAATGTGCGCCCACACTGCTCTCTCTTGCTCCTGCAGTGTAATACAGACAATAGGCCTGCACTGTGTCTTAAATATACGAAGCGTAACTGGCTATGAGAGAAAGAATGTGTGCTCGCACCTCTCTCTCTTGCCCCCTAGAGTAATATTCGATCACACTTTTCGTAACGCTTTCGTCACGCATTCAGCAGCTTACTCCCCAAGTCAAGCATTCGTAAGGAAGGTTTTATTATTATTATTATTTTTTTATTATTATATTATTATTTATATTTTTTTATTATTAATCCGCTCACAATTAAAAAAATACGAATTTATCGAAAAGTCAAAGTTTGAAATCCGGTCACTGACACGCCCACAATTTAAGTTTGAGCTTGAGAGGCCCTTAATGCTCATATATGTAAATATTTATTATATTTTTTTGAAGAAATCATTCGCAAAGTGGTCGTTTTGAACAATTCAATGCCCACTTTTAAGAGGCGTTCTTATACAAAAACTTTGATTTTCCAATAAAATCCTTTACTTAGATTTTTGCTTGACTACATATAGCCAATAATGCAAAGAGTTACGCCCGAGCAGCATTAACAAATTGTGGAAATTCACTTTCAATATCACAACTAAAGGAGCTTCCAATATCAAAATTTAGATAGAAATGGACATAGAGTGCTTTTATTGTCATAATATAGGTCAATATGATCGACCACACAATTAACATACCGACACGCTCGCCGCGCCGTTGCACACAGTGTTGAAGAAGGCCTTATTCATTAAATCGTCATCGTGCGCAAGAAATTTTGCCTGTGTCCATAGACTTTGTGAAAGATTTTGTGCAAGGATTTGGCCTTACGCGCGTACAAGATTTAATTGCTGCAAGAATTTAAGCCAAGCGATCATCGTTTGGGTTGTGTGTTCAGTGGTTGGGCGCCCGAATAGTAGGAAGTCGATCCACTTGTTAAATATGCCCAAAATCATTTTTTATCATCAATGTCATAAAATTGCTGAACTGTTTCATTTTAATTTCAACTCGAAAGCCCCCTTTATAAAGTAACTTTCCTATAGCAACCTTAATTTGGTGACGGGGAAAAAGAATATGCCAGACAAAGATAGGGCGGCATTAATGCCAAGGAAGTCACGATCAGGGACAGAGTATGCACATACTCGTATCTCAGTATGTATATGAAAAATACGGAGCTTAAGGGCCAACAAGACGAATATAATGATTTGTCTAGTGTTTGATCTGAAACAACCTGCGAGTTGGTTCTTAAGCTATCTTTTAGCTAACCCAACCTCTTCTTTATTGGGTAGCGGAGCTTATCAAATACGGAGATGATGTTTTGGTTGGGCGCATGCACGAAATCATCAAGAGGTATGGGTGGAAGAAAGCATGCCCGACGACTGGACAATCAGCTCCATATGCCCGATCTAACCCCGATAAATATCACATATAATATCCTATCTAACGTTCTGTGTAAACGTCTCAAGCCGTTATACAACACACTAATATGGCTTTCGGACCGGCAGATCGGCAATAGACCAAATCTTCACACTTATTCAAACACTGGAGAAAACCAATGAATTTCAAGTCGAGACCCACCACCTTTTCATCGACTTTAAGGCCGCATATGATAGCCTTCATCGTCAGGAGCTCTACGTCGCGATGGCCGAATTCGGGATGGCGTCAAAACTGATCCAGTTGTGTCGCGTGCTACTTGAAAACACGCGGTGTAATGTTTGGAAGCAGCTCTTCCGCATTATTCCAAACATGTACCGGATTTCGGCAAGGAGATTCGCTGTCATCAATAGATTCGACATCATCGGCCGTTCCCAGCGTGCAGTGCTAGAGGCTTTCACGGCGATTGAAGAACAGGCGAAATCGGTTGGTCTTGAAGTAAATGAGGACCAGACCAGAAAAAAACAAACATCTATCCGCTGCCTAGGACCAAACGTCGCTGTTGATAGCAATAACTTCGAGGTAGTTAAAGAGTTCACCTATACCTTGGAGTCAACATGAACTCCATAAATGACGTCTTACTGGAGAGAGAATTACATTGGGAAACCACTGCTACTTCGGTTAGGCCAAACAAATGGGTTTAAAACTCTTCACTCGAAGAACATATTACATGCTGTATCGAAACTTAATTCTGAAAGTCCTGTTTTATTTTGCCGAGTGCTTGACGATAAGTAGGAAAGGGGAGTAATATTGGGTTCTTTTGGAAAAAAAATAAATATACTCCATCGGATATTTGGTCCTGTGTGCGAGGAGGGCGAATGGAGGAGAAGATACAACCGCGAACACTATGAGCTGTACCAAGAAGGGAAGTAGACCAAAAATGTAAAACACGCTTAGCGCATGGAAGGCTGCAGTGTCTCAGGCAGAGACTCACCACGGGTCAGAGACCGTTAGGTAAATAGTAAGTAAGTAAGTACCTAGGAATGTCATTCCTTAGTGAACATTTTTCTGAAAGAGAAAAAGATATATTTATTCATGTGAATAACTCTGTATCGTCATAAGATCGGCGCCTGCTTTTTATTTTTCTCAATTGCTGAAAGACTTATGAATGTGAGAGGCTTAGTCCTTGCTAGACATACATCAATATCTGCAATGTGTTGACACGATACACACTCCAGGTATTTGTAAAATAAAAAAAAGTGTCTGTTATGGGAAGCCTATCTCATCGGTGAACATCGACAGTGTCGTACGCGTACGGCCGGCATGCCCTGTGTGCCCATGGGAACCTCGCATTCGGTAAATATAAAAGAAATTTAGGAAAATGAAGAAATCAAATACTATAAAGTGTGCGCTCGTTCAGATTTTTAACTTTTCAATTTCATTTCCCATGAATGTTGGTTCTTTGAGGTTTGTTTCTCAGTCTCTGATCAAACAAAGACTCATTACGAATTGGATATTACATCTTTGCTGTTTGTTTGTCTAAAAAATGTTTCCTCCCCATGATGCATTTTACTTTTCAAAGTCTTTTTTGTTTAATTTTTTCTTGCAACTTAAGTAGCACTAAATGATTGCTGCAGTGGTGGGGAGGACTAAGATCAGCACGACTTTGGAAGAAAAGAGATTTATTTTTACTTTTTAGGCTTAAACATCAAAATTTTTTGAAGAGCAAAGTTTCTGTATTATTGGCCGATTCTAAATAAATAAGGGCCGACTTTTATTAAGTCAATACAACTGAATCGACCAGATTCCCAATAAATCATTTCAAATTCGGTTAATAAATAAATAGGAAACTGAATAGATAGATAGATTTTTATTTTATCATAAAATTACAAATAGAAGCCATCACACAATTTAAAGTACAGAGATATGATCTATAGGGTACCTATTCATATCTTTCAACTGAAAAAAATCTTAAATATTCCAAATGCTGTTTAATAAGCTCAATAATTAAATTTAATTTTTAAAGGGAAATAACGAGAAAACCCTTCATTTAAAGAAAAAAAAATATGAAAAATATAATCTAATTAAATTAATAAATAATGTTGATATTAACTTACTTGCTAAATAAATAAATTAAAATTAAAGTGAATTTAATAAATAAACGAATATGCATAAAAGTTAACAAAGAACAATAAAAAAATTAACATTAAAGTGAACTTACAAATTAATTATTAAATTTGTGTATAAATTAACAAAAAAAAAGTAAATAAATTAATATTGAAGTAAAAAAAAACAAATATATAAACAAATTTGTAAATAGATTAACAAAAGAAAAAAGTTTATTAAATATGTATATAAAGTAACGAATAGATTAATAAACAGGAACCTATGTTCATAAATTAGCGAAAACATATATTGACAAATATGTATTTGTGTATATCTAAATTAACAAAAAAATAAATCAAATAAATATATATACATAGATACATGCATAAATAATTTAACAAATAAATAAATTAACATAAAAGAAACAAAGATAAACAAAAAACAAATAGTTCAGGTATCTGGAAGAGAACATGTGTAAGTCAGTCTTATTATTAGTTAGCATGATTCAAAGCATTTATTAGGGGATTATCGGAGAAGTTGCATCTGATGAAGATCGTTTCAATAAGTTTTCAAATTCTATCGGAAATCAACTCTGTTATGCAGATCAAAGGTGGAGTAGTGCCAAGGAAGGTTCATCATCATTTAAAATTTTTAATTGTTTTGCTGTATCTGCAATTTTTTGATGTGGCAATCAGCGCATTTTCCCCAATCTTGACAGCCATAAAGCAAAATTGCCCGGAAAATAACCTTGTGTATCAATATTTTGTTGTCGTTAGATAATAGAGAACTCCTTTTAACAAAGGGATACAGCATCTTAATTGCAATACCAATTTTGTGTAATGTCCTTGCAGTTTGTTCCTTGAAGGTTAGTTTTGTATCAAGATGAACACCTAGATATCGAACAACCGGCACCCAGTTTATCTGATTGCCATTTATTAATAAATGATTAGACGGTAAGAAACAAGACTTTCTTTTTCTCGTAAAAAAGATAGCTTGGATCTTTTCCGCATTTACTTTTATCTTCCATTTACTGTAATATCTCTAAGATTCGTCTCGATGGTGAGACCAAATTTATGCGACGAATATATTGCAGTGTCATCGGCATAAATAGCGATTTCGCACTCCGGTAAGGATGGGATATCTGATGTATACAAATTATATAATACAGGCCCAAGAACTGAGGCTTGGGGAACACCTGCGTCGATATTTAGTAGATCGGACGGACTATTATTGACATACACTCTGTAACTACGACCTGACAAAAAACTTTGGACAATTTTACAAAGGAATAAAGGGAAACTTAAGTCAAGCATTTTGAATAAAAGGCCATTGTGCCAAACGGTGTCAAATGCTTTCTCAATATCGAGAAGTAATAATCCCGTCGATTTCTCTACGTCACGAATTGTCTTTACAGTATTGCAAATTCTGAGAATTTTGTGGCAAGTACTATGATAACGTCTTAAACCAAACTGTTCATCGCGAAAAATATTTCGGTCATCAATTATTTTTAACAACTTTTTTTTATTTTTAAGTACTTTTTCAAAAAATTTACTTAAGCTACTAAGCAAACTAATAGGCCTATAGCTTTCGGGATTATAAGCTGGTTTTTCTGCTTTTGGAATACTTTGGCTTCCTTCCAGACAGTTGGAAAATATTGCATTTTCAGGCACGCATTTATTAAATAAGTTAAAAACTTATTACCAATCTTAGGTAGGTTTTTTAAATAAATATTTCTTATATGGTCCAGACCACCAATTTTTTAACAACTAAATTATCAGTTAAATATTTTATATCTGCTTCGCTCACAAACTCAATCGCCGGTGTTTCCACTACAGCAGAGGTTGATGTCCGCAGCGAGTTGGATACAAGTAGGTCTGTGTTTGTATCTCCTAGAGGTTGAGACACAGAATGATTTTGTGCAAATTTGTCGCGGAGTAAATTGGCTTTGTCAAGGTCAGTATAGTGTATGTTACCACCACTTTCAAGACATGGAATTCGGGTAGTTTTATTTTTAATAACTTTCACGATGTTTCAAAAAGGTTTAGAAGCTTTATCTAATGACATAAGCTTGGAGTTCCATTCTTCATTGCGTTTGTTATTAATTAATTTTAGTTTGTTGAGATGCTTTTTTTGACTTTTTGATATAGGTTGACTATACCTTTCGCCTATGCATATTTCTCAGTCTTATAAGTTCCAAAACATGACCAGGAAGTTTCACACAGAAATATTTTTTTTCAACTTTCAATACACTGCTATCAGCAGAACTAAGCACATGTTCAGAAAATTGATGAACAATATTATCAACATCTTCTTTGCTAATTACGCTTTCTAGACTTATAGGTACGTTTCGGAGTTTTCTTTTAATTTCCGAACGAAAAACTGCCCAATTAGCGTTTTTTAAGTCCGGAATATATTGCACAATTTTTTCACCAGACCAAGGGACTTGACAGCGGACTGGGTTGTGATCTGAGGACAACTCGTTAATGGATACTGGCTGAGGAATATGACTAGATATGTTGGGAATATATATATCAATTACAGACGGGCGACCACGAGAACCAGCTGGAATATAAGTTGGACTAGACGGAAACAAGACACGAACTGGTAACACAGCAACAAGGTTAGACAATATATTTCCCCAAACATTACCTCGGATGCAACCCTCACGGTGCCTACAGTTCAGGTCACCGCCAATTAAAAATTCACCATTTATGCTGAAAAGTTTTCTTAGATCGGACTTTAATCCTGATCTCGTTTCAATTCTGGAGACTCCCCTAGGAAAATATACACAAAATATTTTTACTGAATTACCATTCCTAAGCTTGACTTCTACACCTATATTTTCAACAAACCGTGTTTGCACACTTCTTAAAAGCCTATGTTGAATCGACCACCTTACTAAAATCGCTACACCGCCACCTCTCCTAAGTCGTCTATCAATTCAATAGCATTTAAAGGCGGAAGTAGAAATGTGAGTTGAAGAGTTCAACCAAGTCTCCGTGCCTAGTGCTATATCAAAATTATTAGCGTTTAGAAAATTAATAAATTCGACATGTTTTTTTCCAATACCTCTAGCATTCCAAGTTACGATATTTATATTACTATTACTTTGCATTAGAGTACAAAAACTTAGTTGCTAATTGTGCGATGGCATTAAATTGTTCAACTTTATTTCTAAACGAACTTAACTTTGTAATCATTTCCATGACAAGAGAATTAAGCTCCTCCATCGTAAACAGATCGCCGCTGGCAGTGAACGCATTGTTGTTGTTGCTTGATGGCACTTCAGCTGATTTCGCCCAAGCACTTAGTCGCGAAATGTTGGTGTCCTCTATACGATTTGATGTACTTCTTAGAGGTAGAGCCGGAAAATCGTTAACAGGCATGAAGTTTATGGTGTTAGTGTTTAGATTAACAGCATTATTACTGAGCTTTGGGTGAGAGCGGGATTGAAAACGATTTGTTTTGGTTGCGATTTTCGCTCTCATTTCCAAATATCGATTGCGGCTCACGCATACACCGTCGTCGGTTGATTTATGGTTCCCATTGCAGTTTACGCACTTGAGAACATCAGCATTCATGCATTCATCTGTCTTATGGAGCCCAGAACAGTTCGAGCAGTATGTCTTGATGTGGCAATTTCTCTCGTCATGACCAAACATTTGACAGTTTCTACACTGTGTTAATTTGTTTTGTAGTTTTCGCTGAAAGCTCCAGTTGACTTGAATATGGAAGATCGAACGTATGTTTTTTTTAAGATCAAATAATTTTACGGATCCACTTTCAAGTGAAACAATATAAAATGTGTCTGAATAATGTTCGTACTTCTTGGTAACAATTTTCACTTCTTTGCACTTAAGGCCGCGATTGAATAATTCATTTTTTAATACACTGACATCGAGTGCACCTAAGCCAAACAAAATGACTTTAAAAGCTTTTTCACCTCTAAGGTAATGAGTGAACAATTGAAAATTCTCTTCTTTTAATTTGCTTAGCACCAAATTGTAAGAATTAATTATTTCGCACATGATTTTTATGCCGATCGAAATTTGTTTAATCGAATAATCGGAAATGTTAAGGTTTTTCATGATAGAGTGCACAAAATCAGAAGGCTTCTGCAGTAGTTAATTGGTGGTGGGAAATTTCCTTTTTTGGAGAATTATCAGGCGACACAATTTCGTCCATCTCCTCACTACTATTGTCACTATCGTGTACACATTGAAGAGGGGTCCAATAGTTTTTTCTTGGGTCTTTTTCCCGCGAAACCATTTTCGGCATGGTTTTGGGGTTTTTGCACGAGGACACAGGGATGTCCTCGGTATTAGGCGATCTCGCGCGTTTATTAATATTGGTAGCAATATTTCCAGAAATGAGGGATTAAAGTCTAAGAACTCACAGTAAGAATACGCTCCCGACAGACTGAAGGAAACTGAATGCATACTTGCGCTCTGCATAGAGCAAAAGGCTAAACTAGTTACAACTTAAAGCAAACATGAGTCAGCATGGGGTAGCCAGTTAGTTAGTGATCGATCGATACTAAGTAAACGTCTCAAGCCGTTCTGAAACACACTAATCGGCATGTACCAGTGTGGCTTTCGGTCCGGCAGATCGTCAATAGACGAAATCTTCACACTAAGGCAAGCACTGGAAAAGACCAATGCATTTCAAGTCGAGACCCACCACCTTTTCATCGACTTTAAAGTCGAGACACACCACCTTTTTATCGACTTTAAAGCCGCGTATGATAGCATTTATCGTCATTAGCGGGATCATGTCAAAACTTATCCAATGGTGTCGCGTGACACTTGAAAACACGCGGTGTAATGTACAGTTTGGAGCAGCTCTTCCGAATTATTCCAAACTTGAACCTAATTTCGGTAAGTTGATGCCCTATCAGGTGACTTCTTCAATCTTGTCCTGGAGAAAATAGTGCAAAGGGCAGAGGGCACTATCTTCATAAGATCCGTCCACCGATCCACCTACTTTGGACGATACCAATATCATCGGTCGTTCCCAGCGTGCCGTGTTAGAGACTTTAACGGCGATTGAAGAACATGGTTGGTCTTGAAGTAAATGAGGACAAGACCAAGTACATGCTATCAACAAACAAACAAACATCTGTCCACCGCTTAGGCCAAAATGTCACCGTTGATAGCAATTACTTCGAGGTAGTTGAGTAGTTCATCTATCTAGGACTTAACATCACCTCCACCATGACACCTGACTGGGGATCCGAAGGAGAATTACCTTAGCAACCAACTGCTTCCTTGGTTTAGCCAAACAAATGAGTTCAAAACTCCTCACTCGAAGGACAAAATACATGTTCTATCAAACCTTAATCCTGCCTGTCCTGCGTTATGGTGCCGAGTACTGGACGATAAGTAGAAAAGGGGAGCACATATTGGGTTCTTTTGAAAGAAAAATACTCCATCGGATATTTTGATTCTGTGTACGAGGAGGGCGAATGGAGGAGAAAATACAACCGCGAACTCTATGAGCTGTGCCAAGATGTGGATGAAGTCCGAAATGCTGAATCACATTGACTATGCTCCAGCCAAGAGAATCTTCGACTCCCAGCCTCCAGGTTCGAGACAGCAAGGATAACAGAACCTCCGATTTAAAGACCAAGCCGTCCCGGAGAAGTGGAAGCAGCTTGCCCGGTATCGCATAGGATGGAAGGCTGCAGTGTCTCAGGCACGGAAGAGTGTATATATTATAAATTTCAGCTTCCTAGCTCAAATTAAAACTATTGAAGATAACTATTGAAACTATTAAAGGTATGTAGATAAAGTACCCACTTTTAAACGGCATTTTTTCTTATAAAAACCTTGTTTTTCAAAAAAAAATCCTTTTAATGTTGTATATAAAAATATGTATAGCGTTCCTAACAATTCACCCACATATAGAACGTTGCCGCGCCCATTTTATGAGGGGTAGGAATAGGAATAGGGTATCCAACAGTTTGCCCAAGCAAACTGTAGCCCTTCCCTATGTTTTCTTCCTATTTTACGCACGAGCTCATTACCCTCTATGTCGCAGTGTCCGGTCACAGTCTAAAACGGTGCTCTTCGCATAATCATTTAATCATTAAGCGACAATACCTGCCTATTTGGGACCTGCTCCCACAGTAAAATCATCTGGATTTAAAAAAAAAACTGATTAAATTTTGTCTTCATATCCAATGTCTACTCGTATCCTGAAAATTTACTTCTTTATATACTTTCTCCGTTCTTACAATTTCATTGCTATATGTACATAGTAAGTCTATTCTATTTTCAATTGTTGCCGCTGAAATGTGAACAAATTCAAATTTAATTGTGATCATTCAGGTAGGATTATATGCATCAATTTGTAAAAAAAGAGGAAACGAAAGGCATAGTAATGAAGCAATAGATACATATTGCAACTAATATGATTAGAGCTAGTGAAGCAAAAACTTCAATCTTGAGCAACAATCGTGGCAAAACATTTAGGGAACATTGAGTGATAGAAGATAGTTCCTCTCTTGTTTACCTCCTTGTTCTATTTTGTTTAAGATACTTTTGTGAAAGTGATATCTTCTTAAAGGTAATGGACCGGAAAGGTGGTCCAGATTATTTTCTAATTTTGTATACGATCATTTGGAAATGAAAACATGTTTTAAGTTAGGTAGACGCCTTTTCTCGCCAGGAAAATTTGTATGAATTCCATTCAGACACCAGTAGGGAGCAGTGAAGTGGGAGGATTGTGAACCATTTGGTCCTGGTCATAGGCTTGTAGCCCATATGGAATAAGACATTTAGATACCATATTGATTTGGTATTTTATACTCCTACATCCTATTAGTTCAGAAATATGTGTCTGAGCTTATTTTATCTTATAAGGCTATCTTAACAAAAGATGATCCATGCGCTTAGTTTTCCTTGGTGACATCGATTTCATCCAGAAGTTTTACATACTTTCGTGGTCAGCCGCGTTGTTCTTCTACTAGCTTTTGCGATTCGTTAAGGACACATCTATTGCGTGATCACCTTGACTTTTTTTGTTGTTGACAACTTCAAACTTTTAGGGTGAACGCACCCTTAAACCGATTACCAAACTGTCACTGTCAAAATATTCAATAAAATCAACATTCCTATAACGGTGAAGTACACGAAGGAACAACGTTTACAAATAATAAAAATTGACTACCGAAATTCCGAGTCCGTGGTCGCAAGAATACAAGACAAGCAATTCATAGTCGAGGGAAAAAATGTGAGTCAGAATATTCGCTACTTGATGTTGCCGTGTCAGTGAGATACTGTTTTTACGAAGTGTGGAGAATATTGCTGCCGTAGAGGCGTCCGTCACAAACCGACCAAATCAGTCAATTTCACTGCGTTCTCAAGAATCGGAGCTGCCCCAGACTACATTATGGCCAATTTTGCGTAAGGGTCTTAGCCTTCACCCTTACAAGATCAAGCTGACTCAAGAACTAAAGCCACGTGATCATATGAAGCGATGTACGTTCTCGAGTTGGACTCTGGACATAACGGAAGAAAATGAAGAATTTAATCGCAAAATCGTATTTAGCGATGAGGCGCATTTTTGGTTAAAAGGCTTCAAGAAGCAAAATATGCGTTACTGGACAGGTGAGAACCCTCATATATGCTTCATGAAACAGTACTTCATCCGCAAAAGTCGGTGCTTGGTGCGGTTTTCATGCCGCTGGCTTCATTGGGCCGGTTTTTTCTCGTAGATGAAAATTATCGTCACGTTACCTTAAATGATATTCGCTACAGAGACATGTTGGAACGTTATTTCTTGGAGCAATTGCATGGATTGGACATCAGTGATATGCGGTTCCAACAAGACGGTGCCAGAAGTCACACAGCGGGAGCTACAATCGAGTTATTGATCAGTTCGGTGAACGTGTTATCTCGAGAAACGGACCCGTCTATTGGCCGCCGAGATCGTGTGATTTACAGTCTCTAGACTTTTTTTTTATGGGGCTACATTAAATCATTGGTCTCTCTATTCCAACAAGCCGTGGTGGACATATGCATGAATTCGAATTCCTTTCATAAATGTTTTGAAAGTAATTCAAGCGAATAATTTTTTTTTTGAGATATCTCAAGTACATAGTTTGCATTTTATTTAAAAAAGAAGTTGTCAAGTCCTTAATGAACCACTCTTTATATAGATATATATTAAAAAGATGCCAAGACAGCTATTTGGAGAGCATCCCAGGTTTAAAGCAGGCCAAACGAGTCATCCGGCTCTTTAACAGCAATGCAGATAATTGTCTTAATTTGAGTTGGCATGATATCGAAAACTTAGTAGGTTATATAACCGTTCATCACGGTTTAGGATACCACCTTGACAAAATGAAAAAAGGAGACTCTTCAGAGTGCCGGCTATGTCTTTAAGAAGACAAGACAGCTGAAGACATTTTATGTGAGTGTCTAGCCCTAAATGCAACTAGAAGGAGGATGTTCTTTAGGGAATAATTGAGTTCCGAAGACATAAAAAGTCCTCAGTAAGCTATTTGAAAGTAGAAATAGTACTAGTCTAAATAATTTCTGTTCCAAACGGAGCAATTGACCTTTTCTTCGCCTTAGCGAGCCAGAAGCTTAAAAACCAATTGGGGTGAGTGTGACGGAGGAGGGCCAAACGATCAACTTCCCAGCGTGATATGAATATGACATTAAAAATTAAAAATGAAGAAGTGATGAATAGTTTTGAAATTGAATATATACATAAATTTTGTTTAGCAGGTCTGCTAGTAGGTAATAATATAAACAAAACATCTCAGAGGAGAGCAAAAACGAAAACTCAATGTCATCAATAATATTCCATCCATCTCCCCATTTGTTATTAATATTGATTTATTTATGGTTTTTTATTTTGTTTACTATTTCCTATACAAAACTATGGGTTGATATTAGGCATTAACGGCCCATAAAGGGCCTAAAACCTAGCTTCTCCAACAATTTGCTTATGCGAAGTGGAATTGACCTTAAATTTAAAGCCAATCCGAACGGCAAGTTTGAAAAGCTTTTCATGACAACTGATCTTGGATGTTTGTCAGACGTTGCCAAGAGGTGGGTCGGTGGAAAACACTTTACGTGTTTCTTACCCCCGGAGTGATTTGACCCTGAGACCCTTCGATTTGTAATCCAAAACACTGACCACTGAGCCACTGCGACCACGCACATTCTTCATAAGAGCTTATTAACCGCTATCCTAAGAACCTGTCACTATACCACTACCTCATGTCCTTACAACTAAACAGCCAAATCGCTAAACCTCATAAAGTTTTATTCACGTGTAAAATTTCATCCGAATGATCGCATTCAATCCATTTACCGTTTGTATCCCGCTTGTGATAGCGCAATTATCTCCGATCAGCATTAATTGATCCGAATTTAACATTAATAACGTTAATTTCGGTAATACCAACCAATAATAATGATAATATTATTATTTCCATTATTGCTATTCGATCTCCACTGCCTGCAGCGTGTATCCGCAGTCCGCACCCTGCCATCCGATGCGCTGCATCTTTGGCTGCTGGGATAATCTCTTGTTCGAATCTTTTAAGTCATAAATTGGTAGAAGGTGAGCAGAGGAGTATATTATATGTAATACCTGGCGCTTCTTCATCGTTTCAGTTTCTTGCTGCTGCTTTTCGTGAAAGTGTGAGAAACGCACGAACGTGCTGCTGACCAGCCGGATCCCTGCGTGTATAATCGAGATGAGAATTTAACACAAAAATCAGGAATCAAGAAAAGAAGGTGAGATGACTGAGCATAGGGCGGTACACGATGAAGCGCCCCTCACTTTAGTTCGATGCTGTAGGTTTTTTGTTCTTTATATTGGAAGCCTTCCTGAATGCATGCATTTGTGTGCTCTTCTTTCGCTTTAGAAAGGTATGCGTCTTCATTAGGCACTTATAAAAATCTTCCTTATCTGATCGGGAGATTTAAAAAAATATAATTTCCTCAGCGGCGCTAAAAAGGAGGACTGTTTGACCTTTTGGACGATTTTTATAACATATGCAACACACTTTGTCCAGCTCAAAAAAAAAAAAATTAAAAAAAAAAAGTGAAAACATTGTAGAAGTAAACGAAAGAAAAGATCTTTTAAAAGGTAATAATTACCTTGGATTTTATATTGTGCCTGGATGTACCATGTTCAGGAATTATGTATAATAATTTGAAATTTTCATTTAAATGGACGTTCATTCTTTTGTAATTGAATGAATGAACTAATTAATTTGTTGCTCCTAAGATGGAAAAGGTCACTAGCACTACGGACGACCAACCGACGGTTTACAAAAACGATTTGGTGGCGCTGATTTGGAATTTCAATTAACTGGGCAGATTCTATGTGTATGGAGTATATATGAACACATTTCTGATGGGAGTAGACAATCTGTTATTCAGGCCTTAACAAATTAGGATAAACACGACAAGTGGACGCAGATACATTTTGGGGCTGCAACGAAAAATGCTAATTTAATTATTTCTATTCGAAAGAGTTTTTATAAAACGGGATCAACTAACCACTGCACAAATATCGATTTTGTTCGGGATAAAGAAAAAATTGAGGTATTTTTCATATAAGATTTCAATTCGTTGTATCTTCGTACCTTCGATACCTCATATTTCAAATGACATGAAGGTGCCTTTGTTTTGATGTCTTGTAGATACTTGCCCTCACACCGAATATCTAATTGTCTAGACTGAAAATTGAAGAGTGGCTCTGTAGTTTGCGTGTTGGAATAATGAGTGAGGTTCAATTCCCAACCAGCAACAGCAAACATTTTTTTCCACTGCTCCTCTTGCAAAAGTTTGACAAACAACCAACAATATAAACTGTCATGATTCATAATTAGCTTTCCAAAGGTTTGCGTCTGAAATGGACTTTAAATTGTTTGTTTTTGTTCAATCATCATTGGGAACTTTTCTGCCGATCTCGTAACACAGCTACTTTCGTGACTCGTAGAGCCAAAAAAAGGTTTTTTATTTCAAAGCTTGATACAAATCAACCTTCTAGGCGGCTCTGGAATAATCTTCGCTCTATTGGAATAGGGAGAAAGCAAGTAGCTCATAATTTGCCTGATCTAAATATACTAAATAGGAGTTTTATATTGTCTGATGTTCACCCAGGAGAATTTATACCCAGTAACGAAGCGCTTTACGATTCAACAACGGAGCTCGAATTTGAAGTGATCTCGGAGCATGAGGTGCTTGAAAGTTTGCGTTCGATTAAGTCGGATGCAGTTGGAGAAGATGGGGTGCCTATATGTTTTATTAAAATGATTTTAAGTCACATATTAACTGCTTTGACTCATGTGATCAATTTTTGTATAACCTCTTCTTCTTTTCCCGATTGCTGGAAGTCAGCTAAGATTATTCCTGTAGCCAAAAACGCTAATCCAAATTCTTGCTCCGATTTTCGTCCGATCAGTATCTTGCCTTGTCTGTCAAAGGTATTTGAAAAAATTCTGGCAACGCAGATCTCTAGTCATCTTGATAGGCTGAACTTAATATCACCACTTCAGTCTGGTTTCCGTGCTCATCACAGTTGCCAAACAGCTATGATTAAGGTCCTTGATGATATTCGGATTCAATATGACCTAGACACTGTGATCGTCCTCTGCTTGCTTGATTTTTCAAAAGCTTTTGATAGAGTTAACCATCAACTGCTTTGCACAAAACTGAAGCATAACTTTGGTTTTCATGACAGAGCAGTAAGTCTCATCAGAGACTATTTGTCTGATCGTAGCCAGAGGGTCGAGGCTGATCAAATGATCTCAGATGCTCTGAATCTGCGGATGGGGGTTCCTCAAGGCTCTATTTTAGGTCCTATTCTTTTCTGTCTCTTCATAAATGATCTGCCAAATGTTTGTTCGAATGTTTCAATTCATTTATATGCTGATGATGTTCAAATTTATTTGTCGCGCCCAATTGGATTACTAGAGGACCTTATTTATAGAATAAATGAGGACCTACTTGCAATTTTCAAATGGTCCCTTAACAATGGCCTAAACCTCAACCCTGCTAAGTCCCAACTAATCGCGATCTCAAAGAAGCAGATTAATACCTTGCTAATTCCTCCGGTTTATCTATCCCGCGTGAAGTTTATTTTTTTGAACACGGTGACCAGTCTTGGTTTTAGGGTCAACACTTCACTTTCGGCTGAAAGTCAAGTAAATTATACCATCGGCAGAATCTACGGTGGATTGCGTAAGCTAAGGCTATTCTCGGATATAACTCCCACTAATACAAAATTGAGGCTTGTTAAAACACTATTAGTTCCTCTTATTGAGTACGGGAATGTAGTTTATTGTAAACCCGATTCTCATTCCCAACATAAGCTTCTTGTAGCATTTAATGACATGATAAGATACATTTATGGACTTCGTAGACATGAACATATATCACATCATCATAAATTGATACTTGGATGCTCTTTTCAACAATTCCTTGATGCAAGGTGTTGTATGTTTATGCACAAAATCATCCAAAACAGAAAACCTATATACATTTATGAAAAACTTCAATTTACTCAATCTATGAGAACTCTTAATATAGTAACACCCTCGTCCGACTACTTGAATTCTTCACGACTCTTTATTGTTTATGCCACCAAATTATGGAACTATCTGCCAGTACCATTAAAAAAAATAATTGGAATTACAAATTTTAAAAAAGCAATAACTCTTCACTTTTCGTTATATTAAACTCATCTGTAAAGAACAAATTAAAGAAGGAAGGGAAGGAGGAAAAAAAAGGAATAATTATTGTATAGGTATTTGAAACACAAAAATGACATGAAATAATAACAGACTTCTTTTATCTTCTTCAACATCCTATCCTCTCTCTATCTTTAGGATATTATTAAGATACTATTAAGTAATTATAAATTATTATATCATAGTATGTATAGCAAAATGTAACCGTATTTTAAGGTACTATAAAAGACTAAGTCTTATTTGTACACCGAATTTTAAATAAAATTGAATTGAATTGAATCCTTTTACGACAACGAACGGAGGTTTCCAGTCGCGTCAAAACTCAGATTTGCATGTATACTTGCGGAAGTGTTTCAAGTTGTTACATGAGTCGATAGGTTCGGCTCACCTGAATGTTAAAATTGCTGTAAAAGAGTCCTTTTTTGCATCTAAGGAATCATAACCCTTTCATTTTACTGCATCCCTTCTGCCTGTGGGGTTTGATCTCACTACCTTAAATACATTTTTAAAAAAAATTGCCTTACTTTTCGAACGTTGTTTCGCCGAGGCCTACATTCGTAAATAATTACTTAATTTTTGCTAATTTATTTATTATACAGGGTGGCGCACGAATCGTGCTACAAAAACAAAACGTAATAACTTTTTATACCCTATTCTAAGGGTATATTAACGCATAGTTTGTAATATACCTTAATATTGCCCGTAGACCCCTAAAAGTTACTATATTTATGATCAACATTGATAGTAATGTCGATCTAGCCATGTCCGCCCGTCCGTCCCTCCGTCCGTCAGTCGATCTGTCGGCAAAAATCAGGCCTTTAAACTGGACCTAGAGAGCTGAAATTTTAACCATATACTCTCTAGGGTCCCGAAATAATCAAGTTTACGAATTTTTGAAATCCGCCTACAGACACACGCCCACAAACTCAAAAAAACTAATTTTTCGAAAAAATTGAATTTTGAACTAGAAAGCTGAAATTTTATATATATTATGATCTATCACTCCTAAAACTGCTCGGGAGATAAAATTTTTAAAATCCGCACACTGACACGCCCACAATTAAATAAAACAATTTTATTGAAAAGTCAAAGTTTGAGATAGGGAGCTGAAATCGTAAATATATACTTTCTATGGGCCTTTTATGCTCTTGTGTAAATATTTTCAAAATCCGCCCACGGACACGCCCACAATTAAATAAAACAATTTTATTGAAAAACCAAAGTTTGGGATAGGGAGCTAAAATTTATAATATATACTCTCTAGGGGCCCTTTATGCTCATGTGTAAATATTTTCAAAGTCCGCCTACTGACACGCCCACAATTTAAAATCAACTTTTTTTGAAAATCCAAAGTTTGAGCTAGGGAGCGTTTTTTTACAAAAGCTTCTTTTTTTCGATAAAATCCTTTATATATTATATAACAAAATATGTAAAGCATTCCTAACAATTCAACCATACTTAGACTTTTGTCACGCCCACTTATAAGGGATAGGAATAAGAATAGGGTATCCAACAGTTCGCCCAAGCGGACTGTAGCTCGTCCCTATGTTTTTCTGTGTGTGATTAATCGGTATTTCTTTTTTTGGCAGGTTACTATTTGGATTTATTAAAATGTATGCTCGAGATACCGAAAAGAGGTTTTGGATAGTGCAGCGGTCCTTCATTTCCGTCCAAACGAATTCAGGCAGGAGTTTGGCGGCATTCCCCCGAGTAGATGGACCATTATGAGCCTGGTAATCATGTTTGCCGAATCCGGAAGCATCGCAAGAAGACCGTACCATCGAGATTCATATGTTCGGTTTCAAGACATAGCTTCGTCAATTCAGGCAAATCCAAGCGTTTCGAATCGAAACTTATCGGCGCAAATTGGAATTAGCAGACGGTTATTGCAACGGATAATTCATGATGACTTAAACTTGTTTCCGTATAAAGTCCAAATTGCAAGCAAGTTAACCCTAGGCATTGGAATTTTGCCAAAAAATGATTGAAGTGACCGAAAAAGACAACAGCTTGATAAATTGCTTGTTTATGTCTGATGAGGCCCATTTTAATCTAAACGGCAATATAAATAAGCAAAATTGCCGTATATGGAGTGAATCTAATCCAGAAATGCTCCATGAGACGGTACTGCACCCAGAACCAGTGCAGTTTTATTAAGGTGCATTGTACTTCTTTGAAGAAAGCAGTGTAACAGTAACTGTCAATGGGGACCGCTATTTAAAGATGTTGAAGGAGTTTTTTTTTACCTCTAACTGCGCCGAAGAAGTATCTGTTTCAACAGCATTTGGTTCCACCAAGATGGAGCAACTGCACATATAGCCAGACCGGTTATGGGGAGCTGTAATGAAAATTCTCAAACAAATTAATATCCAGAAGCTCCACTTTCCGCTGGCCCCCAAGGTCACCTGACTTGACTGCACCAGACATTTTTTATGAGGTTATGTCAGGCAAGAGGTGTACAAAACGAAACTAAGGAATTTGACTGAATTGGAGTAGTCAGTTAAAACAATAATTGAGGTGATCCCGACTTCAACCCTGCAGGCCGCAATGAATAATTTTCTGAGCAGGTGTCGCATATGCGTGGATGACCATGGAGGTCGTTTACGGTCTTTCATCTTCAGAAATAGTTAGTTATATAAAATAAAATTGAATTTTCTATACAATAAAAAATAATAAATGAAATATTTTTTTTTATTAAATTATAGAGTTTTTAATATTACTTGGCTTGGGACATAGTAATATTAACGTAGCAAGCTGAGAGTTACCTATCTTGATTAAAAGCACGAGACTTGGAACCAGAACTAGACTCCGGCGAATAATAGGGGTGGGTGAAATATCTTACATGCGACTCTTTCTCACTTAAGATAAGAAAACAAAAACCACCTCCCTTCGAAACCTTCATACTAAAACTCGGTTATTCCTATCTTTATCTAGTAGTTTAATTGTAAACTGTAAAATACGCGTTTAGCAGGCAGCTTTCCAGTGGAGGCACCTGCTAATACCGCCATAAGCACGCGGTTACATCTTATTGCGCTAATTCAAATGGTTTTATCATCTCGTTAGTATCGTCTCGAATTTGTGGCATGGTGTTTGTTGAAGCCGCTGTGTTCAGAAATGATTTAATGTGTTTCATGCCTTAATATGGTAAGTACATCCTCTCGCCGACCTCTGAGTTCTCTGGTGGTGAATATACCCGTGTTTCTTTTCTTTCTGCCTCGTCATTGTCTCTTATTCGCGAATATTCTAAGAACTTTGTCGAAACCAGTTGAGGCGAGAGGACGCACAAAAGCGTGAGTTAAATGTATTTTAAATTATTGACTTTATTTGTAAAATTAACATTTTCCTAGGAAATAAAACAATCCTCATTGTATTCAGGTGTTTTTATTTGATTCCTCGTCGCCAAAAGGGTTCGGCAACAACAGTGTTATTGCAATGACCGTGAAGGCGTGTCTGTTGTTTGCGGGCAAAATGCTTTATTTCATCTTCGACGGTAGCCATACTTAGGTCTCTGTGGATATCAGTGTTTCTGATAAACCATGGTGCATTTACTATTTTTTTTAACACTTTGTTTTGAAAAGTTTTTAGAATGTTGATATTACTGGATTTGGTACAACCCCAAAGTTGTATACCGTATGTCCAAACCGGTTTTAGTACTTGCTTGTATAAAAGTAGCTTGTTCTGCATGCTGAGTTTGGAAAATCGACCAAGCAGCCAGTGCATTTGTTTACATCGAAATGAAATACATTGATTTAAAAAAAAAGTTATTTGAATTCCTTATTGTAATACAATTGGTGCGGCACCCATGCTAAATCCATCAAAGGGCTTTGCCTGAAATGTATGAGCAACTGGTGCTCTTTTTTGATAGCACACTAACGCGACCTAGCAGGATGTGTAGAGTACTTCAATACAAACAATAGTTAAAACGGCAGCTCAGATCTAAAGTACATCCTTGTCGAGTTATGCGCCCTAATCAATAACACGTATTTATGTAATTAGAAAAACTATGTATACGTCCTATTCGATTAGGGCGCATAACTCGAGGCGGATGTACGAGTACTTAAGAGCTGAGCTGCGATGGTAACTATTGTTTATATTGAAGTTCTCTACACATCCTGCTAGGTCGTGTTGGTGTGCCATCAGAAAAGGCACCATTTTTGGGCATGGCCCTTTAATATAAAATAGATGTTGGCATCACCCACCTTTAAGCTTTCTCTAAAAATATCATGCATTTGTAGATGTGGTATGAGTATGGGCTCAATCGTCTCATAGTTATAGGAGTTGTTTCGTTCCGCTACTTACCGGAACCACACCTAATCATTCTTGCAACCCTACTTACATTATATTGCGAATATGAATTCATAGAGTGCTTTGGCTTGGATCATGCCTCACACCTGCATACGCACCGAGTTATTTACGTAGGTAGCGTCCTTAGTTCTCACTTTTTTTTTTAATTTTTCAAACAAATGTGATTCAATCCTTTTCTTATCTTTGTAAGGCCCCAACCCAAATATCCAAAGCACCCGGTGTGTCGACGATTTGAACGGACAACTGGAAGGAATGTAGTCTATAAGCAAAACATACGCTGTAAGCGACGCATAAAGTACGTTTAAAGTTCACCCCTGATTAAATTGAGGTGGGAATAAGCATAATTACGGTGGAGACATATAAAAAAAATAGAGAAAACTGTCCTTGCCGATTGACAGACATTCCAACAGCAGGCATGAGAGTTTTTACGGAAATTTCGTGATGCTATTTAATGTCGTGTCGAGTAAAAACGGCCTTGGTCTTAATGACTTCTGAGGACCGTAAATGTTAAATAAAATATTTATAATCAATGGTTCAATAGGGAATTTCATATTCTGCGTCTGATTCCATTAAGCCAATATAAGGACTTCGTTTGTACTTCTTAAATACTTAATACAATAATTTTTTGTATATATCAGGATTTCACAATAGCTAATACTGTAATATTGGGTGAGACAAAAAGTTCTTTAAAGTCCCCTGCATATTAACTGTAATAATACCATTTGCTTTTAGCTATAAACTGGAGGTGTCCCACTTTAACGACCTGTTACTTGAAAAGGTGCGCACATGAAACCCCGACCTGCCAAACGATTTATTGTTTGTTAGGACTTGAGAGCTCCTTAAGTGGGGTAGATATTAGGAATCTTAAATGATTTCTCCCTGTTTATTTGGCATTGAGTATATTTTTGGCATAGAAAAAAAATTGAGCATTTTAGGAGCTTTACGAATACTTATGCCGATGGAACTTATATTTCAGAAATCCAAAAATTAGAAATTCTTTTTCAAACAATCAATTTTTGTACCAACTTTTCATATTTGGCGGCAGATTCTATTTAACTTCTAATCATCTAGATCTAGAGGATAGCTTCAGTCTATTAATGATGGAAGTCATAGCGACTAGGGAGCCTTGCGAGCGGCTGAGCCTCAATCACAAAACTTCTTATCTTCATGGATAGTTTGGTTGGGAAGAAAAGTAGCTTCATCGAAACAGTGCACATCGGAATGAATGTGAGTTCGACAAGCCTCAGTTCTTGAATTAGGTAAATATATAATGAACAATATCAGATTCATACATCAGTGTATATGTATGTATGCATTAGAATATAGTAGATACCCCTGCTAAGACCCATTTTACCTCACCTGCAATATGGGGCAAACGATAATATATTATCGGGAGAAAAATCCTATTTTCATTTACGCAGCTTCCAGTGACATAACACAAGCTCTTATCAACATTCAACTCTGATGCAACAATCAGTTTTGATTTCATAGTATCCCACACAAATGACTACCACCCGGAAAGTTGGTACTACCATCACTGGTGGTTACTTAGAGAAACAACCCGAATACCACATGCCTGCTGACCGTGCACGATGCAGGCGTTCTTCTTCGTAGTATCGTTGTCGCGTCTTCATCGAAGTCCAGATCGTCATTTACATCTGTATACTGGACCACACGATCATAAGTATACTGTGGCAATGGCAGTTGAATGGGCCCAGCGAATTGTATATCTGCTTCAGAACGGCTACATGATCTCCTTTTTAACTTCTGGTTGTTATTTGATAACATACAGACAGGTGGAATTCTATTAGGATTTTCTTATCATTTTAAGTCCATTAGAGGTTAAATATATGTTTTTATTTATTGCAGCCTACCTATATATGTTATGATTCTGGAGGAAGACGGCGACAACGACGATGACTGCAAATGCATCTGTGGATATGTTTGTGACCCCAACGTCAGCAACAACTGTGCTCAAGTATAGTAGCAACCGATTGTGAGAACCTCATGTAGAGCACAGACGATAAAAATCCCCGGTGGTTTTGAGAAATGTGGACACTTACCTACGTATGTTAGCGGTTGAGATGGTCAGTGATCTAAGAAAAAATTTAATTGGTATTTAATTTTTCTCGAGAAATTAATGGAAAGGGGAATTCATAAAATGTCCTCTCCTTTGTGTGTGGTGTTTTAACTGTGGATTAATGGTCTGCAGGAAGTGAATGTAAATTCCGCTGATAGTAGCGACTGAACTTGTTTCGTTGCTATTATGTTGCATGCACACTTTCTAATTAGTGCAAACTGCAAATGAAGCTATTGTAAATGATAACTCATGATGTGGAGCCATTCCTAAAGAAGGAGACTATAAGGATTGATAATGGCACTGGAGTTATGATGTATCTTTTGTAAATTGGAACTTGTAAAATGGAATTTTACATACCTATAGAAACAGTTGGTAAAATAAACAAATATTTTATGTAAGTTATGGTCACAGTTTGGTCCAAAATGAAAAAAATATGAAGACTTAAGCTTTTGTGTATTAGTTTCAAGGATCGACCTCTGGCTAATTGCGGCCGGATGATTAGGTGCTGTTTCACCAGTGGTTAATATTTGGTACAAGACTAACAAACGTGACATCTTGACAAGTGCCAGCCAGAAACCTACAAATAAGCAAGAAAAAGAAGAGGATTGAAGCCTTTTAGTGCAGTCGTAGTCAGTAGATAAACTGCTTGCTCCTAATAAACTAAACTACGCAATCTGGACTTGCCCACCTTAACTTAATACCGTTAGAATACATTAGCTTGAATCCAACAAGTCAAAGACCTAAAGAAGCGGAAATCAGTCCCAATTAATTCCGAATTGAATGGAAATAAAAAGACCGAAGGTCTTGTTAGCCCATTGAAAATACATCGTCAAGATTAACTTAAACAAAATATTTATGTGCACTAAAACCGAAGTACTTCTTCTTTAGCCTAATGGTCATCTTGGCACAGGGACATAAGTCCAAAATTTGATTATGGATTTATGTCCAAAAAGTTGGACAAAATGGCATTCTTAAAATTAAGAGCTTAGTTAACCTCCATAGTGGAGGCCACTACGTCTTTATTAGCACAGTTTCTTCGCTCCACATGTGAACGTATCTCCCTGTTTAAGATACGTCGACTCAAACAAGGTAGAGCCACATATTTGCAGAGAATGTGTTTAGAAGTTTCTGCGTCCTCCATACAGAACCCGCATTCTTTCTCTGGACACCCGCTTCCTAATATTTTCATTATTTAGCATAAGGCTTTTCTTTGAAATTCTAATTTTAAAAACTGTTACGCTTGGATGTTTATTATAGCAAAAAGAAAAGAATACATTTAAATTTATTGTACAATTTAAAGAGATACGGTATATAGATTCCTTACTACTAAAATATTAATAAAATCACAGATATGTCGGAAGCTACTAGTAAAAAATTTCAGAAAGAAAACTACGAAGAACTTAAGCTGTACTGAATAATAATAAAAATACTTACCCAATTGAGTGGTTATGCTAGAAGAGAAGAGATGGCGTTTAAGACAACATTATTCCACTACAGTGCCACAAAATATACAATATTGCAAGCGAGTTTACATCGAACCTCACAGGCGGACCAGTAGGGATGCAGTTAGGTATGAGGGTTATGATCCCTTTAATCCTGATCATAGCCTCACCGTCATTAAGGGGAAGAAGATTGCAAGCGAGTTTACAAAAATAAATAAATTAATTAAAACAAAAAATACAATAAATAAATAGATGGATATGTAAACCGTAAGTTAGGGTTTCATCCAGGTGTACCCCAAGGTATTCAGCACAAGATTTGCAGTCCGTGTAGATTCCTTTTAATATAAGTTGCTTGGTAGGAAGCTAGGTTTTCTTTTTCGGGTAATCAGGGGGCTTGCGTGGGGGCAGCATGCCCTCCATAGGCATTCCACTGTTTATGGAATCTGCTTGCGAGTTCGCAACTAACTCCCATAAACAGTGAAATGCATATGCAACTGCCCTGCTTGGGATCACTGTTTGATTTGGTGTAGGCGCAAGGGCAAATTGTTAAAAACAGCACCAATGGAAAGTGAAATAACGCCAAATTGGCCATATTTAACTTTCACATCATTTGGTGAGTGCCAAACATTCCCATACATTCATTTTGTTTCAATACATCAAACAAATAATTGTGGACTTATGGCCTACTTCCTTTCAATATTGTGAAACTATGGCCCGAGATGTTGTGAACTTTTGACCCACCTGGATGGGTTATAAGTCCAAAATTGATTTGTGGACTTATAACCCACTCAGGTGGGTCAAAAGTCCCTTATGGACTTTTGCCTTGTGGACTTATGACCCTGCGCCGTCATAAGTTCGTGTTGACCATATTCGGTACGACGGTAAGGAAGGCAGGAAAAGAGAATAGCTACATATTAGCCGACATCACCTCAGAATACCTTTTTCGAGAGGGCTGTGGAAACATTCAGTTAATAGAAGATGTGCAAATAGTTTGTCAGCGTTTCGCATCGCAATGTGAATTTAATGTTTTTCTTTTTAATAACATGGGGCGGTGAGAGTAATTCTTAATCATTTCGGTTGTCTTTAAGTAAGGACACTGTCCCAGCGTTTAAGACGAAGCTGGTGATCCCAATTTTAAAAAGCCTTAAATCAGCCGCCTTATTGACTATTCAATAGATTCTGATCCTTAGAACGCATATCCTCATCCAGCTCTACCTGGGTCGTCTGCATACTCAATGCGTACAATACCTTGGTGACTAGGTACCTATCCAAGTTTGAACTTGTTGTGTTGGCTAGATTTTACAAGGCAGCGTAGCGTAGCAGTCGATGTAGTGCTGCTTGAATTTATGAAACGATATGTATTCTGGCGCCTTTAATATCCTTTTTATGCCCTATTCTAAGGGTACCTATATATATTAATTTTTTGACTGATAGTTTGTATCATTGTAGACCCCTGAAAGTTACTAAATTCTAAGTAGGTAATGGCCAATTTAGAAAGATCCAATATTTTTTCCTTAAATACAACATGTGGAACATAGTGGGGAACGAGCTGCTGATGTGCCTGTAATGGGAGGGCTGCAGTGTGATTGCGTATGCAGACAGACCCTGAGTCGCACACTTATCTTGCAAAAAAGCCATCGGTAATAAATGGGGCCTTCAACCCCGCATTACCAACTGGCTATACATCTCGGTAATAAGACCGTTCGGTGAACTGCCTTAGACAAAGCGATAAATCACGATAAGCTAAGCAAAGTCTAACGATCAGCGTGTCTCTGCATGAGTGGTGTACTGCGCACTATTCCCTCTGCAGCAATGGACATTCTGTTTCACCTGACACCACTTGACATCTTTAGTAAGCAAGCGGCTGTCTAGTGTGTTGGCGCTTTGCCTACTAATGCCCGGTGTTCGTGTCGGCTCATTTACAAGCTGAGTCAAATTATTTATCTAAGTGGAGATCTCAGCATACCTTCCCTCGGGTGTTGTCTGTCCAGACTGTCGAAGCCAACTCGAATTATGTACACTGAAATCGCCAGCAATGGCGATTTCCGTGCGAGGCTGGCGAGTTACAATCCGCGTAATGGAATCAGACAGCGCATCAAACTCATTAAAAGAATAATTGAGATCCAGATTAGGGCTTCTGTAAATGATACATAATTTTCCAGGCGGAACTACTGGATATCCGTGAGGCCTGCGCCAGATCAAACTACACGCACAAATAATGCCGAGGCAAAATATCGTCAAGTTGCTATTCAGGCCATCGCCTCAATCCATATATCTAAGTTAGTACTAGAATGCCGACATAAGCTAGCTTTGCAAGATCAGTTCAAGTTTACGCTGATCAGTATTCCAGGTTTATGGAAACGAACATGCCGACGAACTGGCCAGGAAAGGCTCAGCCCTAGACTGTTCACTGGCCACAATCAATCCATGTTCCGCTCGGAGCAGTAAAAGCAGACATCACCTCGAAATATGTGTCATATCCAGAAAGATGTGGACAAGCTACAACAAGTCAAAAACAATCGAGCTCCGATATAGACCCCGAACAGATATCGCCAGATAACAGCGATCATCACTGTAAAATTGCCTATAGGGTATCATGCGGTGGAACTAGGCAAAAGTCGGGCATTGGGTGCAGTTGCAATGCAACTAAAAAAAAACCCTAATCTACTATATGTGCGCCTATCCGGACTCGCTAGGACCAGACCAGACGAGCATTAGCAGAACCTGAGAAATGTATTGCCAGTTCTCGCTCGGCTTACTGGGAGCTCTGTGATTACCTACTGTGAGGAATAAGTTGTGGGGGAGGTACTCATGAAGAGTCGGGGAAAGCAGCGATTCTTAATACGCATAGCGGTTGCGATATATTGAGAGTGACTAGTGAAGTCCTGTTCCCGCCCGACTCCCGAACAATGGTTTAAGATCAGGATGATGTGATTGATGAAGTCGAATCTTGAACTGATCCCATTTCACTGCGCAGCGGAGGGAGAGCTACTGCTTCCTGATTCACGGGAAAAGAGGCTTATCAGATCACTTTTTCGAACCTCAAATTGCTCATTATTCTCTTTGGAGGTAATTCCGTCAAAATCGAATCCCTAGCATGTTATTATATACTTTGGTGGGGCGACCGGGGTGAATCGGCTGTCGAGTAGCTGGTTTGAAACTGTGCTTGAGGGAGTGACTGAAGCAGGCGAACCCCTAAGTGCTACGCGCATCGCGGAGGGAGTGCAGCTTGAGTGACGCTTGCAATACAAACCACAGGCTACCCTGGTTAGCGGAACGGAGCATGGGCGGGGTGTGACTGCCAAAGTCGTTTGTGTGGGGGGGGTCCATTCTCAAGTTAGTTAATTAATTTTAGTTTAATTACTTAAGGTGAACAAATTTGGGGGGCATGCAATTCAGGTATTTATTATTTAGACACACATCAACCTCAAGAACCATTAGAAAGGAGCGGAGGGGGGTGACTGTTGAATCGAAACCAAACTCTCGTCCCATTTTGTCTGCTTAGCTGTAAGGTAACAAAACCGAGGATGACTCTATCAATCAAACCCCGGGGTTTCCTGTCTAGCCCTCGGAGTGGAGTGACTGAACTGACTGTTACAATCTTACCTCAGACAGATCTCCTTTCTTTCGCACGAGTACAGGTTGGAATGAATGAACTCAATGGAACCCCAACCCGTCGCTCAAATCCCTGCTGAGTATCAGTGTGGTTACATTGTTTGCAATATGCTAAGAGTGAGTAGTTCAGTCCAGCTCAGCTAGACCCCCCAAACCATGGGCTAGAATCAGGGTAAGGTGATTGATACAATCGAACCTTAGGCTGATCCCAATTCACTGCTTACCGGAGGGAGAGCTATAGCTTCCTGATCCACGGAAGGGAGAGCCGTTTGAGATAAAACAGTCAAAAGAACCTCAAATTGCTCTCTCAGTTTTAGAGGAATCATCCTCTATTCAGTTCTTATTTTTTCGATCTCTTTTGATTCCCATGAGTTTTGTGGACAATGGGTCAACAGGAAGCCTATCTTGAAGTCGGCCTGGTATCCCAAGTTGGCAAACTAACGACTAAGCTCCCTCATAGCCATGCCTCCTCCAACGTTTGCTGTTCCACCTTAAAATTAGGGATTTGTTTACGGGATTTACTCCCCGCTTAGAAGGCTTTACTATGCTCAAGTCGTCCGAAAAAAATACCTTCCCCATATCATTCCACTTGCCATATCGAATACATTAAAGGACGGCACGTTTTTCAGGATACCACCTGCGCATTGCATACACATACACATAATACAATATTTAGTTCAAATAAATAAGTTAGCATTTATTGTTTGTAAAGTTGGCCTAATCCTAATACTGATACGAGTAGTTTCATTGTTTGGGACTCTCCTCAATCTACTCGAACTTCAAGTGATTCATAATGGATTTTCAAGTTTGTATGCATTGCACATGCCCTTTTTGTCAAAAGGAATTATCTTTCCCCAAACGGTTGTAGAATGTCTTAAGGGATAAGGCAGGCAACCTGGCTGCATAACAAGGATAATTGACAATCCAATCGTATTATGTACATATGGTGCATAAGCAAACAATTGGGCTCTATACAAATCGGGATTGTAATGATTACTGCCTTTTTGTTTTTATGGTATTATGACCCAAATGGACAAATACAACTGAAACAATCTAAATGAATTGGCTGCTTCACGTCTGACGTTTTGCACATACTCGTACCTACACGCATCAACACATGTAATCCCATGGACTGAAAAATAGGACGAATGATATAAGCCTTCAGCGAAGGTTCAATTTGTTAATGTTACGGTCAATGAGAATTGAGCTATGCATTAGCTATACCTTCGTATATACACACAACTTCGGCAAATACCTGGCCTGGATTAGCAGCGCGATATTTTGTACCTGTTGCATGAATGCCGATGAGAAATGAAATGGACCTGAAACTAAAAGAAGCCGTTTGTATGCACACTGCCACCACACCTCAGAGGTGGTATAAAATGCTAATTTTACAACACAATAGCTAATTCCCGGAAGGCGATCCTAGATTTATTGTCCTCCGCCCGCGTTTACAACACACCGTGCGTGGAGTGCGTTCTTCTATTGTTACAACAAGTTTATGTTATCTTGATGTTAAAGACATCAAATGCTTACCTATGAGTAGATATTTCATGCGGTTCGAAGGGCTATACTGACAGCAGAAGTCTTGTCGTAGAGGAACATTTTCTATGTAGTCATTATCTATGCATTGTTAGTAATTCATTTTGGGACTAATTGGGCTCGTGGCCATCATGTGTGCCATGCTTTTAGAGTTTACAATATCAAGGGATTAGGAGTGACGATGAATTATTTGTTTTAAGTGTCGTGCTTCTCGGATTTGCTTATCTTAAAGTATCGATTTTTCGGAAGTGCTGTGAACAAGGATACATTTGATAATATGGGATTGTACAACTTCAACTATGGGGTGAAAGCCAGTTTACTAAACTAAAATTTGTTGTAGTGACCTGGGGCTGCATCCAGAACTCATTATCGAAAGAAGATGAAAATGCTGGAGTGGAAGAAAAGTGTAGCAAGGGAAGAGTATCGAACCAGGAGTAGGTCGGAGAAGAAGATCCTGCTTATAAAGAAGAAGTGGCGGGCTCTTCGATACAGCGAGGAAACCTAGTCACCGAAAAGCAGGGAATAGTAGATTTGAATCATGGCAAGAGAACGATTACTTTGATGTAGCAAAAAATAATAATGGATTTTTGTAGAGGCACAAAATACAAACAATTTCAATTGGAGGTCAATTAGGCTAAAGCAATTTTCTAAAAATTTAAAAAATATAAAAACAACGGCAACACTTCGTCGTCTGAGAATTGTTTTGTTCCATATGCCATTGGCGCCTTTTCGAGAAAAACGCATTTAAAAGTTTGCGTACTTGGTACTCATGGATATGTCACAAAGCAATTCTCATCCAAAATATCTGACAGGCAAGAAAGCATGGAGTTGGATGCTACAATTTGAAAATAAAAATCGAATTCATCTTTTTTGTTAACAAAGTTTTTATTCAAAAAATACAATAAAATAAAAAAATTATTCAATGTGTTTACTGTTTAGCATTAAACAAGTGAGTGAAAGCTGTAAGATAAATCAGATCAGAAAAGTAGGTACAGCTTTGAGTCATAATGTTGTCTTCTCAGCTGCGAAATTTCGAAAAGATAATCCTCTTTGTTTTCTAGTGAATTTCGGATTTTGAGTGAGCATTGTACCGTCAATGTTTGTCCTGATATCGATTTGATCACAATTTGAACTCGTTCCACGTTATAGATACCTACTTTCGATTTTTTTTTCATAAAGATGCGAATATTTCTAACATTAAACTACATAAGAAATACGATATCTCATGCCAAACAAATAAATCAGTTGGCAACAGTACAATTTGAATTTGCAAATTTGACACATTTTACTCACTTGCCCTATCTGTAAACTAGGTACAGAAAATCGTGTGCTAAACTAAACTGCACAGCTTCATGGAATACAAAATAACAGAATGTAAAACCCTTTGCGGCAAGATTTTTACTCATGGAACACCAAATCTTGTACTTTTCTGATTTTTTCTGTACTTATCTGTGCAGCTAAGGTTCATTAAACACATCTATTGAAACCATATATGTATTCAATGATTGACTACTCGTGCGTCTACAACTATGTTTTGCGTTTGCAGCACTATTCATCACCGCACTGAATTCATATCTTCATAATATCGAATATCTACACAACTGAAATGGAGGTGGAACAAACCAATCAGCCTTATTGCGAAGATCAATCGACAATTGATAATTGACTATTTTCATTGTGTGCTATTGTGAACGAACAATTCATTTGGTATTTTTGTCAATCGCACTTTTTTAATTGACTGCTATTGACAAAATCCTTTAGAATCGTTCGCTCACAATAGCACACATTGAAAATAGTCAATTATCAACTGTCGATTAATCTTCGCAATAAGGCTCAATACTAAAATTTTGTTTTCGATCAGTGTCCCGCATACATAGCTTTTTTTAACACAAGTGCACGTAGGACAAGCCGATTCTCAACTTTGTTAATATTTTCTGTATCTCTTGTCGCCGTGATATGCACGATAAATTATATGGAAAATTTGTCCCAAACGCCAAAAAATGGTTTATGGCACAAAACAATTCTACAAACTGTTGATTTTGGTGGATATGGGACAAACTCGATGTTCGATGTCTCGGGATTGGAAAGACTAAGAGCAAATCGAGTCACAGATTTAAAAAGAGCATACAAAATTACCATAGAATCCGTTCCTAACTCAAAAACGACAAAAGTGGCGTATGGAACAAAACAGTTCTCAGGCGACGACTTACCAACAAAACTGAAACTTTTTTTAGAGCCAGAAATCCGTGCTATTATGATTATTAAGTTTTTTAATCAAATATTTCAATTTCAAAATTTCGAGAAAAAAACCGTTCTGATTGGCGCATAATGGCTTTATATCGGCTATATACAGGCTGTCCCAGTTAATCTCCCCTAAAGGATTATACTGCTTTTCCAAAAAATTTGATCTATTAGCCAAAACTACTATGTATTTTGAGAAAAATTGCGTACTCAGATTCTCAAAAGATTTTTTTTAGAAATTGTAAATAACTTAACAGATAACAGTTTCTAATTTTTTTTAAAAACTTTACTTTTGTCAAAAACGTCTTTAACGACTTTGATCTGTGTTGGTGTTTTAAATACTTGGAATCAACGTTAGCAAATGAGAGAAATAAGTACTCAATCCCTCCCAAATGACTGAAACAAAAGTAGGAACGCTCAAAAATGGATTTTTATGGAGTTTGAAATGTTGGCTAACAATGACGTTGGCTAACAATGACTAAGATTTGTATGAATTATTTTTTTGCATTTTTCATGTATTGTGCGATTTTATTTGTTTAAAATAGACTCATTTTTTTTGTTTTTTGTCCCTAGTTGCGTTTCTGTTGAGTGAAGTTATAATAAAAAAACGGAGAGATTAATTTTCTTTACTATTATTTTATTTTCAAAATATATCACAACTTATTTTTGTTCGTTACTTGTTTTTAAAATTTTTGCGCTACGCGTTTCGAAATTTTTTAAAATAGACGTATTAAGAGTACCTAAAAGTAGTCAATTCACATTGATACAAATATATCATATTTTGCAGTAATAAAATGTTAAATAATGTCGAGCATACAATCTATATTAAAAACAAAACATCAATATTATGTATGTTTGACAAACTCATAGGTCATACCCCTTTGAAATGCGTCTATACTTTTTTTGGTACCTATTTCCGGCCTCTGCTGATAGGTATAAAATTAAGTTTCCAGATGTCTTTTGGTACCCATTCACAAATTTTTACTAATGATTTATAAAAGCATTATAATAATTATATTATTCATATACTGTATGTGATTTATACTGCAATAAAGAAGCCAAACAAGAAGTAACCCAATGCGGACCAAAAACAATTACCTACCTTTTTAAATGTGTTTAAATATGCTCAAGGGCGACGAGATCATTTTTCAACACAGATATTCACCAGATGCATTTCAAAGTAAAAAGAAAATACTATTTCTTAATGCAATTAAGACATATCCAATATAGCTATCTGTAATTTTGTTTATTTCATTTTTATTAATTCATTTGATATAGTTACAGATAAGACAAAAAGGACTAAATCCTTTTTAAAAACATAGGGGCAGTCTACAGTGGGCTTGGCGAACTCCTGGATACCCTATTCCTATCCCTCATAAGGTGGGCGCAGCGAAAATCTAAGTATGGGTGAATTCTGAAGAACGATCTACATATTTTATTATACAACATTTAAAGGAATTTATTGAAAAAACTAAGTTTTTGTTTTTGTGAAAAACACCCAGCTTAAAAGTCAGCGTAGTAGAAAACTGTACATAAAAGATTTGTAAAAACGATTTTATCTACATACTTTGTGAAGAAAAGGATTTTTATGTACAATAATTTCTTCAATGAAAGGATTTTTGTATACCCTATTCTAAGGGTACCTATATTAATTTTGACGCATAGTTTGTAACATACCTTAATATTGCCCGTAGACCCCTAAAAGTCACTATATTTATGATCAACATCGATAGTAATGTCGATCTAGCCATGCCCGTCCGTCCGTCCGTTAGTCCGTCTGTCGGCAACAATTAGGCCTTTAAACTGGACCTAAAGAGCTTAGGGGCCCGAAATAATCAAGTTTAAGAATTTTTGAAATCCGCCCACAGACACACCCACAAACTAAAGAAAAAAACAAATTTATCGATAAAATCGAATTTTGAGCTAGAAAGCTGAATTTTTTTACATGATCTTTGACTCCTAAAACTGCTCGGGAGTTAAAATTTCTAAAATCGGCCCACTGGCACGCCCACAATTAAATAAAACAATTTTATTGAAAAGTCAAAGTTTGAGCTAGGAAACTAAAATTTATTATATAGACTCTCTAGGCGCCCTTTATACTTATGTTTAAATATTTTTTAAATCCGCCTACTGACACGCCCATAATTAAATAAAACAATCTTATTGAAAAGCCAAAGTTTGATCTAGGGAGCGTTTTTTTACAAATGCTTCGTTTTTGCTCGATAAAATATAACAAAATATGTAGAGCGTTCGTAACAATTCCACCATACTTAGGCTTTTGTCACGCCCACTTATGAGGGATAGCAATAAGAATAGGGTATCCAACAGTTCGCCCAATCGGACTGTAGCCCGTCCCTATGTTTTTTTTTAAAAAGTGGGCGTTTTGGAGTGCCGATTTAAAAATAGTTACACATGAGCGCTAAGGGTTCTAGAAAGTAGATTTTAAAAAATTGCAGCTTCCTAGCTCAAATTTTGATTTTATGATATACGAGTATGTAACCTTTTTATAAATTGTAGGCTTTAAATTCTTGCACTTGATTATTTCGGGGCCCTAGAGAGTATTTGTTTGACATTTCAGATTTCTAGCTCGAGTTTAAGGTCTAATATTTGATGACGGTTGGAGGGACGGACATAACTAGGACATTACTATCGATGCTGATCACGAATATAGTAACTTTAAGCGGTCTACGGGCAATAGTAAGGTATCTTGCAAACTATGAATCAAAATTAATACACCCTTAGAATAGGGTATAATTAACATTTAATTTATTTTAGCTTTCTGACTCTTACGTGAGCGGTCTAAACTTAACAATATCATTCAAAACTATTTAAAACTAAGAATAGGTAACTTGGTAACATTAATTTTTTTTATATTTTATATAAGCCAAAGACTACCGCAAGCTACTTACCTACCTGAGCTCCTTTTTTCGGGGTGCGGCGTTTTCTACATTGGATCACTCAGACTCAATTCTGGTGGTCCATTGTATATTGTAATACTTGAGTTTTTTATTCTTCACTACTTAAAAAACCACTATATCTCGACAATGGGTCAAATGATGTCAAATTTTACACACATTTTTGAAATAATTTTTAATACAGTTTTTTCCTGAAATTCTGAACAACATTTGATTTTTGGTGGCGCTACAGTGCCAGGTGGAGCTGGGCCTCAACTAAAAAGCGTCTCCAGGCAGTTCGATCTTTAGGCACCTCCCTCCAGTTTCGCACGCTAAGTTGGTTGAGGTCCATTTTCACTTGTGTGCGCTACCTGAGTCGCGCTCTCCCTCTACTGCGCAGTCCCTCGGTGGTGGATTCGAAGTTCTTCTATGCTGGAGACAATTGGTGGCCATTCGCTCTACATGACCCAGCATCCTCAGTCGTTGGACCTTCATTCTTCTGGCTAGGTCGATGAGCCTATACAGTTCATCATTGTATCTCCTCCTTTATTCAGAGTCTATGAAGACGAGCCAAAAAATATACAAAGAATTTTCCTATCAAAGCATTTAAGAGCAGCATCATCCACTTTTGACAAAATCCATGCCTCTGCGAATTAGAGCAGGACTGGGATGTTAAAGGTTTTATAAAGGGTCACTTTACTTTTTCGAGAGAAGGCTTTGTTGACTAACGGCTTCAGGCGTTCATTCAAAACTGCAGATAAAGTCTTATAGGCAATGTTCGAGAGACTATGGTCCCTTTGTAGTTGGTGTAGTTCAGAGGGTCTCCCTTCTTGAGGATCGGGCAAATATTGTGAGGTTCCAATCATCGGGTATGCTTTCTTCCGGCAATATCTTGCAGATGAGTTGGAGTATGCTCATTGCCAATTCATAAAACGCAGCTTTGCAACTACGCCGGTGGTTGGCGACGGTGGAAAGGTTAGTTTGTTGGCTTGTGACCCGTGCGGTGCAGGTACAATCCCCATCTAGAACGACAACATACACCACCCATTTATGTAGAGAATCGAATAACACTTTGCTTTCTCGAACCTCTACATCAAAAAGAGGATTTCTGCCTGGTAATACAATGGACCGTTACCGAGTCTGTGTGCTCTGGGATTTGGCTTTTAATTTTTTTTTTTTAATAAAAATAAAAATAAAAATAAAAATAAGCTATGCCGTCAGATCCGGCATGCTTTGTTGGATTGTAGGTTAGATACGGCTATCTTCAGATCGGGTGGACGAAATTGTTGGTCTCCGTCGTCCATATAATCCAGGTTGAATGGATCATTCCGCCAATGTTTCGTTTTCCGGACCTCATTCCAGCAGTAGCATCTCTCTATTTCCTCGATCGCGCGCTACTCGTGCTCCTTCTCTTTCCTCCTGAGAACCACATCAACATCACTTGCTGTACTCAGAATTTCACAAAACACTCTTTCTTATAGCCGTACTTTAGAAAACAAGACAATATTTAGAAAACCGGCCAATTGATTTCAATAAAATTTGACAGATTAGTTCATATTACCATATTTAACATATTTGCGCAATCAGATATCCGAAATATTTTTTATAATTTGTTTATTAATAAAATTGTTTCTAAAATTTTTGAAAACTACACTTTTCTCAAAAATGATGGTTGAATGATTTTGATTTGTTTCAAGATATCACTTTTTCGGAGAGAATGTGAGAAAATGGCAGTAATACTTAAGATAACAAGCAATACCTCAATCAAAAGGAAAACTCAGTAATAACTCATTCGTTATTTTATGTGTTAACCAAAAACAAGTCTCCAGTCAGTATTATTTTGTCACTAGAACTCAGTATAGGTTAGGTTAGGTAGGCAATTGGGTTGACGAGGCAGGAGAAACCTGCACCATCACATTTAGATCAGTCAACTCCCAACAAGTTTTTTCCACTGCTCCACCTCTTGCGAACGTCGGAAAAACATCCAAGAGTGTGAATTGTAATAAGAAGCTTCTCAAATTTGCAGTTCGGAATTTGCCGTTAATGCCGGAGGATATGCTGTTGTCGTTTCGAGGTGGGTTTGTAAAATTTAAATAAAGGTACCTGCAAATTTCTTCGTTCCGTAATGAATTAGTAATAAGTACAAAATATAGTATAAATTATACATAATAATGCCTTAAATCATTTATAATACTTTTTTTTAGACAAATAATAATAAAAAAAAACTTTAATATAGATCCCAGCATAAACGAAAATAGCTTAATTTTGTCCTATCTGTAACCCCTATCTGTGCTCCTATACAATTTTGCTTAGAAATGTAATTATTAGTTGTAAGAATTTATGTATAAATAACGAGTATTGCTAGAATAAAAATAAGTCTTATTGTTCTTATTATCTTATCAGTTATATGCCATACGCATACACTATCAGCGCGTTGCGCTTTAACCAGCAAAGAAGAGCGTGGTGCGCTTGTACAGCTTAGAGGTAGCCTACGGAAGGTGCAACCCATTTATTCCCAATCTATTATAAGGCAAACATTACACAAGTCTTAATCCAAGACATACAACGCCTTATAGCAACTTTTTCCTCCTTGCGGTGTCAGTCACCTTGACGTGTGTACCATCATGGATCGCAAATTCGATGGTGCCGGTGCAGAGGCTTACGGCGCAAAGAGTCATCGGGCCTTTCTGATAAGGGACAGACCGTCTGATGAGCGTCAACTAAGAACTGACCAGGACTACACGTCCGCTACCCTTCTCCTCTTTCTTTTCAATTTTCAATTACCCATATCCCCCCTCCATCAAATCCCTAAATCCTATTTCCCCAATAAACCCCTAATCTAAGGTGGCAAGCGCCGAGAGATGCATGGCTAAGAGGGTGCTTAGTCGTTAGTTTGCAAACTTCGGATACCAGGCGACCTCCGATTTTAAGACAGCCTTCCTGTGGTTAGACGGGTAGACCACGGGCGACACCATATCCCGAATACTCGTGGGTTTCAAAATAAACCAAACAACAAAACAAACAATAGAGAATGATGCCTCTAAAATTGCATCATCAAATAGGGATGTTTTAGAACACCCTGTCGATGACGACACGATATCTGCCAAAGGGATAGAGTCGGTAATCATCGACTCTGAAATGGGGGAACCTGAAGAGAACTTGTCTCAACTCAGTGACTCTATTTCAGAATCCAGCACCATATGCAACAGCATATTATCGGATGAAAGACATCCCGATATAGAGGACGTACCTAAGACAGTCGGCAATGTGGCACGGACTGAGTCTGAGTACGTTAGGTTCACACCATCTGAACAGCGCAGATTTAAGCGCGCGCAGAAGAAGGGGAGCACCATTGAGCAGGCCCGTCTCTATGCGATCCAAAAGATGGTAAACAAGGGTCCCGAGGTGAAGCGAATGCGATCCGAGGATAATACCCCGCCTCAATCCGAAGCGAAGCGAGGTCGCACTGGGAAGACAACCGTCGACAAAGTCTCGTATAGCAATATAACGAGCTATGTAAGACTGGGTGTTGTACCGGTGGACATCGATCGTAATCCTCTCTCCAACGAACAAATGGGTTCGATACAGGAGAGGATTATGGATATCACGATCGAACAGCGTGACGAGGAGGTTAAACCAGCCTTCCGCGGTACTACGTTCAAAGCCGGATGGCTCATGATCGTATGTGCAGACGCCACCACTGCAGAGTGGATGAAGGCAACCTTCGCCAAGCTAAAAGAGAAATGCGGGTTAGAGGTGATGCTTGTGGGAGAGGAAAATTTTCCAAAACCACGTGTCATCAGAGGGTTCTTCCCGCAGAGTACCGGCGTAGCTAGCGAAAGGATCCTAGCCCTATTAGATGGCCAAAACAAAGAACTGAACACGAGAACGTGGAGGGTTCTGCAAAGATCGGATGAGCGAGACATCGCACATATGGTCTTTGCCATAAACGACAGCACCATGAGGAGACTCGTGGAGCTAAAGGGTATGGTCTCTTTCCGATTCGGACAGACCAAACTTATCCTAAAAAGTGCTGACAAGACGGCCACACAGGGCCCTAAAGATCAAAAACAGCACGTTTTGGATAAGAAGGATGTCACAGCTCACGGCAGCACCGCAACTGACCCAAGTGGGGCCAGCACCAGCGCTGCCGCTAAGGCTGCAGCTTCAAGTACGGCAACAACTGTGCCAGAAAAAGAAGCTACAAGCGCGAAGTCAAGCGCAGCCAGAGAAAGCCAAACACGATTCAGGCCTAAGTTAGGTATGTATCGTAAGAAAGCACTGACACAAGAAGGACATAAAAACAAAAGTCCTAGAGGCAGACAAAGTGGTACTATTCAACAGGGTATCGTACGTAGGAGAGGTGATAACAAGCCCAATAGAGTACGAAACCCTGAATACAGACGCAAATGACCACCCGTCTCAGCGTTTTGCAGGCCAACCTGCACAGGGCTATGGGTGCATCGGACACCTTTAGCCAGCGATGTGCCGAAGGGAACATTGCTATTGGACTAATCCAGGAACCTTGGGCAACCAATGGTAAGATATCCGGATTAAATTGTAAACACAGAGAGCTAATTTTCGCCAAAGGTCCTTTCAGACCAAGGGCGGCTATCTCTATTAAGAAAGATATAAAATTTTCTCTCATTCCAGGTTTCACAACTAGGGACCTGGTGGCGGTTCTAATAGAGCGCCACAAAGGCCGAGAGCTGCATAAATTTGTATTCGCATCGGCGTACTTTCCTGGAGACACGGATGCAGTGCCTCCCTTACCAGTACAGGAACTTGTCCGGTACTGTGAGGACCAGAAAGTACATATACTAATCGGCTGCGACACAAACGCACATAATACCATCTGGGGCAGCCGAGATACAAATAACAGAGGTGAGTCGTTATTAGAATATTTATATAGCAATAACCTCGTTTTTCTAAACAAGGGAAATAGTCCTACATTTAGAAATTCTATAAGAGAAGAAGTTTTAGACCTTACTATATCATCTCCTTTTATGAAGGATATTATAGAGGGATGGCACGTGTCTGGCGAGGCATCTCTATCGGATCATATGCACATCCGTTTCGAGATAAGATGCAATGCCGAACACGCGTCAGTCCGTTATGACAACAGACTGACTAATTGGAGAACTTACCGCGAAAATCTTGCGGTCAGATCTGACATGCTGCCAGAAGCACCATCAAATACAATTGATGCAGATGCTGCGCAATGTCAAATAAATGATATTATTCTTACCTCATTCAAAAATAGTTGCAAGGTTAAAAGAACCGTGGTTAAAAGGTGCGTACCATGGTGGAACGATAACCTTGAGTCTATTCGAAAGAGGGTGAGAAAGCCTTTTAACAAAGCCAAACGCACCGGCACATGGGAACAATATAAATCCATGCTGACCATATACAACTTAGAGTTGCGCAGATCCAAAAGAGCCTCATGGCGTGCAAACTGTGAGAAGATAGAAAAACTTCCAGAGGTGGCACGCCTCCAAAGGGCCCTGTCAACGGATCAAGAAAAAGGCATGGGATTGTTAATTAAATCAGATGGTTCAATCACACGCGACCGGGAAGAAACGCTGAAAACTTTGCTTCAGGCTCACTTCCCAGGTTCTCACACGATGGTCATTACAGACGACCATACAGCGGAGGTCTCAATTCCAAGAAACCTCAGCAGAATTCATAGTTTATCCGGAACACTTTTTACTCCGGATAAGGTTAAATGGGCAATTAACTCATTTAAACCATTCAAGGCATCAGGTACAGACGGTATTTTTCCAGCCCTCATTCAAAATGGAATAGAATTTTTACTACCATCCATGATTGCCTTATTTAGGTTCAGCTTCAACTGGGGGTATATACCAGTTACCTGGAGGGAGGTAAACGTAGTATTTATACCTAAACCGGGAAACAAGCCGAGAGAATTACCTATCGTCATATCGTCCGATAAGCCTGACATCGTTTTTTCTGAAAACAATGGAAAGGATTATTGACATTCACATTAGAGAATGCATATCAAAAAGCATGCCTCTGCACCCTCACCAATATGCGTACCAAAAGGGCAAATCCACGGAAGGCGCTCTGTTAAGACTAACTACAGAGATAAAAAACGCCTACCGTTGCAAAGAGATCGCACTTTGTGCCTTTCTGGACATAGAGGGTGCTTTCGACAACACTGGATATGAATCCATATCAAATGCTTTGTACCATAGAAATATAGATAAACCAACTATTAAATGGATCAAAGCGATGCTGGAAAGTCGCAAAATAACTTCCTCGTCAGGAACGACCTCAGTATCAGTAACAGCCGTAAGGGGCTGCCCACAAGGGGGAGTACTTTCACCCCTTTTGTGGTCATTGGTCATCGATGACCTGCTACACAAGATGGGCAATTTGGGCTACACTACAATTGGGTACGCCGATGATATTGTCATCATAGTCAGGGGCAAAGACTCAATTGGAGTCACATAAAAAATGAAAAATGCTCTAAAGACAGCCATAGACTGGTGCATCAAGGAAAATCTTTCCATAAATCCCAGTAAAGCCGTCATCGTTCCTTTCACTAAAAGGAGGAAATTAGACCTAGGCCTAATCACAATAAACGACACGGTCGTAGAGTATTCCGACGAAGTCAAGTATCTTGGAGTAATCCTGGACAAGAGACTTAACTGGAACTCTCACATAAACAACAAAATCAGTAAAGCTAATAGAGCTTTATGGGCCTGTCGTCGCACATATGGTAGAACCTGGGGAATCTCTCCAAAGATCGTCCACTGGATCTACACAGTGATGATAAGACCCATCATAACATACGCCTCCATAGTATGGTGGACAAAATCCACACAAAAGGTCGCAATAGAGAAGCTCAAAAAGGTACAACGGCTTGCGTGCCTTGGTATCTCCGGAGCCATGTGTACCTGTCCAACAGCTGCCATAGAGGCAATAACAGGAATTATACCCCTCCACATATACGTCCAAAAAGTGGCGATCCGCAGTGCAATAAGTCTAATACAGCTAAACGAGATAAGTCTTAATGATCATCCGGAACTTAAGACCCTTCTCGATGAACTGCCAGAACTTAACATGAACTGCGCGGTCACAGACCGCATTCAAAAAACACTATGCTTCAACAAACGGTTCTCCACGGAGATACCCAAAAGAGAAGCATGGGTTAGCAATAACCCACCAAACAGCCATAACGGCATAAAGTGGTATACGGATGGTTCTAAAATGGAAACGGGGGTAGGAGCGGGAATATACGGACCACACAAACGCTTTACGATACCCATGGGAAAAAGTCCCAGCGTTTTTCAAGCGGAGCTCCACGCCATTCAAGAATGCGCCAGCCACATTATCTTATCTGGCATAAAAGGTGCAACCATCCATATTTTCACGGACAGTCAAGCAGCTATAAACGCCCTTAGCTCGTATACCATTGACTCCAAATCAGTCATGTACTGCTTCAATACCCTACAATTACTCGGAGCAAGAAACAAGACCAAATTATGGTGGGTTCCGGGTCATGTCGGGGTAGAAGGTAACGAAAAGGCCGACGAACTGGCCAGAAAAGGTTCAGAAACACCTTTCATAGGTCCCGAACCTTTCTGCTGCACCCCTAGATCAGCAGCAACGGCAGCAATTAAAAGCTGGGAACATAGAAAATGTATCTATCATTGGGATAACATCCCAGGTCTAAGGCAGGCCAAACGAGCCATTCGGCCCTTCAATCATAATGCCAGCAAATGTCTAAACCTAAGCAGGCATGATATCAAAAACCTAGTAGGTTACCTTACTGGTCACCACGGTTTAAGATATCATCTACACAAAATGAGAATAGCAGATTCTCCTGAGTGCCGACTCTGTCTTGAAGAGGACGAGTCAGCTGAACACATTTTATGTGAATGCCCAGCCCTTAATGGAATTAGAAAGAAGATCTTTCTCAGGGAACAATTGAGCCCCGAGGACATAAAGAATTCTTCTACTGGTAAAATTGTCCGCTTTACACGGAAAGTGGAAATTTTACTAGTTTAAAATTTTTCTGGCCCATACGGTACAAAAGATCTTTTAGGTCGAAGTACCCCCCCTTTTATAAATCGCCTTGGCGAGCCAGAATTAAAAAAAAAAAAAAAAAAAATAGCAACTTTTTAAAATATAACTTTCTGGTTTTACGAATACCATTTCGAAGTTGAAGCAAATCGTAGCTTTGTGATAGATTTCACTGATTTCGTATGGTTCAATGATAAGTTTTGTTTAATTGAATATTGTTATGAATGTAAACCTCCAAAAGCATTTTTATTTTGTTCAATTTTTATTTGTTCAAAAATCTTGTCTTCACTAAAGCTACAACGTTAACTTTAAAACATTTTTACATAAACTAATTTATTATCCTGCTCCTGCAATAGTAAAATGCGCATTTTACTGTTCGTAAATGGATTAAAAGTGATCTTCCTGTTTTTGATTTGATTTTTTTTGTTCGTTCGAGGCCAGCAAATTGTACGAAAAAAATCATTTTCAAACAAAATAAGAATAATTTACAAAGAAATGATAACATAACATAAATCAAACAAATCAGTAAAAAAGATTACCACTCATTTGCAACAATTTCTATTTGTTCCATTCGTTATTTTGTGTTCCCAAAGCTACCACAGCAAACTGCAAGCACACCCCTCCATCTCACCACGACACAAAATCAGAAACTTTGGCAAACGTCAAACAAAAATTTAGACGGAGCTTAAAAAAATCGACTCCCTATCGCTGCCGGAGGATAAAGTAGTTTTTTGTGCTTGCACAATGTTCCTTGACTACACAACTTAACAGAATAGAAACAAATACATTATTTTAACTTTGAAGTGAATGATTCACAAAGTTCTGTTAAATAAAACAAAATTAAACTCACCACACAATCTTGTCATATTTGACAATCACTCAAGTTGACAGAATTATTAAAATTCAACGAGGGCTAACTTCAATTTTATTGATTCACATATTATATTCAACGATATATTCAACAATTTTGAGAAAGGATTAGGCACCGCACTTTTAGGGGCTAAGGGGACGGGGAAGGGGCTAAGTGGGAGTTGTGCTGCTTTTCATTCGTTTGGAATGATATTTTAGCATACTCGTATTATGGCCGGTTATAACACCCACGAGAGAGAACAAAGCTTTTTTTGTCGGGTGAGTCCATCCCAAACGTCATTAAGCCCGGGCTTGTAGCACTATAGCAATCACCTTTATAACGCTGCATCGCATTTTTCTTTACAGACACATTCTTAAGAGTTATAATCAAAAAACAGTTTTCAAAATCGTAATCAGAACCCCTTACCGAAATAAGGGCTTGTGTTTTTTTCTCTCCTAGCGCCCAATCAAAGAAAAGGGAAAAAACAGATCTGTTTCCCTTTTAAATAAAGTTAAACACGGTTCGTTAGAAACAGAAACAGATTTCTGTCAAATATGAACAAAAATGTGTCCACTTGGCACTTTAGATTGTAAAATAAAGACACTTTATGTGCTTAATAATACCGTAACTACTGATATTTTATTATGAACATTCTAAATTGCCGGCACTCTTGTCTTGAAGACGAAGAAACAGCTAAACACATTTTATGTGAATGTCCGTTCAGCCCTAAATGAAACTAGAAGGAAGGTATTCTTCAGGAAACAATTGAGTTCCAAAGACATGAACAAGTCATCTCCTGAAAGCAATTATCCGCTTTATACGGAAATAAATCTTTTGGTGATGTTCCCAAGAAATATCTTTCAAAGACTTAAAACAATAAAAGTGAATTGAAACTTTTTATAATGTAAACAATTTGACATTGAAATTTCCAAAGGATGCGGACAGACAGTTGGCAAACTTCTAATATTATGTACTTGTCACATTTAAAGAAGAAATAATTTATATCAATCATATGACGTAACTATACTATGTATAAACGATCGAGTAGTGCAATTTAGGTACCTATTAAAACCACAGCACTGCGCTAGGAGAACACGTTACTGCACAGGCAATGAACAGGCAATGAAAAGCCTCTCGCTGTAGCGTCGTCATTGTTGCATACTCTTTGGCCGAAACAATATTGCAATTGAGTTGATTCATGCATTGCGTACAATGTGGGATGTGGGAGTGAAAACGGTTGATATATTATTATCTATTCCAATAAAATAAAAATATTAACATATGCGATTGAAAAAATTCAGCGGTCTGATTATCGAGGGCATTAACATTCTTTTGCAGCATGACTTCGATCAAATTAAGGGATATTGCGAATACTGGAAGTTGCTAATCAACTTTCAGAAGACGCAAACTGTCTTTTTCTGAACAACATTGGCTGGGGCCTCTAGGGATACCAGGAAAAACTGGAAGAAATTGACCATTATTGGTAGTTGCATGTCTTGCCGGGGCCAAGAAGGTTTACTTGAGTCCAGAGTGAAGGTCATATGCTACGCGGCTCGCTTATGGTTGTCCATTGTGGTATAGAAAAGATTCGGGTTTTGGAGAGACAATGTCTTAGGGCATGTCTCCGGTTGTACCGAGCGCCTGATTCTAACTTTACGGTGACTTTAAGTCAAAACCAAACTCTTTTCCTTTCTTTTTATTTTCTTTTCTTTTTTTGATTTTATTTATAACATGCCCTCCCAGGCTGGTGCGTTACTCTAGGTAATATCCTCTTAGATTATAGATTAGATTACGTTTGCTGGGGCGTTTCTGAGAGAGGCCAGGCTCGCCAACTTGTTGTGGTGTTCCGGAGCGTGAATGACGCTGTACGGCTTCAATCGGCTCGCGACGGCGCGTGCGCATGTTGACCACTGCCAGGCGCTCAGAAAGAAATTGGGATTTTGACCACTTGTTACGTTAGGTAACGAGTGCTCAGAACCATAACTAGAGATAGAATACGTTAACAACTATATTTAGTAAGTAGAAAAGGTAACGTGTAATTTGTTTTTTATAAAATACAAAATTTAAATAATGATGCCGAGTTATTTCATAAAATGAACGCAACAGAACAACAACAAAACATAGCACAATCGAGCATTCGCTGCTGGAAGTTCCCATTGATTGTTGAATATTTTGTATATTAACCATCGAACTTGAATGTATACCTCTTTGTTCACATGTGGAGTTCGCCGTAGTTTTAGATTAAAAAAAAAAAAACAATTGATACTCTTGGATGTTTGTCAGACGGTCGCAAGAAGTGGGGCAGTGGGAAATAACTCTAGATGTTACTTAGCGCCGACGGGAATTGAAATGGGGTCTTTCGATTAGTAGTTCGATATACTAACCACTGAGCCATTGCGCCGTAGTTTAGGATTGAATTTCTTAAAAAGAAGTATTACACTTTCAAATGGCTTATAAATGTATACATAAATATTGTCTTTTCCAATTAATTCTTTTCATAAAATTTAATATACTAGATATTGTTACAGAAAGCAATTAATGTGTGCTTAATTTTGTTGTTTATAAAATTCTTTTCTTAAAACTATCGTTCTGTACCAGCAGAGCTATCAGGTAAAACTAAGAAATTATTAATGTACCTAATTGGAAATTTCTTTTTGACAAACCTGAGTGGGTCATAAGTCTACAAATCAATTGTTAAATTATACCAAATCCATGTTCGACAAAAGTCCACAACATTTCAGATCATAATTCCACAATATTTTCTCACTTCAAAATAATAATAATATACCCAACAAAGTGACTGCCGAAACCTCGCACCTACTCCTAATCCAACATTAACCCTAAGCATGGGCCCATACACATTGCATTATTTATGGTATTTTCCATAAATATCACAAGTAATACTCATAACAGTACCTGGTTGGCCTGCTTAGCGGGTGAAAGGGTTTAAAACTCCCCTCTTCGACTCACAAAAATTAAAACTCTCTGCCACCTCTTAGACTTACCTGCCGTGCAATTAAGTTGCGTTCATTAATCGATGGGTGAGTAGTCCACAGAAATTTCTTATTGACTTTTGTCCCACTTGGTATAGACTTTTGGTCTGTGGATTTACCCTACGGACTTACCCTGCTCCGAACGAAATTCAAACTTTTCCTAAACATTAGCCGCCTTAATTGTATCTATATTTGTTACACTGTTTTAATGAGGTAAGAATTTAAAATTAACGTTTTTTTTTGTTCGCGATTGAGTGTGCCCCCCCCCCCCCCCCTCCATCCCTTCGTACGTCCATGACGTACATCATGATCTGCGCATTGTTTTAATTGAGACAACAAATAATTTCGAGAGGATACGTCAAACAGAAGCAGATTGATTATCTTCCTAGCGTTGAGGGACAGATCCAACGAACCCCGTGAAAAATGCAAATTTGTTCAACGTTCCTACATATATACAATCGCGAACGAGAGCCAGACCTAAAAACTCCTGGGACACACCAATTAAATAACACCAGCATTTGATTGGCCCTAGGAAGAATAGATGCAATACCAGCACGCCTTCTGATACTTTTTGAAGTCAACCCAGCGCACCACACAGGCAGACGGATGCAATGAAGTACTTATGAGTTATGATGCCTGATAAAATCAGTTTTAGTATAAGCTACGATTCATCAAATTATATTGCAACAAAGAAATATTAACTTTTCACAAAGAAATTTGTTCAGTGATAAACGAAAGCTTTGAAATAGGCCTATAATTAGTGATATCACCACGTTCGCCTTTTTTAAATACAGGTGTGATAAAAGCACTTTTCCATCGATAAAGGAATTTACCAGTACTAATGGACAATTCGAACAGATACTTAAGATATGGAGCAATTGCATGACTACATTTTTTAAGAACAATAGGTGCAATGCCAGGAGTATCTGATGAATAGTCATTCTTCAGAGAAGAAATACATTTTAAAATTGTTTCCAAATCGAATGCGATTCTATTGTATTGTATTGTATGTGCAGTGGGGTCATCAGTAGATGACAAGCACTTAGACCTATTGGTCCATTGTACTTCAGCATAGCTGCCCGCTCGCTGCTTATTGGCGATTAGTATAAGAGTCAGTGAGGGAGGACCTGCCAGTAGCCTTGGCAAAGCGAAGGCTACTAGCAAGATAGGCTCGAGCTCCTAATGTGGATGGTTTTTAGGTACTCATTAAGAGGACTGAAACCAGTGACGAGACCAATCAAGGATCTCAAGTCTTTCCTGTTTAGTCCAAGTAAAAACTTGGCTCTGCTAATTTGGACCATCCAATAGCTTCTTCGAATACCTACATGAGACCAGGTCATGCCAGTATTCGGAATGTTGTTGGCGTAGAGCCGAAGCCATTTCACGTTTGTGGCCGGATGAGCAGCATCCTATGGATGGTTGTGGGACAATGAGGGCTGTTGAAGATCCCTTCCTGGCCAGAGCATCCGCTCTTTCATTACCCTGTATACCTGTGTGCCCAGGAACCAAGGCAAGTGATACCGAGTTACATCTACCCAGACGGTTAAGCTTATCCATAGTTTCCTCAACTATTTTTGAGTTAAGAGAGCCAGCCGAGCAGGCTTTGATAGCGGCTTGGCTATCTGAGCAGATAATCCTTAATCCTTCTCCTTAACAGGATATTGGCGGCAGTGACAATGCAAGGAAGGTAAACAGAGCAACACTTCCATAGCAGCAGTGGGAGTTCCTCTCATCGCACCTGTAATGCATAAGTACGCAAGGTGCTGTAGCTTCGTCAGTTGACGTTTGAGGATGTGAGCTCTAGTCCACTATACAATCGCACCATACATAAGGTATGGCCTAACGATGCACATGTAAATCCAGTGAACCACCCCGGGACTAAGCCCCCAGGTTCTGCTGAACATCCTACGGCACTGCCAGAGAATGTTAGTTGCCTAGCAACCAAATGTTCAGAAAAGTTAAGCTTTGGGCCTAGAACAATACCCAGATACTTAACCTTGCTTGATAGCTTTAGTCGAGTGCCCTGCAAGTAAGGCCACCTCACTTGAGGTATAGCCCTTCTATTCGTGAACAGCATCATCTCAGTCTTTGCGGGGTTGACTGACAGAGCCTGCTCGCGGCACCAACTCCCAACACTATTGAGCGATACTACTAAAACTTATTTGGGAACATCTAGTTAGATAACTAAAATAGTGATCATCTATGTGAGGAGCGGGTCTCCCTAAACGACTTACTGAAATGATCTGCAAACATATTGCTTCCATCTAGCGAATCAACAGTTATAGAACTATTGTAAGTAAGCTTCGATGGATAACCCTCGGTTTTTTTCTTAGAATTGACAAATTAATCTTCAGAAAAGTTTGGGGTCCAATTTTAAAGAGCATTCCATTTTACTTATATAGTCAATATATAAGTTGCAGGATAAAGATTTGAATTCATTGAATAATGTGAAATAGAGTTCAAGCTTTGAATGGAAGTGACTTTTTAAATTGTTCTTCCAAGCCCTGTTACGTCTGTTTCAGAGCGATTCGAGCTCTTAAGTGTAACAGGGATGGGACGTTTTCAGATTCCTATTGGATTTCACAGGAATCACTTTTTTCATGCAGTTATATATCAAAGAATGAAAAGAACCTACTGCATCATCAATATTAGATAACACAGTAAGATTAAAACTTAAGCTGTTAGTTTCATCAGAAAGCCTTTGAAAATTTGCTTTCCGAAAGTTAAAAGATTGCGAGCGGTCATACGAGTTACTATTTTCGTACAAATCTGCGCCTAGTTCAATAAATACATCCAAGGGTGGATGATTGTTATCAATGTTAGTTATAATGTAGTGGGATTCCAGAACCACAGTACTAACAGAGTCAGAAGAGAAAACAAGATCGAGAGTTCGATTTTTGAAATTTTTTATACAGCTTGTTTGCTGTAAGTCTAAAGACAGGATGTTGTCTAGTAAAGCGAGCTCTTATAGGGTAGAGTCAAAGGATGGAATGAAATGAGAATCATCCTCAGAAGGTACCAATCCAATATGTGGCAGATTGAAGTAGCCTCTAAGTAAAAAAGTGCTGTCACAACAAGATTTGTCAAAAATATGGTCTAGTGCCATAGAAATTTCCGAGTACAAAGGACATAGACGATACGATGGAATGTACGCATTAACAACATATAAATGTTTATTCTTAAGTGTAATTTTAACACAGATTCAGTAAAACTTTTCAATTTTTGCAATTTACATATCAGTTTACCTGAATGCTCATCTGACAGCTGAACTGATAACTGATCATATATGCTCTCCATTGGCTGAGACTATGTATCTTTTACAGGGAGATGCGTTCACAGGTGGAGTTTCTAATTTTTTTACACAAAAGACGTAATGGCTTTCACTAGGGAGGTCACTCGTCTCTTAGGCTAAGGAAACCCTTTGGCACAAAAGATCTTTTAAGTCGCATTGTCAGCCATAGGGCAAATATCTTTTATTTAAAAAATAATAATAATGATCATCTAAAAGGGCCTATTTAAGGCCTTATACAGCTCTTTGGCTTTCATTTTTTCATAATGTTTTTCTCTACACGTAAAAGAAACCCAATTTATTTGTGCATCTTGCAGGTAAGGCCGAATAATACAAATTGAAGTGAAATTTTCATGACAGAGTTTGTTAATTTTTTTTGTTCTTACATCTGACACTACTGAAAATATTCTTTCTGCGTCAGCATTTGAATGAGCAAGCTTCAGGACGTATTTTGCAAGATAAGATAGATTCGGAAACATAAGTTCATCGTTGAAATTACGGAGCTTTCTAATTTTTAACCAAATTGCACGAATAAGCGAATTGCACTTGTGCGTACCTCAGATGATGGTGATTTGCTAACTGTACTTACTTACTTAGCTCGCCCCGAGCCGGATAGAGTCTCTGGCTTCTATCCTCTGGGATCGCAGGCACGTTGCCAAGACCAAGTGCTCTGGCATCCGCAATGGCTTGGTTTTTAAAACGAAGGTTCGGTCTTTCTTGTCCTCTCGAACCTGTTGACTGGGAGTCGAAGATCCTCTTCGGTGGAGCATTACTGTCCTTTTGCTCGATGTGGCAGAGCCAAAGTACCATAAACCACGGAATATTTGTCATTCGAAAGAACCTAACATAAGCTCTCATTTTCTGCTTATCGTCAAGCAGTCGGCGCCATATGCCAGACCTGTCAATATTATTGTTTGTAGAGCATATACTCGGTCTTCCGAGCTAGAAGTTTTGAGCCCATTTGTTTTGCCAAACCGAAGTAGCAACGGTTTCCTAGGGTAATTCTTTGTCGGATCTCCACTGTCATTTGTGGAGTTGATGTTTGCTCCGAAGTAAGTGAACTCCCTAACTGTATACATACATATGTGCACTTCAGTTGCATGACTCTTGTCTTTGGCTTAAAATGTACCAGATTTGCGAGCTTTGCTGCAGATGAAGTGGTTTATGTATCTAGTTCTCTGAGGATTACCAGCATGATCAGAAGTACTTCATAACGAGCGGGATTGTTGTTTCACTAATTGAAATCAATTTGACAGTGCGATATGCAGATTCCTTTGACATAATTGTAAAAATATGAATCAAATGTCAGCCTACTGGCAGCATTTGGTTATGCACTAACCTCTTATACTGTTTCAAAGGAGTGTGCAATGAGTCTTAAGGTTATTTTGAAGATTCCGTGCCACTTAAATGTACAAGGCAGCTTTGTATCAAACATATTAGAGGTTAGTGTGGCGGTGTAGAGGTTAGTGTGTTGGCTTGATATCAGTGCGGAGAGAAACGAATGGCACCTTGCTACAAATAAAATTAACAAACAAAAACAATTCTGTTTTTACAATACTTTATCGGAAAATTTTAAATAAAATTAAATATTCAGGTCAAAAACTAAGGAAAAATATTTTAATAAACATAATAGTACCTGCAGGTGGTAGCAATCTGAAGAAACTGTTGTTCATTCAAACATTAAAAGTAAATTAATAGAAACTAGAACTAGTCCAATGATAATTGACTGAAAGCTTGGCGGCCTGACTGCAAGTGTGCTATATCACAAAAAAAACACTTAATTTATTCCGTAACATTTATACCCCCAAATGACTGAAAGGCACACATGTGCATGTGCACATGCTTATATTTCTTAAATTAAAAAAAAATCAAAATTAAATAATGTTCAAAATACCACAAAATGCGAGGATCAGTCACCATAATCACAAGTAATATTCATTTTAAAAGCTTCGGTCCCAGGACGATATAAAGTGAATTAAATGACACGTGCAATATGTACAAGACTTAAATAATTCAAATTGGAGTCGTTTTCAGTCTATTAACATCAACCCTCCAAAATTTTCCAAATACTTTGAGAGTATTACAAAAAAAGATGATGTCGATTTAATTGTCAGAAATTTTTCAGAAAAAAATCTAGACGCTGTCGACGAAATTGTTGCTAAAGTTCGTAGGAAGCTTTTCTCTATTAAGCTACCTCGTTACATCCTTGAAATTATTAAGGTGAGAAACATTTACAGAAGATATTGGCAAAGATATCGTCAATCGTACTTTAAATATCAAGTTTTGGGGCTTAACAGTTTTATTATATATTTATTACTTATTTCCAAACATCGAAACATCGAATAGAATAAAAAATTTAGTTCAGTTGAGAAAAAATCCACAGCTTTCTTTAATATTGCAAAGGTGTTAAAAAACAAAAATAGGCAACCTTCTTGACAGATACAACAAATTTATACTGCTCTGATTTAGATGAAGCAAACGCCCTTGCTTGCAGATTTAATTTACCCACCATCACTCTGTTGCATCTAATTTAACATTTTTTGGCAAGTCATACCAATCACCCATCTCGAAGTGAATATATCACGGTAGAAGACACCGAATTATTAATTAATGATTTACGAATTTGTAAGGCCAAGGCTTTGACTCAATTAAAAATATCTACATTAAACAAATACGCATGTCTGGACAAACAGTTCTAATATTTATTATAAATGCCTGCATAAAGATATTTTCCTGATAAATGGAAATTGGCCAAAGTACGGCACTAAAAAAAAGCTGGTAAATCGGCTGAAAAAATTGAAAGTTACAGGCCAATTAGTCTACTGAGCAGCCTCAGCAAAATCTATGAAAAAGTCTTAAAGGAAAAAATTGCCAAGCACATTTCCAACAACATTTTGTATGCAAAGGAACAATTTGCCTTTAGACCATTTCATAGCACGACTCATCAAGTGTTTAGTATTTGCAACCATATCAAAAGTCATCGTTCAGTAAGCAAATCTACTGGAATGATACTACTCGATATCGAAAAGGCTTTTAATACCGTTCAGTAGGCAAATTTACTGAAATGATACTACTCGATATCGAAAAGGCTTTCGATACCATTTGGCATGACGGACTTATATCCAAAATGATAAATTTAAAGTTTGCCGCTTATATCTGTAAAATTGTCCGCAGTTTCTTGTCAAATCGTTGTGTACCTAGTGTACTTTTATTCAGGAGTTCCCCAAGGCTCAGTTCTTGGAATATTTTATATAACCTGTATACAACGGACTTTCGGCGTCTTCCACATTGTGATGCAGCTATTTTCGCTGATAATACTGCGATATTCTCATCTCATGAATTCGCTCTTGACACTGAGAGGAATTTTGAACAATGCGATGGAAATACTACAAGTATATTACAATATATGGAAAGTAAAATTAAATGAGGAGAACATAAAAGCTATCCTTTTCACTAGAAAGAGAAAAACTTGCTTTCTCCCCAGTGACCGCTTACAGCTTAATGGGAAAGTCATTAGTTGGGAGACTTCTGTAAACTATTTAGGAGTATGTATATTTGGACACCAAGTTGACATCTCAAAATAGTTGTTGAAAATTATGCTTAATTTACCGTGGTATCACTTCAACGTTGGACATTTACGATAAACCGAATGTTGAAATGATATTTGATAGACTTAAATTATGTTTCTTAGACCGATGTGAATTTGCTGACAATCCTCTTGTAAATAATTTAAATACCTAATAGTGGAGATATACGCTGGTATTTCTTCCTTTTTGTGTTTTTTTGTTGCTTGTATAACTATATTTACTTATTTGTATATGAAATCATTGATTATTGATTTATTTTTTGTTTAACTATATATTAATCTAATTTATTAATCTATCTATTTATTTATTTATTTACCAACTTATTTATTCATTATTTTATCTTATTATTTGTTTATAAATTAACTTACTTATTTATTCAGTTATTTATTTATTTATAATATTGGTTTACTTACCTATTTATTTATTTTAATTTATTTATATCTGTGATAATTTTCTTCTTTATTTATCAACTTAATCGATTATTTATTTACTTATTTATTTACATTTTTATTTTTTCATTTATTAGTATATTGATTTACTTATTTATTTATGTATCTATTTTAATTTAATTATATCTGTGATAACTTTGTGCAACATGTAATTTTTGTTAAATCTTCATTTTGTTAATTCGTTAATAAGTTTTTAATTAGTACCTGATTTGGCGTCTTTCCTATAGTCAAAAGTACATTACTTCATAGATTTATTAAAAATCAATATCTATTATATATTACTTTTTTTTCTTTTTTTCTTTTTTAATTGTATTTTTATTGTATGATTTTTCGTTTTTCCAACTTAAATCAGTAATGTTTTGTAGATAATATTTCAGAAGAAAGATACAAATTATCATATCTCTGTACTTTAAAATGTATGGTAACCATACCTTTGTAAATTTATATGCGAAATAAATCTATCTATCTACAAATGACATGTTCACTGTAGGGTGGGTCAAAAAAAATTTTTTCAAAATTTTTAGTTCTAATAGTAATAAAAAATGGCCATTTGGTGCCCATAGCACATATGCAAAATATTTTTGAAATCGGTTGACTTTATCTGCCTCCAATTTATCCTTAAAGTATTGACGTTTTCAATTTACGTATTTAGCTTGATGAATTTCTTTTTTTCTTTTTTTAATTTCTTTTTTTAAATGTTCTCATTAGGTGGCTTTGACTTTTTTCTCCATTTCATTAATAATTGCACTCTATTAAAAAAGAAAAATATCAAAGTAGGCCGTTACCTACATTAACAAAAATCATTACGAAAATCTTTATCCTCTCCTCAGTAAAGGCGCAAATTTGAAGCTAAAATAATATTAAAATTCTGATTGCTTTAAAAATTATATATTATATTTGTCGTAATGGAACGTACCAGAAACGCTTTCAAATGTCCTATATTTGGCGAAACTTGTGATTTTAAGAATAATGTACTCCGCACTTATGAAGAGGTTATGAAGTGTTATGAGTGGAACAGGCACAATTTGAAAGCTAATAAAAAGGAACCAACATTAAAAGAACTAAGTGAAATAGTGTGTGAAAAAATTGAATGTATTTGGAAACAGGCGTCACTACCAACTGTTTCTACTACGAGATCATTGTAAATGATAAAATCTTATCATGGTAAGTGCAAACAACTTCTTAAATTATATCCCAACATTCCAAAAAAAAAGCTAGAGGAATTTGTTTCTGATAGTAAAGTTTTATTTGACATTTCATCGTGTAAATGCTGTGATCTTTCGAAATGCAACTGTCCAAAAGAGAGGAAGGTACCGCCGAATAAAAGAAATTTTCTTAATGATCAAAGAACGACAAGGAAAATCACTATTGGGAACACAGATGTACTCGCTACAAAAAATAATCGGAAAAGTCTGAAGAGAAAACTGGATAGGGAAATATCAGCATTTTGCCTTGCGGAAACGTCGACAAGTGTTTCGGCTTCTGTTGTTAACAACAGACCAACAACTGCACCACCTGATTCACGTGAAGATACACACAGCGAAGATGTTTTTACAGTTGACGATGGCAATTCGAAGGAAAAGAAACAAAAAGAACAGCAATTCGTAAAATTGAATTATTCCGCGTTATCTCAAACTTGCGATCGATATGGAGTATCAGACAGAGCGGCAGCCGCCATTACATCTGTAATCTTACAAGAATCTAAATTACCCATTATTGACAAGAGTAAACTTAGAGGGGAGCGAAAAAAGGCCAGGGAAAGTGTTCAAAAGAAAGAGTCTGTTTCTGAGGTCAGTGCTTTATATTACGACGGCCGAAAAGACAAAACATTGGTCAACCAAAAAAAAAAATTGGTAAATATTACCGCGAACAATTAGTTGAAGAACATATTTCACTAATAAGCGAAACAGGCTCAAAATACTTAGGTTACATTGCTCCAACATCAGGTACTGCTAAATGCGTTGAACAAGAGTTGTATAACTATTTCCGAACAGAAAACAAAACACTCGAAAATTTAGTAGCTATTGGATGTGATGGCACTAATGTCAATGTTGGAAAATTTGGAGGGATCATCTGTCTGTTTGAAAAAAGATTGAATAGACCATTACAATGGATAGTTTGCATGTTACATATGAATGAGCTGCCATTCCGTCACTTATTTGCTCATATTGACGGCGTAACTTCGGGGCCAAGAACCTTTGAGGGAGTAATTGGAAAGGATCTGGAAAATTGTGAAGAAACCACTATCGTAAAATTTAAAAGCATTCCAGGAGAGTCGCTGCCGGTAATGGATACAAAAAATCTCAGCTCTGACCAACTGTATTTTTTTGAATGGCAATTGTCCCAAGGACCTAGCTGATAAATCACCCGGAAAAATGTCCCATGCTAGGTGGCTCACAAAAGCTAATCGTATTCTTCGTCTGTACATCGGAACATCAAACCCTACAAAAAGTTTAGTAATGTTAGCAACTTACGTCGTAAAAGTTTATGCTCCAACTTGGTTCAATATTAAAAGCCAACCTTCCTGCAAAGATGGACCCAGGCATTTATGGGGTTTAATATCGAAAACTCGCTATCTCTCAGTGGAATTACAGACTGTTATTGATCCTGTAATCAAACGTAACAGCTTCTTTGCGCATTCAGAAAACTTATTGCTAGCAATGTTAACTGATCCGAAAAAACACATCAGAGAGTTGGCTCTGCGCCGTATTCGATCTAATCTAATCGACTAAGAGTTTTTGAAGTCCCGAATATAAAATTAGATGCAAAAGTGTACTATGACCTTATCGATTGGCGAAAGGATCTTTTTGAACCACCCATGTTAAAACATATTTCGGACGCTGAACTTAAATGCTTTATTGCTCAGGAAGAAAACAACCAAATTGATTTTTTGCGGCTACCATGTCACACCCAAGCTGTTGAGAGGGCAGTTAAGACCTTAACAGAAGCCTCAGCAACCTTATGTACAAAACAAGCACGCAAAGGATTTATAAAATCTAAGATTGTTTCTCGTAAATTGATGCCAAAATTTGACAGCAAAAAAGATTTTTGTGTAAATTAATGTAAATTTAAAATCATTCATGAAAAAAGTTTCTTTCAATAAATCCAGTGTAATAAAAAAAAAAAATGTTTGTTGTATTTTTAAATAAAAAAAAAGTTCATAAATGGATTTTCATTGCATTGAAAATATATTATTTAATGCTCTTTTATATTAAGAATTGGAGGCAGAAGATGTAGTCCGATTGCAGTAATATTTTGGGTGTTTATTTACAACATCAATTCGCAACGTTTTGTCACTATTAGAATCGATGACTAAGAAAAAAAATAAATTTTATACAAATGTGACCCACCCTAATGTTCAGTTCGTCACAAATGAATGAAAAGATTTTTCGAGAAACTAAACACAAAATTTTTCATAATTTTCAGTTTATAAAAATGAAAACCTCCATACGGCTATACCCTGAATCCCATTATACAATTTCAACAATTAACGGCGAACCCCAAAGGCCGACAAGTAAGGATGCTATAAAGTTCGAAAATTATAAAACGCCCTCTTATCCAGATCATAACCCCGCCGATGAAGAAAGATTATACAATTTTGATGATGGATGATTTTTTAAACTTGACTATGATTTCATTTGTCCAACTGCATGGTGTTCAAGGTGCCGGCCTGTGGATATTATATCATTCTGTCGAATCAGACAAAAGTGCAAAGATACATAGTAAAATTTATTGCGTCTTGCAAGTAAACAAATAATGACAAAAGTATGAGCAACACTTTATCATTTCATTTATGATAACGATATTAAGTAGTTCGTCTTATATGTATATCCACTTAAAATTACCATATATTTACATATTTAACAGCAGCGTCAACCGTATCTATTTGGGTGGTCACCACACAGAAGGGACACGCCAGTCAAATTATCGCAAAATGTGATAAGTGTCCATGCAGGGAACCTATTCCACACTTTCACAAAGGAGTTGCAAACTTGCAACAGAACATTTTTTAACAATAAAACTGTCATCACCGCTGAGTATTATCTTCGAACAGTATAGCTAGGCCACCGAGTAGCAGAGAAGAAAAGGACACAGAACCTTTCACCCCTCTATTGTACTTTCGGTTGTAATCGTTGGCCTTTCCTTATGTTCAACAACATTATTAGGTGCCTTAATTGGGAAAACATATTACAGTTAAATTTAATGAAGACATCCTATTCCCTTTCCATTCCCATTCCCATTCCCATTCCCATCCCTTTACGGCTTGCAGTTGCAGACCGCTTTTGTTGTAGTTGTAGTTACTGGGGCTGATGCAATAGAGGGTATTGTACGAATGAAATAGATGCAGTAGAGACATGCAATGGCGGAAGAGTGTGTAGCGTCTACTGTATTCAATTTAATAGAAAGGTTACCGCCTATATGTGGCACCCTTTTGTCGGTGTTATGTTCTTGTAGACATTTTACTCGTGAGGGTGGTCATTTTTTTTATTCACTTTTGTTCGGTCCAAGTGTAAGAGGAGGTCGAGGTAGAGGGAAATACGTTGCATTGATGCGAAATAGCGATTCAAATGCAATCTAGATCTGTCTGTCAACTGGAACGAATTAGATGAGAGATAGGTGTCCATGAGTAATTGTATCAAAATTGTTCAAAAAATATGTACCAACTACAGAATGTTCGTGCGTGGCGTGCATTTAGCGAAAGGAGCAGATGTAAGCAATGAAGTGACAGATGTCAAGAGGCGCTTATGCAATTTCCAGCAATAACATCATAATAGTCGGAAATGTTGCATGCATTAATTAGTTGTTTTCATTTTCAGATTTTGCAATATCCAAGGCCACGTGGATTCTATTTGTGAATAAGTATCTATTTATCTTCAATAAGTTGAATATTTGGTTGGGAGTTTTGAATTGATATTACTGCTTAACTTTTTTGAATCGGTCAGAAAAATGTGAGGGCAACAGACATTTTAAAAAATTTGACTTTTGTAGCTACGATTTTGTATGGGTTCTTCAGAAGCATAGATAAGTAATGTTTATTTTTAAAGTTTTATTTAAACACAACGAGACATCACAGTGCATTGTCCGCAGTTCATTACCTACGTATAACATTGATAATTAAAGGTAAGCTTCAAACCTTTTGAGACATCTTTCCTGAGTTAATGGCTGAACAGTTTTTGATTTGGGTTTTGTATCTTTGAGTACCTTTGCACTTACATTTATATTTGTTCCAGTTGCTTGTGTTTTTTTTTGTATAGGGTAATAGTTCTTTAGCTTATTTTATTAACGTAGGTACCTATATATAATCAAATAACCAGTAGGCATTTTTTAATTTAAGAATGCAGATACAGGCAATAACATGCCCTACCCTTTAACCAACAAAAATTGTCATGACTTGCTGAAAGCCCATCGAATACGACAGTGAATTGCAGTATTTTTGATTTATATTTTGAAAACATAATCATATTTAAAACAATTTCATTTAGCTATGTACCTACCTTCTTATTTCATCGTTTGTACCGGAAGATGTTTGTACCTCAAGAAATGACATTGTTGATGAGGATAGTCTTGTACCTACTACCTTTGTTCTCTGCTCGCTATGGGACCACCGCCGATATGCGTTTCCTCACGTTAGGGGTTCTGCCGTATTTGCCTCTTTAGGCGTTTTTTTTTTTAGTTCATAGCAGAGCACTGATCAGAACGTGAGCAATAAGAGCGCACTCTGAACCGAGTGTGCTCAGAGTGTTCTGATTTGCTTATGAAACAGACTTGAGCTCTCTGCTTTCATTCGACTAGAAATTATGTTTATTTTTGAAATCAAAACTATTTTATTAAATTAAATTACTTTCTACGCCAGAAAAACAACCCCGAACGTATTTATTTTCCCTCCTCTCAGTGTCCTTGGCTGTGTTCAGTTTTTTTTACTCAGATTGCTCCGTCAATGCTTATAGAGCGCGGTCTGATCAAGCTCTGAACGAAAGAGTTTGAAAGCTTTGAGGTGTCAGAGCTAAAAAGAAAAGTCAGGTGTAAATCACCTGTGTCATCTTAGGTAAATGGCGTGTTTGTGAGCTTGTATACGGGGTTAACACCCGGGTGTTAACGGTTTAATACCTTGCGAAATTATTTTCAAAAGTATTTTAAGAAAAAAATCAATTTAATGTTAGGGTCAATCTCCAATGCGTATATTATTAACCGAGGATTTAAGAAAAGGTGCTTATTGATGTCTAACCGGCGAACCCCAGAGACGGACCATTTTTTTGTAATGAAAATGGAAAGCTTTGAAAGGTCTTAAACCACCTTGCCTCCAACCCCACGGCTCCTCTAATATTTTCTCTGGAGTCATTTCTGCAATGACACAGACTGTATCACCAGAGGTTGTACGAAAAGCACTATACATAATCTCAATGCACATAGCCTAGTTATCATTCCAATTTGGCGCCCTACCTTCATTGTCTTCATGTCTTCGGCATATACCAGGATCCCCTACAAAACGTCCACCCATACATCAAGGTCTCGTTTCAGGGACGTTTTATCCTCGCTAATGTTGGCTCCATTGCCAGCAATGAATAACTGATCCACTTTGGAGTCACTTTTCCTTCAAGCAGATAATCAAGGACTGTAATAAATATCAAGAGGCTTAAAACGCTTGCCTGGTGCAAACCGACTTTGATGGCGAACTCCTCGGTGACATCTGCAGGACATCTTACTCTTGTCTCAAATCCCTCATACATGTCTCTGATCATCTCTTCACAGGTTTCTGGAACTCCTCGTTGTCTTAGCGCTACCAATAACAGTTCCCTTGGTTATCTATCATAGGCCTTTTCAAAATCAACCAACACCATATGCAAATCTTTTAAGCAATCACGAGGTTTTTCCATCATGATTCTTATACTTTGGTTTGCATCTGTGGTTGATTTACCTGCGTTAGGAACGCAATGGTCTTCAGGTAGCCGTATTAATCTGCGCATTCGGCTATCTAGTACCCGCTCAACGATATCAGCTTTATTGAACGGTAATTGTCAGAGTCTCACGTATCCCTCCAGTGGTTACGCATTGGATCGCCTCTCATCAGTTTGGAGATAAGGATCATGAGCCATATGGATCCGATGTCTCCCGTAGTTTTCCAGAAATCAGAGGGTATTTCGTCCGGCCAACTGCTATTCATTTTTTGGAGGTGCAAATATATCCATGCAAATTGTTAGAAGTCCTTCACAACACTGTTGCCATCTTTGCAGTACTTTTTCTTAATCCACAAGAAGCAGCCCTTGAGCATTGCTGATAAACTTCAGCGAGCGCATTTTCTGGGCATTTCTACTTCTGTAAGCGGCTGTTTTGAAAATGATTGTGCCCTGGTCAAGCTGGCCCTCCACACACGTTGCTTGAATTTGAGCGCTTTCTTTCTCTTCACCAGCCTCTTCGTAATTCTGTAATCCGATTCGAGGCGAGTTTTTCCATCTCCATTGTTAGTGGAGCACTTTGACTAAGCTTTGAATGTCGCTGTCTTGTCACATAGCACTGCTTAAGTTCCAACCACTATATTTCTATGCTGATAGTGCCCTTTTGAAGCCCCCAGCAGTTATGTGGCTCTCTCCAAGCAAGGTCGTTTTAGGGAATTCTACAAATTTTGTGCTCTGCACCATGATGTGATGGAGCTGATTTTGCATATTTGCAACAAATGCTTCGCATTTCTCTTTGTCCAGATTGAACTATTTGATTTTCGACACTTTTGTTTGTTTAGTTTTGTTCGTCCCCGCAGACATTCAAATTTCTGTCAGGAGGAGGTGGTGTTGCTGGGCCTCTCCTAGAATCATTTTGCAGTCCCTAACCAGAGTCTTCGTTTGACGTTCTACCAAATGGTAATTAATCTTTATTTTATTTCCGCCACTGCTATAAGCAACCATGTGCCGGCTTTGTTTGACGAACATGGTATTTAGATCGAAAAGACCGTATGACTTGCACAGTAGTCTTCATAGTCTTCATAGTCTTCGTTTGCCTTCCCGAATTGCTCGTTCAAATCTTCGCCAACAAACAAAAGTTCTTCTTTTGGGATGTTCTTGATGAGGTTGTAAAAATCTAATCAGAATGCATATTTGTCTCTCTGCTCGCATCCAATTTGGGGAGCATATACACTGCCCATATTCCACACCTCCCCTTGCATCACCAGTTTGAAAGACATCAAACGATCACTGGACTTTGAAATGGTAAAGACACTGCCTGCTGCAAGTATGATACCGATTCCGTTCCGAGCCTGTTCCGCCTCGTACTAGAACATCTTGAAAGCTTTTTGCCATTTCGTTTCTTGAACACATAAAATATCAACTCGCATTCTATCCAACATCTCGCGAATAATTATCGAGGCATATCCTTGCCAAGTGTCGCATATAATCTCAAGCGGCTCTGCAACACACTAATCGGCACGAACTATTGTGACTTCCGGCCCGGCAGATCGACAAAAGATCAAATGTTTACACTGGGGAAAACCAAGGAAAGACCAACGAATTTCAGCTCGAGACCCATCGGCGACTTTAAAAACGCATTTGATATGATTGATCGTCAGATGATCGAATTCGCGATCCCGGCAAAAGACACTGGAAAAACGCTGTGAAATGTGTAATTTGGAAAAAGCTTCTTGGTAATTTTGAAAACCAGCATCGGATTCCAGCGAGGAGATGCGCTTATCATGCGACTTCTTTCATCTTATTCCGAAGCAGATTTTGCGCAAGGCAACAGATCCGCCCAGCTACTGGGGTATGTTGATGGTTTTGACATCGGCGGCCGTTCCCATGTGCCATGGTGAAGGCTTATGCGGCGATTGTCGAACAGGCTAAATTGGTTGACATTAAATTCAACAAAGACAAAACCAAGTACACGCTTTCAATAAACAAATAAACATCTTTTTACCGACTAGGGCAAAACGTTACTGTTCATATCAAAAACTTCGAGGCAATTAGGGAGTTTACCTACCTCGGAGGAAACATCAACTCCACGAATGACACATTAGTGGAGACCCGACAAAGAATTACCACAGGAAACCGTTGCTACTTCTGGTTTCTTTTGAAAGAAAAGTAATCCGTCCGATTTTTGGGCCGGTATGCGACGAGGTTGAATGGGGGAGAAGATAAAACCGCGAACTCATAGAGTAATACCTACCAAGATGTGGGTGTAGCTTTAAAAGCTAAGACACGTCGAATTCATTAACTTCGCCATATCGACCGAATGTACAATAATGTATAAGCGAAGAGGTTATCGACTTTCTGTCCACTGGAATTTCTATTCTTTATTTATTAATATTTGTTTCGGGATTCGATAACACTCTCTTACACTCTTTCCATAAAATGACAGAAGGGAAGTTAAAAAAATGTAAGTTGGCCGAATACTAGAGCTGTTAACCGATATCTATAACGAGTTGAATCACGACGGAACTTCAAGCTAACAAGGACAACACACCTTCCAGTGATACTCATGGTTATAACAAAAAAATCTGTAATGGGAAACTTTCTCTGAGAAAGCAATAGAAGGGTGCACCTAAATGTACAGTTAGAGACTTTAATTTTTCTAGCAAATGCATACCTATTCATCAGATATAAAGTGTGTATGAAAATGACATGCTCATATCATAAATATAGGAATGAATTCCCACGAAAAATGTTAACAACAATTTTAGGACCGTGAATTTATTTACCCATCAACGCGCAATCGTGGGTGTTTTCCATCCATTCTGTTAATTACGAACAAAAATCGTTGTATATTTGCTTAAGCTAATAGCTTTAATGCGATTTCACAGAAAACGAAGCTTATCGCTGCCTGTTGGCGGATTGCTTGTGTTGCTTTCAACAATGTTAAATTTTCTGAAAAAAAAAGAACAAGAAAAACTTCAAAGATATGGAAAAAAAGTTATTTACTTAAATACAACATGGTGCTGACACATCATACCATTGTGCAGGTGTGTCGACAAACATTGCCGCAATGACTAATTGATGGCAAAAAGGTCAATATTTAAGGTGACGGCAGTGACATGTTCATTTCACGGGATGATATGCACCTTCCCACGCTCCATAATTTGGAAAATGTAAGGCACATTGACATTGTTTAATGTAGGAATTCCAAGATTAGCTATGGGTATGTCCATGTTTAAGGTAAAAAGTGTTTCGATACATTGAGAAATGAAAGTCGAATTGCTTGAGAATAAAACGTTTCGATACTACCGACGAGATTTTAGTCTTGGCATTTACTATTTTAACTATTTATTTTTTTTTTCGTTTTTATGAAATCTAATTTTTTCAATTTATTATTGTTAACCTTCTTATCAAACCGTGTAAACAAACACGGTTAGTCAACGCGACGGGTACTCGGACACTCCAATACATTTGTATGGGCTGGGATAAAAGAGGAAGAATTATGTATATAAAGTAACAGAAAAATAGTCAAGAGTAAATTCAACTCAGTTTAGAAGCAATATTTAGACAATTAATGCTTAATGATAAACTGTACGGAATGTTTTGATCAATAATGATACTAGTTGATAGTTGTGTTATGCTGGACAGGCTTTTCACAAAAGTGGCAGCATTTTCTGGTTTTCGCTTGGGTATAAGTTGCTCCGAACAAATATGGCATGATTCTTGAAATTTAAAACGTCATTCTTGGGACCGTGGTGTTATCTTTCTGCTAAATGGAATTATGTGTTGCAGGTGTTTGCAAATGAATGTTTTCAGCAAACATAGCTTTAATGTCGTTTTTTTTTTGTTGAAGTTGCGGCATTTTGGAGAGGATTCTCGGATCTTTTCTGAATGATCGGCATGCACAACTTTACCAGCTCTTGCAGACATTGAGTTTTTTTTATAAAACACCGCAACTGGCCACCGTTTAGCTACTCCTGTTGTAGTAAAATTAATTACCATTTTGTCCACTAAATTCAAACCGCCTTGTGAATTATTGTAATATTTTCTGATGTCTGGCTTATTTTGATCGCTCTCCATTAGTATTATTTGCGTTCATGACAGGATAAATGTTCATAGCCTTGCGATAAGTTTCACGAACTATAATGATGCACATATCGATGGTAAAAAATAAATGGAACAGTTTTGATTCCGACAGCAATTCAGACGATTGAAACGGCTCAGTTCTGCCTCAATATTATGGCGAAGCGTTCTGCTTGCCTTCATATTTTTTGTCGGCTGTGTTAGATTCACATACAGCAAATTAAGGATATATCACTCTTTTCGTTTAAAGACCGTCTGCAACATTATCAAATGCAATTTTTCAAAATCCATTTACACAAGTGTTGAACCCAACTTCAATATATGCGTGTTCATAATTAATCATGTTATTTAAAGATTGAAAAGCAATGCTTTCTGCTGAAAAGTTCTCATATATGCAGTTTGAAATTGCCTGCACCAAATAACTTAAGTATGAACTGCATAACCGTAGGACACAATGTGATGAAATGTTCAAGCTTTTCAAGCAAAAGATAACGAAACACAGTTGCACAAATATTTATGCTGAAACACGTTACAACGCGAAAAACATATACGAATCAGAAGAATATAAGTAGGGGTAACTGGGTGCACTTCGCAGCAACCCCGTATATTTTATTTTATTTATTTATTTATTTCGAGAATGCTTTTTTTTATTATTTTTTTGTCGGGGTGTGTGAGACTTTCTGCTCTGGAGCACTCAGACTCAATACTGGTCCATTGTACTACCCACTCGAGAATGCTTAATAACAGTAAGATACAATATCTTATAAACTAGTCATAAGCTAATTTTACAAATAGAGCGAACGATGTATAAAAAAGTATTAAAATAAAAAAAAATCCAAGTTACTACTTTAAAAACAATCACATAATTTTAATTTACAAATTTCCTGAATACTATTTTTTTAAATCTTTTCTTATTCTTGTTGCGTTTTGTATTTCTTTAATACGACTGGGTAAGGAGTTCCAGAGACGTACCGAGTTTACGAAGAATTGACGCTCAGATGTTAAACTGGAACATAGAGGATGAATTAATTGATGAGATCGATGTGAGGATGCAAATCTAATTTTGTCGAAACAGCATTGCGGTTGGTGTGTTAACAGTATATTGGAGAACAATAACGAACTGCGAAACTTAATATAATTATCAAACGACATATCGAGCAGCCGTGTATCGAGACCAGCAAGTCTGTCGAATCTTCGTAGGCCAAAGACATAACGCACTGTTAAACGCGACATTTAGCTTACATTTGCTGACATAGTTGCAATTACAATAAATTTCGCAGCCGTAGATCAACGACTGCATTACCCATAATGTATGTAGTGCTCCATATACCTTGCCAACAAGTGAATTTATATGGATATCCAATGTTAGGTTGCGATTAAAAGTAACTCCTAGACTTTTAGCGGTTTCCACGTACTCAATGGGAGCATTTCCCAAAACAAGCGAAGGAAAATAATCAAGATCTGGACTTTTCTTCGATATTACCAGGCACTTAGATTTTTTAGGGTTAACAATAAGGCCATTTATCTGGGACCAATTCACGTACATATGAATAGAGCAGTTCTCAATAATTGATGGAAGTTCATTGACGTATATCGAAAACAATAGAGTTGAAAAATATTTTTTATAAAATTAACAGATCCGATTTTTTCCAAATGGAATCCACTATTCGAAGCAGAATTTAATTTCAACATGGTGCTGATAATATCATTATATGGTCCTATAGTGCCGTGAAATAACGCCAAACATTTTCAAATATGGCCTTATTGCGTTGCACGTACGTGCGAAATTTTTTTTTTATTGGTTCATACGATGGTTAAGTAAGCCGTACTATGTTTAACTTAAAAAATACTATGTTTTAATAAACTTAATATGTTGAAGTCAATAAATACAAATAATATTACAGACCACGGAATGTCTTTAAGATTAAGTTAGATGACATATATATTGGGTTTTGTGTTTACATACAAATATGAGTTTTTTTTTTTAAATTGACAATCTTTTGAAAGTAAGAATACGAGAACAAATTCATGAAATCTTAAGGAACGATGCAGCTTTTTATTGTAATTTGTAAGTAATGTGGAACAAGCCATTGTGAAAGACGCGTTAGCGAAGCAAGACTTTCAAATACCTGCTTGAATTTTAATTCCTAATTTACAAAAGTCTAATACATAGTAATAAACTTGAATCTAAGTATTTAGTAGTTTTTTTTTTCTCTTTCTTAAAAAGGGCACTGAACATTTTGGATAATGGTAGGCGCAGTGGCTCAGTGGTTAGTGTGTTGGACTACTAATCGAAGGTCCCCGGTAAAAATTCAACCGGGGCCAAGTAACACATAACGTTTGCCCCACCACTTACGATCGTCTGACAAACTTCCAAGATTATTAATTGTCATAAGAATATTCCCCAAATTTGCAGTTCGGACTCGTCTTAAAAGTCTATCGCACTTTGCACAAATGGTTAAAGAAGCTGGGTTTTAGGCCTGTATGGGTCGTTAAGGCCTAGTCTTTGTTTACTTTATAAGTATCTGAATCCTTTAAAATTGTTTGCTCACCTAATATTTCTCCCTCTTTTCGTTGATAGGCTATAGAGGGGAGGTAAAATAAGGACCAATAGAAGAACATCTTTTATACAGCCACATAAACCTGGAGAATCAATTTATTAATAAAAGCAGATCTCCTTTTAGCTGAGGTGTGCACATATAAACGGACCTGTCGTCAACCAATATGTAGTATGAAGCTGGCAGGAGTTAGCTAGAGTATAGTTCTTTCTGTCAGCGCATTTCTAAGTTCTGAACCTTGTTCAGCATTTAAGTGTGCATATGGTAAGTTTGTCAATGTACGTCGAAGGCAACTTATTGCTTTGGCTTAAAAAGTCATATAATCGAGCTTGAAGGGACCACACACAAGAGTAAGCTGAAACATTATTTTGGTGACGCTCACGACCTCAATCGACTCTGTGTGCAAGACTGCCTAGTTGACAACAATAAAATACGACTTTATAATCTGGGTGTAAATTTCCGATCTGTGACTGTGATTAACAGAAAATAATCCTTTCAGGTTTCACAGAAATGTTAATTTTTCCAAATAAAAAAAAATCACGTCACGAATCAGGAATGCGAAAGTTTTTTTTTCATGGAAAAATTATTATTAGCCATATATTTTATTTCCGTTCAATTGGTATTTTTTTTTTATTATTGATTCGGCTTAACAAATGCTTATATTTATAAACCTTTAAATTAGGGATTTGAAAAATTCTTCCTTAACGAAGAAACTCACATATTTCCTAAATGAGGTCAATCAAAAGCTGGTGGTATTGCATTCGTGTGATTCAGGAGTTAAAAGCACTCCTTTTTTACGATTTCGATACGTGCATTGCAATGCTTGACCGTCGGAAAACTGCTTCATCACAAGCAACATCAGTATCACTGTCATCCGTAAGGGACTGCCCACAGGGAGGAGTGTTTTCACCCGTCCTGTAGTCATTGGTCACTGATGAACTGCTCCATAGATTTAGCAATTTAGGCTTCAACAACACGTATGCAAAACGCAATTAAAACGGCCCTAGACTGGTGCAGGGGAAATGTTTCCATCAACCCCAGCAAAGCCATCATAGTTGCTTTTACCAAAAGAAGAAATTTAAACCTTGACCTAAATTAACGACACGATCGTTCAGTATTATGAAGAAGTCAAATATCTTGGAGTCATCCTAGACAGAAGTCTGATTTGGAAATCTTACATTAACATCAAAATAACAAGAGCTACCAGAGCTTTGTGGGCCTGCCGCCGCATGTATGGCAAAACCTGGGCTATCTCTTCAAAGATCACACAGTGGACCTAAACAAATATGATCAGGCCCATTATGACATATGCTTCTATAGTATGGTGGAGAACAGCCACACAGAAAATAGCAATTGCAAAGCACAAAAGGTTACAACGGCTTGCCTGCGTAGGTATCTCCGGAGACACACGAACTTTCCACACAGCTGCTATGATAAGGTTTAGTGATAAGGTTTAGTGACCACCCGGAACTAATGAAAAAGTCAAAAAGTCTCAACGGCAATAATTGATTTACGGATGGTTCTAAAATCGAAATGGTGTATATGGACCAAATTTCAACATGGCAATACCTATTAGAAAAAGCTCCAACGTAATTCAAGCAGAGCTCCACGATATTCAAGAATGCGCCAGTCACATTTATATACCTGGTATTAAGAGCGCAAATATCAATATATTCACGGATAGTCAAGCCGATTTATATGCCTTATGCTTGCACACCATTGACTCCAAATACGTCAAGCACTATTTTAATACCCTTCAAATATACGGCTTAAGGAACAAGACCAAACTATAATGGGTTTCGGGCCATGAGGCATTTAACGGCAGTGGAAAGTCGAATTTTTCGGTAACAGAAAGGGAGAAATTACCAAAAACAATCCAATATTTGGAAGTTAAAAGCAGCAGTTACATTGTCAAAGTTAGCATTGCCGATAAGTTAATCAAAATATTCTTTGGGAAAATTATATTAACTTCAAATCAAGGAGCAGTTCTAATGCTTCCATTATTATGATCGAAAAATAAAAACATAGGAGGGTGAAATTTGCCATATGGTAAATAAAGTGTAGAATAATGAAAATGTGAAATTCGATAAGGGTATAAGTCGACCTTTGGAAAGTAAGTAAGAGCGAAGAAAACAATTAAGTCCAAATATATGTAAGTATCAAATAATTCATTCAACTCTATGTTAAGCCTAAAAAATATTTTAAAGGCGTTAACAGCCCAGCCCGTACAGTGCATCAAAACTAGTTTTACCAAATATTTGTGTGTGCAAAGTTATACATAATATTCTTATGCGGACTCCGAGAGGCAAATTGGAGAAGCTTCTCATGACAATTGATACTCTTTAGGTGTTTGCAAGTGGTGTGAAAAAGAAACATTTCTGATACGGCATAAATAATATGTTGCCGACTTATAAATTGTGTCTAGCGAATCAATTCAAAATAATTTTATTTAATAATTATCATCACCATAAGCATCCGTTAAGCTAATGGTGATGATAATTATTTGATGGTATAATAAGTTAGTTCGTATGCTTGGTTCCAGTCCAAGGAATTATCTTTTCACAAAATACTTTTTATCATTCTCATTTCCATTATCCTGCTCTATATATCCTGGCTATGGTTCTAACTTTGAACTTCTAAGATGATTAGAGTTAATCAATCTGAGTCCCATAAAGCATCCCATGCCATAAAGTTATAGGAACATTATGTACATAAATCTATAGCGCGAACCAATTCACTTTGCCATTCTACAGCGCAGGTCTCTTCAAATTTCTCTATGCATCTTCTCCTAAGTTTTCAAATATGCACAAAAAAATACGATAATTGCTGAAAAAAACATTCAAAAGATGCACCTACATACAGGCGTTGTTTCCATCATCGGAGCTTCAATGTGACTGAGGGTGGGTTTTTCTTCCATCGCAGTAAAATAGAGATCACATTCCAGGGATGGACTTCTTTCATTAGGTATGATCATGGTTTATTATCCACTTATTAAAAAAGTATTTCATCCCTGATGGGTGAAAAAAAGAAGATCTTTAGATGTCAACTTTACTTCGAAAATATAAAATTCTGGGCTTAAGAATTTTGTATACCCTATTCTAAGGGTATATTAATTTTGACGCATAGTTTGTAGCATACCTTAATATTGCTCGTATACCCCTAAAAGTTACTATGTATATTTATGATCACCATCGATAGTAATGCCGATCTAGCCATGTCCCGATCTAGCCATGTCCTTCCGTCCGTCCGTCGGCAAAAATTAGGCCTTTAAACTGGGCCTAGAGAGCTGAAATTTTAAGCATATACTCTAGGGTCCCGAAATAATCAAGTTTACGAATTTTTCAAATCCGCCCACAGACACGCCCACAAACTAAAAAAAACAAAATTTTGGAATAAATCGAAATTTGAGCTAGAAAACTGAAATTTTTTATATATGATCTATGACTCCTAAAACTGCTCGGGATATAAAATTTTCAAAATCCGCCCACTGACATGCCCACAATTAAATAAAACAATTTTATTGCAAAACCAAAATTTGAGCTAGGGAGCTGAAATTTATAATATAAACTCTCTAGTGGCCCTTTAAGCTCATTTGAAAATATTTTCAAAATCCGCCTACTGACACGCCCACAATTTAAAAAAAAAATGTTTTTGAAAATCCAAATTTCAACATGAGCTAGGGAGCTTATAATATATACTCTCTAGGGGCCCTTTATGCCCATGTGTTAATTTCTTTTAAATCCGCTTACTGACACGCCCACAATTACATAAAATAATTTTATTGAAAAACCAAAGTTTGAGGTAGGGGCGTTATTTTTACAAAAGCTTCGTTTTTTTTGATAAAATCCTTTAAATGTTAACCATAACCATACTTAGACTTTTGTCACGCCCACTTATGAGGGATAGCAATAAGAATAGGGTATCCAACAGTTCGCACAACCTTACTGTAGCCCGTCCCTCTGTTTTTTATTAGGGTTGGCAAAGTTCGGCCCACTTATAATAAAAATAAACCATTTGCACAATGCAATGGGGTTAAACATATAAAGCTATCGGTACCTAGGACTTTAGTTTGTTTTATGGTTTATAGTTTTATAGTTGTAGGTCCCTTGGGTAACGTGTTTTCTATATATATATATATTAGGGTATTCATTATTGCTAAGAAAAAGAAATTTTTCTTTAATTTCGCGGGGCACCACGTAGTTTGATTATATACCATAAGAAACTATTTCAGTATTTTTTTGGAATTTTTTAAATGACATTTAGGGGTCGCTACCAAGGTTTAAATTTTAAAAAGTAACTCAAAATCTTTCTTTTTTTTTATACTCAGGACATACAAAAATATTACAAAATCTTCACCGATGGATGGCAATGTTGATTTTCTTAATTCGGATAATAATTGACCGATAAGCCAAACCTTACTTTGATTTTTAGTAGCTTTACTGAGTCCGCTACTTTTAGACGCCATTGCAATACGTTTAAATACGTTACTATGACTTAGAAATAAAATGCGTGCGCTCTCGTAAATAACTTATTAGAACTGAAGTGCGGGGCGGGCTAAATTTGAACACATCAGTACAGAAGAGGGGTCGAGGGGAGGGCTTTTTGTAAAAACTTAGACAGCTGGTAGCGACCTCTAAATCTTAACAAAAAAAAAACCTATTTCATATTTATAGGTATATAATCAAATGGGAAAGTGCCCGGGGATAATTCAAAAGTCGAAAAATAAGGACCACCCCAATATATATATATATATAAATATATATTGTTCCGAAATGGTGGCAGACTATCAAGTCAAGAAAAATGGAGCTTTATAGGGGAAGAAATTCGAATAGCCTCGCAGTACACCTATCTCGGCGTACTTCTCACTCCGAAAATGAACTTTACAAGGCATGTGGAGAAAAGAAATAACGCTGCGAAGAGTAGCATCAACGCAACATGGCATTGCTTCCTAAGCAAAAAAAGTATTTATAACCCTGAGTAGAAAGTGGAAACTATTTCTGGCAGTCTGCAGAGCTATCCAAACTTATAGTGCACAAGTCTGGGGTTTTGGAATGTTTGAGGAAGTGGACAAACTACAACGCTAAAAAGGATTTTGAAATTACCACCAAGTACTCCTAACAACGCCTTGTCGCTAGAGACCGGAGCCGAAGATGGTCATTTCTATTTACTAGACTTACATCTTAGGTATGCCAAGAAAACATTATTCAAATACGATGAAACTAGGTTACCACACCAACTTATCAAAATCCTATTGGAAAAACAACTTTTTTGGGTGAAGGAAATAAATAACATTGGAAATCGGTTTGGTTTACACTGGGATCAGAACATGCCGATGAAAATGGACTGGAACATAAAGAACCGGCAGCTTCTGGATCGACTCAAGGCAGATAGCCGACAAGAAACAGAACGGAGAGCGAGGGAAAGCAGCACAATTATTTTCAAGTTCCTGGATTACTCGAAAGGACAACAATATCTTATCGATGATATCGATATCAACAAAATTTCGTGGATTTTTAAAGCCAGATGCGATTTGATCCTTCTTAATGCGAGGGGATTTGGAGGCAGCGTTTCAACGATATGTTCCATGTGTAATTTGAGAGAAGAAGAAAATATCAATCACTTCATAGGCAGATGCCCCGTACTAAGGGAGTTTAGAGTGAGATACTTTGAAAAGGCAACTCTGAGTGAAGCTGAACTCATTAATGTACTAAATGGAGGAAGCATGAATGATTGGAACAGACTGGCCGATTACATTACTGCCGCCATAACCTACAGAAAACAACTTGTAGCTGAATTCAATTAGTCCGAAGATTGGTTTTAACTTAATTTCATTACGTATTTCTTTTTCTTTTTTCTTTTTTTCCTTTACTTATTGTTCTTAAATTAAATTTCAAAACAAGTATTATTTCAATGTGTAAATTTATATCATTGTCGTAAGTTTTAACTTTTCAACAAAAACTCAACACTGCAATCTGAAAACAATTTATAGGTATAAAAAGTTGAAAATAAAGAACAATTTACTACTACTACTATATATTTACCTGTGGGATTTTGGAAAAATATTATGTTGAGTGTTTACAGGTTTAAATAATGATTTGCCTAGGAGTTTTTTAGACTGAAATGTTAGCATCAGAGAAAAATTATTTTTTGATGGACTTACGCATTTAAATGATATTTGAATTGGTTTGGAATCCAATCAGCAGTGATAGAACAAAATTGAAATCAAACTTAGGACATTTTCATGGATCCATTAAGAAAAGGAAAACCAATAGGACGTCAGGCGCTTAAGATCATTATTAAAATATATAACTAAACATAGGGATGGGCTACAGTCCGCTTGGGCGAACTGTTGGATACCATATTCTTATTCCTATCCCTCATAAGTGGGCGTGACAAAAGTCTAAGTATGGTTGAATTGTTAAGAACGCTCTACATATTTTGTTATATAACATTTAAAGGATTTTATCAAAAAAACGCTCCCTAGCTCAAACTTGGGTGTTTCAATAAAATTGTTTTATTTAATTGTGGGCGTGTCAGTAGGCGGATTTAAAAAAAATTAACACATGAGCATAAAGGGCCCCTAGAGAGTATATATTATAAATTTCAGCTCCCTAGCTCACTTTGAATTTAAAAAAAAAAAAAAAATAATTGTGGGCGTGCCAGTGGGCGAATTTTGAAAATATTTACACGTGAGCATAAAGGGCCCATAGAGAGTATATATTATAAATTTCAGCTTTCTAGCTCAAAATTCGATTTTTTCCAAAATTTTGATTTTTTTGAGTTTGTGGGCGTGTCTGTGGGCGGATTTCAAAAATTCGTAAACTTGATTATTTCGTGACCCAAGAGAGTATATGTTTAAGTATATGCTCTCTAGGTCCAGTTTAAAGGCCTAATTTTTGCCGACGGACGGACGGCCGGACGGCCGGACGGACATGGCTAGATCGACATTACTATCGATACTGATCATAAATATAGTAACTTTTAGGGGTCTACGGGCAATATTAAGGTATGTTACGAACTATGCGTCAAAATTAATATACCCCTAGAATAGGGTATACAAATTGGAAGAAGACCAGACTTTAGGTTTGATTAATCCTGTGAGTTACTCAAACTCACAAACCGAGGAACTATCTGGAATGTTGGGATCGACAAGAGGGGTTACGAATACGAGGAGACAGGAGTTACCGAATCACCAAATAAAAAAATACCATACAAAAATGGAAAACTATCAACACCTTCCACCAGGAGGTTGATGATATCCCTAAAAATGTTGAGAGAACGAGTCCAGGAAGATATAGAGCTTAACTTAAGCATTACATTCCTCAACAAGATTCTAAAAAGACATGGATTTTTCTATAAAAAAACTAAAAAGCCGCAATCTTCTTTCTGAAAGGAACGAAATTAAACTTTTGCGAGGGAAGTATCTGAGGAAATCCGGGGAGTGTAGATCAAAAGGATATGATCATTTATTTGAACCAAAACTATATTAACAGCTCGCATACAAGGCCAAGGACATTGATTGATGTAAGAAGCAGTGGATTGAAGGCGCCAATTTTAAAGAGACATATGCTAATAAATGCGCATGAAAAACGCCTTACTTCTATCCAAATCTGGTACGAAAACGGGAGACTATCACGATGATATTAGTTTTGAAAATGTTTGCAAATGGAACAAGTTTTGAATAACCTGGAGGATTGTAGTGGACAACGTCTTATACCACACAAAATTGAAAGACAAACAAATCACAATGGCTGACCGATAACAGTATACCACATACTTTGCAGATGCTTAAACTCGAACTTCATGAGGTTAAAAATCAACATCGAGCTATACAGAAGCCAAGCATAAGATGGACGATATTATTCACGGCACGGGACATGAGATACAATGTTTAACACCCTATCACCCAGACCACATCCGATCGTAAATATTTGGGCAGCTGTCAAGGCAAGAGTGGGCAAATACACGCAAATAATTGGTTGTTCAAAAATTACCAGAAAAAGAATTTTCAAAAGTAACGGTTGATTATTGTCGAAAAGTTTGCGCAAAAGCTGTATGGACGGAGGAGCAATACTTTTCTCACAAATTCATCTGGGACAAAATATGTGATACATTAAGCCAGGGGATGATTCTTTAACCGCTCACTTAAATTAATGTGAATTATTAGCGACAATTTTTTTTTTCAATTTTGCAGAAGTATGTAAAACAAATATCGTTTACTTACGTTGGCTACATTATCAAAAAATGTCTCTCTGATGAAAAAGTTTCATTCTTGAATACACATAGTTAAAACATTTTTAAAACCTTTCAACACTCATTCATTAATGTTTTTCCAAAATACCACAGGTACAATATATAAATATATATATATATATATAAAATACGTCGCCCCAGGTACCTGGTGCTAAGCCAAAAATTATAAAACCATAAAAACAGAAACAACATCAACAGAAACAAGTAACATCTAGAGTTATTTTCCACTGCCCCACCTCTTGCGAACGTCTGACAAACATCCACGAGTATCAATTTTCATGAGAAGCTTCTCGAATTTGTCGTTCGGATTCGGCTCAAAATTTCAGGACCCTTCCACTTCGCACAAGAAAGTGGTTGCAGACGCTAGATTTTATGTCCTATATGGGAAATTTTTATTTTTTAGAGACAGAAACAAACAATAGCACTCAAGTCTTTATTAATCACGTCCAAGGTCTCAAGTAGCTTTATTTATTTAACCCATTGCAAGATTAACTTTTGTATTATAAGTTCGCCGAAATAAAAAAAAAACACATACATACAATAGCGTTTTAAATTTAAAAGAAAAACAAAGTTGAGTTAAGCGTTGTAAAATTTAGGAAATAACATTTACTAATTTAATCTCTTCCGCACCATTTTTGTAAAATGGACTTTATGGGGTTTCTTATATGGGAAATCTGTTGCATATATTTATTTTAAAAGAAAAAAACAAATTAATCAGGCTTTCTAGAGGTTTGCTATTAGGGTAATGAATTGTATATGTATATTTATATTTTGCTTGTCATTGACCAAATTCGGTATCTGTGCAAGATAATCAATTAAATGTGCTATTTGGGAGTCCTACGCCTTTTGTCCGCAGACATTTGTGTTTTCCATTTCTGTTCTTCACATCTCTTCATGTAGTGACTTAGATGCGATAAAACAAATTGCCCGTTTGGAGAAATTTGGACATTTGATTCTACTTTTTCATGCATTAAGAATCGAATTAACATTGTACTTGAGCAGCGAAAATGGAAATATATTGGTCACAGCCAATGGTAGAAGAAACCTCACCTACGAGTACAAATACGCGACTCAGTAGAGTACGAGTTGACCTTATTTTTGTAAAAATTCGACTCTCTGTTTCAATTATTTTCCTTTCCTGCTCCCACTTTTATTCGGATGGGAGTTGATGGTCTTAGAAAGTGAAAAATAAACAAACCTGGCACCATCAGCCATTGGATTACTTTCGTCGACCAAGCAACCAACACAAGTCAACGCGGCACGGACGAACTCGGGGGATAAAGTTCCGGTCACCTTTACTTGACAGACGGTCAGAAGTTTCATATGAATGTTGGCGGACGGCTGTGCAATTACAGATCCTCAGACAGCCATTATTGGCATCAAATAAGCGCAAGATGACAGATGTCACGTCAAGTTGACCCCATGTCAGTAAAAGACGATCTCCGAATGGCTGAGAGCTCAACATAAACAATTCAAATTCAATTATCATTGTTTTATTAATCGATACATAATAAAAGATAGAAACTTTATGACGTCACATTTTATCTACCATCTTTTGAATACAGAATTTACGAAAAATTTAGGGAACGAGTTAATAATCAAATATGAGAAATGGTTTCTCATCCATTTCAGTAGTAACACCGTTTATAAAAGTCTGCTGGACATGGACAATTAGCGTATATGTTAACATTAGAACATTCATCTGGCGATGAAATGATGAATCCGAACATATTAACCAAACTACAAGCATTTGATAACAGGAAAAAGGCATTGTATTAAACACTACGTGAAGAAAATTGTTCACTCTAATAGTTAAGAAAAGTTTCGTCGCCACTTTCGTATATCGAGGAGCTTTTAGAAAAATGTACGTGAACGATTCGAGCCTTTCGGAAACACTGTTCTGTTAAGCGAATGACTGGCAAAAAAATTTGGCAGTTTTTCTGTGGTTTGCTGGGCACGAGGAGCACATCTAATATTTAATTTTCTGCTCATAACACGCGCGTTTGCCAAAGCCAATAAGAAAAAAAAGCGGCTAAGTGCGAGTAGGACTCGCACTTGAAGGGTTCCGTAGCAGCAAGTAATATCATATAAAAATTCTTGTAGTTCGTTGTAACTTTGAACGGTTTATTAAATTAAATGTTTTTATACCCTATTCTAAGGGTATATTAATTTTGACGCATAGTTTGTAACATACCTTAATATTGCCCGTAGACCCCTAAAAGTTACTATATTTATGATCAGCATCGATAGTAATGCCGATCTAGCCATGTCCGTCCGTCCGTCCGTCGGCAAAAATTAGGCCTTTAAACTGGGCCTAGAGAGCTGAAATTTTAACCATATACTCTCTAGGGTCCCGAAATAATGAATGAATTTTTGAAATCCGCCCACAGACACGCCCACAAACTCAAAAAAAACAAAATTTTGGAAAAAATCGAATTTTGAGTTAGAAAGCTGAAATTTTTTATATATGATCTATGACTCCTAAAACTGCTCGGGATATAAAATTTTCAAAATCCGCTCACTGACACGCCCACAATTAAATAAAACAATTTTATTGAAACACCCAAGTTTGAGCTAGGGAGCGTTTCTTTCGATAAAATCCTTTAAATGTTATATAAGAAAATATGTAGAGCGTTCTTAACAATTCAACCATACTTAGACTTTTGTCACGCCCACTTATGAGGGATAGGAATAAAAATAGGGTATCCAACAGTTCGCCCAGCGGACTGTAGCCCGTTCCTATGTTTTTTTTTTATATTTGAGTTGATTGAATGAAAGATAAAATGCGGTTAACGATTAATGACGTATTAAAAAAAAACCACTTACTAGATCTCGTTCAAACCAATTTTCGGTGGAAGTTTGCATGGTAATGTAAATCATATATTTTTTTTAGTTTTATCATTCCCTTATTTTAGAAGTTACAGAGAACGAAGCACACAGAGCTTTTTTAAAGCCGATATGTAAAAAAAGCCGATATAAAAACGTTGTTGTTTTTGTCACAAGGGATTAAGCCTTGTTCGCAAAGTCGCACAATGACCGATTTATACTTTATCCCCTTGTGGAGCCGAATCGATTGTTATGGAACAAGTTGTGACCCTCGATATAAGTGATCCCCCCTTGCCATCAGGAGTATCGTGCCTACTGCCGATATCAGCCTATAGTGTACCTATATAATATTGTTTTTCTTCCATTTTTATATATAACTAGCGGGTACCTGGCTTGCGTTGCTGCGCCTACCAAAAGGATATATATGTATTTTTTAGTAACAAGCAAAACTGCAAGGCACACTGCTAGACCGGTTTTGACCAAACTTTACAGAAACACTCTCGGGCCAATAACGAAAATTGCCTCATTTCGAGGCATAACCGCTTCGGTGATTCAAGAGAATTCATCCTTATCTCTCCATAGATTAGTTGGCTGGCAGGCGATAATATCAGTAGGGGAGACTAGCTTAAGATGACATATCCAGATAAGATGACATATCCAGATAAGATGACATACTTGCCTTTTCTCAGTAACCATAACCGTTACCATTCTTTTGAGTACGCCCATATTTACAGTTTAACAATGTCAACAGCCAGTATATTGTAGCTTTTCTCAGTTTTCAATTGTCTTTTGACAAGAGTAGCAGAAAACATTTTTCACTACCAAAAAAATATGTTTTGCCTTTTTTGTTAGGACGTATAGATATCTACGCCAAGGTGAGTAATGTGTTTTGCCTCAAGTGTCTTACGGGTACAGTTGTTTATGTATTATGTAATTTCTAATTGATTTAAAGTGCCTAAACGTGAAGTATTTGTGCATTCATAATTGAAACCATTTTTAACCGTTCCGATCAAGATGACATAACGCTCGATCGTCCAAGTTGACATATATATCATCTTACCCGAAGTTTGTATTTTGTATTAAAATAGAAAATATTTTTTTTAGTATGCCAAGCAACTATAAAAAGGACGTTAACCAGGCATTCTTGGTCAAAAGATAATATGGCTCAGGCCATTGAAGACATAAAAAAAAAATGTGGTTGGTTTGCTGCCTCTGAAAAGTACAACGTGCCTCAAGCTACCCTTCGCCGCCATTTCAGAGTCATTTCACAAAACCTCGGGCGCTTCAAACCAACTTTCAACTTGGACCTCGAAAAACATTTGATAAAGCATATATTGGAGTTCTAGAGTCGGGTCTTCGGTTTTACCACAATGGAAGTCCGAAAACTAGCATTCCAATTCGCTGGATGGGACTGGCTGATTGGTTTTAGATCCTGGAACCCCACAATATCTTTACGATTACCTGAGCCAACATCTGCTGCAAGGGCAAAGGCTTTTAACAAGCCACAGGTAATGAAGTTTTTTGAACTTCTAAATGAAGTAATCATAGATATACCACCACATCGAATATTCAATATGGATGAACCTGGCCTCAGTACAGTCCAAAAGCCTCCAAAAATATTCGCACTCAAAGGGAAGAAGCAAGTTGGGGCCCATATTAGCGCCGAAAGGGGTCAGAATAAGAATAATAGAGGTATGTCATCTTACCCATAGGCAGTATGCCATCTTACCCGGATGTATATCAATTTACACAGGGCTGTAGACTTTCTTTTCCATAGTAATATAAATTACTAATATATATTTGAATTGCTTAATTTTAATTTTTTTTTCGTTATAAATAAATAAATAAACTAAATTGACTTTGTTTTCATTGGTATGTCTCCTAGATGTTTGTATCTTTAGCTTTAAAGAAAAAGTATGTCATCTTAAGCTAGTCTCCCCTACATATATGCGCCAAGTTTCATGGTGATCGGTGTCGAAGTCTATTAACTTCAGATACACCAACATCTAATTTTATATACATATATAGATATTATATACAAGGTGGCGCAAAAGTAATCCTCCTATCAGAAAATGCTATAAATTTTGCGATTGGCCCCTAATGTCAGTTCTGTTTTGACATTTGTGTAGTAAACACATGCGAAATACACGTTAATAAACAATGTTACGCTACACTGCTCCAGAACGCGGAATATTGGTGACTATTTATTTGAGCATTTTTTAAATTACAGCCAAAAAACATCGGAATGTTATTTTTGCGCCACCTTGTATATGGGGTCAAGAATAGATGACATGAGAGCCATCGGGATGGTCTATTATTATTATTATCTATTTATAAATTTGGCCATCAGAGAGATCTTCTAAAATCCTTTGGTCTTACTACATCTATTCCTGTTATCTGTTTTTTGTTGTTAAATCAATCTAATGTAGCTACGTTTGGAGGCCGTTGAGCAAAATTACCTTAGAGATTTCAAGTGTAACCGCGAAAATCACCAACCATATTGGATTGGAAAGGTTAAGGTTTAGAATGGAAAAGAAAAAAAGAGAGAATGGAAAGTAATAACGATGGGGTAACATGAGCATACAATTGCGAACTCGCTTTGCAGTTGCTGGAATGTCCAGCTCGTTAGTTCGCTTTACAGTTTGTGGGTGAGCTGTGAGATATGGAAGAATACCAGCACCACTTCTATAATTTAGAGGCAGGCCCGCCGCTAATCGTCTGAGCGTCCGCGTGCCAAACCTTTACGCCGCCCCTTCCAAACCCTGTTTTCCGTAATTGGGCTTTTTATACCCTATTCTAGGGGTATATTAATTTTGAGGCATAGTTTGTAACATACCTTAATATTGCCCGTAGACCCCTAAAAGTTACTATATTTATGATCAGCATCGATAGTAATGTCGATCTAGCCATGTCCGTCCGTCCGTCCGTCCGTCCGTCGGCAAAAATTAGGCCTTTAAACTGGACCTAGAGAGCTGAAATTTTAACCATATACTCTCTAGGGTCCCGAAATAATCAAGTTTAAGAATTTTTGAAATCCGCCCACAGACACGCCCACAAACTCAAAAAAACAAAATTTTGGAAAAAATCGAATTTTGAGCTAGAGAGCTGAAATTTTTTATATATGATCTATGGCCCATAAAACTGATTGGGACATACAATTTTCAAAATCCGCCCACTGACACGCCCACAATTAAATAAAACAAATTTTGGGAAAAATTTAATTTTGAGATAGAAAGCTGAAATTTTTTATATATGATCTTTGGCCCATAAAACTGCTTGGGACATAAAATTTTCAAAATCCGCCCACTGACACGCCCACAATTAAATGAAATATTTTTTTTGAAAAACCAAAATTTGAGCTAGGGAGCTGAAATTTTTAATATATACTCTCTAGGGGCCCTTTATGCTCATGTGTAAATATTTTCAAAATCCGCCTACTGACACGCCCACAATTATTTATTTTTTATTTTTGAAAGTCCAAAGTTTGAGCTAGGGAGCTGAAATTTATAGTATATACTCTCTAGGTGCCCTTTATGCTCATACTTAAATTTTTTTTAAATCCGCCTACTGACACGCCCACAATTAAATAAAACAATTTTATTGAAAAACCAAAGTTTGAGCTAGGGAGCGTTTTTATTTACAAAAGCTTAGTTTTTTCGTTAAAATCCTTTAAATTTTTGTCACGCCCACTTATGAGATATAGGAATAAGAATAGGGTATCCAACAGTTCGCCCAAGCGGACTGTAGCCCGTCCCTATGTTTAATTTTACATTTAAAATAACTAGTTACCTCGAAAAATTTGAAATTTTGCTTTTTAAATTTGTTTTTCCTTTTGCTACCTCCTGCAAGCGAACAAATAACAAATGTGACTTCAACAAAAAGAGTGAATATTATGAAATTGACTTTTAACCTGAATCAAGTACCTGAACTGGTGTCTGAAGGGCAGTTTAAGTTCAATACAACTACACGTCGAACAGGTATATAGAACTAGGATAAGTTAAGTTCAGGTTTAACGAGCTAACTTTGTTCAGGACATCATTTCATATTAACCAATTTTTAAAAATTAGAAAAATTGTTGGATTCACAGATATTAATAAATGATTGACAGGTAGCTGTATGTCAACAAAAGTGCTTTTACTAGCTTTTAGATATCGTAGGCCAACTTATACATTTCTCAATCCTACATTGTAAATCTAATTCATTTGCTTTCAAAGAGAGCTGGGCGGCAGTTCCACGTACAGCGGGTTCTTTGTTTCCATTTGGGCACTTTATTGACGGTTGGAGGCAAAAACCCAACGGCCAATATTAGTAACTCATAGAAGATATAGAAATAGGAAAAGTGTATAGAAATCAAGAGCATCTGGGGCCTGAAACACAATGAAACAAGTCTTGTTAAACTAATGCAATGTAATTCAATTCAATTTCAAAATTTACTTGTTCAACAAGACTTGTTGTGTTGTGTTGTGTAACAGGCCAGTGGTTGAGAAATAATTTGAACAGCAGTTAAAATAGTTAAAAATTATTTAAATATTAGTCAAAATAAACAGGACGAGTTTTCAAAATCTTCAAAATTTGTATACCCTATTCTAAGGGTATATTAATTTTGACGCATAGTTTGTAACATACCTTAAAATTGCCCGTAGACCCCTAAAAGTTACTATATTTATGATCAGCATCGATAGTAATGTCGATCTAGCCATGTCCGTCCGTCCGTCCGTCCGTCGGCAGAAATTAGGCCTTTAAACTGGGCCTAGAGAGCTGAAAGTTTAGCCATATACTCTCTAGGGTCCCGAAATAATCAAGTTTACGAATTTTTGAAATCCGCCCACAGACACGCCCACAACATCAAAAAAAAAACAAAATTTTGGAAAAAATCGAATTTTGAGCTAGAAAGCTCAAATTTTTTATAAATGATCTATGACTCCTAAAACTGCTCAAGATATAAAATTTTCAAAATCCGCCCACTGACACGCCCACAATTAAATAAAACAATTTTATTGAAAAACAAAAATTTGAGCTAGAGAGCTGAAATTTATAATATATACTCTCTAAGGGCCCTTTAAGCTCATGTGTAAATATTTTCAAAATCCGCCCACCGACACGCCCACAATTTAAAATCTACTTTTTTTGCAAATCCAAAGTTTGAGCTAGGGAACTGAAATTTATAATATATACTCTTTAGGGGGTCCTTTATGCTCATGTGTTAATATCTTCAAAATCCGCCTACTGACACGCCCACATTTTTTTTTTTTTTTTTTAAATTCAAAGTTTGAGCTATTGAGCTGAATTTTATAATATATACTCTCTAGGGGCCCTTTATGCTCATGTGTTAATTGTTTTTAAATCCGCCTACTGACATGCCCACAATTAAATAAAACATTTTATTGAAAAACCAAAGTTTGAGGGAGCGTTTTTTTACAAAAGCTTCATTTTTTTTTTGATAAAATCCTTTAAATGTTATATAACAAAATATGTAGAGCGTTCTTAACAATTCAACCATACTAAAACTTTTGTCACACCCACATATGAGGGATTGTAATAAGAATAGGGTATCCAACAGTTCGCCCAAGCGGACTGTAGCCCGTCCCTATGTTTTTTATTTAAATTTTGTTTTTATTTTTGTTTATTTATTGTTATGTATAGGTACAACCCCCTCCGCAGCACTTGACATTCTACCACACCTGATACCACTCGACTTAAGCATGCAAACAGCGGCCTCTTCCGCTGTCCGCTTAAAAGATATCTCACACTGGACCAATAAGAATATTGGACACTCCATCATTCTGGACTCCTTTGAGTCTCTACCTAGAAACATAGACTACACCATACCCCGTTTGCAGTTCGGAAAAAGCTTCCAAATCACCATTCCTTCCAGATCATTCTGGGATGATGATGCATTTGCGGAGGATAAATCGATCCAATTCTATACCGATGGATGAAAAACTAGCGATGGGGTAGGTGGTGGCGTTTTCTCAGAAAAGCTAAATCTTAGCCTCTCTTTCCATCTTCCTGATTACTGTAGCGTGTTCCGGGCGGAAATTTTGGCGATTAAAGAAACCCTGACGTGACTAAAGAGGAGTGCGATATCCTCAAAGGATATCCGTATCTTCTCAGATAGTCAGGCCGCGATTAAGTCCCTGGACTCAGTCTCTTCAAATTCCATCATAGCCCAAGATTGCCGTTCATCTCTTTCGGAGATGACAGAGCAGTTAAACATTCACCTCTGTTGGGTGCCGGAACATAGAGACATTCCAGGTAACTATAGGGCAGACGATCTAGCCAAAAAAGGAACCACATTACCTCTTTTACCTGATAATGGTTCCCTAGGTATACCAATCGCTACTTGTTCTAGCTATCCGCAATCGAGAGTACAAACCTTAGGTGGAAAAGTAGCAATACATGTCTTGCGACTAAGCGGATCTGGCCAAAGCTGGATCTGCGATGCTCTAAGTGTCTAATCTCATTAAACCGAATGCATATTAGCTCCACTATAGTTCTCATTACAGGGCACTGCTTAATAGGCAGGCACGCATCTAGACTTGGCGTGTACTCAAACGACTTCTGCAGAAGTTGCATGAACGAGAGGAGACTATACTTCACCTTCTCTGCACTTGTCCTGCCCTCTCCCATAAAATAAATCTCTTTCTAGGGGACTTCTTGTTCAATGATATAAGTGACTTAGCCAACACTGGCATTAGAAGTCTATCGCGCTTCATAAGAAGCTCCTACTGGATCAACGAGCAGTGAGGGAAATCCCCAGATCTGTGTGGTAGCACAATGTGGTAGCACAATTATATTGGTCTAAGTGTGTTGGCCTTTTGCTGACAGCCACGTCAACCTAACCTAACTTAACCTATACAGATAAAGAGAATAAGCAGGACACATTGCCGAGAAAAGCGAGAAGCGACAAAGCGCTTATGGCGGCAATGTTCAGAGATATTATATTAAGGTGGATAGGTTTTACAGAATTGGAAAAATCGATTGGCTATAAATGGAAATGAGTGAACTTAAAAGATATTAATATTATCTTCTTCTTCCTTTACGTCGAGATTATGATTAGGATTAGGGTATCATAACCCTCTCAGTTTACTGCATCCGTATTGGCCGCCTGTGGCGTTCGCAGATTTGACTTCAATAAAATCCTTCCTAGTTTCGGATCATTTCATCCTGAGGCCATTCAAATGCTGGTGTTTTTGCATTTGTGTGACCAGGAGTAGCCTGGCTCTTTTTTCTCACGTGCATGCTTCCATTATTGATAATTATTCGATCGACCTTTACATCGATTGATAATAATATTATAATTAATAATATTAATAATAATTTTATATTTATTGCAAATCTGCAACAAATTATCAGAGCGGACTCGTATTTTAAGCTTATTAATGTACCAATTTGTGATTTTTAGTCCCTGATAACTGTTCTGTGTTTTCTCCACAAATATCTGCTGTAAATTAAACAAAATGTATTTGCCATGTCAAAAATGCCAAATGGGGGATCCTTGCTTTGACCCGAGCCTTTGTATTTGCACCTTAGTCAAAACTGTTCGGGAAGGAAGTATAGCACAGATCATGCTATACAGGGTCCTTAACATAAATGCATAACTCTGCTATAATAAATGCCTTACATTAATAAGGTATAAAGCTAGTTTAATCATATATGCCTTCGAATTTTTACGGCTTTTTTGATTGGCAAACGGCTGCAAATTATATTCAACTCAATTGCATTTGGTATTCCGTCATACAAAAATTCCATTTCAACTTCAGTGAAATAAATTATTCATTCAACATTAATTTGACGGAGTTTATAATTTAAACAATAATTCTTGCTTTGTTCTCTTTCGTATTTATAAATAAAGAGGGGCAAGTAATCTCTGCCAAAACCCGAATCCTTACCAACTGAGGAGCTCAAGAAGACGAAAACATAAAAAAAATCCGAATATCACAATTTTTTCACGACGAGGCGACGTACCTACTGTGACGAAATGTATGCGAGTTTTTATAAGCCTCCAACCCTTTAAGTTACTGCTATGGCCTCATGATAAAATATTTCTTTATTATTCCAATAATGTGACCATACACCCAAGCATATAGCTTAAATCCAAAGGGAATGACCGTCAGACGACAACCAAAACCGACATATTTCCCCGGCATCAACTGTAAATTAAAAAAAAGAGTTCGTTCCACAAATTCAGTACAGCAAAAGAAATATATCTCACGCATTTCTTATATCGACTTTGATTTGTGAAAGGAATTTGTTATTCCTTCGAACTGGAAACCACCAACTTCAGTACCGTAAAAATTCCAAGGGCAGCGGCTAAAAAATTGCTCCAACACAGTTAGCAATGAAAAAAAAAAAAAAAAAAAATAACCAGTGTCCACCGTCCACGAGTCTATCCAGCACAAGAACTCAAGAAAAAGCAACAAAAACGACGAACAAAATGCCCCTTCGTCCCCCGAACTGACAAAAATCGTATACGTCTGTCAAAGCTGCGTTGCTGTCGCATCGGCAATTAAGCAAAAACAACACGGGAAAGGACATTAAATTGTCTCCCACAGTTCCTTTTTTCCTTCTCTCCCTTTCTCTCGTTTTATTGTGCTTTCTACCGATGACGATGACGACGACGACGACGTCGACAAGGCTTTACCGACCATCAACCCAAACAGCCGCTTCATACAATACTACGTACGGAGTCTAAGTTTGCGGTTTGCAAACATCGGCCCAAAGGGCAAATAGCTTTTAGTGAAACTATTTTTTATCTCGTTGTTGGCTTTTCTCACATTAAATTTACCGCTGGTACCTACCATCTTGAACAGCTTCCAATTGTCATGGAGTTGCTATCGCTAGTTGATGTTATAGCAAGACTTCTGTTTTGCTACTGGTATGACAATGATTGCAGAAGTAGTAGGTATATGACAGTGAGTAAAAAATAGGAATTTAAATGATGACGGCCGTTGCTTAGACCCTATTCGGATAGGGTCAGGGTGTTTTCATTTGATTATGCAATGTATAATGTCCATTTGACGTTAGATGTGGTTTATTGAAACCATGTGAAGCTAAATCAATACGGTCAACAGCAAATAAGCTTTTAGCTTTGGCAATGGCCATGATATTTTAAATCAAAAAGTGTTTGAAAATCAATATCCAATTGAATTTGAAATAAAATGTCAAGTTTGCTGCTAAACTCTTTTGTTTGCTTGTATGTTTCATACATTCAAACCGCACATCTGCTTCCCTTTTTTATGTACTATTTCTATTTCATCTAGGAATACAAAATTGTATCTAACTTAAATATGGAATATGTAACTTGAAGTCTTTAATATTTAGTTTTCTCAGTCACGAGGGGCATACGAAAATCCCAAAAAAGCATAAACCCTTTTTTCAGAAAAAATTTGACTATAGAGCTGCTTGCCTACTTCTAAAAATATGGTTATTTTAAAGTTAATTTTGTTCTTACGTCCTCTATCTGCGATACTCTATTTGTTTCTGCTAATTGTACAGCTGAGTTTCGAGTTTGTCAACAAGGGTAAATAAAATATGCTACAATATAAAACAAAGAATAATTGAGATTGACCACCGCGAACACGTTTGCAGTGATCGATTGGTTGAAGTCAGTTGTGCAGCACTCTTCCCCGCATATCGGTCGGAACGCTGTTCCAGAGCTCCTCTAACGTTATTTTGCTTATTGGCATAAACCAACGACAGAGTTGGCCATTCTACCGGACCATTTCTCGATATTACACTATAACCGAACTTCCCATTCAATAGATGAAACTCCGGCATGAAATCCACACCTCACGGCCACTTTTTCTGCACGCAATGGAGTCTCTTGAAGCACACGTGGGTTTTTTGCTGTCTAATGATGCATATTATGCTTATTGACAAAACCATTAGGCCAAAAATGAGCTTCATCGCGGAATATATGTAATTTTTTTTGTTAAAATTGAGGACTATGTTCAAACTTTTGCAGGTCCCAATTGGAGAAGTTACGGCACATCAAGAGGCTTCAGTTCTTGAGCTAATCTGATCTTGTAAAGATGAAGGGCAAGATCCTTACGCAACATTCGCCACAATGTGGACTGAGGGATTCCCAATTCATGTGAACGGCATGGAATCGACTGATTTGACTCTTTTCGAATTGAAACACTACCGGCCGCCATATATTTCCTGCGTTGTAAAACTTGCATAGGAACATTTAATATTTAAAATGTTGAATCGAATCTATCCTGACTGACGGTTTGACATTAACACATCATAAAAAAAAGTTTATGATGCATTTGTATTAAAATACGAAATTGTTATGTCCCTATTGAATACTCTGCATAATCGCATACTTTTGTAAGTTTCAAATGCTGCATCTGAAGCAATAAACTCTTCCACCTCTTTTAACTATTTTCTTATCGTTAATACAATAATTAATTTCGGAAAGTTCTCAATTTGGCAGAGGGTAAGATTGCCATTCTAAAGCCATTGTGTAAGAAAAATAATTGTTATCAAATAGGCTTTTAAAATGCTAATAGACACAAACTTTTTCAACTCGATATAATATTTACATATGAAATATTAAAAGTCGGTTGAATATTACACAATCTTCTTGAAAACATCATCATATTATCGTACGAAGTTCTACCAGGAGACATTGCTTAAAAAGGATTAAGTTTTTTGGAACCCCGGATTACCACTCCAAATACATTAAAATTTCGTATTTGATTAAAGGGCTTAAAAAGGCAAATGAAAACTATAAAAACCGTATGAGGTTTGCTGTTGTAACAAAGTACATTTCAAAGCTTTTGTTACACCAAAGTTCAAAAAATAGGCCAGCCAGACAAGGTATGCAAGAAAATAAAGACTTTGTTAAATTAAAATTACTATATAGCGGTCATTAATAAAATGAGGGCTTAGACGAAAGGACGATGTGCACATTGGTTCTGACTGTTTGAAAATTGCAGGGCAAAGGGAAAATGGTAGTGCTGTACGACAGCTTAAAGAGGAATCTATGTATTTCAGGACGTCCGAGTATAAGGAGAACTGATATTCAGTCTTAGCGTGGCGACTGTCGCGGAAAAATATTCTAAAGATGGAATGCACCTGGTTATTTCGTCAAGGTACTTTTGGTAGATAAATTGATTAAACAACCGTAGGTAGTATATATTGCGCGATGATCTAACGTTTGCCCTTCAGATGAAGACGATGTGCCGGTCAATGAAAAGTTTTCGCCATTCGAGTTATTTCCTGGGACGGGCTGGAAATATTATTATTGTTTTATATCCTGGAAACGAGTCAGACGATCAGAAAATCTTACACAGTGGCTTTGCCGGCCTTAAAGAAAATATCTTCTCAATGGTTGGGAAAATATCGTCTGCATCAGCCGACTTTTGTGAATGTCTAGATCTCTAAGGACGCTCTTGCCAGTTTACGAGTATAAAACTATAGTGGTTCTATTGGCTTTATTTAAAGGACCAATTGCTTGAGCGAAGGGGCAGTGGAAAAAGCTTCTAGGTGTCGCTTGTCCCAGCGGGATTTGATTCTGAGACCTTTATTTGTAGTCCAACACTCTTACCTCTATGATGCTGCGCCCACAAGTACGCACTACAACGGGCGCATCGCATCGCGATCTCTGGGGAGCCAATAGAATCTAACCTTCAAAGGAGAGAACTCTAAAACTATCCCCCGAACAATTTTCAAGTTCCCTACCGAATTCGATTCGCTTGCTGCAGTTTGTTCAACCCAGTTTTCCTATTTCCTCGAGGAAGTATTTCCTAGAAATCTCTTCCGACTCCGTGAAATTTACTTAGACTCTTACAGCGTATGTGCTAAGTCGTCCTCAGCTTGCAGGTGAACATAAATTCGGCAAGTATCTGTGCCGACTAGTTGAAGTCGCTGGGCATGATTCTTCAGAACAATGTCCCGACAGAATCCCAACCACTGTTAAAAGTTGCTTCCTGCTCGATTTGAGAGATTCCCTAGATCTTGTCTGATCGAAATGCGGCCAATGTACTCACCAAGATTTGGCAATCTTAGTTCAGCTATGTTTAAAGTTTGTTTTGAATTGTTTTTTATTGTTTCCTGGATAACACTGAGGGGTGGGTTAATGGCCAAACCCCAACTGCTCTCTAGTTCCGGTGCCTTTCTCGCAATCGCATCGGTTTGTTCATTTCCTTCAATACCGTAGTGTCCTGTTGCTGGTACCCAGCACAGTCTCACTTGTTTCTGACTACATATTGCCTTTACCATTGTGCGACAGCTCCTTATCATTTCAGAAATTATGTTAACAGACTCCAGTACCTTGAGTGCAGATCGACTACCAATGTAAGTTTCGATATCCCTTCCAGATATTGATCCCATCCGCAAAAGCTTAAGCACAGGCAGAACTTCTGATGGGAAGACACTGCTTGTGCTTGGGATATACGACTCCCTCTTTCAAAACTTGATATACGGAGAAGATACTAGAACCCCTACGTTCCCTGTCTTAGACCCATCAGTGTAGATCGTAATATCCTTGGGCCTAATGAATGCATCCCTTTGTCATTCCTGCTATCTCTATGATCTGTACCTAAGGCTAATTTCCTTATATCGAAATATGGGTCTCACCACCACTATATACATCCAGGGTACATGACGGGTTCCAAGTCATGTTCTTTTGCAAATGAAGAAGGCGTTATATGATTTGTTGAATATTTCTCTTATATTGATATTCCTATTCAATTTTCTGTCCAGAATTACACCAAGATAATTCGCACTGTCCAAAGATCATTCTGTCAGTGATACAATTTTTCATCCACATCACTATCGAGGAATCAAAGTGACGAAGTTAAGACTTCTAAAGAAACTGATGGATTTCTCCTATTTGGTTTATTTGCATTGCAGTACGGGTTTTTAACTTTCGTTATTGTAAAACAATAGTTTGACTATCCTAGAACAATAATGTGTTTATTATGTTGAGAGATTTATTAATAATCTGGGTCAAATGATTCACAACAGCAAAGACTTCGGATTGCTTTTCCTCTTTTGTTTTCAGGCCGAATATCGTTTTAATTCCGTTTCAATTCCTGTGATGGAATCAACACATCAAACTCATTATTAGTCTCTCAACTCACAAGATTGGGTCTCCTGTAGACAAAGCAGTTGTGATTACTTACCTACGGATATGAAATTTAATTCAAATAAAAATTAAATTCCGGCTAGAAAAATAAATCTTATTATGGTGGAATTGGATAGCCTACAACACTACGTACAATGACGACCAACCACAAAAGATCATTGTTTTAAAGTCGACTAAAAAAATTGATTAATACTAGTACATTACTCATGGCATTAACGTTTTTCCATATGTTAGCTAACTTAGAACGTTTCTCTAATTCAAACTATCCATTCAAAAAATACTTTCCGTCAATCTTCCCATGATTTCCAAATGTATAAATCTTAGTCAGATTCAAAGTTAAGTAGCAGCCGCAAGGTCCAAAGCAACTCATCACATCCGATCGATGAAAGATGCGAAGACATATTGCTGTTCATTTTCTATTAATACAAGCTCGCAGCGGGATACCTGCTAAGTTGATTCATTAACACAGCTACCTACCGGAGCACGAACGATCCATATAAATTAATTACAAATTCATCACTTTTTGTACGAATGTTTTTACTTTTTGGCAAGACCCCACAGCGGCATAAATTAAAATAAAAAAAAATGTTAAATGACCTATCCCCATCATTTACATATTTAAAAAAAATATTATGAGTGTTAAAAATAAAAAAAGTAAAACTCACTAACAAATTTATGATCGCTACCTAACAAAGCTACTTACCAACATAACGTATCGAATGGACACTTTTTATCTACCTACGAAGTGCCAACTGATCTGCGTGCGGTCTTAACCACGTCGCCCTCACAGTAGATATATATTTTCCACAATTCAGTATTTTTATTAATTCACCACAATGGAGACTAATAAGCTTATATCCTCCCCACTAGGTGGCCATAAACAATACTTCTCAAGACAAAGACTTGTTGCCACATTAGTTCAGGTACGTTCAAGAAAAAAAACGGGACGGACAGGACAGGAGTAAGCATTTTTAAGGTATTTGTTAATGATATGAAGAGAAAACTACTTATATTCATAATGTATACATAGTGTTATAACCATGTACAGTATATCGGAGTATCTTACACCGTCTGTTAGCCAATAGAAAACCATTTTTCAATGAAAACGTGTTACAGCTGCTACCTACCAAACGGCCACGCAACGTCCAAGAAATTAACAAAGAGATACTTTGAAAGTTTAACACCTTTTGTTAGACGTATAGAAATGGTAATAATTTTTCATCTTTCGGAATATAAATAAATTACTGTGTCATCAAAGCGTAACTAAACGCCATGATCATGCACCATGACCAAAAAAATGTTCTGGATAACCCATAAACACTAGAAAATAGAGATCTTGTAGATTTTTTTTTTTAATTTTGGGAGTTTTCTATGAAACCAATCAACCAACCATGGTAATAGAATGGTAATGGAGTCAACATTAACAGGTACCACCATCCACCAGTCGTTTGGTATATCTATTCCGAAGATATGTAGATAATACATTGTGTTGTATACATATATATATATATAGACACCCGTAATGATGGTGGGCCACCATCATCGGCAGCTTGCAAAGTAGAAATATAGAAATTAAGATGCCAAAGTAGAACAAAACCACTTATCAAAAGGAAATAATATTTTCACTGAAATAAAGATAAGAGCAACTTTAATAGGTTATTAGGAGAGTCATCCTCCGGCTCTTTTGCTGGCTCTGCGATGTCAGAGACGGATTTGTATGATCACACATCTTTCTACCTTACAAATATCTGTGCGGGTAGATTAGCGTACCTCAGTCTCTTGTGTCAAATTAGTAACGCTAAGGATCTTATAAGGGAATAACATTTTTCATTCATTAATACATATAGTTTTGGAGTTGCCTTCTGTGAAATCTAAATGATGCGCAGATGTGTGGATGATGTTACAAAACTGGGAAGATACTTTTGTGTGAGTTATTCAGGTGAGAAAACTGGGCAATCCATGTTTTGTTTTAGGAATGCATTCTTGGTTTGTAATGGCCCGAAATCTTGGGCAGGAATTTATTCATTCATTCTCGTGTGGTCAATACAAACAATCCATGAATAGATGGCACAGGGTACAGAAAGTACAATTTATTATTTCCGATCATAGGCATGTTTTTTTGAGGGATTTAGTACAGGAAGTAAGTATGTATAACAAATTTGCTAGCTGACGGCTTATTATAGCGGCTGTCGTCTCTTGGCTTGGTTTTTACTACTCGCAACAAATTGCATTGAAAAGTTATACAACCAACTTGGGTTGAGGCGATCTTATTTCTAGAATCAAGCCTTTAATGTGTCTTTAAGCTTAAAAGGCTTATGTTAGCTTAATATCGATCTACAAAATATTGCCCATCGTGTATCCCTTAACCTTAACAGTCCTCATGCAGTCAACTTTGAGTGCCGGCGATTTTTCGCATCACTGCAAAGAAGTCATCAGAAACGCTACATGCTGGGTGAAACACTCTGGTTTGATGACGAGTATCGGAGGTTTGCAGCAAAAAGGACGAGAGTGATTCATAAGCTTTATGAGCAGAACAGGCGGAGTGAGGTATGTATCTACTTTTCTTGAAAGTTTTACAATAAGGTTAACAGAACTTTTCATGGCAAGAGGATCATAACAGAGACCGGAAGAAATAAAAACGTAACTTTGTAATAGAACTAGAGTAATTGCCGAGAAGAATTAAAAATCAATCCCACAGGCTTTTGTCTGTACTTTTTCAGACACAACGAAGCATTTAAACTGGACGATGAGGGCTAATACCTTCGGCAATAACCGAAGGACCCCTAAGGGTCGACTTCGACGAACTGCAAGGGGTCAGCGAAAACAAAAATTACGGGTGCATAAAATGTATTCGGGGTCCAATTTTGTGAATAAAATGATGAGAAAAATTTGAAAAGAATATTCAATTAAGTGGAAGCCAGATATTGTTCATATAACAGATCTATTCACTAAATAATATGAGATTAGCTTGAAGTTACATGGTAATAGTCTAAATTTAAAAAAAAACGAAGACCATCGTATCAGCTTTTCTTGTCAGAATTAAGAGGATGATGTTTCAACCTATATTCAACATTTGAATATCCCTCACACAGACTTCGAAACTATGTTTGAAAATGTTTTGACTATGAGAATACCACGGTGGATTATTGGAAAAACGAATATCATATTATAACAAGAAGAGCTGATCGGAATAAGCATTAATGAAGAACTTAAGATACAGTTTAAAAAGGATTTCAGCAGTTTTGGCTTCAGAGAGATACACCTATTACCTATGCTGCATTATGGACCAACACGAGCAAGTTTTAGATAGCTATTCCATATCCATACATCGTCGAAAGGGGTTTTAATGCTTTAGCCAATCTCCTAACAAAAATAAGGATTATTTTTTTTTTTTTTTTTTTTTAATTTCTGGCTCGCCAAGGCGATTTATAAGGGGGGGTACTTCGACCTAAAAGATCTTTTGTACCGTATGGGCCAGAAAAGTTTAAACTAGTAGAATTTCCACTTTCCGTGTAAAGCGGACAATTTTACCAGTAGAAGAATTCTTTATGTCCTCGGGGCTCATTTGCTCCCTGAAAAAGATCTTCTTTCTAATTCCATTATAGGCTGGACATTCACATAAAATGTGTTCAGCTGACTCGTCCTCTTCAAGTCGGCACTCAGGAGAGTCTGATATTCTCATCTTGTGTAGATGATATCTTAAACCATGGTGACCAATAAGGTAACCTACTAGGTTTTTGATATCGTGCCTGCTTAGTTTTAGACATTTGCTGGCATTTTTATTGAAGGGCCGAATGGCTCGTTTGGCCTGTCTTAGACCTGGGATACTTTCCCAAAGATAGATACATTTTCTATGTTCCCAGCTTTTAATTGCTGCCGTTGCTGCTGATCTAGGAGTGCAGCAGAAAGGTTCGGGACCTATGAAAGGTGTTTCTGAACCTTTTCTGGCCAGTTCGTCGGCCTTTTCGTTACCTTCTACCCTGACATGACCCGGAACCCACCACAATTTGATCTTGTTTCTTATTCCGAGTGTTTGTAGGTTATTGAAGCAGTGCATGACTGATTTGGAGTCAATGGTATACGAGCTAAGGGCGTTTATAGCTGCTTGACTATCCGTGAAAATATGGATGGTTGCACCTTTTATGCCAGACAAAATAATATGGCTGGCGCATTCTTGAATGGCGTGGAGCTCTGCTTGAAATACGCTGGGACTTTTTCCCATGGGTATCGTAAAGCGTTTGTGTGGTCCGTATATTCCCGCTCCTACCCCCGTTTCCATTTTAGAACCATCCGTATACCACTTTATGCCGTTGTGGCTGTTTGGTGGGTTATTGCTAACCCATGCTTCTCTCTTGGGGATCTCCGTGGAGAACCGTTTGTTGAAGCATAGTGTTTTTTGAATGCGGTCTTTGACCGCGCAGTTCATGTTAAGTTCTGCTAGTTCATCGAGAAGGGTCTTTAGATCCGGGTGATCATTAAGACTTTCTCGTTTAACTGTATTAGACTTATTGCACTGCGGATCGCCACTTTTTGAATGTATATGTGGAGAGGTGTGATTCCTGTTATTGCCTCTATGGCAGCTGTTGGACAGGTTCGCATGGCTCCGGAGATACCAAGGCACGCAAGCCGTTGTACCTTTTTGAGCTTCTCTATTGCGACCTTTTGTGTGGATTTTGTCCACCATACTATGGAGGCGTATGTTATAATGGGTCTTATCATCACTGTGTAGATCCAGTGGACGATCTTTGGAGATATTCCCCAGGTTCTGCCATATGTGCGACGACAGGCCCATAAAGCTCTATTAGCTTTAGTGATTTTGTTATTTATGTGAGAGTTCCAGTTAAGTCTCTTGCCTAGGATTACTCCAAGATACTTGACTTCGTCGAAGTACTCTACGACCGTGTCGTTTATTGTGATTAGGCCTAGGTCTAATTTCCTCCTTTTTGTGAAAGGAACGATGACGGCTTTACTGGGATTTATGGAAAGATTTTCCTTGATGCACCAGTCTATGGCTGTCTTTAGAGCATTTTTCATTTTTGATGTGACTCCAATTGAGTCTTTGCCCCTGACTGTGATGACAATATCATCGGCGTACCCAATTGTAGTGTAGCCCAAATTGCCCATCTTGTGTAGCAGGTCATCGATGACCAATGACCACAAAAGGGGTGAAAGTAAGTACTCCCCCTTGTGGGCAGCCCCTTACGGCTGTTACTGATACTGAGGTCGTTCCTGACGAGGCAGTTATTTTGCGACTTCCCAGCATCGCTTTGATCCATTTAATAGTTGGTTTGTCTATGTTTCTATGGTACAAAGCATTTGATATGGATTCATATCCAGTATTGTCAAACGCACCCTCTATGTCCAGAAAGGCACAAAGTGCGATCTCTTTGCAACGGTAGGCGTTTTTTATCTCTGTAGTTAGTCTTAACAGAGCGCCTTCCGTGGATTTACCCTTTTGGTACGCATATTGTTGAGGGTGCAGAGGCATGCTTTTTGATATGCATTCTCTAATGTGGACGTCAATAATCCTTTCCATTGTTTTCAGGAAAAACGATGTCAAGCTTATCGGACGATATGATTTAGGTAATTCGCTCGGCTTGTTTCCCGGTTTGGGTATAAATACTACGTTTACCTCCCTCCAGGTAACTGGTATATACCCCCAGTTGAAGCTGAACTTAAATAAGGCAATCATGGATGGTAATAAAAATTCTATTCCATTTTGAATGAGGGCTGGAAAAATACCGTCTGTTCCTGATGCCTTGAATGGTTTAAATGAGTTAATTGCCCATTTAACCTTATCCGGAGTAAAAAGTGTTCCGGATAAACTATTAATTCTGCTGAGGTTTCTTGGAATTGAGACCTCCGCTATATGGTCATCTGTAATGACCATCGTGTGAGACCCTGGGAAGTGAGCCTGAAGCAAAGTTTTCAGCGTTTCTTCCCGGTCGCGTGTGATTGAACCATCTGATTTGATTAACAATCCCATGCTTTTTGCTTGATCCTTTGACAGAGCCCTTTGGAGGCGTGCCACCTCTGGAAGTTTTTCGATCTTCTCACAGTTTGCACGCCATGAGGCTCTTTTGGATCTGCGCAACTCTAAGTTGTATATGATCAGCATGGATTTATATTGTTCCCATGTGCCGGTGCGTTTGGCTTTGTTAAAAAGCTTTCTCACTCTCATTCGAATAGACTCAAGGTTATCATTCCACCATGGTACGCACCTTTTAACAACGGTTCTTTTAACCTTGCAACTACTTTTGAATGAGGCAAGAATAATATCATTTATTTGACATTGCGCAGCATCTGCATCATTTGTTGTGGATGGTGCTTCTGGCAGCATGTCAGATCTGACCGCTAGATTTTCGCGGTAAGTTCTCCAATTAGTCAGTCTGTTGTCATAACGGATTGCATCTTATCTCGAATCGGATGTGCATATGATCCGATAGAGATGCCTCGCCAGACACATGCCACCCCTCTATGATATCTTTCATAAAAGGAGATGAGATAGTAAGGTCTAGGACCTCTTCTCTTATAGAATTTCTAAAAGTGGGACTATTTCCCTTGTTTAGAAAAACGAGTTTGTTGCTATATAAAAATTCTAATAACGACTCACCTCTATTGTTAGTATCTCGGCTGCCCCAAATCGTGTTATGTGCGTTTGCATCGCAGCCGATTATGATGTGTACTTTTTGGCCCTCACAGTACCGGACAAGTTCCTGTACTGGTAGGGGAGGAACTACATCAGTGTCTCCAGCAAAGTACGCCGATGCACACACAAATTTGTGTAGCTGTCGGCCTTTGTGGCGTTCTATTAGAACTGCCACCAGGTCCCTAGTTGTGAAACCTGGAATGAGAGAAAATTTTATATCTTTCTTAATAGAAATGGCCGCCCGTGGTCTGAAAGGACCTTTGGCGAAAATGATCTCTCTATTTTTACAGTTTAATCCAGATATCTTACCATTGTTTGCCCATGGTTCCTGGATTAGACCAATAGCGATGTTCCCTTCGGCACATCTCTGGCTAAAGGTGTCCGAGGCACCCATAGCCCTGTGCAGGTTAGCCTGCAGCACGCTTAGACGGGATGTCATTATTTCCGTGCGAATTCAGGGTTACGTACTCTGTTAGGCTTATTGTCACCTCTCCTTCGTATGACACCCTGTTGAGGGCGACCACTTTGTCTACCTCTCGGACTTTTGTTTTTGTGTCCGTCTTGCGCCCATGCCTTCTTACGATCCATACCTAGTTTAGGCCTGAACCGTTGTTGGCTTTCTTTGGCGGTGCTGTGCGCACTATTGGCCTTTTCGGCTGCACTTGGTCTTGCGCTTGTGGCTTCTCTTTCTAGCACTGGTGTTGCCGTGCTGGAAGCTGCTGGCTTCGCGGCAGTGCTGGTACTGTTCCCAATTGGATCATTTACGGTGCTGCCGTGAGCTTTGGTGATGTGCTTTTGAGAATCTTTCAGCCCCTGTTTGGCCGTCTTATCACCCATTTTTAATATGAGTTTGGTCTGTCCAAATCGGAACGAAACCATCCCCTTTAGCTCCACAAGTCTACTCATGGAGCTGTCATTGATTGCAAAGACCATAAGAGCGATGTCTCTCTCATCCGATCTTTGCAGAACTCTCCACGTTCTCGTGTTTAGTTCTCTGTTTTGGCCATCTAATAAAGCCAGGATCCTTTCGCTAGCTACCCCGGTACTCTGCGGGAAGAACCCTCTGATGACATGTGGTTTTGGAAAATTTTCCTCTCCCACAAGTATCACCTCTAATCCGCATTTCTCCTTAAGCTTCGCGAAGTTTGTCTCCATCCACTTTGCAGTAATGGCGTCCGCACATACTATCATAAGCCACCCGGCTTTGAAAGTAGTACCGCGGAATGCTGGTTTGACCTCCTCGTCACGTTTTTCAATCGTGATGTCCATAATCCTCTCTTGTATCAAACCCATTTGTTCGTTGGAGAGAGGATTACGATCGATGTCCACTGGTACAACCCCCAGTCTGACATAGCTCGTTATATTGCTATACGAGACTTTGTCGACGGTTGTCTTCCCAGTGAGACTTCGCTTCGCTTCGGATTGAGGCGGGGTATTATCCTCGGATCGCGTTCGCTTCACCTCGGGACCCTTGTTGACCATCGTTTGTTTCGCATAGATTCGGGCCTGCTCAATGGTGCTCCCCTTCTTCTGCGCGCGCCTAAATCTACGCTGTTCCGATGGTGTGAATCTGACGTACTCAGACTCAGTCCGTGCCACATTGCCGACTGTCTTAGTTACGTCCTCTGTATCGGGATTCTGAAATAGAGTCACTGAGTTGAGACAAGTTCTCTTCAGGATCCCCCATTTCGGAGTCGATGATTACAGACTCTATCCCATTGACAGATGTCGTGTCGTCATCGACAGGGTGTTCTAAAACATCCCTAGTTGATGATGCAATCTTAGAGGCATCATTCTCTATTTGGTTTTTTTGTTTTGGATCAATTTTGATTCCCACGAGTATTCGGGATATTGTGTCGCCCGTGGTCTACCCGTCTAACCACAGGAAGGCTATCTTAAAATCGGAGGTTAAAATAAGGATTAAATTAGAACTCACTTATCAAACAGATTTAGGATTAAACCTAGTTAAATATTAAAAATTTGCTATTAAAGAATCAGGCTCATCCCTCCTACTCAAAGCATTAATAAACCTGTGTGCATTTTTTTTTAAACCTTTTCAAAGTGAGAAGCACCTTATCAGCTGTGAAAAACACATTTGAATTTTCAATTCAAAATTAGAAATGCGGGAAATCTACCCCAAACAGAGAAAAATGACTTGTGGTCTACGAGACAAAAAAGTTTCGGGGCCTCTGGTCTAGGTAAATAAATAAAGGTAATAACAATGAAGTCCGTATGTAAATAATTGATTAAGTCAAAACAAGGTCAGATACTACCCAACTATGGAATATGTTCAGAAAAGACAGTGAGATGAGTTATAAAAACGTTTCATTTGGATGCCGAATTGACAGACTGTTGCGCTATCGGTCTAATTTTAAAAAAAGGAGAAGGAAATAATATTGATAGCATCTTTGATAAAGAAAAAAATAGAAAAAAATATCTCGTCATAGATGAAGATAAAATTGGTGGGTATCTTAAGGTATCTTCACAACTCCGTAACCAACGAAGTAAGTAGGTATGTACAAAATTGCGATGCAGGCATTTATAAACATTCACCTCTCCACCACATAAAAAATAGCACAGTTCGATCCAGGTTCACACAGCTCAACATATCTTAGCTTTTTGTATTCGATTATCATTTGCACATATTTTTTTTTTAAAAGTACTTCTCCCTCTTAAATAAAAAAAAATATTTTTAAATATTTTTTACAGATAGAAAAACCAATTTCTAATCTCCGGCCCACAAGTCATTAGCCTGATTTATTAATTAAGCAGATGGCTGAGCTGCGTAGCAATGCGCCTCACAACCACCCAACATTTCGTAACAAAAAAAATATTAAATACAAATTCAACCGCAGACAGATGCTCCCATCATCTACCGATATCATTCATTCACGGCCTAGAGTTAAAACTTCCAATTCCAATCTTGCGCATACATCGTACATATGATTGGAGAGCATGAATGGTTTTAAATGCGCGTTTTATTGAGACCTGTTTCGATTTTTATTGCAATGCTGATTAGGGGCTGCTATTAATACAGTTGCTCTTCTACGGTACTACTGCAGTGTAACATGCTTACGATGAGTGTTTCGTGTGCAGTAGCATATATGCAGTAGCATATGATTTCAAGTAATGAAATGACAGACACAACGTATGATGGAAACCGCAGCAGAACGAGACCTTGATGTTTCTATTTATGATCTCATGATACTAACATTGTAATAAATTTAATAATTTTCAAAGCAATTAGGAATTTGATGGAGAGCGTATGTTTTCATCTTTTCATCAGTGACGATATGGAAGGCGGGAGGAACAGAAGCTGATGCAAATTTACCTGCCAGTTAAACTCGGATTATTCAGTTTGCAATATTTTATTTCATTGATCAGCAGAATAATAATTGTGATTCAGGTAAAAAATAAGTTCATTAATTTGATGGTTACGATATCTAAAGTATGTTTTTTTTTTTGTAGAGATTTATATACTCGTAGAACCTTTTTATTGCCAGGTACATGACTGACGAGTAAGTTTGCATTGATGTGAGAGGGTTATAATTCCTCTAGTCCAGACTATAACCCCTTTTGTTAAAAAAGAAAAAGATAAGACATTTACGAAACAAAAATTTAAAGCATGATTTGCAAAGAGATTTAGGTATGTATATCTTATGAATGGAGCTCTGAGACGTTTCTAAGGATTATGATATGGAGCATTTGCAATTAGCTTTATTTTCATTTTTTTTTTCATTTAATTTTTTTACTGATTAATTATCTAACTCTCAAATTAAAAAAAAACAGTTATTTGATAAATCAAGCGATGCTAGTGAAGAAAGAAATAATTTTTTATACGCCGTTATTATTTCCAAAAGTCAAATTCCTCTATGAAAATAAAGGAAACAAAACATTAGCCAATTAAATATAAAAAAACAGATCAAAACAAAAGTGCGATATAATTAAAACAGGAATGAAAAGGTTATGGGGGAAATACTTTACATAACCTCACAAAATCCAAATCTTGTGATTAACCGACACGAAGGTGAGACAATTTTCTACTAAAAGTTGTAATCAGTGTGGCGGCTAATCAAGCTGAAATCATTCAATTGTGTTGATTAAAAAAATAAATATTAGGCATTAACGGCAATAAAGCATAGCTTTTCCAACCATTTTGTTTGTGCGAAGTGGAATGGACCCACAATTTTAAGCCGAATCCTAACGATTCTCTTGAATGTTTGTCAGACGTTCACAAGAGGTGGGCCTGTTGAAAAAACTTTTAGATGTTAGTTGGCCCCGGCAGGATTTGAATACACTAGCCTCTGCGCAACTGCGCCCACAATTTCGAATTTCCGTCTATGTAGCGAGAATAGTCTCAAGTCATTGCGCCAAAAAATGAACTCTTTAATGCACAATAGAACAATGAAACGAGAAAGGATACCTAAATGAGCAAGTGTGTTTCACTAAATGACAAGTGCTACTGGCTAATGTTGAGCGATTTAAGAAGGCGTTTCATTCCAACAATACAGTGTACGCTATGTACCATACGGGACCGTAACAATCGCTTTGGTTAAGGGGAATCTTGTTAACAAAGTGACTTAACGCCGTGGTCCAGTCTATTGTCGCCCAAGATCATGTGATTTGACACAATACACCGTTTAGCGCTAACAAACCAACAATTTTTGAAGCATTAGAAGACAAAGTAGTGCACATTTTAAGAGAGATTCAGCAATATATACTTCAACGAGTCAAAAAAAAAAAACTTTGCCAAACAATATCGCTAGCACCAGGATTCATTTTTAAATATTAAATATTGGAGTTTTACTTTTCAAATAGAAAGCATTTACTGGAGTTAATAATTTTAAAAGGATTTTTTTGTCCCAATATCTGACAAAAAAAAATGTTTATGTAGTCTCTGCCTGCTACGAATGCTTTGGTTTCCCTATTCCGTGGAAAACTAGAAAGTAAAATTGTTAGGTAATACAAGTCGATACCAATCTTCCCGCATTTGCCTAAATATCTGATTATCATATACCAGGTTCATTTTTAATTTTAATATATTTAATTAACAACGATCTCCTGCAATTTTCTTCAAATTTGGTTCACACATTAGTTGCATTTTTGTTGTGTAGGTGGTGTGCTCATTATGACTGATTAGAATCCCTTTCTCAACAGGGTAGAAATCTTTTTTTGCGACGTTGTTAATTGTCACGGTCGCCTGTCGTCGATGGAGATGAAAATTGAAAAAAACAATATAAATTTCACGAAATACTCGTACTTCAAATTCAAGATTGATTGAAGTAAACTTCTGTGAGCAGATACAGATGAGAAGAAAGACGAAAAACAGGAAGCAAACTGTTTTTGTTTTGTGTTGCAATGAGTGCAAATTGATGATTTACAATTGCACGCCAACACAGGAGGATACCGCTCATTGTCCTTTTGTTTGATTGTTATCAAATGTGACAATGGTACTAGGATCTTTGTCACGGTTCGTCATCATGCTCATCTGTAGTCATGTTCACATCTGACTATCGATTCGACAGGGGTCAACCGGAACAAAATTCTGTTTTGTGAACAAAATAAAACAAAAGGGGACTAAAGTAACTTTCTGTCATGGAGATATGATGGCAGAGAATTTCCTCATAATTATTGAATTGTCAGGGTAAGTTAATATCGCTGATGTGGTATAATTAAGTATTGTTTGACTTCACTGAACTGCAATGCAGTACAATTTACAACGCTGTAGGTCTATAGCTATTGACTGTGGACTCTATCTTTCAATAATATTAAACACATGCATATTTTGGTATGTATACCCCCCATTTACGTAGTCAATCTGGTTAAAATTGTTCTTTCTCTTTTGAAAGCAAAGGAAGTTCTTTCGCTTCTCGTTGGATCCATTGTATACGTTGCATCTTCGCAGGTTATTTCCGCGACTATTGAGGCCTTTGCAAGGAGGCAAGGTATGAACTTTTTTAAAAAAATGTATAAAATGCATCCCAATGCAGGGCAAGACAGTGGAATTTTCTGGCACGACTTTTAGAAATTAACGATAAAAAAAGCGGCCATGTGCTAGTCGGACTCGCCCCTGAAGGGTTCCGCGCGAATTATAATTATTATTTACTTAGGCACCTATTACAGATTTATTATTACAAAATAATGGTTCACGGTTTACGCATAAGGTTTATGTTTATGAAATTAAATGTTTTTTTTTTATATTTGAGTTGATTGAATGAAAGGTAAATTGCGGTTTGCGATTTATGACGTATTAAAAAAAAACTATTTACTAGATCTCGTTTAAACCAATTTTCGGTGGAAATTTGCATGGTAATGTACAATATATATTTTTTTTAGTTTTATCATTCCTTTATTTTAGACTAGGGGTCGCTCCATGGTCGAAATTCGACCAATTTATTGTATAAGTTGAAAAAAAACAAAGTCGACTGTTATAGGTACATATTAATCGAAAAATCAAATTTTTGGACATTGCATTCCCTGATTTCACATGATATAAAACTTTTCCGGCATTTTCAATTAAGTTCAAGTTTTCAAGCATTTTTAAGTAACTTCAAGTTTTCAAGTATTTTCAAGTAACTTCAAGCATTTTCAAGTAATTTCAAGCATTTTCAAGTAACTTCAAGTATTTTCAAGCATTTTCAAGTAACTTCAAGCATTTTATTTTATTAACTTCAAATATGTTCAATCATTATCAAATGCATAACATGCACAGCAATGTTGTTGTTGGTAACTTTAAGTAACTTCAAGTATTTTCAAGCATTTTCAAGTAACATCAAGCATTTTTAAGTAACTTCAAGCATTTTCAAGTAACTTCATGATATAAAATTTTTCCGTTCCGATTGGCAGATTATTGCCTCATACAGCAATGGTGTTGTTGTTGTTGTAATTTCATCCAATTCGCTTCATTTTACCTTGTAATTCATAATGTGTGTTATATATGTGGATAATTTTTGTATTGTGTACTTCTATGTATTGCCCCCTAACCAAATATATATAGTGTTGGCATATCTATGTGACGTATAATAGCAAACAAAGGGGGAAACACGTTATAGGCAACTCCGTATTAATATATAGAAGTTAGAGGGGGGGCAACATTTTACCACTTTGGAAGTGTCTCTCGCGCAAACTATTCAATTTAGAAAAAATTGATATTAGAAACCTCAATATCATTATTGAAGACCTATTCATAGATACCCCACACGTATGGGTTTGATGAATTTTTTTTTTTTTTGAGTTTCAGTTCTAAGTATGGGGAACTCCCAAAATTTATTGTTTTTTTTTCTATTTTTGTGAGAAAATCTTAATGTGGTTGACAGAATACATCTACTTACCAAGTTCCAACAGTATAGCTCTTATAGTTTCGGAAAAAAGTGGCTGTGACATTCCCGGACAGAGAGACAGACAGACAGACAGACATGACGAATCTATAAGGGTTCCGGTTTTTAACATTTGGCTACGGAACCCTAAAAAGTATCTCTAGTTCGATGAATTGGGCAAAAAATACGGAAAATGAAAAAAAATTCTTATTGTAAGATTCGAGAAGTGTATAGTATATTTGACACTGAATATAAATTGATAAGCTTATATGTTGAGAAGAAAACCAAAAACACAAAAACAAATCAAAGCACGCCTGCCGGAAGTATTTCATGACGCCTACACGGAACTTCTTCCAATTTCAGATGGACAGAATACCCAGCGGAGACCTTGGAACTCCTTATAAACACTCACTTTCCCGGATGCAGCGATATTAGTACGCAACCCGAGAGGCCTCAGCAAGTACAATCTGCTCCGAGCAACAACATTACTTCAAAAATTTCCGAGGAAAAGATTTCCTGGGCTATTAACAGCTTCTCCCCGTATAAGTCTTCGGGCCCTGACGGCATAATGCCTGTCATGCTACAGAAAACGCAAAACCTATCAATACCTTGGTTAGCTTCGATCTTCCGAAGCTGTTTATTGCTAAACCACGTACCACAGATCCACGGAAACGGCTCTCCATGAGGTAGTGCGAACTATCGAAAAATCCATACATTACAAGGAATACACCCTAGCCTCCTTCTTGGGTATAGAGGGAGCATTCATTGAATCTCTGGTCGAACTGGGCATAGAGGAATCTATTAGGAAATGGATAGCTTCTATGCTCGGAACAAGAGTTATTCAGGCAACACTAGGCAAGAGCCACTTAACCAAATTTGCCCATAGAGGAACGCCACAGGGTGGCCTCATTTCTCCGCTACTATGGCTAATGGTTATGAACAAAATTCTAGTAAAATTAGATAGGGAAAGGGTCAAAGCTGTCGCGTATGCGGACGACGTAGTGATACTAGTGTCAGGTAAGTTTCCCTCCGTGATAAGTGATATCATGGGGAATGCTCTAGACAAGGTAAGCACCTGGGCTACAAGTTGTGGCCTCGGCGTTAACCCGAGCAAAACCGAACTGACGCTGTTCACCACCAAAACCAAAATACCCGATTTTACCCTACCCCGCCTAAACGGTCAACCACCTACACTATCCTCCAGCGCTAAGTATCTGGGTATCGCGCTCGATCCAAAACTTAATTGGAAACATAACATTGAACACAGAGTGAGGAAGGCGTGCATTGCTTTCTATGCCTGTAGCAGAATCTTTGGAAAGAAGTGGAGACTTCAACGCAAAGATGACCTTGTGACCTTGGATGTACACAGCAGTAGTACATCCAATCCTGACCTATGGATCACTAGTATAGTGGCCCGCGTTGAGTAAAGGTTACAACCTCAAAAAACTGAAAAGATTGCAAAGAACCGCCAGTGTAGGCACCACGGGGGCACTGAGGTCGGCCCCAATGGACGCCCTCACTGTGCTCTTGCACCTTTTGCCTCTTGACCTACACACAAAGGATACCGCACTATGCAGTGCGGTAAAACACAGAGAGTCGAGGTGCTGGACTGCAAGGCCATACGGCCACAGCAACATTCTGGACTCGCTACCAGAAGGCATGGTCACGGTTCCAACCGACTACACCACACCCAAACTTAATTTCATATAAGGCTTCCAAGTAAGTTTCCCTTCCAGAGCTCTTTGGAAGACGGACAAAGTAATGAAAGAGTTCGACACGGTCATATACCTACACCCACGGATCTAAGATGAACTGTGGTGTGGAGGCCGGTATCTACTCGGAATCACTAAAAATATCAATATCCTACCGTTTGCTGGATTTCGCAAGCGTTTTCCAGGCGGAACTACTGGCCATCCGAGAGCCCTGCATACAACTAGGGCGTGACACAACGCACAAACAAAACATTGCTATCCTCATAGATAGCCAAGCCGCCATCAAAGCTATTGACTACCATATCCTCCAAACTGATGCAGGAGTGCCGGAACGAGCTTGCCCGACTGGGCAAACGTTTCAGGGTTACACTACTCTGGATTCCAGGGCATAGTAACATAACAGGAAACGAGCATGCAGACGAGCTGGCCAGACAGGGCTCAGCGTTTTTCAAGGCCCTGGATCGAGCACTCTTACCTATCACCATGAACTTGCATTTATGAGTTCCTGCAGCGTTGGAGGAAAGTAGTACTGTGAGCCGTTGCTTCGATTCTTTATACCCGCCAACTGAAAGTTCTTCATTGCATGCCAAAGTGTTATGTGGTAAACTCCTCCAAAAAAGACTGGTTTCATCGGCATTGTGTTCAGTTGTATAAAAAGCGTGGCACCTTCGTAGTCAGCAGATTCTTTTTCACCTGTTGATTTTATTCCATGGATTCTATGCCGGTTTTTAAATTTTCCCTCCCAACCTTGAGAGTATACACATTCGGAGGCTATGTTAAGTTTGGCATGAACAAATTTAGCCTTTTCTACTTTGCTGACGAAACCATGCGTCAACTTTGGATTTTCAGCTTGTTTCACGGTTTTTCGTTTCTCCAATCCCTTGATGCTTAAACAGGCATATTATTTCTAGTGTATTATTTTATCAATTGCACTTTTTCTTTTATTGATAGCACTTTACGTGATCTTTTAACTGCAGTGGTAGAAGGAGATGCCATTATCCTTTCACTTACATTTTCGCAAAAACTAAACAAAATGAATCACAAACAATCTAGAACCTAACCTTAAAGATGTAATAAGCCCGTTACTTTCAAGTATATTATAAATATAAAATTATTTTTCAAGAAAAATCCCGGGTAATAGAGTAGCCCGGGTAAAAGAATCCCGGATAATCGAATCTCGACTGTATTAGGAATGGTTTTTTTAACAAAGCATGTACATTTATACTACAGAAAATTAAATTACGCCATTTTTCGCTCCTAAAGCCAAACATTTTTTGCCCCTTTTTTCGATATAACATGCGCGAGGAACTGAAGTACAAGTGATCAAAATCGCAACAGCTTTTGTCTGGCATATTAAAAATACTTTTCGTATAGGATACAAATAAACGTGTAGTGATTTATTTATTTCGAACGTGACGTTGTAAATAAAATGCATCAAAATTGCGAAAGCCATAAATGGCTTCGTATGCGGTACAGCGGTACAGAGTAAAGCTAGAAAGCTTTAATTTGGAATAAAATAAAACCGGCTCACTTAAAAAAAAAAAACAATTTTAGCGAAAAACCAAAGGAGAAATTAGTTGGAATATACTGTTTTCTCTAGGAGCCCTTTATGCATACGTTTACAGATTTTTAAAATCCGCCCACTAACACGCCCACAATTTAAAAAAAGAGTTTTATTGAAGAAATCATTGGAAATGATATCCCTATTCTTAGCGATAAAAGAAGCCCTGTCGTGGCTAAAGAGGAATGTGATATCCTGAAAGGATATCCGTATCTTCTCGGAGTCAGGCAACGATTAAGTCCCTGGACTCAGTCTCTTCAAATTCCATCGTAGCCCAAGATTGCTGCTCATCTCTTTCGGAGATGGCAGAGCAGTTCAACATTCACCTCTATTGGGTGCCGGGACATAGAGACATTCCAGGTAACTGTAAGGCAGACGATCTCGCCAAAAAAGGAACCACTTTACCTCTTTTACCTGATAAAGGTTCTTTAGGAATACCAATCGCTACATGCAAACTCTTGCTCAAGCTATCAGCAATCGAGAGAACAAAACTTAGGTGGACATGTAGCAATACTTGTCTAGCGACTAAGCGAATCTGGCCAAAGCTGGATCTGCGACGCTCTAAGTGTCTAATCTCATTAAACCGACTGCATATTAGCTCGACCATAGGTGTCACAGGACACTGCTTAATAGGCAGGCACGCCTCCAGACTTGGCGTGCACTCAAACGACTTCTGCAGAAGCTGCATGGACGAGGAGGAGGAGGAGACTGTACTTCACCTTCTCTGCACATGCCCTGCACTCTCCCACAAAAGCAATCTCCATCTAGGGGACTTCTTGTTTAACGACACAAACGACTTAGCCAACACAGGCGTCAGAAGTCTTTCGCGCTTCATAAGGAGCTCCCATTGGTTCAACGAGCAGTGAGGGAATCCCCAGATCTGTGTGGTACCACAATGGACCTAATCCTGGTCTAAGTGTGTCGGCCTTAGCTGACAGCCACGTCAACCTAACCTAACCAATCCCTATTCTTGGCAAAGTATGTCGATAAAGTCGTTTTGAACAATTCCTTTGTTAGGTAGGTAGGTAGGTGTGGGGGTTTGTTAAACACAAACCCAATAAGCACTGAGTGCCGTTTTGTTACCACAAACTCACGTAAACCTGGGTATTATCGTTTGTTGATAAGATATCTCTAAACCCAACCCGTGTAGTTTAAAAAAGTTATTAGTTCTGTAATACTTTTCTCGGAGATGGACTCAAGTGTAGGTATTGAAAAAGGCTCGTAGTCTGATCCTACCTATACCTAGTGCCGAAAAGGTGCATAAATACTGAATTAGGGTTTCTTTTTCAGTGGTAGCAGTGTAACTGCAGAAGTGGGCTATGTATTTGATGCCTAGTTTGACCGCATGGTCTCCTATAGGCCAGTGTCCCGTGATGATCGCTGTTATGTTGGCGATATCTTTTTGGGTTCTACATATATGATGTCGATTGATTTTTGCCTTACTGTTGTTTGGGCACATCTTTCTGGAAATGACGCATGCTGTCAGCCTACTCCATCTAAGGTTGGCTTTCGTGAGGTATTTGGAGGTGATGTTTGCCTTTACTGCTCCGACAGGAACATGGACTGGTTTCGCTAGTGAGCAGTGGAGAGCTGAGCCTTGCCAGTTCGTGCGCATGTTCGTTTCCATAAATGTTGCTATGCCCTGGAACCTAGATCAGGTAACCTTGAACTGATCTAGCAGGGCTATCTCATTACGGCATTCTAGTACTAACTTAGCGGATATATTTATTGACAGCCAGGCCGCCATTGGGCTGTCAATAAGTATAGCGATCTTTTGCCTCGGAGTTATGTTTGAGTGTAGTTTGATCTGGAGGCAGGCTTCACGGATAGCAAGAATCTCCGCCTGGAGCACGCTGGCGGTATCCGAAAGTCTGTAGAATTTTGAGATGATTAAGGATTCCGAAAAAACTCCCGCACCCACGCCCCAGTCCATTTTTGAACCGTCGGTCTGGCGGTTATTAGTTCATGGACTTCTTCCGCCGGTGTTTGCCGGTGGTGTGGCATGCGGGGGGATGCAATTAGTAGGTCGTCTCCTGTGTTCACCATTTTAACTACCGTTTAATCAGATGAGCTAAGATTTGGGCATACAAAAACCTTGGTATGGTTTTTAGTGAGAATGCAGGTTATTTTCTTACCATGATTGATATTGTTGTGGCTATAGTACAGATTGGATTTGGAGTCACTTAGGCCGATTGAGCCCGATTGTCTATAGTTCTTAAAAACTGCCGATGTCGATGTTTTCCTCTTTTAGAAAAATCATCATGTTATCTGACGCACAAACAGAGTGCTTCAAATTAATCTGCACGACTTTCAGCATTGGTGGTTTTGGTTGTTTGGTTGGTTGGGAGGATAGCTAAGTCAGTTTCGATCCTCATGTCTTCCAACAGCTTGTTTGTATCGTCGACCTAAGTCGTCGGTCTGCCCTGAAGACCTGAACATTTTTACCTTGGCATACCTTATGGCAAAGCAGAGTTTACAGCCAGTCTTCTCTATATGGTCTGCGCTGCCTGCTGTTATGTTATGACTATAAGGAAGGATAGAGTGTTGTTGTGTGGTTCCTCAGCCGTGATGACTTTTTAGTCATCCATGGGAACCGCAGGATTATGTAGCTTGAGACAGTTGATTAACTTATCACTGTCGAAGGTCATGTTTGGCAGCCAAATGCGAATTCTCGGTCTCATCGGAATCTATTTCGCCAGGATCAGCTTTAGCCTCAAGCCGATCTTGTGAAAGCAGCCGCTTAGGAATTCCTTAGAGAAAGCGTTCTCACATTTGGTGACCCTGTGCCCTGTTTAGACTACGGCTGAGTCAACGCAGGGGATGGTTTCGCATTGGTTGATCCATGACAATTTCGGAGAGACTGCTTTCTATAGCACCTCAATTGTCAGCCTCTGTCTTGCCGTCGGCAGGCAACTCATCTACCAATGCGACTTGTAGGTCGTCTCTGACAAACTCACTGACAGTTCATGTCATCTGGGGCGCTGAAGCGAAAGGTTCCTTTTGCATGGTGGTAGGCAACTTAGCTCCTTTGAGGGTCAGACGTGACATCTTCTTCGGAGTGCTTGCATTGCGCTGCTTCCGTATTGTGTAGTTGTGGTACTCTGCGGTTGTTGTTGAACTCATCAAGAATCTACTGGTATTTTGTTTTATCAGGCAGGTGTCGCGGAAAGGCCGTGCCAGCCTCTTCCTTCTTGGTAATCCTGCTCTCTGGTACGCGCTTTTCTATTTGTGGTTATTCTTTTGGGCAATAAGACGAGTGTCCTACGCAGCGGGTGTAAAGGATGTTGAAGATTTCGGAAAAGCAATTGTGCTTTGAGTGAAGCTCTGCCCTGCGCAGCGGGTGTAAAGGATGTTGAAGGTTTGGGGTCAGCAGGTGTGCTCTGAGTGGAGCTCCTTTCAGAGTCCCCACTTCCAAGGACTGCCTACTGGCTGGAAGTGAGCAGTTCGTTTCGTTCGCTCCAGGGTTTTCATTTCTTTTTTTTTGTATTTTTTTATTTCATTTTTATTTTTTTTATTTTTTTTATTTTATTAAATTAATCTACAAGCCGCTTAAAGCTAACAGATATTAGAGATAAAAAAATTAATTAAAAAAAGAAAATACACAAAAGCATCGCCTTAAATTTATCTCTAGATAAACATAAATCAATATTACTGCAAGCTTCATTGAAAGATATAATTTGCGGGTGGCAATGGTGCAGTAGTAGTGTATTCGCTTACGGAATGGAAGGTCGTGCGTTCGAATCCCGGCCAAGTCCATTACTTTATACCGAATACATGAAATCGTAATCTCCCTAAGTAACTTAGACACCACCCGTGGAGAAAAACCCTACAACTGCACCCAAACACTTCTCTCCTATCTCTCTATTCTTTCTAATACCAAGTAGCTTACACTGTGTTCTTAGCATTATAAGGGTACTGTAACAACAGTAAGAAAAAAAATCCCTTTAGCGTAAGCAAATTATAAAAAAAAAAAAAAAAAAAAAAAAATTGTTCTAGTTAAAGGTTCATTACACCCGTATTTAGTTCTGTGCACGTTTTGAAAAAGGAAATCTCTAGATCTTAGTAATCTAGCAGGTACGTAGATAGGTACCATTGAGAGAAGGGGTGAACATTTGATATTATAACTTAGTATATCTCTTACAAACCTTATATCATGAATGGTTCGCCGCGATTTTAATGACTTAATTCCAAGTAATTGGCATCTGGCTGAATATTCTGGGCGGAAATTCCAACGCATTTTGAAAAATATTAGTCTCGTAAAACGTCTTTGTATTCTTTCAATGCGATCGGAGAGAGTAATAAACGCGGGATTCCAAATTACGTCAGCATACTCAAGAAGCGATCTTACCAAGGAGAAATATAGAGATAAAGGGGCATATGGATCCTTAAAGTCTTTACAGTTCCTGTTAAAAAAACCGATGGCAGAATTCGCTTTTAAAACAATATAGTCAATATGACTTTTAAAACAAAATTTGGAATCGAGAACAACGCCTAAATCTTTGATTTTATCAACCCTACAAAGTAGATTAGAGTCAATAACGTAATCAAATTAGAGGACGTATTGTTTCTCGAGAGATCTGATATATCAGGTTAAGGCTCAATCGGAAAGAGCACGCCTATGTTTTTGAAGGAGCTAGTTTGAGACTGGTTTTACTGCCAGCCTTGCAGTCGCGCTTTCGTGCATCAATATAATGGTCAGGATACATATGTAAGGGATTAAACTTTCAAGATGTTAAGAATCTTATACAATTCTTCCTGGCCTTGGCTAACCCCATCGTGACAACGCAGACGACAACTGCGGAGATTAATAAAAGCCAGTACCCACGTGTGGGGTTTGGATGAGCATTTTCGCAAGGCCGAACAATTCCTTTATATAAAGTTTTCAGCCATGGCCACTTTAAACGGAAGTTTTTTTTACTTTGTTTTTTCCGATGAAATCCTTTAAATGTTGTATTCAAAAATATGAAACTAGATCCTCTTAACAATTGACCCATACCTTGATTTTCTCCACGCCCACTTTATGCGGTATATAGGATTTGAAATGTTCCTAAGTTTCATTTTTCTCTTATGAACTTAACAATTATTGTGAAGGAAAAAATATTTGATAAGTTTGCTGGAAAACTCTTCGATTTATGATACTTGGAACTGGAGTTACTGGAGAATCCTTCTCAGCTCAGCTTCTCAGTTCAGCTCTGTCTGAATTTTGGTGGATTCTTTATCGATTTTAATGAACAAACCAATATTTACTAAGCGCCGACACTTTAACTATACGTATAGTTCATTCGGATTCTTTTTGTTTCCCTAGATTCGCCTGTGGAGTTCACCGGTTCGACCTCGAAAAGTATTAATGATGCCAATCACATGCTGGTGTTATTACTTTTTCTATAATCGAGGAAATTTTAGGCATGTCTCTATTTTATGAATACGATGCGTGTACGGTCGCCTTACTGGTTAGGTTATTATTTGATCCTTCCTGAACGACGCCGGTAATTTTCAATAGTGTTTAATGTAAATTCCTAGATGTTAGTTATTTTTGTACCTAGTCGCCTACCATCTCTGCACGGGGAAATAAAAAAATAATAGTACGATTATAGTTATAGTAAACATTTTTCGTTTTGGTAAGCGGAGAAAAAACCCTACATTCCATACTCGGTAGCATGAATCATTCAATCGGAAAGCCAATACTTCAGTCCACTCAGCCAAAGTCAAGTCGTTAGCAATATCTTAAATCGTAATAATCCAACAAGGCTGTTGGTCTTGCCGAGCTATTTAAAGCAGCGGGATACGACCTGGTCGACAGCATAAACTAACTTTGCTCGGAGAAAAGTATGCATCAAAAATTTAACCTCTTCACCGTTTGTCCAACTCACAATAAAAGATATCCTCTAAACTGCACCAATAATAGAGGCAGTCCCTTTACCATCGCATGAATTCTTAGGGGATACAGAACAAAGTCTGTAGTTTTATGTATAATTTTCTTTAAGGACTTTTAATGTAGGAGTACGGTCTGCAATAACTATACTTTTAGCAACCTTGTTTCCAGTTCAAATCAATGACCTTCTGGCTTGCAGTAAGAATTGGAAAAACAGAGCGGTTAAAACCCCAACGGTTTTCTTTTTGTTTCGGTTAACCGGTTTTTACAAATTTATAGTTTTGCTAATGACAGACCACTCTTATAGCTTCTCAAATGACGAGCCTGTGCATGTAAGCACTGGTCATCCAACAGATCATCCCTTCTAACCAAGATCTGAATATATTTCGCATATTGGAAGGAGCCAATCCGGTTTCTCTCAATGCGAAGAAAACGGAATTGACGACTTTTTCCTGAAAGAATAATTCGATTGTTCCAGGCTATTAATCCTGATAATCTTCTCAGTGTTACAATAAACTCGTGCGTTATTTAGCATCATCATGATCTACCCCGCGTCCTTAGGTCATATACAGCTCACAATGTTGGACAGCATACAAAAAGTATGAGGGTGAATCTACGGCAGCTGAGAAGGTGCCTCGCATGTGAGCAGAAGCAGAAGCTTAATCGCATAAGTCTTTTAAAGATCCGAGAAAGCCGTCAAGTTAAAGAACATATTTCAGAGAATTTCGATCGCGAATGGCTGTAAGATTCTTCCAACCACGTCAATCACGAAATAGACCCTGTTCTGAAAACGCCAGGTTCACAAAATGCATCAACACCAGCATTTCATTAGTCACAGCGACAAAGTGATCAGAAACCGATATGAGTTGCACATGAGATGCACTGAAGTTGGAAGGCTATGGTTCCTCTAATCCATTATTATTAATCTCTATTAAAGTTCTTCAATTTTCATTCAAAACCAAACGAAGAAAAACATAGTTGAGAACTAATATCTATTTGTAAACTGCTTTGGTCAAATTTTTGAATATTGACTGACCGTCCAAATATGTATTTAACGAATATACAGCCGCTTCATTTGGATGAGTGCATAAATGTAGTTTCTTTTTAATTTTTTTCTTAAAACATCGTAAGCCTCTTGAAATCTCTTGAAGAAAAGAGGGTTTATAGAATTCATCCATGATCCTTCTTTTCAAAACAAACAAAGAAATTGAAATCAATATTCAAAAAAATATCGGAACTCAACCACTCCGTAGTACCTCACCGGAGCTGTGTCTTATTAGCTCTTAAGAATAGGTTCCAATAATTGCATTTTGTTTGTTGGAAATTTAATGCTCTTTGAAATAGTAATAGTAAATAGTGCGCATAGGAAAATAGGATGACAAAAATTTCAAGCAAAAATTTAGGAGATATAAATAGGACTTTAGTATTTATATGAGGTACCCTATTCAAATTTTCTAGAGAATGCACTGAACATTCTGTAATTTGGATGTTTAAAGGGCATTTATTTGATTTATTTTCTAAACTAGATGCATTCACTTGAAGGCTGTATAAACTTAGCACAGATTTCGAACGGGTTTGATACGGAAATAAGGTACTTGCAGATGTGGGCCAGACTCAGCGCAGTTGATCAATTGTTGGCTTAGTTGCTGTCGCGGTGGACTACTGAGCGAGGTGTTCGAGGGACGAATTCCACCCACGAATATATAGTCTGACAAACTTTCAAGTCTGTATACGGTCATAAGAAGCTCCTCAAATTTGCCATTCAGAATCGTCGTATAACTGCAGATTCCTTTCGTCTATTACTTTGAAAGAACATAAAAAAGAAATTTTAATTATAAATGTGTAGATGTGTAAGGATGATGGAAGACGTAAGACCACACTGATAAGGAAGGCTGTTTACGCTAGAATAATAGCTAGTAGTAGTAATTTATTGTAGGAGTTGATTGGAATCGTTATAAGAAACACTGTCCCACTTTTATAAAGAATGACAATACCTAATCTGCGAGTTTTCTTTTTTTGAAAGTTGTTAATGCTGCAAACCACCAATTCCGTGCAACACACCTTATGCCATGCCATAAGAAAGGGATATAGAAGCAGACACTACATTGATGCCGTATGTTTGTTTATCCTTTCCATTAATCGACAAACAAATATATACCTTCGCATGCATTGTCAGATGGAATCTTGAAATTGCCCACTGTTGACATAAGCGCGGCGGTCCAGTCACTAGCCAAGTACCTGCAACACTCATTCACCTTAGTAGTATCTCCTCTGTTATTGCTACCAAAACCAAGCTAGGAGAATATTTCAAAAACGAAAACAACAGCCATTAAATGCAATACTGGGATTTATTATGTTTGGTAGTGCAATAAAATTAATAAGAAAACGCTAATTTTTTTCCGTTTTGGTCTACTGAGTAGCAATGGCGGGTTTTCTAAACCTTCTGTTGACCTAGCGATGTTAAAGATTCACCGTGCACAAGGTAGTGCGTTTTTGACGCATATAACTCTTTGATTGGTTTATTGTGATGTAAAAAGCGGAATGAGTCTCAATACTATGTGTCTTTATGCAAGATTCCGTCACCGCGTATACTCCTTCTTCTGGCTTATTTGCAAAGGACGAGTAATTCCCACCGATACAGCACGGAATGGTATAATTTGTGTATACAATTCCATCGCTGATCATTGAATGTTCAGTACACATTGTAAAAACCTTTCGCTAACAGGTAAAATCAAATATTTAAGTTGACCAAAAAGAAGTTGTTTTTCATATATAGTTTTACGTTGTTTATACGGGGGCTAAACAATGGAACTTATTAGATTTTGTGCAATTTTCTGCATCCGTGGCGTAAGTAAATTCTGCCATTCTCTTCTCTTTGACAAAATACTAATAATATAATTTTGTTGTGTTTTCAGTAAAGTAGATTATAATTTGTTTTATATAAAAACATAAGATTTAATAAAGAGTTTTTAATAATTTTCTCGATGAAAACATGTGTAAGATTAGTTCGTAAGTAGTTTTATGCCGAGTTTTATGAGAGGGAAACAAGATTTTGTTGCAATTTTGCTAAAAGCAGCACGGTTTCATTCAGAGAACGAGAGCCTACCCACACATCTACACCCTTGACCGACCGACAACACCTTCGACGGTTACAAAACCATATTTGTCAATATGAAAAACGAGTCATCAAGGTTTCATTTCATTGAAAATGTACATCGTAACTTTTTGTATTTACAACTACAGCGGTTGGTTGAAAAATTACAACTTTTCATTGGTGCCGTGACATAACCCCAAGCGTCATAAGCCCAAATCTGGAAATTTGGCCTTAGGTATTATGTCACTTTCACAAAGTGTCATAAGGGCAAATCCGAAAAGTGACATAAGGCCAAATTTTCAAAACCGTACCTCGCACCTACTCAAAATCAAACAGTGACCCCAAGCAGGGGGGTTGCAGGGGGGCAGCATGCCCCTCATAGGCATTACACTGTTTATAGAATCTACTTGCGATTTTGTAACTACATAATCCCATAAATAGTACAAAGCATATAGGGGGGTATGCTGCCCCCCTGCTTGGGGTCACTGTTTGATTTGGAGTCCAATTGTTGAAAACAGCACCAAGCGAAAGTGTCATAAAGCCAAATTGGCCTTATGACGCTTTGTGAAAGTGACATAATACCAAATGCTAGAATTTGGCCTTATGTTACTTTCACAATGCAACATAAGGCCAAATTTCGAGATTTGGGCTTATGGCGCTTGGAGTTATGTCACGGCACCCTTTTCTTTGGACCTTTGCTGCATAGAAAAGTACAGAAAAGATCAGAGAAGTGCAAGATTTGGCGGTCCATGAGTAAAAATCATGCCAAAAGTGTTCTGCATTCGGTCACTTTCTATTCGATGAAGCTTATCAGAACTATTTAGCAAACGATGTGATGCACCTAGCTAGTGAGTGCAAAGTGTCCAATTTGAAAATAAATTGATTTATTTGTTGACCATGAAATATCGTATGTCTAAGTTCAATGTTACAAATATTGGCATATTTACCAAAAAAAATTAAGAGAATGGAACAAATTCAAATGGTTATTATCGATATCAGTCCAAACATTGACGGTTAAACGCTCACTCAAAACCATAGTAGGTACCCTAAAAAACTGTGAGTATTATCTATTTCAAATTTCGCAGCTGAGAGGAGAACATAAGACGCGAAGCTGTACTTTTCTGTTCTGACGTGATCTGACAGTTTTCACTCACTTATGCTATTCTGATCTAGTTTTCGTTCATTGGAAATAGCTATTTATTCAAAAAAAATTGTCGATATGACAGTATTTTTTGTTTTGGAGTAGCTGTTTAACAAAATACGGCGAGAATTTATTTTATTTTTTCGAGCAATACGCTTCTAAGAAAAATTCGATTATTTCCAAATTTCAAAAAAATGCATAGCTTCATTCTGAAGCTTATAAATGAAATGGCACAAACAATTACTTTAAAGTTAATTGTCCGTATTATCTATATTTTCAAAGCGCATTTCAATTCGATTTTGACGTTAATATATAAGTTAATTAGGACATTGAAATATTTGTTTGCTACCTATCGATTAAAAGTTAACGCAAAGAAATCAAATTATTTCTTAAGTTTTATATGGGAGCAACTGTAGCTACGATATATCTTTCGAAATAATCACAACCAATCATTCCTTCATACAAACAAACGAATTTTAATAAAGTGGAGCAGAATGCCTATACCTCGCGCCTTTATTGTCCCGAAATAGTTTTGTTTCAGTTAGGAGCATAATTTATTTTCGGATAATGTTAGGCGCGCCACGAGTCTGGCGCTTCTCTTGGCATTAATGCCATATCTGCACCGCTTTATGCTCGTATAATAGATAATTAACTAGATGAACTTTCAACAACTCGTTCTTCGAAACTAATTTTCATAACAAAATAAAAATAAAAATAATGCCAACGATATTATGTAAAACAAAAAAGCAGAATAATAAGAAAATAAACTGCAGAACCAGAAGCTATCTAGGTTGAATAGTTGAAACAAAGCTTTATTTTAAACTAAATGATTTTAGAAATGGTAAACAGTACAACAACTCGCCTCATTTCTTCGTACAAAACATATAGACCTCATAAAAAAGATAGAATAAACAAAGTAGTTACCTTAGAAAGAAACAGTGGTTAAAAAAGTATCAAATGCACCATTTCAGCGAAGTCGACTTGTTTAAAATGGCATACATTTTGGGCATTCTGAGGACATTTTTTTAATAAGGAAACCAAACGACAGAGAACAAAGAAAAACACATTTGTTTGTTTCTGTTCACGGGATTCCTGTTTCCTTTTTTTGTTGCTATATTTGTTTGGGTTATAGAAGTGAACAACCGTACCTTAAAAAAAATCACAGCAATCAAGTTAATGTCATAACTTTCGTCAATGAAAATAAAGTACCGTTAGAGTTGCACACAACTAATTCTAGTCCTTTTGCTTACTCTGGACATTTGGACAGTTGGTACCCTTGGCTGAAACGGATGTGTAGCAAGACCCGTGCATTAAGATGATTTGGTATTAAAATGACACATTGCTGTATTATAAGTAGATCAGCACAATTTAGTGAAATTTTTCAAGTTTGACGTTTCGTGCTGTGATATTCTACGACATTACCTAGCATTATAGTCTTTATAGGTCAAGCAAAATGCGTACCGAATGATGGCGATTTCTTACTGCACATGTTTCATGTGCGTTCCTTCATGAGTTACTGCTTGCGTCCTTGCTGCACATACGAGTAGGTTTCAGGCATTATGGCGGTGCTACCGCAAAAACGGTTGTCTTACAATGTGAATGCTTCTTCTTGTATCTGTTTAATCTCTACAAGTAAGGCTATGGGATTCACCGGTTTGATCTCAAAAAATATCGGCAGGCCTCCTGATCTCGAATCACTTCGTCACTGAGGCCAATCAAATGCTGGTATTACCGCATTTAGATGATTTTAGAATTTTAAACAAGCGATCGGTGAAAATACAACATTCCACTACTGCGTTGATTCCATCTATCAATAAATTTTGAAAATCTATAGAATTTTTTTTATCGGTTGAGGAAATAATTTTTAAAAATGTTGTTCTTCATACATATGCCGTTGATATTTAAGAACTTTTTTTTTGGTTTAACCCTTACAATTCTTAGAATTAACAGTGTTTTGTGATTGAAGCTAACACGTTTATGGAGACAATTAAAATAACTGGAATACATCGATTAAAATCACTAATTGGTTTTAATAGACCTGACGTTAAAATAAAAAAACTTAAGCCGAAGCACAAAATTGAAAAATTCAGACTTCAAAGGTATGTATGTTTACCTACGTATATATGTATAATTATAAGTGTTATAGGTACCTACGTATACCTATATAATATGGATTAATTAACAATTTTGTTATATTTATCAATTTTGAAATCTCATAATTAGCATTTTGAAAATAAATTCGTTGCCACAAGATAATAGCTTTCAATCGACAATTAAAGAATAGGGTTTCTTCATTTTATCAAATTTCGTTCCAACATGGGGCCATTTTGCATTGCTTTGGGGCACTTCTGCATAAATGGGGTCCATTTTTTATTTTTGAAATATATTATTATGTACTACCATTTTGTTGGGCCTTTTTTTATTTTTTGGTGCCATTTTGTGTTTGGGCCTAATTTCAATCTTTTCATGAAGAGGTATCATAGCATTTTGAAATATGGCCCTATGTCTGACCGATCATGACGATTCATATATTATCATAAAAAACGAAGAGAAATTATTTCCAATATTCAGTGAACAATAGAGTTCACGTAAAAAAAATTAAATTTTTCCCATTGAAGTTAGATATACCGCACAAAATCAAACAATCCAGTCGTATATCGCAAGTAAAGGTTCTGAACGCAGGTGTCGAAATCAATAGGTTTGTAGCTTTTTATATTTTTTTTATTTTTTGCTTCCTCATTCGTACACAAGTACACATTCCACCAGTTAAAAACAGTGAAGGTAACTGGGCAAAAAACAACCAAGAAAAAGCTAATTTCTTTGCTGAATATCTTGAAGGCGTCTTTCAACCATATGAAGATAAAGACTGTCAAGAAAGCGTAGAATTGTGCGAAGAGGAAAGTCACATCCAACCGGTAACGGCTAAAGAAATTGCCAATGAAATAAAAAAAGGCATCAGTACTAAAAAAGCCCCGGGATTTGATTTAATATCAGGGGAAATCCTTAAACAATTCCCAAAAAAAGGCCTAAAGAAACTAGCACAGATCATAAATGCTGTATTCAGGATAATGTATGTACCTAGCATGTGGAAAGTCGCGGAGGTGATTATGATACCAAAACCAGGCAAACCGCCTAGTGAAGTAACCTCCTATGGCCCCATATCTATACTACCTATGTTGTCCAAGTTATTTGAAAAGATGTTGATTAAACGTCTGAACAAAATAATCGAAGAAAAATCGCTAATCCCAAACCATCAATTTGGTTTTAGAAATGAACACTCCACGATCGATCAGGTGCATAGAATAACAGATAAAATCGAAAAAGCATTTGAAGAAAAAAAGATATGCTCTACTATATTTCTCGATGTAGCACAAGCTTTCGACAAAGTATGGCACAAAGGACTGATCTACAAATTGCAAAAGCATCTGCCAAAACAATTTTCAGAAATTTTAGAGTCCTATATATTAGAGAGATTCTTTAGAATTAAGCAAGGAAATGACTACTCCACATTAAGAGAAATAAAAGCTGGTGTACCACAAGGAAGTGTGTTAGGTCCTGTATTATATCTCTTATTTACTAGCGACTTGCCGAACAGTGATGAAACAACTGTGGCAACATTTGCAGATGATACTGCTGTACTTGCTGTGGGAGAAACAGTTGAAGTAGCGACAAAAAAACTACAGAAGGCAGTGAACAATATAACAAAATGGACAAAAAATTGGCAAATTAAACTAAATGACCTAAAATCGGTCCATATAAATTTTACAAATAAAAATGTTCAGCACATACCAGTGTTCATAAATGATAAAGAAGTAGATTACGCAAACACAGCCAAATATCTAGGCATGACACTAGACGCAAAACTGCGCTGGAAAGCACATGTAAAGAAAAAAAGAGAAGAACTAAATATGCGCTACAGTAAAATGTATTGGCTTATAGGGAAATACTCTTGTTTGTCAAATTACAATAAATTACTGCTTTATAAGCAAATTCTAAAGCCAGTATGGACCTACGGGCTCCAGCTATGGGCATGCACATGCAAAACAAATCTACAGAAAATTCAAACATTTCAAAACAAAGTTCTACGGAATATAGTAAATGCACCATGGTACATAAGAAACGCTGATCTGCATAGAGATCTAGAAATAGAAATGATTGAAGATGAAGTCAAAAAAGTAGCTAATAGACATAAACTTAGGCTTCTCAATCACGTCAGCTCAGAAATGAAGGAACTATTAAATACTAGCAATATGACTAGGAGGTTAAGAAGAATTAAACCTTTTGAACTAGCTACATAGCTCGAAAAATAAAACAAAAACAGTATTAAATCCTCTATGGACAAATACTTAGAATATGAATTGTAAAATTAGAAAGACAAATTGCTGATTGGTTTAACTACTAGGTGCAATAATTGGAAAGCTGGCTAATCCCCGCCCTGCGGCAATGAAATACCAAGAAGGATGTATCGCAGGGAAAACGGGAAGACGGGAGAAGGGGTTAGTGGGTAGAAATCACCACACTGTTACTGAGTACGGGCTCGGTTTCGTCTTTGGAAGATTACCACCTCCCAGCGTAAAAAAAAAAAAAAAAAAAAAAAAAAAAAAAAAAATTCGTACACAAGGGGTACAGGAATGTGACATATATTTTTGGGTTCATTCGCGTCTAAACTATAATACAGTAAGATCTCAGATAAATTGTCCATTGTGTCTCAATTGCTGAATTCCGGGGTAAGGTAATATTACCAACAGATCCATCCGTACTATGTAATGTGTCCCAATTGATTCAATCGAATAGTGATGTGCCACAAGAAACAAATCGATCCATCCATAAGCTCGAGCATATTTCGCCAGAATTTACTATATCGGCTAAAACTTGCCGTCAATCCAGAAAATCACAGTTTTGCCAAATTTTATTTTCTCCTGCATCTTTCCGAACATATCCAAAAGCTGCAACAAGTCAAATAATTCCAGAAAATCTGGCCAAACTAGGAAATCAGCCATCAGCTAAGGCTTGCTGAATAGCAAACAAAATTTCTATTTCTATAATAGGTATAGGTACTATTTCCTTCGATAATATGGGAAAAACCAAATGCAATATAAAAGAAGGCTTTATGATATATTTTTTTTTTTTTTTTGTTGGTGGCGCCTGGAGGTGAGGAATCTTCTTAAGATACCAATGGCCCGTACCATTGGTTATGCCCGATTCATATATTATCTATTATCTATCCTCACCCCTCAGAGAGGCACTATGAGGACCGGCCGCGCGCGCTCATAGTAGTATGAAATTCGTTCCTCTCATTTTTTCACTTTTTTGATGACTACGACTAAGTAACTTTAACAAGTAGTTTACGCTTCAGTTGTGTTAATCGCGTTTGGTAGGTAGCTTTTGGCGCTAGGTCGAACGGTCTTGTTCTTTGTAGTCGGCGCTCAAGGTTTGTCACGTTTAGAGTACGGATTATTTCATTATTGCAATGACCATGAATACGAGTACGAAGTTTGCGAGCAAAGTTTGTTACTTCGTTACTCACGGTAGCAATTCCTAGATCTCTGTGAATATCACTATTCCTTATATACCATGGAGCATTCACGATTGCTCTTAGCATTTTGTTTTGGAATGTTTGTATTATAGTCATATTGCTTGGTTTGGTACAACCCCAAAGTTGTATACCGTATGTCCAAGAAGGTTTTAGCACTTGCTTATACATGAGCAGTTTGTTGTATACACTTAGCTTCGAATATCTTCCGAGTAGCCAATAAATTTCTCTATGTTTGATTGCGAGCTCGTCACCCTTTTTCTTAACGTGTGGCTTCCACTTAAGTTTTGCGTCTAGGGTCATTCCTAGATATTTTGCCTCGTTTGCGTATGGTATTTGTACCGAGTTAATGAAAACAGGTAACTTGTTTATCTTTCTGTACGTGAAATTGACATGCGTTGACTTGGTTTCGTTAAGGGTGATTCGCCAGGTCTTTGTCCACTCGCATACTTTGTTGAGAGCTCTTTGGAGTTTTCCCGTTGATGATTCGACTGACTCATCCATTGCGAGGCTAGCCGTATCGTCTGCGAACGTTGCTACGATGGTCCCTTCATCTTGTGGTATATCTCTTCTGTAGAGCAGGAATAAGATTGGGCCGAGAACGCTTCCTTGCGGAACACCGGCGTGGATTTCTTTGAATTCCGAGAATTCAGTCTCATGTCTAACACGAAAGAGTCTGTTTCCAAGGTAGGATTCCAGTATTTCGTATAATTTTTTCGGTAGCTTTCCCTTAGCTTATACCTTAGGCATTTGGGCCATACCTTGCCAAAGGCTTGCGATAGGTACGTCAAGAAAAGCGCTAGAACAATTTTTTTTTCATTCTAGAGCCTTTTCAATTTTATTCGCTATTCGGTACACCTGATCGATTGTGGAATGTTTGACCCGGAAGTTTATGTTGTAGAAAAAAAATGAGAATTTGTATGATGCTTTTCCCAATAAGGTCATAAAATTAGTCATTGTTTCGTTCTACCTGTTTACGAACAGTAACTAAATCTACCTGTTATCATATTTTGAATCAAATAGGTATAAAGAAATAATCAATACCACTGACCATTTTCAAAATAGAATTTCATGGAAACAACAACTATGGGTAAAAGAAATTCATTAGCCAAGGTTATTTGGTTCATATTCATCATTTGGCAAAATTTTGAAAACAAAATTGCTTTTTTTTTTTGACGTGTTGCCTTCGTCCATCAAATGGTTTATTCCATCGGATATAATCTCATCTAATTTCTAAATTGTTATAAAAAATATACATACTTTTTACTTTGAATAAAAAATTTGGCTTTCGTAGTTTTATTTGTAATGAAGTTTATGTACGAACCCTTCTAGGAAGATCAAATTGGGTTACAATGAGCACTGATAAAACAATACGCCGGGTGAACTCAAGCAATGGCATATATTTTTCTACGAAATAAGCCCAAATCGAATGAGAGGCCAATACCATTTATTGCTGCTAATCCGTATGATTGTTTCTCAATCTGTCGAACAAATCAACACCTCTCATATAGCGGTTATATTCCTGTAAAACCGCTGGTTGAGGTACGTTTTTGCATTTCCTCTCAGACTTTTGACAAAGGACGGCTTCTCACTCAATGTTTGTGGCTATAGTTAGTGTAGGAGCGAATATGCGATTTCAATCGCGCGACTGCTTAGTCGCCAAAAATGTAACACACACATTTCAATGTGAATGCGCGCACATAACATCTACAAATCGCAGCGTTTATTATCCCGCGATTTGTTCCATTTTTAGCGCGACGCTAAAAATCTACTAAATTCATTACAAAAAAAAATCTTCATAAGAACCGTAATAATTATATAAAAGGAATACATACATTTAATGATTCGAAATTGTACTGCAACTTTTGGATGAATCATTTGGTGATAATACGAGTATATTAGGATTTGTTAAAGTATTTCCAGGAGATATGTTGTCAGTTAAATAATTTGAAATAGAAGAATGATGATGTGCTGAACTTAAAGGTACTACATGGTTTTGGGGTAGTCGTGGTAATGACGTAGTAGGTATGGTTGACACGTGTCCAACTTGGTGATGGAAACTTTGTTGTATTTGGATGGTGTTTAACTGCGTTTCTTGTGAATGGTAAGCCATATTACAATTAGGGACGATAGCTGCGCTTACTTCACCCCATAGCTTCTCCTTTAAATTTCTGTCACTATATTATTTTACCTTTTTGTCGAATAAAGCTTGCCGTTTTTCAACTTCTATTATAAGTTTGTCTACGTCAATAATAGGGTTCGATGGTAATTCGTAACCACTTATAACCGACTCGATCTCAGACATTATGCAAACTGCATAATTTTAAAATCAACAAACTGGTCGCAAGTCGCAAGTGCGCGCGAGTCCATGATTACCCATATGATACAGTTTATTTTGCGACAGAACAATCGTCAACAATCTGCCGTTTGTTAGCCGTAGCGGATATTTGGTCGCATTTGTGTGTATTGACATTAAAAGCAGTATGTTTTTTTTTTTTGCGGCTAAATAATCGTGCGACAGAAGACCACAAGTGCGTGCATGGTAATTTTTTTTTGCGACTACGATTTTTCTATCGCTGCGACAAAAAATCGCATATGCGCTCCTTGCCTTACTTGGCTATTGTCATGCCATCGGATAAGGGATACATGATTTTCGTTATCTTGTAACGCATGATGTGAACCCCTTGGTTCTTTTTTCAAACAATTTAGTGGAGCCTTTTCCGCTCTATAACTACTAGTTGCGCCCAGGCAGTTTATGTTTTCACTTTTGAGGGATTGAAGCGGTGACAAGGAACTAAAGTAGACACAAATATAGACAGTACTATGTGGAGTCAGAAAGTTTACGCAGAGCTTCTCTGTTATAGTTGATCCAAGCGACCTGCTTCTTGTTTTAATCTATCCAGTATGTGGTTCTGTAAGCAATGGGAGGTTCTTGGGATTGAAAAAGATCCTTGCTTGGAGCAGCATCGGCACACTTGCGGTTGCACGGCGTTAACTCGTCGGTGGGGTGGGATGTTGCTGCTCAATTCCCGATGCTTACTAAATTTTCGTACGGAATAATAAAAGAAAGAAGAGAGGAAAATTAAATCTGTGACTTAAGGTCAGGGTATCACTGCTTGTTGTGGAAGTGATTCTATTGCATGATGGAAAGAATAGTATTATGAACATTCTTATTTCTTACTATGGTGTCGTAGATCTAATGACACTTGGACGGACCCTCCCCTAGCGATTAGCCAAAACCATCGTACCATGACTATCCCTTCCGCGGGTGTTTGTTGGAATAGTCCCAAACTCATGATCACGAACACTTTGATCAGCGACTCTTCTCAACGGCGAATAAAAGTTGTTTAGCACATGTCCATTATTAGCTCGTGGACGAAAGAGGAATAAAACCGTTTATAATTTCTTTAATTAATGTGTAATTCATTTATTGGGTTATCAAATCAAATCAAAAGAGTAAGTATGCGAATGCATCAAACGGTGTTTCTGCATTCAATAACACCAGCGGATAATTCTATGTAGATATGTGTATAATCGCGGTAATTGGATGAATCTATTTTATTTCAGTATGCATAGATAATAGATCAAGATTTTAGTAATAATTTTATGTTATATATGTAGGTAATTTCAATAACGGATAGGTAAATTTAAATATATGTAAATACAATTTTCAGAAGTTATGTTTTTTTAAATGAATAAAATGGTAAGCCAAAGAAAATAAGTAAGATATCAATGTCGGTACTCACGTTTCGTATGATGATTCTGAAGCGTTGAAATTTGTACACAAAGTTCCGCTGATGCTGATGTGATATTATATTATATACCTTTTTAATTAAATTTTAAAATTTTCAAACACTACAAATTTTCAATGGCTAGGTTTTAAGCTAATAATGTAAGTTCAGAATCTAGGTTAATTTAATTTTAAGAGGATTAGCAAAACATATATTTTTAATGCAAGGGGGAAACGATAGGACAATTCATCACTTTGAATGTAAAATTAGAATGAAATTAGTTGAAGCTTTGATTTTGATTTAACTGTATCGGTGAACGTATGACTGGAACTAGTGTGGATGTTGTGTGAGAACTTGACTGGAGACTCGGGATGAAATGCACTTGGTGATTGGTATGTTGGATGGTTTCTTGCTATATGTTTGGTTGTTTGATTGCTGAGGCGTTTGATTGATGTTTTTATGTAGTTTTTATATGTGGGTTAAGTTGGCAGATTGTTGAAAGATTTGAGGTTATTTATTAGTTGATTTTGGTGGCATTTTGGTACACCATGCTTGAATCTTGATATCTGCTGATCTCGGGGCACCGCGGTAGCGCATATATCCAGTAAGTAGCAGATGGATATGTCTAATCTGTGGCTAAGGTAGGCTTTTCCCTGTGGAGATGCAACCATGTGCTTTTTTTTTTTGCAGACAAGACTTGTCACACCCGATGTCGTTGGTTATGACTTTAGCGGAGCACTGGGACACCAGGTTTTCGATCTCAGCTAAAGTCAAACGCACAATGCCTGTCGATAACGACGATTTAAGGTCAATTGTTAACACAAAAATATAACAAATGAGTGCTTACCTTATCGGATGTTGTTCTTGCTATCTAGTATGCGCCAGCAAAAGGTACACATAAAAGAAATCCTGCCACGTTTTAAGGGGATTTTCAAGGAATCCTATGCAGTAATTCCAACCTATGCCTAGCTTTTCCTAACGCTCCGTACTCTACACGAACAAAGATTTATTTTAAGTCTACGAAATATGAAAACATTTTAACCTCACAAATAACTTACGTCGTGCCGTGCCGAGATCCAGATTGAGCGAAAGTGGTATACCGAAAAGAAAGACAGAGAGATAGCCACTGGCTTAAATAGCTTTCACTTTCGGAAGTGAAGTTGTTTTCGAATATCGAAAATACAAAAACTGGTAGATGGGCAGCGTTCACACAACTGGATCCGGTTTTGTATCGGGTTGGTAGAGCGACAGTTTTGTTTGAAAAAAACAAGGATATAATTGTGGTGAAATTTTATTTTCCAAAGAAAATAAGAGGCCGGTATGAATATGCTACAGTTCAAATTTGAGAAGATATCCGGATGAATTGTTGAGACACAATTACTTCAAACTATAACGTATTGGCTTCCCTCGGATGAATTGCTTTGCATAATGGTGCCCGTAATAAGGCTCCATTGCTTCATCAAGTAAAAATTTATTGGTCTAGCAAGCTCCTGAAATCTTTTATTCAAATGGTCAATAAAAGGGCGAACTTTATAAGTACAACCTATCTTGAGTGTCAAGCTCATTGTCATTATTATTATTTAAGTGAAAATACTAATGTACAAACTCGAATCTCTTCCTAGACATTGCAGAAGAATCAATTGAATTGTGGGTATCTTCTCTCGTCTCCTAATAAATACGCCTATGAGTATTTGAGCTGTAGCCAGACAATAGTAATATTGCAAAATATTTAACAATTTCTTTCGGCAAGATCGTTGGTTCCTGTCTCCTAACAAATCTTATCTTATATGGCATCATCAAATATAAGACGGAACGAAAGGCATCAATCGGCCCATATTATTTTTCTCGCCTTTCCTGAATGCACTTAGGTTCCACCTCTTCTTCTACTGGAAACTTTAAAGTAATATCTAGATATTTGGGTGCCCATAATCTGGTTTTCCTTGTTGCTAGTTAACAAGCTTTGGCGGCTTAGAAATTGATTCCGTCGAATAAGAACAACTTGGAATATCTTCAGGATCTTCCACAATTTCCAACGTCATTGACTCTCGAACGTTAACAGATAGATTTTTAACTACCCATTCAGCATCATCAACATCGCTATGTACTCCATCAATTGCATCAGTAAGAATTAATTCTACGAGTAGCTCATCTGCCTCCATTATAGGCAATCCAGTAATACCCTCTTCATCCAAATAGTTCCAAATATTTAAAATGACCTCTCCATCAACTTCTGGGTTGAAACTGAAAAACAAATTTTCTGTCACTACTGCTACTGCCCAACGTATGAAATTGCATACATCATTATGTTATCACTTATAGAACTTAAATAAAGCAAAGGAATAGCATAGAAAAATATTCTTTATGTGTATTGCTCATTTATCAATAGATACATACAAGTTATAAACAGCTAAAATTAAAATTAAAGGACAAATTCAAATAATTTACTCACAATCTCCCAATTTGTTTCTTTCAATTTTTAAATACTATATATTGATATTTACGACTGACTGAATACAACTGACAGCTGAAATGGATGGCAGTTTAAATTTCACGGCCTACCAAGCGAAAAAAATAAAAAAGTAAATAAACATAAATTGGGCAGTAATGGGTTAAATGAAATAGTCACTTGTATTCGTCACCAAGAATATTTTAACCGCTTTAACCTTCATGCAAGGAATACAAATATCAGTTCGCTTTTAAGCATGTATTTGGGCTTACAGCGAAATACATAGAATCGTTCCTTAGCCGTATTATAGGTGCCACCCGAATGTGGAATGCTCTAACACGATATATCTTTTCTTAGAACTATAATTTGCAAACATTCAATACCAGCGTGCATCGGCATCTCCTTCCTCTCGCTCTCTCACTCTAATCTGAATTACATGTGCCTCAGTGCCTTTTTTATTCAGCAATATCGTGAAGACATGCACGCTTCACTTCAATAACGTTACCAAATTTTAGAATTTTTTTTTCAAAATAATGGTTTTTTGAGCTAAATTCAACAGGCACTGGATCCGCTGTTTTATCGAAAAATTGTGTTTAGTGATTAGGGTCATTTTTGGCTCGCTAAGTACCTATTAAAATTGTCAACAAGTATAAATTGACACATTTGGAGCGAAGATAATCCACATGAAATTATAGCAATGGCGTTACATCCCGAACAATTTTCAGTTTGGTGTGGTCTGTGGGCTGGTGGAGTAACGAGTCATGAATTATGCCTTAAAATGTTCCACGATTAAATGGCATGAATCTGGAAGAGATGTGGTTGCAGCAGGATGGCGCTAGGTGCCAGAGAGCAAACGAAACAATCAACTTATTAAAGGAACAATTCGGTGAACGCATAATTAAGCGTCCAATACCTATTGGACATGTAAATTGGCCTCCAAGATCTTGATGATTTGACGCCTGCTGATTTTTTTTTGGGTATATGTTAGGCCGCTGGTTTACGCTGAAAGCGAAATTAGAAGAAAACATTATTCGTGTTATTAACAAGTATTAAATTAAATTTAAGTAAATAAATACTATAATTCAAAAAAAAAATCTATCAATTTAACGTTAAAAGAAAAAAACAACGATTTTACAATTACAGAATAATTGTAGTTATTTTATTTAAATAAGGAGCTTAATATATATATATATGGATAATATAAGTCACAAAACAAAGGAATTTCAGTGAAAAAGCAACAAAAAAGTCACGCATTAGCAAAAGTCTCTTCAACTATACGTTGCTGCAAGGACTAAGGAAAGAGATTAACTAAACTTTAAGAAAGGTTTACAAACTAATCATTGGTGCTGGAATAGTTGAGTCTCCTCTTAACTTGAACTTGATCTGCATGAAATACAAGATTTAACATTTTCCACAAAACTCGGAAGACTTGCCATTAACTTTCAAATTACAAAAATCTTATGGAGGTGAATTCCAACGATTGTTTACTTAGCTGATGAAATTGAAGCAACAAGCTCTACATCTTCAAAGTCTCGCTGATCATCCTTATAGTCTAGGATATAGATTAAGGTTTATTTTAAAAACTCAATTGACCCTGCTCACCTTCATCAGATGATTCAAGCTCACTATCATAGAAAATAGTTCATCTCCACTGGAAATGCCTCATTAAGCTTGTCACCGTCATCATCTAAATCATCCCTTCTATCGCAGCTCTATCTAATTTCAAAGTGCTAGCTTCATCGTCTGTCATCCTGACACCATACTTTGTTTTAAAAAAAAATCTGTCATAATAACAAAAGCCACTAATGTCTGAAAATACTTACTTAAATATAGGTACATGCTTATTAGTCTTACTTTTTGTTTTTAATCTTTGAAAATTTATATTCAATGTTTAGATACAATACATCAAAACGCAACAATAGTTTAATTTTTGGTACGAAAACCTTCACTTTATACAAGTTAGGTAACGCAAAACCAAAATTTGTATATGTACCTAACTAAACTAAAACCCAACTTCACTTCTCTAGTTGCCGTATTATATTAAGAATAGGAAGGGACTTTATCACTGAAATGCATCGCATAATGATATTTCCAATCCGGCGAATTCAGTAATCATGAATTAGGCCTGTAGCAGCCCACTGTATCTTTAAGGATACAACCGTATACCGCTACATTAGGCGAGCTACGTTTCTATAAATCGCTGCAACCAAATTTGTCTGCATGTCTGCATCTGAAATGTTTGTTTTTTCTTTTGAAATGTTGCCAGGTTCAAATAAATTATGTAATGAAAATCGTTTTTGTTCCTCGATCGTAACTATAATTTATAAGAATGAAGGCCGAAAGAATTATTTGGGATAGGATTTAAGTAAATTATTAATAAACTGTTAACAGTTTAGCTCTCAAGCCTATATTTAGTAAAAATATTCGAATCGAAGTACCTACCTACCTATCTTTAAATATACTGTAGGCATATAAGGTAAATTTGAATTTGTTCAGAAAGTAGGCATTGATTTTGGTTTCTTTTGATTTTAATGCAAACATGGACATGTGTTCAAACTCCAAACATCGTCGCTTTAAAAGCAGAGTGACATAAGTCAAAAATTGGCCGTTTTGAGTAAAGTACACAGAAAATTTCAAAAAAAAAAAACTTATTTTTTCTGCCAAATCGTCATATTTCTATCTTTTAAACTGACAGGGTGGAGGCGAAGTGTCGTTCTGTATAAAACCTAAACTCTGACAAACAATTTCGGAAAAGTGACACTTCCTTCTTTGTGTCATTCTGCTTTATAATGAGGGTATTAATTTTTTATTGGCAAAACGTCACATTTGTATTATGTCATTTTACCGCGAAACCAAAGCAGTATTGAATTTTTTTGAATACAGAAAAAATTACATTTCTCTTTTGTGTCAAAAAACATATTTATTTCTTAAGCTCCTAAATGTCATAGTTCAAAAAGTGACATATTGCCTGCAAAAACTGAAGCGATGGCAGTGTTTAATTTTCTGTAATTACTGTAAGATGTGTCACTTTTCAAAAGCAAGATACTCTGTTTTAATATTAAAACTATTCTTTAAGCGAAATTTATTGGTTTTTTAGATTGCACCTTAACCACTTTTTATTGCTTGTGAAGTTGGCAAGGCGAAAGGGGAATATAAACGCTCAAGAATGGGCAGTTTCAAGCGTAGAACCCGAGACAGTCACAAACTCCATCATAAGCCCCTCGTCCAGTCCGACTTGCAGTAACAATACACTTCATGACGTAAGAGATGACATCACTGTCAGTCAATCCACTTTTATACCGATGGATCCAAAACCGACGAGGTTGGAGGTGGTGTGTTCTCTGACAGGCTGAACCTCAGCGTCTCCTTTCGCCCCCCTGATCGCTGAAGCGTGTTCCACGCGGAAATCTTGGCGATTAAAGAAGTCCTATCGTGTCTGAAGAGAAGAGTGATATCCGCTATGTACATCTGGATCTTCTCAGATAGTCAGGCTGCGTTAAAATCCCTGGATTCTGTGTCCACAAACTCTATCGTAGTCCGTGACTGTCGATCATCTCTAGTGGAGATGGTGGAGCGTCTTAACATTCACCTATGCTGGGTGCCGGGACATACAGACATTCCAGGGAACTGTAGGGCGGATGAACTCGCCAGACAAGGAACCATACTGCCCCTTCTACCTGGTAAAGGTCCATTAGGCATCCCAATTGCTACATGCAAACTCATGTTTATGAGACATACCGTTGAGAAATCTAACCTTAGGTGGACAAGTGCTAACACTTGTCTAGCAGCAAAACAGATTTGGCCAAAGCTGGATCTAAAACGCTCTAAGTGTTTGATATCTCTGAACAGATTTCACATCAGTGCTATAATTGGTGTGATCACCGGACACTCTCTCATAGGCAGGCATGCAACAAGGCTTGGCGTCCACACAAATGACTTCTGCAGAAGCTGTATGGATGAGGAGGAACAATTCTCCACCTTCTTTGCACATGCCCTGCACTCTCTCAAGGACGTAAACTCCATTTAGGATCTTTCTTTTACAATGATCTTAGCGATCTCATTAACACCAACATCAAAAGTCTGTCAAGCTTCATCAAAAGCTCCAACTGGTTCAACGAGTAGGAGGGTGATACATCCGTGTGGTACCACAATGGAACTGTCATTGGTCTAAGTGTGTCGGCCTCTGCCGACTGCCACTATAACCTAACCTAACCTAACCTAACGTAACCTACTGTTCGTCTGGTAGCTTATCAGGAAGTTCAAACATTTTGCCAGTCTCAAATGAGATACAGTTGGGCTGAACTCCGATGCCAAGGAAAAGTTACAAGGTAAAAAAAGGAAAATGTCGTACCAGTGAGTGGACCAAAAGCAAGGCAAAAGCTTTAAGGTATTTAGGAACAGCTTACGTTTCAAGCGGAAGGTTATCGAAGAAAGTAAACTGGGTCCTGTTTGTAAGTATAAGCTCAACTATTCTTAAAAGACTGCTGAGCAGTGATTTAACTTTTTAAGTTTATGTTTAACTTAATTTTTATATGGTTTAAATCAAATATAAGCCGACAGTAATACTTAAGAAATTTTAGAAATAGGGCAGGTGAACATTGATTTAAGGTAAAATATATTAAATATACTTTTCTTTGTTTTTTTTATAAAAAAAAAATATTTTAATTTTGTGTATGTAAAGACATTTTTTGAGCTAAATACAAAGCACTGCTGAACAGTTTTTTATCTTTAATATTTTTATTACATTTGTATATCAACACAATAAAAAATATTTAAGCAGAAACTCTTAAGTTAACTCTTACACTCAAAATAAAAAAATAAATTTGATATTAATCATCAATGGTTTTATTTCTAAACAAAATGACACTTTTCCGTATTGCTGTCTAAATTTATTACATATTATTGGCCGTTTTTTGTGCTAAACGACATAAGTCGAAATCAATTTTCTTAAATTACTTTATTTTTGATAGTTTCACTAATCCACTTGAAAGAAGAAAAAAAAAGAAAATTTTTACCATAAATAACTTTTAGGTTTTCGTTTAAATTCACAATGAAATAATTTTTTTTGTGTCAAAAATTATTTCAAATAGCTTTTCTGAAAAACTGCCTTTTTTGACTTATGTCACTCTGCTTTTAAAGCGACGACATGCAATTCGTTGAAGTTGAAATTAATTTTGGGGAGTTTTGGAAAACATTCGTTTTGGTTGTTTTCTTGTTGAAGCAATTTTTTATCATTCTGAAAGTAAAAGATTAGGACGAATAAAAACTTTCAGCTATCATATGAATATTGATTTCAATTTGCTACGCTATTATATAAAAATAAATTGTGCCTTTAACTCAGAATCAAAAACACAAAGTGGTGTAATCATTTTCATACTGTATTTGTAGAATTATGCAGTTTCCAAAATATGCAGTAGTTTTTATGGAAGTTGCTATGCGAATTTATACATGGCTGTTAATTATATCCCAAATAATGGGAATGAAGCGGACGTTGTTGGTATTCCACCGGATGTTGAAGAAGGTGAGGTGAGGTGATCAAAATACTGCTCTAAAATGGTCAAGTTGGTTATTCAACCGAAATGGATCTGATCTTTTCTTTAACGACGAGTTTATGATCTCCTATTGCCTTTTGACGGGTTGCGTGGGATCTCTGATTTTAATATGACAGTAGCAACTGAGCCGGTCGCGCTCCATTTGCTTTCAGATAGGTTCTATGACGCGAAAGCTTCCTTTGATCTTGGAACTTCTTATTTGATCGTATAGGTACTCCAGCTGTCAGGCGAAGCATCTTCATCTTGCCCTCATATGAACCGTATGTGAGAGCCGGACGTTCAACTGCGGTGTAGAGCCTTCTTTCAGTTAAGGTCGCATTTTTCGGTCACAATAGATGAATGGCGACTGAAATGGATAGCAAGAACCGGCCCTTCGATCAAGGCGCCAAAAGGCCAGACGTTCCAAAAATGGTTGTAGGTATACCTACACAGTGATGGAAACTATTTCCCAAAAAAAAATGAAAAAATGTTAACTTAGGTGCAAGATTGGTCACAGCAGAGTCCGATGAATTTGTGAGAAATGCCAAATAACTGCAGATGCATCGGAACAGGTTTTTTTTTTAAATTGTCATACTGAGTTAAAAAAAAAACCATACATATGAACCCATAGGTATCGCCTACGTACATGTGCACTTATTTGAGTACACCCTCTTATTTACCGAAATTCGACAAGTAATTTTAATTAAATAACATTGCTTATTTACTCACTTCGTTCGCGCTATAGGAAGATGTATCCCTTTATCCTGAAACTAGAGATCCCCGCATTTGAATAAAAACCCTTACATACCCAACCCTAAAGATATATATTTAATTAATTCTAAAAATGCTTAATACAAATTTAAGGAATTATACGATAGAGCGGATAATGCCCAATAAAATATTTATACAACTTCGATCGCAATTGGCGCACTTCTTCAGATCACAATCGCTCCTTCCTCCTTCAATAAAATATCAAACGCCATTTGTACTGATCGCAAGCACCCCTTACAAGTAATTCATAAAATAAAACAAACCGCCTACTTTGAGACACAACAAAAAAAAACGTAGTAATATCCCCCATTCCAAACCCAACACTTCTACAAAAGTCAGAGCGATAGGCACAATACCACCAACGGTATGAGCAAGAAAGACAGTGGTTTTTTAGTCCAATAAGATGCGCGCTTGAAAGTATATAGCACGTACAAGTGTATTGAAAACAATTCACTCCGAAAATTTACTCCGAAAAGTATATACACCACTCCAGGGGGAGAATATTGAATTTCAATTGGATTTTTGAATGCCACGCCTTCCCTCCTTCCCTACATCACCGATCGTTGACATGGAAACAAGATAATTTCATCTCTTTGCTCTTTCCCTCAAGGATCAGATTGAAACAATAAGGATTTTGTGCACAACTTTTTCCAGTTTAATTATACTTAATTTCCACGTGTGATAAACAAACTGGTATGATCATGCACGATTGTGTGCGTTCACGATCAATTCTGGTTGGTTAAAATTATTGAGAATATAGAGAATAAATAGTAGGCATACCAATGCCGGTGTATTCGTGCACAGATCTATGCGACCAACAACGTGTCAGAACAGGATGGGTCTTCATTTCTTCTTAGGCCATGCAGCCGCTCATCTTTTAACACCAATACCACGATGCCCTCGAACCACACTCGTTGGAACCGAGAGCGACAGAGAATACGTTCATGTATAGTTTAGGTAGGTAGGTCGTGTGTGCGGCGGCGGTGGCGGTAAAGTGAAGTGTAACAAACAGACAAATAGATTTCAGTTAAGCACAGGCACTGAACCGGGTAACAATATTGTAATTATTAGCATTAGAACAGATCATTTTTGTACTTCGGACTCGGAGTCAGAAAGATTGGTAGACATCGGTGTTGACCAGACCACCATCAGGCAAGCAACTCGCTCTTTCTTTCTCTCTCGATCTGTGTGCTGCTGCTGCTGCTCTTGCGGTGCTCTGTGAATATGATGTGATACAGTTTCGATTGGATTTTGGGTTCTTCGGTTGGTGAACCTCGCTAAGTTCGTCGGTGTCTCATTATCACCTCTCTAAGATCAGTCGTCAGTCTCAGTTAGTCGTTGCGTTGCATCCATCAGATACGAATAATCAATATACACGCAGTGTGCGAGCGCAAGCAAATTAATTAGAGAGTTATTCGTGTGTTCGTGTTTTTAGTACCGGTGCTCACCTTTCACTTTTCCCGGATGAATTATTTTTATTCGCACAACTGAATCAAAATTCATAATGATATTGTCAGCAATACTGTGTCACCGATGACCACGATCCGTACAATAATACAGTGATTACCATCTTGATCGGAGCAAAACTTATGAATATGCAAATACTTGTTCGATTTTGTGTCGTTTGTTATTTGATCACGTTTCCGTTCGCATTGTAGTATTGTTTTTATTTTTGAACCGATCAACTAATATCCCAATTATATCAGCGATAATTCAAACATCAACAACAACTACCTACAGCCACACAGTCTCCTTATGCAAAAGGGTAGTCAGTCACAATCCCAACAAGTGGCATCTACTAAAATACTATATCTACCCAAATTGGGCATTTTATAAAGTGTGAATTGATCGTGAAACTGATTTATGTTTCTTCGTGAGATAAAATATATGTTAAGAAATTGGTTAAACATTTTGTTTTATTAGATTCACTTGTCAATATCAGACTGTGGGTCAGAAAAAAGTAATTTTTTTGGTGGCTCACTGCTTTTCGTTGTTACTGTTGTGTGTGAGAAGTGCTTTTAGGCTGCTACGGGAAATAGGACTTTTACTGCTACATAAGTCGAATAATAATGGATTTATCGGTCTTCATATTTATGTGCGTAATTGCATTGTCCTCTAGTTCGGAGGTGGAAAGCAAACAGAAACCAGGGCGAGGACGAGGATCAATGTGGTGGTAAGTAAATACGTATATCTAGGTACTTACCTATAATTGGTGACTTTAAAAAAGTAAAATAAAAATAACAAAAGCCTTTTTTAAATGTGGCCCTCCTATTAAGTTCAAACAGCCAAAATAATGCCCAGCTATTTATTTACCCATTCACAATGGTTGGCAATAAATAATTTGTTTATCATCTTTTAAGAAAATGTAGAACGCAGAATAGTGGAAAGTTGGTGTGGAAACTTCAAATTTGTTTTTCTCTTATTTTGTGCCATTTCCCTCAATTTCTGAGTTGAGTCACAAGTATTAAGTCTGCTCAAGCTCAAGGCGGTTATTACACAATAGAATATAATTGTTAAAGATTCATCAAAGAAATTGTATTCATTCAACTAGAATACTATTTTTTAATAGGTACACTACAAATAAGCTGTGTTTAACGAACAAAAACCAGATCAAAACATAACAGAACAGCCCAAGTAAGCAAAAGCTGTCAGATCAAGTCAGAACATAATAGTTTCGAGTCTTATGTTCTCCTCTCAGCTGTGAATACAAAGTGACAGAATGTAGCACACTTTGCGGCAACAATTTTACTTACGGAACACTAGCTCCTGCACTTTTCTGATCTTTTTTTCTACTTTTCTGTGCAGCTAGGGTTCATTAAACGCATAACTATCGGAGTATTTTGTGTCGAAAATATGGTCTTACACTCTCCCACATTCAAATGGGGCGGAAACCGATTTGTTGTTATCGCATATAAATCGGTCAGATTTTAAGATTAAAAATGTTCTGCACTTTTGTAAATACCTATTATCTACTTAAGTTGGAGTGTCAGCCGGCTGAAGCCGTCACACTTAGACTGGCCGAAAATAGGTACTATTAAGGAACCTGATGATGTATAAACGTTGCAGAATATACCTCGTTGAAATCCCAAATACTAAATCTATCATAGGAACTTATATAAATAATACGAATTGCGGCAGATAGGTATTAATATATCCTTCTAAGGATTTTTTTTGATGTTTAAAGAATACACCTCTCCACTTTCAACACCTATACCTACCTCGCTATTGCATGCATCTCAAGGCGTTTTAGGACTCTTAAAGAAAAACTGTCACATTCTGTAACTTCCTCTGGAGCAAATGCACATTTGCCCCTTTGCCTTCATATATTATTAATATATGGGTTCCAGTGATTTTTTTTTAATGTAAAGGCAAAAGGTCCTGAGAAATAACAACGTCAACACTAGGTACTAAGTACAAGGTGGCGCAAAAGTCATCACCCAGTGTCGTTCACCAATCCGACTGAAAACTACATAGGATAGATGTCAAACGTCGAGGATCATTTAGAACATTGGCACACAGAATTGCCTAAGGCACACCCAAGGGCTGAAAACCCTATCGGAAGATGCTTTAATTTTTGCAAATTGCGGCAAATGTCAATTTTACTTTGACATTTGTGAAGTAAACAGATGACAACTTTTGCGCCACCTTGTAAATATTCAATATAATGGTGATTTTTTTTTATCCCGCGTTCTAAATCAAAGCCAAATTGACAGTTTTAGAGCATGCCTTGACGATTTTTGTATCTATTGTAACTGCCTCAATAAACAGGGCTTGTTGTATTTATAAGCAAAATAATATAAATATTGATACAGCGCCATGGCATGCGCAGTGCGACCTCAAAAACTAACCGCATACAAGGAATTCGTAGTATGTGCCGACAAAACCCCAATTTTGATAACTTGTTTAGGTCCGAAAACTCTGATCCCATTCGCACTTTACGTCCTCAAGATTGACAAATTTGTTTGTTTCAAAAAACACAGTGCCAAAACTCCTTTTATATACTTATAGTTTTATGCCTGAAAACTCCTTGATCACACATATGCACAACATCAGGATTCTATTGGCCTCATTAAAGAAGTGATACGAAGCTTATTGATCACCATGATTCCTCTTATTCAGATCATAACCTCGATTTCAGAGAAGAAGACAAAGACCATTTTCGTAGCAAGTATAGGCATTTTATTTTTAAAACACTGATGTCGTTTGCTTTTTCGAAAATTAGGAATATTATTTTATTCCCATGCTACTCGTACCTATGACTTTATGGACAACATTTAATCTCATTCATAATTATCTGCTGTTAAAACTGTCGAAAAAGACAAAAAGCCATTAACCGTAAAGTTCCTAGATTGCGCGGAGTAAAGAGATGGCACATAGTGAGTTGATTTCACGGGGGTCCTCAATTAATATTTTTGCTCTGTGGTCTTATGCCTACGATAACAATGCAAAATAAAAGAACAAAAAAAAAAAGAAGAATATGAAAAAATAAATGTGTGTTTTTGCAATACTTCAAAAGCAGTCTCTAGCTGGGAACATTAAGTGGCGCTAAACTTTTATTAGTTTACACTTGGAAGTCTTATACCATTTGACCGTGCATTCAAGTATGGCAAACAGAAGCTGTTTGCCGATGTAGGACCACCCAACAGTACTAATAGTCGCAGGACAGGATCGAATTCCGATAATTTAAGAACCTTTTTGGTTCATCTTGAATAGATAGTTTTATTAGGAACCGACGTAGTTTCTCAATTGCAACTTGTGTCAGACATATGCTCTCGAAGAATGTGCCTAATCGTATATACTTGTCTGGATAAGAACGTTAGTTTTGAGAGGTTAAGCAGTTTAATTTGCGATTGAGTGTTGGGAATTCTTAAGTGCGATTCTTCATCAATCTGGAGTGTATTTTTTGATTTTAAATTATATTATTGCAATTAGATTTGGATTACAAATCTCTTTGACGGCTTTTCCCAAAAGCTTTACATAAGCTTCATCTGTTTGTATGAAAAACCTTCAAACCTTGCGACCAACTTATATCTTTTGATCCATTGCTTTCGATTAAGTCTGGCTGAGTAAACTGACTTCTTATTATGGAATATATAATCAGGCTTGTGGTTGAAATCAATTCAAGTTGGGTCGGAGGGCCTTCGAATAAATATTATTGTAGCCCCCTTCCCCTGTATAGGGCGACAAAGATGAGACGTCACATCTAGAAAATTTAAACATTTGTGTTTAAATTTCAGACTGTCTCGAAAGTGTGCATGTTCATCAATCGGTTGACAAGACAGCAGATCACCGGTGTCGTAAAAGGAAGATCGAGCACATGTCGAATTCATATGAGAAACATGGCCAAATAACTCCATAATCACACAAGCGTGTAAGACCTAGAACCGGTGAAATCCACAAGTTGACAAATAAGGATGCATTCAGTCAGTTGTGATCCCTTTAATCTGGAACAGAGCCCCGCTGTTAAATTAAAAAATTCGCAATCGAAAAATTTAGGGTTTTATAATTTTGCTGATATGTAAATGAATCATTTGTTAGTTCTACTTGGCCTACTGCTAATGTTCACCATCTGACGTTGACGTTACACTTTCAATTGTATTCCAAAAAGGGTGAAGATCTGTATTCCAAAAAGCTTTTTTGTAGAGAAGAAGCTAACTTTGGTATTCGCTTTCGAGAGACATATTTCCGGAAGAATACGATCAACAACAAGTATATGAAAGCATTTCGGGCGGCTAGTTTATCCTTATAGGTTCGCATTTCCTCAGAGAAGAAATTGCAAATAAAAATAAATATTCATGCTTATTTGGAGATTCGAATGAATAGTCAGTTCGTTCGAATGTGGGAAAATGGGTTTTAATCGAATAAACTTTCTATTCGATCGAATCTCAATATAATACAGATTCTTGCAATTCGACAAGGTTTCGATCGAAATAGAATGTCAATACAGGTGCCGGGAAATAACTTCACGGGCAATACCTTCACATGGGCAATAACTTCACCTCGAGTGGGAAATAACTTTACTTTTTTGGGGAGTTATTGCCCACAATATGTGAGCAATATCTTTTTTGTGGGAAATAATTTCTCTTAACATTTTACGATAATTCAAGAACAGTACCTCGCACCTACTCCAAATACTCCTGTTAGTGATAATAGTTTGACCTTTTATGACACCAATAATCTCCAGTTGTGTCAGTTCACTGATTTGCATGTACACTTGCTTTAAGACATTTAAACGAGCGCCGTTTATCGGCAGCGCCCTGCAGTGATGACCCTACAATATTTCGGTGAATAACAATAGCTATCATAGATTCATTTTTCTTAAAGTTTACATACCAAGCATAAGCATGTCCGATTCTGTCACCAACAGCAAACTGCTTAATTTCCGCAGCGAAATCCAAAATTAATTTTTGAAATAGACTCACCTTCATCTGCCGAACAGAATCTCACGAAACCGTGCTTAAATTATTTAGGCACTCCAATCAAAAACGACTCGCTGAAAAAAGGATTGAATTAAAAGCTACTCGTGTAGGAAAAAAGGGACACCAAAAATGACAAGCGTATAAGTATATACGTGATACAATGCTTTATTATCATTTGGTGTGACAATTTCATTGCTCATCGCACTTTTTTCTTGCATCTGTGCAGAGTCTCTAAAACTTATATCGAAAATCTTTACATGCAAACAAAAAAAAACGCACACAGCAAATAACACAACCAATTCAAGAATTCCTTAAAGACACAAAAATACCTGCAATACGACCAAAACCAAACCAAAACAAAACATCTACGTATAGTTTTTGCTGCGATTTTTCCTGCTTGCAAAAGATCAAGGACAAAATGTAATAAAAAAATCGTTCTCATAGCGTACTCGTAATGCATTTTGATGATCTTGACAAAAAGAATGCAAAAACAAGGCAAACTTGACAGATTTTTCTCAAAAAATAAAAAATAAATAAGCGTGATAGCATCCTTTTTGGACAGCCATGTCACTGCGCGTGGTTGTATCTTTTAAGCAAAATCAAAGAGCGAAATGCGTGGCACATAGTTATGATTCAACGATGCACACATGTCTGGTTCTATTTACCTCTTTGTTTTTGTAACACTCTTTGTCAACCTTTTGGATAGGAAGACTCACGTAGTCGGTGTGACTCGTGGATAGTGATTCGCTGAACAGCATCGCGTCTGCGTACTCGTGAAAAGGTCAGATACGTCTTTTCGCATATAGCATGTAACATAAACAAGCTGTATGATACGTGTTAGTGTTAAATACAGCTTATCATAGCTAGACAATCTTTTTGTCAAGTAGATGCGGTCAGCCACGAATATATCATGAAATAATTTCGCATTCAATGCAGAAGCCGCGGTAATACGAGTACAATCGGCAATCGATTTTTATACCCAGTGAACACGCAATATATGTGTTGAAAAATGATTGAAACAATCTTCACGCAACATAGAAAGGCTGGCTGGCTGGTACGGATGATATGGTATTAGAGAATGTCCGAGGTAAAGTGATTGTTAGAGAAGAACTCGAGACTCGACGAACAGACCTAGGTAAACAATTGAATATTATATGAAAAACGAAGGTGTTTGGCAACGAACGTATTAAGGTGAAAATAAAAATCAATCTATTTGCGTGTTCATGTGAAGCACAATTTTATTAAATCAAGAGCTTAACCAGACCCGCAAGTCATGTCGAATGAATGAAATACACCGCGACAGCAACAAAACAACTAGACTAACTGACTATCTAGACCAGCTTATTGAAAAGCTAAAAACCATAAGGTATGCCACACACATACGATTTCAAGCCCCCCACAGACAGCGAATGACATGAATCGATGGAAAAATGTTTTGATTGCCACCGCGAGGTGACATGTGCTGCATTACATTTTTTTGTTTGATTGTTTTGTATTCGAGTGTATGTTGCGTTTATTTTTTTTTCTGCCTTTTGTGTGTACGTATTGTATTTCAAGCTGGCATGTCTCTTTGCTGCTCGATCATTGGCAAAAGTAATAAGAACAAAAAACTGAATTGTTAATGTATGCACAAAAAGTATGGACGCCAATGAATAATGAATTGCTGTAATATTAAGTAGGCAAACCAATCGATTGTCGTTGTTGGGAATTTAGTGGCACTGGGCCAGTTAATATTTGTCAAAATACAGTTAACATTAATCGGCGGCTAATGGGTGTGGATGTGTATTGAAATATAGTGCGGGAAGAATAAACATAATAGTTGCACAAAAACCAACGGTAGAATATTTATATACTTGGTTATTTTCTGGACTAAATGGATCATAACCCTCCCACTTAATTACATCCCTACTGGTCCGCCTGTGGGTTATACCGGTATAACCTCAAAAAGCTTCTGCAGTCCTCCCGATTTCGAATTTCTTTCTCACTAAGGCCAACCAAATGCTGGTGTTGTTGCATTTGTGTAAGCCAGGATTTTTAATGCACTAAGTCTTTTTCGCGATTGTATATGTACATTCATTGATATTGTCTTTTGACGGGGTTTTTAGGATTTTCAGTCAGTATACGTTATGAGCCAGTAAAATACATATCTGTACTTAAAACATATTCCATATTATGTTGGAGTCCCAAATAAAAAAAAATCCTGGAAGGGACGTGGCTGCATTGCCATCAAAAAGAAAGCTTAGGATTTTAAGGTGAGAAATCCGATCTACGCAATTTTAACATTCAGGTACGCCGGGCGACATATTTAACATCTGGAACTGTCATGCAAGTGTACAACACACGTGTGGACATCCTTAAAATATACGTGGCAGGCATCAGAATTCCGAAAATGCATGATCTGAAACCGCGAAGCCTGTCGTTATACATGTAGGTCGAACCGACGGACTTAGCAGCGGACCAGTAGCGATGCAAAACAGCGGGAGGATTCTGATCAAATTAATCCTGGTCATAGGTAGAAGAAACTTGCATTTAAGAGGGAATTAACAAATTACAATATTTCAATACAAAAGAGTCCAACTGCGAACTGGATCTAGAAGCTTTTGTTGAAGTAGTGCTTGTATGACTTTTTTGGTCTACATGCTGTTTACATGATTGTGACATTTCCTTAATGTAGCAGAATGTTTTAATATTTAACTCTATAAAAACAAGGCGAATCACAGTCCAGCTTAAAATCTTAGATTTAAAAACTCACAATTCAGCATTAAGGGTCTCTATATGCATGATGGAAATTATAAAAAAATTTAATTTTTAAGGGGTGGAAAAGGGGGTGCAAACTTTTTTTTCTTTAACTTCACTTCCTTCAACTTGTCGTTACTTTCACAATTCTTCAGCAATATAAACACAATTTTTATGCAATTTTCTTCGGATTGTTTTGAGTTACATAATATATACTCAGCTTTCTGTTCCTTAAAGCTAAGCTACATCAAATCCAAACGCCGCCGACATGCATACAAACCCATGCATCATTCTCAACAAAATATGTTTACTATTAACTCTGTTTGGTTTTCGGCACGAAATAAAAGCAGAAAGAAATTGTATATGCATATATGTACGTATATATTTGTATATGAATATATGCATGTATATGTATATTGGAGATTTATCTATTAGGCAAAATGCGATGTCGCCAATGAATACAATATATTGTTCTATTTTAACTTCTGGAAAAATTGCGGTTTATTTTTTGCATTAAGGTGCATCGTTTTATATTGTATTGTTTAATTGTTTGTTATTATAAGAGAAAGAGAGGTTAAAAACCTTTGTGGTGTGATACTTTGCTGAAAAAATAGCGGCATAAAAGATTATACGAGGAGATAAATGATGATTGTTTTATTTGGGAAACGATTTCAATTACAATTCACTTGATTCACTCAATTTCCTACTTAATCCCAGAGAGCTTATGTTCGTTGATCCGAAGACCTCGCAATCAAAATCTTGCTGTCTCTTTTGTTATCAACCGTCGTTAATTAACGAGGCGCTCTTGCAGGTTAAATCATCACTTTTATTTTATTTTATTTTTTTAACCGTTCATGATGGATATTTGAATTAGATTTTTGTGTATTTTGGAAAACATGAAAATTTGTTAATTTTAATATGAAAATGCTTTGTTTCTTAAATACTGTTTAATTATAAATAAATACAAATATGTGCTATTGAAATTACATTTTTATCTGGGAACAATTTCTTTATATTTAAAAAAGAACAGCAATCATTATGTAGTATAGGACGCTTGAAAAAGAGAGCTTAAAAAAGGGTTGTCTTTGTCAGCAAGTTATTTAGTTAGCTTTCTAGAATTTAGGTGGATCAGAAAGTAATTTCCTTGAAAACAAGTTACTATTTAAAGTGCTCGTATGGAATGAAACCAATGTGGAGGTGCTTCACAAAAAATGGATTGGTACCATTATTTTCACTGTTTGTTGAAGAATATTTGGTAAATTTCTCTAAATGTATTTGTGCCATAACATTATCTAGGTACCTACATCCTAACTTTTTTATTAGATTTAGATTTGTTAGACTTAATGTCAGAATTCTAAATAAAATTTTAAGGCTTATTCCGATGCATGCCATGGTATATACTGCAATTTTGAGTTGTCTGTCAACCTGGCTTGCTCTAGAATATGAATGATGGCAAACTTTGTTCAGTTCAAAGTTAAGCAGAAGTACCTACGTAAAAAAATAAATTGAACATTTGTTTCTTGAGCGAAGACGGGCGGAACTGCTAGTGATTAATAACAACAATAGTGCTATTCCGCGTCTTACATACGAATATTTGTCATTTCATCACGACTCATGTTTGAAGGAGAAAAGAATGCAAACAACAGAAAAAATAGACTTACCCATACTTTGCAGAAAGGAATTGAGATTTTCTTAATACTATCCATTAAATCAAATTAGCAACTACGTACCTACTTTGATTGAATAAATGTCACATGTCTTCCACCTTACTTAGAGTAAAAAAAAAATCCCAACATATGTGGATATTTTCCTCTGTTATTCTTTTACCCATGAGAAATTATTCTTCTTGAGCAGCTCAAACAATCGACCTTTTCATGACCATATAAGCGTTAAGAAAAAACATATTTATAGATGCTAATCAAAAAACCCAACACAATCTCTCACATTATATTCATTTGTTCCTTTTTGCTTTCCTTTTATTTTTTTTAGGGGTATTGCAAAAGTCGGAGAACCAAATAACATCTCACCACTCAATTCTGGAATGTTGTATGTGGATCCTGCATTTCATGCAAGATTACGTCGCAAGCAAAGACGCTTAGTACGAGAGAATCCCGGTGTGTTTGCAGCTTTGGTAAAAGGTGCAAATCTTGCAATCTCCGAGTGTCAACATCAGTTCAGAAATCGTCGATGGAATTGTTCGACAACGAATTTCCTGAGGGGAAAGAATCTTTTTGGAAAAATTGTCGATCGTGGTAAGTTCATAGATACTGTGTTGTTTGCTACTGTAAATTATCCGGAAGTGGAATATGTGTTTGTAGTAAGATATGTGTCTTTATTTGTTGGATGTGTAATTTGAGATGTACGTATGCCAGCAAAATGCTTTCAAAATGGTTATCGATTTTGGATTCACATCTGTTACATAATTTGAGTTTATTAATTGATGTCATCAATATGTAATGCATTACCATATGAATGTTTCGTTGACTGATTAATGGGACTGGGTAGATAGTATGGTTGCCCTCTTTTATCGTATCGTTAAATTCAGTTTTGGTAAGCATTTTTTCAAGTGATTGGAAAGACTCTATGAAGAAAAATGTAAAGTAAATACTCTTGGAACAAACAAACCCTTTCAACTAATCTTCTAGGATGGGAAAATTATGTAAAATGTCTAACATAATTTATTTTTATATTCATTCGTGTAAAACGAATTGGATTCGTTCCAAATGTTCCCGAACAACTTTTGTGATTTACACATACTAGTTGATAAATTCAACCGCAACCACTTAATTTCCTTGTGAATGGCTTCATCAAATTATTAATTACAATTAATTAATTCATGCAACCACGTCATTAACTTTAACACAAAAGGAATTTTCCTGTCCACATTGGAACCTCTTTAAAGTCGATGCCATCTGAAGACAATATTATAACTCATTTGTTTGTACTAAATGGCTTGACAATTTTCGTTTCCCTATACCTAATAAAGGTACACGAAATTGAAATATAAATCCAAAATACCCTGGAGGAATAAAATAAAATACACATACAAAACAAGCTGAAAATAAGTTGTTAACGTGCACACACGTGGGGTGCCCTTTTCTCTCATAACCTGGCGACAGATACTGTTGTCGATCTCCATAGGGGTGCGCACATCGCAAAAGGAAACTGTGTATGAGCGCGCGCTCGCGCGAGCGCACACACACTTTGGGTTAATCGAAATGGTACCATCGACATCATACCCTCACTGGAGATACACCATATATACAAGAAAGTAATGGGTTCAACGGATTCTCGGTTTGCACATGGGTTATTTAAGATCAAGTACCTACAGGTAAATCCTTGAATATAATCCTTCCAATATGAATTCAGATATAATATGAACAAATTAAAAAAACAGGAAATACCACAATAGCCATGATCTAAAAATGTGTCACGACGAATAATTTCAAACATTAATCATCACATTGATACTCACCTCTCGTTCTTAATGGTATTTAGTATCTTATCGCGTTCGATGTGACCAATATTATGGGCAAAGTATTGATAATTGAAGGACATCGATTAGTCTGGGGTTGACTCTTGACCGGGAATGGTATCAATTGCGCGCCGCTGGTAATTTGATATGTTGTCATAGTGGAAGTTAAACCGCGTGTTTCACAATTTGCTTGTTTTTTTTTTTTTTTTTTTTTTAAAGATTACGAGAATAACAAGTGGTAGCTAGCAGGTAGCCGTAATTTTGGACTCATTTACATTATATGTCCTGTGGTATATGAACAGGTTTCATATTAAGGTAGGTAAGTGGTGTATTGACTTTATTAAAAAATAAAGTTATTTTCGGAAGGCAGTGTGTATTGATCGTAAACTCCGTTCCTTTTGGCAAATGTATAAGGAAAGAGATGGTCTTTCGATTGCTGAGGGATTATACAAAACTGCATGATATGACTTGCCCCTTTATCTTCCCATCTTGCTTAAAACAGTGAATGGTTGTCTTAATTCTTCTTTATCCAACAGGTGAACTATTTCGGATTAGATGAAAAAATACAACAAGTTCTTTCAAAAGAGTTGAAATTGCGCCCAAGCCAATAAGCCTTTAAATCCGATCAGAACTCATTTAAAATTAAGGCTCAGAGTAGCTTATAAAGGGTTCGTTTTTAAGCCACGACTAACATTGATTTCGAAATAGCGATTCATTTACGTTCAATCGAGAGAATATATTCTGCTATTAGTTTTTAAACACAACTTCGGGCATAATGCCCACCACGGTTGGATCTGATAATTATCGTGCGAGTGAAAACTTTTTCGATCACTTTTTCAAGCATTTGTGGCTGTATGTCCTCATAAATACGAATTATGTTGGCTTCCAAGGCGTTTGTCAGCGGTTTGTTGGGTTGGTTATCAGCTGTAGCCAACACACTAAGACCAAGGTGAGGTCCATTGTGAAACCACGAGCGAAAGAAAATAATCAAGAGGTGTCAAATCGCAAGATCTTGGACGCAAATTTACGGGTCCATTACTCAAAATAATGCGTAAATCGAATGTTTCCTTCAATAAGTTGATTTTTTCGTTAGCCTGCTAGAATCGCATATCTTCCACTTCCGATTCATTTGTGCATTCAATCGGGAAACAGAAAAGTCATTAATCATGGCCCGAATACCGCTGACCTTAACACGCTCATCAGCCTCATTTTTGAAAAACATATGTTTAATAGCTCCAGCAGCCTACAGACCGCACCAAACTGTGCATTTTTCAGTATGTAACGGCGTTTCGATAATCTCAGGTAGATTATCCATTACCCATTGAGCCAAAAATGAGCCTTATCGCCGAACACATTTTTTCAATAAAACGGCGGATGCAATGCTATTTGATTTTTGGGCGTTTCACCGACGGCGAATAGCAGTCTAGAGCTCTAGTTCTATTATGTTGGGTGTAATATGGTGCAAGTGCTCTATACGTTTGGCGCAAAGAACCATAATTTTGGAACCAAATTTCTAAGATTTTGAGATTCTGAAAATTTCATTTAAAACTTCGGAATCAGAACTAGTTACACGAAGTCCTTAAGCTGCGATAACATCAATTTATAATCGGATTTAAGTGATGCTTAAGTACATAAAACTGCCTACATATATTGCTGATTCAATATGTACCCGGACAAGGTTAGGTTAGGTTAGGTTAGGTTGGAAGGGAAGTGCACAGCAGAGCTGCTGTGCTTGCACGGGGGCCCATTGGTCCATTGTGATCCCTTATTGTTTTATGTGGTAAACCTACATTTACAATAAAACACTTACCATACTCAGTTTAGGTTAATCTTGCCGGTTGGCCTGTTGGAACCAACCTGTGTTCTTGACAAACCTGATAGTGTCCGTCAGTGGTACCTGCGCTACGTCCTCTAAGTCTTCGAAGAATCTGTTGCCCAGATAGCGAAGTCGAGATGTCTGAAGGTTTCGACATTCGCAGAGCAGGTGTTTGATGGTCTCGGTTTCTTCAATATCTTGACAGCTCCTGCAGTAGTCTGGTGAGCTGATGCCCAGCCTGCTTGCCATTACACCAATGGTGCAGTGGCCTGTCAGTACGCCAGTTAAGATACGTATTTCTAGCTTATTCATTTCCAGAATGCTTTTTGTTCTTTTTTCGTTAATTCTTGGCCATAGACTGCGAGATATAACACAGTCGTGCCTTTGGGACCAGGTGGTGTTAATTTGTTCCCTCAGTTTTTGGTCAATGTTTCTTTTTGCTGCACTAATTGGGATGTCTATTGACGTAATGGCGTCTATTGCGTCAAGTTCTGACCCGATTCTTGCTAGCTCGTCTGCCTTTTCATTCCTAACAATGTCGCTATGACCGGGGACCCAGCAGAGAGTGATCCTGTGTCGTTCGCCTATTTTGTTGTGGGATTTTTGGCAGTTTCTGACTGTTTTTGACTTTATAGTTTCGCTGTCTAGTGCTTTGATAGCCGCCTGACTGTCTACGAAGATTGTGATCGTGGAAGGATCAAGATTCTTCGCGGAGATAGTTTCTGCTGCCTTGTCGATGGCGACAATCTCAGCTTGAAAGACGCTGCATTCATTGGGAAGTCTGTACGAGTCCTTTATGTCTAGGGGCTCGCAAAAAACTCCCGCTCCTGTCCCCACGTCCATTTTCGACCCGTCCGTATAGATGTGGATTTCTTGCACGTTGACGTGCGTGTTCCAGTTCTCTCTTTGGGGTATGTATGTGGAGTAGTTTTTCTCAAAGTTTTGTTTGGGAATTAAGTAGTCCGTTTTCCTGGATAGATCGATACCCAAGTAGTTGTGAATTATAGAGCCGTGTCCATAGGAGCTGTGCCTCCAGATGTTTGCCTTCTTGAGGCGGAGGGCTCCTTTGGCTGCCATGCTGCGAATATATTCACCAAGCGGGGGTAGGTTTAAAATGACTTCCAGCCCGGCTTGGGGTGTTGATCTCATTGCTCCCGTTGTACCAATACATGCTAATCTCTGTACCTTTGAGAGGTTATGGAGATAGGTTGTCCTTTCTGTTGCCTTCCACCATACAATTGACCCGTATGTAAGTATGGGTCGTATGATCGCTGTGTACATCCAATGGGTTATGTAAGGGCGCATACCCCAACGTTTGCCAAAGGTCTTTTTGCATGCGTAGAAGGCGCATAGTGCTTTTTTTGCTCTTTCTTCTGTGTTACGTTTCCAAGTAAGCTTAGAGTCTAGGATGATGCCCAGATACTTTGCCTCCGGGGAAAGTTTCAGACGAGTTCCGTTTAGCTTCGGCATATCGAATTTCTCGATTTTTCTTTTCCTAGTGAACAGAACACATTCGGTTTTGACTGGATTGACTCCAAGGCCGTTCGGTCTTGCCCACGAGGATAGTTCTTTTAGGGCAGATTCCATGAGTTCACTAATAGAGGGGAGATACTTGCCACTTATTAGAATTACAATATCACGGACAAGGTTAGACTTGGAATATCACTGCATCGGCGCCCAAAACTGTCGTTTAAGGAGAGTAAGGCGAAAAATCGCATTAAGGTAATTTTCATGTGAACCTAGCGATACATTCAACAAAAATAAAACTGACCCTCAAGTGTGCATGTAATTCTGTGGGTTGGCGCGACTGGATAACACCGGTGTCGTAAAAGGAAAATGAGTTAATAATGAGTTTATGGTCTGGACCAACATTTTTCAAAGTTTGGGTCGCGACCCCAAAGGGAGCCGTTGATCAGGATTTACGGAGTCGCGAGCTTCAGATTAAAACACAAATAAAATAGATTTCGGGTTGATTTTTATTTAGCACTGTTATATCCCGTGCAGGGCTGGGATAAGAATATCACTGTAGTGCGCTGCGATTAACAACGCTTGTCATAATAGGCGACTTCTTCTCCCTTAATGATGTTGAAGCTATGATCATTATTAATTGGATCATAACCCTCCCACTTAACTTCATCCCTACTAGTCCGCCGTTGCGGTTCGCCGGTCATGATGGGCGACTAAGGAGAAAAATCACATTTTATCAGTTTTGAGGTATAGTAAGTTGAAACAAAGTTAATAATAGGAACACGCACGGGTCGAAACCGTAAAAAAGAGGCATGTATAGATCACCATGATCGGATTCAAAGCTTGACATTTTAAGGGACGTTAGTCTGACAAACATCCAAGAATATAAAACTGTCGTTCGGAATTGCAGCCAAACGTGTCAATCCTCCGTTCGTGTCAAAAAAATATAGCTTAGCAAACACAAATGGTTTGAGAAGCTAGGTTCTATGGACCTTTAACAACCATAAAGCTCCAGTGTACCCATCTGGTATTTGGCAGAACTGATTTAAAACGCACAATCAATCAACCCGTCCGTCCAGTCTTAGCATGGACCGGGTTTGGTTTGTTCTGAGAAAGCCCTTTTTCTTCACTGCCTTGTGTAGATTTCTCTTGGATAAGTTTATTTTCGGAATACGTTGTTTTGCTTTGCGTGGCATATATATCAAATCCATAAAGCTACGTATCCCCAGAATCCCCAGATTTTGTAACTGCTCAGAAGGATCGCTGTTCTTGAAAACGCTTGAAAAACACTGATGGACCTAAGGGGTTATAACCATCCCACTCACGGTATCCCTACTGGCTCGGCTGTGCGGCTCCCCCGGTGTGACTTTAAAAAGTATCGGCAGGTCTCCGGATTTCGTCCCTAAATAATGTCTTCGTCATTGCAGTCCAAATAGCAGAAATCGTGATTTGTTATTAGGCAACTCATCAGGCCAGTTTAGTGTTTTGATTGCATAACAATTTTTGAAGGATACCTAACTATCAAGGAGTATTCTAAAGGGGATCTGACTAAAAAACAATAGATGGATTTCCAAATATAAGGATCCTTAAAATCAAGAGGCAGAGAGAGAATTTAACTATCCAACTAACTATTCAATTAAAGAGAAATTAGAAGTTCTTCCATCAAAATGTATTTTCCTCTAATTAAAAAAATTTTAAACATTAATTGAGAACTTTGATTTTATTCCAAGTCTATCCACTTTCTCGTTAATATTTATATAGGTTAATATTAATATATAATATAGTTAGGTAGATAGTAGTGGCTATCTGGTTGAACACCAGTGCATAATTAGCACAGATTTCATACCACCACTGAATTGACCAATTGTTCCAATTTTTGTTGGTGGTGTACAGGACTAAGAGGTGTCCACCCTTTTACCCGCATTGTGGGCCGCCCAGGCACTGTCATCTGTTGAACTATTCCATACCTTATGAGCCTTGAGCACCTGCATATGGGACCGAAAGTCAGCTGGTATAGGAGTCGAAGAGGTGTCCAGAGTTTTAAACCCCTTTACTCGCGAAGCCATCTTATCTAAATCCAATAGTGAACCCAAGCAGGGAGTTGCTGAGGCAGCATGCTCCCCCCATACACATAGCACTATTTATGATATCTACTTGTGATACTCTCCTACATACGTTCCTATCGACATTCGGTCGTGAGTTCATAGGTTTCGGGTGCTAAATCTGAAGTTCGCCTTTGAAAGAAAGTACTGGAATATTTTTTCTTTGACTGTCTCTGCAGAGAGCTGTCAAGATTAGAGTCATACTTTGCTAGAGTGTCGGATTTTTCATTCCTGCTATGTTACTATGGTCGATAACCAAGAGGTGATCGATAATGGTGTGGGCGCTTAAACAAGTGATTAAGTCATTACACTGTGCAACTGGTTTGCATGATATGGAGTGTGAGTAGAGAGCAAATTTCTTTCAAATCCCATGCAACGTACTGTGTGACACTCGACATCAACGGCCTATCTCAGCTTGCCGTGGTGGAAGCTTTTATGACTAATGAAGAATAGGCAAAATAGGTTGACCTTGAAGTCAATGAGGACAAGACCAAGTAGGTACTTGCTCTCAGAAAACAAACTAACATCCGTCACTGTTGATAGCTTTATTTTATTACTTGAATACTTAGGTTAGGTTAGGTTAGGTTAACGGGCTGATGGAACAGAGCGAATCTGCTACACCACACTTAGGTCCATGTGGTCCCATTGTGATACCCTTTGTTGGGAGTGTTGGCCTCGCTGTTACTCCAGTGTGTCCAGCCATTTGGATGTCCGTATAAACCTGTAAAGATTTGATAGTGAGACATCAGAAAGTTCTTGAATGTCTTGGAAGAAGTATCTTCCAAGTGTTCTGTTCCTCAGTTGACAAAGGCTTGGACAATGACAGAGAAAGTGAGGTGTGTCCTCATGTGTTTCCTCATCACCGCAGCCTCTACAAATGTCGTCATCCTTGAGATTTAGTTTCATTGTGTGATTCCTTAGCAGCTTGTGGCCGGTAAGAGTACCGATCAACTTTGACAGCGATGCCCTGTCGTAACGTAAAAGTTTGTTGGTTCGGCCCTTATCATATTTTGGCCACAGCTTGCGTGATATGTCACAAGTGGTTAGTGACCACCACCTGTTGTTGGCTTTCATTTGTGTTTTGTATTCCACCCTTTCTCTGAGGTTGCAGAGTGATGGTTTAACCGACTGAAGTGCCTGTTCATGGTCCATCGCAAAACCCCTTTCTTGCCAGTTCGTCAGCTCGCTCGTTACCGGATATGTCCTTGTGACCAGGGGCCCAGCAGAGACTCGTTTTGTGCTTCGCGTCAAGAGCTTTGAGCTCCTCGCGGCAACGGCGAACAAGCAAGGACTTTATTTCTGTGGCTGACACCGCTTTAATGGCCGCCTGACTATCAATAAAAATGGTAATATCACTACGTGGTATCGCCATCATTGATACCATGCTTGCGACTTCAGTGATTGCTAAGACTTCTGCTTGGAATACACTACAGTGATCAGGCAATCTAATCGATCTGTTAATGTGTAGTTCCTCTGAGAATAGTCCACCACCCGTTCCACAGTCCATCTTTGATCCGTCTGTAAAGATGGAAATCGATTTCCTTTTCATGGGTTCGTTTGCGTACCATTCCTCCTTGCTCGGAAATGAACAAGAGAATGGTTTTTCGAAGTCTAAGTAAGGAGACATGTAGTCAGATATGACGTTGTTCCCTATGTACATGTTCAGAATCAGTGCATGTCCAAACTGACTCGGGTTCCAGCTGTTTGTTTGGCTGATCCTCAAGGCACTTTTTGCAGCCGATTCCTGCATGTATAGATCCAATGGTGGCAGATTGAGAATGGCTTCCAAGCCAGCGGTTGGGGTTGTTCTCATTGCACTGGTTGTCCCTATACATGCTAGTCTTTGTATTTTTGCCATCACTTTGAGATTGGTTGCCTTGTCTGTGGCTTGCCACCAGACTAAGCTGCCGTATGTGAGTATTGGTAGCACAATTGCCGTATACATCCACAGAATTATTTTAGGGTTTGGACCCCATTTTTTTCCGAAGATACGGTTGCATGCGTAGAAAGCGTTGGCCGCTTTCCTAACTCTGTCATCGACATTTGGCTTCCAACTCAGCTTCCTATCGAGGATAATTCCTAGATATTTCGCACTCTCCGCCACCTTCAAGGGTATTCCCTCAATTTCTGGTGGTTTGAATTCTGGTATTCTTCTTTTATTAGTGAACAACACCATTTCAGTCTTTTGTGGATTGATCCCAAGACCGCATTGTCTTGTCCACGTAGTGAGTGTCCGCAGGGAGTTTTCTAACAGTTCGCTCAGAGTTGATAGGAATTTTCCTGTCGCAAGCAGTACTACGTCATCCGCGTATGCAATTGCTTTGACCCCTCTGTTTTTGAACTTTAGGAGTATTTCATTGACAACAAGGACCCAGAGTAAGGGGGATATGACTCCACCTTGTGGTGTGCCTCTGGACGCCACGACTCTTAGGTCATTATCGCCTAGTGTTGCATTAATGTACCTTCCATTGAGCAGGCTCATAATCACCTTAGTGAGAGACTGATCGACGTTGGAGTTCTGCAATGCTCTTTCCACTGCTCGCGTTTCCACATTGTTGAATGCTCCTTCAATGTCTAAAAACGCTGCAAGTGTGTATTCTTTGTCTCTGAAAGACTTTTCTATAGTGCTGACGACGTCGTGTAGCGCAGTTTCCACTCCTTTGCCTTTAATGTAAGCGTGTTGGGCGGTGGAGATCGCGCTATAGTCGAATCGACTGCGAATATGGATGTTCATTAGCTTTTCAAACGTTTTTAGCATGAAAGAAGTCAGACTTATCGGTCTGAAGTCCTTGGCATAGATGTGAGGTTTTCCTGCCTTGGGAATGAATACCACCCTCACTTCCCGCCAGGCTTTAGGAATGTAGCCGCACTCCAGACTTCGTATAAAAAGTCGTTTGAGAACCGGTATGATGACGGTCTTTGTCTTCTGGAGCATAATAGGAAAAATCCCATCTCTCCCAGGTGATTTGAAGGGAGATAGTGTATCAATTGCCCAGTTAAGCTTTTCTTCGGTTATTACTCCTTCTGGAACCATTGAAACAGTTGTAGGAGTAATATCCGCCTCTAAGTTATTACCTAGACTCGGGGTGCACCCTGGAAAGTGAGTCTGTAATAAGAGTTCGAGGGTTTCTGTGCAGGACTGTGTCCAGTTTCCGCAACTGTCCTTAATAAAACCTGGAACACAGGGTTGTTTGAACAGTATTTTCCTAAGCCTGGAAGATTCCGTTGTGCTCTCGATGTCACTACAGAATGTATGCCAAGCCGTGCGTTTAGCACTTACTATGGAGCTCTTGAATTTCCTGTGACTGGCCTTGTACAGGTCCCAGTCCGTTGGGGAATTGGAGGCTTTCGCCGCATTAAATAGAGCTCTAGTTTTTGTCCTAATTTTAGACAAGTCCTTTGTCCACCATGGTGGATACTTTGTGTTCTTTATTGTCCGTAAAGGACAGGCTTTAACGTACGCATTTGTCAGAATTTTGTTTAGGTATTCTGTACCTGCGTCGATTTCATCTGGTGTGACCAGTGTTTGTCGTTGAAGTTTCCTACTATTCTTTTCTACTTCTTTGAGGAATGTATCCCAGTTTGTTAATCTGGGAGTACTTACATGCGCTGTCCTTTGTAAGTTAGTCGGGCATATTGTCTATGCACTAATCAATTTTACAAAAATTTCAAACCTTTTTTTTCGCAAATTGCTGCCTTTTTGTCGTACCTACCCCATCGGCTTGGGGTACAAATTGCCCTATGAACTTAAATATCTTTAGATCATTCTTCAAATCAACTGTCAAAATCAGACCTATTCATGAATACAAAATGGGATGCGAATTTCTTTCAAATCAATTACTACTCGTAACTCAAAAATTATTCACACCTACTGGCGAGAAGAACTGAACTCTTGGCACAAGAGGATGACTTTTGTTCATGTGAATTCAACATTCACACTGAAAGAAAGATTTACTGTCCTTCAACATGTTGACAACTCAATTGTTTAGACGACCATTGAAATTAAGTTCTCAGTCAGCTCAATTAACCCGAAAATACCCAGTTAAACGCATCCAGAAACTTGCCCTTTTCTCCACGTGCGATAATAATAACAATAAATTAGTACTGCCCGCTGGGCACTACTTGTTACAGCCAAATAATGCTACTTATTGGCCGAATAGTAGCAAAAATACTTGCCCACCTACCTACTTACTATAGTGCATATGTGCATATGTATCCTGCTGATTTGAACTCTGTTTTTTTTTGTTATCTTCCATGAATAATTTAACACGGTTCGGTTGTGCTAATTCATCCTCAGTACCAGAACTTGCCTAAGAAGATACACACAGTTTTTTTCTAATTGGTAATACCTTAGAGCTAACACGCGATTAGACACGGAATTAAGCGTACTAAACATAGATTGTGTACGCACAAAGAGTGGTTGGCAACCATTCTTTTGCTGTAACAGATTACCATCTAAGATGTATGAGGAATTTTCATGCTTTAACTAGGGAACAAAATGTAAACAAAAATTTTTTGGACCCACCAGATAGTTTGGGCAGTTGTGAAATGCCATAATTGACATGTTAGATATTTTTGCCTTTTTTTTGTGGTATGGTTAGGTCATCAGTACTTCATCATCGCAAATGTCTGCTGCTATGGGCACACAATGGCACGCAGAAGAAGGAAATTCTCCTTTACAACTTTCTGCAGAATTGCCCGCTGCTTGTGACGATGAATGTGTGACGAATGATTGCGACGTAGCGCAAAGGTGAATTTTTGTGAAATTCCATACTTGGTTTTATCCAAGGTTGAGCTGGTGTGTCCTAAATTGTTTGGTTTCGGACAATTGGCTTGATCTAACCAACGGTCTTGGCATGGGTGAAGCGAAAACGATTATTCTGTGACAAAAGGTATGATGAGTGAATGGATTATCATGGACATGAACTCTATTGAAATCGGATCGTACATACTCTGAATTTCGCCCAATGCTATTGTTCGATATTGAGTGATTGTTGGTTTTAACAAAAAATAAAAGTAATATAAATAACCCACGATTCCTTACTTGTTGTTAATCCTTTTGTTAATAATGGAACATATTTTTTTCAATCGTTTTCCAAAAAGACGCTTATTACCTCATTGTGTTCGGACTTGAATAGCAATCGCGGGTGTTCTGTATCCCTAAATCGTTAAAATTTGAATTGCAGACTATCACACCCCTCAAGTATCGCACAGCATACAAGAAATACCAGGCGGATATCCGTTTAGTGAAATTGAAGCAAACCATAGGTGAATTCCCCTGAAAAATTGTAATTATCCATCTCTTAGAAATTTGATATGTATTTCCAAAGAAGTTGATTGCCAAATAGTGAACGAGAGCGACCATTGACAAACAACAATATTTGTTATCCACACCCACCTCGCATTGTCGATCACTTTCATCAGTTGTGAGTTCCACGTAATGATTGTGTGCTGGATGGATCGGGCTAAGGGAAGTGGCGCAAGCGCAGCGGCCTTCTTCCAGGGAGCTGGCGAGCCATAACAATACCATTTTGTCATACAAACAAGAAACCAGGAAAAAGCAATTATTTGCACGCTCTTTCGTTTTCATTGTGTAGATATTGTTGTAACCCTAATAGCCTTAGGGCGAGGGCGTGTATTTCTTATCAGTATGTTTGTTTAAATTTTGGTATATTTTAGTATTTTTATTTTGCGCGTTGATGATGGAGTTTTCCCATGGTTTCGTTGGAGCAATAAAGCATAGGTATGTATAAAAAAATACAATTCACAAACAATATCGGTTTCACTGTGCTATGTGGCATTGCGCAATTTGATGTGTGTAGTGTAAACACACGCTGAATCTCTACCATTTTCTAGATAAAATTAAATTTTTAATGGTCTCTGAGAAAAAAGAAATTCAATTCTTGGATATAGTACCTACGAGCAAGTTGTGTGTGCCTTGTTACTTTCGACGGTTTATAGCTGTTTTTGTTTGTGTGAATGATGACAGTTCATTTGTCAGCGACCGATCATGAGATGGAAATAAAGAGGCGAGAAATGTTTGTATTTTTTTTTGACAATGTATATATATGTCTTATTTTTGATGACAGATAGATATCAAATTGCTGATGTCAATGGCTGGGGATATTTACATTTGGAACGCAATTTCAAGGAATCGTTAATATGAATAAATTAAGGACAATTACGCAGTGTGATGAGAAAATGTTAACATGAACTTTAAGTCATAAAATTCTATAATGATTCGGTTGAATTTAGTAGCAATTAGGTCTCAATTACTACTATGCTTCAAGTGGAATGTTATGTAAGGTTATGTAAGAGATGGATTGTGTTAAAAGAGCGCGGCAACTCAGATTGTGGATCATTATTTAAATCTTTATCTTATAAGGTAGTGCAATGTTATGCAGCTACCTCTGATAAAACACATTCTCTCCTTCCCCAATTTATTTGCTATTTTTCTGAAATTTTATTTTATCTGTGAAAATCAAGTCCATCTTGTATGGAATCAAAAAAAATAGCATTTTTATGCATTGGGTTGTATGCCACACATTATGCTGGAAGTTTACACTGATATTCTTCACTTATTATAATACAGTTATTTGTATATCATCCTCTTCGCATTTGGAAAAAAACTAATCAATTTGTCAACAGTGCACTTGTTTTAAGAAAAGCTGTTCGCCATCAATGCACCTCTCGACATTCACACAAAAATGACAAGTGCTATTGTTCAAAACTACGTTGGTGGTTTTTTTCCCGATGTAATTAAATTATTCCACACACTCTTCCATATTGTAAAGAGGGTGTCAAACTGTCCACTAACCAACACTATATTTGCGCATTAAAAAACAAAAAAAAAATTTTCCTTCATGAATTGTATGATAGGAATAAGTTGTTGTTCACCGCATTACTCTTCGGATTTGGTATCGCAGTGTATCTGGAGAAGATCATGGCTTCCCAACAAGAGATGAAACACACACTCAAAACTCTTGATGAACTGGCAACATCATGTAGTTATTGTAGTAGGTACGATAATCTATTTCTGTTTCACAATTACTACTATTTTTTTTTAATCATTCATTCAACATCTTTTAAAGTGTTGTACGCCTAGCATATGAATTTATTATATAAAGCTGCGTGTGTGGTATTGAGCATAGCTTAAGTGTTCTTTCGCGGTTGTATAATGTCAGATGAAGTAGATAACATCATCTAGATTTTTTTTTATTTATTTCTCGCGCCGTGGAATGATGTTTTTTTTTTTTATTTTCGTGAGGAGAGTTAGCATTTTGTTTTTAATTTTAAGTTTATTAATTCCCGTTTTGTTTTTATTTAATTTCAGGATGTCGTGAGACAGGATTCATTTATGCGATTACAAGTGCTGCGGTAACGCATTCAATTGCGCGCGCATGCAGTGAAGGATCAATCGAATCGTGCACCTGTGACTATAGTCACCAATCACGATCCCCACAGGCAAATCATCAGGCTGGGGCCGTTGCTGGAGTTCGCGATTGGGAATGGGGTGGCTGTTCGGATAATATTGGCTTTGGATTTAAGTTTTCACGCGAATTCGTTGATGCTGGCGAACGTGGAAGAAATCTTAGAGAGAAAATGAATTTGCACAATAACGAAGCGGGAAGAGCTGTAAGTAACTTTTTTGTTTAAGTATTTTTTTTTTAAATATTTTTGCTATGAGATAGGTGAATATTATTGCTAATTTGTGTCTGAAACTCTATCCATTAAACGATAGCATATAACTTCTTTATTCACATTAAACTACGCTTCTTTCCCATTTTAACTTCATTTACCGTAATGTTGTAGTGAATATCGGAAGTAGCAGTTGATCCAAAAGTTGATAAACTGTTAGTTTTTCACGAGATATTTATATATATAACTTCTTTCTTGAAGCAGATAGTATCCAGGTAATATTTAAATATTAAAGTTAATGCTTACTCTATATAAATTAAATTTGATTACCTTTATCTGGAAATGCGTTCACAATCTGAAAATATGCATTAAGCCAATCTGAGGTCATTAATAACACACAAGTCTTTCAACGTGTGTGGCTCCCAATTCATTGATCTTACCACCATTCAATCGATATCGTTACTAACTTTCTCGTAAACTACAATGAAGAACCGGCACTTACAAGATACATTATCTGCTCCCACCAACTATGTTCTACCACATGCTGAGTACAACTACCCAGTGCTTCTCTTCTTATTCATAACTTCCATAGTATAGGTATCCACATTTTTTATTTTTATTTTTGCAATTTTATCTTCAACCAAAGAAACCGCCTTAAATTTTCAATTGCACTTTATATTCGTAAGTTAAACCATGAGTCGCCTTGACTGAGTCAATCTCTTTCTGAATGTTTTAGAAGGTACTCGCATTATAAGCGGCAATTGCTGTGAGAACTCTATAGATACACTGTCCGTAAGCAATGGTCAGCCACAGAAAAGTTTTTTTTATATCATTTTTCCTTTGCGTTCGTGTTTATAGTTAAGCTACCTACCGCGGAATATAATATAAGAAAACAAAAAAATAGTATTACAAAAGAGGTTACTACTATGCAAGTCGTATACTTGTAGTGGTATCCGTCATTGCTAGAGTTATAACAAATGAGATGGCGATGATGTTGGTGATGATGACCGTAATTTGATAAAAACAAATGTAGCAGATACCTACTCTTTTTTATGCATTTGCATAATCACACATTTTCGAATAAAGTCCAACATTGTAGAGATGTTAATGGATTTAGGAGAATAAATTGTATCTACGATGAATTAGTGCAACGAATCGATACATCCTTTGACTTAGTATGGTATCTGCCATCGAAGAATGTTTGCGTGCAAGGTTCAATTAAAAATAAATGTTGCGTACCTTAGGTATTATTTTTGTCCATACTTTTTGTTCATCGTTAATTGATCGTGTTCTTCGACAGACCACCACAATGAGTAGGCGTATAAATAAGCTACACAGATCGAGATATGAAAATGTTTCTTCTTTATTAATTTGTAGACATGTCTTGTGCAGCAGGCCTCCTTGTAAATTTATTCTAACTACAATTCAATTTCTCTTAATAATTATGGCTGACCTCAATTTTTTATTGTTTTTTTTTTTTTTTTTGCAGCACGTTCAATCGGAGATGCGACAGGAATGCAAATGCCATGGAATGTCAGGCTCATGTACGGTAAAGACATGCTGGATGCGTTTGGCTAACTTCCGTGTAATTGGCGATAATCTAAAGGATCGTTTCGATGGTGCATCACGTGTTATGGTATCCAATAGCTTGCGCAGTAACAGCAACAATGCAGCTAGTCTATTAAGTGGCGGTATTACTGGTCCTAGTGCCGTGAATAGTGGTGGCAACAATATGGCTGTTGGTGTGCCAGGCAATAGTGCGAATATTTTACACAGTACCAACAATGAGAATGTTGAGAATTCCCTTAAACATCATCCGAATAACTTACCGCCAAGTGGTAATAGTTTATCGAGGAATTCGGTTAAATCAAGGAATCGTCTGAATAAAAAGAATAACCGGTAAGTTCATGGAAAATCAGTTTGCAGATTTGTTGATACTTTTATTTTATTTGAGTAAATGATTACATTCGTATGCTGTTTTTAAGGGTGGTTATTAAGCCCTTAATCTAGATATGGGCAAAAACGCTTGGGCGAATTTTGAATACCTTTTCCATATTCCTATGTCCTGAAATGGGCGTGGCATTGGGTTGAGAGTCATTGTTCACTTTGGTACGATCTTGTTTCTAACAAAAGAATCAAAATTTCAAAATTTGATTAAAACGCCACAAAAGTACGCTAGGCAAAAAAACTTTGTTAAGGCGACTTTTTTGCTTATACTGTTATTTTTGATTTTACTAATGAGTAATTAATCAAATAAACAACGTTTTCTTGTCAAAGACGCCCGAAAAAGGGGTGTGACAAAAATCTTTGTTAAGCTTTGTCTACTACCACTGATGGAAAATGACACTTTAAGTTGTATTTAAAAAACGTTACTGCATTGCTTACTATTTTTCGCATGAAAAAAATATAAATTGAAGTGAACTCAAATATACTATTTTCAAAAATATAAACAAACATAAATAAATTAAAAACTTATTAACATAAATAGCTTCAACAAAACCTTATAAACAAAAATACATAAATTGAAATAATTTAAAAACATGTATACATAGGTTCAGGCTAATATGAAATGGTAAAATAATTCACACTCATTTTTGGCTGGTGGATTAATATAGACTCGTAACATAATGAGAAAACCAACGACCATACCACGTCGAGTTAATCGGTTGTCGTACAGATAAATAAGTTGTTCAGGAGGAAAGATCACAATGATATTCCTTGTGTTCGAATCTCCCAGACAGCAGAGAACAGACAGACAATACTGACTGCTGGAATAAGTCCAGAAAGTGTCGCTTCAAACGACGATTTTTTCGTGGTCGAGGACCCACAGGAGAAAGTGGATTTGCTGGGCGATTGTTTCGAGGCCGTGTATACGGTGAACAATCCTGTTCGCCGTAACCACGACATTGAGAATAGGGCTCTGGTGAGCCACTTCTATCTCCGCACCGAACTTGAGAATTGGCGATCTGAGAATAACGGATTCACCGTGTTCACTGATGAAAACCATGCTAATGCAGTTGTC